>CM066042.1:49188295-51588295 GCA_033557465.1 Ichthyophis bannanicus | reverse complement strand
GATTTGTTCTATATATAAATGAAAGAGATGGGGGAAAGTATGCAGCCTTGTCGTGCACCTTTGCTGATTTTAAATCATTCTGTTTCTCCTAGTTCTGTTCAAATTGTTGCTTCTTGATCAATGTATAGGTTGTGCAAGAGAACGATCAGGTGTTCTGCTATACCCATGCTTCTTAATGTGGCCCAGAGCTTCTCATGGTTTACATAGTCAAAAGTCTTGCTGTAATCAATAAAACAAATATGGATATCCTTTTGGTATTCTTTTCTTTTCAAGGATCCATCTCACATCCGCGATAATGTCTCTCGCCCTTTCCTGAACCCTGCTTGCATTCCAGAGTTTGATTACACATTGAATGAAAAATTATTTTCTCTTATTAGTTTAAACGGGTTACACTGTAGCTTCATTGCATGTCCCCTAGTCTTTCTACCTTTTGATGCTGTAAAGAATCAATCTACGTTTACCCGTTCCACTCCATTAATTTATAGACCTCTATCGTATCTCCCCTCAGCTGTCTCTTTTCCAGGATGAAGAGCTCTAATCTTTTTAGCCTCTCCTCACAGGGACATCCTTCCATCTCCTTTACCATTTTGGTGGCTCTTCTCTGTACTTTTTCTAATTCCGCTATATTCTTTTTAAGATATGGAGACCAGAATTGCACACAATATTCAAGGTGCGGTCGCATCACAGAACGATGCAGAGACATTACAATATCCTTTGTTTTATTCTCCATTCCTTTCCTTATGATTCCTGGCATTCTATTCTTCTTTCTTTTTTTTAAATTGAATTTCAACGTATTCCATACAATAAGCAGATCAAGCAATATAAAGAAACTACAAATCAAATATATAATAGTAAGAAAACCATCAACTCATGGGATTCTTAGAAAATACACATAAAATACATATAAGTCCACGTTATTGGAGAGTAGAAAACCAACAAAAGAAAACAATTTGCAAGAAACATTACAAAGGTCACAGGTAGTGTGAGAAAAAAAAACCTTATAATACTAATCCGTCACTACAGATTGAGACTCATTACTATTAAGAAAAACCACTAATTGATCAGGTTCCATAAAGCCATAACGCTTCCCAAGATGGTGTACTACACACTTACATGGGAACTTAAAAAAAAAAAGTAGCCCCCATAGCTAAGGTGCAATTTTTCAACTCCAAAAAGGCCTTACAGCGGACTTGGGTTGTACGAGACACATCAGGGAAGAGAGTAACCTTCTGGCCACAGAAATGGACATCTTTTTTAGGAAAATATGCCCTCAAAACAGAATTTTTGTCCAATTCAGATACAAACAAAATAATCAAAGTTGCACAAGCTGAAATATTATCAGAAAAGGACTCAAAAATCCAGATACAGTATATCTAACTGGCATTCTACTCTTCAAAAACAAAACAGCCACAGCTGCTACTCTCAGCCAGTTAAAATTTGAAACTTCCTTAAAGAAGAGGAAGGTATTCTTCTTTTCTCCTTTAAAGTAATAATCATGACTTGAACAGTATCAAACTAACAGTTCTCAGCAGTGTTACTCCTCTACACAACACTTCCCTCAAAGCAGCTCTCAAACACTAGTGGCAGAAAGAAAATTCCCTTTCTCAGGAAAAGATGGCATTCATTTCCTTTCCTTTAGACACTACTACTTTCTGTTCTTCACCAGTTATATAGGTACCAGTCTTTAACTGGTTTCTTCTCCACTCCAAATCTTAAAGACAGAATCTCTTTTTAAAGCAGTAGTCAAAATTCCTGAATCCCTTTTCCTTTAAAGGGAAAAAAATAATACCAAACCTTTGAGACAGAACTAACCTCTCAAAAATTTTCCTGAAGGAAGCTCAGATTACCGAGTGTCTCCAAAAACATCAATCCAAGAAATTATTTCACTACAGTAGCTTCTCTCCCCTTTCCCCACCCTTTTCCTGCAAATAAAACTTCTCTCAGTACCCCTCTTTCTCATTCTCAACCTCTTTCAGCGATGGACTCCAACTATCGAACTGAAAAAGAACACACACAATCAGTCAAAAATGAGCGTTCCTACGCCAGCACTAAATAGTTCATGGGACACCAAATTCAGTACTTTACTGATGTTTTTACAGAACATGAGCCCATAATACTCCTAATGGCAGTTTTAAGATATTTTTGACACTTTTACTTTCAGGCGATATTGTGTTGTTTTTTTAAACTCTATTAAACAAACTAAGGCACCTAAAACAGTCTGTTTCCCCAAGAAATAGGGAATAAACAAACCTCAGTAGAACCCTGCACCGTCTCAGGACCTGTAAGCTCATGCTGTAATTCCTACTGAGAAACACTCACACAGCCTTCAAACACTTCCTATATATACTTAAAAACAACTTGTTGATTGTGTTGTAGCAGCTGATAAGCATGCAATAAATAAAACCAGGAGTCAGTTCAAAAGATCCAAGCCAATTTATTGTGCACAGGCCCAGTCAGTCAAAGCTTCAAAAGGAACTGAGCAACAGTTTTTACAGAGACATACTCATTTATACCCTTTTCTTCTGTTTGATACATGAGAACTTTCTATTGGTTGCAGCTTGATACATGCAAACTTCCTATTGGCTCCAACGCCCCCTGCACCTGTCCAATTAGAAATCCCTCCGGGGCCTAGCAACCAGCCCCCTCCTTTAGGACTGTTCAAACAATGGTGCAGTTTCTAGGTTTGATACTTCTCTACTGCAAGGTTATCCCTAGCTCCAGGAATGCATGTATTGAAACATTTCTTTCTTTTGCACACAAGAGAATAATGAAAGACTTATGAATTCATGTAAAACTTCTTATTAAGCAGTTTAAAACAATTTTCTCATTTTTCACAGATTTTTGGTTCTTTTCTAGCTATAATGGGGGTTGGGATCCAGGCCTAACTTACAGGCCTTTCATATTTGCAGACTACTCTAGGCCATAGCCTGCCACAGTGTTAGTTAATCTGACTCCTGCAAGCCTCCCACTGTAACAGGGGGTACCTGGCCATGTGCAGAGACTCATTGTGGGGTCTCATTTGCATAAGGGGTCTCATTTGCATAAAATATTTGCATAATGTTAATTTGCGCTAACATTTAGTAAACATGCCTCTTAATGAGTGTCTGGATAAAGAAAGACTACCAGATTTCTACATTACTATACTCCAGTGCCAACCACCAGGCCCATTAGGAAGTACTATAAACACTGATCATTTAGAACCCATAGCAAACCCGCCGTATCATAACAGCACTACCAGGACTCACAAAGCACCAAACACAACCTATCAAAAGGCAACACTGCAAATATTAAACCAATACATCTCAGAGCAGGGCCGGCCCGTCCATTGAGCAAGAATGTTTTTTGCACAGGGCCCCGCGTTTCAGGGGGCCCCGCGCAAAAAACATTCTTCAGCATCCCAAGTTTTAAAAAAAAAAACCAAACCGGCTGCTTCTGCCGCGGCAGCAGCAGCAAGAGCTCTGCCGCGGCAGCATCAAGAGCTCTGCCGCGGGCCCCCCCCTGCCCGGCAGAGCCTCCGTGCATCCTCAGCAGCTTTCTTCATGTCCAAAACGCGGGCTTCTTTCAGAGCCGCGAGAGTTTCCTTTCTCGCGGCTCTGTTAATCCGGCCGAGGGTGATGGGATTTCCCATCAGCCCCGCGGGATTAAAGAGAGCCGCGAGAAAAGAAACTCTCGCGGCTCTGAAAGAAGCCTGCGTTTTGGACATGAAGAAAGCTGCTGAGGATGCACGGAGGCTCTGCCGGGCAGGGGGGGGCCCCGCGGCAGAGCTCTTGATGCTGCCGCGGCAGAAGCAGCCAGTTTGGTTTTTTTTTTATGTTAATTTGGGAGGGTAGGGGGGGGGTGGTTAGGTGGGGTAATGGGCGATGGGAGGGGAGGCTAAACTGGAAGTGGGCTGATGGGGGGGGGGTGGTGAGGACTGGTAATGGGCCGGGGGGGGGGGCGGGTTAGGACTGGTAATGGGCCAGGGGGGGGGGGTGGTTAGGACTGGTAATGGGCCATGGGGGGGAGGCTAAGACTGGAAGTGGGCTGATGGGGGGGGGGGGTTAGGACTGGTAATGGGCTATGGGGGGGGGCTAAGTGGGCTGATGGGGGGGGTTAGGACTGGTAATGGGCAATGGGGGGTGGAGGCAATGACTGGTAATGGGCCATGTGGGGGGGCAAAGTGGGCTGGGGGGGGGCTAAGTGGGCTGGGGGGGGTTATGACTGGTAATGGGCCATGGGGGGGTGAGGCTAGGACTGGTAATGGGCTGATGTGGGGGGGTTAAGACAAGAAATGGGCTATGGGTAGGGGGCTAAGGCTGGAAGTGGGGGTAGGACTGGAAATGGGCTGATGGGGGGGCTAAGACTGGAAATGGGCTGATGGGGGGGGTAGGACTGGTAATTGACTATGGGGAGGGGACTAAGGCTGGAAGTGGGGGGGGTAGGACTGGAAATGGGCTGATGGGGGGGGTTAGGACTGGTAATGGGCTATGGGGGGGCTAAGACTGGAATTGGGCTGATGGGGGGGGGGGGGTTAGGACTGGTAATGGGCCATGGGGGGGGTTAGGACTGGTAATGGGCCGGGGGGGTGGTTAGGACTGGTAATGGGCCATGGGGGGGGTTAGGACTGGTAATGGGCCGGGGGGGGGGTTAGGACTGGTAATGGGCTGATGGGGGGGAGGGTTAAGACTGGTAATGGGCCATGGGGGGGGGGTTAGGACTGGTAATGGGCCATGGGGGGGAGGCTAAGACTGGAAGTGGGCTGATGGGGGGGGTAGGACTGGTATTTGGCTATGGGGGGGCTAAGACTGGAAATAGGCTGATGGGGGGGCTAGGACTGGAAATAGGGTGATGGGGGGGTTATTACTGGTAATGGGCTATGGGGGGCTAAGACTGGAAATGGGCTGATGGGGGGGTAGGACTGGTAATTGGCTATGGGAGGGGGGCTAAGACTGGAAATAGGCTGATGGGGGGCTAGGACTGGAAATAGGGTGATGGGGGGTTAGGACGTAATGGGCTGAGGGGGGCTAGGACTAGTAATGGGCTATGAGGAGGCTAGGACTGGAAATGGGCTGAGTGGAAGGAGGGCTTGAACTGCAAATAGCTGATGGGGACGGGGGCTTGGAATGGAAATGGGTTGTGAGGGGGAGGGAGCTAGGACTGGAAATGGGTGAGGGGGGGGCTAGGACAGGAAATGGGCTGATGGAGGGGCTAGAATAGGACTGGAAATTGGCTGTTGGGGGTGCTAAGATTGGAAATGGGCTGTGGTGGGGGTTTGGATTGAAATGGACTCATGAAGGGGCTAGAACTGGAAGTAGGCTCATGGGGGGCTTGGATTGGAAATGGGCTGAGTGGAGGGGAGCTAGGATATGACATGGGCTGATGGTGGGGCTAGGAAAGGACTAGAAATGGGCTCATGGGGGCTGGGATTGGAAATGAGCTGATGGAGGGACTTGGATGGGACTGCAAATAGATGGGGGAGCTAGGACTGGAAATGGGCTTCTGGGGGGCTAGGACTGGAAATGGGCTGATGCGGGGACTAGAAGGGAGCGGATGCTGGGTGGGACTGGAACTAGAATGGAGCTGATGTTGGGGGAGGATTAGAATGGGATGGAGCTGGGAGAGTGAAATGGAGAGGGAAAAAATATTTTGTGTGGGAGGGAAGACAAATCTACAATTGTCCGGATATTGGGAGAGTAAGTGGGGATTGAGGATGGAGGGGTAAAATTTGAGTGGATGAAATAGGAATGAGGAAAGAGGAAAAGGAGAAAGATTAGTATGTTAAAGCAGATGTAGAGAGAGAATGGAAAAAAACTAGAAGAGAGAAGAAAAGACAAATGGACAGCAGACGATGAAGAATTAGCGGAAGACACGAAGAAACCAGAAGAAAGTGGCTGGAGCAATTGCAGCTGAAAAAAAATGCACAAAAGGTAGAAAAATATCTCTTTATTTTGAATTTATTAATTGGAATATGTCAGCTCTGGGAAATGTGCATCATTAACGTCTGCGCTTTGTTTAGTACAAGAGCAAATTAATGTATAGTTTTATTTCTACAGTGTTGTACATTCCAAGTTTGGCTTTTGGGATTCCCAGTTTAATTATTGTCTTCCTGTTTCTAAATTGTGATTCCTTGTTTGGTGATGGTTTATGTTCTGTTCATGTGTAACTGAGCTGAGGTATTCTGTTTATGTAATTCCTATTTGACATTGCCACTTGTTCTCTTTCCCCAGTAGGTCATGTATTGTTGTTCTCTGAAATGTATTGGTTTAATATTTGCAGCGTTTCCTTTTGATAGTTAGGGTATGGTGCTTTATGAGTCCTGGTAGTGCTGTTAGGATACGGCGGGTTTGCTATGGGTTCTAAATGGGCAGTGTTTGTAGTAGTTCCTAATGTGTCTGGCGGTTGGCACTGGATTATAGTAATGTAGAAGTCTTTTAGTCTTTCTTTATTCATACACTCATTAAGAGGCATGTTTACTAAAAGTTCGTGTATGGTAACATTATGCAAATATTTATGCAAATGAGGACCCTTATGCAAATGAGGCCCCGCACCGAGTCTCCGCACATGGCCCCGCACCCCCCTTGGGCCGCCCCTGTCTCAGAGAATACCAATATATCTCCTACTGGGGAAAGAGAATAAGTGGTACTGTCAAATAGAAACTACATGAACAGAATACCTCAGCTTGGTTACACATGCAGAACATAGACCGTCACCAAACAAAGAACAAAGGATCACAATTTAGAAAGTGAAAGACAATAATTAAACTGGGAACCCCAAAAGCCAAACTTGAAATGTACAACAACACTGGAGAAATACAACTATAAATGAATTTTCTCTTGTACTAAACAAAATGCAAAGACTATGTACATTTCCCAGAGCTGACATATTCCAGTTAATAAATTCAAAATAAAGTATTTTTCTACCTTTTGTTGTTTGGGCATTTTATTTTTCAGTTGCACTTGCTCCAGTCAGTTTCTTCTAGTTTCTTCATGTCTTCTGCTAACTCTCATTGTCTGTTGTCCATTTGTCCTTTCTTCTCTCTTCTAGTTTTTTTTCCATTCTCTCTCTACATCTGCTTTAACATACTGATATTCCCCTTTTGCTCGTTCCTCCATTTCTTTCTTTATTTCTTTTTCATCCACTCAAATTTCACCCTTCCATCCTCAGTCCCCACTTACTCTCCTAATACCCAGCCAATCATAGATGTTTCTTCCCTCTCACACAAAATATCTTTTCCCCTCTCGATCCTCACTCCCCCAGCCCCAACCCCTTCTAGTCCTCCCCCAACATCAGCTCCCTTCTAGTCCCATTCTCCCATCCCCCCGCATTAGCCCATTTCCAGTCCTAGCAACCCCCATCAGCCATTTCCAGTCCTATCCCAGCCCCTCATCAGTCCATTTCCATTCCTAGCCCTACCATCAGCCATTTCCAGTCCTATCCCAGCCTCACCATCAGCCCATCTCCATTCTTAGACCCCATAAGTCATTTGCAATCCTATCCCAGCCCCCATCAGCCCATTTCCATTCCTAGCCTCCACCATAAACAATTTGCAGTCCTATCCCAGCCCCCCATCAGCCCATTTCCAGTCCTAGCCCCCCATCAGCCCATTTCCAGTCCAAGCCCATCAGACCATTTCCAGTCCTATCCTTGCCATTCCTAGCCCCCAATCAGCCATTTCCAGTCCTATCCCAGCCCCCCATCAGCCCATTTCCAGTCCTAGCTTCCCATCGGCCATTTCCAGTCCTATCCTAGCCCCCACCCCGAAGAGCCTGGTGCCTGTCTCAGCAGCTTACGAGGGAGCAGAGGATGCCAGAGGCTCTGGCGCGCCTCTGCACAGTGCTGGAGTGAACAGCAGCGTTCTCCTTCACTCAGTGTTCTCTGTGAAGCCCGCTGAGTGCCAGGAAAGGTTAAAGATCATTTCCTGTTTCCCGACACTCAGCGGGCTTCAAGTGAACACAGTGCGCATGAAGGAGCATGCTGCTTTTCACTCCGGTGCTGTGCAGAGGTGAGCTGCGGCCTCTAGTGTCCCTGGCTCCCTGCAAACCCTGAGGAATGAAGTTCGCACGGGGCCCTGTACAAACAATATTCTTGCTCAATGGACAGGCCAGCCCTGCTCCAGAGCCCCTCCCCCCATCCCCAGAGCCCTGGGAAGTCAACCCCATCCCTTCTCTCTGTTTCCAGACAGTAAAAAGCATGTGTCCTTTAACTTTAGTTTCTCCTCCCCTAGCAGGCCCAAACCAGGGACTCTACTAATGCAACCACAACAAAGCTTCCATCTTGTTTCTGTCCTTCCAAGACTGCTATTCCCCTGCTGAAATCAAATCCCTGAGAAGCTACACAAACACACCAGCTGCAGCAGCCCCGATCAGCCACATCTTAACTACAAAGATAAACAGGTATTTATTTACTTATCAAAATTAGCTATGCTTCCTCCAGCCCAATGCCCAATTCTCTTTAATTAGTTTACAGACGCCTGACCTATTGGCTCACCGCAGCACCAAAACCCCAACTCCTTAATTTTTTATAGGCTGCTCTCCAGCTAACACTTCCCTAATTCTTTTTTACTTTATTTTTAAACTGATGCCATTTTCTTCCTGTTTATACCTGCTGCAGAGTACTTCAGCACAGCAAACCTGGCAAGGCAACCGCCTTGGGACTCCTAGTATTCCAGGTAAATACATTTATACTATTTTATTTTTGAACTGGTTACAAATGTATTAAGGAAAGTTTAATATTTAAAAGTGATACTCAATCATGCATTTTTACAGGATTTCTCTGACAGGGGTGGCAATAGGATGATCATAAGTTTCATTAGCAAAACCTCAGTGATGGAGATCTGAAAATAACAGAGGAACGCAAAGCTGAAGGTTTGCCTAAAGCATCTAAAACTCTTGCACTGACCTTGAGTAAACATAGAAATATACACAGGAACAGAAAATGACGGCATATAAAGATCAAATAGCCAATCCAGTCTGCTTATCCATAAAATGATTGTTCTACAATCCCATCTTCTCCCTCTGAGATCCTCTGTGCTTGCAGGGCCGGCCCGTCCATTGAGCGAGAATGTTTTTTGCACAGGGCCCCGCGTTTCAGGGGGCCCCGCGCAAAAAACATTCTGATCCTAAAGTTAAATTTAAAAAAAAAAAAAAAAAGCTGTCTTCTTCCGCTGCCGGGGCCGCCGCGGCAGCATCGAGTGTGCCGCGGGGCCCCCCCTGCCCAGCAGAACCTGCCCTCCCCTTTATCACCTCTGTCTCTCGTTGTAGCTTCAGTCACACGCGCCGGCTCTCAGAGCGCGAGAGGAGAGTTTCTCCCTCGCTGCTCTGTTAAGCCCGCGGGGGCTGATGGGAAGTTCCCATCAGCCCCCGCGGGCTTATCAGAGCCGCGAAAGGGAAACTGGTCCTTTCGCGCTCTGAAAGCCGGCGCGTTTGACTGAAGCTACAATCAGAGACAGAGGTGATAAAGGGGAGGGCAGGTTCTGCTGGGCAGGGGGGGCCCCGCGGCACACTCGATGCTGCCGCGCGGCCCCGGCAGCCGGAGAAGACAGCTTAAAAAAAAAAAAATTATCCCGGGCTGGGGGAGGGGGGGGGCTATGGTGGGGGTTAGAAGTGGTGATGGGCTATGGGGGGGGGGTTAGAAGTGATGATGGGCTATGGGGGGGGGTTAGAAGTGGTGATGGGCTATGGGGGGGTTAGAAGTGATGGGCTATGGGGGGGTTAGAAGTGGTGATGGGCTATGGGGGGGGGTTAGAAGTGGTGATGGGCTATGGGGGGCTATGGGGAGTTAGGAGTGGTGATGGCTATGGGGGGGGGTGAGGAGTGGTGATGGGCTATGGGGGAGCTAAGTCTGTATATGGGCTGATGGGATTAAGACTGAAAGTGGGTTGATGGGGGGGGGGTTAGGACTGGTCATGGGCTATGGGGGATTAGGACTGGAAATGGGCTGATGGGGGATTAGGACTGGAAATGGGCTGGTGGGATTAGGACTGGGAGTGGGCTGATGGGGAGGTTAGGACTGGTAATGGGGTATGGGGGGGCTTAAACTGAAAATTGGGTGATGGGGATTAAGACTGGAAATGGGCTGGTGGGATTAGGACTGGCAGTGGGCTATGGGGGGCTAGGACTGGTAATGGGTTGGGGGGGTTGCTAGGACTGGAAATGGGCTGGGGGGATTAAGACTGGAGGTGGGCTGATGGGGTTAGGACGTAATGGGCTATGGGGGGGCTAGGACTGGGAATGGGCTGATGGGGGGGGTTAACACTGGAGGTGGGCTGATGGGGTTAGTACTGGTAATGGGCTGTGGGCTGATGGGGGGTTAGGACTGGTAATGGGCTATGGGGGGGTTAAGACTGGTAATGGGCTGTTGCTGATGGGGGCTGTCTGGTAATGGGCTATGGGGGGGATAGGACTGATAATGGGCTATGGGGGGGGGGGCTAGGACAGGAAATGGGCTGATGGGGAGGGGTTAGGACTTGAGGTGGGCTGATAGGGTTAGGACTGGTAATGGGCTGTGGGCTGATGGGGGGTTAGGACTGGCAATGGGCTATGGGGGGCTGACTGGAAATGGGTTGATGGGGTTAGGACTGGAAGTGGGCTGATGGTGGGTTAGGACTGGAAGTGGGTTGATGGGGGGGGCTAGGACTGGTATTGGGTTGGGGGGTTGCTAGGACTGGAAATGGGCTGATGGGGGGCTAGGACTGGAAATGGGCTGATGCAGGGACTAGAAGGGAATGGATGCTGGGTGAGGCTGGAACTAGAAGGGAGCTGATGTTGGGGGAGGATTAGAATGGGATGGGGCTGGGAGAGTAAAATGGAGAGGGGAAAAATATTTTGTGTGGGAGGGATAAAAAAATCTACAATTAGCCGGGTATTGGGAGAGTAAGTGGGGATTGAGGATGGAGGGGTAAAATTTGAGTGGATGAAATAGGAATGAGGAAAGAGCAAAAGGAGAAAGATTAGTATGTTAAAGCAGATGTAGAGAGAGAGAATGGAAAAAAAACTAGAAGAGAGAAGAAAGGACAAATGGACAGCAGATGATGGAGAGTTAGCAGAAAACATGAAGAAACCAGAAGAAAGTGTCTGGAGCAATTGCAACTGAAAAAAATGCACAAAAGGTAAAAAGATATCTCTTTATTTTGAATTTATTAACTGGAATATGAAAGCTCTGGGAAATGTGCATCATTAACGTCTGCGCTTTGTTTGGTACAAGTGGAAATTAATTTATAGTTTTATTTCTACAGTGTTGTTGTACATTCCAAGTTTGGCTTTTGGGGTTCCCAGTTTAATTATTACCTTCCTGTTTCTAAATTGTGATTCCTTGTTTGGTGATGGTCTATGTTCTGCATGTGTAACTGAGCTGAGGTATTCTGTTTATGTAATTCCTATTTGACATTGCCACTTGTTCTCTTTCCCCAGTAGGTCATGTATTGTTGTACTCTGAAATGTATTGGTTTAATATTTGCAGTGTTGCTTTTTGATAGGTAGGGTATGGTGCTTTGTGAGTCCTGGTAGTGCTGTTAGGATATGGCGGGTTTGCTATGGGTTCTAAATGGGCAGTGTTTGTAGAAGTTCCTAATGTGCCTGGCGGTTGGCACTGCATTATACTGTAGTCTGGGCAGTGTTTGTAGTAGTTCCTAATGTGCCTGGGCAGTGTTTGTAGTAGTTCCTAATGTGCCTGGCGGTTGGCACTGGATTATAGTCTGTCTTTATCCATACACTCATTAAGAGACATGTTTACTAAAAGTTAGTGTATGTTAGCATTATGCAAATATTTATGCAAATAAGGCCACTTATGCAAATGAGGCCCCGCACCGAGTCTCCGCACATGGCCCCGCACCCCCCTTGGGCCGCCCCTGTGTGCTTGTCCCATGCTTTCTTGACTTCAGATATAGTTCTCATCTCCACTAAGAGGCTGATTCATCCGTCCACCATCCTTTCCATAAATAGTTCCTCAGATTACTCCCGAGTCTATCCCTTTTCACATTTATCCTATGATCCCTCAGTTCCAGAGCTTCCTTTCACCTAAAAGAGGGCCATCCCTGTGTATTTAGACTGCTGAGGTATTTAAATATCTCTCATATCCCCTTCTCCTGCCTTTCCTCCAAAGTATACATATTGAGTAAAAAGTGTAGATTTTTTTAACTACTACAAATGGACCAGTGATTTCATGGCTATGTTTTATAATATTTGAGTCCTTCTGTATGGCCCATTGCAAAGGCACACTTACAGTTGTAAGAGCTGGATGAGGAAAAGTAGGTGCCACTTTGGGTCAGACCAAAGGTCGATCGGGCCCAGCACTATGTTTTTTTTTCACAATGGCCAGTCCAGTGCACCTGGAGTACCTGCAGATCCCAAAAAAGAAAATCTCACTGCATGTTGCTCACCTCCCAGAAGTACAGTAGGTGATAGAGACACCTAAAGAAGAACCAGTCGGGGTTTCAGGATCTCCAAAACGAATGTACATAAGACAGATTTGCATGTGCTTTCTCCATTCCGTGCAAATCTTTTACATACATATTCACTATGGATAGCCTGAAAACCCGACTAACTAGGGAGTACATTAGGACAGGGTTAAGAATCACTAACCTAAGGCAGTTTGGCTCAATAATGGTAATGGATTTATCCAATAGAAAATTATCCAAACGTTTTTTTTTAAAGAAACTGCAGAAGAATCTAAAGGTTCCAGCTAAATTACCAGCTTTGACCACATTTTTGTACAAGACATCATGCAATCAATGCTTTCTATTTCTCTTATCTGTTCCAATACATAGGACAAGTTTTCAGAGTTGCCAAGTTACTCTGTCCCAGGAGTGAGATTTGTTGGCAGTTCTGGTTTTAAATTTGCATTTCAGTGCAGTACAGTATTTGTAGTTCCTGATTTTACCCTTTGGAATTAGTAGTGCAGGTCCCATAATGCATCATGATGAGTGTCAGAAATCCAGGACCGTCTTAAAATCTCATTCATGGAACTAGGTAACTTGGCAACTCTGAGTTCTAAAGTAACTTAAACCATCTAGGAGATGAAATGCAATCCTCTATGGACCTACGCTAATGCAGCTCAGTTTGGCTGCTGGATGCAACTACTTTGCTGAGCCTTCTCCACGATGAATAAGCAATACTTCAGAAATATTCACAACCATGACCAGTCTTGAAAGCAGAAACCCTGCTGGAGAATCAAACCCAGGTGTTCTATTGGATAGTGCTTTGCGCTGCCACATAGATCATTAGATTGATCCATGATTTAATTTTACAGATAATTTACAAGAATAAAATGTATGTCAAAAGAAAACAAGGTTGAAACATGGAATATTCCTCTAAGTAAAGGGATACTTATAGGTGTGTCTCTTTCTGGCATGCTATTTGCAATGAAAATTGTTCTCCATTGACTTATAGCAGCAACACTTCTTGGGGATGAAAGATTTTATAAGAATCATTTCTGTTTTTCTCTGATGGCTATATCCCTACACTGAAGCCGCAGCAAACTATAAAGTACTTTTACAGAACTGAAATTCTGGATTTCAGCGTTTACACTTGGCATGTCAGTTCCTAGCCAAGAGGGAAACTGAAGATAGGATGGGGTGTGAATTGTATTTGTGGGGTTTTATTGCTGCTGGGTCTCCAGGAGTCAACACTGACTTGAAGGCACACATTGATTGATTGTATGTACTTATGCTTTTAATTTTGTATGACTCGCAGAGCATTATTTCAGTTGGGTAGTTAATATGTGCTATTAAAGAAAAGGAAAACTCAAATGACCTAATATCTAGTCTAAGGACATCAGGAGAGCAGGACTGTTTGACAGTCAAGTGCACAAACAATGGCTTCCAGTCTGACTGGTGAGGTGAGCAGATGCGTTCAAACTCTGTTTTCCAACCTCCCTGCACTACCCACCAATACTTGTTCCATCCGTACCAACAGAACAAGCCCAAACACCAAAAATACCTAAAATCGTAAAACTGAAGGCAAAAACAAACCACTCTGAGAATTGTATGGAGTGAAGCCGAAGGCGATCTGCCTGTCCCAGGGCTCGTCTCCCTCCTTCTCGGTGGTGAGTGAACACGAAGAAAGTGGCCCGGAACATGAATCGGCTCTCTCACCAGTGTTAAAATTTGTGTGTCCAAAAAGGAGATCATGGAGATTGTAGTAAGATCGAAGAGAAATTTGGCATGCTAGGGGTATGGCTGGAGGAGGCAGAGGACTGGATTGGAGTGGTGGAGGATGCTCCAACGCGCATGCAGGGAGAAGTGACTTATTTTAAAACACAAGTGGCTTGGATAGGAGAAAAGTTGGAAGATCATGAAAATAGAGATAGGAGGTCCAATCTGCACATTTTTGGGATACCCTAAGGAGAAGAGGCTCAAGAACCCATGGAGTTTGTGTGGAGGCCATTAAAGATTTGCTTTCCTGGCTGTCCTCTTCTCGGGGACTTTGAGATTGAGAGAGCCCAGCAGGAACTGAGACCTAAACTAGATGAGGGAGCCCACCCACGAGCATTTATTGTCAAAATGCTCAGATTCTAGGATCGTGACTTTATTATCAGAGTAGCCCCTAAACAGGGCATGTGGAATACAAAAACTGGAAGGTGATGGTCTTTCCTGACTTAGCGGCAGAAACAGTTTGGTACTGCAAGGACTTACTGCGTTACTGAGAGCAGCTGGCCCAAAGGGGTATCAGAGTGGTGCTTTGGTATCCCACGAGACTGACCTTCACAGTCAATGAAGCACGGAAATTCTTTACAGTCCTGGAATCAGTGACAACATGGTTCAAATCAACGGCAGGGAGCCCAACTGGACAATTCCAGGACAACCCCCTGGGGCTCAGGTGGGATCGCGGTCACCAGATGGTGCCAAGTCAGAGGTGCAGTGAACACCAGAGAACACTCCGGCACAGACGACAAGTACACAAGTGGTGGAAGTGGAACACCCTGAGGAAGGCTGAGATACCACGCAGACATGAAGTGGTCTCAGCTCTCATTTTATAGCGAAACAGACAATATGGTGGGACAATTTCATATTAGTGGGTACCACTTTGAACTGAGACTAGTTACTGATTGGAGAGAAGGGGTAACATTTGGGGGAAAAGGAAAGCATTTGGATGGGGGGGGGGGGGCAAGCCACAGAAAGGGCTGCCCGCACAGTGCTTGAGTGACTAGGATACCAAATGGTAAAGGATATTAAGGTGGAATGGCGGGACTAACGCATGTGTAGAAGGGGGTGGAGGGAGAAGAATGGTGATGAAGGATCACAAACCTGGGAAAGCATAAAAAGCAACAATGGTGGCAGAGAATACATGGTTGGGATGTTGTTACTGGAGGGGGAAGGAGAAAATGATGCTGCGTAGTCATAAACTTGGGAGGGAGGAACGGGACACTGAGGTTATACGGTTGTGCACTTAAGACAGATGACAGGGAAAATGGGAGGAGCTGACTATGGGAAGAGGGATATAGGGTAGCCTCACTCAATGTGAGGGGAATACATGGTCCCATCAAACGGAAGTGGACCTTGGCAGCAGCACATAAGGCCTGCATGGATGTGCTCCTGTTTCAGGAGACACACACACACCTCACAGCAGTGGAACATATCAAACATAAGGCACGGGGCTATAAACATGTCCACTATTCTGCATATAACTCAAAGAAGAGGGGGGTGGCAATACTGATTCATAAACAGGTTCCCCTGGTGGTCTATGCTCAGATGGAGGTTCTCAGGGGCGGATGGTCTGGTTGACTAGGAGAGTAGAGTCCTCAGAGATATTGATTCTCAATTTATATGCGCCTAATGGTCCAATAGGCTCCTTTTTCAAGAACTGAATGGGACAGTATGCCCAGGTAGCTAAGGGGGACTGGATAGTGGGAGGGGAGAGTTGGAAAGAACAAATTTCTCCATGAAAGCCCATAATAGAGAGGGGAAGGAGCTGAGGGAGATGGTGCAGGGTTGGGACTTGGTTGATTTGTAGCGATCTTGCAATCAGAGAAGTAGGGAATACATTGTCGCCAACCTCCACCCGGAGGGCCGGTGGCTGAACGGGGAGGTTGGGCATATAGTTAATTTTAGGAGAGGAGGGTTTCTTAAGGCCAGGTGCAGCCTGGTCTATGTAGTCCTGCTCCTGGTGCAAATAAGTCATGTAAGCCAAATGGAGGGAGAATAAGGCTTTTATTTCCCATTTCACAAAAAGATTCGCTGGGCTACAAAAATTAAAGAAAGTCCTTCTTTTCAGGCATAAACCAAACTCAAGGTACAAAGTAAACTGTTATAATCTTCACAGTTGTAGAAAGGAAATTAACCAAGGATTCTTTCAACATTGGAGTAAATTACATGTCTGAACATTCTTCTTTCATTCAGCACAAATATGAAAACTTCTTAAGGTAATATTTGTATGGCTCACAGTTCCGGCAGTGATTCCAGACCACCCACAACACACATGGAACAATCCATCACTTCCTCCTGAGATGAGGAAATAGGGTCTATAAGCTCCACTTGCATCGGTTCTAAATCACTATTATCTTCTTCTGAGCTGGGGCTTTCTCTGGCTGTTATCACTGGCCAGTCCCTATTTCTGTTCCCTTGTTTTCCATACAGTTGTTCTAAGGTTCTTAAATGAGCATGGCCTGTTTTATGGCCTCTATATCTTGGCTGGTGAAACTCTGGCCTGCTTTCTCTTTTTTTAAACCGGGCATCTGTTTTATAAGGGCTTCTAGCAGCTGAGCCTTTCTTCATGAATAAAGAATCATCATACCTTGGTTTCCTGTAATAGGCATAGCTGGAAGTGTCCTCCTCAGGTATTTCCCTTAGGACCCAGTCTCTCTGGCAATCTTTCTCTTGAAAGCTTCTGGTACCTTTCAATCTGGTCTCCGGGCTTTCTGGCAAGCGTAGGCCTCTCTCCAAGCCTGGCTTCCTGCTTCTTAGCTCTTTACCTCTGGAGTTTCTGGCTACCACGACTTCCACAGGACTGACTCTCCTCCGTCTGTCTTTCTCTGGGAACTCTGGTTCTCTTCCTGTTCCTGCAGCCTTGCCACTAGTCCTGGTTCCACTGCTCCTTTTCTCAGCAGTGCTCTCCTTTCCGGTGCTGCTCTGCCTTCCGGTGCTGCTCTGCTTTCTGTCTCCAGCCACTTGCTTATAAAGGTCTTCTGCCTTTGAGCTTCCCGGGCTAGTTCTCAGGTGCTGCTGATTAGCTAGGTGTGTCCACTCAGCCTCTGTAAGTGCACGCCTGCTCCCTCTAGCTGTTTTGCTAGACAATTGCATTCTCTGCACCTCATTTGTTTTGGGACAGACTGCTTCTTTTCCTATATCCTCACTTTTATTAGCTCCTGCTCTATGACAACATGTACTATGCCCCGAAGGTGGGCATGTACTCCCGGTTGGATTACGTTTTTACCCAAAGGGAGCAAATGGGATGATTTGGGGAAACAGATTCATCCGATTGTGGTGGCTGACCATGGGATGGTGAAGATGACATGGAGATGCTGCACAAAGACAGTGGTGGAGGATAAATGTGCCATTACAACAAGATGTGGTCTTGGATAAGGTAAAAAAAAAATAACGGCAACAGTACTTACTTCGTAATGACACATGAGAAGTTGTGGAGCAAACTTTATGGGAAGCGGGTAAGGCCTTTATGCAGGGCATTTTAATACAAATTGCAGTGCAGAAGAAACAAGAAAGAGAATGGGAGAGTAAAAGGCTAGTGGAGGAGATTAAGAGACTACAATCCGCGCATTCAACTACTGGGGTGTGAGGGGTGGGCAAATAATTAGGAGTGGCCAGGGCATAATATCAGGCTCTGGAAACAGACTGCATCACTCAATTATTTCAACTGACGAAGCGCCAATACCAGGAGCAGGGCAACCGAGCAGGCAAACTGATGGCTTGGCAATTAACGAAAAAAAGGGCAGCACACATGGCGAGAGAAATTCAAGGAGGTGGGAGGCAGGTGATTAAGGATACACAGGGTATTTGTCAGTAGTTCAGGGCTTTTTATGAAACCCTGTATGCCGCAGAGGGAACACAAGGAAGAGTGCCGCTAGAGGATTTTATTATGACATTACAGCTACTCAGGCTGGGGGAGAAGGAGGCTGACAGATTGGGGTGCCCAATCAGGGCTGAAGAGGTTAAGAGGGTTATCAGGTTGCTCCCTAAAGGAAAAATGGTGGGTGAAGATAGATTTCCATCAGAGTTTTACCACCTCCTCAGAGATGAGGTGGCTCCGCTACTGGCTAGGGTATTTGCAGCAGCGCACGCAGAGGAACCACTGCCAACATCCATGGAGTATGCCAATATTATCATGCTTCCAAAAGAGGGTAAACTGGCTGATCAGTGTGGCAACTATTGCCCTTTTCAACTGAGATGTGAAACTTTTCGCAAAGGTTCTAGCTAAGAGGCTCGTGTCTATCATGCCCTGCCTGATACATCTGGACCAAACTGGATTTATTAAAGGCTGTGCAATTGCCAATAATGTTAGGTGGGCAGTGGACCTGATTCACCTCCTTAAACGGAGGCAGTAACCAGCGCTGTGTGTAGCGCTCGATGCCGAGAAGGCCTTTGACAGGGTGGAGTGGAGTTTTCTATTTGCCATGCTGGAACAGTTTAATATGGGACAAGGGTTCAGAAGGGGTAGTCCAAGCTTTGTACGCCGCCCCAAGAGTCCAAGTATGGGTAATAGTGCATATTTTAAGGACTTTCAGCTTTTCTGAGGTACTAGGCTGTCCGCTATCCCCAATCCTCTTTGCGATTACCATCAAAGCCTTTGCGGCCTACGTCAGGCAAAACTCCAATATCCGCCCCATAAAGGAAGACAAGGAAGAACATAAAATTCTGTTATACGTAGATGATATCCTGGTCTTCATGGCCATTCATGAGAAATCCCTCCCATACTTATTGTAGGAAATAGACATCTTCTCGGGCATACCATATTTTTATGTTAAATTGGGGAAGACAAAGTCACTAAATTTGGGGAGGGGGGGAGAGGAGGTTTCCTAGGACTGTTATACCAGACTTCCCATTTCAATGGGCCAGGGGGAAGATAAAATACTTGGGGGTATTTCTCTCTGCAGAGCCAAGCGAGTTATATAAACTGAATTATGCTCTTCTGATGCAAAGTGTAGACAAGGATTTGAAGGGATGGGGAGGGGAGCTATATCTAAGCTCGATGAGGCCCTGAAAATGAATATTATACCAAAATTTATTTTTTTTATTTGGTTAGCTCCCCATACCTCTACAAGGTTCCCTATCGCATCGCTGGGAACATCGGTAAGCACACTTTGTATGTGGTGGACGGAAGAGTAAAACAAGAGTGAAGCAACTTATTTAGAGGCGAGAAAGGGGAAGAGTTAATTTCCCTGATTTAAGACAATATTACAAGGCTGCAGTTTTAAAGGCCATGAGAACCTACTATACCTGCCCACAGAGGGCTCAATTGCTGGGATTGGAGACAGCAGAAATGGCCCCTCTGATCAATTTTGAAGGGATTGAGGGAGGGGTATGCGAGAGGAGGGAATGGATAGCAGATTTTTGAGGCACCCATTTTTGTTACCTCTAATACGGATAGGGAGGGCGAGTGTGAAGTAGTGGCTGATTCCCACACCTTTTGCAGGCTGGTCATGGCTTAGGGATTTCCGACCCTTCTCCACAGCACCCTTTAAAAGTTTTCGGTCTCTGCTGGAAATGCAAGACCTGGATCGGTTTGAGGTGTGGAGGAGTCGAAGCGGTTGTATCTCGATGGGTGACCTTGAAAAGAAGTTAGGGATCTGGATCCCCTTCTTTCAATATTTCTAGATTTGATATTTTTTGCTGTATCCTGACCGCAGGCAGGCACTTCAAAGGAGCCCAACTGGGCTGGAGGTTATATTGTTCAAGGAGAAGAGTTCACGGGATATACTCTTGAAACTATACGAGCACTTGGAGAGAGAAGTTGTGGGCACCCCTCCGTTTCATGTGAAGGGATGGCATGAATGGAGTGGGAGGATAATAAGCGAGAGGGAGTGGATTGGGATCCATGAAGGAGTAAGTCGGTGGTCCTTGGTTACATTGTTGTGGCAGACACAGCTACAGAACATACATAGAGCTTATACCACACCATAAAAGTTGGGGAAAGCAGGAAAAAGCAGGAATGGGCTGTGGGAGTGTGGATACCTTCTTTGGATGACAGATGGGTAAAAGGGCCACTAAGAGGGGACAAGGCCATAGCAGAGAGACTGAATGTATTCTTTGCTTCATTCTTTACTGAAGAAGATGAAGGAAGTTACCCATGACTGAATGGTATTTAAAGCTGATGCAGCAGAAGAATTGAAAGAAATATCGAAAAACTGGGAAAATGTATTACAACTATTTAATAAACTGAAGAGTAGCAAATCACCTGGACTGGATGGTATACATCCAAGGGTGTTGAAAGAACTGAAATATGAGACTGCAGACCTACTATTACTAATCTGTGAACTATCATTAAAATCATCAGTAATACCTGAAGATGGCCAAAGTAACACCAATTTTTAAAAAGTGTTCCGGGGTGATCCGGGAAACTACAGACCGGTGAGCCTGATGTCAGTACTGGGAAAAATAGTAGAAACCATTATTAAGAACAAAATTAGTGAACATGTAGACAGTCACGGTTTAATGGGAAACAGCCAAAATGGCTTTAGCCAGCAAAGGTCTTGTCTTACTAATCTGTTATATTTTTTTGAAGGTATAACTAAAAAAGTAGACAAAGATGGGTCTGTCAATGTAGTGTATCTGGATTTTCAGAAAGCCTTTGACAAGGTCCCTCATCAGAGACTTGGCAAAATTAAAAAGTCATGGGATAGGAGGCAGTATACTATTATGGATCAGTAACTGGTTAAAAGATAGAAAGCAGAGGCTAGGGCTAAATGGCCAATTTTCCCAATGGAGAAAGGTGAATAGTGTAGTACTCCAGGGATCTGTGCTGGGTCCGCTGCTTTTTAACATATTCGTAAATGACCTGGAAATGGGAATAACGAGTGAGGTAATCAAATTTGCAGATGAATCAAAATTATTAAAAGTTGTTAAAATCCAAGAGGATTGTGAAAAATTGCAAGAGGTCCTTAATAAATTGGAAGACTGGGCATTCAATTGGCAGATGAAATTTAATGTGGACAAGTGCAAAGTTATGCATCTACAGTAGAAAAGAACAACCCAAATTATGTTACACAATGCAAGGTTCCAAATTAGGAACCACCACCCAGGAAAAAGATTTAGGTTTTGTCATGGATAACATATTGAAACCTTCTGCCCAGTTTGCAGTGACAGCCAAGAAAGCAAATAGAATGCTAGGAATTACAAGAAAAGGAATGTAGAATAAAACAAAGGATATTATAATACCTTTGTATCGTTCCATGGTATGACCGCACCTTGAATGTTGTGTGCAATTCTGGTCACCGTATCTTAGAAGGATATAGCAGAATTAGAAAGGTACAAAGAAGAGCCACCAAAATGGTAAAGGGGATGGAAGAATATCCCTTTGAGGAGAGGCTAAAAAGGTTAGGGATCTTCCACCTGGAAAAAAGATGGCTGAGGGGAGATATGATAGAGGTCTATAAATTAATGAATGGAGTGGAACAGGTAAATATAGATTGTTTACACTATCAGAATATAGAAAGACTAGGGAACATGCAATAAAGCTACAGTATAACCCATATTTATTTTATTTAAAAGTCTTTCTATACCGCGCTTTTTGAAATCAGTGCGGTTTACAATTAACATTTCTTTGTACAATGCAGGACTTGCATTGCACTTACATTGAACAGGTATTGTAACTTGGATTTATAACTGGGTAACTATATACAGGCTGAGCCCTCTATCACTAAGCTGTTTAACGACATGGCTGGCTTTCATAACTATATACAGAAATTGTCCTTTTTTACCATTATTTACAATCTATTTATTTACATTTACATTTGTTTACAATTCTTTACCATCTCAGATAGTTGGGTTAATGACTGTAGTTGCCTTGGTCATCTTAGGGTGTGCTAGGGATGCCGCTGGGCTGGAGGTGTGGCTGTCAGGGTGTGTTGGGGTGTGGTGGTTGGGGTTGTGTCGTTGGGCTGTGAGTAATGTAGAAGAAAAAGATGGTACTTTAATGCCTTCCTGAACTGGGTGAGGTCAGTGATCACTCTGATGGTTGTTGGGGGGCTATTCCAACAAGTAGGTGCATAGAATATAAAGTCTCTGCTCTATAAGACTAATAAGAGAATTTGCTACCAGAGGATGTAGTAAAAGCTGTTAGTGTTGTTGTTGTAAAGTGCCGTCGAGACGGTGTCGACTCATGGCGACCATCGGATAGTTGTCCTAAATTGTGTTTGGTCTTCAGTCAGGCAGCTCATTGTTGACAAACTAGTACCCATAGCTGCTGTTATTGTATGGATCCATCTCATTGCTGGCCTTCCTCTTTTGCATTGACCTTCTATCTTGCCAAGGTCTTTCTCTAATGATCTGTCTCTTTGCATGATGTGTCCAAAGTGTGAAAGTCAAAGTCTTGTCATCTGAGCTTCTAAAGAAAGCTTAGGTTTGATCTGACTAGTTTGTTCTTTGGGCAGTCCATGGTATATGCAGTATTCGCCACCATAATTCAAAGGCATACATTTTCTTCCTATCTTTTTCACTGTCCAGCTTTCACATCCATATGATGTTATTGAAAATACCATGGCTTGAACAAGTTGAATCTTTGTATGGAGAGACATCTCTGCTCTTGAGAATCTTGTATAGGTCTTTCATAACCCTTCTGCCAAGAGCAATGCGTCGTCGGATTTTTTGGCTGCTTGTTGCTTCTTTATTGATAGCAAAGCCAGCATTTATGATGTGGTTGGATCAAAGCCCTTGGGACATCTGACTGCTGATGTCAGAAGCTGTAAAGATGTCTTACATATTGGAACATGTAACATACGAAGCATGAACCAAGAGAAGTTGGAGGTGGTCAAGAATGAAATGGAATGTGTACAACTTGATCTGTTGGGTGTCAGCGAACTGAAATGGACTGGCATCGGGCACTTAGCATCAAATGATCACATGGTCTACTAAGCTGGAAATGAAAGACAAAGAAGAAATGGTGTTGCATTTATAATAAAGAAGAAACTTGCAAGAACTATAATGAAATACAATGCTGTTAGTGCAACTGGGTTTAAAAAAGGTTTGGACAAGTTCCCGGAGGAAAGGTCCATAAACCAATATTAAAGGGGACCTGGGAAATCCACTGCTTGTCCCAATACAAGCATTGTGGAACCTGTGTCTTCTGGGAAAACTGCTAGGTACTTGTGACCTAGATTGGCCACTGTTGGAAACAGAATACTGGGCTTGATGGACCTTTGTCTGACCCAATATGGCATATCTTTTGGGTCGCCAGGAGTCAGGACTGACTCGAAGGCACACATTGCATTGCATGTTCTTTCATATTTATTTAATTGATTTATATACCACTTTATCTAGGTAATCAAGGCAGTTTACAGAGAATGTTTTAATAACTGTTCAGGGCAGTTTACAATGAACAGTTTACAAATTTCCAATGTACAGATTACAGGCATACGGGGTATTTAATTCAACTATATACAGTACGTGAAAACTTTATCTAAAATTATGTACACATAGGCTGTGTAATGTTGTTATATCATGTGGAGGAAGGGTATTGTGATTTACGGAAGATTTGAACATTGGGTCATAACTATGTTGGGGTTGGAGGAATATGAGGCAAACTTGGTTGTCAGTAGGGCGGGGGGGGGATCATGGTTCTTGTGGGTTATTCATGTTGGTAATAGTCCGTAAAGAGGAATGTCTTAAGGTGTTTTCTGAACAGTGTTAAGTCTTTAACTCTCTCAAGTTGTTAGGTAGGCTGTTTCATAGGGTTGGAGTGATGAAGGAGAACGCTGTTTGTTATTGCTTGGGTTGTGTTTCGGAATCTTCTTGGTGTGGTTAGAGTATTTTTTTGGTTGTCTCTTCTTGTGTCTTGTTGCATCTTGATTAGTGTATTAAGGTGTGTGGCTGCAATATTATTTATTGTTTTGAAGGTGATCATCAGAGCCTTGAATTTGATTCTTTGTGTTACAGGGAGCCAATGGAGGCAATATAGTATAGGTGTTATGTGTTCTGATCTTGTGGCTTTCATTACTGTGCATGCAACTGTGTTCTGGGCTAGTTGTAGTGGTTTCAGTATTTGCTTGGGTAATCCTTGTAGGATGATGTTGTTGTAGTCAAAGTGAGGACAACTTAGTGCTTGAGCTATGGTGCAGAAGTCTTCTGGAGAAAGGAGGGATCTTAAGTTCTGTATCATTTTTAGTTTTGTGGTATATTGATCAAGTTGTCATGTTAATGTGCTTGGTCATATTCAGGTTTTGGTCCAAGTAGATCCCAAGATATTTTATTTCTTTTTTTATTTCAAGCAGCGTATCATTTATTTGTAGGTGTTCAGATGAGTCGAATATTTTGTTCCTTGTGATGATTAGTGCTTCTGTCTTTTTTAGGTTGATTGAGAGAGTAACCGAGTCGAGCCAATACAAGATGTCACTAAAGCAGTTGATGATTTTCTGGTAGTTGGAGGTTTGCTGTTTTAATCGATGTGAATAACATGATGTCATCCGCATATATTGTATAATGTTGTTAAGTACCCTCATGTTAAATGTAACCCTCCAATTGTGCTGTCTAAATGTTGTTAAGTACCCTCATGTTAAATGTAACCCTCCAATTGTGATGTGACCACTTTGAATGAAGGATAAGGTGGTATACAAATCTGTCTAAATAAATAAATATAAATAAATAAATATATCCTGTAATTCACAGTGTGTGCTCTGATGATTTCACATATAGGTTGGAGATATATATTGAAGTAGAATGCAGAAAGTGCCAAGCCCTGTGGTCAATGTTCCCTCTAATTTTCTGTAGGCTGTGTGCAGCTTTTGAAGGAAGGTTAAATTTTTGTGCGCCACATAACGACACTCGGAGTTATATACTTTAAAATTTGACTACACATCAGAATACAGTATGTACACCACATTGATTTTAATCAAATTAAATGAAAATAGACGATTACTAAATGAAGCGGGAAATTTCTAGTAATTACAATCATAACTTTTAAATTTTAAGACGTCTGTGTTGTTTTCTATCAGAATCAGAACTGTAATTTTTGTGCGCTCTGTTGTAAAGTATGTGCGCTCTCTCGGCGAGGTGTGTGCGCGCGCACACGCGCACAGCTTAGAGAGAACAGTGCCTGTGGTACGCCTTGTGTTTGGTTGAACTGTGCGGAGATGGTGTTATTGAAGGTCACTTGTTGCGTGCAGTTGGAGAGGTAGTCCTTAAACCATCGTAGTATGGTTCCTCCTATTCTGAGCTGTCTCAAGTGGTTGATTAAGATATTATGGTTTATGGTGTCAAATGCAGAGGATATAGCTAGAAATATGAGGATGAAGGCCTGTTTCGCATTATCAATTCCTTGTAGTAATGTCTCGAGGAGGGAGGTTAGGAGAGTCTCAACTCCATGATATACTCTGAATCCATATTGATGTGGATCAAGTTGGGCGTGTGAGTCAATGAAGTGCTTGAGTTGGGTCTGAACTGATTTTTCAATGACTTTGGATAGGAAAGGGAGGCTCGCTATTGGTCTGTAGGAAAAGGGGCAAGACTTGTTCAGTGAGCTGTGTTTTAAGATTAGGCGAATGGAAGCTTTTTTTAAACTTTCTGGTATTTGTCCTTGTGATAGAGAAAGGTTGATTATTTTCTGGATGTAGGGGGTTAATTCTGCTCTGACTAATTTAATCCAGCTGACTGGACATGGATCAAGTAGGGAGGTGGTTGTATTTAGAGATTTGACGGACTGGTCAATCTGTTCCTTTCTTCTTGGGGAGAATGAGTCCCATATTGCAATGTTGGTAGGTTATTCATGGAGGGTCTCTATTAGGTTTGTCTTGATTTTATATTTTTCGATATAGTGGTTAGCCAGTTGTTGAGCATTAATGTCGCTGTATTGAGTGTTTGCGTTTGGGTTTTTGATTAGATTTTGGACAATTAGTAAAAGTTCCCTTGGTCGGTTTAATGAGTTAGTTAGTAGTTTTGAGAAGTATTCTTTTTTAGTGTTGGCAATTTTCTGACGGTATAGATTTAATGTGTCCATATATTTCAGTCTGTCTGTGTTGTATTTTGTGGTTCGCCACCTTCTTTCATCCTTTCTCAGAGCTCTCTTCATTTCTCTTAGGCTTGGGGAGTACCATGGTTGGGAGCTTCGAGGTTTCTTAGAAGGATTTTTCTGATGGTTAGTTGATGCAGTGTTGAGGGAGCTGTTCCAAGTTGTGATGAGGGTGTCAAGATTGTCACAGTTTATTGTCAGTTCGGGTGTGATATTCCTCAGGAAATCTTATCAAATTTCTTGAACCAATAATGTGGTTGTTGTCCTTTGTCCTTGCTGAGGGTGCAAGGGTCTAGATCCGTGCTGAATTGTATAAGGTAATGGTCAGACCAAGGCACTGGTTGCATTTTAATGTTGGAGATCATCTTATTGAGTGACTATTCTTTAGGGGAGAATATCAGATCGAGCGTGTTGACTTTGGAATGTGTTAGAGAGTGGTGAGTGTGTGAGATAATTAAAAATTACTACGAGAAGGTTCTCCATGAAATGGGAGAAATCGGGGGGGGGGGGGGAGGATTGGTTAGCAGCTCGGGTTGCACTTGCCTGGAGGTGGAAATCCCCGGCCAGCCCCTCACAGGAGGACTGGCATCTCAAAGTGGGGGAGGCACTTTGATTCGACAAGATTACATCCAGTTTGGAAGGGAAGGAATGAAGATGGCAGAAGATCTGGGCCTCATACCTTAAGTGGGGGAAGGGGATTAGAGGCTTGAGTGATGTGGGAGACAGTGGGCAGGATGCTGGGGCAAGTGCTGAGAGTAATACAGATGCGAGCTGCACGACATAGCCAACTTAAGCATGGAGACACAATGCAGCATGCATGCATGGGGGTAGGGTGGGAGGGGGAGGGATCGGAGGACAGCATTTTTCTGTTAATGTTGTTCTGATAGCTCATGTTGAGAGATGTTTGTTATCAATGTTTAAGTTAATTGTATAATGTGGGTGGGCAGTAGTCCAGTGCAGCATGTGATGCAGAGATTGAACCTGGGATGATCATGGAGACAGGCTGGGGGTCTCAGCAGCAACACCAGATTGCAAAGGGGCTAGACCGTGAATGAGTATTGGAGAGGGGGTCAGGAGTGCGTATTTGTCTAGAGAATCTGTAACAGATGATTAAGGTTTTGATGTTGCACCATTCTCACGTTATCAATAAATATAGAGTAATTAGGCCTTACCTGCTAATTAGAATTCCTGGAGGAACTCCAGTCCAGTCCTGCACTTCTGGGTAGTGCATCTCTTCCAGCAGCTTGGAGACTGAGCATGTCATCTTTTTGATGACACAGGAGTACATATACCACTGGCACCTCCCACCAGCTCCAGTAACCTATTGACAAAGCAGACTCACAGGATCAACAAATAAGTAGCCAAAACTTTGATTCCTATACTACCAAAATTATCTACACATCTTTTTTCCCCCCCCCCCATATGGAAGGAAATCTCTACTGCTCCCCAAACGAGGAGGAGACCTACCTGTGATCCACTGAACCGACGCTGTTGCTTCCAAAGCCAGAGACAGACAGACGGCCTCCCGGACCGCTCCTACCACCGCTACCTCCATGACATTCTTTTCCTGTCCCTGACTCCTGCCACTCCTTTCCAAGGGCACCTCCGCAGGGCCGGGGTCACGAGAACTCAAATGGGGTAGGATCCGGGACTGGACTGGAGTTCCTCCAGGAACACTAATTAGCAGGTAAGGCCTAATTACTCTTTCCTGATCGTGCCTCCAGTCCAGTGCCGCAGTTCTGGATATAACAGAGCAGTTCGATCACCAGGAGGGGCCTGCGATACCGGCCCGAAGGACCACCCTACTAAAACAGGCATCTTCCTCCACTTGAACATACAGCTGATAATGTTTCGCAAAGATATGTAGGGAGGACCATGTCTCTGTCCTGCAAATCTCCACCAGCAGGACCAGGCTATACTCAGCCCAAGGGGCCGCTTGGGCCCGCCTGGAGTGCACCCTTAGTACCGCTAGTACAACAACCCACGAAAAAAATGGAAATAAATTCCATCACACACACACACACACACACACACACACCCACACCCACACCCACACACACACATACACACACACACACTTGAATACTAAATCATATATCCTAACCTTTTTGTAAATAACATCTATAATAGCAATGTCAGCTCGCTGACATTCCCCTGTAAACAAAAGCATACACCCTGTAAATAGTTTTAACAACTTACTGTACTGTTTTATGTAAAAAGTTAAAAAGTTATATGTAAAAAGTTTAAAAGTTCTTGTTCTATGTAATGTTATACGAATGTATACAATTGTTCCATGTAAACCGCCCCTGATCTCTGGAAGGGGCGGTATAGAAGAAATAGATAAATAAATAAATAAATACTGTCCTGCCCATCAAAATGTAGGCAGAAGCAATGGCCTCTTTGATCCACCTGGAGATTGAGGCCTTAGCCACCACTTCCCCTTTGCGGGGCCCCCCAAACCAAGCAAACAGACAATCCGATCTGTGGAACGTGTCTGTCTTCTTCAAGTATTGCCGCAGCACCCTCCTAACATCCAACAGGCGCGAGCATCTGCGGCCTCCTCCCCCACGCTTATGCTGACAGAAGACCTGAAGGCATATTGTGCCTTTAAGGATTTGACAATGAGTGCCGGCAACTCCTCCCGGCGGAACTCCTGCACAATTCGGGCCTGTAGTTTCTGCTCCAGAATTTCTCCCTCTTCGAGCTCCTCCTCATTATCATCCAATTCTGTGTCCAGGTCCCCTCCTTCTGGGCCCTCTGACAGAGAATGGTCTTCCAAATCCTTCCCTATTCTAGCTTTTAGACGTTCCTGTTACCGGACCAGCTTCCACCTGGCTGGAACTCTTCGCCCTTTGCTCCTGCGCGGAAGCCCCTGCTCCTTACTGGCACAGACAAAAGGCCTTATGTAGGAGTAAGACAAACTCTGGAGAAAAACCTCCTAGAGCTCCTCCACCCCCATTAACCTGAGAGGAGGGTCTGGGGAGTGGCTGAGTGTTGGAGGCTAGCTGTAGCTGTGCTGCCGCAACTTCTGCACCCCCGACCTTGGCCTCCATCGTGGCCCAAGACTCCTGGGACAAGGAGGGGATTCTTTCCCTGCTCCCACTTGCCTGCAAGTCTTGCTTGATATAGGAGACCTCGTTAGCACATCCTCTGCAAATGCCCACTTCAGAGACCATCCCCCCGTCTGGTTCTGCACAGCATTGAGATTGGCATCCTGTCAATTTTGGGGGTTTTCTCCACAGACACTACAAAACCATTAATGAATGCCCAGACAGAATCTTCTCTGAACTATTTTCCCCCCTTTCTTTTCTCTATTTGCTTTATTTATTTATGTATTAAAAACTTGCCTTGCTCAGCACTGCAGCAGAGACTGAGGCCCCAAAGAGCCTCTGCAAAATTGTCACAGGGAGAATCAACTATGCCTGCAACAAAAAATGGCACACTCCCTCCCCCCACCCTGTTGCTGGCATTCTACCTGCCATGCGGCAGCTCGCCGCGCACACTAACCAGCCCAGATTGTCCTCTTCTCGTTCTGCCTGGAAATGAGAAACCCCCACGTACCTCAACAGTGCCATGCTATCTTCTTCCACCTCTGGGAAACTCACCAACCTGGCACTTCAGAACTTCCAGCTGCACCGTGCTCAGCCCTATCTTTCGGCGTCAGCGGTTGGCAGGCTGGGAAACCACTGCCTGCAGGCTCATCTTTGCAAGCAAGCTCCTCACCCGGTAAAGAGGGTTCGGGAGTCGTAGTCCCAGGCAGATCTCCTCCACTCTCCGCCCCTACCTTAAGAACCTGGGGGAAGGGAGGGGGACCTCCGCATCCCTTAACGTTCCCACTTTGGATCCTCGGGGGGGGGGGGGGTTCTCTTGAAAAGAACTAACAATTCACCAGGGAAAAAAGGAGTTAAAGGAAAATTAAACCTAAACTAACCCCCTTAGTTGTTCCTTCAGTGAGTCTACACCCTGGCTCCAGCTACTTGGAGACCGAGCTAACTGGAGCTGGTGGGAGGTGCCAATGGTAAATGTACTCCTGTATCATCAAAAAGATGACATGCTCAGTCTTCAAGCTGCTGGAAGAGGTGCACTACCCAGAAGTGTGGGACTGGACTGGAGGAATGATCAGAAAATTATCTTGTTTGAGCACCTTTTTTATGACATACACCTTCTTAAATGAATCTGTACAAATAAGGCTAGTGGAAGGTGACCAAAATTGGCTTGCTCAGAGTGGTGTGACACTCAGTCTGCACAGCGCTGTGTATGTCTTGTAGCGCTATACAAATGCTCAGTAGTAGTAGTAATAGCATGAACACACATCTCTGGATGTTCTGCCAAATGTGGACTGCAGCTCTGATCATCCTGAGAAAGTCTAACAAACAGGAATACACAAAAAGCTCCTTAAATGTTAGTTAAAGAAATACAAACTCAAGACAACCAGATGTTATTTATTTGAAGAGATGCTTCATCCACATGAAGCAGGAAGAGATGTAATCAGAATTCTTTTTCTGTAAAGCATAAAACAGCTGTTTATTCTTGCACAAATCAGCAACATTTGCTTTTTGCCACAAAACAATAACAGCCTATTCTTGACCTTTAACACTAAATATAATCAAATTTAAATGTTGCTGTTGAATTCTGAGTTGCTTTGGAGTCTTACCTTCAAGATGTTAAAACACTGCAAAACAAGTGGTTAGAGCAGCGGTTCCCAAACTTTTAGAAACATGACTGCAGAAAAAGACCATATGGCCTATCTAGTCTGCCCTTCCATATCAACTACAATAGTCCCCTTTTTATCTTTAGAGATCCTCTATGTTTGTCCCATATTTTTTTAAATTCAGATACTGTCCTCATCTCTACATCTCCACTGGGAGACTATTCCTCGCATCTACCACTCTTCCGTAAAGAAATATTTCTGCATATTAATCCTGAGTCTATCCCCTTTCATCCTCATCCTAAGTACTCTCATAGCAGAGCTTGCTTTCAGTCTAAAGAGATTCACTATCATGGCATAAATGCACAGGAGAAATTTAAACATCTCTATCATATCTCCTCTTTCCCACCTGTCCTCTAAAGTTTACATATTAAGATCTTTAATCTGTCCTCATATGCTTTATAACGAAGACCACTAACCATTATAGTAGCTACCCTCTGCACAGACTCCAACCTGTTTATATCCTTTTGAAGGTGTGGTCTCCAGAATTGTACACAATACAGCAAATGAGGTCACACCAGAGACTTATACAGAGACACTATCACCTCTTTTTTTCTGCTGGCCATGCCTCTCCCTATGCGCCCAAGCATCCTTCTGGCTTTCGCCATCACCTTTTCTATCTGTTTAGCTACTTTAAGATCATTAGACACAAGCACGCATGGATCCCGCTCTTCTTTAGTAGACAGAAGTACTTCACCTCCCTACATGGTACTGCTCTCTTGGATTTCAGCCATCTACAGACTCCCGAGAGGGGCGACAACAGCAGCCTGCCTCCAGCCCAATCGGGGCTGTGGGAGGAGGAGCGGCAGCTCCTTTAAGAGAGACCGCCGCTAGGCGGGCCCGCGCCTGAGGGCCTCGCCAGAGGGCCCTTTGGCGTGGCCCTTAGGCGGAGGCCCCTCACCGAGCCATCTATCTCCGGAGAACAACTCACTATTAAGCCTAGCCCTCTCACCACAACATCCTGGAAGAATTCTCCACCTTATCTTCAGCCGTTCATCTCTACTAACCTGAAAAAATCTACCGACCACGAGGTAAACCCTATAAAAGAGGACATTTATCAGAGACCCTGTGACCTCATCGCTATTTTCTACCTTGAGCTATATTGTCTTTAAGCCTGCTACGCTGTTCAAATAATGTTAATAATCTACCACAACCTTTGCTGATACTTTGTTATTTTTCTTTACAACTGTTGCCTCACAACTGTTTTTTACCAAAATCTGCAGTACTCTGTTGATCCTTGCTAATCCTGTACTTAGTCTTATCAGCCTACACCTTATCACCCGACTTAATTCTTGCCAGCTTATAGTTTGCCCCACTTAGAACACCCAATATGCACCCATTCCTATCCTTTATCCTCATCATCCTCACCTCCTGGACCCCCGACATATCTCATGCCTTTAATCATGGTATCAACCACATCCCAATCCTCTACAATCATGGCAGGAGAGGGTTTGAAAACCCCCGCCACACCTCAACAACACTCCACTCACACCTCCTACACATCCCTCTACAGAACCTTAAGAGCATCCAAGCTGAGAAATACAAATACCAACGTTTACTCAAATGTGCACTTATAAATGCTAGATCAATACGCTCGAAATGGACTATAGCCATGGACCTGATAACCCACCATGACCTCGATATCCTAATGATAACTGAAACTTGGCTATCTGACTGTGATAATGTTCTAATCAACCAGATGTCACCACCTGGTTACTCGACCTATGCCTGCCATAGGACCCACCAGAGGGGAGGAGGCACGCTCATCCTTGCCAGATCCAATCTTCAATTCACCCTAAACAACTCCAATAGCTCAACCTATCTGGACATAATATCCATATCGAATGAACACTGCTCAATTAACCTACTATACCGAGCACCAACATCATCACCAGATGACCTCTCATCAATAATTGACCTAGCCTGTAACTCCAGTAATCCACGCTCCCTAAATTGGCTGATGGGAGATTTCAATCTACCCTCCTTACTAGATACACATTCATCAGCCTTCCTTGATGCAATGAATGAGCTGGGCTACACGCAACTCATCGACTTACCCACGCACAACAAGGGTGGGAAACTGGACCTGATCTTCGGACCTCAGGCGTCTGTCAACTCATCCCAGAGCCTGCTGCTCTCCATAACGCCTGTACCCTGGTCTGACCATAACCTACTTCTATTCCACATACCCACCAACCACCCCAGCAACGTCAACAATAAAGCAAGTCCCCCCCCCCCCCCCCAGAACTATGACAACACGCTTCTGGCCCCTTGTTAAGAAGAAGGCCCTCGAGAAGATCCTACCTCTCCTCGCCAATGAATCCCTCGACCCAGACGAATTGGTATCCAATTGGGATAATGCCATTAGAGCTGCTGCCTGCCTCCCAGCTTCCAACAAGAACTCAGCGAAACGTGAACACGTGCCATGGTACTCCCAGGACCTGTGAGCCTCGCTCCTCCATCTACGCAAGCTTGAGAGACATTGGCGACACACCCGGACCTCCGAGGCACTTGAGGCATATTCTGCTCAACTAAAGTTACACCGGGAGAAAACCATGGAAAAAAGAAAACAGTACCATTCTGAATTACTAAAACGATCTTTGAACAAACCACATGACCTATTCACTATTGTCAAGACTTTGACAGGCGAACCAGCTCTAGCCCAATCGCCCACGCCCCAGACACAAGACTATGCCAATTACCTACAATCAAAGTCGATCCAGACCAATACGGTTGCAACCATCACATCCCTCTTCACCCCACATTTGTCCTCACAACCATCCTCCCTGCTGAAATTGTGAAGAGATTGTAGATATTATTTCCACTATTAACCTCACTACTGCTCCTAACAATCCCTGCCCTGCAAGCTGGATTAGAGAGCTGCGCCATGACCTCAGTCCAACAATATGCAGAATCCTGAACCAATCCCTATCAACAGGGTCCTTCCCCCAAAGCCTAAAATATACGTCCATCTGCCCTCTGTTAAAAAATAGTAAACTTGATCCATCTAAAGTTGAGTCGTTCAGACCAATTTCGAGCATCCCTCTACTTGCCAAAATATTTGAGAAGGTAGTCCAGCGACAAATTCAACACCACGTCGACATTGAAGCACCCCTGGACCCATCCCAGCATGGCTTTAGAGAAGCACACGGTGTTGATACCATCCTTACAACCCTCTTTAACAATCTTGTCATTGGTCTTGACAACATCCACCAAGGATATGCCCTCATCTTCTTGGACATAGCAGCTGCTTTCGATTCGGTGAACCACCAAACACTCTTACTTCGCCTCGAAGAAAAAGGAATACTAGGCTCAGCGCTAGCCTGGTGTAAATCTTATCTGTGCAATAGATGGTAACAAGTCAGAGCTGGATCCACGACCTCAGAGCCATTCCCACTGAAACAAGGCGTACCTCAAGGTTCATCCCTATCTGCATTGATGTTTAACATCTACATGCAGCCCATCTGCACATTAATTCGATCATTCAATGTCCAATGCCTAGCCTATGCAGACGACATTCTCATTTACACACCCTTCAAGATTGAACAACCTGACTTCTCCCCATTATTAAGATGCTTTGAAGCAGTGGCAGACTGGTTCCTCTCTCAAAACCTACGAATTAACCACAGTAAAACAGATGTTCTCTTCGTCACGAGAAACCAGAGGTTCACGCCTCCTCCCTCACTACAAGTCAACAACACAGAACTTAAGGCAAAACCCACAATTCGCTACCTAGGTATTACCCTCGACCAGAGGCTAGACATGTCAGCACTTATCAAAAACACCACAAAAGCGATTTATCACAAAATCAGATCACTACGTCATCTCCGACCACTACTGGACTTCCCTGACTACAGATCAATCTTCCAAGCTCTAGTTATTCCTCACCTCGACTTTGCTAACATCATCCTTCAGGGACTTCCACAGTCGACTCTAAGCCCACTCCGACTTGCCATGAACTCTGCTGCGAGGGTTCTGGTAGGTCTATCAAGGTCAGACCATATAACACCAGTCCTGAAGAACCTACACTGGCTATCTCTGCAGGCTAGAATCAACTACAAGACTCTAGTCTTGACATTCAAAGCCCTCAAGAACCAGCCACCCACGCCCATCAGTAAACTTATCCACATCACTCCAGCCAATAGATTAAGGAGATCTACATTGATGAATACCCTTGAAGTCCCTAAGTCAGTGACAAAATGTACAAAGACAACAGCCAGTAGAGCTTTCTCCATTTTCGCACCTATGGCCTGGAACGCCCTCCCAGCAGAAATCCGAGCTATCTCCAATCTACCGTTATTCAGAAAAGCTCTCAAACACCATCTGTTCCTGCTACATTACCCGGATAATAATTCTGGAAAGCACACAGCCATCACCTTACCCTCCTACCTAGCCTTCCCCATTGATCAGCCTCCCTTAGAGAATGGTTAATCTCCTTTCACCTCCCTTCTCTCCCTTACCCCGGAGCTTATGCATCTGTCTACTATCCTTATATGTCCAGTAAGAATGTCCTTAATTTGTATATAGTTTTCCCGGTTCTTCCAAGTTTACTACCCCTGTTCAATGTAAACTCAATGTGACCTGCTGCATTGTTGTATGTTTTGTTCAATTGTAAACCGCACTGATTATAATAGCACGGTATATAAGAGATATAAATAAATAATAAATAAATTTTTGCAGCATAAATTTATGACCCTGCATTTTTTAGCATTAAATCTCAGCTGCTAAGTTCTAGACCATTCTTCATGCTTAGTTAGATCCCTCCTCATGTTATCTACACCTTCCTGAGTCTCTACTCTATTGCAGATTTTGGAATCATCCGCAAATGGGCAAACCTTACCTGACAGCTGTGAGACCGCACCGCCTAGCCCTAGGCGTAATCAGGCAGTTGGTGCGTGCCACATGTGGGTTTTAAAAGTCCTTGGTAGTGCTGAAGCCCTGTATCCTATTGTAGTTGTGGACTGAAGTGACGACAGCCAAGGTTGGGTTTCCAAGTTAAAGAATACTTTATTATTGCATAAGGTATTGCACAAAGTATTGCAAAAGAACAGCACAGGATTTACTCCCCCAACACAAAAGTAAAGTGGTAACCTGTTTGTACCAAATAAAAGTTCCAGTGTAAAGTCAGTCCTCCTGATTCTTCTCAGGGACACATAATACAGTTAAATGCTTTTAGGCTTCTTCCAGCTTCAACAATACAACAGCATTTCAGGATGCTAGTAATGCTTTCCCAGTATCAGCTTGCAATAAAGAAATCTTCTAGCTGTTGTATTTCTTTCTAATGTCCATATCTTGTTTAACAGCTTTAAATAGAAATGGCAATCTCCACACTCTCTTGCCTATTAGTACCAGGATTCTTGTGTAGGAACACTTTCTTACGTTGCCTTTCATTCACAGCTGTAAGTTATGAGGCTCTGAGTCCTTGCACCCAGCAGAACGTTGCTGTCTCTGGTACAAACTTCTAAGAACATTGGTTTAGGCTTCACAGCACTCAATCATAAAACAGGAACAAATTATAGCTCCTTACTCTCTCATACATACACCACACTCCATTTCAGAATCACTGGTATTGGATAAAGGAGCCCCTACTTCCATTGGTTCTTCCTGGCTCTCTGATATCCCTTTGTCATGTGGAACATACAAGCCTTCAGACTTTAGTTCTTTAATTATAGTCTGAAGCTGTTTCCATTTAGTTTATTTCTGTCTTCTAGGCACTTGTAAGGCTTGGTATTTCTCAGCACCTTTTAACAGCTCATAAAAGGGGTTTATTTCTTCCTTGCCTTGCCTAGGTAGTTGCCTTTGGTTGGGAGGAATATGTCTCTTATGGTACTGCCTTGTGAGATCCCTCAGCACAGCCTGGTCCTCAGGGTCTGTTCCTAGCTCTCTGCACGGTAGCTGCCAATTAGCCTTTTGCTGACAAGCAGGTGTGCTCTCTTCTGAGCTAGAGCTCTGGTCACGCTGTCTGTATAAGGGAAATGCTTGCAGCTTCTTAATAGGGACTTTCCTATAGCTCAACTTTCCTCTAGTAACTTCAGGTTTCCTTTCAAAGCTTGGTTTAAACCTGTTTCTTCTAGAAAGCACTCTATTATCACTTCCTAGAGACTGGCTTCTTTCAGAGCTATCTACTTTACAAGGTTTAAAAGGTTTTGCTCTGACCTGGTTTTGGCAGCGTCTGTCCCTGGGGAACTCCCCTGACTCCAAGTCTGTGTTCAAGGCTTCTGAGTCCAGCTCTGGGTCTCTTCCAGGGTTCACTCTCTCTTGGAGCTGAGCTCTGCCGGGGTCTCTTCCTGGACCACCCACAGGAACTCTCCTTTCCCTGCTTCTCTCCTTGGTTCCCCTTTCGCTGCTTGGGAGGTTTCTGTCTTCACTCCCTTCTCTCCTGGAGGTTTCCCGGCTTCTCCTCCCTTCGCCTCTGCTTCTCTCGACTCTGCTGCTGTTCCCACTGCTAGCTCTACTAACTACTGCTTCCTGGTTATGAGTGCAGAGTGGCCCAATCCGGTCTGACTCCGCCCACCTCCCTGATTGGCTATGTCTCTGGGTTAGCCTAGAGCTAGGGTGTGGTTCTTTCCCTGCTCTTCTCTGCAGAGAAGGTTCGTGTGCTGGAATCTTAACCCCTTCCTGTCCTGTATCTCTAAACATCTGAGGTGACAGAAAGTGTTTTAAACCCTTTTTCTTCTGTTTCTGAGCCTCTGCCTTGTCACACAGCTCTTCCTCAATATCACTAACAAAGATGTTTTATTTTATTTGACATTTATATACCACCTTTCAAGTTTATCACGGCGGTTTACATTGAAATGAAGGTTTTACATTGGACATGCTCTTCTGAACTATTTACAACAAAGAGTAACATCCCTAGACTGTAGCTAGTTAACTGTGTAATATTGGATAACTATTTACAAGGTAGTGATAATCTCTGGATTTGTAGATTAATTCTGCTTATTTGGCATTTTGCCATAGTGCTCTATGAACAGGTGAGTCTTCAATTCTTTCCTAAAGTCGGCTGTGTCCGAGATAGCTCTTAGGTGGGCAGGGAGTGAATTCCAAAGATGTGGGCTGTAGAATTCGAACACTCGCTGTATTGCTGTTTGCGAGGTGCTGGTCTTGATAGAAGCGGTTGCTAGTGTGTTTTGATGCAGGCTCCTCCGCAATCTGGAGTCTGGCTTTTTTTGGATTAGGTCACTTAGGCATTTAGCAGACTGTCCATGTAGGATCTTGAAGATCATTAGAACTGATTTGAAGCATATGTGTGATTGGATGGGGAGCCAGTGAAGAGAGTGTTGGAGTGATGTGGTTCTATCTTTTTGTACCTGTTATTAGCCAAGCTGCAGTGTTTTGTGCTATTTTTAGGATCTGGGTGGTACTTTTGGGTAATCCTTGAAGTAGCAGGTTGCAGTAATCCAGTTGTGGTGTGATCATGGCCTGGCATACAGTGCGGAAGTGGTTGTGATCTAACAGAGGGCATAGGTTTTGCAAGATCTTCATTTTATAACCGGACCAAGGACAGATCCCTGTGCCACTGGTAACATCCTTCTCCTCATAGTGAGCTCCATTTACCTATACCCTTTGCCGCTTCCCACTCAACCAATTTCTAACCCAATCAGTAACTTTAGGGACAATCTCTAGGGTGCTCAATTTGTTTATAAGTCGCCTGTGTGGAACAGTGTCAAAGGCTTTACTGAAATCTAAATATCACACATCTAGGGCTCTCCCTCGGTCCAACTCGGTCCAACTGGAGTGGAGGAGTGGCCTAGTGGTTGGGGCAAGGTACTTCGGGCCAGAAGGTCGGGGGTTCAAATCCCACTGGAGGACAGCAACCTTGGGCGGGAAGGACTGGGGTTTCTAGTCCCACAGGTGCTCCTTGTGGTCTTGGGCAAGCCACTTAACCCTCCATAGCCCACATTCCCTGTAAAATAGTTCTCTGTGTGCTGTGCTTTCCTGTCTAATCAATGTGTTTATACCTCAAAAATTTCCTGTCATGATTTGACAATTTCCAATCTGTAATCAAACCGCTGCTGATCGCTGGAAGTAGCGGTATACAAATGTATACTAAATAAATAAATAAATAAATAAAATAAATAAAACTCCCTGGTAACCCAGTCAAAGAAATCTATCAGATTTGTCTGACAAGACCTGCCTCTGGTGAATCCATGCTGCCTCGGATTCTGCAATCCATTGGACTCCAGAAACCTCGCTATTCTCTCTTTCAGCATTGTTTCTAATAATTTACTCACCACAAATGTCAAACTAACCAGCCTGTAGTTTTCAACCTCATCCTTCTTTCCTCTTTTGTGTAAAGGGACCACATGTGCCTTTCTCCAGTCCTCTGGGACCACTCCCAACTCCAAAGAAGCATTGAAAAGGTCAGTCAGTGGAGCCGCTAGAACGTCCACAAGTTCTTCAATATTCTTGGATGTATCCCATCTGGTCCCATCAATCTACTTTTAGTTTAGCTAGTTCCTCACAAACACAGTCTTTTGAAAATCGTTAGAGCGCCCCGTCACTTCTGTTCCTATTTGTGATTGTTTTCTGAGGTCCTGCTCCTGGCCCTTCATCTGTAAACACAGATCAGAAATACTTGTTAAACAATTCCACTTTATCCTCATCAGCTTCTACATATTCCTCCCTTTCACCCTTGTCTGACAATACCACTTTTGCCCTTCCTCCTCTCACTAACATATCTGAAAAAATGGCTTATCCCCCATTTTATTGCATTGGCTATTTCTTCTTCTTTTTGTATTTTTGCTTTCCTGACTACTTTGCTAGCTTCTCTAAGTTGTTCCTCTCTCTGTGATCTCTTGTATTTCCTGAAGGCCTCCCTCTTTCTTTTCACCTTTTCAGCTACTTCTTTTGAGAACCATAGCGTCCTCCTTTTCCTTTTACATGTATTTATCTTTCTAACAAAAGGTTTGTTGTCCCTAAAATATCCCCTTTCAGTTTTGCCCGCTGTTTTTCTACATCCCCCAGCTGTTCCCATTCCGTTAATGACTCCTTGAGGTATTGCCCCATCTTGGCAAGGTTAGTTTTCCTAAAGTCTAAGACCCTCACTTTTAAATGGATTTTATTCGCCCTAGTCCTAATATCAAACCATACAATCTGGTGATCATTGGATGTGAGATGATTTCCCACTATGACATCAGAAACACTTTCCCCATTGGTAAGCACAAAGTCTAGTATGGCACCTTCACGTGTACGTTCTATTACCAGTTGCCTGAATAGTTCTCTCTGTAGAGAATCCAGGATCTCCTTACTTCTAGATGACACCACAAAAGGGATGTTCCCATCCACATCTGGCATATTAAAATCACCTGTCAGTAGCACTTCTCCTTTCATGGCAATGCTGTGTGTCTTCTATTAAATGTCCATCCATTTCTTCTCCCTGAGGGGGATCTGTATATCACTCCATTGCAAATGGATTTCCCTTTCCCTCTTTCTAGTTTAATTTATTTATTTAACATTTCTTATATACCACCTTTCATGATATCAAGGTGCTTTACATTGAACAAACTGAAATTACATTGAACAGGGCAATAACTTGGAGATAACTATTTTTACAGGGAACATGGGCAATGGAGGGTTAAGAGGCTTGCCCAAGACCACAAGGAGCACCTGTGGGACTAGAAACCCCAGTCCTTCCGGCCCAAGGTTGCTGTCCTCTAGTGGGATTGGGATTTGAACCCCTGACCTTCTGGCCTGAGGTAACTTGCCCCAACCACTAGGCCACTCCTCCCCCACAGTGCCTCCTCTCTCCATTTTAAGCCCTGTAATTCTATAGCTTTAATATTATTTTTTACATATAGTGCCACTCCCTCCTCCCCTTTGTCCTACCCTATCCTTCCTGAATAAAGTATAGCCTGGTATAATTACATCCCAGTCATGATGGTTCATGAACCAACTGTCAATAAATCCAAGTCAGCCTCTTCCATTAAAGCCTCAACATCTGGGATCTTATTTTCCATGCTACAGGCATTTATACACATCACTTTCTAGATGTTGCACTTTTCTCATTTCTACAGAGGTATTTAATGTTTCACTTATCTGGGGGCTTTCTTCACCCATCCCCAATGAATCTAGTTTAAAGCCCTCTTCAGTAGGTTAGCCAGGCTGCTGCTGAAGAGACTTTGACCCTTCTTGGATAGATTGATACCATCTCTGCTCTGCAGCCCTTGGATCATCAACCCATGGTCCAGGAAACCAAAACACTCTCGATGGCACCATCCATCCAGCCATGCATTCATTTCCAGGATGCAAGCTTCTCTGCCTTGGCCTTTACCCTCAACAGGGAGGAGAAAGGCCACACAGAACATATGAAGTCACCAAGAGGGTCACGGTCCCCCTCAGAGTTTGTCAAGATAAGGTAAGTGAGGTACAATATTAATGTTTAGCCTTTTTAATTATTTGAAATGCTGGAGAAGGTAAGGACCATGATTCCCATGGGTGTGACAGAAGCTGTCAAGCCTGCCACATCTTTTGGGAATGCTTCCCCCATCTCCCACAGTGTCTGCCCCTTAATAGAGCAGAAGGAGTGTATGAGGTATAGGTGAACTAATGGCGAGGGTGGCATGGGACACTTCCACGCCCCCCCCCCCCTCTTTTATGCAACTCTCCCATATTCCCTGCAGTAGGATCAATGGTTGATTTTACTGTGGTGCTTCTTTCCTGCAGTATGTTTTAATATCTACCTCATTCCATACTTTGCATATAACCACTGTCTCTCTCTTCTGCATGCAGTTGCTCCTGTAGTATTGTCATCAGACTTCTCACTTCTGGCCCATGAAGCTGCTGTTTATGCTCTTCTAGATCTTCCCTTAGTTCTGGAATTCTGGGATCAATGGGCATCGATTAGAACTGCTTTACTTCTGCTCTTCTTGCTGATCGGGCCCTGTAAATGCCATCAGTTTCTCTGCAGACAACATCAGATAGCAGGAAAGGACAACATGGTGGGCTGCATAAAGAAACTCCACTGGCCAGATTTTGCCTATAGGCTGTAGTTTGGGGAACTCAGACTTGGAGCTTGCTCCCGCAGCAGCAATATGCAAGTCTCTCTCCGTGTGCCAAATGGTGCTTGAAGGAATGAGACCACCCAGACTACCCTGCAATTAAATAACCACCTTATTGCTTTACAGCTCATCGACTGTTTTGACTTCCATCTGAACCTGTCATTAATATATGACACCAATTCATAACAGGCAGAGAGGGGGCTAACCTGCTTTGAGCAGCAGGTAAAACCCTAAACATAGGCATGGCTGGGGGGGGGGGGGGGGAGGGTTAACCTGCAGCGGGTACCACTCTAGCCACCTTACTCGGCAGATTAGATGTACCATGCTGTTTTTTCTTTTCTGCCAACATGTAACCATGTAACAGTATTATAGTTTATAAAGTGACCAGAGAATATTGAGCATAAGAATATAAGAAATATCACACTGGGTCAGACCAAAGGTCCATCAAACCCAGTATCCTGTTTCCAACAGTAGCTAATCCAGGTCACAAGTACCTGTCAGGTTACCAAACGATAGAAAGATTCCATGTTGCTTATCCCAGGGGTAAGCAGTGGATTTCCCCAGTCCAATTTAATAATTGTTTATGGACTTTTCCTCCAGGAACTCATCCAAATCTCTTTTAAATCCAGCTACACTAACAGCTTTTGTTACCTTCTCTGGCAACAAATTCCAGAGTTTAATACATGTTGAGTGAAAAATATTTTCTCTGATTAGTTTTAAATGGGATACATTGTGTGTCCCCTAGTCTTTCTACATTTTGAAGGAGTAAACAACCAATCTACATTTACCCGTTCCACTCCATTCATTGTTATATAGACTTTTATCATAGCTTCCCACAGTGATCACTTTTTCAAGTTGAACAGCCCTAACCTTTAAGCCTTTCCTTATAGGAATATCCTTCCATCTCCTTTATCATTTTGGTGGTTCTAATCTGAACCTTTTCTAATTGACCCAAAAGGCAGGCAGAGTTCTGGAGTCTCAATGCGTGGATGAGACGATGGTGCAAGGATGAGAGTTTGGGATTTGTTAGGAACTGGGGGAACATTCTGGGGAAAGGAGGGGCACTAAATGAGAGGTTAGATATGATTGGAATATCAGAGACAAAGTGGAAGAAGGACAACCAGTGAGACACTGTGATACCTGGGTACAAACTATATCGTAATGAGAGATGATCAAATTGGTGGAGGGGTTGCGCTCTATGTTAGAGAGGGCATTGAGTCAGAAAGGATTAAAGTTTTGCAGGAAACAAAATTTGCTGTAGAATCGCTATGGATTGAAATTCCATATAAAAAGGGGAAGGCGATGGCAGTGGGGGTGTACTATTGACCGCCTGGCTAGAATGAACAAATGGATGATGAAATGCTCAAAGAAATCAAGGAAGCTAACAAAAGTTACAGCGCAGTAATAATAATGGGTGATTTCAATTACTGCGGTATCGACTGGGTCAGTGTCACAGCAGGACATGCTAGGGAGATAAAGTTCCTAGATGAAATAAATGACTGCTTCTTGGAGCAGCTGGTTCATGAACCAACCAGAGGGGAAGCCATATTAAACCTAGTCCTTAGTGGAACACCAGATCTAGTGCAAGAGTTAAGGGTGTTGGGGCCACTTGGCAATAGTGATCATAACATGATCGCGTTTGATTTAATTAGTGGAGGAGGGATAGTACGGAAATCCACAGTACTACCTTTTAACTTTCGAAAGGGAGACTATGATAAAATGAGGAAAATAGTTAAGAAAAAACTAAAAGGAGCAGTTGCAAAGGTTAAAGACTTACATCAAGCTTGGGTGTTGTTGAAAAATACTATCTTAGAAGCCCAGACCAGCTGTATTCCACACTTTAAGAAAAGTGGAAGGAAATAAAAAAAACTGCTAGCATGGTTTAAAGGTGAGGTCAGAGAGGCTGTTGTTGCCAAAAAAGCATCTTTCAGGAAATGGAAAAAAAAGCCAAACGACGAAACCTGGAAACAGCACAAGCACTGGCAAGTCAAATGCAAGGCATTGATAAGGCAGGCAAAGGGAGAATTTGAGAAGAAGCTTGCTGCGGAAGCAAAAATGCGAAATAAAGACTTTTTCAAGTACAATCATAGCCAAAAACCTGTGAGAGAGTCAGTTGGTCCATTAGATGATAAAGGGGTTAAAGAGGCTCTAAGAGGCGACAAGACGATAGCGGAGAGACTGAATGAATTCTTTGCTTCGGTCTTTACTGAGGAAGACTTAGGGATGTTACCCATGACTGAAGTGGTATTTAAAGGTGCGGAAGAATTGAAGGAAATACCGATACATCGGGAAGATGTATTACAACTATTAGATAAACTGAAGAGTAGCAAATCACCTTGGCTGGATGGTATATATCCGAGGGTGTTGAAAGAACTGAAATATGAGATTGCAGACCTGCTATTAGTAATCTGTAAACTTTCATTAAAATCATCTGTAATACCTGAAGATTGGAGGATGTTGAACATAACGCCAAATTTAAAAAGGGTTCCAGGGGTGATCCAGGAAACTACAGACCGGTGAGCCCGATGTCAGTACCAGGAAAAATAGTAGAAATCATCATAAAGAACAAAATTACTCAGCATGTAGATAGTCATGGCCTAATGGGAGACAGCCAACATGGCTTTAGACAAGGAAGATCTTGTTTTACTTATCTGTTATGTTTTTTTAAGGTGTGAATAAACAGGTGGACAAAGGTGAGTCGGTTGATATAATGTATCTGGACTTTCAGAAAGCCTTTGACAAGGTCCCTCATCAGAGACTTTTGGCAAAACTAAAGAGTCATGGGATAGGAGGCAGTGTACTATTGTGGATCAGGAACTGGTTAAAAGATAGAAAGCAGAGGGTAGGGCTAAATGGCCATTTTTCCCAATGGAGAAAGGTGAATAGTGGTGTACCCCAGGGATTTGTGCTGGGTCCACTGCTTTTTGACATATTCATAAATCACCTGGAAAAGGGAATAACGAGTAACAGGGCCGGCCCGTCCATTGAGCGAGAATGTTTTTTGCACAGGGCCCCGCGTTTCAGGGGGCCCCGCGCAAAAAACATTCTGATCCAAAAGTAAAATGAAAAAAAATAAAAAAAAGCTGTCTGCTGCCGCTTCCGGGGCCGCCGCGGCAGAATCGAGTGTGCCGCGGGGCCCCCCCTGTGCCCGGCAGAGCCTGCCCTCCCCTGTATCAGCTCTCTCTTTCCAGCGGCAGTCACACGCGCCGGCTTTCAGAGCGCGAGGGAAGAGTTTCTCCCTCGCTGCTCTGTTAAGCCCGCGGGGGCTGATGGGAACTCCCATCAGCCCCCGCGGGCTTAACAGAGCCGCGAAAGGGAAACTAGTCCCTTCGCGCTCTGAAAGCCAGCGCGTGTGACTGCCGCTGGAAAGAGAGGTGATACAGGGGAGGGCAGGCTCTGCCGGGCACAGGGGGGGCCCCGCGGCACACTCGATTCTGCCGCGGCGGCCCCGGAAGCGGCAGCAGACAGCTTTTTTTCATTTTAAATTTTCCCTGGGCTGGGCTGGGCTGGGCGGGGGGGGGGGTTAGGAGTGGTTATGGGTGATGGGTAATGGGCGCTGGGGGGGGGGTTAGGTGTGGTGCTGGGTGCTGGGGGGGTTAGGAGTGGTGATGGGCGATGGGGGGGTTAGGAGTGGTGATGGGCGCTGGGGGGGCTTAAACTAAAAATTGGGTGATGGGGGATTAGGACTGGAAATGGGCTGGTGGGATTAGGACTGGAAGTGGGTTGATGGGGGGTTAGGACTGGTAATGGGCTATGGGGGGGCTTAAACTAAAAATTGGGTGATGGGGGATTAGGACTGGAAATGGGCTGGTGGGATTAGGACTGGAAGTGGGTTGATGGGGGGTTAGGACTGGTAATGGGCTATGGGGGGGGGCTTAAACTAAAAATTGGGTGATGGGGGATTAGGACTGGAAATGGGCTGGTGGGATTAGAACTGGAAGTGGGTTGATGGGGGGTTAGGACTGGTAATGGGCTATGGGGGGCTTAAACTAAAACTTGGGTGATGGGGGATTAGGACTGGAAATGGGCTGGTGGGATTAGGACTGGGAGTGGGCTGATGGGGAGGTTAGGACTGGTAATGGGCTATGGGGGGCTTAAACTAAAAATTGGGTGATGGGGGATTAGGACTGGAAATGGGCTAGTGGGATTAGGACTGGGAGTGGGCTGATGGGGAGGTTAGGACTGGTAATGGGCTATGGGGGGGGGCTTAAACTGAAAATTGGGTGATGGGGGATTAGGACTGGAAATGGGCTGGTGGGATTAGGACTGGAAGTGGGCTATAGGGGGCTAGGACTGGTAATGGGTTGGGGGGGGTTGCTAGGACTGGAAATGGGCTGAGTGGAAGGGGGCTTGAACTGCAAATTTATTTATTTATTTATTTAACAGTATTTCTAAACCGCCTTATCATAATAATCAAGGTGGTATCACAGCAAACAATCTGGTAGTGTGAGTGTTGATACATGCAGTGAGGGTGGAAAGTTCGTTGGGTGTGTGTTGTCTTGTGTGCTAGATTGGTGTGAGCTATGTACAATGTGGGCTATATACAGTGGTGCTAAAATAGCTGATGGGGAAGGGGACTTGGAATGGAAATGGGCTGAGTGGAAGGGGGCTTGAACTGCAAATAGCTGATGGGAAGGGGGGCTTGGAATGGGCTCTTAGGGGAGGGAGCTAGGACAGGAAATGGGCTGATGGAGGGGCTAGGATAGGACTGGGAATTGGGTGTTAGGGGAGCTAAGATTGGAAATGGGCTGTGGTGGGGGCTTGGATTGAAATGGACTCATGGAGGGGCTAGAACTGGAAGTAGGCTCATGGGGGGCTTGGATTAGAAATGGGCTGAGTGGAGGGGAGCTAGGATTTAACATGGGCTGATGGTGGGGCTAGGAAAGGACTAGAAATGGGCTGATGGGAGGCTGGTATTGGAAATGAGCTGATGAAGGGACTCGGATAGGACTGGAAATGGATGGGGGAGCTAGGACTGGAAATGGACTGATGGGGGGCCAGGACTGGAAATGGGCTGATGTGGGGACTAGAAGGGAGCGGATACTGGGTGGGGCTGGAACTAAAAGGGATCTGATGTTGGGGGAGATTAGAAGGGGATGGGGCTGGGAGAGTGAAATGGAGAGGGGAAAAATATTTCGTGTGGGAGGGAAGAAAAATGTACAATTGGCCGGGTATTGGGAGACTAAGTGGGAATTGAGGATGGAGGGGTAAAATTTGAGTGGATGAAATAGGAATGAGGAAAGAGCAAAAGGAGAAAGATTATTATGTTAAAGCAGATGTAGAGAGAGAATGGAAAAAAACTAGAAGAGAAGAAAGGACAAATGGACAGCAGACGATGGAGAGATAGAAGAAGACACAAATAAACCAGAAGAAAGTGGCTGGAACAATTGCAACTGAAAAAAAAATGCACAAAAGGTACAAAGATATCTCTTTATTTTGAATTTATTAACTGTAATATGTCAGCTCTGGGAAATGTGCATCATTAATGTCTGTGCTTTGTTTAGTACAAGAGGAAATTAATTTATAGTTTTATTTCTACATTGTTGTTGTACATTCCAAGTTTGGCTTTTAGGGTTCCCAGTTTAATTATTGTCTTCCTGTTTTTAAATTGTGATTCCTTGTTTGGTGATGGTCTATGTTCTGCATGTGTAACTGAGCTGAGGTATTCAGTTTATGTAATTCCTATTTGACATTGTCACTTGTTCTCTTTCCCCAGTAGGTCATGTATTGTTATTCTCTGAAATGTATTGGTTTAATATTTGCAGTGTTGCCTTTTGATAGGTAGGGTATGGTGCTTTATGAGTCCTGGTAGTGCTGTTAGGATACGGTGGGTTTGCTATGGGTTCTAAATGGGCAGTGTTTGTAGTAGTTCCTAATGTGCCTGGCGGTTGGCACTGGATTATAGTAATGTAGAAATCTTTGTCTTTCTTTATCCATACAGTCATGAAGAGGCATGTTTACTAAAAGTTAGTGTATGGTAACATTATGCAAATATTTATGCAAATGAGGCCCCTTATGCAAATGAGGCCCCACACCGAGTCTCCGCACATGGCCCCGCACCCCCCTTGGGCCGTCCCTGACGAGTAAGGTTATCAAATTTGCAGATGACACAAAACATGGGTAAGCCACTTAACCCTCCACAGCCCATGTTCCCTGTAAAATAGTTATCTCCAAGTTATAATGCCCTGTTCAATGTAATTTCAGTTTATTCAATGTAAACCGCACTGATGCAGAATAGCACGGTATATAAGAGAATGTAAATAAATAAATAAATAAAAACTATTTAAAGTTGTTAAAATCCAAGAGGATTGTGGAAAATTGCAAGAGGATCTTGATAAACTGGAAGACTGGGCATCAAAATGGCAGATGAAATATAATGTGGACAAGTGCAAAGTTATGCACCTAGGGAAGAACAACCTAAACTAGGGTTACACGATGCAAGGTTCCACATTAGGAACCACCACCCAGGAAAAGGATTTAGGCGTTATTGTGGATAACATGTTAAAACCCTCAACCCAATGTGCAGCGGCGGCCAAGAGAGAAAATAGAATGCTAGGTATCATAAGGAAAGGAATGGAAAATAAAACAAAGGATATTATAATGCCTCTATATCGTTCCATGGTGAGACCACACCTTGAATATTGTGTGCAATTCTGGTCGCCGTATCTTAAAAAGAATATAGTGTTATTAGAAAAGGTTTAGAGAAGAGCCACCAAAATGGTAAAGGGGATGGAAGGATACCCCTATGGAGAAAGGCTAAAAAGGTTAGGGCTCTTTAACCTGGAAAAGAGACGGCTGAGGGGAGATATGATAGAAGTCTATAAATTAATGAATGGAGTGGAACGGGTAAACGTAGATCGATTGTTTACATTATCAAAATATAGAAAGACTAGGGGACATGCAATGAAGCTACAGGGTAAACTATTTAAGACTAATAAAAGAAATTTTTTTTTCACTCAATGTGTAATCAAACTCTGGAATTTGTTACCGGAGGATGCAGTAAAGTCTGTTAGTGTAGCTGGGTTTAAAAAAGGTTTGGACAAGTTCCTGGAGGAAAGGTCCATGAACCATTATTAAGAAGGGACCCAGGATATCAATGCTTGACCCAATATAAGCATTGTGGAACCTGTGTCTTTTGGGGAAACTGCTAGGTACGTATGACCTAGATTGGCCACTGTTGGAAACAGGATACTGTGCTTGATGGACCTTGGTCTGACCCAGTATGGCATATCTTATGTTCTTATGTTAATTCTATTACAGTATATCCTTTTTAAGATATGATAACCAGAATTGTACACAATATTCAAAGTATGATCGCATCATGGATTAATATGGAGGCCTTATTATGTCCTTTGTTTTAGGATCCATTCCTTTCTTTCCGATTCCTAGAATTATTTTTTTTTTGTAATTCTGTTTATTATGGAACTGTGGGGGAGGGAGGGGGTCCCCCGTTTACAATGCCATTGTACATATGTCTTACTAATACACATGGGTATTACTATTATAACTGTAAACGTTACTATACATAGCCGTACTACAAGCCTAAATGCTCTCATGCTGTACCCAAGGGGGGGTCAATCCTTGTTTGCCCCCCGTTGTGCCACCCCCTGGTACTCTGCATCCTCCTTTCCTGCTGGCATGGGGTGCCCCTCAGCTCCATTTTCTTTATCTTTCTTCCCCTCCCCCTACTTATCCACCTCCCACATTTTGCATGGTTTTCTTCTCCATCCCTCATACTCTTAGCAGTCAAATTATTCTATATAGCCCCGTATTTCCGCTGGCTCACGGAGGCTGTGGGCACTGCCGTCAATCTCCAGGAACAAGCAGGAATAAGTCTTCACATATGGGTACGTCAGTACCGACGGAGTCTGCGCGGGAACGCTTCCCAGTGTCCAATCAAAGAGCTTTTGGAAGCATCCCACCATGCCTGCGTGCTGCCTTCCCGCCTTTCCCAACTGCCTCTCCTCAGTTTTCGTTTTTCCGCGGAGTCGGCAGGATGTCCTCCTGTCACTGCAGAAAATTCTTAGTTTTTAGTTTTAGTTTTCTTGTGGTCGCGGCTGTCTTCTCGACGCCACCGGTACCGCCGGTGTTTTCTTTTCTTTTCTTGTAAAATTTTCCTTTTCAACGGGATATTTTTTCTTCATAGTGTCCCACGGGGTCTTAGGCCTTTCAGGCCTCCCCTATTTTTCCTTCATGGAACCGCCAGACACTTTCTCCAAGAAATGTTCAGACTGTGGCGGTACAACCCTCGAAGTCGGTGTCTAACCTGCTTGGGTCCTGACAACAGTTTGGTGAGAAGACATCTTCAACATCGAGAATCCCTCGATACATGGTTGCCCTCCATCTTCGGGGCACCGTCCCCTTCTTCTTCCACTTTGAATCAGGTAACCCACAAACAGTCTGTTAAGACTAGCCAGTCCTCGAGTGCTACGTCTCATGCACAGCATGTAGACAGCTCCGGCTTTGCCCTCGATGGCCTCCTGGCTTCAAAACCCTGGCGGGAGTCTTCGGTCTCCAAAGCGTATAAGGGGTTTCAGGTTGTTCCTGGGGTTCACCCCCCACAGAACATACTTGAGCCGTGCACGGTGGTGGCATCCGCTTCGAGCGGTACCGATACCCCTGCATCGGCACTGGTGTTGGATGAAACACTCCTCACCAGGGATCGTCATCTGGCCTCCTCGGTGCCTTCGGGACCGATGGATACGTCCCAGATTGACTTTCCATTATCGGTTCCAACACCGATACTGCCACCGACGTCGGTACCCTCCAGATGTGCATCAACAGCCTCGTTTCCTTCGATGCCCAGTCTGGAATCGATCTCCAGTTTGGAGGACTGGGTACCGACTTGCCTTGGTACCGTCTCGCGGCGGTACCGAAGGCTCGGTTCCGATGGCTTGGATCCGCAACTTTCGGTTCCCCTGAGGCCGCTTGAGTTGCCATTGGTAGACCTTCATTCACCGGTATCGGACACAGTACTGAAGTCAGTACCGATGTCTTCATTACCCTTACAGTCGGTGCCTTCCATGCTTCGCTTCTCAGGCTCCTTGCCCTCGATGCCGAGTTTGGAATCCATTTCTAGTCTGGAAGACTGGGTACCAATAGGTTTTGGTACCGACACCGATCGATACCGGTGGCTCAGTACCGAGGATAGCAGCCGGAGGTTTTCGGTTCCCTCGGTACCGATTGAAGTGTCACCGATGACTACTCCGATGTCTTTGTCGAGCCCGACTCTGACATCGGTACCGGTATTGACTTCAGTACCGGTATCCACAGTAGCATCGTGGCAAACTCCTACCATGCTTTTTTCAACAGCATCGCTCCATTTTATACCAAGCTTGGAGTCGATACCTGGCATGGACAATGTGGTAAGGACGGTTGCTGCTCCTGACAACCAGTCCAAGCAACCATCCCTTAAGCATTCCACACTGCACCCTGCAGGATCTTCTATTCCTATATATTTGGATAACTCTGTGGGTGCTCAGGCTAGTTCTTTAGATCTAACCTGTCCAAGGGAGATTCCTGTTGGGGATCCCTCTTTTCAGAGTTTCCTCCTGGATATAGCAAGATCCCTTGCCATTCCTATTCCAGGACATGATCCTGCACCAGGCTCTGTTTCTACCAAAGCAAAGGACAACATAATGCTTCCTTTGCATCATTCCTTGCAGGATCTCCTTATAGGAATGTGGGAAAAACCTTTAAGGGTACCCCCACCTCCCAGGGCAACTGATCTTTTATATCAGGTGCCCCCCTCTCCAGGGTTTCAAAAGACTCAACTTCCTCATCATTCCATAGTAGTGGAATCAGCAATGAGGCGGATAAAGAGTAAGAAAAAGCACTCTTCTTATCCGCCAGGTCGTGAGTCTAAGACACTAGATGCCTTTGGATGTCAAACCTTCCAGACATCTATGCTTTCTGCAAGAATTCTCTCATATATTTTTTATATGAGTCTTTCTCTTGAGGAGGTCACGAAGCAATTACATCTTTTGACTCCTTTCCTTCCAGTTTCCAGGAGTACAGACTATTCCTCGCTGCTTAAGCATATCCAGAATATCTCTTGGTTTCTTTCTCGTGCTTCCCTAGACTCTTTTGAGTCTGTTAGCAGGACTTCTGCTATAGCTATAGGGGCACGACGTAGAGCCTGGCTCCAAGCTTCAGATTTGGCCAAGTGGGCACAACAACGTCTGGGACATACTCCTTGCACTGGAGAAAATCTTTTCAACAAGGAGTCTTTACGTCAGGTTACTCAGTTGTCCACTCATTTACCTGTTCCTAAGGGTTCTTCTACACCTTCTTCTGTCCCAGTAGGTAGGAAATGTCCTACCAAACTTTCTTCCCACAGGAGAAGAAGGTTTTATTCCTCACTTGCCCATCATACAGATGTTCCCCTACAAGGGAGGCATCGTCCTGGTCTGAAGAATCCAACCTCTCACCAGGCTCAGCAAACCCGGCCTCTGCAGGGTTTCTGATCAGTCATCATCAGATGCTTGTGACCCTTGGGATTAGAATCTACAGTTGCTTCTTCTCAACAGAGGCGATCCATTACTCATTCTAACCCCTACACATGGATCTCTTTCCAAAAGACATCCATTTTTTCTATGAGCTGTCAGAATGTTCATGCCTATAAGTCAGAGGTTTCTCCTCTTCTCCTGCCAGAGAAAGAGGTCTGACCACTATCAAATGATAGTTCCTGTGCCAGCATGTATTTTTCCTTTCTATAGACTTACTACTTGGTAAGTCTTCTTCAGCTCTATTCTCTTCACCCTCTTACCACTGTAAGAGCGGAATTACTTACTGGAGGGTTTTTCTTCAGCCTCTCTAGATTTGTCACTTTCCAGTGCGGAGGTTTCCTCCCTGAGTTTCCTCCCCTGTCTCAAATTTACTTTAAGGCAGCTTATCAGACATGTCCAGAGTTGTCTACTCCTGTTCTGTCTGTTCTTTCTGGTTTTAAACAGTAATATTGTTTCTGCTGCCTATGCAGGAGCCTTAATGTTTGGTCCACTGGTTCTTGCCCACAAACAACCAGATTTGTCCTCCTCTAACATTCTATCTGGTCTTAGTAGTGGCTCCAAGTCAGTGTTTTTCATCTATCTTGGAGATTAGCCTACTACAAGCTTTCTGGGTTGGTCTTCTATTTCTGCCATCTCCATTCCCCTGGATTTGGCAGCATAGTGGGCTGAGATACTGGCTCTAGCAGCCAGTCTTATCTCCTCATTCTCCTGCATCATGCTCTCTGCAATTCTACAGAGAAGCTTTCCACTATGGGCCCTTGCTAGAGAGCATGGGGGTTTTTTCTCCAACAGCTATCTTCAGGCCCGGATTTACCTATACGCCAACTACGCCGTGGCGTAGGGCCCACAGCTGGCAAGGGCTCACAAAAATTGAACAAATTGTTAGCTTTTTTAAAATTAAATTTAAAAAAAAACGCTGGCTGCTGCCGCGGCAGCATGGACTGTCCCGCGGGGCCCCCCTCTGCTGCCGCGGCAGCATGGACTGTCCCGCGAGGCCCCCTCTGCCCGGCTGAGCCCCTCCGTGCCGGCTTTGAGAGGCGCGAAGGGAGAGTGTCTCCCTCGCGTCTCTGTTAAGCCCGCAAGGGCTGATGGGCTGTCCCGCGGGGCCCCCTCTGCCCGGCTGAGCCCCTCCGTGCCGGCTTTGAGAGGCGCGAAGGGAGAGTGTCTCCCTCGCGTCTGTTAAGCCCGCAGGGGCTGATTTCCCATCTGCCCCTGTGGGCTTAACAGAGACGCGAATCAGCCCCTGCGGGCTTAACAGAGACGTGAGGGAGACACTCTCCCTTCGCGCCTCTCAAAGCCGGCACAGAGGGGCTCAGCCGGGCAGAGGGGGCCCCGCGGGACAGTCCATGCTGCTGCGGCGGCAGCGGCCAGCGTTTTTTTAATTTTTATTAAAGTTTACTTGAGCCGATGGGGGGGGGCTGGGACTGGAAATGGGCTGGGGGGCTTAAGACTGGAGTTGGGCTGACACGAAGAAACCAGAAGAAAGTGGCTGGAGCAATTGCAGCTGAAAAAAAATGCACAAAAGGTAGAAAAATATCTCTTTATTTTGAATTTAATAATTGGAATATGTCAGCTCTGGTAACTGTGCATCATTAACGTCTGCACTTTGTTTAGTACAAGAGCAAATTAATGTATAGTTTTATTTCTACAGTGTTGTACATTCCAAGTTTGGCTTTTGGGATTCCCAGTTTAATTATGACGTCAGGGCCAACAGCGCGCAGCTGATCCGGCGTGCTCGTTTTTATCTTTTCTGGGGGCCCACAATTTTTGTTGGCGTAGGGCCTCACTCAAGGTAAATCCGGCCCTGGCTATCTTAGATGGTTGGAGAAGGCTTTTCAGGTTCTCCCTTCTTTTACTATCTCCTTTTGCCATAAAGGACATAGGCCTTCTCTTACCTAAGGGCTTAAGGAGTTGCCAATTCCCTGCTTTGGTCCATAGCATTCCCAATCGGGGATATGCTCTTTCTCCTTGCAGCTCGTCCTCATGGTAAGAACGCATGATACTTTTTGCCCTTAAGCAGGTCAACATGGTACCTCATCCTTATCTGTCTTCTGTCTACTTACCATGCTAGAGTCTTGGACGACTCGGGACTTGCTGGCTACAGATTGATATTATCCTCTGTTTTTCATATAACCATCCTGGTTATTTCACTAGCTAGCATCCTTGCGGATCATAACCAGGGGGAATAGATTCTCTATATATATCTCAAGTAGGTTGCACCTCCTTGTTATTAGATGAATCTTTCCTCTCCACATGTCCTATGTGAATACCGTGCTGTAGGCATATATCTGTCTAATTACAGACACCCATATTTAGGCCTACATATTCATATTATCTTTTGTGTGTATTTTATGCCCTTCCATATCTCACTATAGATATATTCTTATATGTCTATTCATATATATATATATATATATGTATATGTATCTGTCGAGATATTTCATTATAGATAGGTATGTCTCCACATACTTATCTATCTCACTGTCTATGCTCATATAGCTATCTGTTTCTGACAGAGGGATTTTACCCATACCTCTGCTATTCAGCAGGTTTGGGATTCTACACACACAACCACTCCTGTGGTAGTCAACAATTTTATACCATAACCTAAGGGTTTAGGTACCTCTGAAGCTCTCCGTACCTAATATCTCTCCTAACTTACCCCAGTTAGGAGAGATATTGTGGATCTTCAGTTAATCACAGGCTTTAACACCTTAGGCATTTGTCCTCTCTCAGGGATACAAGGGGTTCCCATACCCTTTCTCCCCACAAGGACTGTGCCTGTTTGTCCAAATCGGTTAGCCTTTCTCTTTTTGCTCCCAAGTTACTCTGCCGCCAAAAGAGTTTGGTTTTTACCATACAGCTTTTCGCTGAAGGCCCACCATTTTTGTACTACCCCAGTTTTTCCTACCAGGGGTACCTGTTACCTTTCAGGATTCTGACCTCCTCTGTTTTCCTACAGGTTTATTACCTCCACTTTTCAGTGAGATCCTCTTCACGGTTCCTCTACTGGGTTCCCAGTAGATCCATGAACCTCCATACTTCTATGAAATCCTGTTAGCGGAGGTCCATATTGCAATATTCTTTGCAATATCATTGATGACAATCATTATCCACACATGGACTCCTTTTCTGCAGTCCTGCGCTAGGTTAGCTGTTCCACAGCATCTTCTTTCTTCAACTCCTACCCTCCATCGTCAGGATGCCTGGTGTTGTGGGGGATAGCATGTTCCAACCTATGACATGCTGGGACTCCAGGCATCTTAGCTTGGGAGTCCCCATATGTGAAGACTCATTCCTGCTTGTTCCTGGAGATAGCACAGTTACTTACCTGTGATCTCTGGGAACAGCAGGAATAAGTCTTCACAACCCACCCACCTCCCCAGGAGTTGTATCTCTATCTATCTTTCCTTTCCTCTCTCTCTCTTTGTCTCAGCTTTAAAACTTAACTGAGGAGAGGCAGTTGGGAAAGGCGGGAAGGCAGCATGCAGGCGTGGTCGGATGCTTCCAAAAGCTCTTTGATTGGACGCTGGGAAGCGTTCCCGCGCAGACTCTGTCGGTACCGACGTACCCATATGTGAAGACTTATTCCTGCTGTTCCCAGAGATCACCTGTTACAGGTAAGTAACTGTGCTTTATTTCCCATTGCCCGAGTTCCTTCATAGTGTCAATAAAGTGTGTTCCCGTTGAGGCATGTTGCTATCCAGTGGGTGAGGATCATTTTCCGGGCAACCATTAAGACCACTCTAGCAAATTTTCATTCTTCGGCCCCTAACCCGCTGGATTGCAGGGGTATCTCATCCGCCAGCAGGAGTGCAGTGTATGTTCACTATACCTGTGTCCCAAGCACTCGTCTAAGGTGTGCTAGTACCATTTTCCAGAATTCTCGCAGGCATTCGCATTCTAGAAAAGTATGCGCCATGGTTCCTTTATGGACTAGCACTCTGGGCTGACTTATAGACCTAATTTTGCCCCCCACTCCCTATTTATGTATGCCCTGTGTATTATTTTGTATACTATTTCTTGCAGTGTGGCACTAGGTGTTACGGTGAATGCCTCATGCAGGCAGTCAAATAATAGGGGAGGGTCCATCCACTCTCCCAGTTCCTTTTCCCATGCTGCTGCCACTCTCTCATCCCATTCTGCTCACTGTTCTCTTCCTAGCTTGTACCAATAGGAGAGGCGGTTCTGTTTAGTTGCCATACCCAAGAACCACCTATCTAGCTCTGTGAACCCCTCTCGATTCCCCTCGCCTCTAAACCCACTATTTATGTAATGGCGGCATTGTAGGTATACCCAGAAGTGTTTGATCAGGATCCCCCATTTCTCTTTTAGTTGGGCGAAAGTTGGGAATCCTTGCCGCTCCAACTCCAAGAGTTGCCCCACATATTTGCATGCCCATTGGTCGAAGGGTGACTCGCCCACTCCTGGGATGAACTCAGAGCTCCCTACCAGTGGAGTATAGGCTGACCTTCCTTTGCCCCCTCCTAGCACTCTTCGCCACCACTTCCATGCTTTCCTCAAGGGTTGCGAGAGCTATCGCCAGTCTCCCAACGCCCTTTGTTCTTCCCCAGTGGCCTGAAGGGTTCCAAAAAGTGTGTGTGGGAGGCAGCTAACATTCATAAAGCCCTGTGGGGAGTATTTCTCATTCCCTGTGTGCAGTTTATGGATCCAGTGCACAATCGCAGCAATGCTGTATAGCGTAGGTGAGGCAGGCCCACCCCCTCTTGGTGCACGCCCCGCTATTTTTGTCATAGCTGATCCTGGCCCCCTTCCCTCGCCATAAAAAGGATCGCACAAATCCTTTATACTCTATCTCTTCCTGGCCTCTTATCCAGAAAGCAGCATTTGCAGTGGGTAAAGGAGGTGGGAGAGTACCACCATTTTAAATAGAGTAACCCTCCCTGGAAGGGTTAAGGGAAGTTCCTTCCAATGCTCGCAAAGTTCCCTTACACTCCTCACCTTGTCACTCACGTTTTTGTTATACACCTTGCCTAGATCTGCACATAGATATATTCCCAGATATTTAAGGTAGCCTTTTGCCCACGTCAGGGGGAAATTTGCTTGTTCCTGGCTTTTGCAGTCTTTCGAGACCGCCGTGGCCTCAGATTTATTCCAATTAATTTTCAGGCCAGTGAATGTCCCGAATTCTGCTACGGTGTGCATAACACATCCAATACTCTCACTGGCCTTACTAATGAACAGAAGCATGTCATCTGCGAAAAGGTTGATTTTGTACTTTCCTCTCCTGTTCTCTATTCCAACCCATTTCTGGGATTGGCAAATTTTACAGGCTAAGGGTTCTAATGTAAGGATGAAAAGCATAGGAGATAGGAGACATCCCTGCCTCGTGCCCTTATGCAATGTAAAGGAGTCCGTGAGCTCTCCGATGACCAGTATCTGTGCCGTGGGGATCTGATAGGGCATTTTGACCCAGTCCAGGAAGGTTCCCCCCACTCTGAACCTCTCCAGAACCCAAAACATACATTCCCATGAGACATTATCAAATGCTTTCTCGGCATCTCCCTCTTTTTTCTGCCCTTCATACAATACTGCTATGGCCCTGAGAAGGTTTGTGGAGGCGAAGTGCCTTGGCACAAAGCCCACCTGATCCGGGTGTCCCAGGCCGGCGATGATCCCTCCCAATCTGCGGTCCAAGATGGCTGCGATTAATTTGGTATCTTGATTCAGGAGCGAGAATGGTCTGTAAGATCCCACCTGGGTGGCATCTCTTCCGGGCTTGGGTAGTTCTACTACTGTCGCCCTGTTCTGATAGGGTCCCAGGTTCCTTGCTCCTCGTGCTGCCTCGCTGTAGGTCAAGAAGGGGAGCACCAGATCTTAGTTCAAAGGTTTGTAGAATTCCGGGCCTAACCCATCCGGCCCCAGTGCTTTTGCTAGCTTTAACATCTTCACCACCCTCTGAACCTTGGCTGGGGTGAACAGTTTGTTCAGTGCTCCATGTTCTTCTTCTGTTACCCAGGGGAGCTTTAGGTTTCTAAAGAATTCTTCCCTTTTTATATTTCTTGGGCCAGTATCATACAGCGCCTTATAGTACTGTAAAAATTGTTGTTGGATTTCTCTCTCATCTGTTAGAGGGTTCCCCCCTGGCCCTTTGATGAGAACTATAGAGCTCTACTTTTTCCAGGGGCTTACTAGGTGTACCATTAGGTGCCCACCCTTGTTCCCCCACCGGTACAACTGGTATTTGTAAAGCTTTATATACCTGGCTGCTCGTTGGATAAGGAGAGAGTCTAGTGCCTGTCTTGTAGCCTGTCATTGTGTTTTGTCATTCCCTTGCATGGTGTGAATATGTCTTAGCCTCTGGTCATGCAACCGCCTTCATAAATGCAAGATTTCCCCCATCTACCCTCTTGCGGGTACATGTTGTCTATTTCATGATAACTTCCTGCTTAGTGGCTTTTCTGGCCACCCACAAGGTGTGCACATCCTTCACTGTGCCTGCATTGTCCTTCCAATATGTGTTCCCTGCCTGCTTTGTGTGTTTGTGGAATATTTTGTCTTTTTACAAGGTGAGATTCATATGCCAATTCCTTGCCCCTTGTTCACAGCTCTTCCTTCTCCCATCCTTAGCTCCACCCACCCTGGGGCATGGTCAGATATGCCAGTGTCCCTGATGTGCGCCTTCTGATATTAGGAGATAGTCCAGGTGAGAACAGCTGCTCTGTGGGTTTGAGAAGGTGAAATCCAGCTCCTGTGGGTGTAGTGTTCGCCATGTATCTACCAGCTCCAGCTCCGCTATCAAAAAATGTGCTCCTTTGTTCGCTGTCTCAGTCCTACTCCTGCGGGCCTGCAATCCAGCATGGGATCCCTGGGGAGGTCGAAATCTCCACCCACCACCCACTAGTAGTCTCCAAATGCAACCATCTTGACCAGCAGGGTGGTGAAGAAGCTATGCTGGTATATATTCGGGGCATATATGTTGCAGAAAGCTATCCTCCGGCCTCGTAGTTCTCCTCCCATTAGGTGGTATCTCTCCTCAGTGTCCGCCACGCTTTTGTGCACCACGAAGAGGACTCTCTTGTGTATCAGTGTGGCTACCCCTCTTTGATGTCCATTGTAAGAGGCAGCACCCACCCCCACCTCATCAATTTGCGGTGTTCGGGCATTGTGAGGTGTGTTTCCTGTAGAAATGCGACATCTGCCCCTTCCTTCCTTAGGAAGGTCAGGAGCTTGGTTCATTTAAGTAGGGAGTGTACCCCATCTAGGTTTAGTGTGCATATTTTTATTCTATCCAATTCCTATTTAGGGCTCCATTTCAGATCTCTCCGGGTGTCTGATCTCAATTGGGGGTACCCATGCTTCCCAGCTGAGCATGGCACCCCTTTCCTGTGTTTCTGCTAGTGTTCCCTTTGGCTGAATGAGGGCTTGTCCATTCCTTCCCCCCTCTCCCTCCCTCTTCGCAATATCCTTCCCTCCCCTTCCCCCCTCCTTGTGGTCCTCCTACTACCCAGGTAATCATCCTCCCTATTTGTTTATCAGGCCACCCTCTCCCACCTTAGCTGCTCCCCCAGTTACTCCTCATTTTTCCCCTTGGCCCATTTCAGCTATTTCCGACTCGTTCTTCATTCATCCCTTACATGGCATCCTTTACCATCCATTCCTTCTCCCTCCCCCCTGTGAGACTCTATCCATTCGTATCTATAAGCTTCTTCCTGTAATTCTGTGTGCTTGCTGTTCCACCAGTTGGGCAGACAGTTCTCATTGTTCTTTACCCCGGGTTGCCACAGGCATTCCTCTTTAGCCTAGAGTACAGTTCTTTAGTATCTGTCGCCAGTGCCAACAGGGTCATGGCTCTATTATGTCTGTTTTTGGCTGTTTTGCTCTTCTGGCCCCAGAGGTCCAATATCGTTCCGTTTCCGTCGGTAACAACGTCTGAGCAACATTCAGAGTCTTTGCTTCCTTTAATAGGCTGCCGCCTCTTGTGCTATTGTTCCCTTGTGTGTAGGGCTCTCCATTTGCTGCTACGATGTATAACAGTTTAAACTCTTGCCATCAACTTGGTTATGTCCATTTAGTGGGTATTGCTCCCTTCAAGGTCCCTGTAGTTGCTCTATGAAGGCCTTTGTGGCCCGCGGGGTCTCCAGTTTCTGTGTGCGGTTGTCATAGGTCACCCTCACCTTTGCGGGGAATTGCAGCACAAATTTATTTCCCCTCTGCACCAGCTCAGAACAATAGGGAGCTAAGGCCCTGCAACTTTCCGCTACGCGGGCCGAGTAGTCATTGAAGAGGAGTTTCTCTCCCTTGTAATATAGGTTGCATTTATTGCAGTACAGGCCCATTAGGTGGTGTTTTTCTGCAAAGTTAAGCACCCGAGCAATGACGGGCCTTGGGCAGACCCCTCCTCTCTGCGGGGACAAAGTCTGTGTACCCTCTCTGCCGCCATGTTGTCTCCCGCAAGTGTCAGGCCTAGCTGTTGCAGCAGCCATTGTTCCACTTTGTCCCACAGTTCAGGCTCTTTAATGTGCACTGCTAGTCCTACCAGTCTGATGTTGCTGCGGCGGCTCCAGTCCTCTTGGTTGTCCAGCTTTTCTATGAGGGCCTGGTTGCCTCTTTCCAGTGCCGCTATTCGTGTCTCCGCATTCCTCACACTGTTCCAGCCTTATCTCAACTCTGCTGAGTCTGGTGAGCTGGTTCTCCAAAGTGCCCCAGATGTTGTCTATGGATGTTTGAATGCGACTCAGCTTTTCGAATACTGTCATTAGAAGCACTGAGGGAACTCACTAAAAATCTTCAGGGAGCGTTATTGTCTGTGCCCTCTGTTCAACTGCCATTTTGTTCTCACTCTCCTTTTCTCTGGGAGTTCGGGCCACTTTTGGCGGCATCACATCCTCACACCTAAAGCAGGTCTGCGTATTGGGTTGCTATTTGTTACGAGGTCTCTGGGGCATCCATTTGGAACAGCTCCAGTGTCCCAAGATGATGCTTCAAGGTTATTTTGTGGGGAAGGGGACAGAGCTCAGTCCAAGGATGTCCATTCAGGCTGCCTTCATTACGTGACCCCGATTCCTAGCATTGTTTGCTTTCTTGGCTGCAGTTGCACACTAGGCAGAGGGTTTCAATGTATTTTCCAAGATAATGCCCAGATCATTTTATTGCATGGCAATTACTAATGTGGAACCTTGCATTGTGTAACTGTAGTTTGGGTTGTTCTTTCTGAAGTGCATAACTTTGCACTTGTCCACATTAAATTTGATCTGCCATTTGGACGCTCAGTCTCCCAAATGCATACACTTGTATTACACCCTTTGGTTGCAATGGATAGGTGTATCATCTGAACACTCCCTTTTTCAGTGGCTGGAGATTAAGTAGGTATCCGCTTTCTTAGAGCTCTATTCTATTTATTTGTGTTCCTTTCCTTTCTTTATTCTATGAACACCTCTCTGCTCTCATGCCTAACAAGGTATTTGTATTCTGATCCCACAGCTGTACTATTACTTTTTTTTCACTGCTTCGTTTTCCCCATTCCACTCTTGTGATCTCCCTCTTATGTTCCCATTTACTATTCTCGCCTGCCAAATCTTTAGTTATTGGGGACTTTGTATATTACAGGATTTTCCTTGTTTTGCGTCGGAGAAAAACTTAGAAAAAGTGTCACCATGTCCTTCAGAAGTTGCAAGCTTTCCATCCATTCTTCCTGTTTTATTTTCTACTACTTGCCACATTTAGGAAGATTTATATTTTAAATTTCTCTGTTTCTTTTCCCATTATCTTGATTTGCATCCTACAAATTTTCCATAATGTTCTTTTCTGGTTCTCTTTCCCTCCTGTTATTTCCATTCCTTTATTTTCTATCCTTCCACCTCTAGTCAAATTTTAATAAACATAATCTGCTGCTTTCCTGATGACATTTTGGCAGATGCTGGCATTTAAACAGAAGCGTTTTTAATTCGTTGATTGTTTCTCCACTCCTTTCTTTTTCTTTCAAAACGTTTGTTCATGGCAAGCTCATACACCTTTCTCTCCCCAATCAATCGACGTACCATCCTACCTAACCGTAGCACTTTTATTTGTCACGGGCCAAAAAGCAAGGCTTGACTTACTTATCCTTCCACAGGCTATTCTGTAAATCCAATGATTGGTACGGACTCAACACGAAACACTCAATTGCAGGGCACAACACACAAGACAGTGCTAGCAATATGCAGCCTCCCTGTGTCAAAATTTCGGAGCGACCAACCACCACACATAAACTCGACAGAAACGTACAGAGACACATTTCGCTTGTCAAACAAACTAAAACAGCACTCAAAATCCCTTCCTTCCTCAGCTTTTCACTGCACGCGCAGGTTTCGAGCCCGCTATTGCGCGCGCCGGATTCTCCAACCTTTCCGCCTCCTCGCGCTCCATACTTGGCGATGGCTCGCGAGCCGCCTTCTGATTGGGCGGAGGCTGCGCGGCGCTGGGCCGGGCTAGCGACCGCGACGGCAGCCTCACACTGACCCGGATGTTCACTCCTAGGCGCCGAGGAAGTGGAAGGGCCGGGCCTGAAGAAGGAGGCGAAAAGGGAGCCCGAGCTCGAGAGAGTGGGACCGAGTGAAGCAGTAGCCCGAGCCGCGCCTCTGCCACACCGCCCGCACCGCAGCCAGGCAGCGAGCGCCGGAGCCATGGTGAGAGCCCGCTGCCGGCGTAAATGAGAAGGCTCGGGGGAGGGAGATGTGGGCCGACTCGGGATACCCAGCGTGGGACAGGAAGCGCTGTCTCGCTTGGCCGGCTGAAGAAGGAACCGAAATGCTTTTCTGTTGGGGGGTGAAGGAGGGTCGGGTCGAGGAGGGTCTCCACGCTTCCCTCCCTTCTCCAGAGCCCTGGGGTTCCAGGGGGTGACACACTCTCTGCTGCCCTGCCGTGGAAAGGGAAGTTATATTTGGATCGGAATCTGGGAGAGGGAGTGGTCAGTCCTTTCCTGGGAGAGGAAGCAGATCCCTGCGCCCGGAGAGTTTGGGGTGGGGGGCTTCTCGTTTCTCAGCCTCTCCCTGCCCCCCTCCAGGGTGAGGTCACAGTGAAGCTTTCAGACGTCAGTAACTGACACTGCCGAGATTCTTTAAAGTGGTCGTGAGCAGGCCTGTGACAAGTCAGGGACAGCAGCAAGACTTCTGCTTCTGCAGCATGGTGAGGAGTTAAGGTTGGCCGAGTACTGGGGGAGTGCTAAAGGTCTGCATTTGGAAGTAGGGTAACAGGTAGTCTGAGGGCTAAGGAGCCTTGGGAGCAAGTGTAACGATTATAATAGTGTATTTAGTATATAGCAGTTCTGTATTTGTAATTAATCTTAGATGGGACCTTTTAGTTCATGCACTTTGACGGCCTTTTTAACAGCTGCTGGGTAGTTGTGGTGTTTGAGGGATAGAAAATTCATTTATGCTTTATTAATGTATGTCGTGTGGTCTTGTAATGTCTGACAGCTCTTTGTGTTTTTTTAATTTGGCAGTTTTATTTGTGAATTATACTTTCTACACTTTAATTACTTGTAGAACGTAGAATTATATATGCAGCACTGGCTTTCTGTAGATCACTGTTCTGTCAATATGAACAAATTGTCATAGTTGCACAAGCTTTGGTACATGCCAGTGTCTGAATGGGAAGCCCAGTTTTTCTTTTAATATGAATGCGAAGTAGAAAGAAATGCTTTGGAAGAAACTGTAACAGGAAGGAAATTTCGGCCTTTATGAAGATTTTTGTTGCTTGTGTTTGTACATTATACATTGCATGAAATAACATAACTTCATAAATGAAGTGCAGTGGTACCCTGGGATTTTATTTGTTCTCTAATATGACATTTTTTAATTCTCTTCTTGTCATCTTTACTTCTTCTGTTCTGATGATGGTCCACATATCCAGCACCCTTTCTGTGAAGAAATGATTTATTTATTTTATTTGGTTACATTTGTATACCGCTTCTTCCAGCGATCAGTAGCGGTTTTACATTAAACTTTTAACACAGCAATTCTTTTACATATAACAAAAGATAACAAAAATTTGGATGTTACAGTATGATAATTGTAGGATTATATGCATATTTACATATGTTTCATTGGTATTTACAAAGCCTAGTGTTAATAACCATGAAACGCTTGTAAATGTTTCTTACTTAGCCTGGTGCATTGTTACATTAGGACAAGTTGTAGTATTCCTGGAATAGATAGGTTTTTAGGTCTTTCCGGAAATCTTTTAGGTCATTGTTATCTCTTAGTGCGTGAGGGAGGCTGTTCCATTGGGAGGGAGCTGTGTATGTAAACGCTCTGCTGCTTGTAAGGATTTTGATTTTGCGCATGTCGTTTACCTGTTTACCTTCTTTCATTCTCATACTATCACCTGCTATGTCTGAAACAAAGATTTTAAAAGCTTTTTCATGATACAGAATCCCAAGGCCAAATTATAGAGCTACAATTTGGCCTTGGGCTCTGTCCAATGTAGTTGGTATATTATGAAATATTTGATCCTCCTGTAAGTTTTCACACTGTGACCCCAGATCCTACCTATATGTGTCTAAAAATTTGTAGAGATGCTGTGGTTTGCTCCCCTTTTCTCTTAATAAAATACTTAACATCTCTTACTGCTTCAGAGGCAACTGGACATCTTTTTGGTTGGAGGGTCCAAACAAACAAATCTCTATTCCCGCTCCCAAGCTAGTATTTTTGCTGATGCGGTTAAGCAAAATACTGATGGGGGCCACTGCCTGTGCCTGGCTTAATTCTTGATTACTGTGGTGGCGTGGCATGGCAGATCTCCCTTCCCCTGCTCTGCAATGTTGGACTAGTCTCTTTCCTTGGGTGCTGTACTTCCCAAGTTGCCTACTCTTTCACCTTCATACCACGACCCAGGGCCAGCCTAACAATCAGGCAAACTAGGCAGTCGCCTAGGCTGGCAGCTTCTGGGGAGTTGACAAAGAAAGGTGCAGCTGAAGTAAAACACTAGGTCCTGAGAGCCACACACAAACTCACAGAAACAGTAGCACATACTAAAACTTAATCTGCAGGGATAATGATGAGCAGTCCTCAAATAATCCACTTACTGAAACAGCTTTTAGAAATTGTCTTCATTAGATATGGGCACAGATATGTAATCTATATGAAATAAACATTTAATATTTAATAGTATGATGTCCAATTCTGTGTTTTTATAAGGCGTTGGGAGGGGTTTTCATTACTGAATTTGATTGTCAAAACATCTGAAGGGAAGAGGGGCACTAAGGGCCTGAAAATTACTTGAGAGGGACACAAGGCTGAAGAGTTACCTAGGGGCACTGGTCCTGCCAAGACCCCTTATTCCAGAGCAGCCTCTCTAATAAATAAGCCTGAGTAATGTGCATTTATAGCTTGGAGGTATTTAAATGTCACTATCATACCTCGCCTTCCCTGTCTCCTCCAGGGTATGTATGTTTAGTTCTTTTTAAGCTTGTCACTGTATGCTTTATAATAACACCCTTTGGACAGATTCCATTCAGCTTATATTCTTTTAAAGATGTTGCCTCAAATTGTGCACAGTACTCCAAATTAAGTCACCAGAAATTTATACAGCAGCACTAACTTCCTTTTCCCTCCTGGCAATTTCTCTCCAAGTGCACCTAAGCATCATTCTGGCTTTTGCTGTCATGCTACCTACTTGTTTGGCCACCTTAAGAGGTCTGGGCGAGCTTGGACTGGTGGCTGGACTCGCATTGACCTGAGAGGCAGCTCGGCTGGAGTCTGAAATGGCGTTTTTGGCTGACCTGCAGTATGACCTGCTTTGGACTTGGCAAAGTCTATGGTGACCATGGTGGCTGAGTGGCAGTTCTTATGGTTGCAAAACTGGTTGGTGGATGTGGCCTCTAAAACCAGGTTGAGCAAGCTCCCCTTTGCTGGTTGGTGGTGGTTCAGTGAAGACCTGGAGAAGATGGTGAAGGATCTGTGGTAAGCTTAGGTGCCCCGTCTTTCAAAGGATAAAAGCCCAAGATCATTGGCCTGGGACCTCTTCTCGATGCCGCAGTCGAGATGACAAGAAATTCATCAGTCCACGGGGGTGAAATCAGTGTTCTAGTTTTCTGCCAAGAGGCTCCTTTCGTGGGGCTACCAAGGTGGCAGAGACGGAGTTGCAAGTTCTGCAGGGGAGCTGGTGGGCCATCAATCGTTTGGAGACACATGCCGTGTCTCTGGCCCTGGAGTTTTTCTTCCCTTTTGTTTTCCAGCAGGCGGTGAGGGTTTTGTTGCACAGTGCAACGATGGTGGCTTACATTAATCATAATGGCAGCACAAAGAGTTTGCAGGTGGCAGCGGAGGCAACTCCGTTCCTTCTCTGGTTGGAAATGCATCTGGTGGCGTTGTTGGCGGCTCTCGTAGCCAGGATGGAAAATGTCCAGGCAGACTGAACTGAGTCGTCATACATTGGATCTGGGAGAATAATTGTGGAGCATTGGGGTCACCCCACGATGGAGTTGATGGCAACCTTGGTGAATGCCAAGGTGAGTTGATTCTTCAGCCATCACAGCGAACATATGGCAGAAGGGCTCGATGCCCTGGTTCAGGCTTGGCCCAGAGATGGGCTTCTGAATATGTTTCCCCTGTGGTTTCTCATAGGTTGGGTGCTCCAGCAAGTCGAATCTCATGGGGGGCTGGTAGTGTTGGTGGCACCGGATTGGCCCACACATCCTAGGTATGCAGATCTGTTGTGCTTGCTGGTGGTCAATCCCTTCCCTCTTTCTCAGGAGGCCAACTGTTGGCTCAGGGGCCAATGCAAATGCTGGACGTAAATTGATTCTCGCTTATGACTTGGCTTTTTAAAGGGCACAATTGAGGAATAAGGGCTATTCAACCCAGGTGATTGATACTTTGTTGCCTGCCTGGAGGTGTTCTACTTTGTTGGCCTATGTACAAATTTGGCTCATTTTTGAGGCCTGGTGTGGACCACAGGGAGATGGTTCCCTTGTAACCTCTTCACCAGAGATTTTGGCTTTCTTACAGGAGGGCTTGGATAGGGGCCTGGCCTTGAGTTCTCTAAATGTGCATGTTGCGGCCTTGACTTGCTTCTATGATCTGGTGCATGGACTGTCTATAGCTTCTCATGGAGATGTTCGATTTTTCTTTGCAGTGTTAAACGTCTCTGTACCCCTTGTCGCCCTGTGGTTACGATCTAGGATCTGAACTTGGTTCTCTCAGCTCTCGTGGCGCCTCTGTTTGAGCCCCTTTGAGGAGCTTCCTTAAAGGATCTTACTTTGAAGGTGGTGTTTCTGGTCGTAATCTGTTCAGTGTGCCTAATTTCGGAATTAGAGCTTGCATCTGGTGTTTTCCAGGGAAAGAGTGGTTCTTCAACTGGTGCGTGGTGCCTTCCTTTCTCCCGAAGATAGTGTCAACTTTTCATTTGAACCAGGTGGTGGCATTACTAGCCTTTGCCAGTTCTCAGGATTTGGCTGAATCCCAGATTCTTCATTTACTGGATGTGCGTAGGTTGCTCAAGTGCTATTTGAAGATTATGGAGGTATTTTGGAGATCGGAGACGCTTTTTTGTTCTGTTTGGTGGACCCAGGAAGGGTGAGACAGCCTCTAAGGCATAAATTTTTCACTGGATCAAGGAGGCTATTACGTTGGCTTATTCGTTGAACCGATGTGCAGTGCTGGTGGCCCTACAGGTTCACTCTACTAGGGCTTTGGTTTCATCATGGGCAGAAGCCAGTCTAGTTCCACCGCAAGACATTTGCAGGGCGGCGACTTGGGCTTCCCTGTATTTGTTTGCGCATTATCAACTGGATGCACAGGTCCACCAGGCTGCAAATTTTGAAGCACAGGTGCTGCAGGCCAGTGTTTCGGTACCCACCCTGCATTAGTACTCCTCTGTCTGGACTGGACTGGTGGAACTATTAGGAAGGTGAAATTGGATCTTAACTACTAATTTTCTTTCCTGGAGTCCCTCTAGTCCAGTCCACGACCTACCTGGGAATTGTCTTGGCATCTTTTGCTGCCTCATGCCTGTTCTTGCAGAGAGCATTTATTGAAACAGGTGAGTTTGGGATGGTTTATTTTGGTGGGTTGCTGGGGCACTGTTGAAATTTTTTCTGCCTTCCTTCCTCGCCCAGGCTCCTAGTCTTCGGGAGGAGGGTTTTTTTGCAGTTAAGAAAAAAAAAATAGGTGCCCAATTTTGTAGGTGTAGGCTTACAATTCAGAGTTTGACAGAAGTGCTGGTGGAGATATCGGGCTCTGGGGGTGCTCCATTCTGCTGTTTGAGTTTGACTGGCTGGGTATAGGGGCCAGGCTACTTAAGGAGGAGTGTTTCTCAGTCTGCATCTGCTAGTGGATGAGCATAACCCTACACTTCTGGACTGGATTGGAGAGATTACAAGAAAGAGAAAATTAGCAGATAGTCTAATTTCACCTTTTTTGCCCCAAGTGTGAAGGAGAAGCCTCGAGGCACATTTTTGAGCCAATTTTGCTTCCCGTGCTGCATCTCCTACAATTTTCTCACCAGCAGGAACAGCAGCCATATTAGATGGTTTCATGGTCCTGGCTGAGGGGGAGCATAGTGAGGAGGCTGCTGGCCTGATTGACAGCTGTGAATCCAGAAGTTTTCATGGGAATAGAGACTCCTCAGAATGATACCACTTGTAGTAGATACCCATCCACTTAGTGCTGGGAATATGTCTTGAAGCTCACTACTAGATAATTGCCTCAAGACACCAAATGATCTGAGAAATCAATGTCCCCAGCACTTCTGAGAGAGAAATGTTGGATGTCATCTGCATAAATCCCCAAAATTCCATCCCTGCTTTCACAAGAAACATGCTAATGATTTAAAACATATTCTATAGTGTCACCGAATGGGATGAACACTGTGGCACCCCTGAAAAAGGCTTCCAGTTGGAAAAAGATTGACCAATCTTTGTACTCAGAAGCAAAACCCATGAAAAAACAACTGCCTCAAACCCAGTTATAAGCAGCTAATCAAGTACATTCGGATGGTTGACTGTATCTAAAGCAGACATAATGTCCAACAGCAACTATGTCCCTGTTTTTCTGATCTACTAGCCATATATTTTAGGCAATCAAACATTGTTAACATCAGTGTCTGTTTCTGTGTATACTGCCCTTCTTAAAACAACATTGCTAAGGATCTAAAAAGAAATATTCATAGTTCAGCAAATTGGTGCTTTACCTATTAGGCTGGAGTCTAATTGTCTTGGGAGATTCTAATAGTAATGCACAAGTGGAGTGAAAAAAAAATCTGGATTCTCTCATCTCAAATGCAAGATTTGTTTTGAGCAAAGAGTACATTTTCCTACACAAAGCTGGTCATATTCTAGATTTGAGTTTCATACACAAGCACTCCATTTGCCATCTTTTTGAGTTAATGAGCTGTGGGGTTCCTTGATCCAATCATAGTTATATTTGTGGATTGGCTATTCTGCAGATAATTGAGCATGCCTGACAAGAATCCATCTGATTATCGATAAGGATCAGTTTGAATGGTTATGGGCAGAGAGGTTGAATGAGATTGAACTGGCAATTAACTGTGAACAACTGACTGAATTTTGGGACGATTCTTTGGAAGACACTGTGCAGATTGTTGAGAAAAGGATGATGGTGAGAGAGGAGAGGGGAAAACGGGACTTTATGGTTGCTCCCTGGTTTATACATCAGGTTTTGTTGAATACTATGCTTAGAGGCAGAGCACTGCTAATGGAAGTCTTAAGTTATTTTCATGGCGCCAGTCCTTATGTGGAATGCATGAATGCTTACCATTTAGAAAAAGTACCCATAACTAGAAGAAACATTTCTTGAAATGAGGATTCAGAGTGCTGTCAATAAGACTGCAGAATTTTTCTATATGGATAAGAAGCCAAACTAGCTACTTTGTGAAATGGGGTTGCTAGAAAAGTTCTACCAAGTGTTTGGAGAGTTTGCAAAATATTTTGAGGAAAAGGTAGCTAAATTGACCTTCTGTTTTGGGCAGCAGTAAGTGAAAGTAGAAGCTCAACAATATGAGAGTATTTTTCTACTCAAAACACTCAAATCTGGTGTGTGTGCTATCTATGATTTTATCTAAGGGGCCTTCTTGCACCCTTGCTTTTTCTGGACTGTTTGATCAGTGAAGGATGTCTTAGTTTCTGGAGAGGTTGGGGGATACAGTTTTGAGTAGTGGCCGCTATCCATCTCTGCTTAAGAAGGCTTTGGTAAATCCTTTCATAACAGATGTCACCGACCTACCATGCCATTTTGAATGTACCTACATTAGATAATTGCCCTAACTGACTGACTTATTTATTTAAAACATTACTATACCGCAGCTATCCCAATTAATAATCAGATCAGTGCGGTTCACAAAAAAATGCATAATTACAGTTTGAACCCTAAGGTAACAGGAAGTTGCAGAAAATATACATAAAACCAAAAATTTCCAAAACGTCAGGAAGGTGCCACCTTATTTACTAAAATAATTTTTAAAATTACAATCAACATACAAAAACATTACAGCCCAGAGGTCCCCAGAAATCCAGCAAACTACACAGGTACACTACCAAAAAACTGCCTCCAGTTTTGCAACTGATTCCTATAGATTTTGGGGTGCTGAATCCAGGAAAAATAGCCAAAATGTTCCATCACGTCACGTTTTCTTGCAAAATTAGATTTCTTACCCATATAAGGAATGTTCACATAATTTCTTTTTAGCCGACTGCAGTTTATTTTCTTGGCCCAAAATAGAGGTTGTAATGGTTAACTAACTAGAAACACTCCCTCATGATATTTTAGAGTGTTTTGTATTCATTTTATACATTAACAGGACAATTGGGAGGCGGGGGGCTAAATCCAGTACTCGCGCTGGCGCATGTTCTTTCCTGTTCGCCTCGCCTCGTTCGCTCGCTCAAACACGGTGGTTGCGACATGAACGTTCCTGTCAAATTTCAGTTTCTTGCAAGTTCATTATTACCTTTTGTTTGCTCAGTTGTAATCCAGCTTTATTCCGAAGTGGTTCACTACCGTTGTAGTTTGCAGTGCTGTGTATTTGTGATGGCTCACAGAGCCAGAGGTTGCGTCAACTCTCCGGACAGTTTTTGTTTTATTTGTGGGGAATATACCGTGAAAAAGCGGCAGAGGAACATTTCTGCATTTATTAAAAAAGTATATTTCGCCTATTTCGGTTTGAAGTTAGGCGATCAAGACAAACCGTGTGCTCCTCACCAAGTGTGCAAGACATGTGAGGAAGATCTACGCTTATGGATGAAAGGTAAAAAACAAGCATTTCGTTTCGGAATACCTATGATGTGGCGTGAACAAAGAGACCACAGCAGTGACTGCTATTTTTGCTCTTGCATTGTGAAGGGATACAACTTAAAAAATAAGAACGTAATAACTTACCCCAACCTTCCCTCAGCAATTAGGCCTATGCCTCATAGCAACGAAGTACCTGTGCCTGAACCACCAAAATCTTTGGATCATATTTGTGTGGACGGTTCTGATCATGATGAGACTCATCAGATGGCTTTTCCCGATGAGTCCAGTACTTCCGAGTTTGAAACTGAACCAGATCCGAAACCTGAACTTTTCTCTCAAGCTGAATTGAATGATTTAGTCCGGGATTTAGGACTCCCAAAAGATGCTGCCCAACTGCTAGGTTCTCGGCTTAAACAAAAAAATCTATTGTCACCAGGAACAACTTTTTATTGGTACCGCAACCGCGAGACACAATTTTTGAAGTATTTCAGCAAAGAGGAAGATTTGGTATTTTGCAACGATATATACGGAGTGATGGAAAAGTTTAAACTCAAGTATGATCCTGCTGAATGGCGGCTGTTCATTGATTCGTCAAAAGACAGCATAAAAGGTGGTGTTCTTCATAATGGCAACACATTCACTTCAGTTCCTATTGCTCACTCTGTTATTCTCCAAGAAAAATACGAGAATTTGGCCCTGATTCTTCAGAAGATTCGTTATGATGAGCATAAGTGGATGATTTGTGGAGACTTTAAAATTCTATCCATGCTATTAGGGCAGCAATCCGGTTTCACCAAATATCCCTGCTTCCTTTGCTTGTGGGATAGCCGGGCCCGCGACCTACACTGGGGGAAAAAAGACTGGCCAATTCGGGAGTATTTGAGACCCGGTTGAAAAATGTTCTTCATGAGAGCTTGGTACCTCGTGATAAAATTCTATTACCACCTCTCCACATTAAGTTGGGTCTCATTAAGCAATTCATCAAGTCCCTTCCAAAAGATGGTGAGTGCTTTCGGTACCTTTGCTCAAAGTTCCCCCGACTTTCTGAAGCAAAGCTAAAGGAAGGAGTGTTTGTTGGCCCTGATATAAGGAAACTCATTTCAGATGGAGCATTCGCTGAAACGATGTCTGAGAAGGAAAAAGAAGCCTGGGATTCCTTCAAGGATGTTGTTCTCAAATTCTTGGGGAACAGGCGGGATGAGAACTATAAGGATATTGTTGCCAGGATGCTCAATGCCTTCAAAGAACAAGGCTGTAACATGAGCCTGAAAGTCCATTTCTTGCACTCCCATGTGAACTACTTTCCCGAAAACTTGGGGGCGTACAGTGAAGAACAAGGTGAAAGGTTTCACCAGGACATCAAGGACGCAGAGAGAAGGTACCAAGGAAGATGGAACACCACTATGATGGCTGATTTCTGCTGGTTGCTGCTGCGGGAAACCCCAGATGAAAAATACGCCAAGCAGCGCACCAAGAGAAGCATTCGGGGGAAGAAGAAACGGGCCCACCAGGAGATTGATTGACCCAAGAATGACTTTAAAATCTAAACTGTGTTGACAAATATCGTGTTTTTACTAAACTTTGAAATAAAAATTTGCTAGTTATTACCACAGTGTCGGATCTCATTTATTAGAATTTTATTTTCACACCATCGGGTGTTTGTCTTCATGTATTGCAATGGTGCGGTTTGCGTTTTCTATTCTTACATACATACCTGTACAACATTTTTTGCACATTTCTTTGCTTTGCTTTGTGTCTAACCTCGCTCTTATATGCTCAATGTTTGTGCACATGTATGTGGCTGTTTTAAGTGCAGACAATTTTGCTACCATCACAGTGTGTTTTGTTGACATTACTCTATTCTTATGTGCTGCCTTGTTACAATTTTCTTTATTCTTATTTGAATAACTACTAAACAATTAGTATAAAGAATTCATCCAAGAAACTTTTATCTCGATCGCACTCAATCTGAAACGTTCACCTCAAACTGCTAACCCAATGTAGCAAAAAATCTGTACGTGATGGAGCAAATTGGTTACCAGATTTGGATTCAGCGCACCAAAAAACGTAAAAATCAATCGAAACATTAGAGGCAGTTCCTTATCGTCACTCCAGTCCAGTCCCTTACTTCAGGGTTACGCAACCCTTCCAGCAGCTTGGAGGCTGAGCCCAACCTTTTTGGGGTGGAGCGGTATATATACCACTGGTGCCACCCACCAACCCCAGTATACTCAGCCTCCAAGCAGCTGGAGGGTCCCGTAAGCCTAGGGCTTACTGGAGTCCTTCTTTCCTCTTAAATTCCTTTTTATTTAATTTATTGAATTTATTTAATTTTAATTGAATTTGATTTATTTAACTCATTTGATTTACAGGATCTTTGGTATCCTATTTGATTCTCTCCGGAGTACTCCTTTCCCCCCCCCCCTCCCTCCCTCCCTCCCCGCAGCGTACTGAAGCTGATTCTCTGCGGATCGGGCAGCAGCGAGGAGGAAAGTCCACAGCTCCTCTCACTGCCCGTGCTGCCTACTCTCCGGTCTGCCTGCCTCAGATCCGGCCCGTCCTCGCGCCGAAGCCCAGCTGGCGGCTGAGCGCTGGAGGACGCGCCGTGCACGCGGGGAGAGCCGAATCCTCTTCACCCCCCCCTTCTCTTCTTACGGCGACGCGCTGTTTCAGCGGCGGAAGAGAAGTGCGGCGGGCAGCGTGAGCTCCGAAATTGTGCGGGCTTCAGTTTCCTCTCTCCCCCTTACCGCCGGAGCGCGGGGGACAGCAGAGGCCAGCGTTTGCAGGCGATTCATCTAGGGCTCCACGTGGCTGCGGCCTAGCACGTGTTGAGCCCCTAAGGAGAACGGCGGTCTCGGGCCTGGAACTGAAGAGCTCCTGAACCGCAAGTATACAGCTTAAGCTGTTAGCAAATTTATAGAAGTTTTCCTGCTACAGCTTTTTTGGCGTTTAATGAGATACTGAGGGGGAAATATTGCAACATAGCCCCCCCCAGCCCTGGAGAACTTGCTGGGTCTAATATTGTAAGGGGGGGGCCGGTTATTAGCCTAATTTAGTTTAGTTAATTTATTTTAATTTATTTTTATTGATTTTAATGTAATTAAATTGGATTTAATCTTGTTTATTGATTTTGTTTAGTCTGAGGGGGAACAGTATCTTTTTGTTGGGGGAGGCAACTAGGAGATCTCTCCCAAGAACATGACGGCCAAACCGAGGTGTCCCTCTTGTGGCACTAGAAGGGGCACTGCATCTGAGGCAGGGGTCTGCAGGGGCTGCGCCGCTGTCGCTTCCTCTGTGGAACAGGAAATCAGCCTGGCCATGTCCCAGGCCTCGCAGGGGTCTTCTGATCCCTTAGAGGGAGAAGCAGCGCCTCAGCTGTCCCCTCCCTCGCACTCAGAGACCCTCCTTCCCCCAGCTCCTTCCTCCTCCCTGCCGGCAGGAGAAGGGGGAGCAGGGGACTTCTTCTCCCCTGATTTCATTCTCCTGCTGCACCAGGCCTATTGCCTGCGTAAGAGGGGTCTTGGCCCAGGGGAAGCGGGTCCGTCGTCTGAAGGCAAACTGGTCAGACCCATGAGATCTAACTCCCAGGACTCGGGGATTTCCTCGAAGCGTCCCAGGCTGGCAGTTGAAGAGCCCCTCACTCCACTTTCCCAGGACTTGCCAGAGGAGGAGCCCTCGGAAAAGGAGGAGGAGGAAGAGGAGGAGCTGGAGGAAGGGGAGATCCCGGAGGAGGACCACTCTCGCATAATCAGAGTATTCAGGCGGGAGGAGTTGCCCGCTTTAATTAATGACTCCCTGAAAGCTCTCAACGTAGCCTCGGATACTCCCGCAGAGGAGGAAGCCTTGGAGGATCCCTTGATTCAGGCCGTCAGAAGGTCCCAGAAGGTCTTCCCTGTCCACAGAGTGGTACGTCAGATGATTCAGGAGGAGTGGGATCAACCAGAGTCAGCGTTGAGAGGAGTCAGGGCCATGTCTCGGCTCTACCCTCTCACTGAGGCAGACAAAGAACTTCTGAAGTCCCCCAGAGTGGATGCGGCGGTCTCGGCAGTAACGAAGAAAACCACCATCCCAGTGGAGGGCAGCGCGGCGCTGAAGGATGCCCAGGACAGAAGATTGGACACGCTCCTTAAGCAAGCCTTCGACGTGAGCGCTCTTGCCTTACAAGCCTCAGTTTCGGGAGCATGGGTGGCACGAGCATGTTTGAGGTGGTCTCAGCAACTCCAGGCGGAGGAGGGTTCCTCCGATGGGGTCCTAGCCACCTCGGCAAGGTTGGAATCAGGTACGGCCTTCTTGGCAGATAGCCAGTATGACCTCATCCGGAGCTTAGCAAAGAACATGGCCTCGGTGGTGGCAGCCAGACGCTACTTGTGGCTCCGGAATTGGGCCGCGGATGCCTCCTCCAAAGCTCGCCTGAGTCGCCTCCCCTTTAAAGGGAAACTTTTGTTCGGAGAAGACTTGGACAAGTTGGTAAAGGACCTGGGCGAGTCCAAGGGCGGCAGACTTCCGGAGGACAGGATCAAGCAAACACGATCTTCTGCCCCTTCTCGGAACCAATCCAGAGAACCCCGGAGGTTCCGCTCGAACAGACCTAACCCTTTCCTCAGGGGTCGTTTTAACGCTAGGGGTCAAGGTGCCAGAGGGTTTCGGGGCAGAGGTTTCTCATCCTCTTCCTCCTCCTTCTCCTCGGGTCCCAGAAAGCAACAATGAGATACAGGGGGTCCGGGAGGACGGAGTGCCGGTAGGCGGTCGCCTGAGGCAGTTTCTTCCCGCCTGGTCCCGAGTCACGTCCGATCAATGGGTGCTGGAAGTGATTCGAGAAGGATACTCCCTCGAATTTGCAAAGCAAATACTCCCAGCTTTTGTTCAGTCTCCCTGCGGCTCCGCAGCAAAAAGAGAAGCCGTGGAGTCGACACTTTCCCGCCTCATAGCTCTCGGGGCCGTAGTCCCGGTGCCCCCAGACCAATGCGGTACGGGTCGGTACTCGATTTACTTCGTCGTCCCAAAAAAGGAGGGATCCTTTCGCCCGATCCTCGACCTAAAACAGGTCAACCGCTGCCTCAAGATACTTCACTTCCGGATGGAGACCCTAAGGTCAGTGATAGCGGCCGTGAGGGCCGGAGAGTTCCTAACATCGCTGGATCTGACAGAAGCGTACTTACATATCCCGGTCAGAAGGGCCCATCAGCAGTTCCTCAGATTCGCGGTACCTCGAGGTCATTTTCAATTTCAGGCGCTACCCTTCGGGCTAGCAACAGCGCCCAGAACCTTTACCAAGGTGATGGTGGTAGTAGCGGCCGCCCTACGAAAGAAGGGAATCTTAGTGCACCCCTATCTGGACGACTGGCTGATCCGGGCAAAGTCAGAGGAGGAAAGTCGCCAAGCAACAGCCGAAGTAGTTCAAGTTCTGGAAGAACTAGGATGGGTCATCAATCGAGCAAAGAGCAGTTTGGTTCCATCACAGGAGCTCGAATATCTCGGAGCAAGTTTCCACACAGGCAAGGGCAGGGTCTTTCTGTCCAGCTCAAGGCTAAAGGACCTGAGAACTCTAGTCTCACAGTTCATGGTCAGACGGCTTCCTTCAGCGAGGCATTACCTGCAATTGTTGGGTACCATGGCGGCGGCAATAGAAGTCGTTCCGTGGGCCAGAGCTCACATGCGCCCCTTACAGCGGTCTCTATTGCGGCGGTGGTCTCCGCAACAGCACCCCTTGTCTCGACTGCTCCCCTGTGCTCCTCGGACCAGACACTCTCTTCTCTGGTGGAGGTGCCCAAGGAACTTGAGTCGCGGAATGCCCCTAGAGCCTCCTCAGTGGGTACTCTTGACGACAGACGCCAGCCTGGCAGGCTGGGGGGCTCATTTCGAGGACCAGTTTGTCCAGGGGCAATGGTCGGCAGTAGAATCCCTTTGGCCTATCAACCGCCTGGAATTGAGAGCGGTCACACGGGCGCTCAGGGCTCTTCAGCCTTCAGTGCGAGGGAAAGCGATTCGCGTCCTCTCCGACAATGTCACCGCCGTGGCGTACATCAATCACCAGGGGGGCACCAGCAGTCCGGCATTGGAAAAGGAGGCGGACTCCCTGTTCAAGTGGGCGGAAGTCCACCTGGAGGCGCTCTCAGCACAGCACGTGGCAGGTACGGACAACATCATGGCCGATTACCTCAGCAGGTACAAGATAGATCACGGCGAGTGGGAACTGCATCAAGAGGTCTTCGACCAGATAGTGGCCCGGTGGGGTCCTCCAGTAATGGACCTCATGGCAAGGTTCACATCCGCCAAAGCAAGCCGATTCTTCAGCAGGAGAAAGGAAAGGATGTCCGAGGGCCTGGATGCCCTGTCTCAAAGGTGGCCCACGGAAGGGCTCCTTTATGTCTTCCCCCCTTGGGCTCTAATCGGGAAGGTCCTCCAGCGGGTGGAAGCTCACCGGGGTCTAGTAGTCCTTATTGCCCCGGATTGGCCTCGCCGTCCTTGGTATGCGGATCTGGTAAGGATGATCGCCGACCGACCATGGCACCTTCCGGTCAGGAAGGACCTACTCAAGCAAGGACCAGTTCAGATGCCACACGTGGATCGATTCTCGCTTACGGCATGGCTATTGAAAGGGCGCGGCTCTTGAAGCGCGGCTACTCACCGGCAGTAATCGCGACCATGTTGAGCGCGAGGAAGCGCTCCACCTGTCTTTCCTACGTAAGAGTCTGGCGTATCTTTGAAGCATGGTGTACAGAACGCCGGAAGAATCCCCTGTCGGCCTCGGTCCCGGAGGTGCTGGAGTTCTTGCAAGCGGGCCTCGACAAGGGTTTAGCTCACAGCTCCCTGAGAGTACAACTGGCGGCCATCGCGTGCTATAGGGGCAAGGTGGGCGGAAAAGCCTTGGGAACAAACGCGGACGTTGCAAGGTTCTTGAAAGCGGTCAAGCGGCTCCGACCACAACGAAGATCGGTCATACCCCCTTGGGACCTTAACCTAGTTCTGAATTCCCTAGCCACGGGTCCGTTTGAGCCTTTGAAGAAGGCCTCCTTGAAGGATCTGACGCTGAAAACGGTGTTCCTGGTGGCCATTTGCTCAGCCAGACGAGTCTCCGAACTACAAGCCCTGTCTTCTCGGCCTCCCTTTCTGTCCTTCCTCAGGGATAAGGTAGTACTTAGGACGGTTCCTTCCTTTTTACCTAAGGTGATCTCCCCCTTCCATGTCAACCAGTCCATCTCTCTCCCGACTCTCCGACCGGAGGGGGCAGTAGGGGGAGACAGTAAGCTCCATCTGCTAGACGTCCCCAGAGCCTTGAAGCGCTACCTCTCCCGCACGGCGCCCTTTCGGAAATCCGAACGACTCTTTGTACAGTTCGGAGGGCCCCACAAGGGTGAGGCGGCAGCCAAGGCCTCAATTTCCAGATGGATCAGGGAGGCGATCGCTTCCGCCTATATCCTTAAGGGGAAACAGGTCCCAGGGGGCTTGCGCGCTCACTCAACTCGAGCACAGGCTACCTCTTGGGCGGAGTTCAGTCTAGTACCTCCCCTGGATATCTGTAGGGCAGCGACTTGGTCCTCTCTGCACTCCTTCACCAAGCACTACAGGCTGGATGTGCAGAGCTCGTCGGACTCTAGGTTTGCACAGGCAGTGCTACGTTCCGGAATGGCGGATCCCGCCCGGGCTGGTACTGCTCTGGTACTTCCCTGAAGTAAGGGACTGGACTGGAGTGACGATAAGGAAGAGGTAATTAGATCTTACCTGCTAATTATTGTTCCTGAAGGAACGACAGTCCAGTCCCTACTACCCTCCCTAGTTCTGTAGCCATTCCGGCCGTTCTCTTTGTTAGGGGTCTGCGGCCTGAGGGCGGTTTCAGGTGTGTTGGTGGGTCAGGCTGGAGAAAAGGCACGCACCATGGCAGTTCTCCTACCTTCTCCCTGGACCTCCTCTCCTACTAACTTCTCCTGGTTAAAAAAAAAAAAAAAAGAAAAAAAAAAAAAGAAAAAAAATTACTTAGATTTGAGTTTGTTTACTTATGTTTTCTGAGTTATCTAGGTTGGTTATATCTGCTTTGACAGTCGTTTACTGGAGTTGGTGGGTGGCACCAGTGGTATATATACCGCTCCACCCCAAAAAGGTTGGGCTCAGCCTCCAAGCTGCTGGAAGGGTTGCGTAACCCTGAAGTAAGGGACTGGACTGTCGTTCCTTCAGGAACAATAATTAGCAGGTAAGATCTAATTACCTCTTTAAAAAAAAAAATTTTTAGTGTACCTGTGCTATTAGAAGAACGGCCAAGAACTAAATTAGCGCCATAGTAGAAAAACATATCCCCTCCTATGTAGACCAAAACTTATCCCGGAATTCTGTTACTTTGTATCCAATTATTAATCCAATTCTTTGGTTATTTGTAATAGTAAAATGCTTCCCTCCTATATAGATAGAAGCTTACTCCATAAGTCTACTACTTTCTAATATCCACACAATACAAATGTAACATCAGTCAAAAAAAGGCAACTGAACCATCATCCTCCTTATCAAAGCACAAAACAATTTTCTTTAGCTCAATAAAGTTTGCAGAGTAGCAGGTTGAGGCTGATGCAGGGGCAGCTCAAGGCAATCTGCTGCCTGAGGCGAGGGATGAGATGGTGCCCCCTCCCCGGAGCAGGGGGCTGCGGGATCTTTCTCAAAACTCCAGTCAGGGACTGAACCAAACCAAAAAGCTGATTAGATAATGTGGACAAATGCAAGATGTTTGCACACCAAGGAACTAAAAGAGAGAGCGAGAACCACAGCAGTTTATAACTACAAATTTTATAATTTGTATTTTGTTATAAACTGCATTATGGTGCTTGCTTTTTTTTCTTATTTTATTTAACATTTCTTATATACCGTCTTTCATGATATCAAGGTGGTTTACATTGAACAAACTGAAATTACATTGAACAGGGCATTATAACTTGGAGATAAGCCTCCATTGTCCATGTTCCCTGTAAAATAGTTAAGTGGCTTGCCCAAGACCACAAGGAGCACCTGTGGGACTAGAAACCCCAGTCCTTCCAGCCCAAGGTTGCTGTCCTCTAGTGGGATTTGAACCCCCGACCTTCCAGCCTGAGGTACCTTGCCCCAACCACTAGGCCACTCCTCTCTTTTTGAACATATATTTTGCATTCATAGAACCCCCTCCTCAACAATGGGAGCAGAGCAGAGATAAGACATTACCAACAAAACTCAATATATTAAAAAAAAAAAAAGCTGATTCTGGTCATCTTGCCAACAACACATTCTCCAGAAGGCCAAATCTACCCTACCATACCTGCATAAACTTCCAAAACTCATACAAGGGGCCTACCCAGAAAAAAGCAGCACTGTAAATACTGCAGTGGGCCCTATAACACCCATACACCTATTTGAAAAGCTGAACAAGTCAAATTATTACAGTACAGATCCCTATGTACAAAGTAACAGAATGCCTGGCCTCAGTCGTGCACTCAGAACAGACCGTCACCAAGTACATTATATGTGACCACTATCTAAAGGAAAAATAAAAAATAGACAAAAATTAAACTAAAACCCCAAGGTATTGCATTGTTACATGGCCTGTTACAGGATATTAGATTAATGATTCCATTCAATTAGCGTCACTATTATAATAATATTATATAACATACTTGCTATTATGTTATAATAGGGATTTATTACAATGATTCATAGAAACAGTGAATCTGTGATGCAGCAGCTTGTTTTTACTTCAATAGCTCTGAAAGGAAGCATAAAATATATATATATTTTAAAAAATGAAATATAAAATATAAGATCTTGAGATGTATTTCCTCAGAGGCCTGCCTCTGCCGACGCTGACAGGAGGATGAAATGCTGATCTTGGTTTTTCTCTTGTGCTAGGCAGCATGAGGAGGAGACTGCCACTGCCGCCGCCGCTGCTGCTGCTTCTGTGCATCTGCCCACGGGACTTGGGATCCCCACGGGCTGTCATAACAACATAAGATATGCCATACTGGGTCAGACCAAGTTCTATCAAGCCCAGTATCCTGTTTCCAACAGTGGCCAATCTAGGTCATACGTACCTATCAGTTTCCCCAAAAGACACAGGTTCCATAATGCTTGTACTGGGGCAAGCAATGGATATCCCAAGTCCTCTTTAAAAGGATATAAGCAGATTGGAGTCAGTGCAGAGGGTGGTTACTAAAAGGATTAGTGGTCTTCATTATAAAGCATATGAAGACAGACTTAAAATCTTAATATGTATACTTGAGAGAAAAGAGGGACTAGGGGAGAGATGATAGAGACCTCTGTGGCATAAATGCACAAGAGAATCTCAATTGAAGGCAAGCTCCGCTATGAGGGGACATAGGATGAGGGTGAAAGGGGATTGACTCAGGAGTAATATGCAGAAATATTTCTTTATGAAAAAGAGTGGTAGATGCATGGAATAGTTTCCCAGTGGAGGTGGTAGAGATGAGGACAGTAATCTGAATTCAAAAAAGCATGGGGCAAACACAGGATCTCTAAAGGCAAAAAAAAAGGGACTATTGTAGTTGATATGGAAGGGCAGACCAGATAGGACATGTGGTCTTTTTCTGCTGCCATGTTTCTACAAAGCAGGAGAATGAACTGAGAAATGGGAAGGAAACTGCTGCACATTCTCAGAGTCCTTAGCTGTTTTAAAAAAAAAAAAATTAAGCAGTGGGGGGTGGGGGGGGGGGGAGTACGTTTGGCACTACCAGATAAGGTAACTGCTTTGGCCAATTTTATCCTGTTTGCTGACAGGGAATTGTGAATCATTATCCTAAAATCTTTTTTTAAGGACTTAACGTTTTATAAGCTACTTCAGTCCCCCCCCCCTTCATTTCCTAGTGCTGCCGAGTTACATAGATCCAGTCCTGGATTTGTAACACTATGCATGATGGGACTCGATGGGATTTAAAAGCCTCCAGTCACCAGGAACATAAAGCTCCAACAGTCAAGTTTTCAGCACAAACAAAATATGTAAGTCACCTAGAGTTGCAGATAAAATGTGTAAGAAACCCTCACAAATCTGGCATTTCTCGGGCTTGTTTTCCGGGCTGGCCATTGTACATATTCTCAAAATCAGAATGCTAACCGCAGGTGAGAAACACTGCTCCGGTGCCCAGGAACAACAACAGGGAGAAGAGATGCTTGCCGCCTAATCGATAACCCTCTTGACCCCCATCAGCGGCATCTTTCTTTCATGTGCTCTCCCAGCACCTGTAGCTGCTGGAAGAAGGGGCAGGGAAGTTGGAAGCTAAGATGCTGAGGCCTGCCAGGAAGAAGTGGGCGAGTTCAGCCAATCACTGCGAAGCAGCTCAGGAACCCAGCAAATCCCGCGCCTCTCTCGCTCAACAATGATCGCATGCGCTAAGTAGCTGGAGAGCGTAGCGAATCAGTAGCACGCTGGTTGTCACGGCTGTATTTATGGCTTTCCTCCAGGCGGCAGTATCTAGGAGGTGGCACTCCAGCAGTCACGGCTGTATTTATTTCTGATTTTGCCGCCTCTGGCCTGCCGTTGCCTTCCCGCTGCTTTTATTTTCTTGTTTGGATGAGCCTGAGTGGGGAAAAAGAGCAGAGGGAAGGCAGTGGCAACCCAGAGGTGGCTAAATCAGAAATAAACACAGCTGGAGTGCTGCCCCCTAGAAACTGCTGTCTGAGGCCACTGCCTCAGTTGTCTAATGATAGAACCGGCTTTGGGCTAATGCACAATCCTGTAACCTAATGGATCAAGCAAATGAAAAGAAAACACAAATGCTTAAGGTTTTATTTAAATGAGGGCTTCATTTATCTAAAAATATTAAATACTGATCTAGTTTAAAGCCCTTTTAAGTAGGTTAGCCAGTGTATGCTTATCCTCTTTCTCGAAAGGTGGACCCCATATCTACAGAGCAGCCCTCGGAAAATCATCCCATGGTCCAGTAGTGAAAATGCACTTTTCAACGTCCTCTTTGTGCTTTCACCCTTTCTCCTAGAACCACCTAGAGTCACTTTGGCACTTTCAGGGTGGATACCTAGCAGTATCATTCATGCCAGCATGGTTAGTTCTTCGGTTTGACTCCTGCAGTCAGTCCTGCAGTCAGTCACTCTTTAGCTTTTCATGCTCTCTCTAGCTATTAAGTCTTTGACAGCCAGTTGTACTCTTTGTGTTGCCCTCTCTGTGTTCTCACATAAAGAATATTCATACTTAACTTAAAGGGGCTCCTTGTAATACCAGAACCCAGAGCAATTTCTTTGCTTCTTCCTTCTCCCAAAGCAACCTTGTCTTTACTGGAATAAACTTTTCTCTACAGTTAGTTTATTTGACTTGATAATACTGCAAGGCAACTAGGTATCGTACACCCCCCCCCCTTTCCCCAGTGGTGCATTATGCCTCTTGCTTCTCATTTGTATGTTTTTCTTTGGAAGCAAAATATTTTGACGTCATATAAAATGGTGCTGTATTACTCATGTGTGGTGGTTTTTTTTTTTTTTTTTTTCTAATTCCAACTTTTATTAAGCTTTTACAACCATCGCAACAACAATGCAATACAACGTCTCTGTTACAGTCACCAAATAACATGGAACTCCTCAGTGCTAAATGAGACCCCTCCCACAGAGATTCCTCTCTCACTAGTTACCTACATCATAGTCCATATCATGCTAAACACCATAATACATAACACTGCAATATTAGAAATCCCCTCCGTTAACATCCATTGCCCTCCCAGGTCTATAACCCACCCGAGGTTGCAACCTCTATTTTCCAATATCAATTTACAATGCCAATACCATCCCCCCCCTCCGCCATTAACTTCAGGACCCTTCTCCAGTCCACAATTACGTCCAACTGATATTCAGAACCTCAGCATCCCTACCAGATGAACTGTTTGTATACCCCATCCATACAGCCATCTCAAACCTTTGTGACTGTTCCCCTCTTTTGTTAACCCTACGCCCCCCTTAATGCTAAACCAGTTACCTTACCCCGCCCCCCCTCCCCCCTCCCTCCACTCCTCCCTCCACTCCTCCCTCCACTCCTCATACCTCCCCCACACTTTCCGATAGGCTTTGACGTTATGATGCTGGTGCGCTGCTATTGCACTCATAAGCCAAAGATGTTCCAATCGCAGCATGATCATTCGCACCCTAGGCACCTCAACACTCTTCCACTTCACCATAATCTCACCCCTGGCCGCTCCAATGCAATATCCCACCAACATGGAAATACTCCGCTCCCCCCTCCCTCGGGCATCTCATTCAATAGGACCATCGGCGCTGTCAAAACAATCTCTTCCTGCACTATTTCACGTATTCTACCCTCCCAGGCTTTCCACATCTTCTGTACTTCGGGACACCCCCAAACAATATGTTCCAGATCCCCCCTTTTCCCACACCTCCGCCAACATTCCCCCTTCTCCTGAGGTTGAAAAGCCCTTACCTTCCAGGGTGTCCAGTACATTTGATATCGTACCTTTAAACTATTTTCCAAGTACTTGGTTCCCGGTGCCAACCTCTTCGTCCATCTATAAATGTTATGCCACCGCTCCTCCCCCCACACCCTACCAAGCTGTGACTCCCACGCCTTTTCCCCTTTACTTTGCCCCTGGCGGCCTTCTATTACTTGCCCTCGCAATTCCCCATATAGTACAGCTATCATCCCTTTCCTGGAATCCCCCTGTCGCATCATCCGCTCAAACTGAGTATCCATTTTCCGTAAATCCTCCCTCACCTTCTCCCCCCTCAGATAAGACATTAACTGCACATATGCATAATGGTCTCTCTCCCCAACCCCATACAACTCCTGCAATTCAGCAAAGGTATACAATTCCCCACCGCCCTGAATTAATTGCCCTAGGGTCCGCACTCCTTTGTCCCACCATCCCCGATATCGACCCCCCTCCTTTCCGGGTCCAAACCCACTCATACCCTTTATAAAAGTTTCCTTCGTGTACCGTTTTTCATTCAGCATTTGCCTCTTCACCCCCAAGCACAGCCCCTGGGTAAATTCCCTAAAAGGATTCCCATCTGTCCCCCCTCCCAGTTTGGCCCCCGGATCCCAGACCCAAGCTCTCAAATCTTCCCCCCGTGTGCCCTCCTGTTCTAAGGCCACCCAAAAGGGTACTTCCCCCACCCCCTGCCAACTAGCCAATGCTCGCAACTGCGCAGCCATGAAATACTTTTCCATCCATGGGACCCCCATTCCCCCATCTCTTTGAGGCCTATAAAGAGTGTATTGCGACACCCTGGGCTTCCTCCCCGCCCATATAAAATCTAAGATCAAAGTCTGAATCTGCTTCAGGTATGCTCTGGGAATCTTACAAGGTATGGAACTAAATAAGAACAGAAACCTCGGCAATACATTCATCTTAATGACTGCTATTCGCCATACCCACGTTAGAAATAAACTCTTCCATTTATGCATGTCCTTCTTTACCTCTTGCATTAATGGAACGAAATTCCACTTCCATAGTTGTTGCCAGTCCTTTCCCATACGAATCCCCAAATATCTATACGTGCCCTTCATCCATTTAAACGGGAACCCACTTCTTAGACTCATTTCCAACCTCTCCCCCAGGTTGAATCCCAGTAGCTCCGTTTTTTACTGACATTAATTTTATACCCCGCTATCCCGCTATAATTCTCAGTTTCTCTCATCAACACTGGTAGGGACAGCAGCGGCTCCCTGATAGTGAAAATAACATCGTCGGCAAACAGAGCTATTTTAGATTCACACTGATTCATTAGTACCACCTTAATATCCCCCGTCTTGCGCACCCTGTCAGCCAACGGCTCGATAACTAACGCATATAACAGGGGCGATAGCGGGCACCCCTGCCTAGTCCCCCGTTCAAGCTGTATTACCTCAGAATAACTCTCATTTACCCTAACTCTAGCCTTGTGCTGCCTATAGAAAGCCTGGATCCACTTCACAAAATTCACCCCTAACCCCATCGTCTCTAGCACCTGTATCATAAAGGGCCACTCCACCCTTTCAAAAGCTTTCTCGGCGTCCACCGAGATAAACACTGCCTTCTGCCCCATATGCTGCACCTCCCAGGTTAAATTACATAAGCGCCTGATATTATCCCCGCCCTGCCTCCCTGCCACAAACCCCGTCTGATCCACATTCACCAGTGTAGGCATTACTCGTTGTAATCTAGTTGCCAGTACTTTAGCCAGCAATTTACATCCACGTTCAACAGGGAAATCAGCCGATATGATCCACACACCATGGGGTCTTTCCCCGGCTTAAGTAATAATGTAATCCCCGCTTCCGTCATAGTCCCTGGCACTGCCCCCTCCCGGAGCACCCCATTAAACACTTCTACCATTAAAGGCCTGAGACCCGACGGAAAGACCTTGTAAAACTTCCCCGTTAGCCCATCTAGCCTGGGGGCCTTTCCCAACTTCAAAGTGCTAATGGCCTCCTCCACCTCCCTCTCCTCGATGGGTCTATCTAACCACCCCGCCTCCTCCGATGTTAATCTAGCCAAATCACACCCCGCCAGGTATTCTTTACTTTTCCCCAAACCCTCCTGTACCTCACTACTTTATAGTACTCCTTAAACGTCTGCCTGATCTCATTATGCCCTGTGACTAACTGCCCCACTCCATTCCTAATACTACCAATAGTGTTTTGTGCCACTCGTGCTCAAAACCTATGCGCTAGAATGCGGCCCGCCTTATTCCCTCCCTCAAACATAGCCTGCCTTAAAACATTCAACTCATATGCCAATTTACTGGCTCTAAGTTGCCCCAATTTCCCCCGCAATCTCTGCAGTTCCCTGAGAACTCCCTCATTCCTATCACATTGATGGCTGTCCTTCAAGTTCTTAATTTCTCCCAAAAGTCTGCCCTCCGTCTCTCCCTGCATTCTACACCTGCGGGACGCTTCCCCTATCAAGTGTCCCCGCACCACCGCCTTCAGGCCATCCCACACCATTCCTAATCCTACCTCCCCGTTCAAATTATGTTCCATATAATCTTTAAGTACCCCCGCCGTTCTCTCTACAATGTCCGGCTCTTCTAATAGGGAGTCATTCAATCTCCAGAACTTCAATCCCCTATCTTTATATCCCAGACTAAACTCCACACTCACGGGGGCATGATCCGTCCACGTAATGGACCCTTGCTCGACCTCCTCCACCCTACTCATCCATCCCCCCCCCCACCCAAATCATATCGATACGACTATAAGACCCATGCGGCGCTGAATAATATGTGTAGTGTTTCCTCCCCAGATTTCTATATCTCCAAACATCTACCAGACCCAAACCCTCCTTCATTTTCAACAATTTGACACTCACCTCTTTCCCACCCCCCTCCCCCACTATTATCCAACCTGGGGTTCACAGTTATATTAAAATCCCCACCCAAAATGATTGGATCTTCACCAAGCTCATCCAGTTCCTCGCGCAGCCTATCATATTCCGCTTGATGCTCATTTGATCCATACACACTCATAATCCACACATACTTACCGTACCCAGCTTTATCTTAACCCCCACACATCTCCCCTTTTTATCCCTATACTCCCCAACCTCTTTCTCCGCCATCCCCACCCCCACCAGTATACCCACCCCCCCCTTCCTAGATTCCGATCTTTGCCCTGCCAAGATAACCCTCGGGTATTTCCTAGATTCCAGCAATTTCTCCTGCCCCACCTTCAAATGTGTTTCCTGGATGCAAATGAAATCAGCCTTAGTTCTGCATCCCTCCTTTTCCACCAATTTCCTCTTCCGCCAAGTTCGAAGCCCCTTAGCATTGATAGTAACCACCCTCATTTTTTGCTCCCCCACCTCCCCTATCCCCTTTCCACCCTGTCCCCCCTTCCCCCTCCCCTCCCCCCCTCCCGAACCCTACCCCTTTCCCTCCCCTCAGCCCGCCTGAGGTCTCCTGTAGAGTAGTGCCCATCGGTTTGGAGCAACCCTGCCCTTTCTATCTACTCCTCCTCCCCACATCACTTTTCCCTCATCCCTTGCAACCCCATCCCCTTTTCCTCCCCACTCCCCCTCTCCGTCCCCCCCTCCACCTTACTACTGCCCAACAACCACTTTCAGCCCGTTGTACTCATTGCTCCACACACCAACCACCTCCCTCCCCTCCTTCTTCCCCCTCCCACCACCCCTCCCCCTCTCCCCTTACCATAACTCTACTATCTGTAATATAAACATTTCACTATAAACATCTATCATTTCAACATTTTAGTTCAAATCATTTTTATTAAATTTTCCACATAACAGAACCCCACCAACATGGGAGGGGGAAAATCCACAGCTATGTGAACCAAACCAAACAAACAGGTCCCAGGGCACAGGCCATGGCATTGTTAACCAATAACAATCAAAAGTTGAACATTACTAACACATAGACAGTCAGAAGCCTATCAAGTCCACCTTGAACATGGAGTTACATAAGAAGCATGTAGAGAAAAGAAAAGAAGAATAGCATACTAGGAGGAGGCAAAGGGGGGCCCCCAAAGAAAATAACTCCAGGGAGAGTGAAAATAAAGCCCTATCCTCCAAAGAGGGGCACCCCCAATGCCCTGTAGGATTGCCACCCCGGCCCAGGGGTCCCTAAGCACAGTGAGGCCTCCCTCCCACCCACCCACCCCATCCCAGACTTCCCCCCCCCCCATCCCAGACTCCCCCCCCCCCTGCCCACCCCCCACTCCGTTTGGTGACTCAAACAGAGAGCATTGGCAGAATCAAGTGCAACCGCAGGGTTAGTGTTCCTCCACATTCCACCGCTTCAAAGAGCAAGGTCTCAGCAAAATACAAAGTAAAGATACAAAGTAAAGATACATTGAACAGCCATTAGGCAATCAGCACCATCGTCATACATTAATCACCATGCTGCAATCCCTCGCAGGCAACCGGGCCAGGAGTGGCGCCCATATTTCCAGGTAGGAGTCCCAAGCCCCCCCACCCCGCTGTTTAGCAGTTAGTTTCTCCATGAAGAGCAAGTCTCCCATGGCCGTCTCCCAGGTTCGAACTCCTGGGGGAGCCGAAGCAACCCAAGAGCTCAGCAATACTTTTTTCACTATCAGTAAGCCCCTGGTCAGTAGGAGCCCCTGCGGTGGTGTAAGAGCTTTATTCGCAGGCCCCCAGCGATGGAATAAGCAAACCTCGGCATTCCACGTCAGGGAAAAACCAAACCATTGGTCGAAGACCTCTAATACTTGGGTCCACAACCGTTGGACCTTAGGGCAGCTCCAAAATTTATGAAAAAACGTACCGGTGTCCGAGAGACACCAGCCACATGTATGGGAGTCCCGTAGCCCCACCCGGAAGGCCCACGCATCCGTGGTATACGCGCGCCAAAGAAACTTAAACTGCAACTTCTGCAAATAGATCCAAAATTCGCCTCGCGGTATCCCTGCAAAAGCCTCGCGTAGGTCGGACACCTGCAAATCTATCATACCATCTTTAACCCAACGAGCTACCAAATCCTGGAGACAAGCCTCATCCCCTGCTGGGTGCAGGAGCTCCCACCGCTCCGGTCCCCCCCGCGCTCCAAGGTCGAGTTTCTCCAGCCACGATCGGACCGGGATCACCGACCAGATGGGGTTAGCACCTGCTCCACGTAAACCCTCTACATAGTGACGAGCCTGAAGATAGCCGTAGAAATCCTGTCGGGCGAGTCGGTACTTACCCTGTAGTACGCTGAAGGCTTCGAGGTGCAGCCCGTCGGGCGTGAAAAGGTCACCGAGACAAAGGATTCCCCTCCGGGCCCAGTCCTGGAAAATACTGGACCTCAAGAGACCCGGGGGAAAAGCTGGGTTCCCAATCAAAGGGAGTAGCGCCGAGCACCGCCAATCCCACCCCAGCCGCGAGCAAACCGCCCTCCACGCCACCCTAAGAGTCATCATATATGTCCATTCACCCGCAGGGGTCCGGCCTCCAGGCGAATGCAACAGCGCGAGACCATGGTACGGTTTACAACAGGCATTGAGCTGCGGAACTGGAGCACAGCCACCCATCCCATCCACTAAGGACCAAAGATGTCGAAGTAGGTAGCGAAGGTTATAATTACGGAGGTCCGGAAGCTGCAGACCTCCCTCCTCCCGCCGTCTCATCAAGACCCGGAGGGGAATACGCGCGCGCCTACCTCCCCAGAGGTGGCCACGCAAGGATTTCTCAAAGCAACGCCAGTCCCTCTCCCGTACCCAGAGAGGGAGGTGTACAGCCAGCGGGGCATCTCCACCATAGTGTACAAGGCCATTCTGCCCCTAAGTGAAAGGGGCAGCCCTCGCCACTTCGCAAAGGTTCTACGGGCCCTCTCCAGCATACCCGGAACATTAGCATGGTACAAATTCCGAGGATTATCCGGGAGCTGGATGCCTAAATACTTAATGGCGCCGTCCGCCCATACCAGCGGAAATGCACCCCTCCACAACGACCGCCCCCGCTTCCCAACATCTAAAACCACAGACTTGGAGATATTGATTCGAAGGCCCGAAAACGCACCATATTCCTGGATTAACTGTAGAACTTGTTCCAACGACGGCTGCGGATCCGACAAGCACAATAACATGTCATCAGCAAAGGCGCTAACTTTCATCTCCACGCCCCCTAAGGTGATGCCACGTATGGCCGGGTGATTCTGAATAGCCTGCAGCAGCGGCTCCAGCGATAACACGAAAAGCAGGGGAGAAAGCGGACACCCCTGTCGCGTTCCCCGCTCCAACTCAAAGGGATCCGAACTAGTTCCACCCAACACCACTCGTGCCATTGGGCGATGATAAAGTGCGTGGACCCACTGCACAAAGTTGCCCGTCACCCCAAACCTGTCCAAGACATCCCACAGGTATTGCCATGCCACCCTATCAAACGCCTTTTCCGCATCCAGACTCACCAAAAAGAGAGCTTCTTCCTCGCGCACACAGTACTCCATACCAAGCAGCAGCCGGGCAATGTTTTGACTCGCGTCCCTTCCCTGCACAAAACCTACCTGCCTAGGAGCAATGAGAGAGGGCAAGATACCATTAAGGCGTCCCGCTAAGACAGACGCCAAGATTTTCATGTCACAATTGATGAGTGAGATAGGTCGGTACGAGGCGGGTTCCAGCGGATCTTTCCCCGGTTTAGGAATCACTGTAATGTCCGCACATCTCATATCCCGAGGGAGACCCCCCTTCTCCCGTATAGCGTCAAACATCACTACCATAGAGGGAGCCAGGCGAGACCGCAATAATTTATAATACTCAGGACTAAAGCCATCTGGCCCGGGTGCCTTACGAGACTTCCCCCGCGCAATCACAGCCAGGACTTCCCGCACCGTCAAGGGCGCATTCAATAGCTGTAGCTGCTCTGGCGTTACCCGCGGCAAGGAGATGCTGCGCAAAAATGTACAACCCGATCCATAGTCTCTCTCCTCCTCACTATATAGTTTTGCATAGAAAGTCCGAAAGATATGTGCAAGCTCCCTAGGCTGATGATGTAGGCCGCCCTGGTCATCCCGAAGTACCGGGATAAATCGAGATCCGCCCGGGTCGCGCACCAATCTCGCCAGAAGTCGACCGGTGCGATTACCAAACCGATGAAGCTGATGTCGGTAATACGACATAGAAACAACCGCACGGCGCTGAAGCAACTCATTCAAAGCTAATTGAGAACGGGCAAACTCACGTTGCAGTACTCCATCCGCCCTCCGCCCCAGTAGTCGCTGCAGCTCCCGCACGCGGCGCTCCAGCACCAATATACTACGGTCCATGTGACGTCGTCGCTGAAGGGTATATGAGATGATAGCACCCCGCATAACGGCCTTGCTAGCTTCCCAAAACAGGAGCGGGGAGCAGTCAGGGGTATCATTAAAAGCGACATACTCATCCCACTGTTTCTTCTCCAAGAAGTCCTGAAAATCGCGGTCCTGCGCGAGGTAAGCCGGGAATCGCCAACTGCGTTGCCCCATAGCCCTACAGTCCCAAGACACCCATACCATGCCATGATCGGACACCAAGATCGGATCGATTTCAGCCTGCATTACCATCGAAAGCCCTCCCTCGTTTACCAAAATATTGTCAATGCGGGACCAAGTGTGGTGAGCCCTGGATTGGTGCGTATATTCCCGAACACCCGGGTGAAGCAAGCGCCACACGTCCACCAGGTCGCCCATGCGGCAGAGATAAGCCACACCTCTGCGCGCCCAGGAGGCCGCCACATCTGCCTTAGATTTATCTAGCACAGGATCGTGTGGACAATTGAAGTCACCAGCCATAAGAATCTTATGCGCCCCCGCTGTCTTCACAAAGCGTAGTAGCATCTTAAAGAACTCATGATCATATACATTGGGTGCGTATACATTCGCTATCCAAATCATCTCATTGTATAGCTTAGCTGTAAGCAAAACATAACGGCCTTGGGGATCAGCCTGCATCTCAACCACCTCAAAGGGAACCCCCCGTCTCACCAGGAGCGCCACCCTGCCCTTTTAGTGCCTGAGGACGCTCCATAGACTGCCCCTACCCAATCTCATTTAAGTTTGGTATGTTCCAGAGAGCTCAAATGGGTTTCCTGCAATAGCGCTATATGTGCCCCTTTCCTTTTCAACAATTGTAGGATCTTGGTGCGTTTAATCGGGGACCCAATACCTCCCACATTCCAGGAGACAATCTTAGCATTCAGCATAGCAGTGGTACGGGAGGGATCACAGCAAGGTGTAGCAAAATACAAACCCCCCAGAGGCGCCCAGCCTCACCTCCGGGCATCCCACAAACAATACAGTAAAAAACAGAACTCATGGAAAGGAACCAAACCCCCTGCCATTGCGGAAACAGGAACATTACATTACAAACCCCAAACAGAGCCACCCCTAAATGTGTCCCCTCACCCCGCCCCATGTGAACACCCCCCACCCATCCCCTCCCTCCCCTCCCTACCAACCTCCCCCTCCTACCCCCCTTCCACACACTCATCCCCCCCCCTACTTCCCATCCCCACCCCCACCTCCAGCAGACGTTCTCCACAGCCATCCCACCACACACTCATTCAGCCTCTCACCCCCCTCCCCCGACTTCCACGCTACTAAACTTCCACACACTCCTTCATTCATTCCCCACACTTCCCCACACACTTCTAAGAGATAACCCTACTCGTAGGGTACCCCCCGAGGGGAGTTAGACCACCAGCAGTGCCCCTCCGGGCCGTCTGCAAGGTACACCCAAATCAAATCAAATCAAATGGCACCCCGCCAATCTCAGAAGATCCTCCCGCCTCAAAGGGGAAATCAAAAAATTGAACACATAATTAAGTCCAATTTCAGCATCCTCCGTGGAATCTCACAACCGGTCCTACAGGATCAATCAACTCACGCCGGTGTGCTGTCCCCACGCTGCTCCACCGGATCAGTCAGCGCGGCCACATATTTCCGCGCCGCCGCAGCCTGATCAAAAGTTTTGGTGCTGCCCTTGTAATATACCTTCAAAGTGGCAGGATATATGAGAGCAAATTTTACTCCGCACTTGATGAGCTCGCTACAGATGGGGGCAAATTCCTTGCGTCGCGCTGCCAACGAAGCAGAATAGTCTGAGAAAAGCAGGACTGGGGCATTTTCAAGGCGCAGATCCCGATGCTTCCGATAGGCTTGGAGCAGCTGCGCCTTGTGCTGAAAATTCAAGAGCTTTGCCAGGACTGGCCGCGGGCGGCTCTGGCCCTCTCGCAGTGATCCAAGGCGGTGAGCACGTTCCACGTGGATGTTGCCCCGGAGGGCGTCGAGGCCCAAGGCCTGTGGCAGCCACTCTTCAAACAATTTAAATAGCTGTTGCCCCGTCCAGGATTCGGGCACTCCCACCAACCTTAAGTTGTTTCTTCTCGAACGATTTTCGAGATCATCAACTTTCAGCATAAGATCAGCTAGTTGTTTTTTGGTGTTTAGCTGTGACATTTTCCATCGCCAACTCGCCCTCCTCCAACACAGTCACTCGATGCTCCAGCTCATCTAGTCTTTTGGTGTACTCCCCCAGTTGCTCGCCCATCTCGTCTAGTTTGCTCATAACCGAATCAAACTTCGGTTCCAGCAGTTTGACTACCTCCTGCGCCGTCTCTTCAGGGCCTGAGTCGATGCTCTCCTTTCCCGGGGAAGTTGGTATTTGGCCCGTCTTGCTCGCTGCCGCCATTTTTGAGTCCCTGGCCCCCGCGGTTTTCTCCCGCTTATGTGCCGCTCTCATTTGCTCTGCGCAAGGTCCAAGCCACCCGAACTTGACAGCACAGGACTTGCCAAGATGTTAGGGACACTGCAGGTAATAATGGACCGGGGTTGCCGATTATTTCGCTGAATTTCTCACAGACGGCCCGGGAGCGCGATGAGTAAGCTCCTCACCCGCTCATGAACACACGTGATCTCCTCATTTCAACATTTTAAACACTAGAAACATTACCCTCCAACCTCCCCCCTCCGCATCCCTCTATCCCAGCCTCCCATCACCCTCCTCCCCCCTCCTTCCTCCTCCCAGACCCACTCTCAAGCAGATTCAATATCAGCAATCTATTCTCTATCCCTCACAGTCACATTTCACATTATTAAAATTCCAGTCCTCAGTTAGCTTGGCGGTATGCCGATCCAGCTTCACAGCTTTCTCTTCTTCAGGATGATGCTCTCTGGGGCCCTCGTGCATTCTTCTGCCGCAAACCGCTCCATCCCCTCTCTCCAGCAGTCTCCAACATCACTTGTTGTCCCTCCTGCTCCTTCGCCATCTGTACTAGTCGCTTGTGGGTAGTACTCAAACCGGCCTCCACCAGGGCCTTCTCTGCCTCCTGGCAATTCTGCACTCTCCAACTGCGTGTCCCCACTGTGAAACATAGTCCAAACGGGTAGAGCCAGCGATATCTCACAGTTTCCTTTCTTAGCAGACTGGTAACCGGCTGCATCTCCCTCTGCCTCTGAAGTGTCCCAGCTGCGAGATCTGCAAAAATCTCCAATTTGTAGCCCTGCCACACAAACTCTCGGGCCTTCCTTATTTTGGCTACTATCTTCTCTTTAATGCTGTAGTCGTGCACACAGATCACAATATCCCATGGTCTATTCGGTCTGCTGGGCCCCAGCGCCCTATGCGCTCTGTCCAAGGCTACTACACTGGGCCCCCCGTCGTCCTCACCGTCCTGCAGAATCTCTCTGCACACCGCTTCCGCCACTCTCCTGCTATCATTAAACTCCGGTTGTTCAGGGACCCCCTGGATTCTTAAATTATTTCTGCGGGTGCGATTCTCCAAGTCCTCCAACTTGTACATGACCTGGTCTTTCCACCGCTCCCACTCTCTTACAGAGCTGTCCATCTCTGCCTGCTGGCTTTGCACCCTCTCCATGTGCTGCTCCTGCACTTCCATTCTCCGGCTCAACTCGCTCACCTCCTCTCTCAGCTCACCACACACTTCCCCCACCTCCGATTTCACTGCGGCCAGCTCCGTCTTAATTTCTTCAAACCAGGCTTTCAGCTCTTCACGGGACACATTTTTGACCACGGTTTCACCCGATTCCAGCTCCGCAGACTTCACCAACTGTCTCTCTGCAGGTTCCCTGCACAACGTGCTTCCCGCTGCCGCCGCCATCTTTGACTCTCCTCCGCCAGCCGCTCCGCCACCGTATGCAAACTCTTTGAGGTCTGCCGCTTTTTTACGGGTCGTCATAACTTTCCTCTGGGTTCCTACCCCTCCACCACTCCTCTCCTCGCTATTAATAGCTTCTACCGGGGGATGGGGGTATCAATCTGCACCTTTTTTCTGGGTTAAGCTCCGGAGCTCACTCCTTAGGCTGCCATCCCTACCGATGACGTCACTTCCTCCATTACTCATGTGTTTGTTTTGTTTTTCTTCGTAACCCGATGGAATACTTGTAAAGAAATTGTTATACATGAGGATCTGAGGGGTTGATAAAATGTTTGACTCGGGGGGGGGGGGGAAATAATGCTCTGAAAATTTTTTTATTTTTTTTTTTATTGAAAGGCAGCCATTAAATACATAAGAACATGCTCTGAAAATTTTAATGGAACAGGACCTAATTTGATCTTTGGCTAAAACTGTTGAAAAAGACACATTGCATTTGAAAATAGCCCAGATTGGATCTGGGGATTCCAGAGAAAGGAAGTCCCTCACAAAATGGCCCAGTATATTATTGTGGGAGAGGTAGTTCTAACAGCTATCATACAAACATTGATCCATAATAATGTAGCTGTTTGAATTCAAATTGCCCTCCTTTCCTGGTCACAGATAACAGCTACAAACACAAGGGTTGCGAATACTTACATGAGGCATGTTTCACTTGCATTGCTGACACACTCTTATCCATGCTGAGCTGATTGTTGTTGATTCAGATGGGTATTTCATTGCCTTAGTTGAAAATTCTACTGTGAAACCTAGGGGCATGTTTACTAGTGCATCAGGAAGCATGGGACAAACATGCATTTAGCATGTGTCTTTACCACGGTGGGGGCATAGTGGCTGTGGTAGATGCAGGGGTGTGGCTATGGTAGCGATGTTCCACCACACCAGGGGCATCAGTACCATGTAGTTGTGAATACGCAGCCATAGTACATGTGCATAGTGAATGTGTTTTCAGCGCATGTCCTGTAGTTGTAAGTTACAAATGTGTTATTAAAGCAGCAGTGGCTTACAGAGCCACTACAGACCATACTACTAAACGTGTCCCAACCCCACCTATAGGACACTAGTAACAGGCCAGTGCAGAATAGAGAGGGATGACTGGGAATAGACACAGTTGACTGCACAGCTCAGGGCAATGGGGCTGCCTGCGTACAAGAGGGCAGATATGCAAATCAAGAAAGCAAGAACATGCAGTGAGTCTGTGTTGCACTTTAACTATGGGAGATGGGGTGCAAATGTGACATCTGAAGGTTCTGGGGGCCTTGAATGGGATCAGGCAAGATGTCCGCAGTGTCCATCATGTCACATTGGTATATGAACCTCCCTGGCCCTAAGGCGTCCAAGGTGCCTGTTTATCTAGGCTGCAGGAAACACAGTACAAGGTCTTTGGTGTATGGGGAGGGAATCCCCCTCAGTCACTCCTCTCATATGGCTGGGATGCACCAGGTGGGATAAGCCTGCCAAATAAGGAAAATATTTGGCAGACTGACACCTGCCACTATGTCCCAAGATGCACCGTAGGGTGGGGAATGGGATCAATGACACTTTGCCCAGATGACCCTTTTTTGCTCCCAGTTGCATCTTTACACTGGTTCTGAGCTGACATAAAGATTCGTGTTAAGAAATGAGTAAAAAACCACTACGTTTCAGAGCAGGATTTTACAGTAGGAGCAATTTAGTATTTGGTGGTTTTGCATGTATTTTGCATGCCCAATTGCACTGTGTACTGCATGCTGTATGCTGATTTTTCTCACATTCATTTCACTAAATTGAAGAGTAAGATTAGCATAGGAAAATTAAGTGCGCTGGGGAATAGTGCAGCTTGCTGCTCAACCCCTTAGGTATTTTCCTGTCCCCAGAGGGCTTACATAGATTTTAACTTGCCTTGAGCTACTACTGAAAGGGCGTGAGCTAAATCCAAAACAAAAAGGTCCATAGTGGCACCCACACAGTTACAGTGGGACTTATATGGTTGAATTTAGGATGTTATTTGGAGAAGCAGCTCGTTTTGGGCATGTAGTGTGCACATGAAGATCTGCTTAGGCCTTTATATTTTCTTGAGCTCATCTTGTCAATCTTGTGGATAGTGAGAATAGAACCTGCAGAGGGAGCTTCTGTGTGTAACTCATTTCTTGTTTTAAGCTTGCACCATGTTTTCAGTGTTCTGATACAAATAATGAAATTCATGCATGCAATGTGCCATCGAGTCAGTGCTGACTCCTGGCGAGCCAGCAGCTCCTGGCTTTTCATGGCAGTGTGACCGGAAGTAGATTGCCAGGCCTGCCTTCCGAGACAATGGAGGGTTAAGTGATTTGCCCAAGGCCACAAGGAGTGCTAGTGGAAATCGAACCCTGGTCTCTTGGCTACCAAGCCAGCACTCAAATAATGAAATAGTATAAATTATATAAAACAAAGGTTACAGACACCATATTGCCCCTTTGGTTCTGAGATTCCCTATAAGATAATGCCCTCTATCTTTTCCAGAATTCTTTGGCCACATCAACTGCCACAAAATTATGGCAACCTGGCAGCCATTCACCCACATATTTTTTTCTGACTGCCACCGACTCCTCCAGTCTGCTGCCCCGATACCCTGAGCTCAGGCTTTACCACACACATCCTCGCCTAGTTCCTCCTGAACCACCCAACAGTAGAGCTGGGGAAGAACAAGGATTAGGGCTAATGGTAGGCCGGCAAGGGTGTAGATTTGTGCAGCAATATATATTGGGAGAGGGCAATATGCTATTTATGGGAAGGGTAGATGGAGAGATGACATTTGAAGATGGGTTGGGGGAAAGAATCTGTATCAAGGATGGACAGAAAGACATTTGAGATGAATGACAGCTGAGGGGAAGGGCAGATAAAATATTTAGGAGATGAAGAGTGAGTGAGGAATGGAGAGAGGATGAAAAATAAATGGTTTAAAACAAGTAGCAGAGGTGGAAGTAGGCTGTAATGAAACTGGGGAGTAAAGAAACAAGGGGGGAAAGGAACAACGTGTAGTGAAAGCTGGGAATTGTTTAAAGAAAAATGTTTAGAATTTGATTTTTATAAACCTGTGGGCCTCTTTACTAATACTTATGTCATGCAGCAGATAGTGTGTGCTGTTTTATTCCAGTGGACCATATGGTAAGGTATGTGTGCTGAATATTAGTAAAAGGGGTCTTGTCTTGTATGTAAACTTGCTTGATATATTTTGCAGAATCTTTTCTAATCCCTTGTCAAATTTTTGTCCTTGAGCTGCTGCAGAAGGTGAAGAAAAGGGCCCTTCATAATTATTGTGCTGCCCAATTGAACAGTATTATACTATTAAATATTTGACATCTGAAATTTTCTCCTTTAGCATAAGACCATTGGGTTTTCATTTTGGAATTTTATTTTGTCAGTTTTAAATGTCGGTAGAGAAATTTTATAGGGGACCATTCTCTATCCTAATTAAACTGACATTATTTCCTATATCTTAATGACTCTTCTGCTTTGTGCCCTCTTGGACTTGACCTTAGTGCAGAACAAATTATTCCATAATCTAATCATATTAACTACTTGTAGCTCAGACATAATCTTTGCATTATAATACATGTTACGTTCATATATATTGATTCTTAATCTTTTTCAAGACAGTTGCCTCAAGACAAGTTCAACCAGAACAGCACTTGGAACAAGTGTTTGCTAAAAATTATGGCATTGTACCTTCTCGCTTTATTCACTTGCTCTGGGCAATGACACCAGAATTTAGTAGTGACATTCCTGTAGCTATATTTTCTGGAGAAAAGGGGATGCTCTGCAGGTTGTAACAGTTTTCATTAGAGCAAAATGATAGTGTAACTTCCTGGATCACATAGGTATTTGGTATGTTACAGTATTGGCTTTTGCTGATTGAAAATTAATAATTCAACTGCAATAGTCTCCTTTATTTCTTTGATTTTTGTTTTCACATTTGCCTGTAGTTTGCAGTATATGTAATGTATTATGACTCGTCATTGGGTAGAGCGATACTGCATTTTATGCTCCTGTATCCTTTTCCAAGAAATAAAGGGGCATGTTTACTAAACGACTGTAGCAGACTCCGTGCGATATGGGAGCCGTGGCCCCATTGTTTTCCGCGGTTTAGTAAACATACCCCTAAGTGCAATGCAATGCAATGTGTGCCTTCGAGTCAGTCCTGACTCCTGGCGACCCAGAAGCTCCTAAGTATTGATTCCTTTTGCTGAAGTAGTTATTCCGGCCTTCAAGAATACTGCTCACATATTTTGGAATGTTCTTGAATTGGGTCATGGATGTTCTGCCTTGCACCTGGCAGAGAAGATTGTGAGGTGCTACTCTGCAGAATAAAGGTGGCAGGTGGGTTATACTGACAATGAAACTGAGAGATGTTTGCTCGCAGTTCCTGCCCCTCCTCCCATGGATTGGTTTAAGAACTTCTAGGTGCAGGAGACTGCTAATGGCAAACATTTTCAGCATTCTTCTGTTATTTCTTTCTGAGAATCCATGTGGTGGGCAGGACTAGGCTCCTGCCTAGTGGGACTGCTGCCCTGTCAACATCTTCAGGGCAACAGCAGAGCAAGCCATTATTGGCATGTCTGGTGCCTTGAAACACTGGTGCACACTCATAGCCTGCCAGTCTTGCTGCCTCTAACGCAAACCTCCTGTTGGAGGGGGCGGGAGCAGCCGGCCATGAGTGTGTGCATGTGGTTGCTTCAAGGTCCATAACTTTACTGATGGTGACTTGCTCTGCCATTGCCTTGAAAGATGGGGAGAGGCTGCAGTGCCCTCCTCTTACCCCTTCCCCCAGGTCTGAAATTCTCTTCTACTTGGGTGAGAGGGAAGAGGAAATACTGGATACCTGGGGAAGGAGGGAGGGAAAAGAAAAAAGTGGACACCTTTGGAGAGGGGGTAGAGAAGGGGAGATGTTGGTCTGAAGGGGAAGTGCTGGAATATGACTGGTTGTTTGATCCAACATTGCCTTGGCTGGAGACATGAAAACCAGGAAAGATTACTTAATCATCATCGAAAACTGTGATAAAGCCTCTGATTGCAAACAATGAGTTTATGGGACCTCTGTACAAATGTGGATTAGAGTATTTACAGATTTAATAGAACTTCAATAGCATTTCAGGTTAAAGATGTGTTGAAGATCTGGGTTCTTTTTCTTTTAGGGTAAATGATTGACAAATAACCACATATCTCGATTTTAAGTTCTTCCACTAGTTCAGACAATGCTATTTATTCCATTGTGCTCCCTTGTTTTTCAAAGTGTTCAAACAGTATGGTGTTAAAGGAAATATGCTCCAAGTAATATACCCCTAAAACTGTTTCATTAAACAAATGAAATATAAGAGATCACAAAGAAGAGGAAGGGCAAAAGTTGTATTGTCAGACTCGAGGGTGAAGAGGGAAGACTATGTAGAAGCTCATGAGGATAAAGCAGAATTGCTTAACAAATATTTCTGTTCTGTGTTCACAGATGAAGAACCAGGAGCAGGACCTCAGAAAACACCCACAAACAGAAACAGAAGTGAGGGGCATCTTGAATGATTTTTAGAAGACTCTGTTTGTGAGGAGCTAGCTAAACTTAAAGTAGACAAAGCAATGGGACCAGATGGGATACACCCGAGAATACTGAGGGAACTTGGGGACGTTCTAGCAGCTCCACTGATTGACATTTTCTATGGCTCGTTGGAGTCGGGAGTGTTGCCAAAGGATTTGAGAGAGGCACATGTGATGCCTTTACACAAAAGCGGAACTAAGGATGTGGTTGAAAATTACAGGCCGGTTAGTCTAACCTCTGTGGTGAGTAAATTATTGGAAATGCTGCTTAAAGAGAAAATAGTGAGGTTACTAGATCTGAGGCAGCATGGATTCACCGGAGGCAGGTCTTGTTAGACAAATCTGATTTGTTTGACTGGATGACCAAGGAGTTGGAGTGAGGGAGAGCCCTAAATGTGGTGTATTTAGATTTCAGTAAAACCTTTGACACCGTTCCGCATAGTTGACTTAGAAACAAACTGAGCACCTTAGGGATGGACCCTAAAGTTACTGCTTGGGTTAGAAATTGGTTGAGAGGCAGCAAAGTATACAGATAAAATGGAGCTCATTCTGAGGAGGAGGAGGTTACCAGTGGTATGCCCCAGGGATCTTTCCTTGGTCCGATTCTTTGTTAGTGATATAGCAGAAGGGTTGTCAGGTAAAGTTTGCCTCTTTACGGATGATACCAAAATCTGCAATAGAATAGACACCCAGGCAGGTATAGATAACATGAGGAGAGATACAGCTAAGCTTGAATAATGGTCTAGAATTTGGCAGCTGAGATTTAATGTTTGTAAATGCAAATCTCCAGGAATAAGCAGGAATGAGTCTTCACATATGGGTACGTCGGTACCGACGGAGCCTGCACGGGAACGCTCACCAGCGTCCAATAAGAGAGCCTTTGGGAGCATCCCACAGCGCCTGCGTGCTGCCTTTCCCAACTGCCTCTCCTCAGTTTTCGTTTTTCCACGGAGCCGGCAGGACGTCCTCCTGTCACCGCAGAAAATTCTGTTTTATTTCTTTATTTTTCTTGTGGTCGCGGCTGTCTAACCAGACGCCACCGGTTCCACCGGTGTTTTCTTTTCTATGAATTTTTCCTTTTCCAAGGACTATTTTTTCCTCACGGTTTCTCAGGCCTTTAGGCCTCTCCTTTTTCCTTCATGGAACCGCCAGCCACTTCCTCCAGGAAATGTTCAGACTGTGGCGGTACAACTTTATTTTTAGACCCTCAAAGTCGGTGCTAACCTGTTTGGGGTCTGATCTTTTTCCTCCGGAGCCTTTGGGCAACAGTTTGGTGAGAAGAGGGTTTCAACATCGAGGTTTCCTCGATACCCGGTTCCCCTCCAACTTCAGGGCACCGTCCCATTCTTCTTCTACACAGGATCAGGTAACCCACAAACAGTCTGTTAAGACTAGCCAGTCCTCGAGTGGTAGGTCTCATGCACAGCATGCAGATAGCTCCGGCCTTGCCCTCGAGGGCCCACTGGCTTCAAAACCCCGGCGGGAGTCTTCGGTCTCCAAAGCGTATGAGGGGTTTCAGGTTGTTCCTGGGGTTCACCTCCCACAGAACATACCTGAGCCGTGTCCGGTGGTGGCATCCGCTTCGAACGGTACCGATACCCCGGTTCCGGCACTGGTGTTGGATGAAACACTCCTCACCAGGGATCGTCATCTGGCGTCCTCGGTACCTTTTGGGTCCGGGGGATAATTCCCAGACTGACTTTCCGGTATCGGTACTGACACCGATACGACCACCGACGTCGGTACCCTCCAGACGTGCATCGATAGACTTGCTTCCTTCGATGCCGAGTCTGGAATCGATTTCCAGTCTGGAGGATTGCGTACCGACTCGTCTTGGTACCGGCTCCCCTCGGTACCAAAGGCTCGGTTCCGATGATTCGGATCCGCAACTCTCGGTTCCTCTGATGCCGTTTGAGTTGCCTCCGGTTGGCCTTCTTCCACCGGTATCAGACACGGTACCGAAGTCGGTACCGATGTCCACATTACCTTTACGGTCGGTGCCTGCTGCTAGTCTGGAAGACTGGGTACCGGCACGCCTTGGTACCGACACTGATCGGTACTGCAGGCTTGGTATCAGGGATGGCTGCTGGAGGTTTTCGGTTACCTCGGTACCGATTGAGCTGTCACCGATGGCTACTCAGATGTCTGTGTCTGCTTCGGCTCCGACATCGGTACCGGTGTCGGCATCGGCACCGGTATCCACGGTAGCATCGTGGCCAGCTCCTGCAATGTTTTTTTCAACAGGATCACTCCATTCTATACCAAGCTTGGAGTCGATACCTGGCATGGACAATGTGGTAAGGATGGTGGCTGCTCCTGATAGCCAGTACCAGCGACCATCCTTTAGGGATACCACCCTGCACCGTGCAGGATCTTCTATTCCTATATATTTGGATAGATCCTTCGGTGCTCAGCCTAGTTCTTCTGATCTAACCTGTCCAAAGGAGATTCCCGTTGGAGATCCCTCTTTTCAGAGTTTTCTTCTGGAAATAGCAAGATCACTTGCTATTCCTATCCCTGGACAGGACCCTGCACAAGGCTCTGTTCCTACCAAAGCAAAGGAGAACATAATGCTTCCTTTGCATCATTCCTTGCAGGATCTCCTTCTAGGTCTGTGGGAAGCACCCTTAAGGGTACCCCCATTTTCCAGAGCAACTGATCTCCTATATCAGGTGCCCCCCTCTCCAGGGTTCCAAAAGACTCAACTTCCTCATCATTCCATAGTAGTGGAATCAGCAATGAGGCGAGTAAAGAGTAAGAAAAAACACTCTTCTTATCCACCAGGTCGTGAGTCTAGGACACTAGATGCCTTTGGACGTCAAGCCTTCCAGACATCTATGCTTTCTGCAAGAATTCTCTCATATATCTTTTATATGAGTCTATCTCTTGAGGAGGTCACAAAAAAATTACATCTTTTGACTCCTTTCCTTCCAGATTCCAAGAGTGCAGACTATTCCTCACTGCTTAAGCATATCCAGACTATCTCTTGGTTTCTTTCTCGTGCTTCCCTAGACTCTTTTGAGTCTGTTAGCAGGACTTTTGCTATAGCTATAGGGGCACGATGTAGAGCCTGGCTCCAGGCTTCAGACTTGGACAAATGGGCACAACAGAGACTGGGACATACTCCTTGCACTGGAGAAAATCCCTTCAACAAGGAGTCTTTATGTCAGGTTACTCAGTGGTCCACTGATTTACCTGTTCCTAGGGGTTGTTCTACACCTTCTTCTGTCCCAGTAGGTGGGAAATTTCCTACCAAACTTTCTTCCCATAGGAGAAGAAGGTTTTATTCATCACCTGCCCATCATACAGATGTTCCCAAACAGGGGAAGCATCGTCCTGGTCTGAAGAACCCAACCTCTCACCAGGCTCGGCAAACCCAGCAACCGCAGGGTTTCTGATCAATCATCATCAGATGCTTATGACTCTTGGTTTTAGAATCTGCAGTTTGCTTCTTCCCAATAGAGGCAATCCACCGCTTCATTCTAACCCCTAGACATGGATCTCTTTCCACAAGACATCCATTTTTTTCTATATTTCTATGAGCTGTCAGGATGTTCATGCCTATAGGTCACAGGTTTCTCCTCTTCTTCCTGCTAGGGAAAGAGGTCTAACCACTATCAAATGATAGTTTCCTGGGCCAGCATGTATTTTTTCCTTTCTATAGACTTACTACTTGGTAAGTCTTTTTCAGCTCCATTCTCTTCACCCTCTTAGCCAGCTTTTCCTTTGTAAGAGCGGTATTACTTCACTGGAAGACTTTTTCTTCAGCCTCTCTAGTTTGGTCACTTTCCAGTGCGGAGTTTTTCCTCTCTGAGTTAACTCCTCTCTTTCTATTTTACTTGGGGCAGCTTATCAGACATGTCCAGAGTTTTCTACTCCTGTTCTGTCTGTTCTTTCTGTTTTTAAACAGTAAGATTCTTTCTGCTGTTTTGCTAACAGCTGCCTATGCAGGAGCCTTAATGTTTGGATCACTGGTTCTTGTCCACAAACAACCAGATTTGTCCTCCACTAACATTCTGTCTAGTCTTAGTAGTGGCTCCAAGTCAGTGCTTCCATCTATCTTGGAGATTATCTCACTACAGGCTTTCTGAATTCTCTTCTATTTCTGCCATCTCCATTCCCTGGGTTTGGCAGCATAGTTGGCAGAGATACGGGCTCTCCAGCAGTCAGTCCTATCTCCTCTTTCTCCTGCATCATGCTCTCTGCAATCCTACAGAGAAGCTTTTCACTATGGGCCCTTGCTAGAGAGCATGGGGTTTTTTCCTCCAACAGCTATCCTAGATGGTTGGAAAAGGCTTTTCAGTCATGTCTCCCATGACTGGAAGGGTTCTCCCTTCTTTTACTATCTCCCTTTTGATATAAAGGACATAGGCCTTCTCTTACGTGAAAGCTTAAGGAGTTACCAATTCCCTGCTTGGTCCATAGTATTCCCAATCGGGGATATGCTCTTTCTCCTTGCAGCTCGTCCTCATGGTAAGAATGCATGATACATTTTGTCCTTAAGCAGGTCAACATGGTATCTCATCTCTATGCGTCTTCTCTCCACTTACCATGCTAGAGTTCTGGAAGACTCCGGACTTGCTGGCTACAGACTGATATTATCCTCTGTTTTTCACGTAACCCTCCTGGTTATTTCACTAGCTAGCATCCTTGCAGAGCATAGCCAGGAGGAATAGATTCTCTATATATCTTCTCAAGTAGGGTCCACCTCCTTGTTGTTAGATGAATCTTTCCTCTCCACATATCCTATGTGAATACTGTGCTGTAGGCATATCTCTGTCTGCTTAACAGCAGACACCCATATATAGGCCTACATATTCATATCTATCTTTTGTGTGTATTTTATGCCCTTCCATATCTCACTATAGATATATTCTTATATGTCTATCTATATCTATATCTATATATCTATTATGGATCTGTCGAGATATTTCAATATAGATAGATATGTATCCAAGTACTTATCTATCTAACTGTCTAGGCTCATATAGCTATATGATTCTGACAGATGGGCTTTACCCATTCCTTGCTATCCAGTAGGTTTGGGATTCTGCACACACAACCACTCCTGTGGTAGTCAACAACTTTTATACCATAACCTTAGGGTTTAGGTACCCCTGAAGCTCTCCATGCTCCAATATCTCTCCTAACTTACCCCAGTTAGGTGAGACTTTGCGGATCTTCAGTTAATCACAGGCTTAACGCCTCAGGCATTTGTCCTCCCTTTTAGGGATACAAGGGATTCCCATACCCTTCTCCCCACAAGGACTGTGCCTGTTTGTCCAAATCGGTTAGCCTTTCTCTTTTTGCTCCTAAGAGTGAGCTACTCTGCTGCCAAAAGAGTTCGGTTTTTGTCATAAAGCCTTCCGCTGAAGGCCCACCGTTTTTGTACTACCCCAGTTCTCCTACTGGGGTTACCTGTTACCTTTCAGGTTTCTGACCTCCACTGTTTTCCTACAGGTTTATACCTCCACTTTACAGTGAGGTCCTCTTCCAGGTTCCTCTACTGGGTTCCCCAGTAGATCCCATGAACCTCCATACTCTGTGAAACCCTGTTAGGGGAGGTCCATATTGCAATATTTCATTTCAATATCATTGATGACAATTATCATCCACACATGGACTCCTTCTCTGCAGTCCTATGCTAGGTTAAGCTGTTTTTCCACAGCACTTTTCTCTTCCTTATCGTCACTCCAGTCCAGTCCCTTACTTCTGGGTTGCGTAATCCTTCCAGCAGCTTGGAGGCTGAGCCCATCCTTTTTGAGGATGGTACAGTATAAATACCACCAGCACCACCCACTGAAACCAGTATTCTCAGCCTCCAAGCAGCTGGAGGGTTCCGTAAGCCAAGAGCTTACTGGAGTCTTCCTTGCATTTAATTTCCCTTATTTTCTTTTATTTTCATTGAATTACTCTAATTTACTTGTATTTCTTTATTGATTGGGGCGACCTCTGGGCTCTGCCTCTTTAAGATTTTCTTCTCCCTCCTCCCCCCCCCCTCCCCGCGCCTCTCTCTGATCCCGGGCCTGAAGAGGAGGTTTGCATCGGGGCGACAACCTGCTCACCGGGACAAGAGGGTTTGTTCGGCAGCACTGTGAAGGGCCGCGGTCCTCCCCAGCTGGGTCAGTCAACTTCTGCGGGCTTGTTCCAGAGCCATCTTACCTTGCGCCGAAGCCCTCCTGGTGGCTGAGCGCTGGAGGCAACGAAGCTCCCTTCCTCCCTTCTCTGCCAGAGCGCAGCACCCTCGGGCCTTAGAATTTTGGGGAAACACTCGATTCCGGCGCTCTCCGACGCGGCGGTTGAATCGGCTGAAAACATTTGTCCGGCTGAAAAGCCGACCGGGTGGCGCTCCACGTAGCCGAGGCCTTCCACGTGTGAGCCCCCGGAGCGCACCGGTCTGCCGCGGAGCTTCGTGCTATGGAAGGAGCTGCTAAACGCAAGTACTGGGGCTATTGAAGTGTAGTTTCTAGATTTGTTTTTAATTTAGTTTTATTTATTTCTGGTTATTTTGGGGAGAGTTTTGTTTGATACAATTTCTGTTAATCTTTGCCCAGATCCAGTGCTAGTCTGGGGGAGGGGAAGGCATATTGCTGATATTTCTGCCTTTCTGCTGCTATTTGACGGAAGCCTATTTGCACATCCCAGTTCGAAGGTCCCACCAACAGTTTCTCAGATTCGCGGTGCCGAGAGGTCACTTTCAGTTCCAGGCACTGCCCTTCGGCCTAGCTACAGCTCCTCGGACCTTCACCAAGATAATGGTAGTGGTCGCTGCGGCCCTGAGACAGGAAGGAATCATGGTTCATCCCTACCTAGACGATTGGCTAATCCGGGCGAAGTCAGAAGAGGAGAGTCGCTCAACCACTACCAGAGTGGTAGAAGTCCTGGAGAATCTAGGCTGGGTCATCAATCGAGCAAAGAGCAAGATGGTGCCTTCTCAGGAAATAGAGTATCTCGGAGCAAGATTCGACACCAGAAGAGGGAAGGTATTCCTGTCCAAGACAAGGGCAAGGAGCCTAAGGTCCCTGGTATCGCAATTCCTGAACAGACGTACTCCTTCGGCGTGGCACTACCTTCAGTTGCTGGGAACCATGGCTGCAACAATAGAGGTAGTCCCCTGGGCCCTTCAGAGGTCCCTGTTGCGTCGGTGGTCTCCCCAGCATCATCACTTATCGATGCGGCTGCCCTGTGCCCCCCGGACCAGAAAAGCCCTCCGGTGGTGGCGGGACTCGGGGAACCTGAATTGTGGGATGCCGCTCGAACCCCCACAGTGGCTGCTGCTGATGACAGATGCCAGTCTGTCAGGCTGGGGAGCACATTGCGAGGATCAGTTCGTTCAGGGTCGGTGGTCCGTAACGGAGTCCCGGTGGTCCATCAACAGACGAGTTGCGAGCGGTAGCGCTGGCCCTCCGGGCGCTCGAGCCCTTATTCCTACAGAGAGCAGTTCGCGTCCTTTCAGACAATGTCACCGCGGTGGCCTACATCAATCGCCAGGGAGGTACAAGCAGCCCCCCCTTGGAAAAGGAGGCGGACTGCCTATTCCAGTGGGCCGAAGCCCGATTGGAGGCGCTGTCAGCCCAACATGTGGCCGGAACGGACAACACCATGGCCAATTACCTCAGCAGGTGCAAGATCGATCAAGGAGAGTGGGAGTTGGACCAGGAGGTCTTCTATCAGATTGTAGCCCGTTGGGGCACTCCAGTCATGGATCTCATGGCACGGTTCACCTCAGCCAAGGCGTGCAGATTCTTCAGTCGAAGAAAGGAAAGAATGTCCGAAGGCTTAGATGCCCTAGCCCAGAGATGGCCCACGGAAGGTCTTCTGTATGTATTCCCCCCTTGGGCTCTCATCGGAAGGGTCCTACAACGAGTGGAAGCCCACCGGGGCTTGGTGATTCTCATAGCTCCGGATTGGCCTCGCCGTCCCTGGTATGCGGACCTGGTGAGGTTATCGGTAGACCGGCCTTGGCGGCTCCCCTGCAAAAAGGGCCTTCTGAGCCAGGGACCGATTCTGTTGCCTCACGTGGATCGATTCTCGCTTACGGCCTGGTTATTGAAAGGGCGCGGCTTCGGAAGCGAGGATATTCGGGGTCAGTAATCTCTACCCTGTTGAACGCTCGCAAACGCTCCACCTGTCTGTCCTACGTTAGGGTCTGGCGCATCTTCGAGGCTTGGTGTGCAGAACACCGGAAGAAACCTCTGGCAGCCTCTGTTCCAGAGGTACTGGAATTCTTACAGTCAGGTTTCGAGAAGGGTTTAGCGCCCAGCTCCCTACGAGTCCAGCTGGCAGCTATTGCTTGTTATAGGGGCAGAATTCGAGGCAAGTCCTTAGGTGAATACTCGGATGTAGCCAGGTTTCTAAGAGCAGTTAGGCGCCTTCGTCCCCAACAGAGATCAGTATTACCCCCTTGGGATCTCAATCTGGTGTTAAATGCCTTGACCAGGGAGCTGTTTGAGCCTGCCAAGAGAGCCTCCCTAAAGGATCTTACTCTGAAGACGGTCTTTCTGGTTGCCATTTGCTCGGCCAGACGCGTCTCGGAACTTCAAGCGCTGTCCTCTCAGTTTCCCTTTATTTCCTTCTACAAGGAGAAGGTGGTCTTGCGGACAGTTCCCTCTTTCTTACCCAAGGTCATCTCCCCGTTTCATGTAAACCAGACGGTTTCTCTTCCGTCCTTTGCGGCTGAAGAGCTAGCAGGGGATGACAAGAAGCTACGTCTCCTGGACGTCCGGAGAGCGTTGAGGCTTTATCTCTCCCGCACGACGTCCTTCCGGAAGTCCGAATGTCTATTCATTCAGTTTGGGGGACCTCATAGAGGGGAGGTGGCGGCCAAGGCCTCTATCTCTAGATGGATCAGGGAAGTTATTGCCTCTGCCTATATCCTCAAAGGGAAGCAAGTCCCAGGAGGTCTGCGCGCTCATTCAACGCGGGCGCAGGCGACTTCTTGGGCGGAGTATAGCTTAGTTCCGCCTCTTGACATTTGCAGGGCAGCTACTTGGTCTTCCCTACATACCTTCACCAAGCACTATAGGCTGAATATTCAGGGGTCAGCTGATTCTCGGTTTGGAGAAGCGGTACTTCGGTCCGGGATAGCGAAACCCTCCCAGGCCTGAACTGCTCTGTTACATCCCAGAAGTAAGGGACTGGACTGGAGTGACGATAAGGAAGAAGTAATTAGGTCTTACCTGCTAATTATTGTTCCTGAAGGAACGACAGTCCAGTCCCTGTTCCCTCCCAGTTATGCTTAGGGGGTGATGCCCCAGTGGGCAGGGCAAGTTCGGCGGACCGAAGACAGGGCGGAAGCTAAGCAGAGGACCGCTACATCAGGTTCGGGGGTCCAGGGTGAAGCTAAGTTGATTCAAGCCCAGGTGAACCTCCTCCGCCTCCCCACGCTCCTCCTCTCTCTCTCTCTCTCTCTCCCTCTTGGGATCTATGGGTCCTCGTGTTGGTTAGCTTTGACTAGTGTTTTTTGTTCTCCTTTTAGAGTTTTGGTTTCTGTTTAAGACTACTTTGTATAGAATACTGGTTTCAGTGGGTGGTGCTGGTGGTATTTATACCGTATCATCCTCAAAAAAGATGGGCTCAGCCTCCAAGCTGATGGAAGGGTTACGCAACCCAGAAGTAAGGGACTGGACTGTCGTTCCTTCAGGAACAATAATTAGCAGGTAAGACCTAATTACTTCTTTTCAACTCCTACCCTCCATCCTTAGGATGCCTGGTGTTATTAGGTATAGCATGTTCCAATCTATGACATGCTGGGACTCCAGGCATCTTAGCTTGGGAGTCCCCATATGTGAAGACTCATTCCTGCTTGTTCCTGGAGATAACACAGTTACTTACCTGTAACAGGTGATCTCTGGGAACAGCAGGAATAAGTCTTCACAACCCACCCACCTCCCCTAGGAGTTGTATCTATATATCTCTTCTTTCCCTTCTCTCTCTCTCTCTCTCTCTCTCTTTGTCTCAGCTTTGAAACTCAACTGAGGAGAGGCAGTTGGGAAAGGCGGGAAGGCAGCACGCAGGCGCTGTGGGATGCTCCCAAAGGCTTTCTTATTGGACGCTGGGGAGCGTTCCCGTGCAGGCTCCGTCGGTACCGACGTACCCATATGTGAAGACTTATTCCTGCTGTTCCCAGAGATCACCTGTTACAGGTAAGTAACTGTGCTGATCATGCATTTGGGCTGCAGCAATCCAAGGGAGCGATATGGTATAGAAGGTGAAGTACTTCTGTCCATAAAAGAAGAGTGGGACCTAGTTGTGATTGTTTCTGATCTTAAAGTAGCTAAACAGATAGATAGAAAAGGTGACGGCAAAAGCTAGAAGAATGCTTGGGTGCATAGGGAGAGGAATGGCCAGCAGAAGAAAGGAGGTGATGGTGCCTCTATATAAGTCTTTGGTGCAAACTCATTTGGATTATTTTGTGCAATTCTGGAGACTGCACCTTCAGAAGGATATAAACAGGTTGGAATCTGCATAGGGTGGCTTTTAAAATGACTAATGGTCTTCGTTATAAAGCATATGGAGTCAGACTTAAAGAGCTTAATATGTATATTTCAGAGGAAAGGTGGGATAGAGGTGATATGACTGAGATGTTTAAATATCTTGGTGGCATAAATGCACAATAGGACAGCCTCTTTCGATTGAAAGTAAGCTCAGCTACGAGGGGACATAGGATGAGGGTGAAAGGGCATAGACTCGGGAGTAATATGCAGAAATATTTCTTTACGGAAAGAGTGGTAGATGCATAGAATAGTCTCCTAGTGTAGATGGTAGAGATGAGGACAGTATCTGAATTCAAAAAAAGCATGGGACAAACACAGAGGATCTCTAAAGGAAAAAGGGGGACTGTTGTAGTGGTTTATATGGAAGAGCAAACTAGATAGGTCATGTGGTCTTTTTCTGCCATCATATTTCTATGTGTCAGGTTGAGGATCTACAATGTTGCAGGCACTTATTATGAATTTTTTTGGATGGGCTGTTTTTGTATAGATTTTTGTGAAAAAGCCAAAATATCCTCATGGGAGTGAAAACATGTTCTTGAAGGGAATCTATGTGAATTTTGTGGCTGGACTATTTTTTTTTTTTTTTTATGATGTGGAAATGTTTTAAGCACAACAAAAAAATTTTACATAGAGATTGAGGGACTTAGTGGTTTGAGTGCAGGGCTGGCGCATCCTAGGGTAGTCTCCTAGAACACCAAAGTTCTGGAGGAGGGGTAGCAAATGGGCAATGGCAGGCTAGCGGCTTATTCCCTGTCTCCAAGGTGGGCAGTTGGAAAGGTGCATAAGAGCTCATGGGTTTCCTCTGCAGACACGGGGAGCTGGGGGACTGCTGCACAAGCAGACTTCCCAGCAGTTCACAATCCTGCTTCATAGCCGGCATGAGAGAAGGCACTCGAGCGCTTCTGTTTCCTCCGCGAGCGTGGGGTCAGTCTTTTGGTTCATCTCATGAGATTGACCCTGTGCCCTTTCTCATGCCGGCCACAGGGTGGGAGGTTGAACTTACATGTTTGCTTGTGTGGCTCCTCATGCTACAGGGGAAACTGATATGCTCTTAAACTCTCTGCACTGCCAATCACAAAGTGGGGGGCTGAGCTGCATGTCACTGTGGTTAGTGGGCAAGTGGCACTGGAAGGCAGGTTCACCTAGAGTGCCTGATTGGGTGTTTGGTAAAATTTGTGTACTTATGTCTGTTTTGGTTGGTTAGTTTTATTTATTTATATATATATATTTATATATATATATATAGATAGATAGATATAGTCATGTTGGAATTCAATTTTGCATTCGTTTTTATATGTGAAGAAAAGATTGTGTGGGTGCTTGCAGAGTTGTTTGTTTGTGGTACTCTTGCTGGGATTTATTCTTACTGCTTGCTTAGGTTTTACAGATACCATGACAGAAATGAATGTTTCTCCTAAGCCCAGGATATGTTGGATATGATCTCAGTCTTCTCAGATTTACTGCCAGCTCACATTAATACCTGCAGTGTGCCAAAGAGCTTCGTTCAGGCATTTATAGGTTGTAATATGTATAGTCAACATATTACAGTCGCTTGAAAATTCTTTTTAATCAGGCCAGTGGTGCCCAATATAATCGAGAATGTTACTTTCTGCCCCATTTTCTTAGTCGTTCATTACTCGTCTTGGTACTTGAGGATCATCTTTCTCTCTGCTGTTCTTTTCACATGCTACCCCAGCTCCTCACCCTGCAGATGCATGTGTTCCTCCTGCTCTTCAGACAGTTCTTGTGGACCTCTGCTCCTTCCCTATTTTCAGCTTCTCACTATGCATGGCTTCCTCCTCTCTATCCTGTACCTTGAGTTCCTTGCTATGACCAGCCCTCCCTACTCCCGAACCAGAGAGCTAGCAAATATGAGGTAATGGGCAATGTTAAGACAGCTATTTCCAGAGGTAAATCGTAAGGCAGCAGTTTAAAGAACTTTAAAATCACTCTCCCCCCTTTCAGTTGATTCCTCCTTGACCTGTGTGTTTTTAAAATACTATGGAGTATATGGAGGTGGCAGCTTAGTTAGAAATGACCCTTTGGGTTATTTCTGATAGCTTAGACTTCTTTTTCTGCTGGCTGAAGTTTCAGGGTTAAACATGATATCTCACTACCTGCCTGTCACTTATTTTTGCAGGGATGCATACCAAAATGAGGGATGATCTGTCATTAATACAGTCAGAGTATTGCCCTTGCAAAATAAAGCAGGCAATAAATTTTGAAAGGAAATTTCTTTTGCCGTAATGGCAAACTAAAAGAGTGGCGATTCTTGGCCTGCTAATGATAATGATGCTCTCCTGCTTTTTATGTAGATGTGGTTGCAATCTCAAAGGTGGATTCTATGACCCTATTTGGAGTTGCAGCCCACAGTTTGGGAACCACTGCCCCCTATAATTTTCATCCTTCTTGTTGAGTTATCATAGATGTTTTAGCAGTTCTTCTTTTTCTCTGAGTTATATGAAGTGAATAGATGTAGGTTTACATAAGAATTTAAATGCCATACTGGGGTCAGACCAAGGTCCATCAAACTCAGTTTCCTGTTTCCAACAGTGGCCAGTCCAGGTCACAAGTACCTGGTGGGTTCCCAAAAAGTACACAGGTTCCACAATGCTTGTCCCAAAGTAAGCAGTGGATTTATTTGTTTAACAGTTTTTTTTATACATCTTACTTTTTAACTTAAACTTGGTAATGTACATTAAACAGGGGCATTAATAACATGGATTCTTCTGAGGCAGTAGAGGGTTAAGTGACTTGCCCAAGGCCACAAGGAGTGCCAGTGGGAATTGACTCCTAGTCTCATGGTTCCCAAGCTAGTGCTCTAACCATTAGGCTGCTACTCCGCTCTCAGATTTCCCGGGTCCTCTTTTAATAATGGTTTATGGACCTTTCCTCCAGGAATTTGTTCAATCCTGTTTTTAAACCTAGCTTAACTAACAGCCTTTACTACATCCTCCTCCAGTAGTGAATTCCAGAGTTTGACTACGCATTGAGTGAAAAAATAATTTCTCTTAGTCCTAAATGAGTTACATCATAGCTTCATTGCAAGTCCCCCTGGTCTTTCTACATTTTGATGGCATAAACAACCAATCTGTTTACCTGTTCCATTTCATTGATTGATTTATAGACCTATCATATCTCCCCTTAGCCGTCTCTCTTCCAAGCTGAAGAGCCCTAACATTTTAAGCCTTTCCTCTGTATCCTTTTTAAGATATGGAGACCAAAATTGTACACAATATTCAAGGTGCAGTCGCACCATGGAACAATAGAGGCATTATAACATCCTTGGTTTTATTCTCCATTCCTTTTTGTCCTTCCAGTCCAGTTCCACACATTTGGGTAATGTGCCTCTTCCAGCAGCTTGGAGACTGAACATGTCGTCATTCGATGACACCCTTATACTTATGCAGCTGACACCACCTACCAGCCCCAGTATGCTCAGTCTCCAAGCAGCTGGCGGAGGTAGTGAGCCAGGGTGCTGTACTCACTGAGGGACAACTAAACTGTTCTGTTCTTTCTGTTGTTTTCCTTAAATGCCTGTACTAGCAAGGCTCTTTGATTTTGTGTGTGGTTTTTTTTTTTTTTTTTTTCCTTAAGCAGACAAAAAAAAAAGTAGCATTTTAAGAGCAGGAAGAGGAGCTTGCATCAAGGCAGAAGGAGGGGATCTCGCTCTCCCCCGGGTGTTTGGGGAAGGCTGGTGGGGGAACCTCAACCTTGTTGGGACAGTGGGTGCATGCAGCAGAATTCAGATGGCAGCTTCCTGGTACAGCCCCCTCAGCGCCAAAGCCCATGTAGAGAGGCTAATTGTGAGGGAAGCAGAGACACTGTGCTGTCTCCCCCCCCCCCCCCCGGGCGCATAGGTAAGGTCGGGGCTGTTGCAGCACGAGGGCAGGTGTCTCCTGGATCATTACTTGATAACCGGACAGCAATAAAGGATGCTGGTGCAGGCCGTGAGTGGAGCACGGCCTGGGACCACATGGTGGTAGGCCATGGCAGCGTGGGAAGAACTGCATTTCCTGTAGCGCTTCCTCCCCCCCCCCCCCCGGGGCTTGCAGGAAGGGGGAAAGCAGAGTACAGTGGTTGGCACTTGGTCCCTCTAGATTGGGGCAAAAGGCCCTGTTCGCTTTTTCAGTTGATTTTCAGTCAGTTTAATTTGATTTGATTTCTTAACTCTTGATTCAGTTTAATTTCAATTTCAGTTAATTTGTTTACTGATTGGTTTATTTTGCTGTGAGGAAGTTGTTTGGTTCCTGGCTTAATCTCCCCACCCCCTGGGGATTTTACGTCAGGGGCAGATTTTGGGCCTGAGCGCCATGCTAGCCAGACCTCAATGCTTGGTCTGATGGGACTAGGTGGGGGGCGGTCTCCGACGAAGGCGTATGTCTGGGATGCCAACAGGAGGCCATGTCATTGGAAAAGGTCCTGCATAAAAAGCAGAAAAGATTGTCCTCCCCATTGTGGAAGTCCAGGGGACAGAGAGGGCCACATTCTCGATATTACCCCAGCGATGTCCAAGTTACAGCACCTGTTTAATTGTAAATACAGTACAGCCTAGGCCGCACTGTATAAGTTACTGTTGTATGTAAACTGCACTGATTTTAAATAGCGTGGTATAAAAGAGACGCAAAATAAAAATAAATAGAGTCAGCCTCTTGCCCTCCGGCCATTCCTGGACCCTCCACTTAGGTTTGTTGGGAGATTTTCATCGAAATTTGTACTGCTGCTGCACAATTGCATGCGCCAACAGGGGCTGTGGAGAGGCCCCTGGCGCAGGACCGTGGTACTAAGAGCAGCTTACAAGGAGAGTGGTACGGAGGTAGTAGCCTCCAAGAGGGCTAGGCACTCAAAAGGAGGAACAGGTGCACGCTCCTTTATCTGAGGGACTGGATGGTGAAGACCTGGATATGGAGCTAGAGTCCCAAGGTGAAGAAATGGAGGAAGGAGAGATTCTGGAGCAGGAAGACCAGTCGTGGGTTGTTAGTGTTCCATTGGGAAGAGTTGACGGCACTCATGGCAGAGTCCTTGAAGGCCCTGAATATGCCAATGGTGTACCGGCGGAAGAGGATACGTTGGAGGACTCTCTGCTTCAGGCTGTACGGAAACAGCAGGTTTTCCCAGTGCACAGAGTGGTCTTAAAGCAGATGCTCCAAGAGGAATGGAATCTGCCGGAAGCAGGCCTCCGGGGGGGGGGGGGGGGAAGGGCTGTGACATGCCTGTGTCCATTACCGGAGCAAGAGCATTATTTGTTTTGGCCGTCTAAGTTGGACATGGTGGTATTGTCAGTCACCAAGAAGACCACAATTCCGGTAGAAGGTAGCACAGCTCTCAAAGATGGCCAGGACAGGAAGTTGGACACTTTGCTGAAGCAGGCATTTGATGTCAATGCCCTCGCCTTACAGGCCTCCATTTGCAGGGCCTGGGTAGCTAGAGATTGCCTCTGCTGGTCTCAATGGGTCCAGCTGCTGGGAGGGGCGGCGGCTAAATAGGCCGCCCCAGATTCCAATCCAGTGGACACCCACTATGGGAGAAGATAGTCCTTCGGCGGGTACCTATCTTCCTTGCTCAAGGTGGTTTTGGTTTTTTATTTGAATCAGTCGGTTTCCCTACCGACCCTAATGGCGGCGGAGATGGTCTCTGCTAGCCTGCAGTTGCGCCTGTTGGATGTCAAGAGTTCTGCGGCGCTATTTGAAAAGGACAGTGTCCTTTCGGAAATCGGATCATTTGTTCTGTTTGTGGGGCTGCGCAGAGGAGAGGTGGCGGCTAAGGCCTTCAGTTTCAGATAGATTAGAGAAGCGATAGCATCGGCATATGTCTTGAAGGGCAGAGTGATGCCAACAGGATTACAGACACATTCCATGAGAGCTCAGGCGGCCTCGAGGGCAGACTATAGCTTGGTGCTGCCGGTGGAAAACTGCAAGGTGGCAACATAGTCTTTGCAAAAGTATGAAGAGAAGCATTATCCCCTAGATGCCCAGGCAGCGGGAGATGCTTGGTTTGGAGTGGCAGTGCTTCAGGCTGGTGTTGCAGGTCCCTTCCATTAATTTAACTGCTCTGTTAGATTCTAGAGGTGCGGGAATGGATTGGAGGGACGATAAAGTTAGAGAAATTAGATTTACCTGCTAATGGTTCCTTGAGGAATTTCAGTCCAGTCCCATATCCTGCCCTTGGGGGTTTTAGGGAAAAGCTTTGCGGCGCCTTCACCTAGGAAGATGATTCTCTGAGTGCTGGCAGAGGCCAGGGAGAGCCAAGGAGGATGCCAGGAAAGGCATCTAGGGGGCGGACTGGGAGAGCTGTCGGTCGTATGCTTCGTGCCGGAGGGCATTGCCCAGGTATTCCACAGGTAAGCCTTCCCGTTTAGAAGAGAGAGGGGATTCCTTCCCCGAGAGAGCGGGAAGGGAGTAAGTGTGTGGTTTTTTTTTTAAATTTAGGTATAGTTTTTTTTCTTGTTTAACTACTTAATTGTTGCTCCTGTGAGCCTGTTTTGCCAATAGGTTACTGGGGCTAATTGGCGGTGCCAGCTGCATAAGTACAGGGGTGTCATCAAAAGATGACATGCTCAATCTCCTAGCTGCTGGTAGAGATACACTACCCAGAGGTGTGGGATTGGACTGGAGTTCCTCAAGGAACCTCAATTAGCAGATAAGTCTAATTTCTCTCTTGTTTCCTTATGATTCCTAGCTTTCTTGGCCCATGCTGCACACTGGGTGGAGGATTTCAACGTATTATCCACGATGACACTTAAATCTCCTTTTCTAGGTGGTGGTGGTTCCTAATTTATTTATTTATTTAACAATTCTTATATACCGTGCTATTTGTTATCAGTGCGGTTTACATTCAACAACAAGAGCTCAGTGCAGTCAAGACTGTTTGAGTTTACATTATAACAGGGTTAGAACTTGGACAATACAGGGTAACTATTTACATGTTGCGATATCTTTAAACGATATAAATACAGATTAACTATATACATGCTGAGATTGGTCAGAATAAATGGAGAGTACATGGTAAGTATATACAGGTTGACATGGAGTACTAGAATTACATGGTGTGAATAGATGTGAAGTGTTTATGGGTATGAGTATGATTGTTTAAAGCCTGAGTGTTATGTTGTGAGTGAGGTGTTTGTGGGGGGTGGAACCTTGCATCGTGTAATCATAGTTTGGATGGTTCTTTCCTAGGTCATCTGCCATTTGGACACCTAGTCTTCCAATTTATCAAAGTCCTTTCAATTTTTCACAATCCTCTTGTGTTTATACAGCTTTGAATAATTTTGTCTCATCTGCAAATTTGGCCACCTCACTTGTTTCTATTTCCAGATCATTAATGAATATGTTACAAAGCAAAGGGCCCAGCAAAGATCCTCAAGGTACTCCACAATTCACCCTTCTCCACTGAGAAAATTGGCCATTTAGTCCTACTCTCTGCTTTCTATCATTTAACCAGTTTCTGATCCACAATAGTACACTGCCTCCTATCCAATGACTTCAAATTCGCCAAGAGCCAGCTTCTCATGAGGGACCTTGTCTTTGGGGATTGGGCACGTCCTGCTCATATTTAAGCTGAGACTGCCTCTGGTGGCAAATTTTGATAGGCATCAGAGTGAGTGTGCTGCTGTCTTGTTGCAGTGGGGCCTCCTACTGCACTTCTCACCCAGTACTGACTGCAGGAGCAGTAACAAGTTGCAAAAGCCTCAACACAGGGCCTTTTAGAGCTCTTGCGCAATCTCGAGCTTGTAGAAGCCCTACCTTGTAGGGTTTCCTGTTGGTGTGGTGCTTCCACCAGGCCAGGCGAGTGGATTATGCTCCCTTGCCAGCACACTTGGGCAACTTTAAGTGATGTCATCACGATATATCCTCTCTTACAGCACTCAAAGAAACCAGTATTGTCTGCTGCTTGCAGGTGGCAAGGTGTGTGGACTTGGTATAGCATTGAAAGATAGATAGGCCTGGCTCTCCTCATTCATATTATGATGCAGATTGAGTCATGAAGGACCCAATGACTCGGTATGGGTATGCCCATGTCTCCTGGAGCAGATAAGCATTCTGTGTCCGTGCTGTTTCCTATGGGTTACTAGCACTGGTGGGTAGGAAGAGGAGCAGGAGAACACTATGGGACTCTGAGAGGGGTTGGTAAGTTGGACTGAGGCACCCTACTTACTTGTCCTTAGCTGCTTTTGCTGTTTTTCTCTATATTGTTTGTTGATTTTTTTTTTTCTTTTTTCTTATTTTATCCCCATTGATTTCAACGTAAAAAAATTGTGGATGCCTTCCAAGATGCATTACTTAGACAAATGGTGATGGAACCGACCAGGGAAAACTTGATGCTGGATTTAGTACTCATCAACGGAGATAGCGTGTCGAATATCCTGTGGGTGCCCATGTGAGCGGCAGCGATCATCACATGGTGTGATTTGAGATAAAACCCAAGGTAGAGTCCAATCACAGCAAGCTCAAACTCTGCTATACAGCTGGACATTTGGGCAGAGGAGCATCTGATTGCTCTAGCTGCTGTGCCTATCGCAAGTTTAGCTTGCAATCTGGCTTTCTGTGTCGGAACTCTTAATCTGGGTGAAGTGAAAACTGGGCCCTCCCACATATGATCTGATAGTATGAAGATGAGGCTGTCTAGTACTCCATTTATTAGCCACTCCAGTGAATGCCAGTTGGGGTGCTATTTTAGATGTGGGGAGATTCTGCGGATGACAGACTTGGTGGCCCTTCCTGGATGAGCTGTCTTCTGCATAGGTTATGAGCCCATCTGCACCTGTTGATCCTAGGGGCACTGTTTTGACCTTGCACACTGTGTTACATGGAATCTTGAACTGAACAGTGTGGCTTTTCTCTTGCTCTGCAAGATATGGGTCTGCAGTGAGAAACATGGTGGATGCTCCTAGTAAGGTAGTTTCATGGCCCTTTCTTGCTTTTAGAGTCTGGCCCTTGCTAGCGCATGCTGCTTGGTATGAGCTGCTTGTGAAAAGTAGTGACCTGTTGAGTCTCTAGGCCCTTAGCAGATATTGGAGCTTTTTAGCAGATTGACCTGGATTGTGTCTTAGCCATTAATTCTTAGGGTTTAAGTAATGGTCTTGTTCTACTTCACACCAAGTAATCCCTTGGAGGCAACTCCTGTATCTTGGCGCAGCCCCCTTCAGCAGGAGCGAAGCAATTCTGGGTGTTCTATTGGGTCAGAGTGGGCTCCTGTGGTAGAGGATCATAAAAGGACCTTTCTTTTTGGATCCATGTGTAAGGCCTCCCTGGTGGCTTGGGCAAGCCACTTAACCCTCCATCGCCTCGGGTACACATAGATTGTGAGCCCTTTGAGGACAAGGGAATGTATCCAGTACCTGTTTGTAGTGATTACATAATGTAAACCACTTTGCTTGAAGGATAAGGTGGTATAGAAAACATGTTGGACAAATAAATACGAACTGTTCTCGGAGACAATAGCATCCATTGAATGGTTTCCACACTGCAACTCTTGGCTTGAAGTACACCATTCTGGTTCTTTGGATGGCTTCTTTTACTGTGAAGTCTATGCTGTCCTTCTTTCAAGGAGACTGGCCCTCCTTCTTATGATCTTGCCTTCATTCTTAAGGAAAACTCTTCAATATGGCCTTTTGCTGTGTTTGGACATGCGGAGGGTGTTGCTAGAGTTCATAGTAATTGCTCATTCCTTTGCCAATTGGACCATCTCTTCCCTCCTTGATGGAGGAGAGTGCTGGCAGAGGTCAAGTCCTCTGTTGTCCGTTGACCTCTGGTGACCATTGGGAGCAGAGTGTATCCAAATGTACCCAACCTAGTTCACTGTAAACCACTTTGGTTGAAGGATAAGGTGATATATAAAACTGGTTAAATAAAGTAAATCTTGCCTGGTAAGTACATTCAGAAGTGAATCACAATTTACTCCACAGAGCATGACCCTCTTGGATGACATCCACTTAGGTGTCCCCAGAGGCTTCATGGCTTTTGTCAGTCACCTGTGTGAAGCCCTACAGGGTGCTTCCTAATCGTCTCTCGGGGCCAGTCCAGGACATTTGGGTGGTCAATCCGCTCCAGCAGCTGGGGACTGAATACCGAACGGTTTTTCCTGACAGCTTACCTAGCTCCCCCTGGTGTCAGAGCCTCAGTCTTTCAGTCCTCAGCAGCTGGATAGGATGTCGAATTGACCAGCTTCCCCAGAGAGGCGAATTGGACATTTTTAGTTCTAGCAGAGTATTAAAAAAAAAAGAAAAAAAAAAAGAAATAGAACATAAGCTAAGAGAGAGGCTATTCTATGAGTCGGGCTTAAAAAAACAAAACAAAACAAAACAATATTTGCACTTCTCCTTTGCTGAATCCTCTGTCCTAGCAGGGCAGTTCTCCAGCGTTAAAGGAGCTCTGGTTCTCCTGCCGGCAGAGTTAACCGGCTGGTGGAGGCAGAGACTGTCTCCTAGGGGGATTTCAACCCGCAGTAGTGGATATAGGCCTGGGAGCCCCAGGATTCTTTTCCTTATCCCCGAGTGGAGTCCCGCAGTGGCACAGCATTTCCGGGGGTTTGAACTCCTAGAGGACACTTCAGGTAAGCCTCGGAAAGGGGGCAAGGGCAGCTCTTAGCTACTCCGGGGTGTTTTCGGCGCCGCGAAGTTGGCTGGTTTTATAGATCCGGTTTCTGTCTTGGCGGCAGTTTGGTGTTTAGTATGGAAGCAGAACACACGGCGTTGCCTCGGGGTCCCGGTTGCAGCGGGTTTAGAGAGGAGCGAGTCTTTCGGTCTTTAAAGCCTCTTATTTCTTTATTTCTTACTTTTGCTGGGATTGCTTTTAGTTCGCCACAGCTAATGGAGGGCAAAGTGGCAGAGGACGGTGGGGCACTGTCTCACAGCTCATCGGAAAGAGCGGGAACGGCGGCCATTTTGAGTGAGCCGGCCGTCTCTCCCGCGCTGCAGGGGAAACCTCAGAAAAAGAAATCTAAATCGCATAGAGCTCCTTCTCTGGAGGAGTCAAAACAGCAGTCTTCCTCTTCATTACAGCAGACTTTGGGTGCCGCCTTCTCCCCTGATTTTATTATCTCCAGGAAAAAGCAGGAATGAGTCCTCACATATGGGTACGTCGGAACCGACGGAGCCTGCGCGGGAAAGCTCCCCAGCTTCCCAGAAAGGAAAGCTTTTGGGGCCTCCCACAGCGCATGCACGCTGCCTTCCCGCCTTCCTGACCAACTCTCCTCAGTTCTTCTTTTTCCGCGGAGCCAGCAGGTCGTGTTCCTGTCACCGCTGAAGAAGTTGTTATTTTAATTTGTTTCTTTGGCCGCGTGTCTGCCTTCCCCGATTCCGGACCGGTACCGCCGGTCTTTTTTTTTATTTCTTAAAAAAAAAAAAAAAAAAAATCTCTTATTTTTCCCCACTTGGTGTGTTTGTTCTGTGAGGCCTCTAGGCCTTCACAGAATTCTCCCTCATGGAGAAACAAGCCTCTGGTTTTAAAAAATGCACCAAGTGTAGCGGTACTATATCAGTCACAGACACCCATGAATGGTGTCTTAAATGTTTGGGGCCTGACCACTCCATTCCGGATTGTCCATCCTGCTCTCTGATGTCCTAGCGTGGCTTACAGAACCGAGCAGCCAAGTTTCATATGCTGTTTTCTACAGATACTCCAGCATCAGCATCCTCCAGGTCTTCCTCTCCTGATGGATCTCAGGTAACCAAACATTCTTCCGGCAGGTCCTCAAAGGGCAAATCTCCCTCTAAGCATCGAGAGGCCCTTGGACTTGACCCTGAGGACACTGCCCCAGCCAAACAACCCCGGCGGGAAGCTCCGGCTTCCAAAGCTCCTCCTATGGGGTTACAGGTTGACATCGATGGCACGGCCTTGACCGATCACCTGTTAGACTGCTCTAGGGTACCGGCCCATACCGGTACCGATATCCAGGCAGTCGTGGCGTCTATGGATAATACCGTTCAATCCATGCAGCAGGCCATAATGGCTTTTATTAAAGCTGCAACGCCCTCGGTACCGCACCAAGCGGTTCCGGTACCACAACCGATACCGGTACCCAGAGCATCCACTTCCACCAGGATACCGGTTCCGGGGGTTATCCCGATACCGATCCGGTTCCGGGTACGCCCGATGTGGATACCGGTCGATACGCGTATCGATCTTTGGAAGCTAATAGACGATACTTTGAGTCTTCTGATGATTCCGATACCTCAGAAGACTCTGCTGAAGTATCTCTTACTCTTCCTGAGGAGCCCTCTTCTCCAAAGAGGAGAATGTCTCCTCCAGAGGATTTGTCCTTTCAAGACTTCATTCTTGAACTAGCCAAGGGGCTCTCAGTTTCAGTAACCTCTGAAAAAGAACCTAGAGCAAAAAAATTAGATATTTTGGGATACTCTAAGGTTCCCAAAGAGGCAGTCACCTTGCCCATCCATGAAATTCTTCAAGAACACATGATGGACTCCTCTCACCTTATCTCCACATTCTCGTCGTTTGGACACCATGTATCGTGTCCCTCCTTCTCCTGGTTTTCAAAAACCTCAACTTCCTCACCACTCTATTGTGGTACAGTCAGCTATGAAAAGGATAGAGTACCAAAAGACACTCTTCCACTCCCCCAGGAAGAGAATGTAGGACTTTGGATGCTTTTGGTAGGAAAATCTTCCAAGCCAGTATGCTTATTGCCAGAATCAATTCATACAGCCTCTATATGGGCATGTTTCTGAAGGAGATTGCACTGAAGATGCGCCATTTCCTCCCCTTTATCCCAGAGGATAGGAAGGAGGAATTCCTTCTTTTGTTAAAGCATACCCAAGATGTTTCAAAGTTCTCCAACAGAGCTGCCTTTGACTCCTTTGAGGGTGCTAGCAGAGCCTCAGGCATTGCCATAGCTGCTCGCAGAATTGCTTGGCTCCAGGCCTCTGACCTAGAACCCTGGGTCCAAGATGGGTTGGGCAATCTGCCCTGTACAGGTGAAAATCTGTTTGGCAAGGAGTGGCAAATCAAAGCCACTCAAATGGATGCAGAGAATGCTGCTTTAGATAGACTTTCTAAGTCTACCTCTACCCCTGCCAAGAAAAAATCTTTTAAGAAGCCTTTCTACAAAAATACCAGATTTTCCACAAATACTGGCCAACAATCTTCCCAAGTTCACTTTGCTCCTAAGCGTCAGCAATCTAAACAGGCCAGAGCAAAACCTGCAGGGACTGCTACAGTTCAGCAGTCCCAACCTCCTCAGGGTTTTTGACTTACTTCTAGAGAACTTAACTTTTCTGGCTCTACAACAGCCAGAGCCTCTCTCCATTCCAGGAAGGTTAACTCATTTTGCTCCCAGATGGGAGCAAATCACATCAGAACAGTGGACCCTCTCTATCATCAGAGAGGGCTACAAACTACATTTCTCCAGCCTTCCTCCCCATACCATGGTGAGACATTTCAATTCTCCCCCATCTCTCCTGCACCTGTTGGGTCAGGAGGTGACCACCCTTCTTGCCCAAAGGGCAATAGAAGAGGTTCCTCTTCTTCAACAGGGGTCAGGGTTTTACTCCCCTTATTTTCTCATTCCCAAGAAAACAGGGGGATACAGACCCATTCTGGATCTGAGAGAATTGAACAAATTTCTATGCAAGGAGAAATTCAAGATGCGCTCTCTAGGTACTCTCCTTCCATACCTGCAGAGTCCGGATTGGCTTTGTTCTCTAGATCTAAAGGATGCGTACACACATATACTCATCCATCCATCCCACAGAAAATTCCTACGGTTTCTGTTCCAAGGAAAATATTTCCAGTACAGAGTACTCCCCTTCGGTCTAGCCTCTGCTCCAAGAGTGTTCACCAAATGCATGTCAATAGTGGCTGCCTTTCTACGCACCCTGGGAATTTTTGTTTTCCCATACCTGGACGACTGGCTCATCCGAGCTCCATCTCAGTCTGAAGCTCAGACTTCCCTGGACCACACCAGACGCATACTGCAGTATCTGGGACTTGTCATCAATCTGCCAAAGTCTCAACTCACCCCTGCTCAGTCCCTAGAATTCATAGGGGCCTGGCTAGATACCACCACTGCAAGGGCCTATCTTCCTCAAGCCCGTTGCCACCGTCTAGTGCACTTGGCCTCTCAAACCCAGTCCAGAAGCCACTTGACTGCCAGGGAGATGCTACAACTGCTAGGCCACATGGCATCCACAGTTCATGTGGTGCATTATGCTCGCCTGCATATGAGAGCAGCTCAATGGACTTTGTCCACCAAGTGGACTCAAGCATCAGGAGCTCTCTCAGACCAAATAGCAACCTCAAAACGTCTATTTTGGTCTCTCCAATGGTGGATGTCCATCCAAAATCTGTTGTTGGGGGCCCCCTTCCAACCTTTGTTACCCCAGGCAACCCTCACAACAGATGCCTCCCAAACGGGTTGGGGAGCTCATCTCCAAGACCTCTCCACTCAGGGCACTTGGTCTCCACAGGAAACCACCCTTCATATCAACCTTTTGGAACTGCGAGCAATTTTCCTTGCTCTCAAGGTCTTTCATACCCTCCTCAACAACATGACAGTCCTTGTTCATACCGACAATCAAGTAGCCATGTTTTACATAAACAAACAAGGAGGGACTGGCTCTCTGTCGCTTTGCAACGAAGCTCTAAGATTGTGGGCCTTCACCAGAGAGCATCAAATCCATCTCCTGGCAGTATACCTCCCAGGAATCCAAAACTCTTGGGCAGACAGACTCAGTCGAGTTCTGCTTCCACACGAATGGTCCCTGCACATGGATCAGGTACTCAGAATCTTCCAGGAATGGGGAACCCCGGACATAGACCTATTTGCAAGTCTGTGGAATGCCAAACTTCCCCGGTTCTGTTCCAGAATTCCGTGTCAGGGAGCTCAGGCCAAGGATGCCTTCCTCCTTCATTGGGGTCAGGAATTCCTCTATGCCTTTCCACCCATTCCTTTGATTCCCAAGACTGTTCAAACTTCAGAGGGACCAAGGATCTATGATCCTCATAGCTCCACGCTGGCCACGCCAAGTGTGGTACCCTCTACTTCTGCATCTCTCCCAAGCCCCCTCCCTGGACTTGGAAGCTGCCCCAGACCTTCTGTCTCAGGAGGAGGGGACTTTGTGGCACCCAAACCCCAAGTCCCTTCACCTCAGAGCTTGGTTACTGAAGGCCTAGGCCTTCAAGACTTCAATCTTTCTCAGCAAGTGAAGGATATCCTCCATGCCTCTAGGAAACCTTCCACTAGGCGTTCTTACGCTTTTAAATGGAAAAGATTTTCCATTTGGTGTGCTCAAAAGGGTCTTGACCCTTTAGCACTACCTTTAAATTCTTTACTGGAATATCTCCTGCATCTCTCCAATGCAGGCCTTAAAACGAATTCAGTAAGGGTCCATTTGAGCGCTATTATAGCATCCCTTAAACCTCTCAATGGACAACCTGTTTCCTCTCATCCTCCCATTCGCCCTCCTCCAGTAGCATGGGACTTAAACTTGGTTCTTGGTCAGCTTATGAAGCCACCCTTTGAACCCTTAGCCACTACCTCCTTGAAATTTCTTTCCTGGAAGGTTATTTTCCTCATTGCAGTCACCTCAGCTCGCCGTATCAGTGAACTGCAAGCCCTAGTGGCTAATCCCCCTTATACAAGGTTTCATCATGATAAGGTGGTCCTTAGGACTAATCCCCACTTTATGCCTAAAGTGGTCTCCCCTTTTCATCTTAATCAAGAGGTATGTCTACCTGTCTTTTTTTCCGGCTCCTCATGCATCCAGTGCAGAGAGGAACCTTCATACTCTGGATTGTAAAAGAGCTCTTGCCTTTTACCTTCACAGGACACAGCAACATCGAAAGTCTTCTCAGCTTTTTGTTGCTTTTGATCCTTCTCATTTAGGACTTCTAGTCTCTAAAAGAACACTGTCCAATTGGATTGCTCAGTGTATCACTTTTGCTTACCAAAGTAAGAACCTTTCTCTGGAGGGCCATGTCACAGCTCACAATGTGAGAGCCATGGCCACCTCTATGGCTCATCTTCACTCTGTATCCATCGATCAGATCTGTCGAGCAGCCACCTGGGCCTCGGTTCATACCTTTACAGCCCATTACTGTTTGGACAAGGACTCCCGCCGGGATGCCTTGTTTGGTCAGGCTGTCCTCAGACACCTGTTCCATTCTTAATCAACTCCTGCCCACTTTCCCTGTATGGATGCCTGAGATCCATAGGAAGATGAGGAACCCTTCTGGGTCTCATACCCTTGGGGGGGGGGATCTCCCCGGCATCTTAGCTAGGAAGTCCCCATATGTGAGGACTCATTCCTGCTTGTTCCTGGAGATAGCACAGTTACTTACCTGTAACAGGTGATCTCTGGGAACAGCAGGAATTAGTCCTCACAACCCACCCACCTCCCCTAGGAGTTGTATCTCTCTCTCTCTCTCTCTTTCCTTTCCTCTCTCTATTGTCTCAGCTTTAAACTCAAACTGAGGAGAGTTGGTCAGGAAGGCGGGAAGGCAGCGCGCATGCGCTGTGGGAGGCCCCAAAAGCTTTCCTTTCTGGGAAGCTGGGGAGCTTTCCCGCGCAGGCTCCGTCGGTTCCGACGTACCCATATGTGAGAACTAATTCCTGTTGTTCCCAGAGATCACCTGTTACAGGTAAGTAACTGTGCTTTATCGCTGCATAATGCTTATATGTTTAGAGTGATCAGTTGTCTCACAATTCTGCCCCAGACAGCCTGTTTGGATCCCAAGCTGTGGTACCGACAATGTCAGACCCTGGGAAAGGCAGTTCTTCGGGGGAGAAGGGTTTGGAAGCAGCATTGGATGCAGGAGTGGTGCCTAGTGCGTTGTCCCAGGTAGCTGAGGAGGGCGAGATTCTCTCGGACTCAGGGTTTGATGCCTGGCCAGGAGAGCTGGAAGAAGGTGAATTGGGGCCAGGACAGGATGCCAATGTCTTTAGTTTTTCGTAAAGAAGAACTAGGGGTGTTGATTTCTCAGTCGATAGCGGCTCTAAATATAGTGCTCCCGGCAGTGCGGCAGGAGCCGCTTGAAGATCCCTTGTTACAGGGTTTTCGTTCGGAGCAAAGATGTTTTCCGATTCATAGGGTTATTAAACAAATGATAGAGTCGGAATGGGAATGTCCAGAAGCGTCCTTAAGGGGTGGTCGCGCTATTGCTCGCCTTTACCCCGTGCCCCAGGAAGAGCGGGACTTATTGCGTATGCCTACGGTGGATGCGTTAGTTTCAGCGGTCACTAAGAAGACCATCATTCCCGTGGAATGTGCTGCAGCGCTTAAGGACTTGCAGGATTGTAGGTTGGAGGCGCTGCTAAAGCAAGCATTTGATTCCAGTGCCTTAGCTTTGCAGGCTTCCGTTTGTGGAGCCTATGTGTCCCGGGCCTCTATCCGCTGGCTCCAGGGAGAACAGAGTCCGGATAAGGTGGAGAATGCTTCAGATGGAGCCAAGTTGGAGTCAGCGGCAGCTTATTTAGCGGATCTCTGCTATGATTTAGTGCGTATTTCGGCGAAGTCCATGGCATCGGTGATTGCTGCCAGGCGTTTCCTATGGCTAAGGAATTGGGCGGCCGATGCGTCTTCTAAGGCGCGTCTCTGTAAGCTTCCGTACAAGGGCAAGTTGCTGTTCGGGGAAGCGTTAGAGAAGATAGTTAAGGATTTGGGGGACTCCAAAGGGGGTCATCTTCCCGAAGACCATCCAAGAGCGGCGAAGTTGTCTTCCGTGCAGAGAGGTCACGGCAGAGATTTTCGTAGATTCCGCGGATCGCGTTTCTCTCCTTATCAGCGGGGCCGTTTTGTGGCCCGGGGGCAGTCCTTTCGAGGGGCCAGATTGTTCAATAGGGGTTTCTTTAACGCCCAACAAAACTCAGTTAAGAAGCCGCAATGAAGGGAGGCCGGTCCAGGTGGAGACTCCGGTAGGGGGACGTTTACACCAGTTTCTCTCCGCCTGGGCCAGCATAACTATGGACCAGTAGGTTCTCGAAATTGTCCGGGACGGGTATGCGCTGGAGTTCGCTCAGCCTTTACCGGACGCTTTTGTTCGTTCGCTGTGCGGTCCACAAATGAAGCGGGATGCTGTCGGCGAGACGTTGCTACGCTTGTTGCGTCTTCAAGCAGTGGTTCCAGTACCTCCCGACCAGTACGGCTTAGGTCAATACTCGATTTATTTTGTGGTTCCCAAGAAGGAAGGTTCTTTTCGGCCTATTCTGAATCTCAAGCACGTAAATCGGGCCTTACGGGTGCCACGTTTCCGGATGGAAACTTAGCATTCAGTTATCCGGTCCGTCAGGCAGGGCGAAGTTCTTACATCCATAGATCTAACGGAGGCCTATTTGCACATCCCCATCAGGAAAGAGCATCAAAAGTTCTTGCGTTTTGCAGTCCCCATGGGCCATTTTCAGTTCCGAGCTTTACCTTTTGGCCTCGCTACAGCGCCGCGGACGTTTACCAAGGTGATGGTGGTGGCTGCTGCGGCGCTGCGGAAGGAAGGAATTCAAGTCCATCCCTACCTGGACGACTGGCTCATTCGGGCGCCGTCTAGAACGGAGTCGGTCGCGGCCACTGCTCGCGTGGTGGCCTTCCTCGAACAGTTAGGCTGGGTCATCAACCGCGCAAAGAGTCATTTGGAGCCGGCCATGCGGTTAACTTATCTCGGAGCTCTCTTCGACACGGAGATAGGCTCAGTGTTTGTTCCGCAAGAAAGAGTGAACAAGATTTTGGCTCAGGTGTCGGCTTTCCTGCGCGTACAGGCTCCGACGGCCTGGAGGTATCTACAGTTGTTAGGGTCGATGGCGGCGGCGGCTTTAGATCTGGTTCCGTGGGCCAGAGCCCATATGCGGCCGCTTCAACAGGCGTTGTTGTCCCGGTGGTCGCCGCAGGATCATCCTCTTTCTCGGAGACTGCCCTGTCCGGAGGAGGTGCGTGGCAGTCTACAGTGGTGGTTGGTTCCCGCCCACCTGAGAGCAGGAGTTCCGCTGGATCTGCCGTATTGGACCTTACTCACGACAGATGCGAGTCTCTCCGGCTGGGGGGCTCATTGTCTGTCGCGGATAGCTCAAGGAACGTGGTCGGCGGAAGAGAGCGCTTGGTCGATCAATCGTTTGGAACTGAGAGCGGTGCGCTTGGCACTCTTAGACTTTGGCGCAGTGCTCGAGGGGAAAGCCGTTCGGGTGTTCTCCGACAATCGGATGACCGTGTCTTACATAAACAGACAGGGGGGCACCGGCAGTGCTCCGTTGTTGGAAGAAAGTCAACTCTTGTTTCACTGGGCAGAAATCCATCTCGTAGTGCTTTCCGCAGCCCATGTGGCAGGCAAGGACAACATTCAAGCCGATTATCTCAGTCGTCATCTCCTAGACCCTGGGGAATGGGAGTTGAGCTGGACGATATTTCAAGAGATTTCTCAGCGTTGGGGTCAGCCCGTAATGGACCTCATGGCTACCCAGTCCAATGCCAAAGCGGCGCAGTTTTACAGCAGGCGCAGGGAGCACATGTCGGAAGGTCTCGACGGCCTGGTGCAGCCTTGGCCGCAGGATCAGCTGCTTTTACGTGTTCCCTCTGTGGCCGCTCTTGGGGCGAGTTGTGCAGAGGATTGCGAGTCACCGGGGAACGGTGATTCTAGTGGCTCCAGATTGGCCCAGACGACAGTGGTATGCCGACCTGATGAGGCTTCTCGTGGCTCCTCCCTGGCGTTTGCCCGTTTGGTTCGACCTGTTGAGGCAAGGTCCCATGCTAATGCCACAGGTGGCTCGGTTCTTGCTTACGGCTTGGCTCTTGAAAGGGAACGATTGTGCCGGAAGGGCTACTCGAGGGCAGTGATAGCCACTTTGTTACAGTCCAGGAGACAATGCACTTCGTTAGCATATATTAGGGTCTGGCGCATTTTTGAGGCATGGTGTAGCGATCGCCAGGGGGGCGCAGCTATCCGACATATTAGGTTTTCTTCAGGCAGGGCTCGAAAAGGGCCTGGCAGTTAGCACGCTGAGGGTACAGCTGGCGGCGCTGTCCTGCTACAGAGGGAGAGTGCAGGGTGGTACTCTTTTTTTTTTTTTTTTTTTTTCTTCTTTTTTTTTCTACCCATCCCGATGTTATATGTTTTTTGAGGGCGGCCAAGAACATTAGGCCCCCGCTGCGGGCAGTGGTACCGCCTTGGGATTTGAATTTGGTCTTGCAGGCTTTGACAGAACCTCCTTTTGTGCCGGCATCATCGGGACATCTTCGTGAGTTGTCCTGGAAGACGGCTTTTCTGGTGGCGTTGTGTTCGGCTAGGAGAATTTCAGATCTGCAGGCTCTCTCGTGCAAAGAGCCTTATCTTCATTTTTCGCAGGAAAAGGTGGTGGTACGGCTGTTGCTGTCCTTCCTTCCTAAAGTAGTTTCCAGTTTTCACATGAACCAGGTCGTTTCGCTTCCCACCTTTAACGAACCAGGCGGTGGTAGCGTGGATCGTGCGCTTCGGCGGCTGGATCTAGGTCAAGTGTTGCGTACCTATCTCAAAAAAACTGAGTCCTTTCGGCAATCGGACCGGTTATTTGTCCTCTACGGTGGACCGGCTAGAGGAAAGGCTGCTACTAAAGCTTCTATCACTCGGTGGGTGAAGCATGCCATACGGGTGGCCTATGAGTCCAAGGGCAAGCCTGTTCCGGTGGGCGCACTCAACTAGGGGGCAAGCTGCTTCTTGGGCGGAATATGCGTTGGTTCCGCCGGTGGACATCTGTCGGGCAGTGACGTGGTCTTCGTTGCATACGTTCGCGAAGCATTATCGGTTAGATGTTCAGGACAGGGCTGATGCTGGCATAGGGGCCTCGGCAATCGTTGCGGGGCTCGCAGGACCCTCCTGGATTTAGGTACTGCTTTGGTACTGCCCAAATGTCCTGGACTGGCCCGGAGAGACGATTAGGAAGAAGAAATTAGACCTTATCTGCTAATTGTCTTTCCTTGAGTACTCTCCGGGCCAGTCCAGGGCCCTCCCGAGCTGTCTGCGAGCCTTTTAGAGGAGTGCAGCCTCGGCGGGAGTGTTGGCAGATTTCGCAGGTGTTGTTGAGCTCGTGTCGGAGCTGCAGCAGTGTGTACCATATTGGAAATAGATCCGGGTGGGGGGGGGGTGAGAGTTCCTTTTCAGAAAGCAGGGGTTCTTCCCAGACACAAAAAAAAACACAGAATGGAGGGAAGCACAGGAAATGGAAGGGAATGCATAAAGTAGTTCTTTCTCCTCATGCTGTATGTTCTAAGGATGGCTTGTCCGACAGCGTTTGTTGTTTTTGGTTCCAGTGCTAGTTTGAGTTTCACTGCTTTGTTACCGTAAGACTGAGGCTCTGACACCAGGGGGAGCTGGGTAAGTTGTCAGGAAAAACCGTTCAGTATTCAGTCCCCAGCTGCTGGAGCGGATTGACCACCCAAATGTCCTGGACTGGCCCGGAGAGTACTCAAGGAAAGACAATTAGCAGGTAAGGTCTAATTTCTTCTTCTGTAGGTTATTCAGATGACTCCTTTGATCGGGTAATCGGTCTTGATTGTCTTCTTCTACCCTGGATCCTGACTGCTTGGGTACATCCCAATTGTCTGGACTGGGTTTAACTAGATGATAAGGAAGGAGAGATTTTAATCATACTTGATAATCTCCTATCCTTGAATCCTGCTAGACCAGTCCAGAACCCGCCCTGGAAGACTCCTTTTGTAAGTTGGAAACCCTGTTACCTTTTGGTCGCATTAGCAATATCTGTACCTAGGAGACTTTCTGGAGGTTTGGGTGTTCAGCTGCCATTTGTTCTAGGCAGTCTTGTGATCTGACTTCATATACTTCATAGTAAGAGAGCCAAGTGCTTGGTCACGCTCTTCATAGCAAAGCTGGTGGTGGTGGTTTAAAACTTGCTATACTGCTCTGGCCTGGTAGCATTCAAGCGGTATACAATAATTAAAATATGTGAAATAGGAAAGGATGCCAATTTCAGACAGGAAAGGATAGATCAGCACAGAAAACAATAAGTGAAAGTAACCACTTCCCAAATCTAGGCTGGGCAGTTCCCAAAGGCTGCCTGAAAACAGTAGATTTTCAAAAGTAGCTTGAATTTCTTCAGAGGACTTGGCATGCAGGGGGGGGGGGGGAGTTCTGAAGAGATGAAAGTAGAAAGCCGTATGTCTGGATGATTCCATGTGAGCAGCGGAGACGGGAGGAATAACTAGACGGTTCACATTCTGAGATCGAAGAACTGGTGATGGGCAATATGGGGCCAACAATATGGATAGGTAGAGAGGAAGGCCATTGTAAAAGGCCTTATGAGCTAAGTGATGGAGACGAATGGGTAGCATTCTATATATCCCAAGGGGATTATCAACAGTCCCCTTTAAGAGAGTCTACAGTCCAGAGTTCAGGGCTGGGAGGTGTGGCTCACAGGGAGAGATTAAGAATCCAGCAGGCTGCAGGAGGGAGAGAGGCCCGTAGAGTGAGAAGTCCTTTCAAGGCAAGCAGTACAAAGCTAATTAATCTGTGAACCCACTATTTTTTGTTAAATCAGTCAGGGCCTAGTAGCAACAGTTTAAGATTCAATTTAAAACACAGAAGAGAACTTTCTGGTTACCTTTCATACCCAGTAGAGAGCTGTAGTTTAAATTTCATAGTCAGTCAGGGACTAGCATCAGCAAAGTACTTTTAGTTTCAATTTAAACACAGAAGAGAGCTTTCTGGTTAAATTTAGAATCCAGCAGAGAGCTTGTAGTTTAAATTTCATAATAGGTTAGAGCCTAGCAGCAGCAAAGAGCTATAATTTAAATCAAATCAGAATATAGCTTACCTCAGCAGCACAGGACAGGGTACTGTGTAGCAGCCCTCTTTTAATAAGTGTTATATCCCTCCCTCCCTCCCCACACCCACCCTCCCCTGGGATAATCACAGCTTTATAGGTACTTGCACAACTTAAAAGACAGGAGGTGCTCTCAGGTGAAGCTCATTACCCAAATCAGTCATACACTAAGGACCTGAGATTAATTAAGCTTCAGGTGAACAAGGTACATTAAATTATTAGGTACAGTTTTAGTGGTATAAATATCCATAGCACCCTTTAGTACGTAAAGAACTTAAAGATCTAAACACAAACTTAAAACTAAGATGCAGACAGCAGTCCAGCAGCGGGATGTGGGCTTTCCAGTCTTTTGCATTGAGTGTCACATGTATGATTTTCTCCCAGCTGGTGAGAGGTCTTATGTGTGCACTAGGTGTAAGGAGCTCTTTGCTCTCAGGGAACAAGTCCGTTCTCTAGAGGCTAAAGTAGCAGACTTGGAAAGCATAAGACAGACAGAGAGGTACATAGACGAGACCTACAGGGATATAGTCCTGAAGTCCCACCTCCAGTCTGGCAGCATCCCTGTTGCCATGGAGGAGAGAGGTCACGTGACAGGAGAGCATCACCCTGGTGTGGCAGGAAGTGATCCTGTAACTAGGACCTGACCTCCAGGTGATGTAAACCCCTCTCGCACTGAGGAGGTTTCTCCAGGGCCAAGTGCCCATGAGGGAAGGGTTAGGACAGCAGTTATAATTGGTGATTCGATCATTAGGCATGCAGATAGCTGGGTGGCTGGTGGACATGAGGATCGCCTGGTAACATGCCTGCCTGGTGCGAAGGTAGCGGACCTCACGCGCCACCTAGATAAGGTCTTAGATAGTGCTGGGGAGGAGTCTGCTGTCTTGGTACATGTCGGTACCAATGACATAGGAAAATGTGGTAGGGAGGTTCTGGAAGCTAAATTTAGGCTTTTAGGTAGGAAGTTGAAATCCAGAACTTCCAGGGTAGCATTCTCCGAAATGCTTCCTGTTCCACGCGCAGGACCCAAAAGGCAGGCAGAGCTCCGGAGTCTCAATGCGTGGATGAGACAATGGTGCAGAGATGAGGGGTTTGGATTTGTTAGGAACTGGGAAACATTCTGGGGAAAGGAGGGGCTCTTCCGAAGGGATGGGCTTCACCTTAACCGGGATGGAACCAGGCTGCTGGCATTAACCTTTAAAAAGAAGATAGAGCAGCTTTTAAACTAGATAATAGGGGAAAGCCGACAGTCGCCCAAGAGCGAATGGTTCGGAAGAATGTATCCTTGAAGGATACTACAAAAAGCAGAGAGGTTCCAAAAAAGAGTAAAATGCCCTCGAGTATGGAGCAGACAGAGCTTAAAGATCCCAAATTACCCATGTCTACCAATAGCCAAATTAATATGAATAAAATACAGTCTCTAAAATGCTTGTATGCAAATGCTAGAAGTCTAAAAAACAAGATGGGAGAGTTAGAATATATAGCACTAAACGAGAGGTTAGATATGATTGGAATATCAGAGACATGGTTGAAGGAGGACAACCAGTAGGACACTGTGATACCTGGGTACAAACTATATCGTAATGATAGAGCTGATCAAATTGGTGGAGGGGTTGCGCTCTATGTTAGAGAGGGCATTGAGTCAGAAAGGATTAAAGTTTTGCAAGAAACAAAATTTGCTGTAGAATCTCTATGGATTGAAATTCCATGTAAAAAGGGGAAGGATGGCAGTGGGGGTGTACTATCGTCCGCCTGGCCAGAATGAACAAATGGATGATGAAATGCTCAAAGAAATCAAGGAAGCTAGCAAAGGTTACAGTGCAGTAATAATAATGGGTGATTTCAATTACCCCGGCATCGACTGGGTCAGTGTCACAGCAGGACATGCTAGGGAGATAAAGTTCCTAGATGAAATAAATGACTGCTTCTTGGAGCAGCTGGTTCATGAACCGACCCGAGGGGAAGCCATATTAGACCTAGTCCTTAGTGGAACACCAGATCTAGTGCAAGAGATAAGGGTGTTGGGGCCACTTGGCAATAGTGATCATAGCATGATCGCCTTTGATTTAATTAGTGGAGGAGGGATAGTAAGGAAATCCACAGTACTACCCTTTAACTTTCGAAAGGGAGACTATGATAAAATGAGGAAAACAGTTAAGAAAAAACTAAAAGGAGCAGTTGCAAAGGTTAAAGATGTACATCAAGCTTGGATGTTGTTGAAAAATACTATCTTGGAAGCCCAGACCAGCTGTATTCCACGCTTTAAGAAAAGTGGAAGGAAGTCCAAAAAACTGCCAGCATGGTTTAAAGGTGAGGTCAGAGAGGCTGTTGCCAAAAAAGCATCTTTCAGGAAATGGAAAAAAAGAGCCAAATGACGAAACCTGGAAACAGCACAAGCACTGGCAAGTCAAATGCAAGGCATTGATAAGGCAGGCAAAGAGAGAATTTGAGAAGAAGCTTGCTGCGGAAGCAAAAACACGAAATAAAGACCTTTTCAAGTACATTCGTAGCAAAAAACCTGTGAGAGAGTCAGTTGGTCCATTAGATGATAAAGGGGTTAAAGGAGCACTAAGAGGCGACAAGGCGATAGCGGAGAGACTGAATGAATTCTTTGCTTCAGTCTTTACTGAGGAAGATGTAGGGATGTTACCCATGACTGAAGTGGTATTTAAAGGTGCGGAAGAATTGAAGGAAATATCGATACATCGGGAAGATGTCTTACAACTATTAGATAAACTGAAGAGTAGCAAATCACCTGGGCCGGATGGTATACATCCAAGGGTGTTGAAAGAACTGAAATATGAGATTGCAGACTGCTATTAGTAATCTGTGAACTATCATTAAAATCATCTCTAATACCTGAAGATTGGAGGATCGCCAATGTAACACCAATTTTTAAAAAGGGTTCCAGGGGTGATCCGGGAAACTGCAGACCGGTGAGCCTGACGTCAGTACCGGGAAAAATGGTAGAAACCATCATAAAGAACAAAATTACTCAGCATGTAGATAGTCACGACCTAATGGGAGACAGCCAACATGGCTTTATACAAGGAAGATCTTGTCTTACTAATCTGTTATGTTTTTTTGAAGGAGTGAATAAACAGGTGGACAAAGGTGAGTCGGTTGATATTGTGTATCTGGACTTTCAGAAAGCCTTTGACAAGGCCCCTCATCAGAGACTTTTGGCAAAACTAAAGAGTCATGGGATAGGAGGCAGTGTGCTATTGTGGATCAGGAACTGGTTAAAAGATAGAAAGCAGAGGGCAGGGCTAAATGGCCAATTTTCCCAATGGAGAAAGGTGAATAGTGGTGTACCCCAGGGATCTGTGCTGGGTCTGCTGCTTTTTGACATATTCATAAATGACCTGGAAAGTGTAATAACGAGTGAGGTTATCAAATTTGCAGATGACACAAAACTATTTAAAGTTGTTAAAACCCAAGAGGATTGTGAAAAATTGCAAGAGGATCTTGATAAATTGGAAGACTGGGCATCAAAATGGCAGATGAAATGTAATGTGTACAAGTGCAAGGTTATGCACCTAGGGAAGAACAACCCAAACTATGGTTACACGATGCAAGGTTCCACATTAGGAACCACCACCCAGGAAAAAGATTTAGGCGTCAATGTGGATACCATGTTAAAACCCTCGGCCCAGTGTGCAGCGGCAGCCAAGAGAGCAAATAGAATGCTAGGTATTGTAGTAGCTGATAAGAATGCAATAAATAATACCCGGAGTCAGGCAAAGATTCAAGCCGGTTTAATGTGCACAGACTCAGATTGCAGTAGCATTCAAAATGGTCTGAGCCCAGAGCTCAGAAAAATGACAGTTTATATACTTCTCCAGTCTAATACAGGCAAAACTCCTCATTGGCCACAGTGGCCCACTTACTCTCATCCAATAGACATCTCTGACCGGGCCCAGGACTCGCTCCCCCTGCTTGGGTCTTACTAGCCACGGGTCAGCAATTAGACATAACACTAAACATAATACTTTTACTACAGTATATTTTGCTACTTCTGCAAAGATAGTGGAAGGCATATCAGAAGCATTCTTAACAAAAGCAAAACAAAGCGAGGCCAAACATAGCAAGGCTAAGACGTATCTCCAGCTTTGGCTCAAAACACTAAACAATCTTCATAATGCTAGTCAAAATATTCTTACACTGTTCGGCTTCTCTGCTATATTTTCATCCTAATTACGAGGTCAGTGCACAATCAGCAAAGATACAGTGGAGGACATTCCTACTAAAGCAGACATCTGGCTTACCTAAACAATAAACAGTAAAAGTTTTAATTCTCTTATCTCCGGGAGAGCAGAACATGTTATCAAACCAGAATAGAACAGTATTTCTTTCTAACAGCTAACAGCATTACGTAATTTTCCAAAATCAGCAATAAAATTTTAAAGCAGGAAAAAGGGCTTCAGACCTAGCTCTGCTACATACTAGGCCATCGCCTATCACATTATGATAAGGAATGGAAAATAAAACAAAAGATATTATAATGCCTCTATATCGTTGCATGGTGAGACCGCACCTTGAATATTATGTGCAGTTCTGGTCGCCATATCTTAAAAAGGATATAGCGTTATTAGAAAAGATTCAGAGAAGAACTACCAAAATGGTAAAGGGGATGGAAGGATTACCCCTATGAAGAAAGGCTAAAAAGGTTAGGGCTTTTTAACCTGGAAAAGAGACGGCTGAGGGGAGATATGATAATCGATGCAAGGTATGATGAAGGCATGAAAAAAATGCAATGTGTGCCTTTGAGTCACTCCTGACTTCTGACGACCCAGAAGCTCCTGGGTTTTCTTGGCAGTGTCACCGGAAGTAGATTGCCAGGCCTTTCTTCTGAGGCAATGGAGTTTTAAGTGACTTGCCCAAGGCCACAAGGAGTGCTAGTGGGAATCGAACCCTGGCTGCTTGGTTACCAAGCCAGTGTTCTAACCACTAGGCGGCTACTCTACTCCATATGAAGGCATGAATGAGAGTGCAAAGCATCAGTCAGTGGTCAACAAAGATCGGATTGAGAAAATTTTGCTTAATGAGAGGAACGAACTGTCGCAGCCACTTGTTGGTCAGAGAATACTGTAGCTGTGTATCTCAAATTATGCCTAAAGGTGTTAGGGAAGTAACGAGAGGGATGGAAAATCCTTGGACTCACAGCGGTGCCCCACAGGGCTTGAGATTTAGCTGAATTCAGTTGAAGATGGTGCAGGTCTAACCATGTTGCTACAGAATCTGTTAATTTGTTTTCTTTTTCTGAGCTATTTTAGTCTTGCTTATTAGTTAAGAAGTTTTCATACTGGTTTCTCTCAGTGCTGTTGTCGCTTGGCTTCTACATCACTGAAAGTTGCTCAAGTCTGCCTCCAGTTGCGGGCAATGGAGCATAACCCACTCATCTGGACTGGTCTAACAGGGTTCAAGGAAGAATTAGGTGTAATTTTAATGATAAAATAGCATGCCTCCCCCCACACAAAGTGATTTGATTTAGAGGGCAAATTACTTTTTTTTTTGTGTGTAATCATAAGACAGCTCGGTAATGATTCATAGTCTCCCAGAACCTGTGAATTTCCCAAGTCTGTGATGCTGCATCCCCTCAGCACTTCCAGATGTTTCCAACGAAAACTCAATCTGTTAGTTGGAAAAATGAAGCTAATTTTGTTGCTCAAAGTAACATTTGCTTAGCTTCTAAATGAAACATAAATAATAGTGCAGCGCAGTTCCTAACGAGGCCTAATTGGGATGTAGATGTGTAAGTTTTAAGCATGGAGCTTACCAAAATCTGTCCATCGGCAATAAAATATATCTAGATAAGAATACAACAGTATTGCTTCTGAAGTAGCTTTTCAGTTCAGATTTGTGTTGTGAGGGCTTGAAATTCCTGTATTACTTGATGTACAATAGTAGCAATGTTTTTCCTCGGGCGTTTTTATGAAGTACATGCTGTTTTTCGACTGGCAAACTTGCATTTTATGGGTTCTAATCCTAATTGTTTTGATACAACAGAGTTACTTGAGTCAGATTTGTAGGCAAAGCAGATCTGCTCTAGAAAGCCTTTTTGTTCTCGAGTTGACAATATTCCCCTAATCCATTTGATTTTCAGGCTTAGTTGGAAGCCTGTCAAGGTTCTGGTGCTATGAGCCATCTTTTGTAACTACCTGATGATTTTCCCCCAACCCTTAAATGCTCCTAGCATGCTCATTATAGTGGCAGTTTAGAGCCATGGACAGGGCTCCAAGTCCAGCTTCTAAGTATCTCTCCATCTCAGTGTGAATTCTGCCTTTGCAGCATTACAAGCCAACACATGGACCGAAGGCCCAGCTTCAGGACTGAATCAGAGACCTTGCGCAGATGCATTGGCCTGGCTTGGAAGATGTTCTTAATTGGAGTTGGAATACCGGTTATAACTTTGAATTACAAATTAAGCACACCCTTATAATTTTGTTAGTTGTATGTACTCCTCTTTTCCCTGTCAGACAGGTGACTCATGAATTCTGCCTTGTGGCATTACCTGATGCAGTAAGGAGCTTATTTAAAATGTCAATGGTGAATCTTCTCTTTGTAGTGCAGCTTTTCAAGAGTGCATGCAGCATATAATACTTTCTTGCTATCAAAACTTATACGGGTCGTCATTTTGGAAAATCTTTTAAGCTCCTCCTTTACAGGGAAAGGGCAACCAGAATGCTGAAGGAGATGGCATGGTTTCCTTATGAAGAAAGATTAAACAAGTTAGGGCTCTTCAGCTTGCAGACGGGTATATGAGAGGTCTTTAAAACTGTGTGGATTAGAATAGGTAAGCAGGGATCCTGTGTTAGCCCTTTCATGTAGGCACGATTTCTCAACCCTTTTTTTATTTTGTGGCACCCTATTTGAGTTTGTCAAATCCTTGTAGCACACTAGACTCAGTTTTTGCATGATTCTCACTCCCAGTCTCTCCAACTAGCAGCAGGAGAGCAGCACTGTTTACCTGTTTGGGTCTTGTTCTGCTGGCTTTAGTATAATATGCAAACATGGAAGTAAGGGGGATATTAAGCCTACCTGTGAGTGAAGCTGAGACGCTTGTTCTCTGTAGTGCTATTGCTAAGCGAGCAGTTCAGTTTGTGGGGAGGTAAGTGGACTGTTTCTGTGGAAAATTGTACTTACCTGATCTCAAACTATACCTAAAGACACATTCCTTAAGTTTTGTTATCACAAAATATTTTTGAATTGGGCCCAAAAATATCTGAACTGGCAAGTATGTCCTGCATACAAGAGAAAACACCAGAAAAACAGCCAGCACAATCCAACTATTTCTAATATATAGATTCTATGTAGGAGATTTGTTCAGTCTCGGAGTTTGGCTGTGCTTCAGAGCATCCAGTTTACTCTAGGAGCCAAACAGCAGTTAGATCACAATGTTAAGTCTTTTAATCAATAAACTGAAAATACATTGCTTTTTCTAGCTCTGTGATGGAAGAGATAAAGGGGCTGGAGCAGAGAGAGTGGGAGTTTTCCATTTGTTATGCATTGTCTGGTCCAGTCACATCCCTCCAGTCCATGAATGACAGAAGGAGCGAAGCCACTATCCTTCACTCTGTCTGCAACAGACTCCATCCCTCCCCTCCTGTTGTCTACATGCTGTCTTGGAAGGGAGATGATGGAAAAGAAAGCTGGGGCACTGTCCAATAGAAATGGGGCCATACCTCATAAACCTATGTCTAACCATGCCCCTGCCTGTTGCCACCAAAGCACACTAATGTGTCATGCCATGTTGGTTGAGAAGCACTAGACTAGGGGACACTCCATGAGACTAACCAGTAGCAGATTTAAAACAAATATGAGAAAATGTTTACTCAAGGCACAGTCAAACTGAAATGTGTTGTGGTCAAGATACTGTAGCTAGTGTAGCAGGGTTTTAAAGGGTTTAGACAATTACCTAGAAGAAAAGCCCATAAACCCACTATTAGCCAGGTAAATTTGGCAAAGCCACCATTTATTCCTGGGAGCAAACAACAAGGAATGTAACATGTAGCATAATTGCAGCATTTCAAGACCAAAATGATTCATTTAGTCTGCCCAGTGAGAGTTTGGGTTGTAACTGCTACTGTATGCAAATTACTTCCCATCTCCCCTCTGAAGTGCATAAAGTTATTTCATTGTTTTTCTGAGTTGAGGCACTTGATGCTTAGTTTCTATCTTTTTGCTATTAAAGCAAGCTTTCTTATCATATGCTTGTTTGAACTACATTACAGTCTCTACTTTGGGGAGGGGGCTCTAGGCATCCACCATCATTTCTGTGAAAAGCAGTTCCTGATACTGTAGCTTCATGTCATGTCCACTAGTTCTACTGCTTCTTTTGCTTTGCAAAGCATATAAATATCTATATCAGTTTTTTTTCCCTCATGTCTTCTAGGGTATTCATATTTAGTTTGTCTCATCTTGTATGTCTGTTCTCCGTATCACCTCTAGTCTCTTCATATCGTTACCGAGATATGGTCTCCAAAACTGAACACTGTATTTCAAGTGAGGTCTCGCCAGTGACTTATACAAGAATATTATCACTACCATCTTTTCTGCAGGTTGTCGTTTTTTTTGTTTTTTTTTCTTCAATGCTGCTGAGCATCCTTCTAGCTTTAGCCACTGCATACTATTTCATTAGACTCCCCTGGCTGACACTATGGTGCTGTGGTCAGTGTAATTGAGTCCGGTAGGTCCTAACATTGTTCAGAGCTTGAGTATGCCATGCTCTCCTAGCGTTGACAGCTGCCTTGTTCAGAGTTATTTTCCATGTGTTACAGCATGGATGGGCTGAAGAGGAGCAGGTGAATCCCCACGAGGCCCCTGGGGGTTGGGGGGGTAAGCAAGTGAATCCCCATGAGGCCCCCCCTTCCCTCTTGCTATCTCAGTAGGTCTGCAGTCTCATTTCAGTTCTTTCAATTTATTTATTTTATTTTATTTATTTAACAGTTTTTATATACCGCGCTATTCATCATCAGTGCGGTTTACATTTTAACAACATTGTACTTAAGCATAAAACATATGTCAAGTTTACAGCTAACAGGAAGTAGAACAGGGATAACGGGTTAAAGATAATATAACATGTTCACAACTATTTACAGTAAATTAGCATAGGCTTTGAGCTTCGTAGGTTAGAAATGCACTAGATTTGGTCGGGGGCAAGGAATGGAGTTTTGTGAATTTGACTAACCATATTCATTAGTTTGGGTTGGAAGGGGCGAAGGTGGGGAGGTAACACCTTGGGAGAAGTGTTGGGTGAAGAGGTGTGTTTTTAGAGCTTTTCTGAATTGGGACAGGTCTTTTTGTGATTTGATGTTGGATGGTAACATGTTCCAGCATCTGGGGGCGAAGGATGAGAAAGCTCTCATGGTAGTCGTCTGCGTGACTTTTGCTGGGTCTTTTGGGACCATGAGTGTGTTTTCTGTTACCGATCTTCTAGCTCTGATGTTTTGAGGGTGGTGAAGGATGTCAGATAGTGAGGATGGAGAGATTTGATGGAACGCTTTGAAGGTCAAGAGGAGGGTTTTGTATAAGATCCTGCATGTTATTGGGAGCCAATGAAGTTCAAACAGAATGGGAGTAATATGTTGACTCCTAGGAGCTCCGTATAGCACTCTTGCTGCTGTATTCATGGCCAACTGTAGTGGGTTCAGTGTGCTCTTAGGAAGGCCATGGAGAACAATGTTAGCGTAGTAGAAGTGCGGGGTGACTAACGCTTGGAAGGTTGTGCGGAAGTCATTTGGTTCAAGCATGGGTCTGAGAAGTCGTGTCCTGATCTTATGGTAGATGGTCTTTACTGTATTCTTTATGTGATCTTTGAATTCCAGCCGCTGATCCAGAATGACACCTAGGTAACGTATCATGGATTTGACCGGTAGATCGGCATCTCTTGTTCTTAACGTTGGTGGAGGAGAGAAGTCTTTATTCCTTGTGATAATCAAGACCTCTGTTTTTTTAAAGTTGACTCGGAGATTTTGTGTGAGCAGCCAATCGGAGATATTATTGAAGCAGGTGGTTAGAGGTGTGTAGTCGGGTTTTATAACGTTAACTGGTGTGAATAGGAGCACATCATCAGCATAAATGAGGCAGGAGATTCCGAGTGAGCGGGTGATGTTGCAGATTGGTTGCATGTAGATATTAAATAGCAAGGCAGAGAGGGAGGAACCCTGCGGTACTCCTTGCTTCTGTCGGAAAGGCTGGGACATAGTGTTACCAGTCCGGACCTGTTGCCAGCGATCCTCCAAATAAGATTTGCACCAGTTCCAGGCCGTTCCTTGTATCTCTTTTTCGTGGAGCCGGGCTAGCAGTTGATCATGATCGACGGAGTCAAAAGCTGCAGCTATGTCTAGGAATACCAATGCAACTCCATTTCTGACGTTGTCTGTTGTAGTAATGAGCATGTTCATTAAAGAGGCTAGAAGAGTTTTGACTCCGTGCCCTTCTCTGAATCCATGTTGGTTTGGGTCTAGTGGTGCTTCGGAGTCAATGTGTTGTTGAATCTGCCTCAGAGTAATCTTTTCTAGGATCTTGGCTAATAGGGGAATACTTGAAATTGGACGGTAAGAGTCTTCCTTCTTCGGATCAAGTTTATTATTTTTCAGTAAGGGACGAATGGAGGTCTGTTTGAGGGCAGTTGGGAATATCCCTGTGCTGAGTGACTGGTCCGCTATGGCTGCTATGTATGGGCTAAGTTCTGCTCTCATTGCTTTGATCCAATGAGCTGGGCATGGGTCATTAGGGGCGGTGGTGGCATTGATGGAAGTTATAATTTCTTCAATTGTTTTCGGGGATGGAGATGAAAATTTTATCAAGTATAAACAACATTGGGAGGTTGTGTGGTTTCACTTGATGTTGCTGTTGTGATTTTGATCATCTTAGATTGGATGTAGTCCGCATATAGTTGAGGTTGTACATGTTCATGCTGTGGTGGAGTAGGCTCTCCAGTTAGGAATTTTACTAATTGGAAGAGATCTCTTGGTTTGTTAAGAGACCGGTTAAGGAGTTTTGCATGGTATTCTTTTCTCCTGTCCCAGGTTAGCTGACGATGGGATCTCAAATGAGCTAAATAAGTGGTTTGGTAATCAGGATTCAGAGTATCTCCATTTCCTCTCTAGTTTCCTCAATTGATGTAAGGAGGCTCGTAGCTCGGCAGAGATCCATGGCGCGTTCTGTTTCTTGGGTCTGGGAGAATTGATAGAGGCTTGATTGTCTGTGATGAGAGGCTGGGCGGATAATCCTATGGCACTGTTCCAGTTCAATACAGTTTCATTGATGTTGTCATGTGTTTGAGAGAGTTTTGGGATGGTCTGGGAAATGATTGCGTCTCTGTTGAATGGTTTGAACCGAGAGGGTTTAGGGAGTGAATTGAGATATGATGGTTTGATTGGAGATTCCTCGGTTGGTATGCAGAATGTTATAAGATTATGATCGGACCCAGGGACGGGGGTTGTTGAGAACTCAAGTTGGTTTGGTGAGGAGGCAGATGAGGATGGTGCGAAGATGAGATCAAGGAGGTTTCCTTGTTTATGAGTAGGGTTTTTTACGATTTGTCGATAATGTAGGTTGTCCATGGCGTCAAGGAAGGAGTTTGATACTGATGGCATTGTGGATGCCAAATTGAAATCTCCTAGGAGCCAATTGGGTTTGTCAGGGTCTTTAGGGTTAATGGCAAGATCAATTATGTTTGAAAAGTCATCAGCTGGAGCGTTTGAGGTTCTGTAGATAAGATTTATGGTGTTGGCTTTGTTAGAGATGGACAATGTGTTTATGTGGTTTGTGACCTTGGTGGAGGTGGTGTGGTATTTTAATTCAGTTCTTGCTATTATGCAGACTCCGCCACCTTTTCTGTTTTCTCTGTTGCTGGTGTAAATTGAGTAGTTAGGTGGGGTAAGTTGGTTCATTAGAACATTATCAGTATCGGAGAGCCAGGTTTCTGTGACCAGAAGGATATCTAGTTTAAGGTTTGCTATAAGATCAGTGATGACGGGCCATTTGTTGCGGGCTGAGCGTGCATTAATAAGGGCACACTTGAGGTCTTGTAAAGTGTTTTTTAGATTAGACCTTTTGTTGTTTGTTGCTTCAAGAGGTACATAGAGAAGGTAGGTTTGTCTATTGTTATGTGTATTTTGTGGGTAGTGGTGTTGATTTTGGTGGGGTTTCCTATTTCTGTAATGGTGTATAGGAATAGGGTTGAGGTCAGTTGTTAGAGCAGAAGAGGCATGTAAGATGCCAGATAGTATGGAGAGGAGAAGTAGGGCGGGCGTAAAGGTGGCCATGATGTGCACTAATAAGGTATTCAGAAACCTATAGGTCAGGTGGAATAGAGCGGGATCAGTGGGCAAATATTTTGCAAGAGCTATATAAGATACACAAGTGTATTATGTTCCAGTGTACTGTTTTGAGCAGTTATATAAGAAACTTCAGTAAGCTGCTTCAGCATATAAACATCTATATAAGATACTTCAGTAAAATATATATTGTAACAGCTACATAAATACTTCAGTATATTTCAGGTAGACAACTAGATTAGATTGTTGCACTATATCTACTTTGTAACAGTAAGTAGATACTTAGTAGGTGTTGATTTGTAAGAGATACAGTCAAACCTCGGTTTTCATTTGCCCCGGTTTTCATACGCTTCGGTTTTCAACGTCTTTTTTGACTGAGATTTTGTCCCGGTTTTCATGCATTGCTTCGGTTTTCAACGTCTTTTGACTGAGATTTTGTCCCGGTTCTCGTACATCACCTTGGTTTTCGTAAAGTACAGTACTGTAAATACATACACCCTTGCGCTGCACACCGGTCTGTATACACTGCCAGAACGCCCCCCCGGACTCACCGATCGCCAGCATGATGAGAAGCGAAAGCCAGCTGAGCACGTAAATGAAACACATCCTCGAGCCTGGTCAGAGTCAGAGAGGCAAGGATTGCGCAGAGAGGAAGGCCCCGATCTCGTCCACCGCCTGCCCGTTCTCTGGAGCACCCCCTCAGGCTCGGAGGTAGCAGGGAAGAAAAACTGTCAACGTAAGCAGGAGATGTTGCATGAATGTGGGAGGCAGTTCTTTCTCTTGCAGGGTACGTCTGAAGCTATATCATTAAGATTTTCTGCCATTCTGAAGCATTGAGCAGATAATGTAAAAGTATTTTAATGGACTGAATCCAATGTGATTCCGAAGAGAGCTGGGCACAGCAGCTTGTCAGGGGTGGCTAAGGCCAGATGTTAACATACTGTACTGTACAGTACTGTACTTAGCTTGCTTTCAGTGATGTTAAATGTTCATTTATCCATTTCATTAATCATTTATATTTATTTCTCATTGTTTTCTGTATGTAAAAATATAGTTATTCTCTATAAAATGCATTTTTTGTGAATATTTTGGGTGTCTGGAACGGATTAATTGGATTTACATTATTTCTTATGGGAAATATTGCTTCAGTTTTCATACGTTTCGGTTTTAGTCAGACTTTTTCGAATGGATTAATCATGAAAACCGAGGTTTGACTGTACTTAGAAGCATGCAGTTGGATAGAGCTAATGATATATTGTGTGGCTTAAAGAGTATAGTAACGTGGTTGTGATAACTACTGCAAATTATATATCATAATGATTGAACATAGCACATGGAATACGTTAAGACATCGTAACTAGGACATAGGTTGTTAGCAATTGTGCGGTTAATATGGAGTGGGTCAATACTTAGTCTATGATTTTGTTGCTTGTTCTCAGGGAAGTTCTGTAGTTGCTGTTTAGGTGTGGCTTCAGTGCTTGTATGTAGCCTCTGGCTGTTTCCACGCCTAAGGGCCACGCCAAAGGGCCCTCTGGCGAGGCCCTCAGGCGCGGGCCCGCCTGGTGGCGGTTTCGTTTAAGGAGCTGCTGCCCCTCCTCCCACAGCCCCGATTGGGCTGGAGTCGGCAGATGGAAGTGCCCCTCTCGGGAAGCTTTTTATGGCTGCCTTCCCGCCGCTGGCGGTTTCGTTTAAGGAGCTGCTGCCCCTCCTCCCACAGCCCCGATTGGGCTGGAGTCGGCAGATGGAAGTGCCCCTCTCGGGAAGCTTTTTATGGCTGCCTTCCCGCCGCTGGCAGTTTTGTTTCAGGAGCTGCTGCCCCTCCTCCCACAGCCCCGATTGGGCTGGAGTCGGCAGATGGAAGTGCCCCTCTCGGGAAGCTTTTTATGGCTGCCTTCCCGCTGCTGGCGGTTTCATTTCAGGAGCTGCTGCCCCTCCTCCTCCCTCCTCAATACCCTTGAACGGATACCATCCGGTCCAGGTGATTTGGTATTCTTCCGTTTTATGGAATAGTTGTAATACATCTTTCCGGTTTATCGATATTTCTTCAATTCTTCTAATATATCACCATTATATACCATTCAGGCACGAATAAATTCCCTACATCTTCTCCATTAAAGACTGAAGCAAAGAATTCATTCAGTCTCTCTGCTATGCCTTGTCCTCACTCAGCACCCCTTTTACTCCTCTGTCATCCAGTGGTCCAACTAACTGTCTCACGAATGTACTTGAAAACGTTTTTATTATGCATTTTTGCTTCCATGGCAAGCTTTTTTTCAAATTCTTTGCCTGCCTTATCCAGTGCCTTGCATCTAACTTGGCATTCCATGATGTTCCTACAGTGCAATCCAGACTCCTGGGTTGTGCCCCCCTTTCCAGCAGATAGAGACTGAGCATGCTAGCTTTTGCTGCTGATACTGTATAAGGAGCCAGCACTACTCCCACCAAGCCAGTATTCTCATTCTCCAGCAGATAGGACAGAACCCTTGGTAGTTTGGGCTGTTCCTAGGCTACAGTGAGGGTTTTTTTTCAGAAAGACACAGGAGAGGTAAAGCCTTGAGAAATATTCTGGTGCTAAAGTTGTGGTGCAGGTTGGTAGTCAGGGCAGGCAGCTGTGGTGACTAGGTCTGCCCCGAGAGACCGAGGCCATTTGGTCAGCGTTAGGTCCTTGGGAGGAGTGGAGGGGGGCCTGCTTCCTTCCAACCTATCCAAGAACAGACCTCTGGCCTACAGCACCGGTACTCTTTGGTGGGTAAGAGGCTGTCGAACTTGCTGTTGCGATTGGAGGGACATTTTGCATATTTAGCTTGGGATCCCTCTATTTTAGTTGCACCGCGTGGGGTTTTCTTTGGCGGGGCAGAGAGCGGCATTCTTTAGTAGTAGGATGCCAGCTAGCAAATTAGTCTGTGTTGGGTGTGCTAGCAGGCGGAGTCGTCTCTCTTCGGTCAGAACCTCGTTGACAGAGGTGCTGTGCCGGGAGGAGAGTTTGCCATGTGCAGAGGCCACAAGAGGGCCTATTTTGTTAGCTCTGTCAGCACTCTTGGCAGGAACAGCAGCCAATTTGTCGTCAGGTCGGCATCGGGGCATTCGGAATGGAAACCTCTGTCGTAGCAGGTGGATTCTCCCCTTATTTCCGATGTCGGTCGTCTTTTCCGCGGTTCCGTTTTCACCGGACTTCGTTCCGTTGCTATATCAGGCTTACTGTATTGAACAGGGCCTGATGGAGCCTCAGAAAGCAGGGATATGGTAGGCACCTCAGCAGAGGGAGCAGAGGCGCGAGAGGGGGCTCGCGGAAAGTTTTAGCGGTTAGAGCTGTGGCTGGATCAGGGGCTTCAGAGGAGGAGCTGGGAGTCAAAGCGCTCTCTGGGGTCTGATGATCCATTGGAGGGTCCCTCTGGGCGGGAGGCCAAAAAAGGCTCCACAGCCCTTCGGGGGACTCTATACCGGCTGGGGAGGACCCCATTATAGTCAGGGTTTTCCGAAAGGAAGAGTTGGTTTCCTTGATTACAGACTCGCTGGTGGCACTGAATCTCTCAGCGGAAACACCAGCGGTGGATCCCCCTTTGGAGGATCCATTGCTTCCAGGGATCCGTTCAGCAGAGACGGCCTTTCCAGTGCACAGGGCCCTGAAATATGATCGAATTGGAGTGGTGCGCTCCTGAGGCGGGCTTGCGTGGCACAAGGGCCATGCAGTGTCTCTGTTCAATTCCAGTGGAGGAACGGGAGCGTTTTCTACTGCCCAGAGTGGATTCCCTGCGAGGGGCAGATTGCCCAAGGTAGTTGGACGCTGGACCAAACACACAGTGGTCCATCAACGGGCTCAAAATGCGAGCAGTCAGGTTGACCTTTCGGGAGTTTCAAGAGTTGCTCCGGAACAAGGCCATGAGAGTTCTGTCAGACAATGCCTCCACGGTGGCCTTCATCAATTGGCAGGGAGGAACAGGCAGCGTCAGTCTGGTGGAGATTGCTCCGCTAATTCAGTGGGCAGAGGCCAATCTCCAGCAGCTTTCAGTTGCTCATGTGGCTGGGAAGGTCAATCTGAAGGCTGATTACCTAAGCAGACATCAGCTGGATCCCGGAGAGTGGTCCTTGGTGGACACAGTGTTCAGGCAGCTGACTTGTCGTTGAGGCCAGCCAGTCCTGGATCTCATGGCATCGGCAGAAAATGCCAAGGTGGAGCAATTCAGCAGGTGCAGGGAGCACATGTTCGAGGGCCTTGATGCTCTGGCTCAAGGCTGGCCAGCGGAAGGTCTGCTTTATACCTTCCTGCCGTGGCCTCTCATCAGACATCTGGTTCAACGGATAAGAGTCCCATGCCAGTCTGGTGATTTTGATAGCTCTGGATTGGCTGCGGAGGCCGTGGTATGTGGATCTGGTGAGACGTCTGGCAGACGAGCCATAGAGGCTACCAGTGTGGCCAGATTTGTTGTCACAGGGACCAGTCCTGATATCTCAGGTGGATCAATTCTTACTTATGGCTTGGCCCTTGAGAGGGCATCTTTGAGGCATAGGGGCTATTTGTCAGCGTTGGTGGAAGTCTACATCCCTAGCTTACGTGCGGGTGTGAAGAGAGGCAATGGCGGCCCTTCAGGGCTTTGATCCCGGAGGTTCTTGCCTTTCTACAGGATGGCTTTGAGAAGGGACTAGCACTGAACTCCGGGTGCAGGTTGCGGCGTTAGCGTACCATCGGGGGTGAGTCCGGGGAGTCTCCTTGGCAGCTCATCCAGATGTGGTTGGGTTTCTCTGGGCAGTCAAGCAGCTGAGGCCGCCCTTGCGGCCCTGTGTTCCAGCCTGGGACCTCAACTTGGTTCTGGAGCTCTCACAGGAACACTGTTTGAGCCCCTTGTGGCTGCATCCCTCAAGGATGTTACCCTGAAGGTAGTTTTTCTGGTGGCCATTTGTTCGTTGCGTCAGATTTTGTAACTGCAGGCCTGTTTTGCAGGGAGCCGTACCTGCTTCTCGCAAAGGATAGGGTGATCTTGCGCACGGTGCTGTCCTTTTTGCCCAAGGTGGTTTCCCCTTTTCATATAAACCAGACCATGGCTCTCTGTTTCTCCTAGGGGTGGGGAGCAGCAGTTTTGCGCTGTGGATGCACAGAGGGTCCTCCATTGATACGTGAAAGTCACGGAGGTTTTTAAAAGATGGACCATCTCTGTTTGTCCTCTTTGGGGGAGGGGGCGCCACACAAAGGGGAGGCGGCATCGAAGGTCTCCATTGCAAGATGGATAAAGGAGGAAATTGAGTCGGCATATCTGTTGAAAGGTTAAGGCAGTGCCCATGGGGCTCCAGGCACACGCCACCGGAGTGCAGGCGGTGTCCTGGGCAGAGCGTGCTCTGGTTCCGCCAGCAGATATTTACAGGATGGTGACATGACATCCTTGCCCACCTTTGTGCTCAATTACAAGTTTGATTTGCAGGCGCGTTCAGAGGCACATTTTGGGGCTCGGGTGTTGGAGGCCGGGCTTGCTGGTCCCGCCCATGTTTGAATACTGCTTTGATACATCCCAGGAGTCTGGACGGGACTGTAGAGATGTCATGGAAGGTGAAATTAGACTTACCTGTTAATTTCCTTTCCATTAGGATCTACAGTCCAGTCCAGAGCCTGCCTGTTTTTAGGGACTGGCAGGCCCGGTTATGAAGGTCAGCATGTAAGGTATTGGACATTTATCTTCCAGTTGAGTCGGGGAAGGGGATCTGTGGCCACCGGATTGGTTCTCAAGGCCAGGGATTCCGAGGGTAGCCTTGGTCTGTTTGGGCTGCTGTCACTAAAGGAGTTTGAAAGTTGAGTGTATATAGTTGACCATTGGGCTGATACGGGTTCTTAGGTTCTGCTTTGACATTGGAATACTGGCTTGGTGGGAGTCTGGACTGGACTGGACTGGACTGTAGGTCCTAATGGAAAAAAAAATTAGTAGGTAAGTCTAATTTCACCATGCTTATGTTTTCTGTTTTCTTCATTTAAGGAGGCATCCTTAAAGGATCTTGCCTTGAAAGTGGTGTTCTTGGAAGCAGTCTGCTCTATGAGTCGCATCTCAGAGCTGCAGGCATTATCATGTTGAGAACCCTCCCTGGTCTTCCACCCGGAAAAGGTGTTTTTGCAGACTGTTTCCTTCTTGCCAAGTGGTGACCCCCTTTTACGTTAACCAACCCGTGTCCCTGCCCATGCTGCAAGATGAAGGCAACTTGGGGGAGAGCAAAAAGATGTGATTACTGGATGCCAGGAGGGTCTTACGACAGTATCTGAAGCAGACAAAGTGTTCTTACAGTCCCGACTGTCTTTGTCCTCTTCGGGAGGGGGGGGGGGGGCGCGGCAGGGGGAAGTGGCTTTCAAAGCATCCATAGCGTGATGGCTGAAGGAGGCTATTGCTGCGGCTTACCAACTGAGGTGCAGGCTGTTTCCTCCGGTGCTGCGCAACCACTCTACCAGGGCGCAGGTGGCATCCTGGGCTGAGGCAAGTCTGGTGCCACCTGGGGAGATATGTAGAGTGGTCATGTGGGCGTTGTCATATGCACTATCACCTCAATGTCTGTGCTCAGGAGGAGGCACGGTTCGGGGCTAGGGTGTTGCAGGCTGGCCTCGCAGGTCCCACTCCTTAAGAGGCATTGCTGTGGTACATCCCATGCGTCTGGACTGGACTGTAGGGATGATATGGAAGGTGAAATTAGACCTTATCTGATGATTACCTGTCCTTGAATCCGTCCAGTCCAGAACCCATCCTATGCACTCATCCTGTCTGTTGCGGTCAGGGGAAGGGAAAGAGGAGGCTCCATGGTTCGTATGTTTTTTTTTGGTTTGGGGCATGGGCCTTGGACTCTTCCATCCAATCATCTGGGAAGTTATTTGAATATTTGTCATGGTTAGGGGTTGGATGGACTCCTAGGAGTAGGATCCTTTCAGGGGTTAAGAAAGGGGGTGGGGGGGAAGAAACCTAAAAGAAAAATAAGTGAATGAGATAGTTAAAGTGAAACACAGAGGAGTGCCCTGAGAGGAATCAGATGGCCCATCCCTTGAAGGAAAGTTTTTAGATATGAGACCAGTTGATTCTCTTTTGGCTTAAATCAGTGGGTCTCAACCTTTTTTGTACCGTGACCCCTTTTACCATTGGTCAACTTGTGATGACCCCCAATGATAAAATCAAATGCGTCTTTCTTCCTTTACCATTAACGCATTGTCGCTGTAATCATTTGTTGAATTATTAATATATTATAGGCCTTTGCATTATGTTTTTTAAATAAAATTTACTTATTTAAACCACAATAATTAATCCCAATAACAAGTAACAATATTTAATTTAAAAATTATGATGATTTTGTAGTCAAATCACTAATATGAAATAAAATTATTTTTTCTACCTTTGTTGTCTGACCAATTTATTCTGTGATCATGCTGGTCCCGATCTGAGGCTTCTGCTTTCCTGTCTTCTCTTAGCTCTCTTTCTGTGGTCTATGGTCCATCTGCCATTTCATATCTCTTCTTTCGTTTTCTTCACTTCTTTCCATCAGCCTATTTCCAGTCCCAGTAACCCTCCCCAGTCCTCACTCCCAGTACTTTCCAATGTCAACTTGCATTTCCATGGCTGCCACTGGTGTCCATTCCCTTCCAGTCCCCCTCCTTCCCCACTGACCAGTCCCTTCTAGTACAAATACCATGGCAGCCCCTCTCAGATCCACTCCCTTCCAGTTCCATTCTCCCATCCCCTCGTATCAGCCCATTTGCAGCCTTAGCCCCCAGTTTTCTTCCAGGGCCAGCAGCTCTATCCTCCCCTCCCCACAATCAGCCCATTCCCAGTCGAAGCCCCCAATCAGCTCACTTCCAGTGCTAGTCCCCCCTCAACTCCATTACCAGTGCTAGCCTCCCCTAATCAGCCCAATACCAGTCCTACCCCCATCAGCTCATTACCAGTCCTAGCCTCCACTAATCAGCCCATTTCCAGTCATAGCCCCCCCGATCAGCTCATTTCCAATGCTAGCCTCCCATCAGCCTATTACCAGTCGTAGCCTCACTGATCAGCTCATTTCCAATGCTAGCCCCCTATCAGCCCATTACCAGTCCCACCCCCCTTGATCAGTCAATTCCCAGTCCTAGCCTTCCCTAATCAACCCATTACCAGTCCTAGCCCCCCCCATCAGTCCATTACCAGTGCTAGCTCCCCCATCAGCCCATTATAATCCTAACCCCCACTGTCTCTCCCCTCTGTCCAGCATTTATCCCCTGTCTGTCCAGTATGTCCCCCTGTCTCTCCCCTTTGTCCATGTCAGCCCCCTTCCCTCCCTCCATGTCAGCCCCACTCAGTCCATGTCAGCCCCCCTGCCTCCCTCCCTTCATGTCAGCCCCCCTTGGTCCATGTCAGCCCCCCTCCCTCCCCCTTGTCAGCCCCGTTGCAGGTTCCCTGCCCCCTCTCCCCCTTTCTGCCTCCTTCTGCAGCCGCAGCTCATTGTCTCTTAAGGAACCGCAGATGTGCCTGTGAAGCCATTGCAGAGCCTTTCTGTCTCTAAACGGGCTCCGTGCAGCATTGTCCTGCCTCCAAAGGAAGTAGTGGCTGTGCCCCCTGGTGTTGGGGTGCCTTATCTGAGAGGAGAGCTTCTGGACTCCAGATTGTCCTTCACGGAATTCTTTCCTTTTTGCAAGGGCCTGGTTCTTCTGATGTGGAAATTCTGACCCTGCAACCTCTGGTTGCCCTTGGACACAGTCTTGTGTTGGGCAGGCTGAAAGTAGAAGCCCTATGCGAATGTCCCTGGGTTTTCAGCGAGGATCTGAAATGTTGGTAGGAAGATTAGAGGAAGATCGGTGGGGGGGGGGGGCAGGTTCCAGAGATTGGGGGCACATAAATAGAAAGCGGAGGACTGAGTAGAGTGGTAACGAGTACGGAAAGCAGGAGGAAGGTAGACTGTTCACAGGCATAGTGCGAAGAGACCGAGAAGGAACCCCCAGGATGAGAAGAAAGGAGAGAGAGTGGTAGGCCAGAGTGCAGTGTCTTGTGAACGAGAGTGAGGATCTTAAATTGAACACGATAGGGGCTGGGTAACCAGTGGTGCTGTAGAAAGAGGGGTGATGTGGTCAGAGTTGGAGATGTGAGCGAGGAGGTGAAGAACGGTATTTTGCAGTGTCTGCAGGCGACGGATTTCGTAGTCAGGAAGACCAGCATAGACGATATATTGCAGTAGTCAATACATGTGATTATTAAGGAGAGTATGAGGGGATGAGGGTAGTGAGAGGCCTCTGTGGTAAGGAGTGAACGAACATAATGAATTTGGCACAATGTGAAGTTTTATGTTGTAGTTCCCAATAAGATAACTTTCCCTGTAGCATCTCTTTCCCTTTTATAGTATGCTGCCCCAGCAATAAAAGATTCCTGTATATAGACTTTTTAAAATCCTCCCATACTCCTGATGCAGGGACCTCCCCCCCCCCCCCCATTGAACCCTAGATATTCCATTAGATCTCTCCTAACTCAACCATAGGTTTCAGCCTTCTCCAATAGCAATTCATTAAGTCTCCAAAATTTAAGATCTCTCTCTCCCCACTATTACCCGCCAACACTACCCACACAGTTGAATGATCTGACCAGCTCCTTGGTTTAATATCTACGCCTACAAGCTTTCCCACCATACCTTTATCCACCAGTAACGTATCAAATCTGGAAGTTGTCTTATGTACCGGGGAATAGAAAGTAAATTCTTTTCTCTTCACGTTCCTAGACCGCCATACATCCACCAACTCGGTGTTCCATAAAGGACTTTAATTTTCTCCTCTGCTTGCCACTTACCTCACTGGCCCCATTAGAGGTATTCAGGAGAGGGCTGAATATGCCTTGGATGCTGATGGGCTCTGATGTGGATGGGGAAGTGCTCTAACCTTCAGAAGATTATGCAGAGGCCGGCGTGATCTGCCTATTCTGGAAGGACATGCTGGCGGTGTTGATTACCAGGGTCTCATCCCTCTTTTGAACTTGACGGATGTTTTCAGCATGGAGCAGGAGCCTAAGATACACACGCTGCTTCAAGGGCTGTGGAAATCCACTACTGTCTTCCTGTACTCGGAGGTGATTAAGGATATGATCCGTTCGGTGGGATTCCCCTGACTCCCTACTTAAAGGTTTAAGAATGTATAAGAAGTTCTCCGCTCTACTGGAGAAGTGCTTTGAGTGGTTTGTCATTCCCAGAGTAGATACGCAAGTCACGGCGGTTACCAGATGGACTTCCATTCCTGTGGAAGACGGACCAGCCTTAATTGATTTTCTGAACCGCAAGGTGGATTCCTTGCTGAGGAGCCAGTACGTCATGGCAGCAGCTATTCTACAGCTAGTGGCATGTGCCAGCCTGACATCTTGAGTCCTGCTCCAGTGGATTCAATCTCTTCTGCCTGATGGTACTTTTTCCCTCTCTTGGAGTCTCTTGCGGCCTTCCTTTCTGGTGCAATGTATGACTTGGTATGTTTTTATGGCCAGGGATGATGCCCTGATGATGGTGTCATGGTGTTTGATTTGGCTCCGGCACTGGACAGCGGACACATCCTCCAAAGCCCAGTTGGCTCAGCTGGCCTTTAAGGGGAAACTTCTGTTTGCTACTGATTTGGAGAAGCTGGTGAAGGACCTAGGTGAGACAAAATCTTACCGCCTCCCAGAAAATAGGCCCAAGGGGACTTTGAAGAGGGCTGGTGTCTTTCATCGTCAGCCTCTGCCTGTCGACCAAGGGGAACGCTGGCCAGATATCCCGGGGGTCTTGGGACTTTTGCCCTTAACAACCTGGGAAACCTTTCTTCCCCTCTGCTTTCAGCCTCTGGCTCATTCCTAGTTCTTTCATGGAGCATGTGGGCCCATGGATTCAGCCTCTTCCAGAGGTGGACCCTCCCGGGCTGTGCAATGAAGGTTTGGGGGCCCATTCCCTGGTCCCTCCAGTGGGCGGCAGGCTTCACCTCTTCTTTCAGGAATGAGTACAGATCACCAAGGATCGCTGGGTGCTAGACACCATTCAGTTCAGCTATGTCCTGGAATGCAAAGAGCCAATTCTCGATGCCTTCATTGTTTCCCCTTGTGGGTCTATGGTCAAGGTGCTGCTTTGCAGACCACCTTGGACAAGTTGCAACGCCTGAAGGTGTTGGTGCCCATCCCCCCGGACGAGTGGGGCAAGGGCAGAAACTCCATCTATTTTGTGGTGCCAAAGGACAGTTCTGACCCACTCTGGACCTCAAGGGGGTCAGTGAGCACTTGTGTGTCCTGTGCTTCCAGATGGCAACCTTGCGCTTCATGATGCAAGCAGTGCGCAGAGGGAAATTCTTGCCATCTCTGGATCTGGCCGAGGCGTTTTCATATCCTGATCTGGGTGGATCAGCAGAAGTGTCCACATTTTGCCATTCCTGGCTCTCACTATCAGTTCACTGCCCTCCCTTTCGGGCTTCCCATCACCCCAAGGACATTCTCCAAGGTCATGATGGTGATGGCTGTAGCGCTACGGTGCCATGGGATCTGTATCCATCTCTGTCTGGACAACTGGTTCATCCAAGCACATTCCCTCTCAGAAGTGTCTCGGGTCATGTCCTTTTTGGAATGCCTCAGCTGGTTGATCAATCGGGGAAAGAACCAACTATTGCCTTCCCAGTCCTTGGAATTTCTGGGAGCACTTTTTGACATTTGAGTCAGCAGAGTTTTCCTGCCGGGGAGAAAGTCAAAACTGTTGGATTGGCGCTGTTCTGTGCACAACAAGCCCCCAGAGTCTGGGATTATTTTTAGCTCCTCTGATTGATGACTGCAACCATAACAATAGTGCCGTGGGTGCATGCTCACATGCAAATGCTCCATTGGCCCCTATTGACTAGATGGTTCATGAACGCTCAGGAGTTTGAGCGCAGGCTTCCATTCCCGTTAATGGTGAAGGCCAGCTTGTGCTGGTGGCGGCAGCAGGCCTGTCACCTGAGGAAGGGCATAGAGCTGAACGATTTTCTCTTGGGTCCTACTGACGGATGCCAGTCTTTCTGGTTGGGGAGCCCATTGCTAATACCGTATAGTCCAGGGCCGTTGGAATCACAGGGAAGCAGTGTGGCCCATCAGCCACTTCGAGGTGAGGGCGATCAGGTTGGCTCTTCTGTGTTTCTGGCACCTGGTTGTGGGTCGAGGGGTTAGTGTTTTCAGACCATTCCACAATGATGGCACCAGGGTGGCACTGGAGAAGAATCTCCTAGCCTTATCAACCTGGCACATTGCCAGCATGAACAGTGTAGAAGCGTATTTCCTCCGGCACTCTCTGAATCCTGGTGAGTGGGAGTTGAGTCAGGAGGCATTTCAGTTGATTCTGCACCGTTGAGATTTGCCTGGAAATGGATCTGATGGCAACTCGCTCTAATGAAAAGATTTAATGCTGCTTCAGTCACCACACAGAGATGGTGTCTGAGGGCATCGACATCCTGACCCAGCCTTGATCAAGTCAACAGCTGCTGTATGTGTTTCCTTCATGCCCCTGGTGGGGCATGTGAGTCTGCATTTAGAGGTCTAGCCAGGCAGGATTGTTCTATTAGCATCGGATTGGCCGCGGAAAGCATGGTTCGGAGATCTAATGTGGCTTCTGCAGGTGCCTCCTCTTTGGCTGCCTCCATCTCAGGGACTATTGCGGCAGGGACCGATTGTCTGGAGGACCCTGTTCCTGCTTGCTTATAGCATGGTTCTTGAAAGGACACTGTCAGCACGTAAGGGCTACTCTCCAGCAGTAATCTTTACTATACTTGGTGCCTGGAGGTGGTCTACCAAACTAGTGTATGTACGGATATGGTGCCTCTTTGAGCGCTGGTGCAGTGCACTATACTTGGCTCCTGAGACAGTCAAGATATCCTCTCTGTTGGCCTTTCTGCAGGATGGCCTAGAGAAGGACCTTTCATTAGTTCCCTGAAGGTTCAGGTGGCAGCTCTGACCAGTTTCTGTGGTGGCAGGAAACTCTTTGGCATTGAAACTGGACATCTCATGTTTTCTCCTGGGGATTTGGCATCTGATCTCTTCCTGAGATCTGTATCTGGTGCTCAGGGCCCTGATGGCAGCCCCTCTTGAGCCATTGAAGCATGCTGCCTTAAAGGATTTAATGCTTAAGACTGTCTTCTTGGTCGTGATTTATTCTGCAAGTGGATCTCTGAGCTGCAGCTCAATCTGTCTTTTTCAAAGGAGGCAGTTTCCACTCGGCCTATGACTTCTTTCTTGCCTAAAGTACTGTCTCACTTCATGGGAACTAGGTAGTTGCCTGCCCTTCTCTAAGGAGCAGTGCTAGGAAAAGGATAAGGATCTTTGCTTTGTGGATGTCTGGAGAGTACTTCTCCAGTACTTGGAGGATACAATTTCCTTTGTAAGTCAGACCATCTTTTTGTGCTGTTTTGCTGGCTGCGCAAGGGTAAAACTGCGGCCAGCTTGGTTTTGGCATGCTGAATTAAGGAGGCTATTACCTCTGCATACCTGTTGCAGAATCGTCTGGTTCCGGAGGGTTTGTGTGCCCATTCTACCAGAGTGCAAGCGCCCTTGTGAGTAGAGTGGAGCTTGGTAGCACCCGCAGACATTGTCAGGCAGCAGCATGGGCATCACTTTCCACTTTTGTCGAGCATTACCGCTTTGATGTCCACGTGTGGGTGGACATGGCCTTTGGCTCATGAGTTTTGCGAGCTACTGTGTCATCGTCTTACCCAATGGTGGTGTAGCATTGGTACACCTCACTTGTGTGGACTGGTCTAGCAGGATGATATGGAAGGTGATATTTTACTTACCAGTTAATATCATTTCTTGAGTCCTGCTATACCAGTCCAGGGCCTGCCCCTGAAATTGTATTTGCTCTGCTCTTCTGCTGTGGTACCCTTGGATTCGCTTTGTGGTTTGTTTTTTTTATACTTGACTGCAGGTTCATCTTCTATGGACAGCCTTCTATTTATGCTTTCCTGTACATTGTTCTCCACTGATTACTCCTTGTTGCCCATGTTGAGGTTCTGTGAGGCTTACCATATTTTCTCCCGAATACTTGGGGACCTCTGGTGGCTAAGGCGAATAGGGGCATGAGAGTGATGTCATTGAAACCTAGGCTTTTCATTCGTTCTGTGTCTCCACCAATCTGCTGGTAGGGGAACACAACCACTTGTCTGGACTGGTCTAACAGGACTCAAGGAAAGGACATTAACTGATAAGTAAAATGTGACCTTTATAGCCCTTTTCAGTAGATTAGCTAGTCTGTTGTGGAAGACACTTAGTGCCGCCTTTGATAAGTGGATGCCATCTCTGCTTAGTAGCCCTTGGAAAATCATGCAGTCATTCAGGAAGCAGAAATGCTTTCAGTGGCATCAGGCATTCATCTCCAGGATATGAACCTCTGTTTCGGCCCTGATCCTCAACTGGAAGGATTGAGGAGAACACCACCTGTGTACTAAGCGTTTCACCTTCTCTCCAGAGCCACAGAGCCACTTTTAATATGCTTATGTGGTAACCTAGCAATATCATTTGTGCCAATATGGATGAGTAGCATTAGAGGATAGTCAGTAGGCTTAGGAGTCTCTGCAAACTCTCCATAACATCTTTGATCTTAGCACAGGCAAGCAGCACACCTCCCTGGACATCACATCTGGGCAGCAATAGATGCCTCTGTACCACTCAGAAGGGAGTAACCAATCACCACTAAGTGCCAAACGGTGTCTTTGTGTGCAAGATTAGGTACTGCTAGCACAGACCCATGTGTGTGTGTTTGTGTCTGGCTTTTTCTCCTTTTTTTAACACAAACATTTTGCGCAGAAGTTATTTGTATGCTGTTTGCTTACAGCATCGAGGAGTAGAACTCGTGTTTTAGACTTGCATTAGGAAGCCCTAGACCGAGCTTTAGTGCAGGGCTGTAATGTAGGGTTTCTACATCAGCCTGTTTAGAGCCTGCTAGTAGAGATCCAAGTAATCTTGTGTGGGTAAGAACAAGACAAGTACTCTTATCTCCTGTTTAATTCTAGACCAATGTAAATATAGGGAGGTTAACTGGGAAGCAGGTACCCTGCCTATTAGAAATGCATAAAGGCAATTTCCAAAGCATCAGAGGATCGAGACAGATTCTCAACTTTAGTTCGTAATGTCTGTATGCAAACAAAGTGGAAATAATTCCAAGCCGCCTAATCTGACTTTCATGACTTACCTTTGAGGATTCAGCTCAAAAGAGAGAATACGAGGTTGGCAACTTCTCTTGGAGACCATCTGTCCCTCTCCTCTAGCCTACATTTAAGAATCAAAAATATGTTCTTTATACAGGAAATGAGTCTTACTGTGGGGCCTTGGTTTACATCAAATATAGGGACTTAAGCCAAATGGGACCTGCTCCTAAGATACTGGATTTCTGGAAAGTCACATTTGGCTTTTTTCCCCACATAGCTTTATTAAGACAAACAGTATAACAAATTGTAAAATCAAAAAAGGGAATGCCAAAAATACATAACCATATACATAACTGCAAAGACAAGCAGAATACTCCCACGATGTATCTGGATCACCTCATCTTTTCAAAATAAATAACCTACAAAAGACCAAACGAAACCCCCACTATCCTTTCCCTCCCCAACCACCACTCTCCCTCGCCCCCCCAACCTGAGTGAGGACCTGACCCTAAACCTTCCTTCCAAGAAGTCACCCAGTCACACATCCCATACGATTTCACAAAAGGCTCCCAAACTGCTCAAAGCGAACCTGGCTCATGTGTCTCAAGGCAAGCCCTCGCTCCATATCATAAATGTCCCACGTGCGTCCCAGCCACCTTGTCAGCTCTGGCGGTTCCACCTGCTTCCAGGTGGATGCCAGAGTTTAGCCACAATTCATACAGTGTTAAACCAGTGCTAACTGTGACTGCTTAGCACCTGGATTAGTACACCCAAACTGAAAAATTACAGGGTCCCATGGGATCTCTTGCCCAATAAGCTATTTTACCCTATAGTGGATACCTCTCCAATAACCCTGTCCACATGGGGAAGTCCACCACACATGCACCAATGTCCCACGTTCCACTCATCCTGCATCCATGCCAGCACCTATCAGTCATCCCTGGATAGGCTTTGCACAAGCGGGCAGGGATCATATATCAGCCATATACCAATTAATAATTAGGTTTTTTTGTATTCACTGCCACAGAACTCTTCCAAAGCCAGCCCTCAATTTGTTTCCACTGCTGGTCCATATACGCAAGCTGCAGTTCTTGTTATCAGTAGGCTCTATGCTTCTCCACCTGAAGAGCCTGCTTCTGTTAGCATGCATACAGGGCGAAAACCAGCACCCTGGAGAAAGTCTGCTCTAAACATAACATCTCCAAATCATTGAGTGGCTGGGCCACCTGAGCCCAAATCTCTTTACTCTTCACCCAATTCATTAGTTGGGGTGTGAAAAAAAGCATGATGATCAGGCAGGTCAAAGGTGTCCTGAAGCTCTCTGAATGGGAGCAATCGGCCATCTTCAAAAAGCTGTCCTAAGTGACTCAACCCTTTAGCTCCCTAGGCGCAAAATACAGCCGAAGTAGTTCCCTGCTCAAACGCTTTGTTATAGACTATTGGGGACAAGGGGGACAAAATCAACCCCTGAGGCCAAAACTATTTATCCCAGCAATGAATGGTATGCTTCTCTATGGGGTTCTGGGACTTTGGATAGCCCCGGAGACCCGGTTTCAACCACAACTGTTCACCCAGCCCCCCTGACAGTGCACTTTCCAACTGGACCCACTGCTTATGACTAGCAGGGTTCATCCACTCTATTCCTGCATGGCTCAGGGCCCCCGCATAGTACCACTTAAGGTTTGGTGTCCCCCCCCCCCCCCTTCCGAGGATGGATGTAAAGGATGTGTTGTGCAATCTGTGGTTTATTTGACTGCCAAATAAATTTCAACAATCATTGCCAGGTCTCCAGTGCCCCTGGAGGTAAAGCCACAGGAAGCACCTGAAATAGGAACAATAATCATGGAAGGATTACCATCCTTGTAACAACTATTACGCTTAATCATTTGTATAGTGCTACGAGGCATATGCAACGCTGTACAAACATATAAAGAAGACAGTGTCTGCTTGTAGAGCTTACAATCTAATCAAGACAGACATAACGATACAAGAGAAATAGGGGGGTTCAAATAGGGAAGAAGATAGGCCATGTGGTCTTTTTCTGTCATCATATTTCTATGTTTCTATCTAGTCTGTCCCCCGGCAGATAAGGAGAACAAGGGATTAGGATCCAAATGTGGTCTCAAAGAGGTAAGCCTTTAGCTTGGATTTGAAGAGGGGGAGAGAAGAGACTTGATGTAAAGATAAAGGAAGTTTGTTCCATGCATGCTCACATATTTATGCCTTGTTAACCTATGACTTTATCCAAAAATGGGTTCTTGTCATGCAACTGATCAAGGACTGAACAAAAGTTGGGGAAATCCAGAGAAATCAGTCTCCGAGTAGCTCAAACGACCAAGAAAGCAATAGTCCAGTCCAGACTTTCAAGTCTTTTTTTTTTTTTTTCTTTTTCACCCGTTGAAGCAGCAGAGGATAATTGGCTTTATACACCACACCAGGTTCGGTGGTCAACTGCACCCCAGGTATTGCAATGAGCCAGTCACCCAGTGAAAAGGGTAATCTGCCTGTATCTGGGAAACATCCCCAGGGCCCACCCTGAGGTTCAAAATTTCAGACTTAGAATAACTAATTTTAAAGCCTGAGACCCTGAGTAGGCCCCAAAAAGATGCATGGCATGCAGGAGAGAATCCAGTGGTTCCGTCAAAGACGATATTATCTGCAAACAATGCAATTTTATATTTGCTGTTGTTGATTTGAACACCCTACACATCCTGGGAAGCCTGTTACCACTGAGCCAAGGGTTCCATTATGAGTGCAAATAACAGAGGGGACAACAGGCACCCCTGATGAGTGGAAAGTAATCGGAATGACCCCCATTGACTGAACACAAGCTCTGGGCCCCTGATACAAACTGTGCACTTAGACCTGGAAGTGGGGCCTGAATCCCATCTTATCTAGGACTCCCCATAAGAAGTCCCAGTTCGCACTATCAAATGCTTTCTTCCGATCTACCCCAAGGAGGATCGGGCCACTGTATATTATCTGGAGTCTGCCGGCCTGCCACAAACCCCACTTGGTCTCCATGGACCAGCTGGGGGAGGAGCAGATTCGGTTTTGTGGCCAGCACCTTGGCCAAGATTTTGACGTCAATATTCAGAAGAGAGGGTGATATGATGCCTCATTAGTAGACGTCCCTGGTTTGGGCAGCACAGATATCACCACCTCCAGCTGCGAGGGCAGCAAAGTCTTCCCCTGCAACACCACATTGAAAACTTTTAATATTCTGGCATGGGGCCTTTCCAGCCGGCAGACAACGAATAGCCAGCTGCACTTTTTGGGCCGCAATCTCAGTCTCTAGCCGCTCACACTCAGCCCCCATCAAGACGGGGAAATCCACATCCGGAGATAGTCCGCAATCCATGCCGGAGCCACAGCCTCCGCCTTGTAAAAGTACATCATAAAGTTTGCAAAATTATTCCTAATCTCCCCTGACTTCACACAGAGGCATCCCATCCAATCTCGCAGCTCAAGCACCATATGGTCAGCCTGTTGCTTACGCAAGGGGACTGCCAGATATTTACCAACCGTGTTTCCCTTCTCATAGAATGTCTGTCGAAGCCAACAGTGCTTAAGGTCAAGATCCTGCTGGACATGCTCATCCAAGCAGGCTCACACCTCCATCACTTCCAGAATTGTCAAGAGCATGTTTGAGCATGTTGATCCTGCAAGCGCTCAACCTCTGTGGACAGATGCCGCAGCTCATGCTCACATTGTCGTTGAAACCCAGCATCCTCAGCCATCAAACACCCCCTTGCCATCACTTTAAAGGCATCCCATATGATTAGTAAAGACACCTCAACTGTGGCGTTCAACTCGAAATATTCCTGAATAAACGAATCATGTACTTGAACTGCCACAGTCCGCTGGAAGAAACCACCATGCAGGATCCAGTACTTTCTTCTAGAGGTTGTTCTGGGCTCCACAATATCCACCCAACAAGGGGCATGATCGGACCACTTGATAGCACTGATAGCGGCCTCCACTTCACACTCAAAGCAGCCACGAGTCAAACAGCAAATAGTTAATTCATGTATGAACTTATGGACCGGAGAAAAGTAAGTATAGCCATGCTGGTCACAGCGCATTTCACACCAAACATCACGGAGTCCCAGATCATGCACCAGGCCAGCAAATGCCCTACTCACTGCACAGGCACCCCACCCGTGGAATCCAAGCGAGGCTGCAAGCAAGTGTTACAATCGCCCCCATCACCAAAAGCCCTCAAGTGAACTCTGCCAAGGAGGCCTTCAAGGCTGCAAAAACAAGCACGCTTAGCCCTCATTGGGACCATACACATTAGCTATGGTATATAAGGTGTCATCAATTCGGACATTCAGAAAAATCCATCTGCCCGCCTTAATTCACTGCGCTCCTTCAATAGCAAGACACAGAGAATGATGCAACAAAATGACAACCCTGCATTTTTTTTGCCCCTGCGCATCTGCTGCAACCCAGACCTCTAAGGTCTGTGCCGGAGCCACACCATATTAGCAATGTGAAAGTGCATCTCCTGTAGTAAAACCACATCGCCACCCAAGGTCTGAAGTTCCTGAAAAAGAAGGGAATGCTTCTGAGGTGAGTTTAGACCCTGAACATTAAAAGAAGTAAACTTCAGCTTAAAGTCCCCATATCTCCTTGTGTCTAAAATAAGGGGGTGGAAACTCTTCCCCCCCCCCCCCCACTGCACTTGCCCACCTCCAGAGACTCAGACACACCATACACACACACACACTCCCTGTGCCACACAGCCAGCCCCCCCCCCCATTAAACCCCCTCCTCCACAAAACTCTCCCACCAACTCCCCCACCTCCCTAGTCCCCATTCAACCACTCACCCAACCCCCCCCCCCTTGCCATTGCCCGCTACCACTGCAAGCCAGAGGGAACTCACATCCAATTCCCAACAACCCAGAACACCACTCCCTGCCCCATCCATCAACGCATTTCCCCCCTATATGCATCAACAATGGATTACCAGTAATCACAAACCTCAGGCAACAAGTACCCAGCGTATAATTTTAAGAAAAATACTACAACCCATGACCCACAGGTTAGTGAAGACAAGGACCAGGTGACCATCTCTACAGATGTCCAATCAGCCACTCTTCAGAAAAGTCCAGTGACCCAGGCCAAACAAATCACGCTGTCCAAACAGCCACTTTCAATGTTCAGGGTCACCCACACTCTGCCATTTGGACACTGATGCCTGGCGCGCTGGGGGACTGCGTCATTCTTCATTAGTCCAGCTGCACACAATGCCCGCCAGGCCTCAGACAAATCTCTGGCTGAGACTTTTGCAACTGGTTTTATTTCCCTGCGACGCACTAGTGTGAAAGTGGATAGATCCTGATAAACCATCACTGACACTTCACCAAGTTGCATGGCTTTCTTCTCCTATCCCCTGTGCAAGAACAAGTCAGCATCTGGATAGTGTAGAAAGCGCACTATAATATCACAAGGTTTATTCCCTGGGGACTTAACCAAGGCCTTGTGCTCTCTTTCCACTTCCATTAAGGATCCCTGGGCCTGATATTCTTCTGGACTCGGTAACAACTTTGCTGGCGTTTTAACAATAGCCTTTAAAATTCTCAGCACCAGCCTTCTACTCAAGAACTCCCCAAAGGTACACATTATTTAGTCGAGCCCAGTTTTCAGTGTTGTCCAGCTTATGTCAGGTCCACAGTTTGTCCCTTTTGATGGTCCACAGCACACTGCAGCTCAGTTAAAATCTCATTGTGTTCTTCCAGTATAGCCTCAGCATTTTCCATGCGGCCACTCAGCTCCTTGAGATCAGCATGAAAATCAGTGATTTTATTTAAAAAATCTTCCCTCAAGGAGGGGAAGTCTGAGGCCATTTCCTCAAAGCTACACCCAATTCCATCTGTAGACTTGCAGTAGCAGCCGCTGCAGGTCCTTTTCGCTCCCCACCGGCACTGACCTCATCCTCCAATTCACCCTGTGCAATGCTCTTGGAAGAGCAAGCATGGTGTCTGGCCTTGCCGCCCAGCCGAAGGGAAGCTAGCGGCTTGTCTTTGTTCTTTGGCGGTTTATTTTTAGAAGCCATCAACCTGCGGGTGGTACTCACACTGCTCACTGTGGTTTCCCGATGACAGCACTACAGAGGTCTGTCAATTTGGGGGCTTTTGATCGTTCGGGGTTGCGCAGAGGAATCCCTAGGCTGCCCCCCACATTGGCTTGTTTTTAATCTTGGGGCTAAAATGTCAGCTTTGGTTGAAACTGATTAGAGGAGTTGCATCCCAGATGGCCATAATTTATCAGTGTTTTTGCTAAGTCCAGGTGTGTCGTCATTCCTGGTAACACTTCACTCTTCCTTGAAAATCTCTTTATTATGGCAGATGTTAAGGATTTGTTTGGAAGTCTGTTCATAATTAATGATATGTTTGAACTGCTGCTGACCCCATTCTGATACGATATGTTAAGATATCTTTGCTATGTAAAGACTGCGGATCTGTGTGTGTTAGATAGTTCCTGTAAGTGATCTTCTCTATCAATAGAACATTTGGAAGGAAGACTGGTACAGAAGCACAGATACACTTTTTTCCTTGAGTGTGCATGAAAAACGCATATGTTAACAGTTCAATCCAAATTAAATATGAATTCTCAAGAAACTAAAAAGTGCTGTCCTATGTGCTCTTTTTTTAAAAAATCTATAACATTTCTTTGCTTGTACACTAAAATGATCCTTTTTTTATCCTTCAGTTTACTGCTTTGGCATACATTCACAATGATTTGTCCTGGAGGAGTTTGGTTGGTTGGGGGCAGGAGGTGGGCCGGTATGTGGTCACTAGGTGGGGTTTTTTTTCCTTCTTTCTTTCTTTCTTTCTGTGTAACTGTTGAGGTTTAAACTGCAAATGAAAAACGTATGGTGACTCTGTGGGTCAAAGAGGAACCAGATGAGGGAAGTGAAGAGGATACAAGGCCATCCTGGAGCTGAGTCAGGGAAATGACAAACGCCAGGAAAAGCAAATGTGAGTGACCTATCTATCCAAGAATGTTCACTCTATAAAAATATCACCGTGCAGATGAGTCTCTTGATCAGCCATAAGGTGTAACCAGGTTGGTGATCTTCAAATAGTTTCAGAAATTGAAAACAGCCAATTAAGATGTTTTAAAATCTCATACGTTTCCATCTCAAAGTTTTATTTCAGTGATCTCATGTGTCTGCTTTAAGTTAGAATGTTCTGCATTTGCACCAAAAAATAAGTGTTTGCAAAAAATTACTTCGCCATCAGTGTCATTTAACTTGAGTAAAAGAGGGAACCCTCTGAAGAACATGCTCCCTCTAATTATTTTCTACATTGAACAGCATGGTCTGGTATGTGGCTACGTCTTCCAGACTAACTTATTGTCTTCGATGCAATATGATACATACTTTTGAAAAATAACAATTCCTCTTCGTCTCTTCGGGCCAGTCCAGGAACCTTAGGGTAGTCAATTCCCTTCAGCAGCTGAGGACTGAATTCACAGAGTCTTTGCTGACAGACCAACTAGCTCCCCCTGGTGTCCGAGACTCATTCAGTCCTCAGCTGCTGAACAGGACGTGTGCTGACAGGCTCCTGGAGAGACAAAGAGGAATTCAGAGTTAAAAAAAAAAAAATAATAATAGGGGAGCTGGCTTGCCCTAGCAGGACTGTAGGTCCGGTGTGCCCTTTTACTTCTTGATTGGGGGGGGGGGGGGAAAGGAGACGGACTTCGGCTGCCTTGATTCTTTTACTTGTGGAAGACGCGGCATTAGGGGCAGAGTCTGCCTCGATCGCATAGTCCCTCTCCTTCTGAGGTAGCGGTGGATCTGGGAGCCCCAGAATTCATTCCGTTGTCATTTCACACCTGATCTCTGTCTCCCGCGAGCAGCAGAAGTTCGGTGGCATCCGGCGTTTCTCTGCGCTTCATTCAGGTAGGTCGCAGTGATTGACGGCACATGGTATCAGGCGGCGGGAACCTTCAGAACAGTTGTTTTACAGTTCAGTGCATGCTGCCGGGTTCGGCAGCGTGCTCTCAGTGCGGGAGTCCGTGCGGTTTATCCTGGCCCGGGTTTTGCCACACTTGCATTAGGAGTAGCTGCAGCATGGAGAGGCTCTTGGGGAGTACGATGGAGGTTAAATTTGCCTTCGGGAAGCATGGCAGAAAGGGCTGGGAGCACGGCAGAGAAGGTGGGAATGGAGGCCATTTAACCTGAGGCAGCCGTTTCTCCCGCGATTTCAGACAGAACTGTTAAAAAGAAGGCAAAGACTAAAAAGCCTCCCCCGGGGGGGGGGGGGGGGGGTATGCAGGCCCCAGATCACCTGGCTGGGTTGCAGGGGGAAGTGCAGAGTTTATTTTCAACAGACTTTATCTTGTCTCTGCATAAAGCATACTGTTTGAAGTTGGATCAGTCTCTGCGCAAGCCTCCTTCTCCCAGTCTGGTTAGTTCTCTCAAAGGGGCTGTCTCGGTGATGGATCCTGGTGAGGGTACCTCTCAGGCTGGTAAGGGTCAGGAAGCAGGACTCGATAGCTTCGAGCCGCAGCCTTCTATGACTCAGACAGCGGAAGAGGGAGAGATCCTGTCTGAGGCGGGATTGGACCCGTGGTCAGGAGAGTTGGAAGAAGGTGAAATTGGGCCGGGCGATGACCCTAATGTCTTTAGGGTTTTCCGCAAGGAAAGAACTAGGTGCACTTATTGACCAGTCTTTGGCTGCCTTAAATATTGCCCTGCCTACATCTCAGTCAGAGCCACTGGAGGATCCCCTGCTCCAAGGGTTTGAGACTGAACAGCGCTATTTCCCGGTTCATAGGGTGATAAAGCAGATGATGGAATCGGAATGGGAGTTTCCTGAAGCTACCCTAAGGGGTAGTCGTGCCATTGTGCGGCTTTACCAAGTTCTACAGGAGGAGAAAGAGTTGCTTAAGATGCCCAAGGTGGATGCCTTGGTGTCGGCGGTGACTAAGAAGACGATGATTCCGGTGGAAGGAGGGGCAGCCCTAAAGATCTTCAGGATCACAAGTTGGAGGTGCTTATTAAGCAGGCCTTTGACTCAAGTGCTCTGTCCTTACAGGCCTCTATTTGTGGAGCGTATGTGTCACGGGCCGTTATCCGCTGGATCCAAGGGGAGACTAGTCCGGATAAGGAGGAAGACATGGCTGCGGAGGGTTCCAAACTGGAATCGGCCGCGGCGTATTTGGCGGATGCCTTTTATGATCTGGTAAGGCTATCAGCGACTTCCATGGCATCCCTTATTGCTGCTAGAAGATTTCTTTGGCTGAGAAATTGGGCGATGGACGCGTCCTCTAAGGCTCGCCTCAGTAAACTCCCCTTATAAAGGCAAACTGCTCTTTGGGGAGTCCTTGGAAAAAATTGTGAAAGATTTGGGAGATTCCAAAGTGGGAAGGCTTCCGGAGGACCGTCCAAGAGATTTGAAGCCTGGTGGCTTTCAGAGAGGGCAAGGTAAGGATGTTCGCAGGTTCCATGGTTCCCGCTTTACGCCTTATCAGAGAGGCCGGTTTGTGGCCCTTTAGCAGTCCTTTCGGGGAGCTAGAGGTTTCGGCAGGGGGTATTTCAACTCCCAGCATAACGCCACTAAGAAACCGCAATGAAGTGCGGCTGGCCCAGGCGGAGAGACCGATAGGACGTTTATAGGAGTTTCACTCGGTCTGGGCCTCCATAACTACAGACCAGTGGGTGCTGAAATTCGCTCAACCATTGGTGGAAGCCTTCGTAATGTCTCCATGCAGGGCGGTAAGCGACACGCTTCAGCGCTTGCTGTGCCTTCAAGCGGTGATTCCCATTCCGTTAGACCAGTACGGGTTAGGTCGATACTCGATTTATTTCGTAGTTCCCAAAAAAGAGGGGTCCTTCCGTCCCATTTTAGATCTCAAGCAAGTGAACCACTGTTTGAGGGTGCCGCATTTCAGGATGGAAACCCTAACATCCGTGATCCGGGCGGTAAGGCCAGGCGAAGTACTTTCATCCTTAGATCTGACGGAGGCGTATCTGCACATTCTGATCCGAAAGGAGCATCAGAAGTTCTTGTGCATTGCTGTTCCCATGGGTCATTTCCAGTTCCGCGCGTTGCCCTTTGGTCTGGTGCTGGTGCCGTGTACAAAGGTGATGGTGGTAGTCGTGGCAGCATTGAGAAAAGAAGGAATTCAGGTGCATCCCTATTTGGACAATTGGCTGATTCGGGCAGAGTCCCCGGAGGAGTTGTTGGCAGCGCAAAGTGAGTAGTGCAGTTCCTGGAGTAGCTCGGCTGGGTGATAAACCGGGACAAGAGTCAGTTGCGTCCAGTGCAACAGTTAAAATACCTGGGCGCCTGGTTCAATATGGAGCGGGGGTTAGTGTGTCTGCCCGAAGACAGGGTGCACAAGATATGGGCGCAGGTGCGGGTGTTCTTACGTCTGCAGGCGCCAACAGCTTGGCGGTATTTGCAGTTGCTGGGGTCCATGGCAGCGGCCTTGGATCTAGTTCCGTGGGCCAGAGCTCATATGCGTCCCCTGCAACATGCCTTTCTCTCCATATGGTCGCCCCAGGATCATGCACTCTCTCGGAGACTAGTATGCCCAGACATTGTGACAGACAGCCTCCAGTGGTGGCTGGACCCAAGCCATCTTCAGGCAGGGGTACCACTGGATCAACCCGAATGGGTGTTGGTTACCACGGATGCCAGCCTGTCCGGTTGGGAAGCTCATTGTCTGACTCATATGGCTGAGGGTGCCTGGGGCACGGAGGAGAGCAGATGGTCGATCAACCGCTTGGAGATGAGAGCAGTCAGCTTAGCACTTAGAGAATTCCAATCCCTCTGGTAGAGGGGAAAGCAGTGCGTGTTTTCTCCGACAATGTGGTAACCGTATCCTATATCAACAGACAAGGGGGCACAGGCAGTGCAGATTTGTTAGAAGAGTCAGCTGTTACTGCAGTGGGCAGAGGCCCACATGGTGGCAAAGTCGGCGGCACATGTGGCAGGAAGAGACAATGTCCAGGCAGATTGCTTAAGTCGGCATGTTCTGGATCCCGGAGAATGGGAGCTAAACGCGGCTGTCTTCCACGACATTACAGTGCGGTGGGGGTGGCCAGTCATGAACTTGATGGCTACACTCAGCAATACTAAGGTGGCACGGTTCTACAGCAGGGGCAGGGAGCACATGGCGGAGGGCCTCGATGGCCTGGTGCAGCCCTGGCCACAGGACAAGTTGCTATAGGTGTTCCCTCTGTGGCCGATGGTTGGTCGGGTCATTCGGAGAATAGCAGGACACAAGGGAATGGTGATTCTCATAGCTCCGGATTGGTCCAGGAGGCCTTGGTATGCGGATCTGGTGCGGCTGCTAGCGGATTGACCGTGGAGGCTCCCATGTCGGATCAATCTGAGTCAGGGGCCGATTTTGATGCCAGGAGTGGATCGGTTCTTGCTTACGGCTTGGCTCTTGAAAGAGAACGGTTACAGCGGCGAGGATATTCGGCGTCGGTGGTAGCTACTTTGTTAAAGTCCAAGAGATGATCAACTTCGAGGGCGTATGTCCGCATTTGGTGCATTTTTGAAGCTTGGTGTGAGGAGCATAGCATTAGGCCGTTTTCCGCTTCTCTACCAAATATCTTGTCCTTCCTACAGGGAGGACTAGAGAAGGGCCTAGCCCTCAGCACGCTCAAGGTGCATTTGGCGGCCCTGGCTTGTTATAGAGGAAGAGTGCAGGGGGGCGTTTTGTCTTCGCTTACGGATGTTCGACACTTCCTCAGGGCAGCAACGAATATAAGACCGCCTGTGAGATCAGTAGTCCCGCCTTGGGATTTAAATCTTGTTTTGGAGGCCTTGACAGGGTCTCCCTTTGAGTCCAGGGCGGGAGTGGGGCTCAGAGAGCTGTCTTGGAAGACCACTTTCCTGGTAGCCTTGTGTTCAGCAAGGAGAATCTCGGATTTGCAAGCCCTGTCCTGTAGGGAGCCGTACATTCAGTTTTCGGAGGAGAAGGTAACGTTACGGCCTGTTCCATCATTTCTGCCAGAGGTGGTGTCTACTTTTCATTTGAATCGGTCAGTTTCACTGCCGACATTTCAGAACCCGGAAGGGAGTGAGTTGCCTCGTTCGCTGCGAAAATTAGATCTGGGCAGAGTGTTGCGTCGGTACCTTCAGAGAACGGAGTCGTTTCGGAGGTCAGATTGTGGTTTTTGGAGGTCCTCATAAAGGAGAGGCGGTCGCTAAGGCCTCTATCACTCGCTGGGTGAAGCAGGCCATTAGAGCGGCCTATGAGGCGAGAGGGGTGTCGCCTCTGGAAGGCCTCGGGGCTCCTTCTACCAGGGGTCAGGCAGCCTTTTGGGTGGAGTGCGCATTGGTTCCCCCAGTGGATATTTGTAGAGCGGCAACTTGGTCGTCTCTTCACACCTTTGCGAGACACTATCGGTTGGATGTTCAGGCTCAAGGGGACGCAAATGTGGGGGCCTCAGCCATTTTGGCGGGGCTTTCAGGACCCTCCCAGTTTTAGGTACTGCTTTGGTACTACCCTAAGGTTCCTGGACTGGACTGGAAAGACGAAGAGGAAGGAGAAATTAGACCTTGCCTGCTAATTGTCTTTCCTTGAGTTCTCTCTGGGCCAGTTCAGGTCCCGCGTTCATTTGCAGTGAGAGTACAAGGGGGGGGGGGGGGTGTTTGCTGGCGAGGCCACTTGTTGGTTGAAGAGTTCATCGCTGGTATACCTCTCTTGGACAAGGAAAGAGTCTTGTGGTCAAGCGGGTCACATTTGTTTCGGTGCGTCTCCTAATTCTCACCGGTTTGGAGTACGGGGCTTCCCGTTTGGAGGACAGAAGAATGGCGCCTGTCTGTCTAAATAGCATAGTTAGGAGCACTAAAAAAGAAAAAAGTTTTTCTATGACAAGCAGTGAGTTCTTTTGCTTTCTTTGGTTTGGTTTGGGTTTATTTCAGGTTAGTTACAGTTAATAGTCCGTAGGTCATGTTAAGCTGCTTTGACAATAGTAGACTGAGTCTCGAACACCAGGGGGAGCTAGTTGATCTGTCAACAAAGACTGTGAATTCAGTCCTCAGCTTCTGAAGGGGATTGACTACCCTAAGGTTTCTGGACTGGCCCAGAGAGAACTCAAGGAAAGACAATTAGCAGGTAAGGTCTAATTTCTCCTTTTGGTCCACCAGCCTGAATTCTTTTTTGTTTCATTTTGTTTTAAGTTATCTAAAAAAAAAAAAAAAAAGCCTGTCTGTCATATGTATTTATTTGGTTGATTTTCCTCTTTCTTGTCCATTTTCATACATACTGTTTGTTTTCCTCACCTTTTCTCCAAAGAGCATATTGAATTAGTCACAGTCATGGGTCATGTGACTTGTTATAAACGTATTTATACTCTACCGTATTTCAAAAAAAGACCCTGTAATGCGCTAAAGATGATGAAAACAATATCAATTATATATATTTAGAATTCCGTTGTAATTATGAATTGTTTAAGTTGATGAATTGCATAAGTATTAAACAGTTCATGTACAACATTGTCCCCGGTTGTTCCTTGAAAGGAATTTCTCTACATCCTAGAACAATGGTCTCCAAACCTGTCCTTGGGGACATCCTAGGCAGTTAGGTTTGTAGGATATCTATGATGATTATGCATGAGAGTATTAGCATACAGCTGATACAGTGCAAAAATGTATCATATATTGATGAGGGATGCCCTTATTCCTCCTCTTTTTCTATTGAAAGCATCGGCTGACCTGAAAAGGTAGCCTGGAGCAGAATTTCTCCAAAGGAGTGCCCAAAGGAGATTAGGCCTGGGGAGGACTTTATTTATGGAGTAGCTGGACCATTTATGCGGCCTCGTGAATAAGGTAGTATTGTGAAATGAGGTTTCCTGTAGATTGAATGGCTTGTTTGCTTGTCCTGGTCATGTGTTAGATTTTCCTCATTACTTTTTTTAATGATAGTAATTGTAACCCAACTGAGACTTTCCATAGTGAGTGAAGGTGGTGAGGCTTATTGAGTGTGTTTTGTCTTTGTTTTGCTATTTTTGTTGAATTACACAGGTCTGCAAAAAAATTGTTTTCGAGAGCTGTTTTGGTTATTCCACGTAATCTTTGTTTTTTGGTGCGCTGAATCTGAAAATGACCTCCATTTTGTCATAGGACATCACGTTTCCTGACAATTTAGGGAACTATGTTAAATAAGGCAATTCCTCAAAATAAATGGAAATAGACTTATAAAATTAAAGTTTTATTACAATATTTTCATGAAAATCCTTTTTTGAATTGAAATGAGCTTACCTACACACACTAAACTCGATTCTTCTTCCTTGTGAGGCTCCTCTTGGTGCATTTACGCTTGTGAGTAGCATCTGGAATGTCTCTCTGAAGCATCCAACAGTAGTCTGCCATCATTGTAATGCTCCATTTTCCCTGGTATCTCCTTTCCATCCCTTTAATGTCTTGGTGGAATCGTTCACCTTGTTCCTCACTCACAGCTCCCAAATTTTCAAGAAAGTAGTTAAGGTGGGACTGGAGGAAATGCATTTTCAAACTCATCAGGCAGCCTAAAGCTTGAAATGCTTTCAGCATTCGTCCGACGATCTTTTTGTAGTGAGGATCTTTGTTGTTGCCTAAAAATTTCTGTACGACTTCTTTAAATGCAATCCACCCTTCTTTTTGAGGATCCGTCATGGTATTGACAAACTCTTGATCAACTATAAGCCTTCTAATGTCTGGTCCGACGAACACACCTTCCTTCAATTTTGCCTCCGACAGGCCTGGAAACGTGGTGACCAAGTATTTGAAGCATTCTCCATCTCTTGGAAGTGATTTTACGAATTGCTTCATCAATCCCAATTTTATGTGGAGAGGTGGTAGAAGAACTATATGGGAAGGTACCAAAGTTTCTCGGAGGACATTTTTTTCACCGACTGTTAGCACCCTCGGCTGCCAACTCTTCTTGGTCCAGTGATTTTGTCGGTCTCGACTGTCCCATAGACACGGAAAACAAGGATATTTGGTATACCCAGCTTGTTGCCAGAGCAGCATTCACAAGACCTTCAAGTTCCCACACACTTGCCAACCATGGTCTTCATATTTAAGTTTACGAAGAACCAATTCCAAGTTCTCGTAGGTTTCCTTCAAGTGTACGAAATGACCTACAGGTATGGAAGCGTAAAAACCGTTGTGGAGTAAAACTGCTTTGAGACTTCTTTTTGAAGAATCTATAAAAAGACGCCATTGCTCTGAATCATATTGGATTTTAAATTGACCCATCAGACTTTCGACATCGATGCAATAAACCAACTTGTCTTCCTGGGCGAAGTAAGGAACAAACTCCTTTACACGATGTCTGAACCATGAAGATGACACTCCTGGCAACAATAAATTCCTGCTTTTCAGCCTTGATCCGAGTAACTCAGCGGCATCTTTGGGAAGATTCAAGTCTCTTACCAAATCATTCATCTCCTCCTGAGAAAACAATTTTGGTCTTGTATCATCTTCAAAGTCAGAACTGGATTCGTCATTTGGTTCAGGTATGACTTCACCTTCATCAGAGCTAGGTATCTCTTCCAAGGTAGCAGGGGGCTTGGGTACTGGTATATCTGTGCCATGGGGGATGGGACAAATTGCCGAGTGAAGATTGGGGTATGAAATGGAATGCTTCCATTTGGAATTAAACCCTTTCACATCGCATGAACAAAAGTAACGGTCGTCACTATGGTTCTTTTGCTCTCGCCATACCATAGGAATCCCATAACAGAAAGATTTTTTCTTACCCTTGAACCAGTTTCGGAGGTCCTCAACACACCGTTTGCACGCTTTATGAGGCGCCCAGACTTTATCTTGATCTCCAATTTTTAGTCCAAAGTATGCAAAGTATACTTTTTTCACAAAGTCTGTAATATTCTGCTGTTGCTTCAACACTGTATATTCACCACAGATGAAACAGAAACTGTCTGGCAAATTAATACACTTTCGCAGAGCCATAACATAACGGTTGAAGAATGACGAGCTAACACGAATTGCGATGAAAAAGTGTGAACAGCCTAGAACCAAGAACCTGATGATGATTCGTGCACAAGTGTGGCATGCAGGAGAGAGCAGCTCTGTGTCTGTACACGAGACGTCACAGTGCTGGCCACGCCCCCCCTGCACTGCCCGGAGCTGCTGCTATCTGCCCTGTGCCTCCCTCCCACTGGATTCTTCAGGAAAGATTAACCCCTTCTACCATTAGAAGTACAGACTTAAAACTTGCTTAGCTTATATATATATTGCTGACCATCAGATTTACAGTGCTATTTTTTTTCACATAACTCGGACAACCCCTTTAAGGATTTTTGGCATTTTATATCTTAAATGCACTTATGTGACTTAATTAATAGTAATTTGAAAACATTTGATAAATTTGAAGACAATTTTGTATGTTGTGGCAAATCATGACGTCTAGGAGTTTTTTTTCAATATTTTATTTGTTTTCAGCACACCAAAATACATGGAAATTAGATGAAAATAATCAAACAGCTTTTTAGTCGCAGACCTCTGTTATGAATTGAATTCTATGTATTTAACTTGTATCCATGAACTGTGTGTTTTAATATGCTGTAAACCACTTTGGGTGATTCTGAAGGATTGCTATAGTGGGATATAAGTGCAAGATTTTATTACTTATTGGACCCTTTTTTTGCCACCCATTCAGGCACTTCCTAAAGCGATGTACAAATTTAAAAAAGAGAAATATAATTTTAAACAATCAAACCAACCTTTCCTTATCGTCCCATCAGGTACGAATGGGTAGTCAGCCCCCTTCAGCAGTTGAGGACTGAGCATGATAGTCTTGCTGATGTAGTATAAGAGCTCCCTCTGCAGTCCCTGACTCCACTCTCGAAGTCCTCAGCAGCTGGGGTGGAGCTCCTGGCTGTTACCCAACCTGGAAGGATGATAGGAATTTGACTAGGATACAATTAAATTATTAAGGTGAAATTTCCAATTCCTTATTGTCCCTCCAGTCCGTTCCCACACCTCTGGGTAGTATAACTCTTTCAGCAGCTTGGAGACTGAGCATGTCATCTTTTGATGATACCAGTACAGCTGGCACCACCTACCAGCCCCAGTATGCTCAGTCTCCAAGCATCTGGAGGAGGTAGTAAGCCAGGGTGCTGGACTCGGTGAAGGGACAACTAAGGAGCATAGGATTTAGCTTGTTTTATTTTCCTCTCTGTAATTGTAGGCTTTTGATTGTTTTAACTTCAGTTATGAAAAAAAGCAAACAAATCAAAGGGCAGCAGAAGGAGGCGCTTCCTCCCCCTCTTCCTCCCCCTCCCCCCCCCGAGTTGGGGGGGGGGTCCTTTTGGAGGTTGCCAACAGCCCGGGGCTTTAGGCGGCTCCTGAACCAGTCACCAGGTGAGGAGCTGCCGCATATGCACGAGCTAGCATACAGACAGCTTCCCGGGCAGCCCCTCAGCGCTGAAGCTGAGGCGTAGCGGCTGAGCACAAGGGGGAAGAAATTCAGTGTGCGGCTGTCTCGAGGTAGAAGTATGAGAGCGAAGGTTAAAAGCGTTTTGCTGGCTGAGATTGGGGACCGACAGCAGTAGCGCTTATCTAGATTCGCTGGAGAAACGCTGGGGCGGCGTGCGGCCTACAATCATGTGGCTGGGGTCTGCAGCGGCGCGGGAAAGCAAAGGTGCTTTTTCTTTCTCTCTAATGACCCCACGTGTCCGTCAGCATTACCGCTGCAGTTTTTGTCGCTTGGGGGTGGAAACAAGGACAGCTGCCTGCATTTCCCTTGTACATGAGGGGAAGGGAGGCCCTAATTCCATTTCCTTGGGTCTCCATTTCATTTCTTTTAGTTTATTTTCAGCCAAGTCATGTTATTTTTTAGGGGTGTGCTGTCTTTACTTTTGTTCTTTTTGAGGTGCATTGATGGGATGGGCTCTCCGCTCCCGGGTATTGGAGCAGGGAATTGGAGCAGGGGGACAGCCTTACGGTCCTTCCCATCATGCCGTCCAGACCGCAGTGCCTGGTGTGCAGGTCAAGTGGGGGGGGGGGGGGGTTGGTTTCTGAGGCAGGCATTTGCCTAGACTGCACATAAGCGACTATGTCATTGGGACTGGCAAGACAAGACAGGCAGGAGAGTACCTCTCCGTTGCAGGAGGCCTAGGATGTAAAGGAGTCCGCGTTGGTATCTAGAGCCGGTTGCAGGACCCTCGACCATTCCCGTACCTTCCATCCCGCAGACATGGGGCGAGGTAGGGCTCCCAGATGATTTTTCACCGGAGTTTGTCCTGCTTCTGCACAATGTGTTCTGCATGTGCCAACAGGGGTTGGCAAGCAGCTCTGCAGCACCAGAAGGCGGTGCTAAGAAAGCAGCGGACTCGAAAGATGGCAGCAGTGGCTGCTAAGAGGGCTAGGACCTCAGAGGAGTAGCAGCAATCTCCATTGTCTGAAGGGCAGGACGGAGAAGACCTGGACGTGGAACTAGATCTGCTGAAGGAAAAGTTGGAAGAAGGAGAGATCCCAGAACAGGAGGATCAGTCACGGACTGTACGGGTGTTCTGCCGGGAGGAGTTGCCAGCACTCATCCTGGAGTTCTTGAAGGCACTGAATATGTCTACTAGCCTACCAGCAGAGGATGAGACACCAGAAGATCCTCTGCTCCAGGCGGTGCGGAAGTCGCAGAAGGTTTTCAGGCAGATGATCCAGGATGAATGGGATCTGCCGGAGGCTGGCCTTAAGGGGGTACGAGCCATGACATGCCTGTACCCACTACCGGAACAAGAACATGAGCTCCTGCAGTCGCCCAAGGTGGACATGGTGGTGTGGGCGGTTACCAGGAAGACAACGATCCCGGTAGAAGTGAGTGCGGCGCTCAAGGATGGCCAGGATCGAAAGTTGGGCACCTTGTTAAAGCAGGCCTTTGATATCGACGCCCTCTTGCTGCAGGCTTCCATCTGTGGAGCCTGGGTGGCTAGATCCTGCCTCCATTGGTCGCAAAGGGTTCAACAGCTGGGGGAGCCAGTGTCAGATCTGTCGGGGGATGCAGCCAAATTGGAGTTGGGGGCCGCCTATCTAGCGGTCACCCACTACAATCTCATTAGAGGACTCTCTAAAAAAAAAAACCCCAAAAAAACCAACAAAAAAAAAATGGCCTCGGTGGTGGTGGTGGCCCGCCACTATCTGTGGCTTCGGAACTGGGCAGTAGACAGTTCCTCCAAGTCCCACCGCAGCAAGCTTCCCTTTAAGGGGAAACTTCTCTTTGGGGAGGAGCTGGACAAAGTGGTCAAGGATTTGGGAGAGTCCAAGGAAGGTTGCCTGCCTGAAGATAAGCAAAAGCAGGCTCGCAACCCCCCTTCATCTCGAGGACATCTGAGGGATTTCAAGCATTTTTGTTCATCCCACTTAACCCCTGCTCCCTGGGGCGCTGCCTCGACCTTTTGACACAAGAAATCACAGTGAAGCGAGGAGGGCCCAGGTGGGGGTGCAACTCGGAGTTTGGCTGCAGGATTTTTACCCTGCCTGGGTCCAGATCACATCAGACCAGTGGGTCCTGGAAGTCATCCAGGAGGGCTACGTCCTTGAATGGGCTCATCCAGTGAGCCACTCTTTCGTTCAGTTCCCCTGCAAAGTCCGGGACAAAGCGACAGCAGTAGAAGATATCCTAACACGGCTCCTTCAGCTAAGGGTCATGGTGCAGGTGCCCCGAGACCAGCACGGATGCGGTCGGTACTCTATTTTGTGGTGCCCAAAAGGGAAAGTTCCTTTTGCCCGATTCGCAGTCTCAATGGCGTGAACTGCTGTCTAGTGGTGCTGCATTTTCACATGGAAATGTTGAGATCGGTATATGGAGCAGGGAGTTTTTGATGTCCCTCATTCTCACAGAGGCGTAAATGCACATTCCCATCTGACCAAAACATCAGCAATTTCTACGATTTGTGGGGCCAATGGGTCATTTCCAGTTTCGAGCATGGCCGTTTGGTCTATAACGGCCCCTCACACCTTCACCAAGGTGTTATGGTGGTGGTAGTGGCAGCGCTTTGCAAGGAGGGAGTTCTAGTGCACCTGTACCTCGATGACTGGCTGATCTAGCGAAGTCCAGAGGTGAAAGTGCAACAACGCAGGTGGTGCAGTTCATACAAAGTCTAGGTTGGGTGGTCAATGTGGCTCCTTCCGTCCCAGGAGCTGGAGTATTTGGGAGTGTGCTTCAACACCCGCGTGGGGAAGGTCTTGTGCCAGAACAACTGGCACAGGGGCTGCGAAGATTGGTGCACCAGTTTCTAACTTTGGCAAAGCTGTCAGTCTGGTACTATCTGCAGGTTTTAGGGACTATGGGCAAGGGTGCACATGCGACCTTTGCAGAGAGCTCTACTCGATCTGTGGTCCCACCAGAGTCAGCCCTTGTCCCAAGTACTCTCCTGTCTGCAGAGCATCAAGAAATCTTTCGGGTTGTGGCTTCGTCCAGGGAGTTTAGAAGGGGGCATACACCTCGCGTTGCCTGTGTGGATCCCATTGATGACCGATGCCAGTCTGTCCAGATGGGGTGTCCATTGTGAAGAGCAAATTTCTCAGGGACAATGGAGCCAGCAGGAGGCCCCTTGGTTGATAAACAGATTGGAGATGCAGGCGGTAGTCCTGATGCTATGGAGATTCGAGCCGTGGTTGCAGGGGAAGGCGGTCCAGGTCTTCTTGGACAATGCAACCATGGTAGCCTACATCGATTGTCAGGGCGGAAAAATCATCTCCAGGTGTTTTTGGCGTCCCACATAGTGGGAGTCAATAACATGACAGTGGACTACCTCAGCTGAATACACATGGACCACGGTGAGTGGAGGCTCAACCAGGGGGTGTTCGAGCACATCGGTCATGGACCTAATGGCAACGTTCGAATTGGCCAAGGCCTGCTGCTTTTCCAGCAGGAGAAAGGAGATGTCTGAGGGCCTGGATGCCCTAGTCCAAAGGTGGCCCATAGAGGGTCTTTATCTTTTTCCTCCGAGGGGCACTCATAGGCTGTGTTGTGCAGTGGATAGAGGCTCACTGGGGGGTTTGTGGTTTTGATCGCACCGGATTGGCCACAGCATCCGTGGTATGCCGACCTGGTGACCTGCTTCAGATTCTGGCGGATCAGCCTTGGCAGCTTCTGGTTTGGTAGGACCTCTTAACACAAGGGCACATGCCTCAGGTAGATCGATTCTCGCTTATGGCATGGCTCTTGAAAGGTTGAAGAAGGATTATTCGGTCCCGGTGATAGCAACCTTACAGAAGGTCTGGAAGAGGTCTACCTGCCTGGTATACATCTGAGTATGGCACATTTTTGAGGTGTGGTATGGGGCGAGACAGGTTCACCCATCCACTACCTCCATCCCCGAAATTTTGGCGTTCTTGCAGTCCAGTTTCGATAAGGGCCTAGCTGCTAGTTCCTTGAGGGTGCAGCTGGTGGCGATTTCCTGTTATCGGGGTAAGGTCCGCATGGTGGCATAGGCACCCACCCCAAAATACTGAGACTTCTGAGGGAAGGGGAACCACCTTCGTCTTCCACAGAGGGCGGTGGTACTGCCTTGAGATCTCAATATGGTGCTAACAGCACTTTCTGGTGAGCCCTTTAAACCGTTAAGTCGGGCCTCTCTGAAGGATCTAACTCTGAAGACGATATTTCTTGTGGTGATTTGCTCGGCACACAGGATTTTGGAGCTTCAAGCCTTATCATGCCAGGAGCTATTCCTTTTGTTCACAAGGGAGAAGGTGGTCCTTCAGCCTGAACCTTCCTTTTTGCCCAAGGTGGTCTCTGTTTTTCATGTGAACCAGGTGGTTTCCCTACTGGTTGTGGCGAACACAAAAGTGAACTCTGCCACTCCACAATTGTGCCTATTGGATGTCAAGAGAGTCCTGAGGAAGTATTTGAGAAGGACAGCGCCCTTTTGGAAATCTGATCCATCTGTTTGCACTGTTTGGGGGGCCACGCAGAGGAGAGGCAGTGTCAAAGGCCTCCATTTCCAGATGGATCAGGGAGGCAGTTGCGGCGGCGTACATCTTGAAGGGTAAAGCTGTGCTGGTGGGGTTGCGGCCTCGAGAGGAGAGTGTATAGTTTGTGCCGCCAGTGGAGATCTGTAGAATGTCAACGTGGTTGTCGCTTCATATCTTTACTAAGCATTATCGCCTGGACGTACAGGCAGTGGGGGACTCTCGCTTTGGATCGGCGATGCTTCAGGTCGGATGTGCAGGACCCTCCTGTTAGTTTAACTGCTCTGATACATCCCAGAGGTGCAGGACTGGACTGGAGGGACAATAAGGAAAGAGAAATTAGACTTGTCTGCCAATTGTTGTTCCTTGAACTTAGTCCAGTCCCGGATCCCTCCCTGAGTGTGTTTTTAGGATAATCTGTCAGTCACCCCAGTCCTGAAGCTGGTTCCCCTGGTGGAGACAGTAGCCAGGGGGTGCTGGGAAATAGGGTGCAGTTGGCATTGGGTGAATTGAGAGAGCTGTTGGTCTCTCACTCCCAGCTGATCGGTGTTGCTCAGGTGCTCAACAGGTAAGCCTTCTCATTTTGGGGGAGAGGATGAGCAAATAGAATGCTAGGTATCATAAGGAAAGGAATGGAAAATAAAACAAAAGATATTATAATGCCTCTATATCGTTCCATGGTGGCTCTTCTCTGAACCTTTTCTAATAACGCTATATCTTAAAAAGGATATAGCGTTATTAGAAAAGGTTCAGAGAAGAGCCACCAAAATGGTAAAGGGGATGGAAGGATACTCCTATGAAGAAAGGCTAAAAAGGTTAGAGCTCTTTAACCTGGAAAAGAGACGGCTGAGGGGAGATATGATAGAAGTCTATAAATTAATGAATGGAGTGAAACGGGTAAATGTAGATCGATTGTTTACGTTATCAGAATATAGAAAGACTAGGGGACATGCAATGAAGCTAGAGGGTAAACTATTTAAGACTAATAAAAGAAAATATTTTTTCACTCAACGTGTAATCAAACTCTGGAATTTGTTACCGGAGGATGTAGTAAAGGCTGTTAGTGTAGCTGGGTTTAAAAAAGGTTTGGAAAAGTTCCTGGAGGAAAGGTGCATAAACCATTATTAAGAAGGGACCCAGGATATCAATGCTTGACCCAGTACAAGCATTGTGGAACCTGTGTCTTTTGGGGAAACTGCTAGGTATGTATGACCTAGATTGGCCACTGTTGGAAACAGGATACTGGGCTTGATGGACCTTGGTTTGACCCAGTATGGCATATCTTATGTTCTTATGTTAGGATGGGGGATCCTTCCCAGGTGGTGGGGGTGCCAGTTTATTTAGGTGTAGAATGGTTTTCTCATGTTTAACTACTTATTTGTTGCTCCTGGTCTTATTTCTCTTTTAGGTTAGTTCTGGATTGCTCTGGCAGGGCATTTATCCAGGTAATCGAAGGCAGAGAAGGCTTGGGAGCGCTCCCTTTAGCAACGATGGAGTGAAGGGCAGCAGAGGCAGGGCCTTTCTCCACTCAGAGGTCAGTAGGACTCAGAACTGCCCTTGGTTGTGTAAGCACGTGGGAGCCCCAGCATCCCTCTTCCCAGCGGGATAGCCAGTAACCGGCAGACTGGAGGCTTCAGGTTCATTACTTTAAGCGTACCAGCACAGAGTTTGTTTCAGGCTCTGGGGCTGTTTTCTTGTAGCAGTGTTTTCTTTCGGTTTTGGGGGTTAGCGTTGGCATTGTGTGCTGACTTCGGCGGCGGTGCGTATGCATGCTGCCGGCTCTTGCAGTGTGTGCCCAGTGTGGGAGCGGCTGCGCTTGGAGTCGTGGCTGGCCTTTGCCACACGTGTTTCAGACAGGGCAGTTGGCTGCAGAGGGGTTTCATACAGGATTTGGAGGAAGCCACCGTGATGAACAGAGCACAGCCTCCAGAACATAGATGAGTAGGCCGATGGCTCTTGCGAGTGTGACGGGAACCACAGCCATTTTACAGCTGACAGCCATTTCACCCGATCATCAGGAAAAGTGGGGGAAAGGTAAAGTTAAAAGCAAAAGGAAGAAGCCAGTCGGTACAAAAGCAGCTCCTCAGCCCATGGCACTTGGGCTACAGAAGGGCTGGATTCCATTTTTTTGCCTGATTTTTATTCTTTTGATGCATAGAGCTTACTGCCTAAAGAGGAAACGGGCTGATTCCTGAGGTCCTCCATGCAAGCTCCCACTTCTCCCAGTGGGGGGAATCCATTGCTGGAGGGGGATCCTGGGTTGGGACCTTCCCGAAGGGAGCCAGGGGGGACTGAAGGAATGGTATGGGGAGGTCAGGAATATGCTCACTGGCTCCCTTCTGAGGACTCTTAGGAGGATACTTCGGACTTGTGGACTCGGGAATTGGAGGAAGGAGAAATTGCCCTAGGGGAAGATCCAAATATTTTCTGGGTCTTCCACAAGGAGGAACTTGGGACTCTCATTGCCCTTTCCCTATCGACGTTAAATATGCCGCAGTCTGCAGTGCGAACAGAGGAGCCACTTGAGGGCCCTCTGCTTCAAGAGTTCAGAGAATCGCAGGTGTGCTTCCTGGTCCATAGAGTGATTAAGAAGATGAGTTGGAATGGGAGTATCCAGAGGCTACCTTTTTAAGGGGTAGCCGCCTGATGGGGCGGCTTTACCTTATCCCGCAGGAGGAGCGGGATCTCCTGAAATTGCCTAGGGTGGATGCGTTGGTCTCAGCAATGACCAAGATGACGACCATCCTGGTAGAAGACAGGGCGGTGCTTAAAGATCTGTAAGATCGGAAGCTGGAATCGATCCTCATGCAGGCTTTTGATTCTAGTGTTCTGGCACTGCAGGTCTCTATTTGCATAGCCTGTGTGTCTTGGGCTTCCATTCGCTGGCTCCAAGCTGGGACTCCATCTGACCCTGACAGTGCGGAGACTTCAGAATAGGCTAAGATGGAGTCTTATGATTTTATTCGCATTGCTTCCAAGTCGATGTCATTGGTGGTAGTGGTGCACCGTTTTCTCTGGCTGAGCAAGCTATTCTTTGGGGAGGCACTGGACAAGATTGTGAAGAACCTGGGCGACTCCAAAGGCCTGTCGGAGGATCGACCATCTGCTCCAAGGCCAGGAGGTCCTCAGAGGACAGGTCAGATTTCCGGTGGTTCTGCTCAAGTTGGCTTGCACCCTACTACTACTACTGCTGCTACTAAGCATATAAAGCGCTACCAGGCACACACCAGCGCTGTACAATGAAAACACAAAAATACAGTCCCTGCTCAGAAGAGCTTACAATCTAAAAAGACAAAGCAAGAAAAGGAGTAGAAAAAGATAAGAACAAGAACAAAGAGACAAGAGCAGGAGAGACAGGAGAAAGGAAAGCGGTAAGAACAAGTGTAAGAGGAAGAAAGAAAGGTGAAATAAGAGGGGAAGGAAGGAGAACAGCAAAATCAAGAGCCAAAGGCAGAGGCGAAAAGATGAGCTTTTAACTTGTTTGAAGAGGGGCAAAGAAGATGCCTGATGTATAGACAAAGGAAGTTTTTTCCAAGCGTAAGGAGCAGCAAAGTGAAAAGAGCGGAGTCTGGAATTGGCAGTAGAGGAGAAGGGCATAGCAAGAAGCAACTGGGAAGAACGGAGTACACGAGGGCGGAAATAGGGAGAAATGAGAGAAGAAAGGTACTGAGGAGCCACAGAGTGAATGCACTTATAGGTCAGAAGGAGAAGCTTAAAGTGAATACGAAAATGGATAGGGAGCCATTGAAGAGATCTGAGGAGAGGAGTGATGTGGGCAAAACGAGGCTGACGGAAAATCAAACGGGCAGTGGAGTGCTGAATAGACTGAAGAGGGAAGAGATGAGACTGAGGGAGACCAGCAAGAAAGAGGTTACAATAATCAAGGCGGGAGGTGATTAGGGAATGGATGAGGGTTTTAGTAGTGAGCTCAGAGAGAAAGGGGCAGATTTTGCCAATGTTGAAGAGAAAGAAGCGACAGGTCTTAGTGATGAGTTGGATATGAGAGGAGAAAGAGAGCGAAGAGTCAAAAATAACACCCAAATTGCGAGCAGATGAAAAGGTTGGAGAACAGAGCCATCAACAGAGACTGAAAGAAGGAGAAAAGGGAAATTTTAGGAGAAAAAACGAGAAGTTCAGTCTTGGCCATGTTCAATTTCAAGCGACGATGGAACATCCAGGCAGCAATGGCAGAGAGACAGCAAGAGATCCGGGACTGGAAAGCAGAAGAAAAATCAGGAGTAGAGAGATTTTGGGAGTTATCGGCATAGAAATGTTACTGAAAACCATGAGAGGAAATAAGTGCACCAAGGGATTGGGTATAGAGAGAAAAAAGAAGGGGACCCAAGTCAGAACCCTGGGGGACACCAACCGAGAGCGGGGTAACAGAAGAGGAGGAGCCACCAGAACATACACTAAAGGAGGAGCGATGGGAGAGAGATGAGGAGAACCAGGAGAGAACAGAGTCCCTAAAGCCAAGCGAGGACAAAGTGTCAAGGAGAAGATCATGGTCAACAGTGTCAAAGGCAGCAGAAAGGTCAAGGAGGATAAGGACAGAGTAAAGGCCTTTAGATTTAGCCAGCAAACAAGTCACTGGAGACTTTGACAAGAGCAGTTTCAGTAGAGTGCAAAGGATGACAAAAACCGGATTGTAAGGGATCGAGAAGAGCATGGGAATAGAGGAAGTCAAGACAACGGCAGTAAACCGCAGGTTCGAGCAGTTTAGAAATGAAAGGAAGGGGAGAGTTGGGGCGATAATTAGAAGGACAAGAGGGGTCAAGTGAGGGTTTCTTAAGGAGAGGCGTGACCACAGCATGTTTAAAGTCAGCCGGGACAGTAGCAGTGGAGAACGAAAGGTTGAGAATATGAGAAATGGAGGGGACAATGGTAGAGGAAATAGAGGAGAGGAGATGGGAGGAGATAGGATCAGAGGAGCAAGTGGTGAGCTTGGAGGAGGAGAGAAGAAGAGCAGTTTCATCAATAGAAATCATGGGGAAGGAAGAGAGGGTAGGATGAGAAGGGGGGAGAGAATGAAAGCAGGAAATGGAAATCAGGGATTTAGAGGGAAACTGGAGAGTGATCTTATGGATTTTTATCATGGAAGAAATCAGGCAGAGCCTGGGCAGAAAGGGAAGGAGGGATCAGAGGCGGAGGCACTTTGAGGAGAGAATTGAGAGCAATGAAGTGACGGTGAGGATCAGAGACATGAGAATTAGTCAGGTGAACAAATAATCTTGTTTGGCAAGAGCTAAAGCAGATTTGAAAGAGCAGAGCATGAATTTGAAATGAAGGAAATTGTCAGGGGAGCGGGATTTGAGCCAGGTACGCTCAGCAGAGCGGGCACAGGAGCGAAGATAGTGAATAGTGGGAGAGAGCCAGGGCTGAGGTAAGGAACGCCTTACAGGACGAGGGATGAGAGGAGTGAAAACATCCAGAGCTGAGAAGAGCGCAGCATTATAGGACATCACTGCCATATCAACAGACTTGGAGGACAAAACAGAGGAGAGAGAAGGAGAAATGGTAGAGGAGAGAACCAGGGGATCAATGACAAGAAGGTTCCTAAAAAGAGTGGAGGAGACAGGACGAGGGAGGGGGGAGGGAGGTGAAGATTAAAGGAGAGAAGGTGATGATCAGATTTATTTATTTATTTATTTAACACTTCTTATATACCGTGCTATTTCTCATCAGTGCGGTTTACATTGAACATTAAACACTTGGACATACTTACTTTGTCCTACGTTTACATAAAACAGGGTTATAACATGGAGTTAACTGGGGAAACTATATACATAGGAGAAATTAGCTTCAAGTAAATAACGGTTGAATCATAACAGGTTTTACAGTCAAACTCAGATTACGGCGTTACGGGATAAAGGAAGAACAGTATTACTGAAGTTAGAGGGGTCGCTTTAGAGCGAAGAGGCAACCCTTTCAGGAGACCCAGGGGTTTGGTTGAGGTTTCCTACATGGCCCAGCAGACCTTGGGTAAGAAGCCTCAATAACAGCAAGCCGGTCCAGATGGAGACGATAGGTTGATTGCAATAGTTTTACTCTGGGCCACAGTTACGACTGACCAGTGGGTCTTGGAAGTTATCCGTAAAGAGTGTGCCCTGGAATTTGCAAGGCCACTGGCCGATTCCTTCGTCATCTCGCCCTGCAGGGCGCTGGAGAAAGCGGCAGTCTTTTCCACTCTTCAGCGTTTGATACAGCTGAAAGCGGTACTGCCAGTACCCCGAATATCAGTGCGGGTCCCGTTACTCCATTTATTTCGTGGTGCCGAAGAAAGCGGGCTCATTTTGGCCCATTCTCTATCCCAAGCATGTGAATTGGAGCTTGAGGGTATCGCATTTCGGTGATTTTGGCAGTACAACAGGAAGAGTTCCTGTCCATGTTGTATCTTACCGAGGCTTATCTTCAGATTCCTATCAGACCAGACCACCAACATTCCTGCGATTCGCTATGCCCATGGGACATTTCCAGTTCTGGGTATTACTCTTTGGCCTGGCCACCACACCACACATCTTTACAAAGGTCATGGTGGTGGTGGCAGCAGCCTTGCAGCTGGAAGGCATTCTGGTGCACTCCTATCTGGACAATTGGCTCATCCGGGCAAAGTCTGAGGATGAGGTGCACATCGCCACCTGGCAAGTTGTGGAATTCTCGCAGCAGCTGGGCTGGGTGGTCAGTCTCCCCGAGAGCCAGCTGCAGCCAGCACGTTGCCTGGTGTATCTCAGAGCATTCTTTGACACCTCTGAGGGAGCGGTTTCCCTGCCCAAGGACAGAATGCTGACGTTGGTGGCACAGGTCCGGAAATTCCTGAGTATGCTGGCATAGATAGTGTGGTTTTTACATATAGCTGTTGGAATCCACGGCGGCTGCCCTGGATCTGGTGTCGTGGGCCAGGGCACATATGCGCCTGCTGCAGCAGGCACTCCTCTTGAGATGGTCTCCACAGCGCCATCCTTGTCCTGGAAGCTGGTGTGTCCACAGGACATGAGAACAAGCTTGCAATTGTGGCTGGAGCCCACTCATCTGAGGACAGACATGCCGTTGGAGTAGCTGCAGTGAGTCCTGGTGAATTACGGATGCCAGTCTCTCTGGATGAGGAGCGCACTGTGTCTCAGGTGATGCAAGGTGGTTTGTTCTCTAGAGGAGACCTCATGGTCGCTAAGTCTCCTTGAATTGAGAGCAGTTTACTTGGCGATGCAGAGTTTCCAGCATCTGCTGGAGGGGAAAGCCTTTCGGGTCTTCTCTGGCAATGCGACAGCAGTAGCCTATATCATCTGGCAGGGGGGCATGGACAGTACCTCGCTACTTTTGGAGAGTCAGGATCTTCTGCAGTGGGAGGAGGAACACCTGACAGCCCTGTCAGCAGACCATGTTGCTGGGAAGAATAATGTTCAGGCAGACTTACCCCTCAGTCACCATACATTTGACCCCAGAGAATGGAAGCTCAATGTGGCAGTGTTTCACGATCTCATGGTACGGTGGGGGCAGCCGGTCATGGATCTCATGGCTATCCTAACCAACACCAAGGTTGGCACGGTTCTTCAGCTAGCGCAGAGAACACATGTCCGAGGGCCTCGATGCACTGACTCAGGCATGGGCAGCAGAAAGTCTCCTGTATGTCTTTCTGCTTTGGCTTCTATTTCAGTGGACAGAAGTGCATGAGGGGCCGGTGATCCTCATAGTGCCAGATTGGCTGTGGAGGCTGTGGTATGCGGATCTCCTTTGTCTTTTGATTGACTGCCACTGGAGGCTGCCTGGCAGGATCAACCTGTTGGCACAGGGTCCATTCCTGATGCCACAGGTGGATCGATTCTCGCTTATGGCGTAGCTCTTGAGAGGGCGCGGTTGCATAGCTGGGGATATTCCGCGGCTGTCATTTCGACCATGCTAAGGTCGCCTATGTCAGAATACGGCGTGTATTCGAAGAGTGATATGCTGTCAAGGGGGTCTGGCCCTTTTGTTGCTCCCTGCCTGATATCCTGATGATCCTTCAAGGGGGATTAGAGAGGATGGCTCTTGGCACACTGAAGGTGCAGGTGGCGGCATTGGCCTGTTAGGGCGAGTGCAGGGGTGTTCGCTGGCAGCATATTCAGATGTAGTGCAATTCCTTAGAGCAGTGAGGCTCCTTCAGTCTCCCTGGCGGCTGCTGATCCACCTTGAGACTTGAATATGGTCCAGGAAGTTCTGACAGAGGAGCCCTTTGAGCCTCTTTCGACAGTGTCCTTGAGGGGCCTTACCCTTAAGATAGTGCTTTTAGTGTCGCTCTGCTCGGCGCGGAGGATCTCAGAGCTCCAGGCGAGCTCGTGTAGAGAACCTTTTCTCCTGTTTTCCAAAGAAAAAGTGGTTTTGTGCCCAGTGCCTCCGTTTCTGCCTAAAGTAGCGATGCGGTTTCACTTGAACCATGCTATTGCGCTGCCTGCTTTTCCAAGTCTCGGGAATTCAGAGGAGGATCAGCGACTGAACAGGTTGGATCTTCGCAGGGCTTGCAAAGATACATTGGCGGGACAGAGTGGTTTCAGAAAACAGATCTGTTTGTACTTTTTTGGGGGCCCTTGTAAGGGGGAAGCGGCCTCTAAGGCCTTGATTGCCTATTGGGGAAACTAGCTATTGGGGCAGCATATGTGGCCCGAGAGAAACGTCCGCCTTTGGGCTTGTGGGCCCATTGGCTAGGGTGTATGTAGCATCCTGGGCAGAACGTGGCTTGGTTCCTCCGGCAATCATTTGCGGAGTGGAGACTTGGTTGTCGATGCACATATTTTCTAGACATAATCGGTTGGATGTGCAGGCGTCAGGAGATGCAGTAGTTGGAGCCTCAGTGCTTCAAGCCGGACTCGCAGGTCCCTCCCAAGTTTAGGTACTGCTCTGGTACATCCCATTTGTACCGTGCCTGGCCTGCCGGGACGATAAAGGTAAAATTAGAACTTACCTGCTAATTTATTTTATTTATTTATTTATTTATTTACATTCTCTTATATACCGCGCTATTCTGCATCAGTGCGGTTTACATTGAACAAACTGAAATTACATTGAACAGGGCATTATAACTTGGAGATAACCCTCCATAACCCATGTTCCCTGTAAAATAGTTAAGTGGCTTGCCCAAGACCACAAGGAGCACCTGTGGGACTAGAAACCCCAGTCCTTCCGGCCCAAGGTTGCTGTCCTCTAGTGGGATTGTCTTTCCTTGAGTTCCTGCCAGGCCAAGGCTCACCTAGGTAAGTTAGTTGGGGGGGGGGGGGGTGTCTGTTTTTTTAGCGGTTACAGGTAAGGGCAAGTACGGGCTGGGGGCAGTTACGGTAAGTGTTTGTCAGGATTTAGGGTGACTCAGATTCTGTAGAGGGGTTGTGTTCTGAATACTATGGGCCAACTGAGCTGGTTGGCCTGGCTAATTGATTTGGCATCCGATTCGGGATGTGATATATATACGTTTGTTCCATTGTACGAGATATGGAGGGCATGTGCTTGCTTTTTTTTCTCTGCCACCCTCTCTCTCTCGAAAGTGGATCTCATAAGGAGGACAGTAGTTTGTTCGGTTTTTGCCTGCTTGGTCAGTAGGAGACTGGAGTCAGTGGCTGTAGAGGGAGCTCTTATACTACACCAGCAAGACTGTCATGCTCAGTCCTCAGCTGATAAGAACATAAAGACATGCCATACTGGGTCAGACCAAGGTCTATCAAGCCCAGTATCACGTTTCCAATAGTGGCCAGTCCAGGTCACAAGGGGGGTGACTAACCATTCATACCGTGCCTGGCCTGTAGGAAACTCAAGGAAAGACATTTAGCAGGCAAGGTCTAATTTGGTCTTTGAGTTCGTTCACAGCCCAACCTCCTCACAGCATCCAACCATAAAATAAACTTTTTCCGTCTCATTTATACAAATTCAATCCCTTCTTCCTTTATCCTTTACAAACCTGAGGCATAGCATTTCTTCACATTCTTTCATATAAACACTTTTTTTTTCTTTCGTCTCTTCTGGCCAACTTCAAAAAATCCCACTTGCACCAACCGAGGGGGAATAGTCAAAATATTTCTAGGAATTTAAGATTGGATAACGAGAAAATACAACTGACTTGGAATTCCTGTGGCATGATGGCATGAAGTATTTACATATACTGATGAACAGCTGTCAAAGATTACTCAAAGTGCATGATTATTTGAGAATATGGGTGATTCAATGATGGATGGCCAAATATTAAATACTTGGTACATGCCCAGTTACATGAGACTACTGTGGTGCAATATATTAACCAAAAAGGTGTTTGAGTTCCGCGAATGCTGAAAGAGCTAAAGACTTTTTGCACTTGAAACGTTTTGTAGAGAAATGGAAGAAGAATCTCAATATATATGTGCTTTTAGATTTGAGATTTGGAAGCAACCCCACAGAAGGAAAATGACATCAAGAAATCTATTAATCAGGTGGAGGTAAAATAGAGTGGATGTCATTAAATAATAGAATGGTTTTTGTTGGTATGAAGATGGACTAATACTGCTACTACTACTACTACTATTTATCATTTGTATAGCGCTACAAAGCATACGCAGTGCTGTACATGTACAAGTATACAGACCGTATTGATGCATCTGGAATAATTATGATATGGAGTGTGTTTAATAGGGATAGACATTGAATTTTGATTGGCCGGTTCCTTTCAGTTTAGGATGGCCGTGTGCATTTGTGCTCACAAGACCAAGCCTCTTTATTAGTTCATGCTACAGTTGGTATCTCCAGGAACAAGCAGGAATGTAGTCTTCACATATGGGTATCGTCGGCACCGACGGAACCTGCGCGGGAACTCTCCCCAGCGTCCAATAGGAACGCTTTTGGGAGCATCCCTCAGCACATGCATGCTGCCTTCCCGCTTTTCCAACTGTCCCTCTTCAGTTCTTCGTTTTCCGCGGAGCCGACAGGTCACATACCCTGTCACCGCAGAAAATTTCTTCTTTAAACTGTTGTGGTTGCGCCTGCCTCCGCTCGATGCCTACCGGTACCGCCAGTTCTCTTCTTTTAAAAAAAAAAAATATATATATACTTCAGAAATGTTTCTCTTCAGAAACCTTTTCTTTTTGGTGCTAGGCGCCATTTTGGGCATTAGGCCCCATTTTCCTGAAAAATAGAAAAACCAGCTAGTGGTTTAAAAAAAAAAAAAAAAAATGTACTAAGTGTGGCGGTACCATTTCCGTCACTGACGCCCATGACTGGTGTCTCAAATGTTTAGGCCCTGACCATTTTCCTTCTGAGTGTTCCTCTTGTATGGGGATGACTAAAAGAGGAAGACAGAACCGGGATGCAATGCTCGGTACCCTCTTTTCTTCAGATGCGATGTCCATTGCATCGACGTCTTCCAGAGCCTCATCTTCCTCCCATGGATCTCAGGTAACTAAACATAATAGTCGGTCCTCAAAGGGTAGATCTCCTCCTAAGCATCGAGAAGCCATTGACATTGCCCTTGAGGAAACTATACCGGCAAAACAGCCCCGGTGGGAGGCTTCGGCCTTCAAAGCACCAACGGGGCTCCAGGATGTTCTCGAGGCCTCGACCTCGGCAGAACTACTGGTGCCATGCTCAGGGGTTCCGGCCGCTTCTACTGGTACCGACACCCAAGCATCGGCAGTGTCGATAGACCAGAGATTCCTTGCTATCGAACGCAGTCTTGCAGCTCTCCTTACAGCTGCGGTACCATTGACACCACTACCGATGGTTCAATGGGCACCAATACCGATGCCGGTACCAGCACCGATGGTACCGGCCCCGGTGGGAATTCTGCCCATGCCCACTTTTTCGGGCATCGACAGATGGGTACTGGACCAACTCGGTGCTGACTTCGATCGATACCGTGCTTTGCATGAACATCGGGATCAGAGATGCTTCAAGTCTTCCGGTTCCGATGACTCATAACTCGGTTGGTACCAGAGTACTTCTTCCGGAAGACTCCTCTTCTCCTCAATGCAGAATGTCTCCTCCGGAGGAAATTTCTTTCCAGGATTTTATTTGTGATGTGGCCTGAGGCCTATCAATCACGGTAGTTCCTGAAAAAGAACCGAGAGCAAAGGAATTGGAAATAACTCCAATACCCTAAGGCTCCCAAAGAGGCAGCTACCCTGCCCATTCATGAAATTCTTCATGATTTGATGCCCAGAATGTGGGAAACACCTCTAACCACATCTCCTCATTCTAGGAGACTCGATACCATGTATCGAATTCCACCATGTCCTGGTTTTCAAAAGACTCAGCTGCCACACCATTCAATGGTAGTGGAATCAGCCATGCATAGGATGAAAAGTGCAAAAAGACATGCATCCAATCCTCTGGGTCGTGAATGCAGGACTCTTGACGCCTTTGGGCGTTGAACATTTCAGGCTTCCATGCTTTCAGCTAGGATCAGCTAATATATTTTATATATGGGAATGTTCCTCAAAGAAGTCACAGGAGACTTGGAGCTTATGAGCCCCCTTCTCCCTGATGACAAACGACAAGACTTCCTTACTCTTGTCAAGCATGCTCAAGACGTTTCCAAGTTTGTAAATCGTGCAGCCTTTGACTGCTTTGAATGCATCAGCAGAACGTCTGCCATTGCCATTGGTGCACGGCAGATTGCCTGGTTTCAGGCATCAGACTTGGAGACTTGGGTACAGGACAAATTAGGAAACATTCCTTGCACAGGAGAAAACCTCTTTGGCAAGAATTGGCAGGAAAAGGCTAATGAGATAGATACTGACAATCTCACTTTAGACATATTGTCAAAATCTACAGCCACTCCAGCCAAAAAGAAACCCTATAAGAAACCCTTTTTCAGCAAAAAAAGGAAGTTTTTTTTTATTCATCCTATACCCAGCAAGGGCAACCTCAGGGTCAAGTTGCCCCAAAGGGACAACAGCAACAATCCAGACAACAAAAGAAGCCAAAAGGCCCTAGACTAGAGCTCAACCAGCTCCACAGGCTCAGCCCCCTCAAGGGCTTTGACTCATTCCTAGAGGGCTTAGTTTTCCTGCCTCTGAAGGGTCCAGAACCCCTAAACATTCCAGGCAGGTTGTCATTTTGTCAACTAATGGCACCAAATAACAGCAGAAAATTGGACTCGGTCCATTGTAGGGGAGGGGTAGAAGCTTCATTTTCACAGCATGCTCCCTCCTACAATCGTAAGACAGTTCAATTCCCAAACCTCTGCAGACAATCTACTGGATCAAGAGGTCTCAACGCTCCTTGCTCAGGAAGCAATAGAGGAAGTACCCAATTCCCAACAGGGTACAGGGTTCTACTCCCCCTATTTTCTTATTCCAAAGAAAACAAGAGGACACAGACCCATTCTGGACCTCAGAGAATTGAACAAATATCTGTTCAGAGAAAAGTTCAAAATGATTTCTCTGGGAACTCTTCTGTCATACCTTCAAAGTCAGGATTGGCTTTGCTCTCTAGATCTAAAGGATGCATATACTCATATTCTGATCCATCCAGATCACAAGAAATTCTTACGATTCCTTTTAAAAGGAAAACACCTCCAATACAGGGTTCTTCCTTTTGATCTGGCTTCGGCACCAAGAGTATTCACGAAATGCATGGCAGTAGTAGCTGCATTCCTGCGAAACCTAGGGATATTCGTCTTTCCTTACTTGGATGACTGGCTCATTCAAGCCCCCACGATTCCAGAAGCCAGCACTACACTGTCTCGCACAATGCGAATTCTCCAATACTTGGGATTGGTCATAAACTTCCCAAAATCCCAACTTGTTCCTTCTCAGACCTTGGATTTCATAGGAGCTTGTTTAGATACCAGACAGTCAAGGGCTTTCCTCCCATAGCCCCGCTGTTTTACATAGTAAAACTAGCTTCTCAAGCAGCGGGAAAGTCCGCCCTAACTACTCAAGAACTGCTGCAATTACTGGGACATATGTCATCCATAGTTCATGTAGTTCCCTATTCTTGCCTCCACATGCGAGCAGCCCAGTGGACCCTATCCACACAGTGGACACAGGCCACAGGACGTCTGTCGAACAAGATATCAAACTCACAGCAACTGATCTTGTCCCTACAATGGTGGCAATCACTGGAGAATCTTTTAGTGGGGTCTCCTTTCCAACAACCCCCATTCCAGGCCACCCTAACAACAGATGCATCACAGGTAGGATGGGGAGCACACCTGCACCATCTCTCCACCCAGGGTACCTGGACTCCACAGGAGGCTTGTCTTCACATAAACCTCCTAGAACTCAGAGCAATCTATCTAGCTCTTCGAGTATTCCATGCCTAGCTCAGCTACAAGACAGTCCTAGTCCAAACGGACAATCACGTAGCCATGTTCTACGTGAACAAGCAGGGCGGAACAGGCTCTGTCGTTATGCAACCGAAGCTTTATGACTATGGGCCTTCGCCAGAGAGCATCAAATTACCTTCTCGTGTTATATCTTCCAGGCATTCAAAACCTTTGGGCAGACAAACTCAGCAGAGTACTGCTGCCTCACGAATGGTCTCTCCACCTAAACCAGGTGATAAAAATATTTCACATCTGGGGAACCCCAGACATAGGCCTCTTTGCAAGTCCACTGAATGCCAAACCTCCCCGGTTCTGTTCCAGAACTCCGGCTCACAATTGCCAGCCAAGGGATGCCTTCCTCCTTCACTGGGGTCAGGACTTCCTCTATGCCTTCCCACCCATTCCCCTCATCCCCAAAACACTCTTCAAGCTTCAGAGAGCAGGGGTCGTATGATCCTCATAGCGCCACGGTGGCCATGACAAACGTGGTATCCCCTGCTTCTACATCTCTCTCAAGCTGCACCTCTGGAAATTAGGGTGTGCTCCAGGCCTTCTCGCCAAGAGAACGGGATGCTATGGCACCCAAATCCCCAGTCCCCACATTTCAGGGCCTGGTTGCTGAAAGCCTAGACCTGCATGGTCTTAACCTTTCCCAACAGGTAAAGGATGTCCTTCAGGCTTCTAGAAAACCTTCCACAAGACGATTTTACGCCTTCAAGTGGAAACGTTTTACTATATGGTGTTCATAGAAGGGGTTAAACCCCCTTATGATACCTTTGGAATCACTACTAGAGTATCTAATTCATTTATCAAATTCTGATCTAAAGAGACCAATTCAGTAAGAGTCCATCTTGGTGCAATTGCAGCTTCCTATAAGCCTCTAAATGGACAGCCAACTTCCTCTCATCCACTCATATCAAGATTTATGAGAGGTCTTATATTAACAAAGCCTCCCATCAGGCCACCACCGGTGGCATGGGATTTCAACCTAGTTCTCGGGCAGCTCATGAAACCGCCTTTTGAACCTTTTAGCCACTACAACCCTGAAGCTTTTGTCCTGGAAGGTCATCTTCCTAATTGCAATCACCTTTGCATGTCACATTAGTGAATTGCAAGCTTTAGTGGCTGATCCTCCTTATACTAGGTTTCACCATGATAAGGTTATTCTCAGAACTCATCCACACTTTATGCCAAAGGTGGTGTCGCCTTTTCATTTATATCAATCAATTTATCTTCTTGTATTCTTTCCAAGCCCTCGTGCCTCTAATGCAGAAAGGAACCTCATACTTTGGATTGTAAGAGCCTTGGATTTTTACCTACAAAGAACACAGCAACATAGAAAGTCTTCTCAACTTTTTATTGCTTTTGATTCTAGTCATTTGGGACTTCCAGTCTCCAAGAGAACTCTATCCAAATGGATTGCACAATGCATATCCTTTGCTTATGAGAGTAAGAGGCTTCCTCTTCATGGCCATGTCACAGCTCATAATGTGAGAGCCATGGCAGCCTCTATGGCTAACCTTCACTCTGTGTCTAGTGATGACATTTGTCGAGCAGCCACCTGGGCTTCGGTACACACCTTTACAGCCCACTACTGCCTAGATAAAGCCTTCCGTCGGGATGCCTTCTTTGGCCAAGCTGTACTTCAAAATCTCTTTCAGACCTAATTCTACCCACCAACCCTGGTGGGATGCCAGAGATCCATGGGAGGAAGCATGGCCCACCTTACTATAGGTGGCAGCTTCCTGGGGCGATCTCCCTGGCATCTTCAGCTAGGGAGTCCCCATATGTGAAGACTACATTCCTGCTTGTTCCTGGAGATAGCATAGTTACTCACCTGTAACAGGTGATCTCCGGGAACAGCAGGAATTTAGTCTTCACAACCCACCCACCTCCCCTAGGAGTTGTCTCTCTAGCTCTCTGTCTCTTTCCTCTTTCCCTCTATCCTTTCACTCAGCTACAAACTTAACTGAAGAGGAACAGTTGGAAAGGCGGGAAGGCAGCGCGCATGTGCTGAGTGATGCTCCCAAAAGCATTCCTATTGGATGCTGGGGAGCGTTCCCGCGCAGACTCTGTCTGTGCCGACGATACCCATATGTGAAGACTAGATTCCTGCTGTTCCCAGAGATCACCTGTTACAGGTGAGTAACTACGCTTTCTGGGGAGTTAGGACGATTTTAAATAATTTTTTATGTTGGTTGCACCTGTTCTATGGAATCATTTGCCTGTAAATTTACGATTTTAGTACTGGACCAGTTAGACTTTAGAAAGAAATTGAAGGGATTTTTATTTACTCAAACTTTTGTGGATAGTGGCTAGGGTTTTTTGAGAAGGCTGAGATTGTTTTAACACTGTGATTTATTTTATTGTTTATGTATTAGTGTTGTGTTTCAGATATCTTTGTAATCCGCTGAGAATATTTAGATGAGCAGATTATAAATTTTATAAATAAATGGACAAAAAACTGGCTGTTTTTGGCACCAGCTGATTTAGATAAATGTCTTCTGGTCTTGTGTTAACAGATGCTGAGGAGCTTCAATAGGGATTGGATAAAAGGAGAAATGTTTTAATCATACCTGATTAAGTTCCTTGAATTCTGCTAGACCAGTCCAGATGAGTGGATTATGCTCCCTTGCCAGCATGTGGAGGCAGATGGCATCTTTCAATTATGTCATCAGGAGATATAACTACTTATTCAGCAATTTAAGAAGCCAATAAGAGTATTCACAAGCAGAGAACAAAACTGAAAGCTCAGATAAACTCCAAAGAGATTAGCTAAAAAATAGTCAACAGTTGGGGAAAAACTGCAACTTGTATTTGGCTGTCTTACCATATCTTACAGCTGGTCAGGCTCTGCAATAGATAAGAATGAAAAGGCAGTAGGACCTCACAACCCAGGGCAAAGTCTTCCAGTGTGATTCCTGGGCTGATCTAGCAAGATTTCAAGTGTTAAAATGCTCCCCTAAATATTCCCAACTCCTAAGAGGAATTGAAGTTGCTTTTGCGGTAACTAATCACCAGCCCCTCTAGAACAACTTCATCCCCTCTTCCACCACCTTAATACCAATTTTTCCCATCAATCTCTATTGCCCTTTCATCCTTTTCCATGATCTCTGAAGATGAAAGCTCCCATCTTCTTTCCTCCTCCAAACTTACTACTTGCTCTTATGATCTCCCCACCCATCTCCTTAACTCCATTTCCTCCTTTGCCATCCCTTCCATCTCACATATTCTCAACCTCTCGCTCTCAACTGTTACTGTTCCTGCAGCCTTCAAGCATGCTGTGGTCACACCACTGCTCAAAAAAACCTTCTCTTGATCCTAGCTCTCCTAACTATTGTCCCATCTCCCTTCTTACCTTCATTTCCAAACTTCTTGAGCACGCTGTCCTCCACTGTTGTCTTGAATTTTTCTTCTTAAGCCCTTTTGGATCTTTTTAGTCTGACTTTTCCCCTTACATTCTATTGAAATGGCACTTGCCAAAGTCTCTAGTGACTCCTGGCTAAATCTAAGGGCCTTTCTTCTATCCTTATCCTTCTTGACCTTTCTGCTGCTTTTGATACTGTTGACTACCACCTTCTCCTTGACACATTATTCTCGCTTGGTTTTAGGGGCTTTGACCTGTCCTGGTTATCATCTCTCCCATTGCTTTTTCGGTTGTGTTGTGGTGGTTTCTCCTCTACTGCTGTCCCACTCTGTTGGTGTACCCCACGGGTCTGTTCTGGGCCTTCTCCTTTTCTTTCTCTACACCTAGTCCTTTGGTGCTCTCATCTCCTCCCATGGATTTCAGTATCATTTTTATGCTGACAATTCTCAGATCTATCTTTCTTCACCTGATATTTCTCCGACACTCCAGGCCCGTATTTGTCTGAATCTCTGACATCGCCACCTGGATGTCTCATCGACATTTGAAACTAAATATGGACAAAACAAAGCTTCTTGTTTTCCCCCCTAAACCATCTTCTCCCCTTCCTCCTTTCTCTATCTTTGTTGATAACACTCTTCTACTTCCTGTTCCTCAGCCCATAACCTTGGTGTCATTTTTGACTCTCCTCTTTCCTTCTCCTTACATATCCAACAGATAGCTAAAACCTGTCGTTTCGTTCTCTGTAATATTAACAAAATTCACCCTTTCCTCTCTGAACACACTACTAAAACACTTGTCCACTCTCTAATTACTTTCCGTCTCGACTATTGGAACCTCCTTCTTGCTGGTCTCCCTCTGAGTCATCTCTCTCCCCTTCAATCTATTCAGAACTCTGTTGCGAGACTAATCTTTCTCCACCCATACCTCAGGGAGTCGTTAGTGGGATGGGAACAGCTGGGGGATGTAGAAAAACAGTGGGCAAAACTGAAAGGGGATATTTTAAGGGCAACCAACCTTTTTGTTAAAATGGTAAATAAAGGCAAAAGGAAAAGGAGACCGCTATGGTTTTCTAAGGAAGTAGCTGAAAAAGTGAAGAAAAAGAGGGAGGCCTTCATGAAATACAAGAGATCACAGAGAGAGGAAGACAGGCATCTGTATTTGGAAAAACTTAGAGAAGCTAGCAAAGTAGTCAAGAAGGCAAAGATTCAAAAGGAGGAGGAAATAGCCAATGTAATAAAATGGGGGGGATAAGACATTTTTCAGATATATTAGTGAGAAGAGGAAGGGCAAAAGTGGTATTGTCAGACTCAAGGGTGCAGGGGGGGGATATGTAGAAGCTGATAAGGATAAAGCGGAATTGCTTAACAAATATTTTTGTTCTGTGTTCACAGATGAAGAACCAGGAGCAGGACCTCAGAAAACACCCACAAATAGGAACAGAAGCGAGGGACATCTTGAACAATTTTCAGAAGACTGTGTTTGTGAGAAACTAGCTCAACTTAAAGTAGACAAAGCGATGGGACCGGATGGGATACACCCTAGAATACTGAGGGAACTTGGGGACGTTCTAGCAACTCCACTGACTGACCTTTTCAATGCTCGTTGGAGTCGGGAGTGGTGCCAAAGGACTGGAGAGAGGCTCATGTGGTGCCTTTACACAAAAGCGGAAGTAAGGATGTGGTTGAAAACTACAGACCGGTTAGTTTAACTTCGGTGGTGAGTAAATTATTGGAAACGCTGCTGAAAGAGAAAATAGTGAGGTTTCTGGAGTCCAGCGGATTACAGGATCCGAGGCAGCATGGATTCACCAGAGGCAGGTCTTGTCAGACAAATCTGATTTATTTCTTTGACTGGGTGACCAGGGAGTTGGACCGAGGGAGAGCGCTAGATGTGGTGTATTTAGATTTCAGTAAAGCCTTTGACACTGTTCCTCACAGGCGACTTATAAACAAACTGAGCACCCTAGGGATGGACCCTAAAGTTACTGCTTGGGTTAGAAATTGGTTGGGTGGGAGGCGACAAAGAGTACAAGTAAATGGAGCTCACTCTGAGGAGAAGGATGTTACCAGTGGTGTGCCCCAGGGATCTGTCCTTGGTCCGATTCTTTTTTAGTGATATAACGGAAGGGCTGTCGGGTAAGGTTTGCCTCTTTGCAGATGATACCAAAATCTGCAATAGAGTAGACACCCAGGAAGGTATAGATAACATGAGGAGGGATCTAGCTAAGCTTGAAGAATGGTCTAGAATTTGGCAGCTGGGATTTAATGTTAAAAAATGTAAGGTCATGCATTTGGGCTGCAGCAATCCAAGGGAGCAATACAGTATAGGAGGTGAAGTACTTTTATCCACTAAAGAAGAGCGGGACCTAGGTGTGGTTGTGTCTGATGATCTTAAAGTAGCTAAACAGGTAGAAAAGGCGACGGCAAAAGCTAGAAGGATGCTTGGGTGCATACGGAGAGGAATGGCTAGCAGAAAAAAGGAGGTGATAAGCCTCTGTATAAGTCTTTGGTGCGACCTCATTTGGAGTATGGTGTGCAATTCTGGAGACCGCACCTTCAAAAGGATGTGAACAGGATGGAGTCGGTGCAGAGGGTGGCTACTAAAATGATTAGTGGGCTTCATTATAAAGCATATGAGGACAGACTGAAGGATCTTAATATGTACACCTTAGAGGAAAGGCGGGATAGAGGTGATATGATTGAGATGTTTAAATACCTCCGTGGCATAAATGTTCAGGGAGAGAGCCTCTTTCAATTGAAAGCAAGTTCTGCTACGAGGGGACATGGGATGAGGGTGAAGGGAGATAGATTCAGGAGTGATATGCGGAAATATTTCTTTACGGAAAGAGTAGTGGATCCATGGAATAGTCTCCCAGTGGAGGTGGTAGAGATGAGGACAGTAACTGAATTCAAAAAAGCATAGGACCAACACAGAGGATCTCTAAAGGTAAAAAGTGGACTGTTGTAGTTGTTGATATGGAAGGACAGACTAGATAGGCCATGTGATCTTTTTCTGTCGTCATGTTTCTATGTTTCACCCTTGATGTATAATCCCCCTTCTCAAGTCAATTCATTGGCTTCCCTTCCGTTTCCAATTCATACTCCTCCTCTTAACCTTTAAATGCATTAATTCTTCTGCTCCTCACTACTTTTCCTCTCTCCTTTCACCCTACATCCCTCCTCATGAACTCTGCTCTTCTACTGAATTGCTCCTTTCTTTGCCCCTTTCTTCCACTGCTAACTCCAGACTTTGGTCCTTTCATCTTTCTGCTCCTTGTGCCTGAAACAGACTTCCTGAGTCTGTATGTCAGACTTCATCTCTGCCCCTTTTCAAATCTATGCTAAAGGCTCACCTCTTTGAGGCTGCTTTTGGATCCTGATCCCTTACTTCCTTGTGTCTCCTTACCCTTCCCTATTCTATCCTTATTCCTATCTTTTGTCTTGTTTGTCTTAATTAGATTGTAAGCTCTAACTAGCAGGGACTGTTTCTATCTGTGTTTGTACAGCGCTGCGTATGCTTTGTAGTGCTTTAATAGTAGTAGTAGCCCCAACCATTCAGCTACTGAATCACCAGGGCCGTGTCCCCTCTCTCAGTTTTTCCAGCAAATCCGACCAGATTAGCCAGTCGTCCAGATAAGGGTGAGCCCAGATCATCTGCCTGTGCAGGAACACCACCACCATCACTTTCGAGAGTGCATGGAGCCATGGCTAAGCCAAAGGGTGGAGCCATGAATTGGAGATGATGGCCCAATTTGCAGAAGCAGAGGAACTGCTGATGCTCTTTGATGGGGATGTCAAAGTAGGTTTCGGCCAGGTCCAAGGAGTTAAGGAACTTCCAGGACTGAACTATGGCATTGATGGAGCAGATTTCTATCCAAAAATGGGGAAACCTGAGCTTGGCATTGACCACCTTCAGATCAAGAATGGGCCCAAAGGACCCCCTCCTTGGGCACCACGAAGTAGATGGAATCCCGGCTTCAACTTTACTCTTCAGAAGACATGGCTATGAGAGCCTGCAACTGCAGGAAACATTGTAATGTGTATTTGACCACTGTTCGCTTAAGTGGACCAAAGTGAGATTCCATGAAAGTGTCTCAGAGACTGGAAATTCCAACGCATACCCCTGATCCAGTACCTCTAGTACCCATTGGTCTGAAGTGATCTGGATCCATTCTGAGAGAGTACCAAAGCCATCCCCTATCAGCCATCCTTTGGAAGGGACCTGCTAAATCTCATTGTGAGGATTTGCTGGCTTTGGAAACAGCCAAGGAGTCCTGAGGCTGCTGGGCACCCTGAAAGGACTGGCCTTTCCTGGGCACAGACCCATAGGAGGAATAGGTCAAGAAGAAGCCTTTGGATTTCCTTGGGCATTCTCAGACTCCCTAAGAATTTCTTCGAGCTTCTGAGTGAGCATCCTAGGCCTCTCTTCGACAGTTTCTAAGGATGGGCCTTTCCCAGGTCCTTTACTAACTTCTCAAGATCCTTGTCAAATAGCAGTCAGCTCAAAAGGGGAATTTGCTGAGACGGAACTTGGAAGCCATATCTGCTGACGAGTTGCACAGCTAAAGCCATTGTCTGGCCACTACTGCCGCCGCTATAGGTCTGGAGGCCTTTGCATTAGGTGCAAGGAACCCTTTGCTCTCAAGGAATGAGTCCAATCTCTGAAGGTTAAAATAGCAGAATTGCAGGACATAAGGAAGACAGAGAGGTACATAGATGAGATCTATAGGGACATAGTACTGAAGTCCCACATCCAGTCTGGCAGCATCCTTGTTGTCATGGAGAAGAGAGGTCACATGACAGGAAAGCATCACCTTGGTGTGGCAAGAAGTGATCCTATAGCTAGGACCTGGTGATGTAAAACCCTCTCACACAGAGGAGGTTTCTCCAGGGCCATGTGCCCACAAGAGAAGGGTTAGGACAGCTGTTTTAGTTGGTGATTCGATCATTAGGCATGTAGATAGCTGGGTGGTTGGTGGACATGAGGATCGCCTGGTAACATGCCTGCCTGGTGCGAAGGTAGCGGCCCTCATGTGCTACCTAGAAAAGGTCTTAGATGATGCTGGGGAGGAGTCTACTATTTAGTACATGTTGGTACCAGTGACATAGGAAAGTGTGGTAGGGAGGTTCTGGAGGCCAAATCTAGGTTTTTAGGTAGGAAGTTGAATTCCAAAACGTTCAGGGTAGCATTTTCTGAAATGCTTCCCATTCCATGCCCAGGACCCAAAAGGCAGGCAGAGCTTTGGGGTCTCAATGTGTGAATGAGACAATGGTGCAAGGAAGAGGGTTTTGGATTTGTTAGGAACTGGACAACATCCTGGGGAAAGGAGGGGCTTTTCCGAAAGGAAGGGCTCTGCCTTAACCAGGATGGAACCAGGCTGCTGGCATTAACCTTTAAAAAGGAGATAGAGCAGCTTTTAAACTAGGAATAGGGGAAAGCTGACAGTTGCCCAAGAGCATATGGTTCGGAACAATGTATCCTTGAAGGATACTAGCAAAAGATTGAAGTTATGGCATATCGACAGAGAGGTTCCAATAAAGACAAAAGTAACCCAAATGCCCTTAAGTACAGAGCAGACAAAACTTAAAGATTCCAAATTACCCCCGCCTACTGATAACCAGATTAATATGAATAAAATACAGCCTCTAAAATGCTTGTATGCAAATGCTAAAAGTCTAAACAATAAGATGGGAGAGTTAGAATATATAGTGCTGAATGAGAGGTTAGATATGATTGGTATCTCAGAGACATGATGGAAGGGGGACAACCAGTGGTACACTGATATCCAGGTACAAACTATATTGTAATGATAAGAGTAGATCAAGTTGGTGGAGGGGTTGCATTTTGTTAGAGAGGGCATTGAGTCACAAAGGATTAAAGTTTTGCAAGAAACAAAATGCACTAGAATCTCTATGGATTGAAATGTCATGTAAAAAGGGGAAGGTGATGGCAGTGGGAGGTGTACTATTGACCGCCTGGCCAGAATGAACAAATGGATGATGGAATGCTCAAAAAAATCAGGGAAGCGAACAAAAGTTACAGCACAGTAATGGGTGATTTCAATTACCCCAGTATCGACTCGGTCGTTGTCACGGCAGGACATGCTAGGGAGATAAAGTTTCTAGATGAAATAAATGATGACTGCTGCTTGGAGCAGCTAGTTCATGGGCCAACAAGAGGTGAAGAAGCCATTTTGGACCTAGTCCGTAGTGGAACCCAAGATCTGGTGCAAGAGGTAAGGGTGTTGGAACCACTTGGCAATAGTGATCATAATGCGTGATCGTGTTTAATTTAATAAATGAAGGAAGGACATCAAGGAAATCCATAGTACTACCTTTTAACTTTCAAAAGGGAGACTATGATAAAATGAGGAGAATTGTTAAGAATAAACTAAAAGGAGCAGTTGCAAAGGTTAAAGATTTACATCAAGCATGATGTAAAAATACTATCTTGGAAGCCCAGACCAGTTGTATTCCACACGTTAAGAAAAGTGGAAGGAAGTCCAAAGAACTGCCAGCATGGTTTAAAGGTGAGGTCAAAGGCAGCTGTTGCCAAAAAAGCATTTTTCAGGAAATGGAAAAAGGAGCCAAATGAGGAAAATGGGGAAACAACATAAGCACTGGCAAGTAAGATGCAATGTATTGATAAGGCAGGCGAAGAGAGAATTTGAAAAAAATCTTGCTGCAGAAATGCATAATATCTTTTTCAAGTACATGTGTAGCAAAAACCTGTGAGATTCTGTTTGACCATTAGATGATAGAGAGGTAAAAGGGGGGGGGGGGGGTACTAAGAGGGGACAAGGCTTAGCGGAGTGACTGAATGAATTCTTTGCTTCGGTCTTTATGGATGCTACTCATGACTGAAATGGTATTTAAAGATGATGCTGCAGAAGAATTGAAAGAAATATTGATAAACCGGGAAGATGTATTACAACTATTTGATTAACTGAAGAGTAACAAATCACCTGGACCGGATGGTATACATCCAAAGGAATTGAAAGAACTGAAATATGAGATTTTATCTGCCGTCATATACTATGTTACTATGTTAGTTCACAGATTAGAAACATAGAAACATAGAAATATGATGACAGAAAAAGACCACATGGCCTATCTAGTCTGTCCTTCCATATCAACAACTATAACAGTCCCCTTTTTACCTTTAGAGATCCTCTGTGTTTGTCCCATGCTTTTTTGAATTCAATTACTGTCCTCATCTCTACCACCTCCACTGGGAGACTATTCCATGGATCCACTACTCTTTCCGTAAAGAAATATTTCCACATATCACTCCTGAATCTATCTCCCTTCACCCTCATCCCATGTCCCCTCGTAGCAGAACTTGCTTTCAATTGAAAGAGGCGCTCTCCCTGAACATTTATGCCATGAAGGTATTTAAACATCTCAATCATATCACCTCTATCCCGCCTTTCCTCTAAGGTGTACATATTAAGATCCTTCAGTCTGTCCTCATATGCTTTATAATGAAGACCACTAATCATTTTAGTAGCCACCCTAATAGTAACATATCATTAAAATCATCTGTAATACCTGAAGATTGGAGAATGGCCAGTGTAATTCCAATTTTTAAAAAAGGTTACAGGAGTGATCAGGGAAACTACAGACCGGTGAGCCTGACATCAGTACTGGGAAAAATGGCAGAAACCATTATAAAGAACAAAATTACTGAACCAAATAGTCTTGGTTTAATGGGAGACAGCCAACATGGGTTTAGCCAGGAAGGTCTTCTCTTACTAATCTGTTATGTTTTTTTGAATATGTGAATAAACAGGTAGACAAAAGTGAATTAGTTGATATAGTGTATCTGGATTTTCAGAAAGCCTTTGACAAGGTCCCCACTGAGAAACTCTTGGCCAAATTAAAGAGTCATGGGATAAGAGGCAGTGTACCACTGTGGATCAGGAACTGGTTAAAAGATAAAGCCGAAGGTAAAGCTAAATGGCCAATTTCCCGATGGAGAAAGGTAAATGGAGTACCCCAGGGATCTGTGCTGAGTCCACTGCTTTTAAACATATTCGTAAATGACCTGGAAATGGGAATAACGAGTGAGCTAATCAAATTTTCATATGACATAAAATTATTCGAAGTTGTTAAAAACCCAAGAGGATCGTGAAAAATTGCAGGAGGACCTTGATAAATTGGAAGACTGGGCATCAAAATGGCAGATGAAATTTAATGTGGACACGTGCAAAGTTATGCACCTAGGAAAGAACAACCCAAACTATGGTTACACGATGCAAGGTTCCACATCAGGAACCACCACCCAGGAAAAAGATTTTGGTGTCATTGTGGATAACTTGTTGAAATCCTCCACCCAGTGTGCAGTGGTGGCCAAGAGAGAAAATAGAATGCTAGGAATCATAAGGAAAGGGATGGAGTATAATACAACGGATATTATAATACTTCTGTATCGTTCCATGGTGCGACCACACCTTGAATATTGTGTGCAATTCTGGTTGCCATATCTTAAAAAGGATATAGCGTTATTGGGAAAGGTACAGAGAAGAGCCACCAAAATGGATACACCTATGAGGAGAGGCTAAAAAGGTTAGGGCTCTTCAACCTGGAAAAGAGATGGCTGAGGGGTAGATATGATAAAGGTCTATCAATTAATGAATGGAGTGGAACGGCTAAACGTAGATTGTTTACGCCATCAAATATAGAAAGACTAGGGGACATGCAATGAAGCTACAGTATAACCCATTTAAGACTAATAACAGAAAATATTTTTTCACTCAACGCATAATTAAACTCTGTAATTTGTTACCGGAGGATGTAGTGTAGCCGGATTTAAAAAAGGCTTGGACATGTTCCTGGAGGGAAGGTCTATAAACCGTTATTAAAGGGGACCCGGGAAATCCACTGCTTACTCCAATACAAGCACTGTGGAACCTGTGGGTCTTTTGGGGAAACCGCTAGGTACTTGTGACCTAGATTGGCCACTGTTGGAAACAGAATACTGGGCTTGATGGACCTTGGTCTGAATGGCATATTTTACTGATCAGATCGTATAAGGCATCAGCCTGGAACTGGCCTGACTGGAATCGGGGGCTGTGTTTGTGGTGGTCTGCCAGCTGCTGAATTCGGAGCAGAAGTTCTTTGGCCATGAGACTGGCACAAAGGGCTGCCTGGGAGCCCAAGGCCAAAGCTGCGAAGACCTACTTTAGGAGGATCTCCACATTACTATCAAGGACCTTCCCTCGGCACCACACTGCCTTCCATCATTGTGCGCTTTGTAACTGCTGTGACAAGGGCATCCATACATGGTAGCCCAAAGCTGATCCATCTTACCCTGAGGCAGTGTATACAAATGAGGGAGTACCCTCTGCCCCTTGTGGGAGACCAGAAGCTTCTCTAAGTCCTCTAGTAGCAAGAAGAATCCCAATTGGGAATTTGAGGCCCTCCAGAATGTGGCTCTCCTGACATGCCGGATTGCAAGCCAGCTCTTCAAGCCCCAACACTGATGCAGCATCCTGAATCAACACCAAAGGGCCCTCACCCTCCAAGAGGGGAATTTCCCTTTCTCCTCAGACTCCTGTCCTGACATGAGGCGGTCTTCCTTAGCCTTTCCCAGCCCCCACCCATGCAGGAGGGGGATAAAGCAAGGCTCCCAGAGGAGCAACTGAGTGAATGGGTAGTCCAGGAGCACCTAGCCCCTGAAATGGCTGCAGTAGTGCCACACGATAGGCCAGATTGCCCCATAGGGGAGGTCAGGACCCCAGATGCTTAGACAATTATAAGTCACCCTGCTGCTTTTAGGACACAAAAATGGTTTGAGGGCTAAAGGTTAATTGTCGGGATCTTTCATGTTCTCGTAACTTGATTGCAAATCAGATTTTAGATTTGAAACAATGGTACATGTTACCAAATCACACATTCCATGAACACCTATTGGGGGTTTTTCTTCCTGATGGTTTTCTCCTGTTCCTTTGGATTTCCAGTTCAATCACTGGTCTCTGTTGTCTTTAGCATTTGGACACTCCATAACTAATCAGGATTTTATCCACGAGAGGTATACATATAGTGGATAAAATCCTGATTAGTTATGGAGGGTCCAAATGCTTTCCACCTCAACTAGTCGTCATAATGATAGTCTCTTTGCCAGGAGCCTCAAACCATGGCTTCCCCCAGAATTTCACCAAATGTTACCCTAAATCTAACTATTAGGTGTTACCATAGAACAATGACAGTTCATGAACACCTACTTATGGACTTCACAAGACAAGATGAAGAGATGTGTGCGAGTCATTGGGAAGTGCTTCAACCTGATCCAATTTACTGCAACCTCCATCTCTGAATAATTAGGAAAACTACATAACATGGTAACTGAACTACCTGTATTCCTCCAGGAGAAACGCAGTCCCAGAACATGAACATAAGATATGCCATACTGGATCAGACCAAGGTCCATCAAGCCCAGTATCCTCTTTCCAATCTAGGTCACAAGTATTTAGCAGTTTCCCTAAGAGACACACAGGTTGCACAATGCTTGTATTGGGGCAAGCAGTGAATTTCCCGGGTCCCCAATGGTTTATGGACCTTTCCTCCAGGAACTTGTCCAAACCTTTTTTTAAACCCAGCTATACTAACAGCTTTTACCACATCTTTTTGTAACAAATTCCAGCATTTGATTACTCATTGAGTGAAAAAATATTTTCTCTTATTAGTCTTAAATGGGTTACACTGTAGCTTTGTTACATGGCCGCTAGTCTTTTTCTATATTTTGATAGTGTAAACAATCTACATTTACCCGTTCCACCCCATTCATTAATTTATAGACCTCTATCATATCTCCCCTCAGCCAACTCTTTTCCAGGTTGAAGAGCCCTAATTTTTTTAGCCTCTCCTCATAGGGGTATCTTTCCATCCCCTTTACCGTTTTGGTGGCTCTTTTCTGTACCTTTTCTATTACCGCTATATCCTTTTTAAGATACGGCGACCAGAATTGCACACAATATTCAAGGTGCGGTCGTGCCATGGAACGATACAGAGGCATTATATCCTTTGTTTTATTCTCCAGTCCTTTTGTTATGATTCCTAGCATTCTATTTTCGCTCTTGGCCATCGCTGCACACTGTGCGGAGAGTTTCAACATGTTATCTACAATGACGCCTAAATCTTTTTCCTGGGTGGTGGTTCCTAATGTGGAACCTTGCATCGTGTAACCATAGTTTGGGTTGTTCTTTCCTAGGTGCATAACTTTGCACTTGTCCACATTAAATTTCATCTGCCATTTGAACACCCAGTCTTCCAATTTCAAGATCCTCTTGCACTTTTCACAATCTTCTTGGGTTTTAACAACTTCTAATAATTTTGTGTCATCTGCAAATTTGATTAACTCACTTGTTGTTCCTATTCTAGGTTATTTACAAATATGCTAAAAAGCAGTGGACCCAGCACAGATCCCTGGGGTACTCCACTATTCACCTTTCTCCATTGGGAAAATTGGCCATTTAGCCCTACCCTCAGCTTTCTACCTTTTAACCAGTTCCTGATCCACAGTAGTACACAGCCTCCTATCCCATGACTTTTTAATTTGGCCAAGTGTCTCTCAGTGGGGACCTTGTCAAAGGCTTTCTGAAAATCCAGATACATGTGCACACATAGAAGCTTCATTTTCCAACTGTCAAAGCTTTGAGACCATTCGTTTTATGGCCTTGACAAGGACAAGTTTGTATATATTGAATTTGTTCCTTTGTTTTATTTTCCCCACTAGCAGAATTCATCCAATTTCAGCTGAGCTGCAGCTTGTGGTCAGGTTTTTTTCAGTACTGCCCCTTATATCCCAAGACTGTTTAGGACTATCTCTGTGCCCTTACCAGTGGCAATAGCCATCAGGAGTCTTTCCCAATTCATTTCCAAATGTTCAAATTCAGCTGAAAAAGGTATAATCAAACGTGGAGGTAAATAGATGATATACAGCAGAGAAAGCCAGTGCTATGTAGAGTAGGGAACTGAAATTCACGTTCCAAAATTAATGAAATATTAAACTCTACCTTATAGTGAATTATTGGTTAGCCTTACTGCAGCCATTAGGTCACAAGCCTTTGTACTTCAACTAATGAAATGTCTGCAATAGCCAAAAAAAAAAAAAACCCAACAAAAAACCAAAAAACTGCCAAGCCATGTGATGGCAATTCCACTAAGCCTCAAATATTGCCCACCTCATGTGAAACGGTTCCCTCTCACACAAATGATCTTTTTACTCAACTGAGTGCTTGCGCCATGGCTCAATGGCAAGAGCTGCACACTGCCATGTGGAAGGCCTGGCTTTGATTCCCGAGCCAGCTAGCTTCTTGAGGAGGAAGCATTCTTTGCCACTGGGTAGAGGGGGAGAATCATGCTTTGGAAGACAGGAGAGCATTAAGATCATGACTTAAAATAAGAGGATTGCTTGTCTTTACTCTTGTGTGGGTCCCTCCTTGACACTATAGCTCTTTAGTTTGAGTTTGAAATATGTGGTCAGTCTAATTTTTGCTTATTTGCATCTTTCATTTTTTTATTTGCCTAGCTGGAATTTTACTATTATGACTTTCTAATGGCTCTTGGTCACTTGATCTGAGAATGTAGGCTTTTAGTTACTTTTCACTTTGATACCCCAGACATTGAACCAAATTTTTTCCATCCCAGAAAATCTATGTTGAGTAGGCAATATGAAAAATAATATTCAGTATTTTTTCCGTATGGCTATCTTGTTCTTCGACTGTCATTCTTTTATTAAGCTGTACAGTGTTCTCCCTAGAAATATTTTCCAGCTGGGTGGAATGAAGGAGTAGCCAGGTGGGCTGCACTATAAGCATGCTGGCAACAGGTAATCTTTTAGGAAGTTCATATGCATTCTCTCTGAAGACAGCTCCTATGTTCTATGATACGAGTACGTATCTGACGTGTAGTTTTCCCAATATAAACCAGGTTGCAAGGGCATAAGATCAAATAAATAACCTTTTCCGTTTTACAGTTAGAAAAAGTATGAATGTAAACCTTATGATGTGTAACCGGATGAACAAAAAAATCATTTACCGAGATGGTATGCGGACATACAGAACAATTGCCACATTTGAAATGGCCCTTAATTGTTGGTGATGACTTATGGTATATGAGAGCAGATGGCACGAGAATATTGGCCAAATTCGGGTTGCGCTTATAGGCTATCATGACTTTTTTAGTGGCAAAGGTGGGCAAAGTGGTTAATAAATACCATTCTTGTTTCAATATTTTAGTAATCTCACTAGAGTAATTGGAAAAGGTTAAAGGGCAGACAATGTGGTCTGTTTTCTTAACTCGATCCTTTTTTTTGAGAAGGGACGTGCGGTCTGTGGTGCATGCTCTAAAAAAAAAAAAAAAAAAGCATTCTTTATGCATTTCTTGGGATATCCACTCTGCCGAAATCTATAGTGCATGTCTGCTGCATGCCTTTCAAAATCTGAATCATTGGTGCAAAGCCTTCTAATCCTTAGAAATTGACTGGTTGGTAAGTTATGCTTTAAAGATGTGTTGTGAAAACTATCATATTGTAACAGAGTATTGCGGTCAGTGGGTTTGCAATATAAATCTGTAACAAAACCATTTTTTCCTTTTCTTATTAAAATATCCAAATATGCTATCTGTTCCAGACTGAACTGACCTTCAAATTGTAATTTGGGATCTAGGCCGTTAAAGCCATTGAAAAAAGAGTTGTAAAGTAGTTTCAGTCCCATCCCAAATCATTAACACATCGTCAATGTATCTCTTCCAAAGTCGTATGTGTGCTTTGTAAGGATGAAAACTTAAGAACTCCTTCTCAAAATTAGCCACATATAAATTGGCGACATCTGGTGAAGTACTTAAGCCCTTAATAGATACTTCCATAGATAAGCTCAAGAAACAAGATACTCGATATGAAGCAGAAAAAAGGAAGTTTGTCAGAAACACTGCCGAATATAGAAAGGATATAAAGGATATTAAGATTAATAAACTAAAAAGGGATGAGGAAGATTACAAGTTGAATACAGTCTACTATTGGACACATGATGGATCAGGCTTTAGAAATAGACAAAGAAGCACTTCTTATGTGAAACCCCCCCCTCCCCTCGCTCTCCCAGACCACATTTTAGGAATAATTCAAGGAACAAATTTAGGTCCCAAGGCAAATCTCCCTCCATTTCCCCTAACCAAGAAAGAAGTCAAAAACGGAGTAGGCATCACTCTAGAGCAGGGGTCTCAAACACGCGGCCCGCGGGCCGCATGCGGCCCGCGAGAGCATTTTCTGCGGCCCGCGACGCCACGGAGTATTGTCCTGCTTTACGTTGCATTTTTGTCCTCCTGCTGTTTCTATATTTTTTTTACCTCGCGTGATTCCCGGGGCTGCATGGTGTTTCTCACGTCCGCGTCACACGCCTGCCCTCCACCAATGAGCGACAGGCAGGAGGAGGAGAAAAAGGAGGAGGGGGGGGGGGCCCGGGCCCAGAAGCAGTCTGAATAGCCACGAGGTACCAGCGCCTTGAAGAATCGCCTGCTTGGATCGCTTGGAGGATCGCCAGGGTGCACAGCTCTCCACGGCAGGTAAGGAAGCAGTCTGCCCAGCCCTGCCTCCCTCAGTCCCTCTCCTCTTCGGCTTTCAGAGCCGCGAAGGGAGAGCTTCTCCCTCGCGACTCTGTTAAGCTCGAGGGGGCAGAGGGGAAATTTCCCATAAGCCTCAGCCGGCTTAAAAGAGTCGCGAGGGAGGAACTCTCCCTTCGCGGTTCTAAGCCGAAGAGGAGAGGGACTGAGGCAGGGAGGGAGGGAGGGGGGGGCCTGCCTGCCTGCCTGCCTGTGATTTTTGCCAAGGAGGGAGGGAGGGAGGGGGGGGCTGTGATTTTTGCCAAGGAGGGAGGGAGGGAGGGAGGGGGGGGCTGTGATTTTTGCCAAGGAGGGAGGGAGGGGGGGAGCCTGTGATTTTTGGCAAGGGAGGGGGGGGGGGGGTGGGGGATGGGGGGTTTAGAGCTGGTAATGTGCTGTGGGCTGGGGGGGGGGTCAGAACCATTACCTGTTCTGACCCCCGCCCCCAGCCCACAGCACATTACCAGTTCTAAACCCCCCAGCACATTACCAGTGTGCTGTGGGCTGGGGGGTGTAGAGCTGGTAATGTGCTGTGGGCTGGGGGGTCAGAACTGGTAATGTGCTGTGGGCTGGGGGGGGGGTCAGAACCATTACCATTACCATTAATTTATAGTATTATTTCTACAGTGCTGAGGTATTCTGTGTAATTCCTATTTGACATTGCTACTTGTTCTCTTTTCCCAGTAGGTCATGTATTCTCTGAAATGTATTTTTGCAGTGTTGCCTTTTGATAGGTAGGGTCTGGTGCTTTGTGAGTCCTGGTAGTGCTGTTATGATACGGGGGGTTTGCTATGGGTTCTAAATGGGCAGTGTTAATAGTAGTTCCTAATGTGCCTGGCGGTTGGCACTGGATTATAGTAATATAGAAATTTTCTAGTCTTTCTTTATCCATGCACTCATTATGCAACATTATGCAAATATTTATGCAAATGAGGCCCCTTATGCAAATGAGCCCCCGTGTCTTATGCGGCCCCCGGGTTACTTTAGAAGTCCTCATTCGGCCCTCAAAGCAATTTGAGTTTGAGACCCCTGCTCTAGAGAACCCTCTAATGACCCTGTTGACCCCTCCGGTTCTCTTTTCTCTGCAGCTCCCCCTCCTGCCCGTCGCCAACACTGTAGTCCACACCAGGATTTTCAGATGGACTCTCTTTGGCAAGGAGGTGGGCGAAAATCACATCAATACCCCCACAAGTCCCAGCCACACTCCAGGTACCACCAGCCACTCCCCCAGCGCGGCAGGGACAGAGATTTAGGATTGATGTCCAAGAGGCATCTAGATTGGGACCTATAAGTGGAATAGTTAATTTGTCTAAACATCATCTTACTAATATCGAAATACAGGTTTTGGAGAAAGGTTTATCTTTTGTCCCTACCAGAAAGCATGATCAATTTGCCACCCACGTTGAACTTTTTAAGTTCTTTCGCAAGTTAAAAATAATGAATTACTTTAACAATATTGACAGCAATAACGTTGATCCCTCGGTTATTAAAAAATCCTCGTCTTGGATACCCCCACTTAATTCTGACCCGCTCATTTCAGCGTATGAAAAAGTGGTGTTATCTAAGATACAAGAATTGTATAAAAAGAAAAGTAGGGTATTCTACAATTTCTCTAAGGCTGAAAAAATAGCGCTACATGACCTTCGTAATAATAATGCTATAATAAAACCTGCCGATAAGGGAGGAGCGTTAGTAATACAAGATCGTGCCGCTTACATTACTGAAGTTATGCGCCAACTTACTAATAAGGACTTTTATGAAAAAATGTATGATGATCCCACAACACACTTGCAACAAAAGATTGGTACTCTTCTTTATATTGGAAAAGAAGCTGGGTACCTTACACCGAAGGAGATATCATTTCTTACAGTTTCTCACCCAATCACGCCCACTATTTACGTAATTCCCAAGATCCATAAATCATTAGATAATCCACCAGGACGTCCAATAGTTTCAGCCATCAGCTCCCTTCTAGAACCAATCTCCAAATTTTTAGACATATTTCTTAGACCTTTCGTCATGTTAGCAGATTCCTATGTTCAAGATTCCACGCACATCATTAACATATTGCAAGATTTTTCAGGATACCAAGAAAACTTATTACTCGTTACCTTGGACATCAATTCACTCTATACGAATATCCCTCAAAAAGCTGCTCTGGAAGTGTTAACCAATACTCTAATACAGAGGGATAAACCTACACGCATTCCAACCTTTTACCTCACTCAGCTTGCTTCCATAGCAATGAAGGAAAATTATTTTTCTTTTAAAGGGGTTTTTTACAAACAGGTGAAAGGGGTTGCCATGGGGTCCTCCATGGCACCAGATGTCACCAATTTATATGTGGCTAATTTTGAGAAGGAGTTCTTAAGTTTTCATCCTTACAAAGCACACATACGACTTTGGAAGAGATACATTGACGATGTGTTAATGATTTGAGATGGGACTGAAACTACTTTACAACTCTTTTTTTCAATAGCTTAACGGCCTAGATCCCAAATTACAATTTGAAGGTCAGTTCAGTCTGGAACAGATAGCATATTTGGATATTTTAATAAGAAAAGGAAAAAATGGTTTTGTTTCAGATTTATATCGCAAACCCACTGACCGCAATACTCTGTTACAATATGATAGTTTTCACAACACATCTTTAAAGTATAACTTACCAACCAGTCAATTTATAAGGATTAGAAGGCTTTGCACCAATGATTCAGATTTTGAAAGGCATGCGGCAGACATGCACTATAGATTTCGGCAGCGTGGATATCCCAAGAAATGCATAAAGAATGCTTTTTTTTAGAGCATGCACCACAGACCGCGCGTCCCTTCTCAAAAAAAAGGATCGAGTTAAGAAAACAGACCACATTGTCTGCCCTTTAACCTTTTCCAATTACTCTAGTGAGATTACTAAAATATTGAAACAAGAATGGTATTTATTAACCACTTTGCCCACCTTTGCCACTAAAAAAGTCATGATAGCCTATAAGCGCAACCCGAATTTGGCCAATATTCTCGTGCCATCTGCTCTCATATACCATAAGTCATCACCAACAATTAAGGGCCATTTCAAATGTGGCAATTGTTCTGTATGTCCACCTACCATCTCGGTAAAAGATTTTTTTGTTCATCCGGTTACACATCATAAGGTTTACATTCATACTTTTTCTAACTGTAAAACGGAAAAGGTTATTTATTTGATCTTATGCCCTTGCAACCTGGTTTATATTGGGAAAACTACACGTCAGATACGTACTCGTATCATAGAACATAGGAGCTGTCTTCAGAGAGAAGCTTCAGATCGTCCACTTGTTGCTCATTGGCTTAAAATGAAACATACCATAAAAGATCTGAAATATGTAGTTCTTAAAGCAGTGCTCCCACATTGGAGAGGAGGAGATGTGGATAAGACTCTCCTCAAGTTAGAGCAACGATTTATATATAAGTTCAATAGTCTAGAGCCGAATGGTCTCAAGCAAGAGGTTGATTTGTCAGTGTTCCTGTGATTCTACAGTTGTTTTTGACCATGTAGGAGGACCTCCAATAGTTTTATATACAATATTAATGACACACAACCTTCCATTCCTATTTCTACCTTGTTTTTTATTTCCAATTTTACTGATTTCGTAATCTCTATATTTATTTACTTTTAAGTACCATATTTTTATTAATATGTATATATATTTTTTATCCCGTGTTTGCTTTTTAAGTTCGTTTAAGGTCATTTAAACAAAAGTTCTACTCAGTTCAATTTGCGGTTTTCGCCTCGGGAAGTTGCTTGACATAGGTTACAGCATTTTTCACTAGGCTAGCTTATTCTTTAGCTTTACCTGATCATTACAAGATTCCATTACGTATCCAGATCGGTATTACACTAGCAATAGGGAGTTAATAGTACTATATTTTAGTTTTGCTTTGATTTTAACTGACGGTCTGAAAGGCATTTTCACGTTTGTTTATCTTCGGGTACCTTTTTATCAAACAATCCGGTTAAACATAATGGATCATGTCTGGTAAAGTCTATGGTATTTATTTTAGAATTGACCGGTTCACTTTTAGATTTCATGACTATTTGATATGTTAAGACCATATGACCGCATATGCAAAAACATTAGAGCTACGTCTGACCTTCAGGTAGAGCCCATGATATTCACTTCAATTTTAATTTTGATTTTATATTTTATGACTAATCGTTAAGCTATTTTTGACACCGTTCGATTAGTTCTCTATAGGTATATTTTCATTCTTTACGGTTTGGTTCACGGGTTTCACTATTAGTTTATTAATATCGTCCTTTGCAAACACACATTTATTAAGTAACATCAAAGTCCCTTCACTGATTGGCTGTTGTTAGCCATGCCCCTTTTGGTGTGAAAGTCGGCGTTCTCATAACATCATTCCTAGCACAGCACCGGTCCTTTCAGTTGAATGTGCTCTCAAAGCTTTGCCTTCCGCAGTAGGTATTTTTAACTGGTTGAAATATTACCCATGACTACTTAGCTTTTAATACGGATATTTTTAGAAATTGGTGACATAGACTACATGTTCAATTTTTGATGTTATTTCAATTTTTACTCATTTAGCAATGATGTTTTGCAGATCCTTATCACCGTTTTCCACGTCTCTTATGAGCGCACGGTTTTAAGTCACATACCTTCTCCAGGTATCTATGATTAAAGGGTTTTGTATGTATTCGTACAAGCAAGATTAAAGAAACATAGTCAACATGCATTTTAAATTTTATCGGTTTCATCTTTTAATGGATTTCATAATTACATTTTCGTCCAGTAGTGTCACAACGGGAAGGTTTTTACTTTTCTTATTTATGCTGATTCCTCCACACAACACCAGTTTTACTCAGTCCCATATATTACAAACTAACTTATAATTTTCCATTTTGTAGTGGTAAGAGACTCACGCCATTGATGACCATACAAAAAGGTCTTCACATCTTAAATTCAATCCAACGGTACTTTGTACACTTGGTGCATAGTTAGTGAGTACAAACATGTCTACATTTGTCAGTGTTTTGGATTTTAATTAGTCCTTTTCTGCCCTGCGTCTATATTTGTGGTGTCTCTTAATTGTTTTTTAATGGTTTTTTGTTCTTTAATTGCATTTCTTGTTTTTAACTATTTTATTATGGTTCTTATATATAAATGTTCTCCAAGAGCCACATGCAATGGTATTAAGTTACGTGCTCAGTTTTACTTTTATATTGTATTTTTATCTATTTATTCACTAATGTCTTTTTAATGTTTTTAATATGTGCTGTTTTCTTATTATTTTTGTTTATAAAAGTACCCCTCCCCACGAAGAAGGAGTCAGCCGAAACGCATTGGGGACTTCAATAAAGCACCCTTTTTAAGCAACTGTGTTCATCTCTCGCTCTTGCTTGTTGTGCTCCCTCGTGGCCTCACCAGCCTTGGTTCCCGCTGCTACTCAGACTCTACTCAGAGCCTCTGGTACCCCTGGGCAGTGCCCCAGGTTTGCTGACACAGGAGGAGGGACAGGTGCTTCACCTGAGCCTGGACTTGCTATCCCTAACAGCTTGGCAGCTGAGCGGGTCTCTCTAGCCTCGCTGCACCTCCCAGAGGAGATCGAGGAAGTCCTGCTTGCTTCGAGGAAGGACTCTACGAGACGCGCCTACGCCTTCAAGTGGCAGCGCTTCTCAGTCTGATGCTCCAAGCTCCAGATCAATTCGTTCTCCTGCTCTACCAGGTGGGTTCTCCAGTACCTCCTCCACCTCGCCAGGTGTGGCTGAAATCCAGTTCGGTCAGGGTTCACCTGAGTGCCATTTCAGCTAACCACTTCCCCGTCGAGGGAAAACCCCTCTCGGGCCAGCTTCTGGTCTCCCGCTTCATGCGGGGCCTCTTGCTTTCCAAACCCCCCGTCCCGCCTCCGCCGGCGGAGTGGGACCTGAACATCATGCTCATGCAGCTGACGCAGCTGCCCTTCGAGCTGATGGTGACGTGCTTGCTTCGGCACCTCTCCTGGAAGGTAGTCTTCCTGGTGGCGCTGACCTCGGCTCGGTGTGTCAGTGAGCTGCAAGCCCTCATGGCCGGGGCCCTTTACACTAGGTTCTATGGGAACAGGGTGGTCCTCGGGACTCACCCTAAGTTAGTTCTGAAAGTTGTCTTGGATTTCCATCTCAACCAGGAGATAGTCTTACCGACTTTCTTCCCGAGACTTAACACCAACCAGCGGTGGCGGTTTTGCATACAGTCAACTGCAAGAGGGCTCTCGCCTTCTACCTGCGGTGCACCCAGGGTCATTGCAAATCGAACCGGCTCTTCATCACCTACAATCCTAACCGTCTGGGGCTTGCAGTCACCAAGTGCACCCTCTCCATCTGGGTGGCGGACTGCATCATTTTCACTCAGGCAAAAGCTGGGGACCCACTGGATTGGCAGGTCACCGCGCACGGCATCCACGCCAAAGCAGCGTTGGTAGCTTTGCTGTGTTCAGTGCCTCTGGCAGACATTTGCCGGGCTGCGACCTGGTCTTCAGCAAATACCTTTGCTTCACATTACTACCTGGAGAGGGAGTCCCGCCTTCGGACAGGCTGTACTCCATAATCAGTTCGGGGTATAAGCAGCTCCTGCCCTCCAACCCTTCTTTTGTGGCTACTGAGAGCTGGCTACCGAGAGCTGGCCCCCGAGGACCCGGGCTTCTTTTGGATTGTCTGTTTCTGCTCACGGCTTCGCGGAGGCGTTTTTGTCCGCTGGCTTCGGTAGCCTGTAGCTGGGGAGTCTCATAATTGAGGACTGACCTCTTGCTTGTTCCTGGAGAAAGTGTAGTTACTCACCTGTAACAGGTGCTCTCCAGGGATAGCAGGAATCAGTCCTCACTACCCTCCCACCTCCCCTGAAGAGTTGCTATTTTTATCCTTCCCTTGCCATCTGCTTAGTAGGGCTCTAGCTATGGGACCTGACTGAGCAAGATGGCACCCTTGGGCGGGAAGAGAACCACGCATGCATGGCCGCAATCCCAAAGGCTTTCTTTGAAAGCTAGGGAATTGCTCTGTCAGTGCCGATGTCACCCATAATGTCCTGGAGAACACCTGTTACAGGTGAGTAATTACGCTGTCAGCACGGGGGGGAGGGGTCTTGTCTTCACCCCAACGTCCGCTCCCTAGCCCTCATGGCATAGATGATCGGGTAGTTCTTGCAGAACTTCACCTCCTTGCAGCTTTGGAGAACATGCTCCTCGCTTCATGTAAAGATTCCGCCCACTGTGCCTATGCCTTCAAGTGGCGTCTGTTTTCTATCTGGTGCACAGGGAAGGTGCTAGACCCTTTCTCCTGCACTGTGGAGGCATTGCTGACTTACCTCTTCCATCTTTCTCGTCTCAAATCCAACTCAGTGAGCATGCATCTAAGTGCGGTGGTGGCATACCATTGCAGCGTGGATGGTAAACCCATCTCTGCACATCCTCTCGTAGGCCACTTCATGAGAGATCTCCTGCTCTCTCAGCCCTCTATCAAGCCTGCACCAGTAGTGTGGGACCTTAACATGGTACTGGGGCAGCTCCTTTCAGCCCCCTTTGAACCTCTCAACTCCTTGTTCTTGATAGCGGTAACCTCTGCGTGCAGTTGGTGAACTCCAGGCACTGGTAGTGCACCCACCATATACCAGATTTCACCATAATAGAGTAGTCCTCTGTACTCATTCTGAGTTCCTTCCTAAAGTGGTTTCTGTCTTTTATCTCAAACCAGTCAATGGTGGTGCCCAACATTTTCCTAGACCTCAAGCCAGCAGGGCTGAGGCTTCTCTACACACACTCGATTGCAAGAGAGCTCTGGCTTTCTATCTGGAGCAGACGAGAGCCCATCAGCATTCTCCCAGTCTTTGTCTCTTTTGACCCTGATAGACTGGGCATTGCAGTTTCCAAGCACACCCTTTCACTTTGGATTGTGGACTGCTTCTCCTTTGCTTACACTCGGGCTCGTCTGACCTTGGAGTGCCACATCATGGCTCATAATGTCCGAGCTATGGCTGCTTCTGTGATGAACTTGTGCTCAATCTCCATGGTGGAGATCTATAGGACTGCTACGTGATCTTCATTCCACACCTTCACAGCCCATTTACAGTCTTGGTGGAGATTCCTGGCATGGCAGCAACTTTGGCCTAGCTGTGCTCTGGCACCTGTTTGGGAATTAGCTTCAACTCCTCCCATCGCTCTTCTGTCCATCCAGGCTACCTTAGAGTCATCCTGATGATGTCTACACTGGACACTGATTCTCTGAACCTTATAGAGCTTACACCGTTTCTCTCGGTTTGTTTTTCTGGTTGCCATTAGGCTTTTTACAGATTTTTTTTCAGTGGCTTGTAGCTGGGGAGTCCCATATATGAGAACTTAATTGCTGCTTATTCCCAGAGAAAGCGTAGTTACTCACCTGTAGCAGGTGTTCTCCGGGAATAGTAGGACAAAGCTACCCCACTATCCTCCCTCCTCCCTGTGAAGAAGTTTGTTTTGCTTGATTAAACTATGCCACCATATTGAGCTAAGATGGCTCTTTTGGGCGGGAAGACAGGCATGCATGTGTGATGGACCTCTTAAAAGCTTGTGTGGAAGCTGGAGATAGTTCCCATGTGGGCTCAGTCAGTGACGTCACCCATATGTGAGGACTTATCCCTGCTGTTCCCAGAGAACATCTGCTACACCTATCTGAATTATGCTCCTGTGAATGGGCAGTCAGAAAAGCTAAATATGATCTTTCCCTCGAGGCCTTGATGCTTAGTAAGCTGCAATATCTTTCTGGAAAATCTACCATGGGACCTGCTTCTTGCAAACTGTTTCCCCCATCTCTTTAGAAAAGGTTTGGCTTATGGTGCTGCTAATGTTTTTCTGTAGGGATACTGCCACAGTTAAACTTTTGAAGAAGTGTGGGTTTTGTTTTTGTTTTTAATATTCTTGGAGCTGTAATCTATTGATGGCGTGGCATGTACATGTGCGGTGGACTCAGCCTCCTCTTAATTTTCTCTTCTCCAAACCAAAACTGGGTAACAGATTGTGTCTAATGACATTTCTCTTGAGCTTTGTAACTCAGTAAGGCTCCAGGTTCCTGTCAGTTATGTCCTTATTTATCAGAGAATCTGAGACGGCTGATGCAGATGTTGACTTTGTCAAGGCTAGATTATTGTAGCTTTGTTTATTATAGCCTGATATGGTCTCAAGTTGGCCTTTGCAATTAATTCAGAATATGGTCACAAGATGGAATCCAAACTCTTAGCATTCATGATTAATCTCACTATATTCTTACATCGGTATACTGCATACATGGATGTTCTAGGGTTTTGTGGTAGGTTAGTTGCCATAGCTTCACACTATGTTCCAGGAACAGCTCTTTGGTTCAAGAACTCTGCTTTATTTAGTAGTTCCCTGCTGAAAAGGGGCAATAAAAAGGCATGATTTCAGCAGTTATGCAGGACTTCATATGTGGAATGCACTTCTTGAAGAGATGGAAGACGACATGTTATCCCTCACATTTTATAAGCAAGTGAAATCATGGCCTTTTGAGACGTTTTCTTTACTTAGGGTGGGAGTGGGAAAGAGTAGGTAGGAGGGGTGAAGGAAAACTAAAGGGGGATGATTAACTGGTTTATAATTCTGGTTTTTGTTTTTAATATAAAACAGTTTGGCACAAGTGTGCTGAGAAACGGTATATCAAAAAAAATTTTTTACATACATTTTGAAAATTGTAATTTTTAGCTTTCATTACAGGGTAGATTGCACCTTGTTTTAAAAATCCCACCTCTATCAGTTTTAAAGCCACAGGACAACTAAAAATGTCCTTGGGAAATAACTTGTCAGTTGTGCAACAAAATAAAGATCATCTTTTTCTGATTTCTATATTGTTTTCGAATAGTAAATGTTACAAAGCAATAAGTTTCCAACAACTTCCAACTCCAACTGTGTTTTATCTTAATAAATGGGAGCAGCTGTTTTCTGACCCACATGTAAAGGCATGAATAGAAATGCCATTGAATCCAAGGACATGGGGAATGGTCATTATACAAGGCATATATCCCCACTGTACTTATCTTTCATTGATGCCTGAGAAAAGCCTTTGTTTCTCAAGCACTAATTGTTGCTTCAGAGGCTCGACAGCTCTATTTTTGCATTACATGCTCATACAGTTTTCATAGCACTTCCAACTTAATGCATCATGTGCATTGCAGCCTCTTATTCACAGTGTTTAATCCAAGCAACATGGTGGGACAGCTATTATACTAGCATCCATTCAAACCAACCAATCGGTCATTAAGCTTTGAGTCACCAGCTTTAGCCAATCGCAGTTCAAACTTGCCAAGTGAAAAACATTTTCCAATGGAAAGTGTTTTTTACATGATAAGTTTGAACTGTGGTGTGATTGGCTAAAGCTGGTGATTCAAAGCTTGTTGACTGATTGGTTGGTTTGAATGGATGCTAGTATTAAAAACTGCCCAGCAGTGTTGCTTGGATTAAATGTTGTGAATAAGAGAAGGCTACATGATACATTAGGGGGAGGAGTAGCCTAGTGGTTGGGGCAAGGTACTTCAGGCCAGAAGGTCGGGGGTTCAAATCCCACTAGAGGACAGCAACCTTGGGCCGGAAGGACTGTAGTCCCACAGATGCTCCTTGTGGTCTTGGGCAAGCCACTTAACCCTCCATTGCCCATGTTCCCTGTAAGTATTAGTGTATGTGTCTCATATCCCCACATGTTAAATGTACCCGCCAATTGTGTTGTGACCGCTTTGATTGAAGGATAAGGTGGTATGCAAAACTGTCTAAATAAATAAATTAATTAATTAAGCCAAAAGCGCTATGAAAATTGAATGAGCGTGTCGAGTCGGGCAGAAATAAAGCTGTTGAGCCCCTGAAGCTGCAATTAGTGATTTGCATTATACAAGGCGTACATCTTATTACAACAAAAACCTAAGAATATGAACTATAAAATGTCTTTAGACAAGAATGTTAAGAGCCTTCTGTAATGGTACCAAATTACATAAATTTGATTTTTTTCGAGCAAGCTAATTGGTACCACCAGTTTAACACTGCCATGATTATTGGTATAAGCAACAGGGTTATTTTTGTATTACAGAACGTCATTTGTGTAATAAGGATAAACTGTGAGAATGAAGGCAGTGTTTCACTTGCAAAAATGAACTGTTAACTAGCGTCAAATAGACAGCGTAGTGGGATCTGCTGGTAGTTCCAGCAAATGAGATGAGGATAAATTTTGCTGAGGAAGATGCATAAATATACAGCATAGCCTTGTGCCACATGTCATTTATTCTGATGTCAAATCTTTTATAAACGATTGTTATGTATAGAAGATGCAAGGTATAACTATTCTATCTGCAATTTGATTTTTTTAACTTCCAGCACTACTGGGTTTTTGTGACTCGGCTCAATTTTAAAGAAATGTCTCAGATCTAAGAAACATGGCATTACTTTGGCACCTGTACAGTACTCATCCAGGGTGATATAATGTTTCTGTATCATTCCATGCTGTGACCGCACCTTGAATATTGTATGCAGTTCTGGTCACCATATCTTAAAAATGTTATAGCTGAATTAGAAAAGTACAGAGAAGAGCAACAAAAATGGTGAAGGGGATGGAAGGATACCCCTATGGGGAGCGGCTTAAAAGGTTAGGGCTCTTCAACTTGGAAAAGAGACGGCTGAGGGGGGATATGATAGAGGTCTATAAATTGATACAGTAGAACAGGTAAATGTAGATTGATTGTTTACACCATCAAAAGTAGAAAGACTTAGAGGACACGCAATGAAGCTGCAATGTAACCCATTTAAGACTAATGAGAGAAAATATTTTTTGTACTCAATGCGTAATCAAACTCTGGAATTCGTTACCAGAGGATATAATAAAAGCTGTTAGTGTAGCTGGGTTTAAAAAAGGTTTGGACAAGTTCCTGGAGGAAAGTTCCATAAACCATTATTAAAGAGGACCTGGGAAATCCACTGCTTATCCTGGGACAAGCATTGTGGAACCTGTGTGTCTCTTTGGGAACCTGCCAGGTACTTGTGACAGAATTCTACACTGCAAATGCAGAATTCTGCGCAGATGGGGAATTCAGATTGAATTGTGCAGTTGTGCAGAATTCCCCAGGAGTAAAATGTTTTGCATGCTTAACCTAAACATAGGAAGGCTGAGTGATTTTCTCAAAATGAAGAATGTCTTCTTAATTTTCCAGAATAACAGCCCTGTGTTCTAACCACTGTTAAGTTGTCTGTATATAAACCAGCAGTGCTCATATAATAACCATTATGTACATTTTTGGGGGGTGGGCAGCAGCGGCAGCTATCATAGGAAAATGGGTTAACAGAGTATTTGAGGAAAATGCAGCCCCAGCTAGATCTGATGGCTGTACTCTGAGACACGAAAATATTTATTGTGCAAGCTCCTGATTGTATACATGCTTGGCTATTTTCTCCTTTTTTTTTTTTTTTTTTTTTAAGCAAGTACAGTAATTCATCTTTATCAAAATCCTTTCCTTCTCTCAAGTTTCATAATAAGTTTTGCATAATGTGTTGGTGTTAAATTCCAGCTAAATACCGTAGAGTGAACCATGTAAAAACTGAGGGTGTCATGTGTTAAGAGGATAAACGACTTATGACCAAATTAAGCTGATCTGAATTTTTAAACTGCTCATTATCAGTGATGACAACGTGTTTCTCTTTTTTTGTAGAGTGACCAACAGCTGGATTGTGCCTTGGATTTAATGAGGCGCTTGCCTCCTCAGCAAATCGAGAAAAATTTGAGCGACCTCATTGATTTGGTAAGGATCATGTCAAATCAGTGGAGCTTGGCAATATTGTATTTGTTGAGAGGCAGTGGAAGTGTGTTTGAAAAAAGAGAATTTATTCAGATGTATGGTTTTTGCTCAGTAACTTGAGGTTCTCTTGAGAGTAGCATGTATTAGATTTTAATCCCCATGAGCACTGTTCCCTCTAAGCTGTGCGCGTGTGCGCGCGCACACACCTCACCGAGCGAGCGCACATACTTTACAACAGAGCGCACAAAAATTACGGTTCTGATTCTGATAGAAAACAACACAGACGTCTTAAAATTTAAAAGTTCTTATGTATTTACGGTTTTCACAAGTTCTACAATGTTTTCTAGTGCAATCAATGTGGTGTACATACTGTATTCTGATGTGTAGTCAAATTTTAAAGTATATAACTCCGAGTGTCGTTATGTGGCGCACAAAAATGTAACCTTCCTTCAAAAGCTGCACAGCTGATATTTTATGCGCACACAGCCTACAGAAAATTAGAGGGAACATTGCCCATGAGCCTATTGGGGAGCTGCTGGTTGAGTTTGAAGTCTTCTGATTTAGTTAATCATTTTTTTGGATTTCACTTGTCTACTATCTGAAGGCTTCATACTCCACCAGCGCTCCCCAATAGGCTCATGGGGATTAAAATTTAATACATGCTACTCTTGAAACATACCTAGAAAGAGAGGCCAACAAATTGAAAATGACCTGCTTGTGGAATTGTAGCATAAACTCTTCTCTCATTTATTTTTACTATATAAATATGTACGATATTATAGTTTAGTGCTATACACGGATGAGGAATTTTTAAAAAAACCTAGATTGACATAATTAGTTGGATGAAGAAAGGCATGGGGAAATCTTAGTTTCTGAGAAAAATCTTATTTGAGTGTCTTTGTATCTTGAGTATTCTAGAATTTCTGACCTTGAGCTTAAGATGATTAAGAAATAAAAGGGGAATGCAGCCTTTTTTGGTCATTGTCCTTCATAAGCCCAAGCACTTTTCATTCATTAGCAGAACTGCTTGTGGTTTGGTCTTTTGCCACAACTGCTGTTGCTCTCTGAGGCTTGAAACAACAATTGTACATCATTAGAAATCCTGTCTCTTACTTTTTCAAACTATCTGCAAGTAAAACAGCAGGAGGGAAATGAGAGGGGGAAGTGTATAGTTGGAAATAGGTCTTAATCAGTAACCATTTGTAAATATATTAATTGGCTGGTTTTGTCCTGGAGGCCTAGACCCCAAATAGTTGCCTATTGCAAGTCCTATTTTTCTCATGCAGAGATTTTTTGACTTGGTAGAATAGCGTAATAAGAATTTTATACATGTAGTACGGCATTTGTGATCTGCCTAGGACTATTTTTTGATATGTGGACTAGAATAGTTTAAATAAATATTATTCCAGCTGGTCTGGAGTACCCACCAGAGTTTGATTTTCAGGATATCGACAATGAATATGCATGAGAGAGATCTACATGTACTGCCTTTCCTTTGTTTTTTGTTTTCAGAGTGGGGGACTTGCGTGCACATGCGGCCGCATGGACAGGGCCTGGTGTGCGCTGTGCCTTAGTCGCAGAGCCCATCTATTTGATCAAGGGCTTTGTCGCAACTGCTAAAAAACAGATGGGATCTCTGCGGCAGAGTTAGAAGGGGCCCAGGAGAGGTCCGAGGAAGGAGTAGCCGCAGGAGCATCTGCTGGGACTGCGATTTTGGCAGGAAACCCCGCCATGCTGGATTTTGTGGGACGGGAGACGGGCCCCTCTGGGGCCTCCGGATTTGCAGGATTTCTACTCTTTTCACTGGGGACAGCCCCTAGACACACCAGCAGCTGGTAGGAGGTACTGGTTCAGCCCCTTTTTCCACCCATATTTGTGCTCCTACTTCATCAGGCCTTTCTGCTGAAGAAGGGGTTTTTCAGTGACCCTCTCCCCTTGCCCACAGGTAGGGGACTCCGACTGGCAAACACCCAAGGCAGGAATGTGGAGGAGGAGCCAGAGGTGTGCTCCTTACCTTCCCTGGGGGTGCTGGAAGGGCCGTCAGATTTGCTGGATCAAGTTCTGGAGGTGCTCGAGGAGGGGGGAACATCCAGGAGGGGAAAACCCCGCAGCAGTTAGAATTTTCCACGGCAATGAGTTCCCGGCCTTAATTACGGAAGCCTTAGCTGCCCTGAGTATCTCAGAGCCTGGGACAGTGGGCCCGGAACCAGAGGCAGACCCTCTAATGGAGGGTATCCTCAGACCGTCCAAATCCTTCCCAGTTCATAGAGCCCTAAGGGCTATGATAGAGAGAGAGTGGAAGACTCCAGATGTAGAACTGCGGATGGGATGGAGCATGGCTCGGCTTTTATTTATTTATTTACATTCTCTTATATACCGCGCTATTCTACATCAGTGCGGTTTACATTGAACAAACTGAAATTACATTGAACAGGGCATTATAACTTGGAGATAACTATTTTACAGGGAACATGGGCTATGGAGGGTTAAGTGGCTTGCCCAAGACCACAAGGAGCACCTGTGAGACTAGAAACCCCAGTCCTTCCGGCCCAAGGTTGCTGTCCTCTAGTGGGATTTGAACCCCCGGCCTGAAGTACCTTGCCCCAACCACTAGGCCACTCCTCCACTCCTTTATCCCATCCCGCTCCAGAGGAGGAGCGGCTTTGCCTCCCAAAGGTGCATGCCCTGTTGGTGGATGTCACCTGGAAGACTACAATCGCGGTGGAAGGCAGTGTGGCCTTAAAGGATCTGCTAGATCAATGTCTGGAGGTGCTGCTTAAGCAAGCCTTTGAGGTCTCTGCCTTGGGCCTGCAAGGGGCCATCTGTGGGACTTATGTGGCCCAGGCTCTGCTGGCCCTAGGATTCCACGGACATGGTAGTTGCAGGGGGCTCCTGCTGTTCTACGGGTACCAGGCTGGAATCGGGGTTTGCCTTCCTGGCTGACCTCTTATATATCTCTTACGGGTTTCCGCTAAGGGCATGGCCTCTGTGGTGGCAGCTGGTCGCCTCCTGTGGCTTCGCCACTGGTCAACGGATGTGGCATCCAAGACAAAGCTTTCTCAGTTATCCTTTGGGGATACCTGGCTCTTTGGAGATGACCTCGATAAGTTGGTAAGGTCTCTGGGAGAAACCAAGGTTCGCTGCTTGCTGGAAGATAAGCCAAAGGCAATGAGAGGAGGCCAGAGCCGTGACCAGTGCGGTGGCATGCGTTGTTTTCATCCCACCTGCCCCTCCAATGGACTTGCTTCCTCCAACGTGGGGGGGAGGGGTCCTTTCGAGGAGGATCCAGGGGTGGTCGGAGCTTCGGCCCCACAGTCCCAGCTAAGCCTGTGCAATGAAGGTGTGGGGGCCCTGGCGGGAGTCCAGCCAATGGGCGGCTGCCTACAGCACTTCCTCCCTGCCTGGGCTCAAATTACATCAGATGCTTGGGTCTTGGAGGTCATCCGCGAGGGATAACCTCTCGAATTTGCTCTGTCCCTAGCAGACATCTTCATGTTTTCCCCCTGCAGCTTGGCCCACAAAGCTAGGACTGTACAGGAAACACTCGAGCAACTGTTGCGACTCGAGGCGGTCGCCCCGATCCCTCAGACAGTACGGGGCCAGGGCCATTACTCCATCTAATTTGTGGTACCAAGGAAGGAGGGGTCATGGCGCCCGACCCTGGACCCAGAAGGGAGTCAGCAAGACCCTCGGGGTTCCACGATTCCACATGGAGACCTTGCAGTCGGTGATAGTGGCTGTACGCGAGGGCGAGTTTCTTACCTCCCTCAACCTCACAAAGGCCTGCCTACATATCATGGTGTGACCACAACACCAATGGTTCCTCTGCTTCGCGGTGTCCGCAGGGCACTTTCAATTTCAGGCCCTCCCCTTTGGGTTGGCCATGGTACCGCGAGTCTTTACCAAGGTGATGGTAGTGGTGGCAGCCCATCTCTGAAAAAAAGGGGGTGTTGGTTTACCCATATCTCCACAACTGGTTGATCGTGGAAAGTCCTGTGAGGAGAGCCAGAAGGCTACAAGAACTTGGCTGCGTGGTCAACTTTCAGAAGAGCCAACTTCAGTCCTCACAGCCACTAGAGTATCTAGTGTCTAGGGGCCTGCTTCGACACCCTCAGGGGCAGTGTGCTCCTTCCAGAGGGGAGAATAGTGAGGCTATGGACTCGGATTCAGGGGCTATGCCGGGCCCTCCAGGACTAGGACTACCTCCAGGTCCTGGGGTCTATGACTAGGACTACCTCCAGGTCCTGAGGTCTATGGCGGCCTCATTAGAGCTGGTACCTTGGGCACACCTGCATATGCGCCCCTTGCAGGCCAAACTCCTGGGCTGATGTTGCTACTCCGTCACTACATGGAGATGCGGTCTCTCCCTCTTGCAAACGGCTCGTTCCAGTCTACAATGGTGGCTGGACCCCAGCATTCTGGGGGCAGGGATGTCCCTGGAGACCCCTCAGTGGATGATAGTCATAACAGATGAGAGTCTCTTGGGCTGGAGTAGATACTGCCAGACCCAAGTTGCTCAGGGACTCTGGTCCCCCAAGGAGAGCCAGTGGTTGATCAATCAACTAGAAACAAGAGTGGTTCAGTTGGCGCTGGAGGCCTTTTTCCTTTAAGTACGCCACAAGGTGGTGCGAGTCCTCTCCGACAGTGCCACCAAAATGGCCTACATCAATCGCCAGGCGGCACTCTGAGCTCACAGGTAGCAGTGGAGGCCCTCCCGTTGCTCCAGTGGGCCGAGATGCACCTGCTCGCGCTTTCGGCAGCACACATGGCCGGGGTAGCAAACGTACAGGCAGATTATCTGAGTCTCCACACCCTGGATCTGGGAGAGTGGTCACGCTCTTCCAGTCCTTGATAGTGCGTTGGGGCAGGCTAGTGATGGATTTGATGGCCCAAGCACACAATGCCAAAGCACCCTGCTGCTTCAGTCAGAGGCGATCCCCAATGGCAGAGGGCTTTGATGCTCTCTACAGCCGTGACCCTGCTCGGGGCTGCTGTACATGTTCCCGCCCTCGGCACTGATAGGACTTATTCTCCGCTGCATCGAAGCCCATCCTGAACAGGTTTTGCTGATAGCCCCGGACTGGCCATATCGGCCTTGGTATGCTGACCTGATGCAACTCTTGGTGGCCGAACCCCTGCGCTTGCCACGGGTTCTGGACCTCTTGTCGCAAGGCCTAGCATGCATGCCGAACATGGATCAATTCTCGCTTGGGTCTTGAAAGGGCGCGGCTGATACGCTGAGGTTATTCAGGATCTGTCATAGCCACTCTGTTGTAGGCATGTAGGTGTTGTACCCTGGCATATATCTGGGTTTGGTGCCTCTTTGAGGCCTGGTGCGAGGATAAGGATCTGTGGTCCTTGAAAGCCACGATTCCCGTCCTTCCTCTGGACATTTGTAAGGCGGCAACCTGGTCGTCTCTACATTCCTTTACTCAGCATTATCGTCTGGATCTACAGTCCAGACAAGAAACGTGTTTTGGGGCGCGCAGGGATCTCTGGTCCCAGCCATTGTTAGCACTGCTCTGCTACGTTCCATTTGTCTGGACTGGATTGGAGGGATGCCATGGAAGGTGAAATTAGATCTTACCTGCTAATTTTCTTTCCTGTAGTTCCTCCAGTCCAGTCCAGAACCCACCTGATTTGTTTTCAAGTGGTGTCCTGTCCACTTAGAAGTGTGTATGTGTCTTTCCCGATATTTAGTCTAGAGTCTTAGTTTGAGGAAAAGAAGACAGTAGATATGAATAAATTAAAGAAAGAAATGTTTGAAATGATATGAACCATTGGAGCATTAGCTCTGGTTTTGGCCATTTGGCTGTTAAAGATGTGATAAAGCCGTGCAAAAGGCTCCCGGTTTGTTTCTGTCAGCAACAATTGCTGGTTTTTGGCCTTTCTGGTGGCATTGCGGATGATTCCCTGGTCTCTGATGATGCTTTCTACTTGGTGAAGTGTCAATACTGGCTCAGTCCAGTGGGCATAGGCTTTTTATACTGAAGCTGAGACGTTTTCCTCAGTCTCCACCTGCTGGATGGCGAGCATATACCAATTTGTCTGGACTGGACTGGAGGAACTACAGGAAAACAATTAGCAGTTAAAGTCTAATTTCACTTTTGTATTGGTTTTTAGATTTAGGATGACTTTCCTTGTCAGAATAGATGTTTAATCTTGGTACCAATTCACTCAGATCCAGAGATAAAGAATTCCCTCCCTTTGTTCTCAATGCCATGTGGCATTCAACTTGCACACTGTTTGCAAACTCTGTTTAAAAAAAGTGTACTGCTTTTAATGGGTCACATCTGCTCAAAAAGTAGATGTTTACAAACAATAGCAGTTAATCTCTACTAGAAGGCAATATAATTTGTAGTGACAGGGAAAGCAATGTCTTAAATCTGTCACAAATGCAAGTATGGATTTGGGATGGGTGTCCTTTCTGGCTTATCTGTCCCTATGTCACAGATTGGTGTAGACAGAGGAGAGAGGAAGCCTCTTCATATGTTAATACCATGTGTACTGGAGATGGGAATCTTTTCCAGATGTCCTTCCCAAACATACAGAAGGAGGTAGGAGTTTGGTGTTCCCAGTTGCATCTTTCTCCCATTTCCTATTTGCTGGCTTTGTAGATAGTAAGCACAGTGAGGGGAGAATCTAGCAGGACATGATTCTGCTGTAGCACTAAAGGGAGCTGGAAGATGAAATGTGTGTTCATTCTGATGCTGTCGGGACCACCAGAGGCACCTGAGGACTAGTATGTGATCTGAGTCTAAGCTTTACATGTGCATCCTGCTTTCTCAGTCTTCTAGAACGGCTCAAAGTGGCTTACAGCATATTAAGATACAATTCATAATAAAATAAATACTATTCATAATAAAATAACTCCCCAGTACTATGTAAATACTCAAGGTTTCATGCATTTATACTGTTCTATGTACAAGTTCATGTTCAGTTCTGTTGTAATGTAAACTGCCCCTGATCTTGGGAAGGGGCGGTATAAAAGTATGTTCAAATAAACATAATAAAATTCATAAATACAATTCATATAAAACTGTAAATTATTCATAATTAAACCATAATTTAAAATAATAAAACACTAGACACTAACCAGCAATAGCCAGAACAGACACGTACGAGACAGCCAAATCTAATATCCTGGACTGTCCTGTGCATAGTCTATACAACATGAGTTTCTTCCTTTCCAGCATGCTGTCTGCTTTTATTAAGTAACTGCTCTTTTTAAAACCCATGATATTCTATTAGTACTGATTTGCGACTTCTTAAGCCTCTGAGTCTATGGCATTTTCTTGTCCATTTGTTCAGTAGATGGAATATGACCAGCTTCTTTTGATTTTTCTTTGACACAGTACAAATTCCATATGTGGACATGTTTAGTGATTTCCCCAAGCAGAACTGTAGATGGTGAAATTGGCATGTGCAGATTGAATCCTATAGTTAGGTTTCCTTCTCTGTCTCCATATATCTGTGCTACCAATTCTATGTAGCTTTGCTTATCCTCCTTTCTGTTTCTCCCCATTTTAACATCTGAGAAAACTATTAATAGTGTCTTTGGGAGGCGGAGGAGGTATTAATTCCTTGCCCTACTATTTGTCCTTTGACTTTGATCTTGTGGTAGAGGCTGACTGGCTCCTGCACTCTTGGCTATACTGCTATATGTCACAAAAATCAGTGCTGGCTGGTTGCACCCACAGTACTCCAGAGTTGCAGAGCCAATTAGAGTTCATTTTGGAGAGCTTGCAAGATTGTAATTCGAGAGCTTCCCAGCCAAGTTCACAGCTCAAAGATGTATCCCAAACTGCATATTGCTCAGTGCTGTTGTAATACTTTTGGTAAAATGTGTTCCTAGAGAATGCAGGAAAGAGTTTTTAATGCTCATCAAGTTGGGGCATTGATTTTTACCTATATGACAACCATTAAAGGTTACTTCTGAGAAGTCAGAAATGATAGAACATGGGGCTCAAGACTTAATATGCCTGATTGGAACTGTACCTGAAAGCTGCTGACTGCTGCCTCATATCTCATGCTGTTGTCATTTCCTTTTTGACTTTAGTGGAATGCATTGATTGCTTTTTTAACAGGTGAGTTATGGTGAAAAAGATAAGGTTTGTCGAACGCTAAGTATTAAACATGCTGTTTGCACTCTTTCTGGGGAATGTGGTATAGCCTTATAGGAGATTGATGGCTGGAAACAGCTGCTTACCTTGTAACTTCATTCTAGTAGGCTCATAGTGTCCTAGACCAGATGGCCACAGTGCCACCTACTGGGGTGAAACCAATAACTTAGAGGCTTTCTAGCTCCTGCTGCTTTGCTTGCTTGCTTCCTTCCTTACATCACCACCTGCTCAGCACCAGGCCAGCTGCATTGCTAAGTCTTGAAATGTGAGTAATAATAGTATCCTATTTTCCTACAGAAAAACTGGCTTTATAAGATCATCCTGTCCATCTCTTGCTATTTAAGAATTTTTGACCCTTTCATTCAGTTTTAGATAGAGCACCCAGTGACTCTTAAGTCACAGTTTTCATGTGCTGTACTATATATATAGAATCTGTTTTCTTTTAAGAGAGAAAAGAGCAAGTTTATCTGAAATCTTGGGTAAATCAGAATACATAATGTCATCAAGAATTTAGAAAGCCATCCAGCAATTAAGTGACATCGAGCGTTTTAAAAGCTGCACTGCTAATCTTGAGTGACCATACCGTTAATTCAAATCTCTGTACCAAAGATGATGATCATAAAATGTTCACATGCATGCTTACTTAAGATTTATTCCATATCGTCCCTCCAGTCTTGTCCAGCACATTTGGGTCGTCTCCCTCCTTCAGCAGCTGAAGACTGAGCATTACCAAACTTTTTGATCTCCAAGTAGAAGAGTTCCCCCTTGGAGCCCAAGGGTCGGTATTCTCAGCAGCTGAAGGAGAAGCCTCTGTGTGGCTGGGCTCCACTGAAGGGTCTTGGTCTACCTTTCGCTGAAAGAGTTTAATTTCCTATAGCAGAGCTTTGGGAAAGTACAGGCAATTTGATATTTAAAGCTGGGTATCACTGTGCCTTTGAGTTTGTTGGTGGAGAGAGGCCTGCAGATAGTGAAGCTCTGCTTGCCAAACTGCCCGGATCCTTGGGTGGATCGGGCTGTTCCCAGGGGCTAAAATTATCTGGAAACCCAGGTTCCTTTCCCCCCCCCACCCCAGCTGGATAACCCTGCACTCCTGGGCAGATTTTGCAGGTTGGTCCCAATTCTAAGCCTGTTTGTGACTGAGGGCCTGCATCTTGAAGGCGCATTGAGCTCCAGTAGTTTTCTGGTGGCAATTTGTTCGGTTTGGAAAGTGTCAGAGCAGCAGGCGCTTTCCAGCATTTGATCTTGTCTAAGTAAAAGGTAGTGTTGAGACCAGTGCCTTCCTTTCTACCCAAGGTGGTTTCGTGTTTTCATTTGAATCGGGTAGTGCCACTAGCCAGTTTTCCTCCCCAGGACGACTCAGAGGAAGGGCAGCAGCTCTATTTGCTGGTATGCACAGAGTGCTTAAGCACTATTTGAAGTGTACAAAATCTTTTTGTAGGTCAGAAAGCTTATTTTTGTGCTCTATGGAAGTCCACGCAAAGGGGAGGGAGTTTCCAAGACTTCCATAGCATGCTGGGTGAAAGAGGCGATTTCCTCCGCTTATCTGCTAAAAGGGAAAGAGGTGCCATCTGGGCTCTGGGTGCACTCTACTAGAACACAGGCGACATCCTGGGTGAGTAAAAATTGGTTCCACTGGATATCTGCAAGGCAGCAACATGGGCTTCACTGCATACCTTCATGCGTCGTCATCACCTCGATGTGCAATCTACGGGCGATGCGCGTTTTGGGGCTTCTGTGCTTCAAGCCAGACTCGTGGTTCCCTCCTATGTTTAGCTACTTCTCTGGTACATCCCACACATGCTATGCTGGACTGGACTGGAGGGGCGATATGGAAGGTGAAATTAGACCTTACCTGCTAATTGTCTTGAGTCCCTCCAGTTCAGTCCAGGACCCTCCCTGGTCTACTTATCTCAGCGTCTGTGAGTGGAGGGTGTGTCCGGTTCGAGGGGAGATTCTGAGAAGTACATCAAATGCAATCTGGGATCTTTAGGAGGAGGGGCAGTATTGGCGGGTGCAGACTTGCTATTGCTCTGTCTCTCTGCATTGTATATAGTTCAAAGGGTGATACCCGATATGGTTTCCAAAACTAACAAAAAAAAAAAAAAAAAGGAGCAGAAAGATACAGAGGAGATTATGGCGTAGATTGTTGGATTAGGGTGTCATAACGGTAAAAAAAAAAAAAAAAAAAAAAGACCAATGTTCTGCTCCTTTGTTATCCTTTGTCAATAGGATACTGACTCTTGGACTCCAAGGGGGGAGGGGGGGTTCTACTCGTCATCAGAAAGTTTGATCATGCTAAGTCCTCAGCTGCTGAAGGAGGGAGACAGCCCACACATATTGGACTGGAGGGATATGAGGAAAGACAGGTAAGGTCTAATTTTGCCTTAACCGCCTTTATGAAGAAATTCATCCAAAATATTTATATTCTCCATGAACAAGCAGGAAAAAAGACCTCACATATGGGTGACATCGCTGACGGAGCCCCACATGTAAAGCTCCCCAGCTTCCAAAGGAAGCTTTTGGGACCGTATACCATGCATGCGCACTTGCCTTCCTGCTCTCCGCGGCACCATATTCTCTGGTCATCTTTTTTCCATGGAGCCCCTAGGACATGTTCCTGCAGTCTGGAAAGAAGTTTCAGTTTCTTGCTCTTGTGGCTGAGCTGTTGCTTGTTTTTTTTCACCCGCCTGTCCTCTGTCTGTTTTCTTACCCTTTAGGTGTTTGTTTTTTGTAGTTTTTGCGCTTTTTAGCATATTTTTTCCCTTCGAGGGCTTTTCCCGCCCATGGTCATTTTTCAGTTTGATTTTGCCGAGGTGGTATTTTTCAGCATGTCTAAGCCGGTTAACGGCTTTAAGACATGCACCAAATGTGGCAAGATCATTTCTGCCATGGACTGCTATAATTAGTTCTTGCAATGCCTTGGACTCAACCACCAGCCGGCGTCCTGTGATCTCTGCTTGCAGAAGACATGTCAAGGACTGAAGGTTTGAGAAAAGCAGGAGTCTCCCCGCCCCCCCCCCCTTCTTCGGCTCATCTGATTCAGCATCCTCAGCCCCGACTCCCTCATCCACACCTGAGGTGACCAAGGGAAAGAGCAGAGGGCTGAGTTGGAGCAGAAGGGTTCGAGGGGCGAGGGGGAGACCCTCTGCAGAGACCCAGTCGATGGGAAAGCACAAGGAGAAGATCTGTGTGCAGCGCCACTGCAGCCCCTCTCGGTGCGAGACATATAGCGAGGGCTGGAAAAAGGAGGACCTGACCCAAATGGTGGAGTCCACTCCTAGTGTTCAGGAGGACAGCCGGATGTCTTCTGATGCTCCTCTCATCATGGAGTCCCCACCCGAGAGGTCACTGGCAATGGCTGCATCAACGTCCTCGTTGATGGTTCTGGAGGAATGCCTACGAGCCTTGGAAGCTCACTTGGTGGCAGTGGAAGCCCTGTGGAATGCAGGCTTCGTGGCATGGAGCATGTCATCACTGCACTCCTTCTAGCGTATCCTGGAGACCCATGCCCTGCCCATTGTGGCTGGGACATCAGTTGGGAGATCAGTATAGACTTCGGTGGCCAGAGTTATCTCCCTCTCCAGTGTGTTGGACTCGGAGGGCCCCGGGGCATCACCATAAGCATTCAGGGCATAAGGTGGACCATCGACATCCCACCTTCTCCTGGGCCGTGCAGTTGGCGTTCAGAGACTCTGCATTACTTCGACTTCCTCTCGGAATTGGAATGGGAAACAGAGACAGAATAGACTGTATCAGAAGTTTGGTCCCTGGACCTCCTGTCTGACCAGTCGCTCCCTTCAGATCAGTGGAAGTCGCCCCCCCCTCCCCCCCGAGGACATGCTCTTCCTGGATTTTGTTTGGGACCTGGACAAGGCTATCCCCTTTTCTCTGGAATCTGAGGAGGAATAGAGGGCAGAAGAACTGGAGCACCTCCAGTACCCTTTGGTCCCCTTCCACCATGTCATGCAGAGGCTGCCGCTGTGGCTATAGGGAGTGCTGCTTTATGCTTCCAGTCATCAGCTCGACTCCCTGTACTGGATCCAGAAGACCCCGGAGTTCGAGAAGCCTCAGTTGGCCCACAATTCTATTGTGGTCGAGTTTGCCTTGAAGTGTGCAAAAAGTGCTAAAACGTGCTCCTCGGTGCCACCCATGTGGGATGTGAGGACCCTTGACTCCTTCGGGAGGAGGTGCTTCCAGGGTTCCACGCTGATAGCCTGATAGCCGATAGCCTGGACTACCAGACTTTAATGGCCATGTTCCTCAAGGATGTCATGCTGGACATAGAGGACTTTGTACCCTCATTCCTGAGGACTGTTGTGAGTCTTTTCAAGACTTTGTAGCTCATGGCAAGGATTGCTCAAACTTTTATGGTCCAGGGCTGCACCTGCAGCTGGGACAAAGTACCATCGTGGGCACAGAAAGGAGGCCACCTTGGCCTGTTTCTTCCATGTGGGATCTGCAGTTTTCCTGTAAAGCCTGATGAGGGTTACCTGCTCCTTCTCCAGCTCCTTGACCTTCTCTACAGGTTTGCCAAAGATGTTCTCAACCCGACAGGAAATATTTGTGATCTTGTCCTGGAGCCACTGCTCCTGGTCAACCAGGCCATCCGCCGTGTGGTAGTCTCTGTGAACAAACAGGAAGTCACTCTTCACATATGAGTGACGTCTGTGTCAACGGAGCCCACGTGGTATCCTCTCCCCAGCTTTCAAAGAAAGCCTTTGGGAGATGTACCACGCATGCATGGTCCCCTTCCCGCCCAAGGGTGCCATCTTGCCTCAGTCTCCTTTTTTTCCACGGAGCCCACAGGACGTGTGTCTGTTATCTGTTAATGGAGTGAATGGCATTACCAGTCCCACCCTGAGAAGATTTAAGCCATTTGACAAAGACTTAATCCTAAAAACAACACTTCCACTAACCAACTTACCAGAGTGCAGCCTTGATGATTTAGTTTCTAATTGGAATAATACGCTCAGTTCAATTGCCACATGTCCATCGACTAACAAATCTCAAAGCAAACGTCACTCTGCTATCTAGTATTCATCTGAGCTGAAAGCCTCTCGCACAACCCTAAGGAAACTTGAGAGATGATGGCGACGCTCACGCTCAGAAGTAGACAGAACTGCATATATCCTACATCTCACATCTCATCGCACAGTGGTTACTGACTCAATGAGACATTACCATGCGGTCACGTTAAAAAGATCTCTAAACAAGCCTCATGACCTGTTTGCCATAGTTAAGCGTTTGACAAATGAACCCGCTTCGCAACTCAAATACGAAATCCACCCTCAATTATTTGCTAACTATCTACAATCCAAAATTTGCCAAACTGACAATATCTCAGCTCCTAACATAGTTCTAGATCCAGTAGATCAAGCTCTACTTACTATCTTCTCAATACCACCTAAACGACAAATCGAGGACACCATTGCTAGCTTAAACATGACCACCGCTCATACTGATCCATGCCCTGCGTTCTGGATCAAAGATTTACGAGCTGACCTCAGTCCCATCATATCCAGACTCATGATTCAATCATTTACAACAGGAACTTTCCCACGTATCCTTAAGCAAACATCCATAAGGCCATTACTAAAAAACAACAAGCTCGACCCTCTTAAACCAGAATCATATAGACCAATAGCAAGCATTCCTTTACTAGCAAAAATATTGGAAAAAGAAGTACAAAAACAAATTCAGGATCATATTGAAATTAACGCTCCACTAGACCCATGCCAGCACGGCTTCAGAGAATCCCACGGTGTGGAAACGCTTCTAACTACACTGTTCAGCAGCTTATTATCAGGTATTGATAACATCCGCCAAGGGTTTGTCCTTGTCTTCCTAGATATCGCAGCCGCTTTCGATTCTCTGAGCCATGAACGCCTCCTAGAACGTCTCAAAGGGAAGGGAATTACCGATAAAGCACTCGAGTGGTGTAAATCCTACCTTTCGGACAGATGGCAACAGGTACGATCCAACGATACTTCATCAGATCAGTTTCATCAAAAACAAGGTGTCCCTCAAGGCTCCTCCCTCTCCGCCCTTATGTTCAATATATACATACAGCCTATATGCAACCTGATACGATCCTTTAGAGTCAACTGCATGATATACGCGGATGATGTACTATTATATTTTCCTTTTACAACAGAGAACCCCGACCTCACTCCTTTAACAAACTGCATAAATAAAGTATCCAACTGGCTACAATCTCAAAATCTAAGGATCCAACACAAAAAAACAGAGGTGTTATTCATTACACGGAACCGAAATTTCACTGCTCCGTCCTTTTTGAAAATAAAGGATGCTAACCTCCAGACCAAGACCACCATCAGATACCTTGGTGTCACTTTAGACCAGAACTTGGATATGAAAGCACACATAGGAAATATTGTAAGAGCAGTATACCACAAAATACGTTCCCTTAGACATCTACGATCCTTGCTAGAGCCAGACGATTTTAGAACCATCTATCAGGCGCTAATCATACCTCATTTTGATTATGCGAACTCAATATTACAAGGTCTCCCTCAAGCCACATTACATCCACTTCAATTGGCAATGAATGCCGCAGCAAGAGTCCTTCATGGAGCATCCCGGAAAGAACATATTTCACCTATTCTAAAACATCTTCATTGGCTCCCGATACGAAATAGACTCACTTTCAAAACTTTACTAATTACATTCAAAGCCATCAAAGAGCTCTCATCTGCATCATTATCAGATATGATCCAAACAACACCCCTCAATAGGGATAGAAAGTCAGTATCACTCAATTCTCTGTTAGTCCCTAAATCAATAACACAATACACCAAAACTACTACTGACAGGGCTTTCTTTTTCTGTGCACCAAGGTGTTGGAACAGCTTTCCTCAAAACATCCGATCAATACCAGACCTTTTTCAGTTTCGAAAAGCTTTGAAACACTACCTCTTCCTCTTGTCTTATCCATTAAACAATCCAGATAACACAACCTACCCACAGACCTTCCAAACATACAAATTCAATACAGACACCCCACAGACCTCCCATACACAATACTGAAGCCAGGATGAGATCATGTCTGTTATATTAATTAATTACCCTGTTATCCGAGTTGTATTTCCTGTTTTTTCTGTAAACACAAAGTACCGTTGAATTGTGTAACTCCTTGTTTATTGTAAACCGCGCTGATGCTGAATAGTGCGGTATATAAGAGACTATAAATAAATAAATAAATAAATCCCGGAAAACGTTGGTGATTTTTGTCATCTTTTTTTGCTTTCTTCGGTAGCGTTTCAGTGCCTTTTCCTGTCCCCCAAGCCCACTTGCCTTGGCATCTTGTCCTCTGGTTCTTTTCCTTTTCTTTTCTTACTTTTTCATTTGGTGTGTCGAACTGTCTTCCCTGCCATGGCCTCAGACAGTGGCTTCAAGCCATGTGACAGCTGCACCCATAACGTGTTGTGCACAGATCCACACGACTGCTGCCTTTGATGCCTCGGGCCGGAACACGATGCCTTGGTCTGTTGTCACTGTAAGCAGATGGACCCCCTAAGGCCCTCAGGAAATGTCAGCAGCAGTGAGTCTGTTTTTCCAAAAGACCGACAGCCCTGGAGTCCTCCATGAGAGCCCACTCAGAGCCCCACTCCGAGACCCCTTTCAGGACCTTGAGCACCTGCAGAGACCGTGCAGCCTTGGAGCCCCGGGACCATGGAACCTCTGGAGGAACTTCCGCTTCGAGGATCATGCCAAGAAAGTCCAGAAAACCTTGAGGACACCATCAGGCAATTAGTCAGGGAAAGTGGGGAAATCCCACGGGCCCCAGTCCCACAGCCCTCAACGAGAGGCTGAGGGCAATGGCAAGGAATAACCGTCCAAATTCCCTTTCTGGGAGTGGTAGACACACTGAGGCTATCCTGGTAGAGGACGGAGCTGGCGCTGGGCCCGAAGTCCTCTGTGCCCGCGCCAAAGGCTGCAGAGCCATCTGGCCTTGAAGCTAGGATGGTGGCTTTAGAGTGCAGTTTGTCTACCTTCATAGCCCAGCAGCAGACTCTGATGCCCGGTTCCTCCGGGTTATCACTCCCAACCACCAAGCCCTCCAAGGAGGTTGAGCCGATCCTTGAGCGCCACTGTCCTCGAGAGATGCCACGGTCCTGGTCCTCGAGGCCGTGGTCCTTGCTGCTCAACATCCTGGGCTCTGCCATGGCCCCAAGGTCCTCGGGAGTTGGGCCAGCACACCGAGTCCTGGAGGACCCCCGACTTCAAGCTGGATTCAGATTGGGAGACAGAGGGTGACGAGTCCCTGGATACCTACCATCACCACGACGTGCCCTCAGACCCTTCTCCGGAATCAAGGCGACAGTCCCCACCCAAGGACATGGCTTTCCTTGACTTCGTACGGGACATGGCCAATGCTCTTGCCTTCGCCACAGAGTCAGAGGAGGATCCTCGCACGGAGGACTTCGAGGCCCTCACAGTGCCTGTTCCCCCCACCCCCCATCCTGGAATGGCTGCTCCTCTGCATCTAGGAGACCCCCGAATCAGGGCCCATAGTTAGATGGCTGGACTCGATGTATTGGGTTTGCTGGAGCCCTGGCTTCCAAAAAGTTCCATGGTGGTGGAGTCGGTCATGCGGAGGATCAAGAGCCAGAAAACTCGCTCTTTGTTTGCCCCTGGGCAGGGAGGCCTGTGCCATAGATGTCTTGGGCAGAAAGTGCTTCCAGGGCTTGATGCTTATTGGCTGGATCCAGGCTTACCAGTTTTACGTGGGCATGTACCGTCGAGACCTGGTGAAGGAGCTCACCGGGATTTTGGTTGATCTCTCTGAGGAACCCCACCAGCGGTTCCAGACTCTGGCCTCAGCAGTCAGGGAGTACTTCAAGTTTAGTACTCAAGCGACCTACGATGACTTTGAGTTTGCAGCTATAGCTGCAGTGGGCATTAGTGTCCGGTGCCAGGCTTGGCTACAACCTGGTGCAGTGGGTTCAGGACAGATTGCTCAATGTCCCTTGCTGTGGGGAGAACCTCTTCGGCAAACCCATGACAGACAAGGCTGCCGAGCTGGAGTCAGAGTTCCTGACTTACGACTAGGCTGTCCAAGAAGACTGCTGACTCTTTCCGGAGGAAGGCCTCGGGTAGAAAGGCCTCATATGCGAAGAAGAGGAAGACTTAAGGAAACTACCTTCAATAACAGGCCTTCCCAGCTCCCTAACAGGGCCAGCAGGCCAAGGGACAAGGGCATAGCCCACGTAAGCCTAAGACCCCCAAACCCTAGCCCTCGCCCCCCCGCCCCCGGCACAACTTGGAAGGGGGATTTTGACTCCTTGGGCATAGCACAGCCCTGCAACTCACAGGGAAGCGTCTGGTGTTTTGTCCACAGGTGGCCCTCCATTATCATAAACAGGTGGGCCCTTCGGGTGGTGAGAGAGGGTTACCTCCTCCACCTCCACCAAACACCACCACCATCCTTCCCGGGAGAGCCCCCAGGACTCCCCTCCACTGGGACCTTCTCCGGCAGGAACTCGCAGCCCTTCTAGAGGACCAGGCGATGGAACATGTCCCAGCCCACCTCAGGGGCACAGGTTTCTACTCCCACTGTTTCCTGGCACCAAAAAAGACCAGAGAGTTCTGCCCCATCCTCGACTTGTGGGACCTCAATGGGTTCCTGGTGAGAGAAAAAATTCAAAATGCTCTCTCTTGGAACATTGCTGCCATACCTCCCACAGGGAGATTGGCTGTGCTGCTTGGACTTAAAGGATGCATATACAGACATCCTCATCAACCCCCTACACAAGCAGTACCTCTGCTTTGTGGTTGGGGGAGAACATAAGTACAGAGTGCTACCCTTCGGCCTGGCCCCTGCCCCAAGGGTATCCACCAATGCGTGGTGGTGGTCACAACCCACCTCAGGCTCCAGGAGGTATTCATCTTCCCCTATCTGGATGACTGGTTTGTAAAGAGCAGCATAACCATTAAGGCCCGTTAGGCGACAGCATGCACCATCCTCCTACCTGAGCATCTCGGCTTGGTCATAAACTACCTGAAGTCCCACCTCCAGCCCACTCAAGCCCTAGCTTGGATGGTGTCCAGTTCAGCCCCTATGAACTCCAGGTCTTTTCTCCCTCAGGACAGAGCCCTACGCCTCCAGTCACTTGCTGCAAGCACACAGCACCATCTCTCTGCATCGGCCTGCCTCATGCTCTACTTACTGGGGCATATGGCATCCACAGTGCACGTCACCCCAGATGCTCGCCTGCAGATGCAGATGGCCCAGTGGGCCCTCTACTCGCTATAGAAGCTGAAATGCCTTCTCCCATAGAAATGCATTGGGCTGTTTTGTGGGGGTCTTATCACTGGAACCTCTGGTCCGATTTGGCCCATTTTCAAACTTATGTATTTAAGCATTTTTTTATACTGCTTTGTCCTTCACTCAGAGCGGTTTACATTATAACTTAAGCATTATACATAGAACGGATGAACAGTGATCAACTTTATCCAACATTATACAAGAAACAATTGAACGGGGAGAAGGTAGCGTGAGAAATTATGTTCATGGTCATGATAGTATGACCAAACTATATACAATTTTTGCATCATATATAGTGTTTACTAGTCCATTGCTATAAGTCAACAATCAGTGACTTGGATCATGTTGTTTGGGTGATGAGGTTATATGTTCAAAGTGAATTGTGTAGAGTTGGGTTTTTAGCTTTTTTTCTAAAGTCCTTGATATTTGAAGTTGCCCGCAGGTCGTCTGGAAGAGAGTTCCAAAGTGATTGAGCATAGAGTGATAGTGCTCTTCCAGATGTGGTTTGAGTGGTCATTTGGTATCCAGAGGGTGTGGTAATCATATTCTTTTTGTTATTTCTTCTGGGTCGGGTACTTGTCTCTTGTTATAATGTCTTGTAAGATGTATGCCGATAGTTGGTGAATGATCTTGATTATGATTAATGTTGATTTGTATCTGATACGGGACTGGATTGGGAGCCAATGTAGCTTATTACGTATTGGTGTGATGTGGCCATATCTGTGTTTGTTCCTGTGATTAGGCGAGCTGCATTGTTTTGTACCAGTTGGAGTGGTAAGAGGGTATGCTTTGGGAGTCCCTGGCACATTGAATTGCAATAATCAAGTGTTGGGGTGATGATTGCTTGGCATATGGTTCGGAAGTGATCATGGTCTAGAATTGGTTTTAGTCGTCTTATTATCTTCATCTTATAGTAAGCATTTGCGTTTTTTGCTATGTGTGGTTGCATGGTCAGGTTTTGGTCTATGATGACTCCCAGGTATTAACTTCTTTTTTGACTGTTAGATGCTTTTGAAGTATTTTAATTGTTTGTATTGGGGTAAATGATGTGTCCCTAGTGATAAAGAGTGCTTCTGTCTTTTTATAGTTTATTGATAGTGTTGAAGCATCTCCACCAGAGGCCATAGAATTTCCTTATGGTTGGTTGCCTCGTGGTCAGCACGAATTGTTGGACTTCTGTGAAGAGCTGGAGGGGAGGATAGGATTAGCCTCTCAATATCCAGGCTATTGGCATCAGTGTCACTATATTTGGGTGAAGTATGTTGTCCCTGTCGAGGATGATAAGGTTTGGCTGCAGGGGGAGCCTGATGGGTGGATCCTAGGTGAGGCTGTGGAGATATGGGAACCACACCTGCTTGGGCCAGTGGGGCACCACTAAAATGACAGTCCTGGATTATGTTTTGGATGGTTTTGGCTATCAGAGGTAGGGTGAGAAATGCAGACAGGATAGTCCCCGTCCCCCAGTTGGTGATGAAGGTGTCCTGGGCAATGCAGCGGTTGGAAGGATGCTTGGAGCAGAATCAGAGAGCATTCACGTTCATCGTATCGGTGAAGAGGTCCATATCATGAATGCCCCAATGGTCGAAGAATGACTGCACTATCTGTGGGTTCAGCTCCCATTTGTGAGGTCGAGCTGCCTGCTGAGGCTGTTGGCGAGGTGGTTGTCTTCTCCAGGCAGGTAGGTTGCTTGAAGGAAGCATCCCCTGGAGGAGGCATCCCTTTGCAACTTCATGTTTATGTCCTCTAGTTTTCCAGCTTCCCTGTCTTTTGAAAAAGGTTTGTTCATTAATACTCCTTAAGCATTTAAAGGTCTGTGTCATATCTTGCCTGTCCCTCCTCTCCTCTAGCGTATACATATTTAGGTCTTCAAGTCTCTTCTCATATGTCTTCTGGCACAGGCATCAAATCATTTTGGTCGCCTTCCTCTGAACTGTTTCCAGTCTTTTTATATCCTTTGCGAGATATTGTGTTCAGTTTTGGAGACCATATTTTAAATGAGGCCTCACCAGCAACTTGTACTGTGGCATTAGTACCTCCTCCTTTCTGCTGGTAATTCCTTTCTGTATGAAACCCAGCATCCTTCTGGCTTTGGCCACCGCCTTCACACTGTTTTGCCACCTTGAGATCCTTAAACAATCACTCCAAGGTCCTTCTGGTCCGTGCACACCAATCTCTCCCCCATCGCATACAATTCCCTTGGATTTATTTATTTATATAACAGGGTTTTTTTTATACCGCTTTATCATTTACAATCAAAGCGGTTTACATTGTAACTTCAACTTGGTAATATACATTAAACAGGGACATTGATAACTTGGATTTTTCTGAGGCAATGGAGGGTAAAGTGACTTGCCCAAGGTCACAAGGAGTGCCATTGGGAATTGAACCCTTTATCTGTGTGGTAGGCAGTTGCTCTAACCACTAGGCTACTCCTCCACTCCTTTATGCATCCCAAGTGCATGACACTGCACTTCTTCACATTAAATCTTAACTGTCAAGCATAGGTCCGTGATGATGGTCGAAGGGTGCTTTTGCATCCGGGGGTAGACACGCGTTGCAACCCGTAAGTTTGTTTAGGAGGGCGTCCTGAAAAAGCTCCTGTTGGAATTGGTGCACTATTATCTTGGCCCTTAGCATGAGGCTATGGAAGTTTCTTCGCCCGATGTTGTAGATGAGTTTGTAGTCCTTGCCATGTGGGGCGTTGGAGTGCATTTGAGAAGCCTAGGCGTGTTTGAGTGCTAATTCCACCACTATGGACTGGTGTGGAAGCTGGCTCTTCTCAAAGCCAGGGGCCGGCTGCACTTGATATTTGGTCTCCAATTTCCTGGAACAGGAAGGACCCGACGAAGGTGTCTGCCACAATTTCATGAGGTGTTCTTGGAGAAGTTTGTTGACTGGAAGGGCGACCATGACCATGTCCATGTACTTGAGGACACCCAGGATCTCCTTCTGGGGTCTGGAGCGTTTGCGGGGGTAAGTGGGAGTTGGGACACCAGTTTCTGCAGGAACGTCGGGTACATAAGGTCCTCTGGGGCAAGGGCGGCTGTACAGCGAGCAGAGGGGTCTCTGAGGGGGGAACCCAGCAGTGTTTGTTGTAGGGAGTCTTGTGTGGTGGCCTCCTGTTTGCAGTGAGGCGGTCAGGGGAGAAGTGTAAAGGCGACAGGGATGGTGGGGAGAGGGAGTCCCTCGAGAGTCTTGTGCTGGTGGGTGGTGGTTCTGGGCTTGGTGTTGAAGGTGGAGATGTCACTGTAGACTGCGGGACTTGCTGCTGTAGGAGCCTGGTGAGGAGCTCCAGGACTGTGCTGGGTTCAGACTGGTCTGGCGATTCCCGATCTGTGGTGTCTTGCATCTCCAGGAACAAGCAGGAATGAGTCTTCACATATGGGTATCGTCGGTACCGACGGAGCCTGCGCGGGAACGCTCCCCAGCGTCCAGTAAGAAAGCTTTTGGGAGCATCCCACAGCGCCTGCGCTGCTTTCCCGCCTTTCCCAACCGCCTCTCTCCAGTTCTTCTTTTCCGCGGAGCCAGCAGGTCGTGTTCCTGTCACCGCAGAAGAATTCCTTTATTTTTTTCTTTCTTTTTCTGTGTCGCGTCTGCCTTCTTTGACGTCAGACCGGTACCGCCGGTCTTTTCTTTCTTTCTTATTTAAAAAAAAACAAAACAAAAATCTTTTCTTTCTTCAACTGTGCATTGCGTTTTTGGCCTTAAGCCTGAACATTTTCTCCTCATGGAGAAGCCCGCTTCCAGGTTTAAAAAGTGCACGAAGTGTGGCGGTACTATCTCCGTCACTGACACCCATGATTGGTGTCTAAAATGTTTGGGTCCTGACCATTCCATCATGGATTGTGTGTCCTGTACCATGATGTCTAAAAGGGGTCGGCAGAACCGAGCAGCCAAGCTCAGTACCCTGTTTCCCTCTGATGCAGCCTCGGTGGCATCGACGTCTTCCAGGGCTGCTTCTTCCTCCCATGGATCTCAGGTAACCAAACATAAATCTAGCCGGTCCTTGAAGGGAAAATGTCCCTCTAAGCATCGAGATGCCTCCGGGCTTGTCCTTGAGGATTTCGCACCGGCAAAATTACCCCGGCGGGAAGTTCCGGCTTCCAAAACATCATCCTATGGGGTCACAGGTTGACATCGATGGCTTGGCCTCGACCGATCACCTGTTGCCGTGTTCTGGGGTACCGGTGGCCTCCACCGGTACCGACATCCAGACTCCGGTGGCGTCGATGGATCAGAAAATTCTGTCCATGCAGCGCACCCTAACGGCGTTTATGCAGGCTTCGACGCCTTCGGTACCGCAACAATCTCCGTTGCCGGTACCAACTCCAGCACTGGCATCGTTCCCGGAGCCGGTACCGATTGCATCGACATCGGCTTCGGTGTCGACTGCAACGGTACCCTGTCCTATGATGCCTATCGGTACCAAACTGGTACCGATTACTCCCGATGTCGATCCCACTCGGTATGCGTATCGGGCTTTACAGGAGCATCCAGACAGGCGATACTTCGATTCCTCCGAAGACTCTGATGAGTCGGAGGCTTCTGTCGATGCACCGGTACTTCTTCCTCAGGAGTCTGCTTCTCCAAAACGAAGAATGTCTCCTCCAGAAGACTTGTCTTTTCAAGACTTCATCAGGGAAGTGGCTAGGGGCCTCTCCATTACAGTGGCCTCTGAGTCAGAGCCTAGAGCCAAGCAATTAGATATTCTGCAATATCCTAAGGCTCCTAAGGAAGCAGCTACCTTACCTATTCATGAGATTCTTTATGATCTCATGTTGGGCATGTGGGAGACTCCTCTCACCAACTCTCCTCATTCTCGTAGGTTAGACACCATGTACCGTGTCCCTCCCTTTCCTGGTTTTCATAAGACTCAGCTTCCTCACCACTCTATTGTGGTTGAGTCTGCTATGAAGAAAATAAAGAGTGCAAAGAGACACTCATCTAACCCTCCAGGACGTGAATGTAGGACTCTAGATGCTTTTGGCCGAAGGATTTTCCAGGCCAATATGCTTGCTGCCAGAATCAACTCCTATAGTCTCTATATGGGGATGTTTCTAAAAGAAGTCACAGATTATCTGCAGACTTTAGCTCCTTTTATTTCAGAAGATAAAAGGCAGGAATTTCTCACTTGGCTCAAACATGCCCAAGATGTTTCCAAATTCTCCAACCGTGCAGCCTTTGACTCTTTTGAGTGTGTAAGCAGAGCCACGGCTATTGCCATAGGTGCACGCAAAATTGCTTGGTTACAAGCCTCTGATTTGGAACTCTGGGTCCAAGATGAGTTGGGAAACCTTCCTTGTACAGGTGAAAACCTGTTTGGCAGGGATTGGCAAGCAAAGGCCACCCAGATGGATGCTGAGAACTCTGCTTTGGATCTACTTTCAAAGTCTACCTCTGCTCCTGTTAAGAAAAGATTGTTCAAAAAGACATCTTTTTCTAAAAAGGGAAGATATTATCCTGCTCATGGGCAGACATCTTCTGCAGGTCGTTTTCCTGCAAAGCGTCAGCAACCACCTAAACAGGCCAACTCAAAGACTGCCAGGCCTACCACAGCCCAGCAGCCTCAACCTCAGGGCCTTTGACTTGCAACTAGAGAACTTAGCCTTTCTAGCTCTGGAAAAACCAGAGCCCCTCACCATTCCAGGAAGGTTGACTTACTTTGCTCCCAGATGGGAGCAAATCACAGCAGAGCAATGGACCCTCTCCATCATAAGGGAAGGGTACAAGCTTCACTTCTTAAACCTTCCTCCTCACACCATGGTGAAACAGTTCAATTCTCCAACATCTCTCCTCACCCTTCTAGGTCAGGAGATTGCTACCCTTCTTGCCCAAGGGGCAATAGAAGAAGTACCTCTTCTTCAACAGGGCTCGGGGTTCTACTCCCCTTATTTTCTTATCCCAAAGAAAACAGGGGGCTACAGACCCATATTAGATCTCAGAGAATTGAACAAATTTCTATTCAAGGAGAAATTCAAAATGATCTCTCTAGGGACTCTGCTTCCATACCTTCAGAGTCAGGACTGGCTTTGTTCTCTAGATCTCAAGGATGCATACACTCATGTCCTCATCCATCCAACACACAGAAGGTTCCTTTGGTTCCTATTTCAAGGAAAGCACTACCAATACAGGGTGCTTCCTTTCGGTCTGGCCTCTGCACCAAGAGTGTTCACGAAATGCATGGCAGTAGTAGCTGCATTTCTCCGCACTCTAGGAATATTCGTATTCCCATATCTGGACGACTGGCTCATTCGAGCCCCATCCCAGTCAGAGGCCCAGACTTGTCTAACCTGCACAATGCGTATCCTTCAGTATTTGGGACTAGTGATAAACATCCCAAAATCCAATCTCACCCCTACTCAGTCTCTGGAGTTCATAGGGGCCTTGCTGGATACCACAACTGCAAGGGCCTATCTTCCTCAGGCCCATCACCTACGTCTGGTGCAGTTAGCCTCCCAGATTCAGTTAAAGTCCCAATTAACTGCTCGAGAGATGTTACAACTATTAGGCCACATGGCATCCACCGTGCATGTGGTTCCATATGCTCGCCTTCACATGAGAGCAGCTCAATGGACTTTGTCCACCCAATGGACTCAGGCATCAGGTTGCCTGTCAGACAAAATAGCAAACTCCAGTCGCCTTTTTTGGTCTCTCCAGTGGTGGATGTCCTCTCAAAACCTGTTGCTGGGATCCCCTTTTCAGCAACCGCTACCCCAAGCAACTCTCACAACAGATGCTTCTCCAAGGGATTGGGGAGCTCATCTACAAGATCTCTCCACCCAGGGCATCTGGTCTCCACAGGAGACTTCTCTGCATATCAATCTATTGGAACTCAGAGCAATATTCTTAGCTCTTAGAGTATTCTATTCCCTGCTCAGCTACAGGACAGTCCTCATCCATATGGACAACCAAGTAGCCATGTTCTATGTAAACAAGCAGGGCGGGACTGGCTCTCTGTCGCTTTGCAACGAAGCTTTGCGACTGTGGGCCTTCGCCAGAGAGCATCACATACATCTTCTGGCAGTATATCTTCCAGGCATTCCAAACTCTTGGGCGGACATACTCAGTCGAGTTCTGCTCCCACACGAGTGGTCCCTCCACATGGACCAGGTAGCCAGGATTTTTCGAATTTGGGGAACCCCGGACATAGACCTCTTTGCAAGTCCATGGAATGCCAAACTTCTCCGGTTCTGTTCCAGAATTCCGTGTCAGGGAGTTCAGGCCAAGGATGCCTTCCTCCTTTACTGGGGTCAAGACTTCCTTTATGCCTTTCCACCAATTCCCCTAATTCCCAAAATACTATTCAAGCTTCAGAGAGATCGAGGGACCATGATCCTCATAGCTCCACATTGGCCACGCCAAGTGTGGTACCCTCTACTTCTGCATCTCTCTCAAGCTCCTTCCCTGGACTTGGGCTCTGCACCAGACCTTCTGTCCCAGGAAGGGGGAACATTGTGGCACCCAAACCCCCAGTCGCTCCATCTCAGGGCTTGGTTGCTGAGGGCCTAGACCTTCAAGATTTTCATCTCTCTCAGCAAGTCAGAGATGTTATTCATGCCTCTAGAAAGCCTTCTACTAGGCATTCCTATGCTTTCAAATGGAAACGATTTACCATTTGGTGTTCAGAGAAGGGTCTAAACCCTCTTGCAATACCTCTGAATTCTCTACTAGAGTATCTCCTGCATCTATCCCATGCAGGCCTGAAAACAAATTCAGTAAGAGTCCATTTGAGTGCTATTGCAGCGTTCCTCAAGCCTCTCAATGGACAACCTATTTCCTTTCACCCTCTTATAGCAAGATTCATGAGAGGCCTTCTTTTAACTAAACCTCCCATTAGACCACCTCCAGTGGCATGGGATTTAAACCTGGTTCTTGGCCAGCTTATGAAGCCACCCTTTGAACCTTTAGCCACCACCTCCTTGAAATTTCTTTCTTGGAAAGTTGTTTTTCTCATTGCAGTCACCTCAGCACGCCGCATCAGTGAGTTGCAAGCTTTGGTGGCTAATCCACCTTATACAAGGTTCCATCATGATAAGGTAGTCCTCAGGACCGATCCACACTTTATGCCTAAAGTGGTCTCGCCTTTTCATCTGAACCAGGAGGTATATTTACCTGTCTTTTTTTCCAGGACCTCATGCATCAAATGCAGAGAGGAATCTTCATACCTTGGATTGTAAGAGAGCTCTCGCTTTTTACTTACAAAGAACACAGCAACATAGAAAATCTTCTCAACTCTTTGTTGCTTTTGATCCTTCTCATTTAGGACTTCCCGTCTCTAAGAGAACACTGTCCAACTGGATTGCTCAGTGTATTTCTTTCGCCTACCAGAGTAGGAACATTTCTCTGGAGGGCCATGTCACAGCTCACAATGTGAGAGCCATGGCAGCCTCAATGGCTCATCTAAACTCTGTGTCCATCGATCAGATCTGTCGAGCGGCCACCTGGGCCTCGGTTCATACCTTCACAGCCCATTACTGTTTGGACAAGGACTCCTGCCGGGATGCCTCATTTGGTCAGGCTGTCCTCAAACACCTGTTCCATTCCTAATCAACTCCTACCCACCTACCCTGGTTGGATGCCAGAGATCCATGGGGGGAGGTAGAGTCCTTTTCAAGGACATACAACCTGGGGATTTCCCCTGGCATCTGCAACTAGGGAGTCCCCATATGTGAAGACTCATTCCTGCTTGTTCCTGGAGATAGCACAGTTACTTACCTGTAACAGGTGATCTCTGGGAACAGGAATAAGTCTTCACAACCCACCCACCTCCCCTAGGAGTTGTATCTCTCTATCTTTCCTTTCCTCTCTCTCTCTTTGTCTCAGCTTTAAAACTCGAACTGGAGAGAGGCGGTTGGGGAAGGCGGGAAGGCAGCGCGCAGGCGCTGTGGGATGCTCCCAAAAGCTTTCTTACTGGACGCTGGGGAGCGTTCCCGCGCAGGCTCTGTCGGTACCGACGATACCCATATGTGAAGACTTATTCCTGCTGTTCCCAGAGATCACCTGTTACAGGTAAGTAACTGTGCTTTACTGCGTCTCTCTTTTTTTCTCTGTTCTGCGCTATTTCCTCGGTGGGGGGCTCGAGCTGGCGGAGGGGCTGCTGTTCTGGTGTTGATGGTGCTTCCTGGGTTATGGGGGAAGGTGGGTTTCTGTAAGTGTTGCTGCTGCTGCTTCTGACAGCGCGTTTGCCCATTTGCCGAACCGTGCTGCTGCAGCCAGGTGGTTAAAAGGTGACTTGTAAGAGCTATTGGAACCAAAAGAAGGTCTCTCAAAAAATGGAAAAAGGAACCAAATAAAGAAAATAAGAAACTACATAAGCAAGTTAAATGCAAAGCATTGATATGAGGTCAAAAATAGAATTTGTAAAGAAGTTTGTCAGAGACGAAAAACTCAGTCCAAACCTTTTCAGATGCATTAGAAGCAAGAAGCCTATGAAGGAGTCGGTGGGACAATTAGATGATCAAGGTGTACATGGGGCATATAGGAAGGACAAGGCCCTAAGGATAAGCTCTTTTGGCATTACTATTTAATATCTTTATCCCTCCAATTTGCTCAATTTTACAAGCATCCAACATCCACTATCATATATATGCTGATGTCATGTTTTATGCACCGATCAACACACTCATCCTTGACATCACAGAAATAACCAACTGCTTCACCAACATTAATACCTGACTCATAGCATGACAAATCTTAAAAAGACAGAAGACCTTTTTATCAGCAGAGATAATGGCTTCACTCCACTAGATACTATTAAGCTATTACTATTACTAGACACTCAAATTCAGGTGCAACGTGAAGTACGTTACTTGGGCATTATCGATCAGCAGCTGACATTTTCCACTCTGATTCAAAACCATCTCTAGGAGCATTTACTACAAGCTAGAGACCATACAACATCTCAAACCATTACTAACCCATCAATACTTTCGTGCAATGCTTTCTGGTGATATATACTACCTTCTGTTAATAGGTATGGCCTATTACCTGTTTCTTTTGAGTATTCAGGGGTTTCTGCAGACTGCACTGCTCCCCTGGTAGAGATTTCTTTAAAGGACACATAGGATATTGTTTCTCAAACTGAATTATTGTTAGTCATCCCTTAAGCACATTTCTGACTTTTCTAAAGAGACTCTTGTTAAATTGGCTGAGCATGATACCTTAATTTTCTCTGTCCTCTCAATGTATTAAAATTGAATTTCAGGTATCTGTTCCCCTGCAACCTGTTTTTCCTCAGTTATAAATTCTTCAGTACTTCATAGGAAATGTGAATTTTTGGAAAATTCTCTTCGAGCAAAAAAAAAAAAAAGTGCACAAAATTTAAGGCTATTCTCACCAGCTTCAAAGCCTTTAATGGTCTTTAATCTACTTACCTTCAGTCACTGATACATGTGACAAAAGATGACCATACTAGAATATCTGCATCTCAGAACATGCTGCATAAACCAATACTTTTCACTAAATTCAACACTGCTATGTCCAACAGAGTATTTTCATTGTATGCACCTCTGCTATGGAACTCAATCACGCACAAATTACAGGCCACTAAGGATATATTTTCATTTAGGATGGCCCTAAAGACTTACCTATTTACAGCATGATTCCATGAAGTCTAACACAAAATTGTTTTGCCTCAACCTATGCTGTTTTCTCTAAGTTTTATCAAAGTGTAATCACCCTGTTCTATGTATAGTGTTCAGTTTGATGTTAACCGCTTTGACCATAGGATAAAGCAATATAAAAAAAAAGCTGTTAAATAGCTGAGAGACTAAGGGGTATGTTTACTAAGCCCCATGTTGGAAGCACATGTATGGGCTGTTACCAGCATGGGGCTTTGGGCTAATTGCAGTGGGGTGGGTATATCTGTCCTCCCTGCATCTAGCATACTTCAGTATAGCAAACCGGCTATGGGTGCAACTAAAACCAGACATTGAGGTGGCATTAGATGTACTTGTACTACCTGCTCTGAATGTAGGTAAAGTGGGCCACAGGTGCTCACGCTAGCTTTGCGATGCTAGGAATGCCCCTGTCGAGGCATGTTATTAGGGTAGTGCAGGGTTTTTGGCATGGGGCATTGTGCTGCTTTTTAGTGCTATGTCAAAACTTCATGCTAACCCTGTGCTATCCTTTAACCATGCCCCTAAATGAATTCCTTTCTTCTGTATTTACTGAGGAAGATGTGAGGACGCTACCCATGCTAGGAAAGGTATTTAACAGTGATGAGTCAGAAGAGCTGAATTAAATCTCTGTGAAACTGGAAAATATAGTAGAACAAATTGACAAACTCAAGAATAGCAAATCACCTGGACCAGATGGTATACACAAGAGTGCTAAAAGAATGCAAAGATGAAATTGCATCACTGCTATTAGGTTCAAAAATACCATCATTAAAATAATATGGTTCCAGAAGAATGGAGGACAGCCACATAATGCCAATTTTTGATGACCCTGGGATGAACTGACAAACTAAATCAGTGAATCTGATGTCTTGTCCAGACAGAATGGTGGAAACTATTATAAAGAGCAAAATTACTTAACATATGGATAGATCTAATTTAATGGACCAAAGTCAACATGGTTTTAGCCAAGAGAAGTCTTGCCTCACCAATCTGCTACATTTCTTTGAAGGCACACACAAACATGAAAAAGGTGAACCAGCTGATATAGTATATTTAGACTTTCAGAAAGCTTTTGTCAGTCCCACATGAGAGATTCCTGAGGAAATTAAAAAAGTCTGGGATAGGAGGCAATATCCTGTCGTAGATTGTGAACTGATTGAGAGAAAACAGAGTAGGGTTAAATTGCCTATTTTCAAAGTGGAAGAAAGTGAGTAGTGGCGTATCTCAGGGATCTGTACTAGGACCTGTGCTTTTTCAAAATATTTATAAATGATCTAGAATTGGGATAACCAGTGAGATGTTTAAAGTTTGCAGATGGCACCAAATTATTCAAAGTTGTTAAATCACTGTGGATTTTGAGAACTTGCAGGAAGGGAGCTTGAGAGACTGGAAGACTGGGCATCCAAATAACAGATGAAATTTAGTTTGGACAAGTACAAAGTGATGCACATAGGGAAAAATATCCCAGACTATCATTACATAATGCTAGATTCCTTATTGTAGAGTCATCACCAGAAAAAGGATCTAGGTATCATCGTACCATCGTAGATAATACATTCAGATTGTCTATTCAGCGTGCAGCAGTGGCCATAAAGCAAACGGAGAATGTTAGGAATTAGGGAAGGAATAGAGAATAAACAATAACATAGTGCCTCTATCGCTCCATGGTGCGACCTCACCTTGAGTATTGTGGTATTAAGCTCCTGAAACCAGCATACATACTTGTTCCACCTTTGCTAATTGGGTTACTTGTTTCTCCAGGACCAAGCAGGAAGTCAGTCCTCACTTATGGGTGACGTCGGCGCCGACGGAGCCCTCGCGGAGCAATTTTCCCCAGCTTTCAAAGAAAGCCTTTGGGAATTGCAGCGCGCATGCGCGGTCGTCTTCCCGCCCGAAGGTGCCATCTTAGCCAGTCTTCTTTTTTCCGCGGAGCCCTGCAGACGTCCCCGTCTTGTCCCCGCGAAAAAGTTGATTTTCCTCTTTCTTTTATACTTTTTTCTTTCGGTTCGACGCCGATCGTTTTCCCGCCCGGACTCGCGACGCCGGTCTCGAGTCCTCTAGCGTTTTTTTCGGTTTTTTTCTGACTTAGTCAGCTTTCATTTTCGTTTTCCCTGGCAGCCCGGTCCTTTGACCTCGCAGGGGCCCTTTTTCCCCCGATGGCTGCCAGTGGCTTTAAGCGGTGTGGTCGGTGTGACCGAAATATGTCACTAACCGACACACACGACTTTTGCCTCCGCTGCTTGGGCCCGGATCATGAGGAACTGATCTGTGGGCCCTGCAGCAAACTGTCCTCGAAGGCGTTGAGGAGTCGGCGGCATCAGCGCGAGAGAATCTTCGCTGACCCCAGCCGTACCCGGACCTCGTCGGAGGCCTCCGTGTCAAAGGGCTCCAGCTCGGACCGTCGCCGGAGCTCCTCCGACCGGGGTTCTCCCTCCGGGGACCATCGTCGGAAGGAAAAACCCGCGAGGGCGGCGTCGGTGGACGCTCCTGGCTCCGCGAGGGCCAGGTCGCATAGCCCCGACAGCCGCCCCGGGTCCTTGGAGAAGGAACATCTCCCGAAGCGACCTCGCCTGGAGTCGGAGATGCCTGCCCGGGTAAGTCCTGTAGTCCTTCTGGACTCGCCTCCGCGACAGCCGACGTCGGGCCCGACGCCGTCGGGGCCCGAGTCGGGGGCTGCTGGGTCACCTGAGCTCGGACTCAGGTTGACGGCCTTGGAGAGCAGACTGTCTGCCTTCATGGACCAGCAGCGGGCACTGCTCGCTGGCCTCGCTGGCGCCGCTGCCCCGACCGCCGGGACGTCGACGTCCAAGTCGACCCCGGAGACCGAGCCGATCCTCGAGTCAATGAGAACTCGAGTCGATCCTCGGTCGAGGTCACCCTCGGCCTCCCGTTCGGGACCGAGGTCGCCGACGCCGACTCCCTCGACGTCGGGGCGGCTGGCGCCGCACCCTGCCCGGGCCGACCCCACCGAGTCCTCGTCGGAGTCGGTCTGGGAGTCTGAGGAGGAAGAGTCACCTGATTCTTTCCGGACTCGGTGTGTCCCATCGGACTCACCGGGGTCCGAGCCTCGGAAGCAGTCCCCCCCGGAGGATGCCCGGTTCTCGGACTTCGTTAGGGATATGGCCAAGGCTTTGGCCTTCCCTGCGGATCCCGAGGAGGAGCCTCGAGCCGAAGAGCTCGACGCCCTCCAGTATGACTCTCCCGCGAGGGAGCACTTTACTGTGCCGGTTCCTCCTATGCTGGAACGACTACTCTTCCGCATGTGGGAGAGTCCGGCCTCCTCGCCGGTCCTGAGCAAGCGGGTCGATTCTATCTATCGGGTCCGCAAGAGCCCTGGCTTTCAGAAGGCACAGCTGCCACACCATTCCATGGTAGTGGAATCGGCCATGCATCGTCTTAAGAGCCAGAAGATGCACTCCTCGGTGCCTCCTGGAAGGGAGGCCCGTAACCTGGATGGCCTTGGCAAGAAGTGCTTCCAGGGCTCTATGCTCGCATGTCGTGTCCAGACTTACCAGCTCTACATGGGCATGTATCTCCGGGATCTGGCTAAAGAGCTAGCCGGATTTTCCGCTGGTCTCTCCGAGGAGCCCTTGCGGAGGTTCCTAGCCTTGTCCACGGGCATTCGGGAATGCTCAAAGTTCATGTCCCGAGCAGCCTATGATGGCTTTGAGGCCTCGGCTAGAGTGGCCGCAGCCGGCATCGGTGCCCGCCGACAGGCTTGGCTTCAGTCGTCGGACCTTGAGCCCTGGGTACAGGACAAGTTGGTCGATGTCCCCTGCCGAGGCGAAAACCTCTTTGGCAAGCCCATGGCGGAAAAGGCTGCACAAATTGAGACTGAGACTCTCACCAGGACCAGGCTTTCTAGGAAGACCTCCGCCCCTTCCCAGAAAAAGAAGGGCTCGGGAAAAAAGTCCTTTTACCCGAGGAAGGCGGCTGCCTACAAACAGTACCCCCATTATCAGGCCCCTGCAGCTCCCCAACAGGGCCAGCAGGCCAAGGGACGGGGTAACGGGTCCCGTAGGCAGCAAGCCCCCAAGCCTGCACCACCAGCCCCTGCTCAGCAGGGAGGGGTTTTTTGACTCGCTCAGCATAGCCTCTCCCCCCCCGCTGGTCCCTCCCAGCACCGGAGGCCGGCTGGTTCACTTCGCCCACAGGTGGTCCAGCATCACCGCAGATGCATGGGTGCTTCAGGTCGTGCGAGAGGGCTACCTTCTCCACTTCCATCAGGTCCCTCCCTCCTATTTTCCGGGAGAACCTTCGCGCCCCCCTCTGCACAGGGAGTTGCTCCTTCAGGAGTTAGCAGGTCTTCTGCAGGAACAGGCGGTGGAACCGGTGCCCCACCACCTGAGAGGTCACGGCTTTTATTCAAGGTATTTTCTGATACCAAAGAGAACAGGGGGCCTCAGACCCATCCTGGACTTGCGCAACCTCAACAAGTTCCTTGTGCGGGAGAAGTTCAAAATGCTTACCCTTGGAATCCTTCTGCCCTACCTCCAGCAGGGAGATTGGCTATGCTCCTTGGATCTAAAGGATGCCTACACGCACATCCTCATCCACCCAAGCCACCGCCAATACCTAAGGTTTGTGGTGGCAGGAAATCATTACCAGTACAGAGTACTGCCCTTTGGCCTATCCTCCGCACCGCGAGTCTTCACAAAATGTCTCGCGGTCGTGGCGGCACATCTCCGGCTTCACGGCCTCTATGTCTTTCCGTACCTCGACGACTGGCTCATCAGAGCAGCGTCCGCTCAGGAGGTCACCAACGCCACGTGCCGCACGGTGACTCTGCTGCAGCACTTGGGCTTTGTCATAAACTTCGCAAAGTCCACTTTGCTCCCCTCACAGGATCTCGAGTTCATCGGCGCAAGGCTGCACACTCCTCGGGCACGAGCGTACCTACCGCTCGACAGGGCTCAACGGCTCATGGACCTAGCCGACCGCTTTCGCAGCCAGCCCCTGGTCTCCGCCAGGCGCTTCCTGAGACTGCTTGGCCATATGGCTTCCACCGTCCATGTGACCCCCAATGCCCGCCTGAACATGCGGTCTGCTCAATGGTGTCTCCGCCAGCAGTGGCGACAAGCCACAGGCGGCCTGGCAGACCTAGTGCGCGTCTCCGAGCCGCTGCTCTCGTCTCTCCGGTGGTGGCTCCGGCAGCCGAACCTGATATTCGGAATGCCTTTCCAGTCACCTCAGCCGACCCGGGTGCTGACCACCGATGCATCCCTCCTGGGCTGGGGAGCACATTGCCAAGAGGCACGTACTCAGGGCCTCTGGACCACGTGGGAGTCTGCTCAGCAGATCAACTTCCTGGAGCTCAGGGCGATCCGCCTCGCTCTCAAGGCCTTCTCCCACCTGACTTCCCAACAGTCCGTCCTTGTCCAGACGGACAATCAAGTTGCCATGTTCTACGTGAACAAGCAGGGGGGCACGGGCTCCTTCCTCCTCTGCCGGGAGGCACAGAAGCTCTGCTCTTGGGCCGTCAGTCACGGCATTCTCCTCAGGGCAGTTTATCTCCCGGGCCAAGAAAATTGCCTTGCAGACAAACTCAGCAGGGTCCTCCAGCCGCACGAGTGGCGTCTGGATCCCTTGGTAGTTCAGAAGCTCTTCCTCAAGTGGGGTCTCCCCACGGTGGATCTCTTTGCCAGTCCTCACAACCGGCAGCTTCCTCGCTTCTGCTCTCGTCAGCCACACCCCCTTCGGGTTGCGGCGGACGCCTTTCTGATCTCGTGGTCGGGGAGCCTTCTGTACGCTTTCCCTCCCATCCCGCTGGTCTCTCGGACTCTTTTCAAGGTTCTCCGAGACAAAGCCTTCATGATCCTGGTGGCCCCTCGCTGGCCCAGGCAGCCGTGGTTTCCTCTCCTGCTGCAACTGGCGGTGGAGGGCCCAATCCCTCTGGGGATACAACCGGATCTCCTCAACCAGGATCAGGGGTCCCTTCTGCACCCCAACCTCAGGTCTCTCAACCTTATGGCCTGGCTGCTGAGAGGGTAGTCCTTGCTCCCCTTCTCCTGCCGGCGGAGGTGGAGGAGGTCGTCTTGGCTTCGCGACGGCCTTCTACCCGCAAATGCTACGCCCTTAAATGGCGTCGCTTTGCAGTCTGGTGTACCCAACAGTCTCAGGATCCCTTCTCCTGCCCGGTGTCGGTGATCTTGCAGTACTTGCTGCACCTCTCTAATCTGGGACTTAAGTCCAACTCCGTCAAAGTTCACCTCAGTGCTCTTTCAGCACATCATGTGCCAGTGGACGGCAGACCTCTCTCCAATGACCCTCTCGTAGCGAGGTTTCTCCGAGGTCTCCTTCTACTTAAACCACCTCTGCGCCCGCCAGCGCCTGACTGGGACCTGAATGTGGTTTTGCAGCGGATCACCTGTCCGCCTTTTGAACCTATGGCTACCTGTTCTCTACGTTTTCTGTCTTGGAAAACACTGTTCTTGATAGCCCTCACTTCCGCTAGGCGCGTAAGTGAATTGCAGGCCCTCGTGTCTGATCCCCCTACACTCGATTCTACAAGAATAGGGTAGTCCTACGGACTCACCCAAAGTTTTTGCCTAAAGTGGTCTCCCCTTTTCACATGAATCAGGAGGTGGTACTTCCAACCTTCTTTCCCAGACCACACTCCAGCCGAGCTGAGACGGTCCTCCATACCCTGGACTGTAGAAGGGCATTGAACTTCTACCTTGACCGTACGCGGGAGCACCGTAAAGCTGCTCAGCTTTTTGTGTCTTTTGACCCCAATAAATTGGGGCTCCCGGTCTCCAAGCGTACTCTGTCCATCTGGGTGGCGGACTGTATCTCTTGGGCTTATGGGGCAGCCGGACTCGCCTTAGAAAGTCGAGTCACGGCTCATTGCGTTCGGGCAAAGGCCACGTCAGTGGCTTACCTCCGCTCTGTTCCGCTGGCAGACATCTGCCGGGCCGCTACTTGGTCTTCGAGCCAGACTTTTGCGGTCCATTACTGTCTCGAGAGGGAGTCCCGTAGGGACAGTGCTTTCGGACAGGCAGTCCTCCGTAATCTCTTTGAGGTCTGAGCAACTCCTACCCTCCATCCCGGATGTGGGCTACCGGTGGGTGATAATTCAGCGAAGATTCTATCCTTCTGTGCTGCTGAGCTAGAGGGAGCTCATTTTTGTGCTTAGGGTCTCCGGTAGCCTTGAGCTTGGGAGTCCCATAAGTGAGGACTGACTTCCTGCTTGGTCCTGGAGAAAGCGTAGTTACTCACCTGTAACAGGTGTTCTCCAGGAGCAGCAGGAATCAGTCCTCACTACCCTCCCTCCTCCCCTTGGAGTTGCAATCGTCTGCTTATGTTCTTTTTGCAAATTTTTATGCTGTCTTTTTTAGCTATGTCATCTGACTGGCTAAGATGGCACCTTCGGGCGGGAAGACGACCGCGCATGCGCGCTGCAATTCCCAAAGGCTTTCTTTGAAAGCTGGGGAAAATTGCTCCGCGAGGGCTCCGTCGGCGCCGACGTCACCCATAAGTGAGGACTGATTCCTGCTGCTCCTGGAGAACACCTGTTACAGGTGAGTAACTACGCTTTCTGCAATGATTGGAGAACAGAAACAGCTTTTTACACCAATTTTTTGGATTTTATCATGTTTCAAGAGGATTTCTTTTAAACAATATTCTGTACTTCATCAGTGAGATTATAGGCAGAGATATTGATCAGTTGCTGGAAATCTGTTTTTCTTTCCAAATCATGAAGACTGATACCATCTTGCTCATTGATAAGAGAAAAGCAAGGAACATGTCCCACTAATTCATAGGCACCTTTTAGGAGTTCAGGCTTGTTGTGAAATAATAATTTCAGGCAGTGTTCTTAACCATATTTACTCTGTTTTACTTGATTTACCCAGTAAACATCTATTTGGCTGTACAAGTTTTGAAGGAACTCATTAAAAAAGGCAAAGCAATCAGAACGAGAGAAAATCCTACCCGGCTATGTGTCTATTTAAAAGCATTATCTTTAACACATTATTTGTGTAAATGCTTTCTAATAACCCAGCGTAGTAGGTTTGTGGTTTTTTTTTTTTTTTTTTTTTTTAGCTTTATAACATTATCTTCTTAGTATTATAGATTGTTACCCTAATTAACAGGTTAGGAGGGAAATTTTTCACATCAGTCGATCAGGAATTTACATCAAGTGAGTAATTTTGATCTTTTTGCTGGCCATTGACAAACTAACATCAAATACAACAAATAAATGTAAATCAGATTAAACATTCTCAAAACAGCATCCCCTATAGAACTTCAAAACATGAACACTCAGCAATATTAAGGTGGAGAAAGCAACAAGCCGAGGGTTAGCCAGTCTTTTTCACAGAGTGCCACAGTTGGTGAGAAACTCGGGTGTATGTGTGCGCTGCTGCAAAGAGTTCCTGGCTCTCATAACAAGCCTGATTTCTAGAAACTAGTGTGATAGACCTGGAAGAGCTGGGGCAGACAGAGCGAGGGACAGGAGCGTAGGTTTGTTTGTTTGAATAGCTTTTATTCTTTGAGATGGCAGTGGGTGCAGAAAACAGTCAAACAAAACCCCTGCAAGAGATGGCAAGAAAAAGTGGCAGGTTTATTTGAAGAAATAGAAATCCTCTAGATCTGATTTTAATAACTCTTTCCTCTGATACTTGAGCCCACCATCGCTGCACAAGGTTAAAGCAGATTGAGGATCTGGAAGAGATCTCCAGATCTGCTTTACACTTGTGCAGTGGCTGGGACACTCAGGTGTCGGAGCAGCACATGAAAGGAAAGTGAAAGAAGGGGCAAAGGAGGCTCGGGGAAGAGAGATTTAGATAGTGGAATGTGTGTTTAAGTCAAATCTGGAGGATCTGATCCTGTGGATCTGACTTGGACACTGAAGAAAAGATGCACTGGCTGAACAGCTCTTCCCTCTGACACCTTAGCTCTCCATTGCGGCACAATTTTAAAACAGCGGCACACCCTGGGATGCATAGCAGCATATGGAGCACATGTTTAAATCTTCATGTAAATCCCGCAGGTTTAAATGGCACTAATCCCTGTTTAAATCCTCACTGCCAAATAGCTAAAAGCCAGATCCTCCATAGATCCAGTTTAAGGCAGGTATAACCTTAGATCCATCCAGAGGATGTGCTTTTACTACTTCTTGTGCACATGTAGTATAAGGGACTAGTCGTGTACAGGGTTACCCATGCTTGATACTGTTTTATTATGTACGTGCCCTCTTACTGAACTTGTGCATTTAGATCTTTAAGAATCCTTTCTGGTTATGCCACTAGGGGATTAGCATTATGTCCTGTGGCTTAATTTAAATTAGATACTTGATTCATTTGCCTTCTGCCCTTTATGACCTGGTTAGCTTTGCTTCTTGCTCTTTAGCACAGATGGTCAAAATGGGATGTGTAGAATTTCCAGTGGATAAAAAAACAATCCCTGTACACCTGGAGATGAAAGTAGTCAAATTTTAATTAACTTTGTCTTGGATACCAGACTTACTGGCCAAGTGGACTCCTGTTACATGTAGGACAACAAAATCTTTGTTCAGTAGACATTTCCTTAGAATGTACTGATCTCATGTGTTTCATTCAGTGGATCTTCTCGTTATAATACTCCTCTGCATGCTTACATTGTACACATATACAAGTATCTTCTCCTCTGAGATAACTTTGTTCATTTTTGGGTGGCCTGATTATGGGGAAAGCATACTGCTGCTTATTTACAATAAGATAAAGATGCAAATGAAACTTGAGAGATCCAACCATATGCAGTGACTCTGAAGAGGAAGTAGGTAGGTGAAGGGTTTTTCTTCGCTTGCATAACCTGTGTAAGTATTGGCTGTATTTGCATATGGGAGCAGCTTTGCCAGATAATAACTGTTGTATAGTAAAGACAGTTGATGTCAGAGCCGAAGTCCACGCTTCTTAAGCTTGGTGTGCATCTATGAAAAATGATAAAATTAAGTGCACCTTAAAGGGCGTGGGTTGGCTTTCATTCCAACAATGTGCCTTTATACTCTTTCCTGAAGAGCTATAGGAAAAGCCTGCCATCTCCTGGCTTCCTGTTGCCTCTGCACATTAAGGTTTGCTGTAATAAACATAGGATCCAAGTATAGCAATTTAATTTTACATAGGAAATGATGGCAGATAAAGACCAACACGGTTCATCTAGTGTGCCCAGTAAGGCAGCTAAAGTGGTACCCACTATGTTGTGCAGGTAATCCACCTCTGTTTTTGAGGTCTAAAAGTTAAGTTCCTATTCATACCTCCAGTCCACCAGTTAAGAGCCCTGAATTAATGATAAGGGCCTCACCAGTTAAGAGCCACCCCCGCAGCTCCAGAGGTTCAGTATCTCAGTTCCCAGCAGCTGGAGATCACCCTTCTGGTGGTGAATGCACTGGAAGGTTTAAGCTTTAGAAGATAAAACAGAAAAAAAAGAGGCTGGTTAGTGCTGTACCCCATCTCCTGATTAGGTCTGACAGCCCCAAAATTTCAGGCTTACATAGTAACATAGTAAATGACAGCAGATAAAGACCAGCGTGGTCCATCTAGTCTGCCCAGCAATATGGCAGGAGTAGGTGCACTCCTTCTCGTGTCTTTTAGAGAGTAGGTGCACCCCTACCCATGTCTTTGCTTAGTGGTGCACCCACCAGGAGCAGATGCACCCCTTCCCATATCTTTGTTTCTTTGTTTGTTTAGGGGTGAACCCACTGCTCCTCCCCCCATTGCTCCATGTAGGACAACCCCCTATTTGTTGAGAAATTAGATGGTTCAGTTTATTTAGATTTAATCTTGTTGCTGTAAAGTGATCCACTGTGTCTGTCCCAGGTCACTTTGAATTCCATCACTGTGTTTGCCCCCACCACCTCCATCGGGAGAGCATTCCAAGCATCCCACCACCCTTTCAGTGCAGAAATATTTCCTGACATTGCCTTTCAATTTACCACCTTGCAGCTTCATGTCATGCCCTCTAGTTTTACAGCTTCCCTGTCTCTGGAAGAGGTTTGTTTGTTCATTATTTCTCTTTAAGTATTTAACGGTCTGAATCATATCTCCCCTATCCCTCCTCTCCTCCAAAGTGTACATATTTAGGTCTTCAAGTCTCTCCTCATAAGGCTTCTGACGCAGGCTCCAAATCATTTTAGTCGCCTTCCTCTGAACAGCTTCCATTCTTTTTACATCCTTTGCAAGATACGGTCTCCAAAACTGAACACAGTATTCCAAGTGAGGCCTCACCAGAGACTTATACGGTGGCACTAGTACCCCTTCCTTTCTGCTGGTAATTCCTCTTCGAATGCAGCCCAACATCCTCCTAGCTTTTGCCACCGTCTTAACGCACTGTTTTGCCACCTACAGATCTACAGAAATAATCACACCGAGGTGTTTCTCCTGCTCCGTGCACACCAACCTCTCCCCCCTATTGTGTACATTTCCTTTAGATTTCTGCTACTCAAGTACATGACACTGCACTTCTTCGCATTAAATCTCAATTGCCAAGCATCAGACCATTCCTCCCTCCATTTTTTGCAGATCCCTCCTCATGTTCAGCACTCCCTCGGGGGAGTCCACTCTTGCAAATTTTCATGTCATGTCATCTGCAAAAAGACAGACTTTTCCATTCAGTCCTTCAGCAATATCACTCACAAATACATTGAACAGTGCCGGGCCCAGGACCGAACCCCGCTAATCACCTTCCTTTCATCCGAGTGAGCTCCATTTACCATCACCTTCTGTCGTTTGTCAGTCAACCAATTTCTGATCCAGTTTACCACCTTGGAACCCATCCCCAAACTAGTGAGTTTATTGATAAGCCTCCTATGAGGGACAGTATCAAAGGCTTTGCTGAAATCCAGGTAGATGACATCCATCGCGTGTCGTTGATCCAGTTCTCTGGTCACCCAGTCAAAGAACTCAATCAGATTTCTCTGGCAAGATTGCCCCTCGGTAAAACCATGTTGCCTTGGATCCTCTAACCCTCTGGTTTTGAGAAAGTTCACTATTTGCTCTTTCAGGAGCGTCTCCATTACCTTTCCCGCCACTGAGGTAAGGCTCACGGGCCTGTAGTTTGACACTTCTTCCCTGTCACCACTTTTGTGTAGAGGTACGACGTCAGCCATTCTCCAGTCCTGAGGAACCTCTCCTGTTTCCAAGGCTCTGTTGAAAACATCCTTTAACGGCCCTGCAAGAACCTCTCTGAGCTCTTTCAGTATCCTGGGATGTATCCCATCCGGTCCCATGGCCTTCTCCACTTTCAGTTTTGCAAGTTGTGCTAACACGTCATCCTCTCCGAATGGTGTGGTATCTACTTCATTCCCATTTTTATATTTGGGAGTCACAGATGGTCCTTCTCCAGGATTTTCTTTAGTAGAAACAGAGCAGAAGTATTTAGCAATTTCGCTTTATCAATGTCATTTTACATGAGTCTGTTCCCAGCACTTCTGAGCCCTGCAATTCCACCTCTGATCTTCTTCCTTTCATGAATATACCTGAAGAAAGTTTTGTCACCACCCTTAACATCTTTAGCCATCTTTTCCTCTGCCTTTGATTTTGCTATCCTTATTTCTCTTTTAGACTCTTTGAGCTTGATCCTGTATTCATTTCTGTGTTCTTGTTTGCATGCTTTTGAATTTTGCAAAAGCTGTGGTTTTTGCCCTTATTTGAGCAGCCACTTCTTTGGAAAACCAAATAGGTATCTCCAGGAACAAGCAGGAATAAGTCCTCACATATGGGTAAGTCAGTACCGACGGAGCCTGCGCGGGAAAGCTCCCCAGCTTCCCAGAAAGAAAGCTTTTGGGAGCCTCTCACAGCACCTGCGCGCTGCCTTCCCACCTTTCCTAACCAACTCTCCTTAGTTCTTCTTTTCCGCGGAGCCAGCAGGTCGTGTTCCTGTCACCGCTGAAGAAGTTCTTTATTTTAATTTATTTCTTTGGTCGCGTGTCTGCCTTCCCCGACGCCGGACGGGTACCGCCGGTCCTTTTCTTTTCTTTTCTTTCTAAAAAATAAAAATAAAAAAAAAATATATATATATATATATATATTTTTTTTTTTTCCTCACTTGGTGTATTTTTCTTCTTAGGCCTACAGGCCCACAAGAAAATTTTCCCGCATGGAAAAACCAGCCTCCGGGTTCAAAAAATGCACTAAGTGTAGCGGTACAATTTCTGTTACAGATACCCATGAATGGTGTCTTAAATGTTTGGGTCCTGAACACTCCATTCCGGATTGCCAGTCCTGCTCTCTAATGTCTAAACGAGGGTTACAGAACCGAGCAGCCAAGCTCCATGTGCTGTTTCCCACGGATGCACCGGCGGTGGCATCGACATCTTCCAGGTCTTCCTCTCCTGATGGGTCTCAGGTAACCAAACATAAACCTAGCAGGTCCTTGAAGGGCAAATCTCCCTCTCAGCATCGAGATGCCTCCGGGCTTGCCTTCGAGGATCCTGCCCCAGCCAAACAACCCCGGCGGGAAGCTCCAGCTTCCAAAGCTCCTCCTATGGGGTTACAGGTTGACATCGATGGCACGGCCTCGACCGATCACCTGTTAAACTGCTCTGGGGTACCGGCACCTTCTCCCGGTACCGACATCCAGGCAGTCGTGGCGTCCATGGATCACACTCTGCAATCCATGCAGCAGGCTATAATGGCTTTTATTAATGCTGCGACGCCGATGGTACCGCAACTAGTTCCGTTGTTGGTACCGGCGCCGATACCGGTACCGACTGCATCGACATCGGCCAGGATACTGACTTCGGTTCCTTGTCCAGGGCTATTTCTCGGTACCGATCCGGTACCGGGAACGCCCGATGTCGGTACCGATCGATACGCGTATCGATCGTTGGAAGGGGACAGACGATACTTCGATTCCTCTGATTCTGATTCATCAGATGAGTCTCCTGAAGTATCCATTACCCTTCCTGAGGAGCCTACTTCTCCAAAAAGGAGAATGTCTCCTCCAGAGGATTTGTCCTTTCAAGACTTCATAATAGAAGTGGCTAAAGGACTCTCTATTTCAGTAACCTCTGAAACAGAGCCTAGAGCAAAAAAAATTGATATTTTAGGATACTCTAAGGCTCCCAGAGAGGCAGTCACCTTGCCAATTCATGAAATTCTTCATGAACATATGATTGACTTATGGGAGACTCCTCTCACCCTTTCTCCTCATTCTCGTAGATTGGACACTATGTACCGTGTCCCTCCTTGTCCTGGATTTCAGAAAACTCAGCTTCCTCACCACTCCATTGTGGTGCAGTCAGCTATGAAAAGGATAAAGAGTACCAAAAGACACTCTTCTGCTCCTCCAGGAAGAGAATGCAGGACCTTGGATGCTTTTGGTAGGAAAATCTTCCAAGCCAGCATGCTTATTGCCAGAATCAACTCATATAGCCTTTATATGGGTATGTTTCTAAAGGAAGCTGCACAACTTTCTCCCTTTTCTTCCTGAGGATAAAAGGGATGAGTTCCTCCTTTGGCTTAAGCATAATCAAGACATTTCAAAGTTTTCCAACAGGGCAGCCTTTGACTCCTTTGAAGGTGCCAGCAGAGCCTCAGGCATTGCCATAGCTGCTCGCAGAATTGCTTGGCTCCAGGCTTCTGATCTAGAGCTCTGGGTTCAGGATGGGTTAGGAAATCTGCCCTGTACGGGTGAAAATCTCTTTGGCAAAGAGTGGCAAATAAAGGCCACTCAAATGGATGCAGAGAATTCTGCTCTGGATAGACTTTCCAAGTCAACATCCATTCCGGTCAAGAAAAAACCTTTCAAAAAGCCTTTTTACAAAAGGAGCAGATTTCCTTCCACTTCTGGCCAACAATCTTCTACAGGTCGCTTTGCTACTAAGCGTCAGCAACCTAAACAGGCCAGGCCTAAACCTGCAGGGACTGCTACAACCCAGCAGTCCCAACCCCCTCAGGGTTTTTGACTTGATACTAGAGAACTTAACCTTTCTGGCTCTACAACAGCCAGAACCTCTCACCATTCCAGGAAGGTTAGCTCATTTTGTTCCCAGATGGGAGCAAATCACATCAGAGCAGTGGACCCTCTCCATCATAAGAGAGGGCTGCAAACTTCATTTCTCAGACCTTCCTCCCTACACTATGGTGAGACACTTCATTTCTCCCACATCTCTCCTCGACCTTCTGGATCAGGAGGTGACTACCCTTCTGGCCCAGGGGGCCATAGAAGAAGTTTCTCTTCTTCAACAGGGGTCAGGGTTTTACTCCCCCTATTTTCTCATTCCAAAGAAAACAGGGGGATACAGACCCATTCTAGATCTCAGAGAATTGAACAAATTCCTATGCAAGGAGAAGTTCAAGATGCTTTCTCTAGGCACTCTCCTTCCATACCTGCAGAGCCAGGATTGGCTTTGTTCTCTAGATCTCAAGGATGTGTACACTCATGTCCTCATCCATCCATCTCACAGAAAATTCCTACGTTTTCTGTTCCAGGGAAAACATTACCAATACAGAGTGCTTCCTTTCGGTCTAGCCTCTGCTCCAAGAGTGTTCACCAAATGCATGGCAATAGTTGCTGCATTTCTACGCACTCTGGGAATATTTGTCTTCCCATACCTGGACGACTGGCTCATCCGAGCTCCAACCCAGTCAGAGGCTCAGATCTCCCTGAACCGCACCAGGCGCATTCTGCAATACCTGGGACTTGTGGTAAACCTCCCAAAGTCCCAGCTCACCCCTACTCAGTCCCTGGAATTCATAGGGGCCTGGTTGGACACCACTTCTGCAAGGGCCTACCTTCCTCAGGCCCGTTGTCAACGTCTAGTGCAGTTAGCCTCCCAGATTCAGTCAAAGAGCCACTTAACTGCCAGGGAGATGCTACAACTGCTAGGCCATATGGCTTCCACAGTACATGTGGTACCCTATGCTCGCCTACACATGAGAGCAGCTCAATGGACTTTGTCCACCCAGTGGATTCAAGCTTCAGGAGCTCTCTCAGACCAAATAGCAACCTCCAAACGTCTCTTTTGGTCTCTCCAATGGTGGATGTCCACTCAAAATCTGTTGCTGGGGTCCCCCTTCCAACCTTTGTTACCCCAAGCAACCCTCACAACAGATGCCTCCCAAACAGGTTGGGGAGCTCATCTACAAGATCTCTCCACCCAAGGCACTTGGTCCCCACAGGAGACCTCTCTTCATATCAACCACTTGGAACTTCGAGCAGTGTTCCTAGCTCTCAAGGTCTTTCATACCCTCCTCAGCTACAAGACAGTCCTCATTCATACGGACAATCAAGTAGCCATGTTTTACATAAACAAGCAAGGAGGAACTGGCTCTCTGTCGCTTTGCAACGAAGCTCTAAGATTATGGGCCTTCGCCAGAGAGCATCAAATCCATCTCCTGGCAGTATACCTCCCAGGAATCCAAAACTCTTGGGCAGACAGACTCAGTCGAGTTCTGCTTCCACACGAATGGTCCTTGCACATGGATCAGGTACTCAGAATCTTCCAAGAATGGGGAACCCCGAACATAGACCTCTTTGCAAGTCCGTGGAATGCCAAACTTCCCCAGTTCTGTTCCAGAATTCCGTGTCAGGGAGTTCAGGCCAAGGATGCCTTCCTCCTTCATTGGGGTCAGGGCTTCCTGTATGCCTTTCCACCCATTCCTTTGATTCCCAAGACTCTGTTCAAACTCCAGAGGGATCAAGGATCTATGATCCTCTTAGCTCCACGCTGGCCACGCCAAGTGTGGTACCCTCTACTTCTGCATCTCTCCCAAGCCCCCTCCCTGGACTTGGGAGCTGCGCCAGACCTTCTGTCCCAGGAGGAAGGGACTTTGTGGCATCCAAACCCCATGTCCCTTCACCTCAGAGCTTGGTTACTGAAGGCCTAGACCTTCGACTTCAATCTTTCTCAGCAAGTGAAGGATATCCTCCATGCTTCCAGAAAACCTTCCACTAGGCGTTCCTATGCTTTTAAGTGGAAAAGATTTTCCATTTGGTGTGCTCAAAAGGTTCTTGACCCTCTGGCACTTCCTGTGAATTCTCTATTGGAATATCTCCTGCATCTCTCCAATGCAGGCCTTAAAACAAATTCAGTAAGGGTCCATTTGAGTGCTATTGCAGCATCCCTTAAGCCTCTCAATGGACAACCTATTTCCTCTCATCCTCTTATTGCAAGATTCATGAGAGGCCTAACTTTAACTAAACCTCCCATTCAACCTCCTCCAGTGGCATGGGACTTAAACTTGGTTCTTGGTCAGCTTATGAAGCCACCTTTTGAACCCTTAGCCACTACCTCCTTGAAATTTCTTTCCTGGAAGGTTATTTTCCTTATTGCAATCACTTCTGCTCGCCGCATCAGTGAACTGCAGGCCTTAGTGGCTAATCCACCTTATACAAGGTTCCATCATGATAAGGTAGTCCTTAGGACAAATCCTCACTTTATGCCTAAAGTGGTCTCACCTTTTCATCTTAATCAAGAGGTATATTTACCTGTCTTTTTTCCAGCTCCTCATGCATCCAGTGCAGAGAGGAACCTTCATACTCTAGATTGTAAAAGAGCTCTTGCTTTTTACTTACACAGGACACAGCAACATAGAAAGTCTTCCCAGCTTTTTGTTGCTTTTGATCCTTCTCATTTAGGACTTCCAGTCTCTAAAAGAACACTGTCCAATTGGATTGCTCAGTGTATTTCTTTTGCTTACCAGAGTAAGAACCTTTCTCTGGAAGGCCATGTCACAGCTCACAATGTGAGGGCCATGGCTACCTCTATGGCTCATCTTCATTCTGTGTCCATCGACCAGATCTGTCGAGCAGCCACCTGGGCCTCGGTTCATACCTTCACAGCCCATTACTGTTTGGACAAGGACTCCCGCCGGGATGCCTTGTTTGGTCAGGCTGTCCTCAGACATCTGTTCCATTCTTAAACAACTCCTGCCCTCCGTCCCTTAATGGATGCCTGAGATCCATAGGAAGACGAGGAACCCTTCAGGGTCTCATACCCTTGGGGATCTCCCAGGCATCTTAGCTAGGGAGTCCCCATATGTGAGGACTTATTCCTGCTTGTTCCTGGAGATAGCACAGTTACTTACCTGTAACAGGTGATCTCTGGGAACAGCAGGAATTAGTCCTCACAACCCTCCCACCTCCCCTAGGAGTTGTATCTCTCTCTATCTTTCCTTTCCTCTCTCTCTCTATTGTCTCAGCTTTAAACTTGAACTGAGGAGAGTTGGTTAGGAAAGGCGGGACGGCAGCGCGCAGGCGCTGTGGGAGGCTCCCAATAGCTTTCTTTCTGGGAAGCTGGGGAGCTTTCCCGCGCAGGCTCCGTCGGTACCGACGTACCCATATGTGAGGACTAATTCCTGCTGTTCCCAGAGATCACCTGTTACAGGTAAGTAACTGTGCTTTCCTTCTCCTCTTGTTTTTATTTACTTTACTTACATATTTATCTGTTGCCCCTTTTATTGCCTCTTTTAGTTTAGCCCATTGCAATTGAAGTTAGATGGTACCCTTTATTTTGCTTTTATCCGGTTGCTGAAAAGGGATCCACTGTGTTTGTCCCATGCCGTTTTGAATTCCATCACCGTGTTTGCCCCCACCACTTCCATCGGGAGGGCATTCCAAGCATCCACCACCCTTTCACTGAGGAAATATTTCCTGACATTGCCTTTCAATTTACCACCTTGCAGCTTCATGTTATGCCCTCTAGTTTTACAGCTTCCCCGTCTTTGGAAGAGGTTTATTCATCATTTCTCTTTAAGTATTTAAAGGTCTGAATCATATCTCCCCTGTCCCTCCTCTCCTCCAAAGTGTACATATTTAGGTCTTCAAGTCTCTTCTCATAAGGCTTCTGGCGCAGGCTCCAAATCATTTTGGTCGCCTTTCTCTGAACAGTTTCCAGTCTTTTTACATCTTTTGCAAGATATTTCTCTTTTAGACTCTTTGAGCTTGCTTGATCCTGTATTCATTTCTGTGTTCTTCTGTTTGCAAGCTTTTGAATTTTGCGAAAGCTGTGTTTTTTGCCTTTATTTGAGCAGCCACCTCTTTAGAAAACCAAATAGGTTTCCTTCTCCTCTTGTTTTTATTTACTTTTCTTACATATTTATCTGTTGCCCCTTTTATTGCCTCTTTTAGTTTAGCCCATTGCAGTTCCACTTCCCTTATCTCCATCCACCCCGTCATCTCCTCCTTTAAGTACTCGGCCATTTTATTGAAGTCAGTGTTTTTGAAGTTTAGGACTTCCACAATTTTTTTGCTTCTTTCCAGATTTGCAGAAGGAGTAATCCAATCCACATTGGGTAGATTAAAGTCACCCAATATGATCGCTTCCCCCTTTGTTGCTATCTTGACAATATCTATAATCAATTTATCTCTCTCTTCAATTTGAGTTGGAGGTCTGTAAATTACAGCAGTATGGATGACAGTGCCATCACCTCTTTCCAACACTATCCAGAGCGCTGCTTCTTTTCCCCATGCACCCTGCATTTCAGTAGCTTTAATATTGGATTTGACATACAAGGCTACTCCTCCCCCTTTTCCATTTTCTCTGTCTCTTCTGAATAGATTATAGCCAGGTATGGCTATATCCCAATCATGCGATTAATTAAACCATGTTTCTGTAATGGCCACAATGTCCAAGTCCTTTTCCACCATTAGGGCTTCCAGGTCTGGAAGTTTGTTGGCTAAGCTACGAGCATTTGTGCTCATTGCTTTCCAGCATTTAACTGGCTTGTGTGTATTTTGCATCGATTTTATTCTACCCACTTCTTTCCAGTTGCTTTTGATGTATTCTTTAAAAGTGTGGTTGGTTGTTCTGCTTTTGCAGGGGGTGATGTCCAGAACTTGACCTTCCCCGTCTGTCGCCCCCTTCTTCTAGTTTAAATGCAAATCGACATACTGCCTGAATTTTTCATGTAAAGAGTAGTTACTCACCTGTAACAGGTGTTCTCCAGGAGCAGCAGGAATCAGTCCTCACATATGGGTGTCATCGGCGCCGATGAAGCCCCAGCGGAGCATTTCCCCAGCTTTCTATGAAAGCCTTTGGGAATGCAGGCACGCATGCGCGGTTCCCTTCCCGCCTAAAGGTGCCATCTTACCTCAGTCAAATGACATAGCTAAGAACAGCACATAAAAATGAAAAATAAACTATATGTACAACTGCAACTCCAAGGGGAGGAGGGAGGGTTGTGAGGACTGATTCCTGCTGCTCCTGGAGAACACTTGTTACAGGTGAGTAACTACTCTTTCTCCAGGACCAAGCAGGAAGTCAGTCCTCACATATGGGTGACTCCCTAGCTCTGGGCTACCGAGGAACCCAGGCTGAACAAGAGAACTCCCTCTAGTCTCAGCAGCAAAGAAAGGCTTTTCAAGGACACAACCTCCACCGGTAGCCCAACGGAGGGCAGGAGTTGCCTAAACTTCAGAGATTCCAGAGTACTGCCTGGCCAAAAGCACTGTCCCTACGGGACTCCCTCTCCAGGCAGTAATGGGCTGCAAACATCTGGCTTGAAGACCAAGTTGCAGCCCTACAGATGTCTACCAAGGGCACAGAGCGGAGATGAGCCACTGAGGCAGCCATCGCCCTGACACGATGGGCCGTGACCCTACCCTGCAAAGGAAGATCAGCCGCCTTGTAAGCCCAGGTGATAGTCAGCCACCCAGATGGACAAGGTACGCTTGGACACGGCCAACCCCAACTTATTGGGGTCAAAGGAGACGAAGAGCTGAGTAGCCTTTCTATGCCCCTGCGTACGGTCAAGGTAGAAGGATAAAGCCCTCCTACAGTCCAGGGTATGCAGAACTGCCTCAGCCGGGCTTGCATGAGGCCTAGGGAAGAATGTTGGAAGAACCACCTCCTGGTTGAGGTGGAAAGAGGAGACAACCTTAGGAAGGAACTTTGGATGAGTCCTAAGGACTACCCTGTTCCTATAAATCCTGGTGTAAGGCCTATCACAGACCAGGGCCTGAAGCTCACTCACTCGCCTAGCCGAGGTAAGGGCTATCAGAAAGATTGTCTTCCAGGAGAGGAAGCGTAGTGGACAAGTAGCCATCGGTTCAAAAGGTGGGCGAGTCAGTTGCTGCAAGACCACATTCAGCTCCCACTCAGGGGCAGGAGGACGGATAGGAGGCTTGAGCAAAAGCAAGCCCCTAAGAAAGCGGGACACCAAGGGGTGACCTGACAGAGAATGTCCCTCCACCAGTGAGTGGTGAGCTGCTAGAGCTGAGAGGTGGACCTGAACAGAATTGGACTTAAGTCCCTGATTGAACAAATGCAGTAAGTACTGAAGGACTATTGGCACAGTACAGGAGAAAGGATCCTCTGTACGCAGCTGACACCACACAGAAAACCTTTTCCATTTGAGAGCATAGGTTTTCCTAGTGGATTGTTTTCTAGAGGCTAGGACAACCTCCTCAACTTCCTGAGTTAGGCCCCAGGGAGCCAAAACTACCCTTGCAGCCTCCAGGCCATCAAATTGAGAGCTTTGAGATTGGGGTGTAGAAGGGAACCCTGCTCCTGTGTGAGAAGGTCGGGTTGCAACCCCAGAGGTAGTGGAGGATCCACCGCCAGTTGAAGCAGAAGAGGAAACCAAGGCTGTCTCGGCCACCTGGGAGCCACCAGCAGGACCGAGGCCTTGTCCTGAAGAATCTTGAAGAGAGTCCGGGCCACTAAGGGCGTGGGAGGAAACGCATAGAGGAGGCCATGAGACCAGGATATCAGAAAAGCATCCGCTGCTATCCGCAGAGGATGTGGTTGCCTGGAGCAGAAACTTGGTAGTTGCTTGTTCATTGGACTGGCAAAGAGATCTATCAAAGGAAGACCCCATTTCAGGAAGATCTTCTGAACCACTGAAGGATGCAACTGCCACTCGTGGGGCTGCAGTATTCTGCTCAACCTGTCTGCTAGGTAGTTGTCCTGGCCTGGAAGGTACACAGCCTTGAGGAGCATGTTGTGCTTGAGGGCAAAGGAACAAAGGTCCTGAGCCTCCTGACAAAGGAGCCTGGACCCAGTTCCACCCTGTTTGTTCACATAAAACATGGCAACTTGGTTGTCTGTCTGAATCAAGACAGACTGGTGAGCCAGGGAAGGAGTGAAAGCTTTGAGTGCCAATCGAATAGCCCTGAGTTCGAGGAGATTGATCTGCTGTGCAGCTTCCCAGGGAGACCAGGGCCCCTGGGTGCACTTGCCCAGACAATGAGCTCCCCAGCCCTGCAGAGAGGCATCTGTAGTCATCACTACTGTGTACCCTGGAATCTGAAAAGGCACCCCTTTCAGTAGATTGGGTGGGTGCAGCCACCAGTTGAGGGAGTACAGAAATGGTTTGGACACCCTTATCCTGTCTCTGAGGCTGCCTGTGGCCTGTGACCACTGAGCCCGAAGACACCACTGTGCAGGCCTCATATGGAGCCTGGCATTGGGGGTCACATGCACTGTCGAGGCCATGTGGCCTAGAAGTCTCAGGCAGAGTCTGGTGGAGACCAGGGACCTGTTGAGAAACTGCTTTGCCAAGGCCATCAACCTCTGGGCCCTGTCTGCTGGCAAGAAATCCTTTGCCAGCAGAGAGTCCAGCCTTGCTCCTATGAACTCTAAGTTCTGGGAGGGGAGCAAAGTGGACTTTGCGAAGTTTGACAAACCCCAGGCGTTGTAGAAGAGCAATAGTCCTGAGGGTGGCTTGATTGGCCTCCTGGCATGTCTGACCCCTGATGAGCCAGTCATCCAGATAGGGGAAGACAAAGATTCCCTGATTTCTCAGGTAGGCCGCCACCACTGCCAGGCACTTTGTGAAGACTCTGGGGGCGGAAGTGAGGCCGAAAGGCAGCACTCTGTATTGATAATGGTTTCCTCCCACAATGAACCTGAGGTACTTTCTGTGGTCTGGATGAATGAGGATGTGAGTTTACGCATCCTTTAGATCTAAGGAGCATAGCCAATCTCCCTGCTGGAGTTAGGGCAGAAGAGTTTCAAGAGTAAGCATCTTGAACTTCTCCTTCACTAGGAACTTGTTGAGGTTCCTGAGGTCCAGAATGGGTCGAAGGCCACCGGTTCTTTTGGGCACCAGGAAATACCTGGAGTAGAATCCGTGACCTTGCAAGTGGGGAGGCACAGGCTCCACCGCCCTGTCCACCAACAGACCCTGAAGCTCCTGAAGGAGAAGGGCTGTGTGCAGGGGAGGCCTGGGAGGCTCCCCTGGGAAGTATGGAGGAGGCAGTTGGTGAAAATGGAGGGCATAGTCCAAAAGGGCTATCTCCAGCACCCAACTGTCCCCGGTGATAAGAGGCCACTGGTGGGCAAAGAGGGCGAGACGACCTCCTGTGCAGGGTTGGGAGAGCAGTGGAGGAGAGGCTACGCTCAAGGAGTCAAAAACCCCCACCCTGCTGAGTGGTAGCAGGGGCCTGAGGCTTGGGGGTTCTCTGCCTACGGGGCCCATTACCCTGGCCCTTGGCTTGCTGACCCTGTGGGGCAGCTTGGGCAGCCTGATATTGCGGGTACTGTTTGTAGGCAGTGCCCTTCCTCGAGTAAAAGGGCTTTTTACCCGAGCCCTTCTTTTTATGAGAAGGGGCAGAGGTCTTCCTCGACAGCCTTGTCCGTGTGAGGTGCTCGGTCTTAAGCTGAGCGGCCTTCTAGGTCATGGGCTTGCCAAAAAGGTTTTCACCTCGGCAAGGGACATCGACCAACTTGTCCTGAACCCATGGCTCGAGGTCCGATGACTGCAGCCATGCCTCGAAGCCATCGTGGGCCGGAAGGACTGGGGTTTCTAGTCCCACAGATGCTCCTTGTGGTCTTGGGCAAGCCACTTAACCCTCCATTGCCCATGTTCCCTGTAAGTATTAGTGTATGTGTCTCATATCCCCATGTGTTAAATGTATCCCCCAATTGTGTTGTGACCGCTTTGTTTGAAGGATAAGGCGGTATACAAAAACTGTCTAAATAAATAAATTAAAAAAAAATCGTAGGCAGCGCAGGACATGAACTTCGAGCAGTCCCGAATCCCCGAGGACAAGGACTTAAATCTCTGCAAGGGTTCCCCGGAGAGACCAGCAGAGAACCCGGCCAGCTCCTTGGCCAGATTCCGCAAGTACATGCCCATGTACAGCTGGTAAGACTGCACACGGCAAGCAAGCATCGAGCCCTGAAAACACTTTCTACTGACGCCATCGAGGTTTCGGGCCTCCCTGCCAGGAGGCACCGCGGAGTGCATATTCTGACTCTTCAGACGATGCATGGCCGATTCCACAACCATGGAATGGTGTGGTAGCTGTGCCTTCTGAAAACCAGGGCTCTTCCGGAGCCGATAGAAGGAATCGACTCGCTTGCTAAGAACCGGCGCCGAGGCCGGTGCTTCCCACATATGGAAGAGGAGCCGTTCCAGCATCGGAGGAACCGGGACAGTAAAGGCCTCCTTTGGAGGAGAGTCATACTGTAGCGCCTCGAGCTCTTCAGCTCGAGGCTCTTCCTCGGGATCCGCCGGAATAGCCAAAGCAGTGGCCATATCCCGGACGAACTCCGAGAACCGGGGGGGACCTACTCCGGGGCTCAGACTGCGGTGAGTCCGAAGGGACGCACCGAGTGTTAAAGGTATCAGGAGACTCCTCGTCCTCCGTCTCCCAAGCCGACTCGTCCGAGGAAGAGTCGGGGTCCGACCCCGCTGGGCCCTGGAGCACCCGCCCCGACGCCGGAAGCACCGGCGTCGACGCCCTCGGTCCCGAACGGGAGGTCGAGGTAGACCGCGACCGAGGTCGACTCCGAGCCACGATGGACTCGAGTATCGGCTCGGTCTCCGGGGTCCACTTCGACGTCGATGTGGTCGGGGCAGATGCGCCAGACAGGCTGGCCATCAGTGCCCGCTGCTGCTCCATGAAGGCAGACATTCTGCTCTCCAAGGCTGTCATCCTGAGACTCAGCTCGGGAGACGCAGCAGCCACCGACTCGGGCCCCGGCGGCAGCTCCTTGGGAGGAGAGTCCAAGAGGACTACGGGGCTTACGTGTCTTGCAGTCTCCGGCTCCACACGAGGAACTTTGGCAGGCTTCTCCGGTTCCACAGGCCCGGGGCGATGGTCGGGGGTCTTAGACCTGGCCCTCGAGGAGCCAGGGACCTCTTCCGACGACGCCCTTGCGAGCCGTTTCTTCCTCTTGTGTTCCCGGTCGGGGCACCCCCTGTCCGAAGAGCTTCAGCGCTCGGGATCGGAATCCCAAGATGTCGATGCCTTAGACGAGGTCCGGGCCCGGCCGGAGGCTTGAGTCCGAGAAAAGCCTCTCCTTTTGTTGTTGGCGACTTTGTAGTGCCTTGGAAGACATTTTTCCACAGGCCCCGCACGACTTAGGATCGTGGTCGGGGCCGAGGCACCTAAGGCAGCAGTCGTGTGTGTCGGTGAGAGACATTAGTTTCTTGCACCGATCACACTTCTTAAAACCACTGGAAGCCATCGGGGAAAAAAGAATCTCCAGGAATGAGTCTTCACATATGGGTACGTCGGTACCGACGGAGTCTGCGCGGGAACGCGTCCCAGCGTCCAATCAAAGAGCTTTTGGAAGCATCCCACCACGCCTGGGTGCTGCCTTCCCGCCTTTCCCAACTGCCTCTCCTCAGTTTTCGTTTTTCCGCGGAGCCGGCAGGACGTCCTCCTGTCACCGCAGAAAATTCTTGTTTTATTTCTTTAGTTTTCTTGTGGTCGCGGCTGTCTTCCCGATGCCACCGGTACCGCCGGTGTTTTGTTTTCTTTTCTTGTAAAATTTTCCTTTTTCAAGGAATATTTTTTCTTCATAGTGTCTCAGTGTCTTAGGCCTTTTAGGCTTCTTTTTCCTTCATGGAACCGCCAGCCACTTTCTCCAAGAAATGTTCAAACTGTGGCGGTACAACTTTAATTTTAGACCCTCAAAGTCGGTGTCTAACTTGCTTGGGTCCTGGCAACAGTTTGGTGAGAAGAGGTTTTCAGTATCGAGGTTCCCTCGATACACGGTTTCCCTCCAGCTTTGGGGCACCGTCCCCTTCTTCTATACAGGATCAGGTAACCCACAAACAGTCTGTTAAGACTAGCCAGCCCTCGAGTGGTAGGTCTCATGCACAGCATGTAGATGGCTCCGGCCTTGCCCTCGAGGACCTACTGGCTTCAAAACCCCGGCGGGAGTCTTCGGTCTCAAAAGCCTTTCAGGGGTTTCAGGTTGTTCCTGGGATTCATCCCTCACAGAACATACCTGAGCCGTGTCCGGTGGTGGCATCCGCTTCGAGCGGTACCGATACCCCGACATCGGCACTGGTGTTGGATGAAACACTCCTCACCAGGGATGGTCATCTGGCGTCCTCAGTGCCTTCGGGACCGGTGGATACACTCCAGACTGACTTTTCATTATCGGTACCAGCACTGATACTACCACCGACGTCGGTACCCTCCAGACGTGCATCGATAGCCTCGCTTCCTTCGATGCCGAGTCTGGAATCGATCTCCAGTCTGGAGGACTGGGTACTGACTCGCCTTGGTACCGGCTCTCGGCGGTACCGAAGGCTCGGTTCTGATGATTCGGATCCGCAACTCTCGGTTCCCCCGAGGCCGATTGAGTTGCCACTAGCTGACCTTCATTCACCGGTATCAGACACAGTACCGAAGTCGGTACCGATGTCCTCATTACCCTTACGGTCGGTGCCTTCCATGCTTTGCTTATCGATGCCAAGTTTAGAATCGCTCTCTAGTCTGGAAGACTCGGTACCAATACACTTTGGTACCGACACCAATCGATACCGGTGGCTCGGTACCGAGGATAGCACCCGGAGGTTTTCGGTTACCTCGGTACCGATTGAACTGTCACCGATGACTGCTCCGATGTCTGTCGGGCTCGATTCCGACATCGGTACCGGTATTGGCATCGGTGCCGGTATCCACAGTAGCATCGTGGCCAACTCCTACCATGCTTTTTTCAACAGGATCGCTCCCTTCTATGCCAAGCTTGGAGTCGATACCTGGCATGGACAATGTGGTAATGACGGTCACTGCTCCTGACAGCCAGTACCGGCGACCATACTTTAAGCATTCCACACTGCACTGTGCAGGATCTTCTATTCCTATATATCTGGATAGCTCTGTCGGTGCTCAGGCTAGTTCTTCAGATCTAACCTGTCCAAGGGAAATTCCTGTTGGGGAACCCTCTTTTCAGAGTTTCCTCCTGGATATAGCAAGATCTCTTGCCCTTCCTATCCCAGGACATGATCCTGCACAGGGCTCTCTTTCTACCAAAGCAAAGGAGAACATAATGCTTCCTTTGCATCATTCCTTGCAAGATCTTCTTCTAGGAATGTGGGAAACACCTTTAAGGGTACCCCCACCTTCCAGAGCAATTGATCTCTTATATCAGGTGCCCCCCCCCCCCCTCTCCAGGGTTTCAAAAGACTCAACTTCCTCATCATTCCATAGTTGTGGAATCAGCATTGAAGCGGGTAAAGAGCAAGAAAATGCACTCTTCTTATCCGCCAGGTCGTGAGTCTAAGACACTTGATGCCTTTGGACGTCAAACCTTCCAGACATCTATGCTTTCTGCAAGAATTCTCTCATATATTTTCTATATGAGTCTATCTCTTGAGGAGGTCACAAAGCAGTTACATCTTTTGACTCCTTCCCTTCCAGAGTCCAAGAGTGCAGACTATTCTTCACTGCTCAAGCATTTCCTGAATATCTCTTGGTTTCTTACTCGTGCTTCCCTAGACTCTTCTGAGTCTGTTAGCAGGACTTCTGCTATAACTATAGGTGCACGACGTAGAGCCTGGCTCCATGCTTCAGACTTGGACAAATGGGCACAGCACAGACTGGGACATACTCCTTGCACTGGAGATAATCTTTTCAACAAGGAGTCTTTACGTCAGGTTACTCAGTTCTCCACTGACTTACCTGTTCCTAGGTCTGTCCCAGTAGGTAGGAAATGTCCTGCCAAACTTTCTTCCCATAGGAGAAGAAGGTTTTATGCATCATCTGCCCATCATACAGATGTTCCCAAACAGGGGAAGCATCGTCCTGGTCTGCAGAGTTCAACCTCTCACCAGGCTCAGCAAACCCAGCAACCACAGGGTTTCTGATCAATCCATCAGATGCTTGTTGTGACTCTTGGGATTAGAATCTGCAGTTGCTTCTTCTCAATAGAGGCAATCCACTGCTGTCATTCTAAATCCTAAACATGGATCTCTTCCCGAAAGACATCCATTCTTTCTATGTTCTATGAGCTGTCAGGATGTTCATGCTTCTAGGTCACAGGGTTCTCCTCTTTTTCCTGCTGGGAAAGAGGTCTATCCACTATCAAACGATAGTTTCCTGTGCCAGCATGTCTTTTTTCCTTTCTATAAACTTACTACTTTGTAAGTTTTCTTCAGCTCCATTCTCTTTACCCGCTTACCAGGTTTTTCCTCTGTAAGAGCGGTATTGCTTCACTAGAGGGCTTTTTCTTCAGCCTCTCTAGTTTTCTTACTTTTCCAGTGCGGAGTTCTCTTCTCTGAGTTGACTCCTCTTTTTCAATCATGCTTTGAAGCAGTTCATCAGACACATCCAGAGTTTTCTACTCTTGTTCTGTCTGTTCTTTCTGTTTTTAAACAGTACCATTCTTCTGCTGTCTGGCAAGCAGCTGCCAATGCAGGAGAATGTTTGGACCACTGGTTCTTGTCCACCAGCAACCAGATTTGTCCTCCACTAACATTCTGTCTGGTCTTAGTAGTGGCTCCAAGTCAGTGCTGTCATCTGTCTTGGAAATCTTTTCACTACAAGCTTGTTGGATTGTCTTCTCTTTCTGCCATCTCTATTCCCCTGGGTTTGGCAGCATAGTTGACATAGAACTGGCTGCAGGAGAGCCAGTACCTATCTCCTCATTCTCCTGCATCATGCTCTCTGCAATTCTACAGAGAAGCTCTCCACTATGGGCCCTTGCTAGAGAGCATGGGGGGCTTTTTCTCCAACAGCTATACTAGATGGTTGAAAAAGGCTTTTTCAATCATGTCTCCCATGACTAGAAAAGTTCTCCTTTTTAATATAAAGGACATAGGTCTCCTCTTACGTGAAAGCTCAAGGAGTTGCTAATTCCCTGCTTTGGTCCATAGTATTTCCAATAGGGAATATGTTTTCTCCTTCCAGCTCGTCCTCATGGTAAGAACACATGATACCTTTTTGCCCTTAAGCAGGTCAGCATGGTATCTCATTCCTATGCGTCTTCTGTTCACTTACCATGCTAGAGTTCTAGAATACTCGGGACTTGCTGGCTGCAGACTGATATCATCCTCTGCTTTTCACGTAACCATCCTGGTTATTCTACTACCTAGCATCCCTGTAGCCATAACCAGTGGGAATTGATTCTCTATATATCTTCTCAAGTAGGTTCCACCTTCTTGTTAGATGAATCTTTCCTCTCCACATTTTTCTATGTGAATACCCTTTTGTAGGCATATCTCTGTCTGCTTCTTTGCAGACTTCCATATAGAGGCCTATATATTCATACCTATAGCACACATCTTACAAATGTCTGTCTATTGTGTGTATTTTATGCCCTTCATATCTCACTATAGATATATTCTTATATATTTATATGTTATATATATATATGTATATATATGTATATATGTATATCTATCTATATATGTATCTGTCGAGATATTTTACTATCGGTAGATATGTATTCTGCTTTATCTACCTGACTGTCCAGGCTCATATAGCTATATGATTCTGACAGATGGGCTTTACCCATACTTATGCTATCCAGCATGTTTTGGGGTCCTACACTCACAACCACTTTGGTGGTAGTTAACACCTACCATAACCTTAAGGTTAGGTACCTCTGAAGCTCTCCATGTTCCAATATCTCTCCCAGCTGACTTCAGTTAGGAGAGACATTGCGGATCTTCAGCTAATCACAGGCTCTAACACCTCCGGCGTTTGTCCTTTCTTTTGGGATACAAGGGGTTCCCATACCCTTTCTCCCCACAAGGACTGGGCCTGTTTGTCCAAATCGGTTAGCCTTTCTCTTTTGTTCCTAAGAGTGAGCCACTCTGCTGCCAAAAGAGTTCGGCTTTTATCATAAAGCCTTCCGCTGAAGGCCCACCATTTTTGTACTTCCCCAGTTTTTCCTTCTGGGGTTACCTGTTACCTTTCAAGATTCTGACCTCCATTGCTTTTCCTACAGGTTTACTACCTCCACTTACAGTGAGGTTCCTCTACTGGGTTCCCCAGTAGATCCCATGAACCTCCATACGTCTCTGAAGTCCTGTTAGGGGAGGTCCATATTGCAATATTTTTTCTTTGCAATATCATTGATGACAATTATCATCCACACATGGACTCCTTGTCTGCAATCCTATGCTAGGTTAACTGTTCCACAGCACCTTTCTCTCTTCAACTCCTACCCTCCATCCTCAGGATGCCTGGTGTTGTGGGAGATAGCATGTTCCAACCTATGACATGCTGGGACTCCAGGCATCTCAGCTTGGGAGTCCCCATATGTGAAGACTCATTCCTGCTTGTTCCTGGAGATAGCACAGTTACTTACCTGTAACAGGTGATCTCTGGGAACAGCAGGAATAAGTCTTCACAACCCACCCACCACCCCAGGAGTTGTATCTCTATCTATCTTTCCTTTCCTCTCTCTTTGTCTCAGCTTTAAAACTTAACTGAGGAGAGGCAGTTGGGAAAGGCGGGAAGGCAGCACGCAGGCATGGTGGGATGCTTCCAAAAGCTCTTTGATTGGACCCTGGGAAGCGTTCCCGCGCAGACTCCGTCGGTACCAACGTACCCATATGTGAAGACTTATTCCTGCTGTTCCCAGAGATCACCTGTTACAGGTAAGTAACTGTGCTGCCCCCGCGAGGTCAAAGGACCGGCCTTCCAGGGAAAAAGAGAAAAAAGGGCGCGAACGCCAGCCACGAAGGGCAAAAACCGAAAAAGAAGAATCGGGCTCGATACGGTGTACCGAACCCGGCGGGAGGGGAACCGGCGTCGAACCGGTAGAAAAAAGAGCAAAAAAAAATCGCTGAAAATCTAATTTTAACCAGGAAAAACGGGACACACGTCCGGTGGGCTTCACGGAAAAAAAGAGACTGAGGTAAGATGGCACCTTTAGGCGGGAAGGGAACCGCGCATGCGTGCCTGCATTCCCAAAGGCTTTCATAGAAAGCTGGGGAAATGCTCCGCTGGGGCCATCGGCGCCGATGACACCCATATGTGAGGACTGACTTCCTGCTTGGTCCTGGAGAAGATTCTTTTCCCTGCGACAGAGAGGTGTAGTCCATCAGCACAGTATAGTTTCTTCTTGGTCCATGTGTTTTCCCAGTCGCCAATAAATCTGAATCCTTCTCATTTGCACCAGGTCTGGAGCCATGTATTAAAGCAGTTAATGCGATTTAGCCTTTTTGCCCCCTTGCCCAGAACAGGTAGAACTTCTGAGAATGCTACTGTGTTAACAATGGGCTTGCGTTTTTCTCCCAGAGATTGGAAGTCCTTTTGGACTGTAGAGGCACTATTTCTAGCCAGGTCATTTGTCCCCAAGTGAATTGCAACATCAAGTTTGGAGTGTTTGCTTTCCGTGCTAAGTACATCAATAATTTGGTTTGTATTCCTGCCGGCTGAGGAGCCTGAGAGGCATTTGACTATCTTCTCTCCTTTGAACTGTGTTCCCAAGTTGGTGTCTCTGATGGAATCTCCAAGTAGTAGTAGTTTTCTGTTTTGATGAGTTTTTCTTCATATTTGGTGCTTTAGCAGGAGATTGGGCATTGATGGACTCCTCTAAGGGCCGTTCAGTTTCTTTGGATTGGGCATCCTCAATAACCAAGGCAGAGAATGCATTATGCAGGGATATCTCTTGGTGTATAGGATGTCTGTGTCACAGATCGCAGTCTACCCAAATCCACTGTGATCCATTTGTTCCTGGTGTGTTTGACTCTGTGGGAGCAGTGGTGGACTTTCTTCAGTCTGTATCCTAGAAGAGGTGAGCTTCATTGCAGCCAGTTCTTCCCTCAGTAGAGACAATTCTTTATGCATGGCAGCTAGGTCTTCTCTTAGTAGAGTTGTAGCAGGAGATCTATTATCTATTCGAAGTCTGTCCCTCCAACCCTCAGATGAAAACACAGAGACAGACCGGTATGCAAACACATGCTGCTTATTGTGCGCACAGTTTCAGGCAGAGCCAACACCCTGAACAAAACGATCTGAGAGAGCTCAAGTGGCGTCACACACGGTCTTATATACAGTAAGTTTTCAAACCCATACTAGCTTCTCATTTGTCTCAGGTATCCCCTCTCCACCAATCAGTAGCCCCTGGGGGGGGGGGGGTTGTGGGCTATCATATAGCATGCCTAAATGACCTGTCTAAACTGGTATGCTCCGGTCTGCTGGACTCTGGGCGAAAGGGTATGTGTTTAAGTTTTGTTTCACTGTAACTCAGGCTGAGAGGGGAGGGGTTACCCTCACAGCTACCTTCCTGGCCCCCTTTTTTTAGTTGGACCTCAACCGCTAGGGTGGTAGAGGGCAGCAGTACTAGAGGCAGGCCGCAAGGGGGTATATCGGGTCAGGGCCATGACCGAGGTAGCCGTCTTGCATTCCACCAGGGTGTTGAGGGTGGAGGTGATAAAACGGTGGAGGATCGGGATACTGCATGGGCCACCTGTGGCATTTACAGGGACATAGGTATAGGTCACCCTCCCACATATCAAAAACCAGCCTAAGGGGAGATACACTTCAGAGTACGCATATGATACCCTTGTAACAGAATCGCATGATAAGACAGTATTAGACACATTAAACCCCCTCCCACTTTGGCATTTACAAAAACAAAACAATCAGTAGCATTAAGGGTAGAAACTACCTGCAAAGAGAAAGGAATTTGGTTAAAGGCAGAGGTGGGCTGAGTGGTTCCAATACTATAGAAAAAGGTAGAAAAGTACACTCCAGGTTGTTTACAGTCCAGACTAGCAAGTATAGTAAAATACTGCATTTCTTGGTCCCCTAAGTTCATCTTGACCATAGGCTCCTGGGGACCCAACAGAAACTTGGAGCCCGGTCTGGCCTAGTCTTCGTCCGAGTCATAATGTTCCACTGCTGCGAGGCCTTCAAGGTCTGGTGGAGGGGGCGGAAAGGTATCATGTGGATATACCATGGGTTGGCCTCGCCCTCGTGTAGTGTGCGCAGGTACCCTTGCACCCCTCATGGACGGATATTGCCCCCTCCGATTTGGGCACTTGTTCTTCCAATGTCCCTCCTCTTTACAGTATGCACACTGATTGGGGCCTAGGGGAAACCTCAGCCCCCTTTGTCCTCGTCCACGTCCACGTCCCCTGCTCCCTTTTTTTCAATGAGACACATTGATCCAGATAGGGACTCCTTCATACATTTCAGCGGTGTGTAGTTCTGAGTTCTTGGGATGGTCTGTTCCATCTGGACTCTGGCCAATTCCTTCTGCTGGACTCTCTGGATTGCAATTGGTGACATGGCTCCAGGCCTCATTCAGAAAAGCAGCACCAATGTTAAGTGAAAAGACTAAATATTCTAGATTAGATTTCACAATGAGACAATGCAATGCGACAAACTTAATTTCATCCATATTTACTAAGATCATATCCTATAAATATTGCTTTATAAACTTTCAGTGGTGTCAATTTTGTCTCGCAGTTTGATTAACTCCTTGTCTCTCTATCACTGGAGATTCATTTGCTGATAGGAAATATTCCATTATGCCCTTGACTGATCTTTACATGTTTACAGATCAGACAAGTTGCACACGCGTGTTCTGCAATTTTGGCAAGTTTTAGAATTATACCAATTTTGTGAGAATTTGTCATCAAATCATCCCCCTTTGCCCATGCATGCCTGGCCAGGACATGCAGAGGCAAAAAGGAGGCAAAAAAGCTTCTGGAAGTACCACGTGGCCAGTGTAGGTTTTCCAAAGCTTATCAGGGTGTAAGGTGCACCTAGCCTGTCTCCTGGTGTCTATTTCTAATTGTTGAGTATATGTTGGGGCTTAGGTGACTTCCTAAATTGAAGATTCTGGAGACGGCATAGTTGAATAAAGTGCTCATTATTTTTTTTTCGTTTACATATTCATTAGCCAGATACATCACTTCACATCATTAAATTACCTTCATCAGTTTACTGTCCATCAGAGTCCCTCCTCTTAATATCCCACTTCATCCCTCACAACACTCCATCACCTGCATCATTCCACCAACTACATACATAGGTCCTTTTCATGTTTTTATACCATACTAATGTATCCTTATTTGGCAAGGCTGCTAAGAATATCAAACATTTGTTAAAAACTTAGTATTGGTGTAAACGAATGGTAGGCAGAAAATATAAATTTAGATTCTTCTCAATAAGCATAACAGTGTGAGTAAACAGTGTCCCTTTCCCACTAACTTAATTGGTGTAGTTCTAAATGGACATATGTGCTCATTCTAAATAGCAACTGTCTAAACAATCTAGGTAAAGTCCTTACAATATAAAACTATTATTTTGCAACATTTTATAACATCAATCCCAATAGAAAGAAGTATGGCTCCTAACATGACAGCCACATATCTCTTACGTATGACTTGAGTCTATCGTATACACTGCTCTCAGTGAGAGTGCTGTTGGACTGATCTTGAAATTGCAGTGTCCACAAGGATTTGTGTAAGCTACTCATTAATTATGGTGTCAAAAAGAGATCCTTTTGAGATGAGAGATCGAAGAGGGTACAAGGCATTGGTGGTTGGGCCTTATGACGATACTACTTCAGGCTCTTCTTGGCCTGCAAGGCATTTGTGGCTGGGCCTCATGACGATACTTCCTCGGGTTCTTCTTGGCCTACTCTCCCCTGCCTATTCATGTCTCTTCAGAGGCATAAATATACAAGGTTCATGTTCTTCAGGCCTTGTGGGTCCTCGGAGTCTTAGAGCAGTCAGAATTCCGGTGGCCCAGATCATCACACTTGAAGCAGCACGTTTATTGCCTTTTCCTAGGCTGTGGTCTCACCTTTCTGCCTCTCTCTCTCTCTCTCATTCTTTTTCTCAAACCTCTCCTGGATCATTGCTAACGAGAAAGATTTGGTTTTGTCCAATCAACTCAAGTTAATGTTATTGTTTTATCTGTAAATAATTTTACAAATATTCTCATATTTTCTTGGAACTCAGTTCCATCTTTACTCTATATGCTTGGGAACAAAGCAATTTCAAATGAGCCCCTGTCCAAACTTTCAGCAAACTTATTAATATTTACTCATCTTGTAATTGCTGTGTGTATACTGGACCTCTGCATAATGTACTACTACAACAAGTGTATTTGGTAACCTTAAGTGCAAGTGTATAAACTAAAGAAAATTAATATCTCAGTGCTGCAACATATATCTGTTTTCTCAGGAACTGTACTCCTGAAACTGAAATAAAAACTTTGAAAACAAAGTACACTTTTTCTCTGGACACCAGCACATAAAATTCAAATACAGAAAAACAGGTGAAATTATCCTAAAATCCAATATTGTATGGTGTTACTGTCCTGTTCATCAGTCATCAGTGCAGAGCTTAACAATGCAAAATAATTACCTTGAATCTTACAGTTCAGGAAACAGGCATTCTCAAATGACATGAAACTGCAAAGAGGTGAATTCAAAATCATGCTTTGTCACATTTAAATGAAAACCTTATACCTGAAACTGGTATCAAACTGATCTGAAATGTTATCTTCAACACAGACAGCAGAACAAACAATAGGTCTCTCTTGTGTCCAGATTCCTTCAGGCAAATGCAGATTACTATGTAGCTGAACAATTAACCTATAGTTATAGCTGTTTATGGTTCTGTAAAATATAAACAATAACTATGCCCTCTTTGAGGTGCTTGCCACAATATATAAAATCCCCTTTTAACTTTTAAGTTTGCTTGATAGCATATACAGTCAAAGACAAAGTATAGATGCATAACATACTAATGATAAAGATTAACCAGGATTACCTTCTTATTTACTCGGGATTTAAATCATTTGCAAACTGGCTCAGGATGCCCCATTGTCCTGTCAGGGCTCTTAACCTCTACTTTGAAGGTCAAAGAAAAACAAAAACAGTTTCCTTAGTTTCATGCCTTGTTTGTTTGATCTAGTCACTTCAGCATCCAGGGACCATAAAATCTACTGGAGTAGCCAGTAATGAAAGAAAAACAGTATTTACTGCAAACAAACATTTAAACACAAGACAAATCAAAGCTTACAAGTGCTTTATGCCTAACAGCCTATCTGATCAGAATAAATCCACCCCATAAATCTTTGCTAATAGTAACCCGACCAGTCCTTCTCCAATCTTGGTTTGCTCCCAGCCTTCAGGTGACATACACATAGTACACAATCAAGATGCTGGTCAGACATCTGAGGATGCTCAAGGGAGATACCCCCCATGGTTTTAGAAACTCAAAAACTCTACAATTAAAATTGATGACAAGAGGATTGTTTGGAGGCTAGGTGAATTGTTCTTTTTGTCCTCTTTAATGGGTTTCCATTTGTTTGCTAGAAGAACCCCTTCCTGATCTCCCAGTATTTTTCTGTTCCTTATCGTCACTCCAGTCCAGTCCCTTTACTTCTGGGTTACGCAACCCTTCCAGCAGCTTGGAGGCTGAGCCCAACCTTTTTGGGAGTGGAGCGGCATAAATACCCCTGGGACCACCCACCAACTCCAGTATTCTCAGCCTCCAAGCAGCTGGAGGGTTCCGTAAGCCTAGGGCTTACTGGAGTCCCCCTTTCTTTAAATTTTACTTTGATCTTACTTTAATTTTAATCTTAATTGAACTTAGCGTTAATTCTAAGCTCTTTTAATTCCTTTAATTTGAGTATTGAATTTTATTTGTCTCTGTATCTTTAAATTGTTCTCCTGCCTTCTCTCCCCCCCCCCGGGGACGGACGTCGGAGGAGAGTTTTTTTCACCGGCGGCAGCAAGGAGGACAAGTCAGGATCCTCTCGCAGCTGCTCCGGGCTTACCCCGCATTTCCTCGGACAGAATCCTGTGCTGCCTCGCGCCGAAGCCCCCCGGTGGCTGAGCGCTGGAGGCACGCCGCACCTAGCCGCCTCCGTTTGTCCCGCTCCTGAACGAAGGGACGCGGAGTTGAGCCCCGGAGCCGCGATCACAGCAGGCCCGCGGAGATCGTTCGGCAGCAGCGGGAAGAAGCCGCCTCTGGCGCTGGAGGGTGTTCCCGGCCCTGGCTCTCCTCTCCCAACGCCGCAAAGGCACAGCCGTGCTTTTCCCCGGGTCGAGCTCCACGTGGTTGAGGCCTACCACGTATGGAGCCTACGGCCCGAGATTGCTGAATCGGCCCTCTGCACAGCTTCAGAAGAACTTCTAATCGCAAGTACAGGGTTTATGGTGGCAGGGGGGTTTTGCTTGTGCATAATTTTTGGCACATATTCTTCAGATTGAAGCCAATTTTAATTTTAATTTATTTTAATTTCAAGATAGGCTGTTTATTGTCATATTAGGAAAGCATTACAGGCTATTTGCTTTATCAGGGATTTGTTTTACTTCCTTGGTTTCGCCGCGCACAAGAGAAGCCCCGGCTCTCTCTCTGTCCATGGCATCCAAGCCGCGGTGTCCTCCTTGTGGGACGCGCAGGGGCACCTCCGCAGAGTCAGGAATCTGCAGGAGCTGTGCCGCGGAGGCTGCTTCAGTGGAACAGGAGATTAGCCTGGCCATGTCGCAGCCCTCCCAGGGATCAGGCAATCCTCTGGAAGGAGAAGAGGAGTCACAGTTTCCTATCTCCACTCCGGCGGACCTACCTATGCCTCCCCAGCCTCTACCCTCCCCCCACGCCAGGGCGGGGGGGTCCGGAGAATTTTTCTCTCCTGACTTCATCCTCTTACTCCATAAGGCCTACTGCCTACGTAAGCAGGGCCGGGGGGCAGAAGAGGCTGTCCCGCCAGCAGAGGACAAATCAGCCAGTGCCCCCGGGGCTACCATTCAGGACGCCGGTATCCCGGCTAAGCGCCCACGTCTGGGCGGCGAAGAGCTCCTAGCATCCCTATCCCAGAGTACTCCGGAGGAGGATAGCTCAGTTAAAGACTTGGAGGAGGATGAAGAGGAGCTAGAAGAAGGAGAGATCCCGGAAGAAGATCAGTCACGGGTAGTCAGGGTCTTTCGCCGTGAGGAGCTCCCGGCGTTAATTAATGAGTCCCTAAAGGTCCTCAATGTGGCCTCAGACACGCCCTCACAGGAAGAGGAGTTGGAGGACCCCTTAATCCAGGCCTTCAGGAAATCCCAAAGGGTCTTCCCTATCCACAGGGTCGTGCGCCAGATGATCCAGGAAGAATGGGACCAGCCTGAATCAAGCTTAAGGGGAGTCAGGACCATGTCTCGGTTATACCCGCTCCCAGAGGCAGATAAAGAGCTGCTAAAATCTCCCAGAGTAGATGCAGCGGTATCAGCAGTTACCAAGAAGACCACGATACCAGTGGAGGGCAGTTCGGCCCTAAAGGACGCGCAAGACAGGAAGTTGGATACGCTCCTGAAACAAGCTTTTGATGTAAGCGCCATCGCCTTACAGGCCTCCGTGTCGGGAGCTTGGGTGGCCCGGGCCTGTTTACGGTGGGCACAACAGCTCCAGTCAGAGGTCTCAACGGGCGAGTTACAGTCACTATGACCTCATCAGAAGCCTAGCCAAGAACATGGCCTCGGTCGTGGCAGCTAGACGGTACCTGTGGCTACGAAATTGGGCAGCTGACGCGTCCTCGAAGTCACGCTTGAGCCGCCTCCCCTTTAAGGGGAAACTCTTATTTGGAGAGGATCTGGAGAAAATAGTTAAGGACCTGGGTGAGTCAAAGGGAGGCAGGCTCCCGGAAGATAGACCGAAACAAGGGCGCCCGCCAGCCCCGGGGCGCTCCCAACCTAGGGACTCACGGAGATTTCGCCCAGCCAGGTCAGGCTCCTTTCCCAGAGGCCGTTTTCCCTCAAAGGGACAAGGCTTCAGAGGTTTTCGGGGGGCAGGACGGGGTTTTGGGTCCTCCTCCTCCTTTTCGGGTCCCAGAAAACAACAATGAGATGACGGGGGCCCAGGAGGAAGGACAGCCACTAGGCGGGCGCCTGAGGCTGTTCCTTCCCGCCTGGTCCCGTGTCACGTCCGACCAATGGGTCCTAGAGGTAATCAGAGAAGGCTATGCTCTCGAATTTTCAAAACAAATTCCTCCAGCGTTTGTTCAGTCGCCCTGCGGTTCCCCAGCAAAGGGGGCGGCAATAGATGCAACTCTTGCCCGACTAATAGCTCTAGGGGCGGTAGTCCCAGTCCCACCAGGCCAGTGCGGCTCTGGTCGATACTCGATTTATTTCGTAGTGCCAAAAAAGGAAGATTCCTTCCGCCCGATCCTGGATCTAAAGCAGGTCAACCGTTGCCTCAGGGTACCACACTTCCGGATGGAAACCCTACGCTCGGTCATAGCGGCCGTAAGGGGAGGGGAGTTCCTTACGTCCCTCGACTTGACAGAGGCCTACCTTCATATCCCGGTCAGGAAATCCCATCAACAATTCCTGAGATTCGCAGTGCCAAGAGGCCACTTTCAGTTCCAGGCCCTACCCTTCGGACTAGCTACGGCCCCCAGGACATTCACCAAGGTGATGGTGGTAGTGGCGGCATTCCTTCGGAAGGAGGGAATATTAGTGCACCCCTACTTGGACGACTGGCTGATCCGAGCAAAGTCACAAGAGGAAAGTCAGGTGGCAACGGCCAGAGTGGTTCAGGTTCTAGAAGAATTGGGGTGGATCATCAATCGCTTGAAGAGCAGGATGACTCCCTCACAGGACCTAGAGTACCTCGGGGCAAGATTCCACACTCTCAGGGGCAAGGTCTTCCTGTCACGATCAAGATCAAGAGAGCTGAGGCGACTAGTCACGCAGTTTCTCGGCAGGCGAAGTCCCTCGGCTTGGCATTATCTTCAGCTTCTGGGAACTATGGCGGCGGCGATAGAGGTAGTCCCATGGGCCAGGGCACACATGCGTCCGCTTCAGCGAGCACTGTTACGTCGATGGTCTCCTCAGCATCATCCTCTGGCAACACAGTTACCTTGCGCCCCGAGGACCAAACAGTCCCTTCTCTGGTGGAGGTGTCCAAGCAATTTGGACCGCGGGATGCCCCTCGAACCTCATCTGTGGTTACTATTGACAACGGACGCCAGCCTGTCAGGCTGGGGGAGCACACTGCGAGGACCAGTTCGTTCAGGGCCGCTGGTCACCGGTGGAGTCTCAGTGGCCCATCAACAGACTGGAACTGAGGGCCGTCACGCTGGCGCTCAAGGCGTTCTCGGCCTTAGTTCAAGGAAAAGCTATGCGCGTCCTTTCCGACAACGTCACGGCGGTGGCCTACATAAACCACCAGGGGGGCACCAGCAGTCCGGCCCTGGAGAAGGAGGCAGACGTCCTCTTCCGGTGGGCGGAGCACAATCTACTAGCTCTTTCAGCTCAGCACGTGGCGGGCGAGGACAACGTCACGGCCGACTTCCTCAGCAGATGCAAGATAGACCACGGGGAGTGGGAACTAGATCAGGAGATCTTCGAACAGATAGTGGCCCGCTGGGGGATCCCAGTCATGGACCTCATGGCGCGGTTCTCTACAGCCAAAGTAGACAGATTCTTCAGCCGAAGGAAGGAAAGAATGTCCGAGGGCTTGGATGCCCTGTCTCAAAGGTGGCCTCCCAAAGGGCTACTATATGTGTTCCCTCCGTGGGCTCTGATCGGAAAGGTGCTTCAGCGGGTGGAGTCTCACCAGGGGTTGGTAGTCCTCATAGCCCCGGATTGGCCTCGCCGCCCCTGGTATGCGGATCTGGTGAGGTTGATCGCCGACCCCCCGTGGCGGCTCCCTTGCAAAAGGGACCTGCTGAGACGAGGTCCGGTTCGCATGCCTCACGTGGATCGATTCTCGCTTACGGCCTGGCTATTGAGAGGGCGCGGTTCCTAAGACGAGGCTACTCAGGAGCAGTGATCTCGACACTGCTGAAGGCGAAGAAGCGCTCGACCTGTTTATCCTATGTAAGGGTCTGGCGCATTTTCGAAGCCTGGTGTGCAGAGCATCGACGGAAACCTCTCTCGGCCTCTGTCCCAGAGGTCCTGGAATTCTTACAAGCAGGTTTTGATAAGGGCCTGGCGCACAGCTCCCTACGGGTCCAGCTAGCGGCGATCGCTTGCTATAGAGGCAAGGTCCGGGGCAAACCCTTAGGAGAGCACCCGGACGTATCCAGGTTCCTGAGGGCAGTTAGTCGGCTACGTCCTCAGCGGAGGGTGGTCGTCCCCCCTTGGGACCTTAACCTAGTGCTGAATGCCATGGTCGGGGAGCCCTTTGAGCCAGTGAAGAGAGCTTCCTTAAAGGATTTGACCCTAAAGACAGTTTTCCTGGTAGCGATCTGCTCAGCCAGGAGGGTTTCGGAGCTCCAGGCGCTCTCCGCCCAGCCTCCTTTCCTGACCTTCCTAAAGGACAAGGTGGTCATGCGCACAGTGCCGTCCTTCTTACCCAAGGTTATCTCTCCTTTTCATGTGAACCAGACAGTCACCCTGCCGGCCTTCGCGGCCAAGGGGCAGGAGGGAAGGAATAACAAGCTGCGCCTGCTAGACGTTCAGAGAGTCTTGAAACGGTACCTAGCTCGCACGGCACCATTCCGGAAGTCAGACCGCCTGTTCATTCAGTTTGGAGGTCCGCACAAAGGGGAGGCGGCGGCAAAGGCCTCGATCTCCAGGTGGATCCGAGAGGCAATTGCCTCCGCCTACATCCTCAAGGGGAAACAGGTCCCAGTGGGGCTGAGGGCTCACTCCACTCGGGCACAGGCGACCTCCTGGGCGGAATTCAGTCTTGTCCCTCCGCTGGATATTTGCAGAGCAGCAACGTGGTCCTCGCTGCATACCTTCACCAAACACTATAGGCTGGACGTACAGAGCACTGCGGATGCTCGATTCGGGATAGCGGTTCTTCGGGCCGGTTTGCCGGACCCCACCCAGGGTTGAACTGCTCTGGCACATCCCAGAAGTAAAGGGACTGGACTGGAGTGACGATAAGGAAATAGTAATTAGATCTTACCTGCTAATTAGTGTTCCTGAAGGAACGACAGTCCAGTCCCTGATCCCACCCGGTTCCGGCAACTGACAAGGCCTCACGTTCATGGAGGAGCGCTGGACCAAGCGCGGAGCTGGTTCGGCGAGAGGGAGTGCGGGGGAAGCCCGGACTGGATAGAAGCAGCCACCTCCTCCGTCCGTTGCCGTTCCTCATCTCCTTCTCCTATATTTTCCAAAAAAAAAAAAAAATATATATATTCTATTGTTCAGAGTATTGAGTTATTGGTTTAGGTTAATGTATGCCGTTATAAGTTTTTGCATGGATGTTCGTTAAGTCTGCTTTTTCATTCGAATACTGGAGTTGGTGGGTGGTCCCAGGGGTATTTATGCAGCTCCACCCCCAAAAAGGTTGGGCTCAGCCTCCAAGCTGCTGGAAGGGTTGCGTAACCCAGAAGTAAAGGGACTGGACTGTCGTTCCTTCAGGAACACTAATTAGCAGGTAAGATCTAATTACTATTTATGCAAACTGTCTCAACAGTTTCAAGTACCCCTTACTCACTGCTGAGAGGTATGATCAAAATTTGGTTCTTTGACTATTGATTATGCATGAAACATAGTAATGAAACTGGATATACATTAAATAAAGCAATTGTCTTCCTTCACTTCTATACTAGTACAACAGTCTATATACAGTAAACCCTGCTCCCCTTTTATTTACAGGGAACAGTCCCTTTCCTCTTTATTTACAGAGGTTAGAGGAGAAGCTATGGGGTTGGGGCCGGACTCAGTCCCTTTTTTTTTTCATTATCTACCCCTTCTTGGATGTCTCCTCTCCCTTTTTTTTTTAAAGAACATTTTCTAAACTGTCCTCCCTGCAGTCAGTAGACCTGGTGTTTCAGGTGGCCACGCTCGCACTAAGATGAGCCACTCCCGCTCACACAGTACAACTAGTCTGGGAGAAGTGAGCCTAACTCCATAGTCACCCCAAAGGCAGTTTTAAAATGGCTTAGCATGCATTTCAGCGGAGTCCTATTTCTGGATCCACTAGACCCCATACTGTAATTATTCCTGATCCGTATACAACACTCGCGTTTATAACACAGAACGAGACAGCAGAGGGGAGACAACAGGCAAAGGGACACAGACAGACACACACACACACACACACACACACACACACACACACATATATATATATATCTCCAGGAACAAGCAGGAATGAGTCTTCACATATGGGGTACGTCAGTACTGACGGAGCCTGCACGGGAATGCTCCCCAGCATCCAATCAGAAAGCTTTTGGGAGCATCCCTCGCGCCTGCGTGTTGACTTCCCGCCCTTTCCACTTCTCCTCAGTTTTCGTTTTTCCGCGGAGCCGGCAGGACGTCCTCCTGTCACCGCAGAAACGTTTTTCTTTAAATACTTCATTTCTTGTTTTCTTGTGGTCGCGGCTGTTTTTCCCGCCGACACCGGTACCGCAGGTGGTTTTTTCTTTCTTTTTTCTTAAACTCAGAGAGATTTTTCCCTCTGTTTCTGTCTTAACCTTTTGGGCCTACAAGGCCTCTCCATCATGGAGCCTTCTTCTCCTAAGAAGTGCCTTCACTGTGGAAACACAGTTTTCTTTTTAGACTCCAGTCTCTAGTGTCTAACCTGTTTGGATCCTGACCCTTTTTCCCCTGAACTATCAGGCTGCAATGCTGAGAGAAGACCTTCCCTCTTTCGAGTTTCCCTCGATACCGTTTTCCCTCCTGCAGTGAGGGCACCGGGTTTTTCTTCTCTACAGGATCAGGTAACCCACAAACAGTCTGTTAAGACTTGCCAATCCTTGAGTGGTAGGTCTCATGCCATGCATGATGACGGCTCCGGCCTTGCCCTCAAGACCCCATTGGCATTAAAACCCCGGCGGGAGTCTTTGGGCTCCAAAGCATTTCAGGGGTTTCAGGTTGTTCCTGGGGCTCACCCCTCACAGAACATACCTGAGCCGTGCTCGGGGGTGGTATCCACTTCAAGCGGTACCGATACACCGGCACCGGTGTCGAGTGTCCCACTCTTCACCAGGGATCGTCATCTGGCGTCCTCGGTACCTTCGGGACCGATCGATACGTTCCAGATTGACTTTCCTGTTTCTAAGCCATGTTCGGTGGTGGTACCCGCTTTGAGCGGTACCAGTACCCCGGCATCGGCACCGGTGTTGAGTGTTCCACTCGACACCAGGGATCGTCTTCTGGCATCCTCGGTTCCTTCGGGACCGATTGATACAACCTAGAGTGACTTCCCTGTATCAGCATCGCCGGTACTACCACCGACGTTGGTGCACTCTAGACATGCATCGATAGACTCGCTCCCTTCGATGCCGAGTCTGGAATCGATATCTAGTCTAGATGACTGGGTACCGACGCGCCTTGGAACCGACCCTTGTCGTTTCCGGATACGCAGTACCGAGGATACTCACCAAGACTCTCTAGTTACCTCGGTACCGCTTGAGCAGCCTCCGATGACGGCTTCGATGCCATTACCGGTATCGGTATCGATGTCGATTCCTGCAGTTACATCGGTGCCATCGATCCTTTCCATGCCTAGTTTGGAATCGATACCTGGCATAGACGATGCAGTACTAACTGCCTCAAATCGTGACTGCCAGTATCATTATCCATCTAGTAAGGTTCTTTTTCTGCACCAGACCAGTACATCCTCTGGTGCTCAGGCTGCATCTTCAACCTTAGCCTTCCCAGGGATGGTTCCCATTGGAGATCCTCCTTTTCAGAAGTTTCTCTTTGACATGGCAACCTTTCTTGCTATTCCTATCCCTGGCTGTAATCTTAACCAAGGCTCTCCTGCAGAAAAGGGAAATATAATGCTTCCTTTACATCATTCTTTGCAGGATCTTCTTCTGAGAATATGGGAATCACCTTTAAGGGTTCCCTCACCTTCTACAGCAACTGATGTTCTGTATCAGGTGCCCCCCTCTCCAGGGTTTCAAAAGAATCAACTTCCCCATCATTCCATTGTAGTGGAATCAGCAATGAGGAAGGTAAAAAGCAAGAAGAAGCATTCTTCTTATCCGCCAGGTTGTGCTTCTAGAGCACTTGATGCCTTTGGACGTCAAACCTTCCAAACATCTATGCTGGCATCAAGAATTATTTCTTATATATTTTATATGAGTCTAACACTCCAGGAGGTCACAAAGAAATTATCTCTTTTGACTCCTTTTTTGTCAGAGCCTAAGGCTGCTGACTATTCCTTGCTTCTTAGTCATAGCCGGAATATCTCTTGGTTTCTTTCTCGTGCTTCTCTAGACTCTTTTGAGTCTGTTAGCAGATCCTCTGCTATTGCCATTGGAGCACGTCGTAGAGCCTGGCTCCAAGCTTCTGACTTGAGCAGATGGGCACAACATACACTGGGTAATTCTCCTTGTACTGGAGAAAATCTCTTCAATAAGGAGGCTTTACGTCAGGTTGCTCATTGCTCCACTGACTTCCCTGGTTCTGGAGACCATTCTAAGCCGCCTTCTTCCCCAGGAGGTAGAAAATGTCCTATCAAGCCTTTTTTCCCTAAGAAAAGAAGGTTTCACTCTTCTCCTGCCCATCATCCAGAGGCGCCCAAGCAAGGGACACCTCGTCCTAGTCTGAAGTTTCCAAATTCTAGCCAGTCTCAACATACCCAGCAACCATAGGTTCTGCAGGTTACAATCTACAGTTAACATCTTCTTAACAGAAGTTTGTTCACTGTTTTTTCTTAAAGCTCTACACTGGGCTTTTCCTTTTTCAGTATGCTAAGCTGTCAGGATATTCTTGTCCATGGGTTACAGAATTCTCCTCCTCTTACTACCAAGAAGGGAGGTTACAACTATCTCATGATAGTTTCTGTCCCAACATGAACATTTTTTCCTTCAGCTGACTCGCCATATGGGTAAGTCACCCTCCCGCTCTCTTCCAGGCTTTCCCCTGACTGAGTGGTACCATACTGAAAAACTTCTCTAGCTTTCATGCCAGTGTAGACTTTTTGTTTCCTTGAATACATTCTCAAGATAACTCATCAGGCAGGGACAGGAATATCTCCTCTCCCTTTGTCTGTTTCTCTTTGTTTTGCACAGTAAGATTCTCTCTGCTGTCTTTTCAGCTGCTGTGCATGCAGGAGTTCCAGTGATTGAACTACTGGTACTTTTCCACAAGTTCCAGTCTATCTTCCACAATTTTTGTCTAGCCTCAGTAGTGATTCCAAGCTAGTCCTCATCTATCTTGGATAATCCTACTCACTTTAGGCTTCCTCACATTATCTTCTTTCTAGCCATCTCCTTTTCCTAGGATGTGGCAACACACCTGACTTCAGTCAGTTTTATCTCATAATTCTCCTGCACAATGCTCTCTGCAATCTTCAGAGTAGCTTTCTACTATGGGCCCTTGCTACAGAGCATTGATCTTTGTCTCTGAGGGCTATTCTATATAGTAGAAAAAAGCTTATAAATCATTCTCATGACTGTGAGGGTTCTCCACACCCTCTTGTCCTCCTGTTATAATTCAGAATATAAGCTTTTTTCTGCATGAATATCCAAGGCTATTAGTAACGCATGATACCCCTATGTCCCTCCAGTGGATCCTCCTGGTATCTCCTCTATGCGTTTCTACCCATCTACCATGTCAGAGTTCTAAAGGACTCTCGACTTGCTCTTTACAGACTGATATTATCCTCTGTTTTTCACGCAACCATCCTGGTTATTTTACTGGATTGCATTCCTGCATCCTCTTAGCCCACGGAAATAGATTCTCTATATATCTGTCAAGTGGGTTTTCACCCTCTTGTTATTGGATGAATCTTTCCCCTTCACATTCCCCATGTGAATGTTCTTATGGGGCTTAGTGTTTCTTCAGAATTATTGTCATGTATGTAAATATCTCTATATATGCCTCTACATACATATGTCTGTAAGCTGTGTGTGCATAATTTATGCCCCCAAGTTCTTTGCGGTCTTGCCTTAGCCCTCCTTGTGAATACTAAAGAATCTAATATGTTTTGTACATAGTTACAGTTTTACCCTGTTGTTCCAAGTTTAGGTTTCCTGTTATAATGTAAGCACACAATTGTCCTCTGAATGTGCAACCTTTGTTATATGTATACTGCACTGACAACAAATGGCGCGGTATATAAAAGATGTTAAATAAAATAAATAAATAAATATGTATATATATATCCACCTATATATATATGTTGATACATATTCTGCATATCTAGATATACATATATATATAGGTATATATATATCTCCATATATATATATATATATATATATATATATGTTGGGAGACTTTTATAGATCGATATGTATTACATACTATCTCCTCACTGTCTATGCTATAGCAACTTGTACCTTTCTCAGAGGTTACAGACAGTGGGCTCCTTTTTTCATACTGTAGTATGTGGGGACTGTTATGCCCACAACCACTACTGTGGTGATAACAGCTTCCGCTTTGCTCTAGGTCTCCCTATCCTTGAAGATTCAAGCTTCAATATCTTTCCTACCTCTCATCAGCTAGGAAAGATAGTGTACATCTTCATTGTTTTTGAGTACACATTGTTCTGCTTGGGAATATGGGCTTTTTTCCATAACCCTTCTTCCCTCCAAGACTGGGCTAGTTGTCCAAATCGGTCAGTCTTCTTCTTTTATTACTCAATGTTATGACTCTTTACCTAAAAGTTTTTTCAGCTTTTTATCATAAAGCTTTCCATTGAAGAGCTGCTGCTCTAATCCTACCCAAGTTGACACCTTGATCACCTGCTAATTCCAGGTCTGGACCTTCACCCTCACTGCTGTGAGGTCACCTTGAGGATTCCGCTACTGCATATCCAGTAGACTCCATCACGCTTTCTACTTCCTACGATCCAGTAGGTAAGCTCCATATTATAACTGTTCATTAAATGATTTTAATGGTACTTATCATACATGCCATGGACTCCTCTCCTGTAGTCCTTGGGTTTGCTGTTTTCCTTACAGCTCTTCTATTCTCAACTCCTACCCTCCATTCCCTCATGGGATGCCGGAGATCCTGTGTGGGAAATGCATTCCTGATCCAGGAACATGCATTTTATGGGATCTCCCCCTGGCATCTCTAGCTAGGGAGTCCCCATATGTGAAGACTCATTCCTGCTTGTTCCTGGAGATAGCACAGTTACTTACCTGTAACAGGTGATCTCTGGGAACAGCAGGAATAAGTCTTCACAACCCACCCACCTCCCCTAGGAGTTGTATCTATCTATCTATCTTCTCCTTTCCTCTTTCTCTCCTTTGTCTCAGCTATGATACTCAACTGAGGAGAAGAAGTGGAAAGGGCGGGAAGTCAGCGCGCAGGCGCGAGGGATGCTCCCAAAAGCTTTCTGATTGGATGCTGGAGAGCATTCCCGTGCAGGCTCCGTCGGTACCGACGTACCCCATATGTGAAGACTTATTCCTGCTGTTCCCAGAGATCACCTGTTACAGGTAAGTAACTGTGCTATACCCGCCCAGACTCCCGTTTCCCCAATCCAGACACCAGGACAGGCGGTGGTTTCAGAACCCCATATCTCAGACTACAGTTCTTACTCGGACCGCCCGTAGGGGGTGGCCAATCCCGTACCAGACTTTTCAACCCGTTTCAGAAAATTTAAGAGTGAGTACTCACCGTCCTGAAGAGTTTGGATTCCAGTCTATCAAGTCAGATTTCTGTACCCAGGGAGTCGGCCGTCCAGGACCGAGTGCGCAGGATACGCCGAGGGATCCCTCCGGAACAAAGGGTCCAGTGGCGCTGGGGACCGTCGACGACCAGGAGGTCGGTCCCGGATCGGGCGAGTCCTGGTTGCGCAAACTGCGATGCCTTCACCTGTGGGTGCGAGGAGACAGACGGAGGTTTCCTGGCCAATGCACCAGGAAATGTAGCAGGAGATCTATTATCTATTCGAAGTCTGTCCCTCCAACCCTCAGATGAAAACACAGAGACAGACCGGTATGCAAACACATGCTGTTTATTGTGCGCACAGTCTCAGGCAGAGCCGGCACCCTGAACAAAACGATCTGAGAGAGCTCAAGTGGGGTCACACACTGTCTTATATACAGTAAGTTTTCAAACCCATACTAGCTTCTCATTTGTCTCAGGTATCCCCTCTCCACCAATCAGTAGCCCCTGGGGGGGGGGTTGTGGGCTATCATATAGCATGCCTAAATGACCTGTCTAAACTGGTATGCTCCGGTCTGCTGGACTCTGGGCGAAAGGGTATGTGTTTGTTTTGTTTCACTGTAACTCAGGCTGAGAGGGGAGGGGTTACCCTCACAGCTACCTTCCTGGCTGCCTCAGAGTCAATTCGTTATGCATGGCCAATGACCTTCGGCACATAGGATATGCTCTTAGGCGCCAAATGATTCTTCTTGGAATGGAAGTACCACAGGTATTGCACTGAATACAAGACATGCTGGTGGAGAGAATGTGGGCATATCCCAAACTTTTGGCCACTATATAGGCAACGCAGCCCCAGGGGTGGGTAGGGTGAGGGGTAGGGTGGGTGGGAATCCAAGTGTCCCTGCCCCAGAAGGCTTATGCCTGAACTGAGGGCACACTCAGAAAACTGTTAAGGCTACACAAGGAAATCAAGCAGTTTGACTATCCCCAAATATAATGTAGAACCAGCAATTAGCAATTTTCCAAATACCTAAGGTTTAACCCACAGCTAATATTCTATATTTGCAATAAAAAAAAACAGCAGAGATAGAAAGGAATAAGCTTATGTGTGTCTTGGGCAGCTCCGGCCTTTGACTGGCTGGCTGTGACCGGTATGAGAAGCCAGGTGCCTGATGATCTAAAGTAGCCCCTCCCTGGGAGATGCCTTTCAAGCAGACAATGAACCAGAATTACCCAAAATATACCTTTATAGTTCTGTCTGCCCCCTGTACAAAGGCCTCTGTTGGTCCCTTGCAAAGTAAGTATGTCTCTGGTACAGCGGTGGGCATCGGGAGGACAAAGCCTCCACACCTGGATCCTAGCAGGGCAAGAGTAGGCCGAGGTGTAAGTTTGCCTGGTGGACCAGGGCCCTCTCCCCCCCCCCCCCCCAGCCAGACAGCCAATCCCTAGCTTTGCAGGGATCAGCAGTTTCATTTTGTTTTTTCTTTTCCTTCCTCTCTCCACAGAGCTTGGGGTGCGGTGGAGGAAGGGAACGCCACGGTCAGCCCATTGCTCCTCCGTGTACTTTTCCTGCTGAGCTCTTCTCCCTACAAACCTATTATCTCCAGGAACAAGCAGGGATGTAGTTTTCACATATGGGTATCGTCGGTACCGACGGAGCCTGCGCGGGAACGCTCCCCAGCGTCCAATTAGAAAGCTTTTGGGAGCATCCCACAGCACCTGCGTGCTACCCTTCCCACCTTTCCCAACTGCCTCTCTTCAGTTTTTCGTTTTCCGCGGAGCCAGGAGGTCGTCATTCCTGTCACCGCAGAAATTGTTTTCCTTATTCTTTCTTTTTTGTGGTCGCGTCTGCCTTCCTCGACGCTATACCGGTACCGCCGGTTCTCTTTTCTTTCTTTCTTTCGTTTTACAAAAAAAAAAAAAATTCTATATTTTTTCCAAACTTTTCTTCCCAGGTGCACATGCCATTTTGGGCCTTAGGCCCAAAATTTCCTCCATTATGGAAAAACCTGCTTCGGGTTTCAAAAGGTGCACCAAGTGTGGCAGTACCATCTCCGTCACCGACACCCATGAGTGGTGTCTTAAATGTTTAGGTCCTGACCACTCCATCGCCGAGTGTATGACTTGTGCCATGATGTCCAAGAGGGGTCGACAAAACAGAGCTGCTAAGCTCAGCGCCCTTTTTCCCTCCGATGCAGCTTCTGTGGCATCGACGTCTTCCAGGGCTTCGTCTTCCTCCCATGGATCTCAGGTAACTAAACATAAGTCTAGCTGGTCCTCAAAGGGTAGATCTCCTTCCAAGCATCGAGATGCCTCTGGCATTGCCCTTGAGGGTTCTGTACCGGCAAAATTGCCCCGGCGGGAGGCTTTGGCTTCCAAAGCATTATCGTGGCTCCAGGATGTTCTCGAGGCCTCGACCTCAGCAGAACTACTGGTGCCATGCTCTGGGGTACCGGCTGCTTCTGGTACCGATACCCAGGCATCGGCAGCGTCGCTAGACCAGAGGTTCCTGGCTATTGAACGCAGTCTGGCGGCTCTCCTTGCAGCATCGACACCCTCGGAACCGAGTCAGACAGTTCAACCAGTACCGGTACCGATAGCATCGACATCGGTGTTGGCTTTGCTGGCACCCAGTCATGCGATGCTTTCCAGTGCCGATACACCGGTACCGACTTCGGTCGGTACAGGTATCAGGCTCTTCAAGAGCATCCGGACAGACGGTACTTCGAATCCTCTGAGGACTCCGAGGATTCTTACAGCTCTGCCGGTACCGGTATACTTCTCCCAGAGGAGCCTTCCTCTCCTAAACGTAGGATGTCTCCTCCAGAAGATGTCTCCTTTCAGGATTTCATCAGGGAGGTGGCTCGAGGTCTGTCCAAAACTGTGGCTCCTGAAACAGAGCCCAGGGCTAAGGAGTTGGAGATTTTACAATATCCCAAAGCTCCTGAGGAGGCAGCTACTCTTCCTTTCCATGAGATTTTACATGATCTCATGTTGAGAATGTGGGAGACACCTCTTACCACCTCACCTCACTCTCGCAGACTGGATACCATGTATCGAGTCCCTCCTTGTCCTAGTTTCCAGAAAACTCAGCTTCCTCACCACTCTATTGTAGTGGAATCAGCTATGAGAAGGATCAGGAGTGCAAAGAGGCATGCCTCTAATTCTCCAGGACGTGAGTGTAGAACTTTGGATGCCTTTGGACGTCGTACTTTCCAGGCTTCCTGCTCTCTGCCAGGATCAGTTCCTATATTTTATATATGCTATGTTCCTTAAAGAAGTCAAAGGAGACTTGGAGATTTTAAGCCCTCTCCTTCCTGAGGACAAGAGGCAGGATTTTCTCACACTAGTTAAACTTGCCCAGGATGTTTCTAATTTTGTCAATCGTGCAGCCTTTGACTGTTTTGAGTGCATAAGCAGAACCTCTGCCATTGCCATAGGTGCACGTAAAATTGCCTGGTTCCAGGCATCCGATCTGGAGCTCTGGGTGCAGGACAAACTGGGAAATATCCCTTGTACAGGTGAGAACCTCTTCGGCAAAAATTGGCAAGAAAAAGCCAATGAGTTGGATGCTGACAACTCCACTTTGGATAGGTTATCCAAAGCCACAGCTGATCCTGCAAGAAAGGTTTCTTGAAAGATTTCTTTCTTCTAAAAAAAAGAGGTTTTATCCCTCTTATTCCTAGCAGGGACGTTCTGCAGGTCAGCCTGTCCGGAAAGGTCAGCAACCACCTAAACAAAGGAAAGCAAAGACTGCCAAGCCTCAACAGTCTCAGCAGTCTCAGCCTCCACAAGACCTTTGACTTTCATCTAGAGAACTTAACTTTCCTGGCCCTCAATGGTCCAGAGCCTTCCACCATTCCAGGAAGGTTGTGTCACTTTGCCCCCAGATGGGGGCAGATAACAACAGAACATTGGACACTCTCCATTATAAAAGAGGGGTACAAGCTTCACTTTCTGTGCATGCCCCCTCCCACAATGGTAAGATAGTTCAATTCTCAGACCTCTCTCATTAACTTCTTAGATCAAGAGGTCACTATGCTTCTTGCCCAAGGGGCAATAGAAGAGGTACCCATTCCTCAACAGGGTACAGCGTTTTACTCCCCCTATTTCCTTATCCAAAAGAAAACAGGGGGGGACAGACCTATTTTAGACCTCAAAGAATTGAACAAATTCCTGTTCAAAGAGATATTCAAGATGATTTCTCTGGGAACTCTGCTACCATACCTTCAGAGTCAGGATTGGCTTTGTTCTCTAGATCTCAAGGATGCGTACACTCATGTTCTCATCCATCCAACTCACAGAAAGATCCTTCGGCTCCTTTTTCAAGGAAAGCACTACCAATACAGGATGCTTCCTTTTGGCCTGGCCTCAGCACCAAGAGTGTTCACGAAATGCATGGCTGAGGTAGCAGCATTTCTCCGCACTCTAGGGATATTCGTCTTCCCCTACTTAGACGACTGGCTCATTCGAGCCCCATCAGAGTCAGAGGCCAGGACTTCCCTATCTTGCACAATGCGTATCCTTCAGTATTTGGGTCTGGTCATAAACATCCCAAAATCCAGTCTAACTCCCACTCAGTCTCTAGAGTTCATAGGAGCTTTGCTGGATACCAGAAAAGCGAGGGCCTATCTTCCCCAGGCCCGTTGTCTTCGCATGGTGCAATTAGCTTATCAAGCAGTGCTAAAACCTCATCTCACTGCCCGAGAAATGTTACAACTACTAGGTCACATGGCATCTACAGTGCATGTGGTCCCTTATGCTCGCCTCCATATGAGAGCAGCCCAGTGGACCTTATCCACTCAATGGACCCAGGCATCAGGGTGCTTGTCAGACAAAATAGCAAAAACAAATCGTCTTATTTTGTCTCTCCAATGGTGGCAGTCCACTCAGAACCTGTTGCTGGGGTCCCCATTTCAACAGCCTTTACCCCAGGCAACTCTCACAACGGATGCTTCACCAATGGGTTGGGGAGCTCATCTGCAAGACCTCTCCACCCAGGGCACTTGGACTCCACAGGAGACTCATCTACATATCAATCTCTTAGAGCTCAGAGCAATCTTCCTTGCTCTTCGAGTGTTCCGCACCCTGCTCAGCTACAAGACAGTCCTCATTCATACGGACAATCAGGTAGCCATGTTCTACGTGAACAAGCAGGAAGGAACAGGCTCTCTGTCGCTTTGCAACGAAGCTTTGCAACTATGTCCCCTTGCCAGAGAGCATCAGATTCATCTCCTGGCAGTTTATCTTCCAGGCATACAAAACTCTTGGGCAGACAGACTCAGTCGAGTTCTGCTTCCACAAGAATGGTCTCTACATGCAGACCAGGTGGCCAAGATTTTTCAAATTTGGGGAACCCCGGACATAGACCTCTTTGCAAGTCCGTTGAATGCCAAACTTCCCCGGTTCTGTTCCAGAATTCCGGCTCAGAGTTCTCAGGCCAGGGATGCCTTCCTTTATGCCTTTCTACCCATTCCCCTAATTCCCAAAACCCTGTTCAAGCTCCAGAGAGACAGAGGGCGTATGATTCTCATAGCTCCACATTGGCCACGGCAAGTGTGGTATCCTCTGCTTCTACATCTCTCTCAAGCCCCCTCCCTGGAGTTAGGATCTGCTCCAGATCTTCTGTCACAGGAGGATGGAATGGCATCCCAATCCCCAGTCTCTGCATCTCAGAGCTTGGTTGCTGAAGTCCTAGATCTTCATGATCTTAACCTCCCTCAGCAGATAAAGGATGTCCTTTATGCTTCCAGGATGCCTTCCACAAGGTGGTGTTATGCTTTTAAGTGGAAGAGGTTTACCATATGGTGTTCACAGAAGGGTCTTAACCCCCTTGCGATACCTCTGGAATCATTACTGGAGTATCTCCTTCATTTATCCAATGCAGGACTTAAGACTAACTCAGTAAGAGTCCATTTGAGTGCTATTGCAGCTTCTTTCAAGCCTCTAAATGGACAACCTATTTCCTCCCATCCTCTTATAGCAAGAGGCCTTCTTCTAACTAAGCCTCCCATTAGGCCACCACCGGTGGCGTGGGACTTAAACCTGGTTCTTCGTCAGCTCATGAAGCCACCTTTCGAACCCTTAGCTAATACCTCTTTGAAATTCCTTTCTTGGAAAGTTATCTTTCTCATTGCAATCACATCAGCACGTCGCATCAGTGAATAGCAGGCACTAGTGGCTGATCCACCTTTATACAAGGTTCCATCATGACAAGGTAGTCCTTAGGACTCATCCACACTTTATGCCAAAGGTGGTCTCGCCTTTTCATCTTAACCAAGTGGTCTACCTGTCTGTGTTCTTTCCAAGACCTCATGCATCAAATGCAGAAAGGAATCTTCATACTTTGGACTCTAAAAGAGCTTTGGCCTTTTACTTGCAAAACACAGCAACATAGAAAGTCCTCTCAACTCTTTGTTGCTTGTGATCCTTCTCATTTTGGACTTCCAGTCTCCGAGAGAACACTGTCCAGCTGGATTGCACAGTGTATTTCCTTTGCCTATTCAGAGTAAGAATCTTCCTCTGGAGGGCCATGTCACAGCTCACAATGTGAGAGCCATGGCAGCTTCAATGGCTCATCTGCACTCTGTATCTATCAACGACATCTGTCGATCAGCCACTTGGGCCTCGGTTCATACCTTCACAGCCCATTACTGCTTGGACAAGGATTCCCGCCGGGATGACTTGTTTGGTCAGGCTGTTCTCCAACACCTTTTCCATACCTAATCAACTCCTACCCATCATCCCTGGTTGGATGCCAGAGATCCATGGGGGGAAGTGGAGCCCTTCACAGGGACACACAACTTCTGGGGTCTCTCCCTGGCATCTAAAGCTAGGGAGTCCCCATATGTGAACACTACATTCCTGCTTGTTCCTGGAGATAGCATAGTTACTCACCTGTAACAGGTGATCTCCGGGAACAGCAGGAATTTAGTCTTCACAACCCACCCACCTCCCCTAGGAGTTGTATCTCTCTATTTCTTTTCTCTTTCCCTCTCTCTCTCTTTGTCTCAGCTTTAAACTCACCTGGAGAGAGGCAGTTGGGAAAGGCGGGAAGACAGCATTCAGGAGCTGTGGGATGCTCCCAAAAGCTTTCTAATTGGATGCTGGGGAGCGTTCCTGCCCAGGCTCCATCAGTACCGACGATACCCATATGTGAAGACTAAATTCCTGCTGTTCCCGGAGATCACCTGTTACAGGTGAGTAACTATGCTTTCTCTCCCAAGAGAACGGGACGCTGTGGCATCCCAATCCCCAGTCTCTGCATCTCAGGGCCTGGTTGCTGAAGGTGTAGAGCTTCAGGTTCTCTACCTTTCTCAACAGGTAAAGGATATCCTTTATGCTTCTAGGAAACCCTCCACAGGACACTCATATGCCTTTAAGTGGAAAAGGTTTACCATATGGTGCTCGCAGAAGGGTCATTACCCTCTTGTGATACCTCTAGAATCGATACTGGAGTATCTCCTTCATTTGTCAAAGCGGGTCTTAACTTATGTAATGTAGAACTTAATAATGCTACTATAATTTTTCTGTATATGTAGTATTGTCTTCTCACTTGTTAAGGATTAAAGTAGCCATAAGGTCTCAGAATTAGCAGCAGTCACTGACTTTTTCCACTGTCAGATGAACTAGTGCTTTTAAACATCAACGACCTTATTTTAAAATGGCCACAGTTCCTGTCGTTGATGTTTAAAAGCACTAGTTCATCTGATAGTGGAAAAAGAGTCAGTGACTGCTGCTAATTCTGAGACCTTATGGCTACTTTAATCCTTAACAAGTGAGAAGACAATACTACATATACAGAAAAATTATAGTAGCATTATTAAGTTCTACATTACATAAGTTGTGCTTTCACGGTGAGGTATACAGAGTCACTATAGATTGCCAGAAATTACTCTGTAAAGAAGACCGAAATTATATTTGTTACAAAGCGGGTCTTAAGACAAATTCAGTAAGAGTCCATCTTAGTGCTATTGAGGCTTCTTACAAGCCTCTAAGTGGACAACCTATTTCCTCTCATCCTCTCATAGCGATATTTATGAGAGATCTTCTCCAGGACCAAGCAGGAAGTCAGTCCTCACATATGGGTGACGTTTGCACCGACGCAGCCCCCAAGCGGAGCATTTCCCCAGCTTTCACAGAAAGCCTTTGGGACTGCCAGCACGCATGTGCGGTCCCCTTCCCGCCCAAGGGTGCCATCGTGCTCAGTCTTCTTTTTTCCGACGGATGTAGTTCGTGTTCACCCATGAAAAAAGTTGATTTTTCTTGTTTTTTCTCGGTTCGACGCCGGTTGCCCCTTCCCGCCTCGGGCCGGTACACCGGTATTGAGCCCGGACTTCTTTTTTCAGTTTTTGTCCTTCGTGACTAGCGTTTGCACCATTTTTCTATTTTTCACTGGCAGCCCTGTCTTTTGACCTTGCAGGGGCCCTTTTTTCCCCGATGGCTGCCAGCGGGTTTAAAAAGTGTGATCGGTGTAAGAAACTTAGGTCTCTCACCGACACACTTGACTGCTGCCTCTGCTGCCTCAGACCCGATTATGACCCAATGATCTGTGGCCCGTGTGGGGAAAATGTTCTCGAAGGCGTTGAGTCAGAAGCACCAGAAGGAAAGAATCTTCTCTGACTCCGCGCCCAGCCGGGCCCGGACTTCGTCAGAGGCCTCGAAGTCTCGGGATTCCGATCCCGAGCATCGCCAGAGATCCTCTGAGAGGGGGTCTCCCTCGCGGGAGCATCGCAGGAAGAAGAAATCCACGAGGGCAGTGTCGGTAGACTCACTTGGCTCCTTCAGGGCCAGGTCGCATAGCCCTGACCGCCGTCCTGGGTCTTCGGAGTCGGAGAGGCCTGCAAAACAACCTCATGTGGAGCCGGAGTCCCCGAGTCATGTAAGTGCTGTAGTCCTCGTGGACTCTCCTCCAGGGGAGCCGACGTCGGGCCCTACGCTGTCGGGGCCTGAGTCGGGGGCTGCCGAGTCTCTTGAGATCAGACTCAGGTTGACGGCCTTGGAGAGCAGCTTGGCTGCCTTCATGGAACAGCAGTGGGCACTGATCGCCGGTTTCACTGGTGCATCTGCCCCGACCACCGGGACATCGACATCCAAGTCGACCCTGGAGGCTGAGCTGATCCTCGAGTCCATGCGCCCTCGAGTCGATCCTCGGCCAAGGTCTCCCTCGGCCTCCCGTTCGGGACCGAGGTCGTCGACGCCGGTACCCTCGGATTCGGGGCGGATGGCATCGGTGCCTTCCCGACTGGAGCCGCTCAATTCCTCCTCTGAGGAGTCGGGCTGGAAAACGGAGGATGAGTCGTCCCTGGACACCTTTCGGACCCGGTGTGTCCCTTCGGACTCACTGGGGTCCGAACCTCGGAGACTGTCCCGCCCGGAGGACACCCAGTTCTCAGATTTCGTGCGGGACATGGCCAAGGCCTTGGCCTTCCCCGCGGATCCCGAGGAGGAGCCTCGAGCCGAGGAGCTTGAGGCCCTGCAGTATGACTCTCCTCCCAAGGAGGCCTTTACTGTACCGGTTCCTTCGATGCTAGAACGGTTGCTCTTCCGCATGTGAGAGGCGCCGGCCTCGACGCTGGTTTTGAGCAAGCGGGTCGATTTTCATATATCGAGTCTGCAAGAGCCCCGGGTTCCAAAAGGCACAGCTACCGCACCACTCCATGGTTGTGGAATCGGCCATACATCGTCTGAAGAGTCAGATGATGCACTCCTTGGTGCCTCCCGGCCGGGAGGCCCGAAACCTGGATGCCCTTGGTAGAAAGTGCTTCCAGGGCTCTATGCTTGCTTGCCGTGTCCAGACCTATCAGCTGTACATGGGCATGTACCTTCGAGACCTGGCAAAGGAGATTGCCAGGTTCTCTGCTGGTCTCTCCGAGGAACCTTTGCAGAGGTTCAAGGCCCTGTCATCGGGAATCCGAGAATGCTCGAAGTTTATTTCTCGAGCAGCCTATGATGGCTTCGAGGCTTCGGCCCGTGTAGCCGTGGCTGGCATCGGTGCATGCCGTCAGGCTTGGCTACAGTCATTGGACCTCGAGCCATGGGTGCAGGACAAGTTGGTCGATGTCCCTTGCCGAGGTGAAAACCTCTTTGGCAAGCCCATGGCTTAAAAGGCTGCAGAACTCGAGTCCAAGACTCTCACCCGGACAAGGCTGTCCAGGAAAACCTCTGCCCCTTCTCTGAAGAAGAAGGGCTCGAGAAAAAAGACCTTTTACCCAAGGAAGTCATCTGCCTACAAATCATACCCTCATTTTCAGACCTCCACAGCTCCCCAGCAGGGTCAGCAGGCCAAGGGGCAGGGACATTGGCCCCGTAGGCAGAAACCCCCACAGCTCCAGCTCCTGCACAGCAGGGAGCAGGGTTTTGACTCCAGTGGCATAGCCTCTCCTCCTCAGCTGGCCCCTCCCAGCACAGGAGGCCGGTTGGCCCTGTATGCCCACAAGTGGTCAGCTGTAACAAGGGATACCTGGGTGTTAAGCATAGTCCAGAGCGGCTATCTCCTCCACTTCCACCAGGTACCCCCTCCTACTTTCCAGGGGAGCCTCCAAGACTCCCTCTGCAGGGACTTACTCCTGCAGGAGTTGGCAAGTCTTCTGAAGGAACAGGCAGTGGAACCGGTGCCTCACCACCTGAGAGGTCAAGGCTTCTATTCCAGGTACTTTCTAGTACCAAAAAGAACAGGAGGCCTCAGGCCCATCCTAGACTTGCGGAATCTCAACAAGTTCCTGGAGAGGGAAAAGTTCAAGATGCTTACCCTTGGAATCCTGCTGCCCTACCTCCAGCAGGGAGATTGGCTATGCTCCTTAGATCTAAAGGATGCTTATACTCACATCCTTATTCATCCAGACCACAGACAATATCTCCGATTTGTAATGGGAGGAAACCATTACCAGTACAGGGTACTCCCTTTTGGCCTAACTTCCGCCCCCAGGGTTTTCACCAAATGCCTGTCGGTGGTGGCGGCCTATCTCAGGGTTCAAGGACTCTTTGTCTTTCCATACCTGGATTACTGGCTCATCAGGGGTCAGTCTCCACAGGAGACCAGTCAAGCCATCCTCCGCACTGTCGTTCTTCTCCAGAATCTGGGGTTTGTCATAAACTTCGCAAAGTCCGCTTTGCACCCCTCACAGAACATGGAGTTCATAGGAGCAAGACTGGACACCCTTCAAGCAAAGGCTTTTTTGCCATTGGACAGGGCCCACAGACTGATAGGCTTGGCCAGCCAATTCCACAGCAATTCTCTGGTCTCCGCCAGACAATTCCTGAGGCTCTTAGGCCACATGGTGTCCACGGTCCATGTAACTCCAAATGCCCATCTACACATGAGGCCAGCTCAGTGGGGCCTCAGAACTCAGTGGCTGCAGGCCACAGGACACCTGATGGACAAGGTGAGGGTATCCAAGCTACTAGCTTCTTCTCTACAGTGGTGGCTTCATCTTCCAAATCTGCTGAAAGGGGTGCCTTTTCAAGCACCTCAACATTCTCAAGTGCTGACAACTGAGGCTTCTCTGCAAGGTTGGGGTGCACATTACCAGGGAGCATGCACCCAGGGCCTCTGGTCCCCTTGGGAGTCCCGCACAGCAGATCAATTTCCTAGAGCTCAGAGCAATCCGCCTAGCCCTCCGGACTTTCTCTCATGTCCTCTCTTGCCAGTCCGTCTTAGTGCAGACGGACAATCAAGTTGCCATGTTCTATGTGAACAAGCAGGGGGGCACAGGGTCCCGACTTCTCTGTCAGGAGGCACAGGACCTGTGCTCCTGGGCAGTCGATCATGGCATACTTCTCAAGGCGGTCTATCTCCCTGGACAAGAGAATTACCTGGCAGACAGACTGAGCAGGATTCTGCAGCCACACGAATGGCAGTTGAATCCTCTGGTAGTTCAACAGATCTTCTTGAGATGGGGTCTTCCCACCATAGATCCCTTTGCCAGTCCACTGAACCGTCAACTGCCCAGTTTCTGCTCCAGGCAACCGCATCCTCTCAGAGTAGCAGCGGATACCTTTCTCATTCCATAGTCTACAGGCCTCCTATATGCGTTTCCTCCCACGCCTCTAGTGTCCAAGACACGGTTCAAAGTGCTCCGGGACAAGGCCTTGATGATCCTGGTGGCCCCAAGGTGGCCAAGGCAACCCTGGTTTCCACTTCTTTTGCAACTAGCAGTGGACACTCCTCTTCCTCTGGGGATGCAACCCGATTTCCTGTCTCAAGAGCAGGGATCTCTCTTACATCCCAACCTTCAGTCCTTCAATCTGATGGCCTGGCTGCTGAAAGGGTAGTTCTGGCACCCTTACTACTGCCTAGGGAAGTGGAGGACGTGGTCTTGGCCTCTAGGAGGCAGTCCACTCGGAAGTCTTATGCCCTTAAGTGGCGTAGGTTCTCCACCTGGTGTGCTCAACACAAGGAGGATCCTTTCTCATGCCTGGTACCAGTGGTGCTGCAATATTTGCTACACCTGTCCAACCTAGGCCTCAAATCCAACTCAGTTAGGGTCCATCTCAGTGCTCTCTCAGCACACCATTCACCGGTGGAGGGTCAGTCTCTCTCAAGCCACCCTTTAGTGGCTCGCTTCCTCAGAGGCCTTCTTTTGCTTAAGCCTCCAGTTCGTCCATCTGCCCCGAGTGGGATTTGAATGTGGTCTTTGCAACAGCTTACTTGCCCACCATTTGAGCCTATGGCTACTTGTCCTTTGCGCTTTCTCTCCTGGAAAGCGTTGTTTTTGGTAGCTCTTATCTCAGCAAGGCGAGTGAGCGAGCGTCAAGCCTTGGTGTCAGATGCATCATACACTAGGTTCTATAGGAACAGAGTAGTCTTAAGGACTCACCCTAAGTTCCTTCCTAAGGTTGTCTCCTCCTTCCACCTCAACCAGGAGGTGGTTCTTCCATCTTTATTTCCCAGGCCGCATGCCAGCCGGGCTGAGATGGTCTTGCATACTCTGGACTGTAAGAGGGCGTTGTCCTTCTACCTTGACCGTACGCAGGGACACCGAAGGGCTGTTCAGCTCTTCATCTCTTTTGACCCTAATAAGTTGGGGTTACCTGTCTCCAAGCGTACCCTGTCCATTTGGGTAACAGACTGTATCACCTGGGCGTACAGGGCAGCCGGCCTCTCGTTGCAGGTTCGAGTCACGGCTCACCGTGTCAGGCGAAGGCTGCGTCAGTGGCTCATCTCCGCTCTGTTCCGTTGGTAGACATCTGCAGGGCCGCTACTTGGTCTTCAAGCCAGACGTTTGTGTCCCACTACTGCCTCGAGAGAGAGTCGCACGGGGACAGTGCTTTCGGACGGGAGGTACTCCGTAATCTCTTTGAGGTATAGGCAACTCCTACCCTCCGGCCCTGGTGTTGGGCTACCGTTCGGGGGCGTTCTCAGAGAAGATTCTTTTCGTACATGCTGAGGCTCTAGAGGGAGCATATTTTTTCAGCTTTGGGTCCCCGGTAGCCTTAAGCTGGGGAGTCCCATATGTGAGGACTGACTTCCTGCTTGGTCCTGGAGAAAGAGTAGTTACTCACCTGTAACAGGTGTTCTCCAGGAGCAGCAGGAATCAGTCCTCACGACCCTCCCTCCTCCCCTGGGAGTTGCAGTCATATGATTTATTTTGGTTTTTTGCTGTCTTTTAGCTATGTCATCAGACTGAGCAAGATGGCACCCTTGGGCGGGAAGGGGACCGTGCATGCGTGCTGGCAGTCCCAAAGGCTTTCTGTGAAAGCTGGGGAAATGCTCCGCATGGGGGCTCAGTCGGCGCCGACGTCACCCATATGTAAGGACTGATTCCTGCTGCTCCTGGAGAACACCTGTTACAGGTGAGTAACTACTTTCTTTTAACAAAGCCTCCCATTAAGCCACCACTGGTGGCTTGGGACTTGAATCTGGTGCTTGGGCAGCTCATGAAACCGCCCTTTGAATCATTAGCCGCTACACCTCTGAAATTCTTTACCTGGAAAGTCATCTTCCTCATTGCAATCACATCGGCACGTCGCATCAGTGAATTGCAAGCATTAGTGGCTGATCCTCCTTACACAAGGTTCCACCATGATAAGGTAGGATTCATCAACACTTTATGCCACTAGGGAGGAGTAACCTAGTGGTTGGGGGAAGGTACTTCAGGCCGGAAGGTCGGGGGTTCAAATCCCACTAGAGGACAGCAACCTTGGGCCGGAAGGACGGGGGTTTCTAGTCCCACAGATGCTCCTTGTGGTCTTGGGCAAGCCACTTTAACCCTCCATTGCCCATGTTCCCTGTAAGTATTAGTGTATGTGTCTCATATCCCCGCGTGTTAAATGTATCCCCCAATTGTGTTGTGACCGCTTTGATTGAAGGATAAGGTGGTATACAAAACTGTCTAAATAAAGGTGGTTTCGCCTTTCCATTTAAACCAAGCAGTTTACCTTCTTGTATTCTTTCCGAGGCCTCATGCCTCCAATGCAGAAAAGAACCTTCATACTTTGGACTGTAAAAGAGCTTTAGCCTTATCTCCAGGAACAAGCAGGAATGTAGTCCTCACATATGGGTATCGTCGGTACCGATGGAGCCTGCGTGGGAACGCTCCCCAGCGTCCAATAGGAACGCTTTTGGGAGCATCCCTCAGCACATGAGTGCTGCCTTCCCGCCTTTCCAACTTTTGCAGGAAACAAAATCTGCTGTAGAATCTATATGGATTGAAATTCCATGTAAAAGGGGTAAGGCAATGGCAGTGGGGGTGTACTATCGAGCGCCTGGCCAGAATGACCAAATAGATGATGAAATGATCAAAGAAATCAAGGAAGCTAACGAACGTTACAGCGCAGTAATAATAATGGGTGATTTCAATTACCCCGGTATCGACTGGGTCAGTGTCACGTCAGGACATGCTAGGGAGATAAAGTTCCTAGATGAAATAAATGACTGCTTCTTGGAGCAGCTGGTTCATGAACCGACCAGAGGGGAAGCCATATTAGACCTAGTCCTTAGTGGAACACCAGATCTAGTGCAAGAGATAAGGTTGTTGGGGCCACTTGGCAATAGTGATCATAGCATGATCGCCTTTGATTTAATTAGTGGAGGAGGGATAGTAAGGAAATCCACAGTACTACCTTTTAACTTTCGAAAGGGAGACTATGATAAAATGAGGAAAACAGTTAAGAAAAAAAACTAAAAGGAGCAGTTGCAAAGGTTAAAGACGTACATCAAGCTTGGGTGTTGTTGAAAAATACTATCTTGGAAGCCCAGACCAGCTGTATTCCACGCTTTAAGAAAAGTGGAAGGAAGTCCAAAAAACTGCCAGCATGGTTTAAAGGTGAGGTCAGAGAGGCTGTTGTTGCCAAAAAAGCATCTTTCAGGGAATGGAAAAAAGAGCCAAACGACGAAACCTGGAAACAGCACAAGCACTGGCAAGTCAAATGCAAGGCATTGATAAGGCAGGCAAAGAGAGAATTTGAGAAGAAGCTTGCTGCGGAAGCAAAAACGCGAAATAAAGACCTTTTCAAGTACATTCGTAGCAAAAAACCTGTGAGAGTCAGTTGGTCCATTAGATGATAAAGGGGTAAAAGGAGCACTAAGAGGCGATAAGGCGATAGCGGAGAGACTGAATGAATTCTTTGCTTCGGTCTTTACTGAGGAAGATGTAGGGATGTTACCCATGACTGAAGTGGTATTTAAAGGTGCGGAAGAATTGAAGGAAATATCGATACATCGGGAAGATGTATCACAACTATTAAACTGAAGAGTAGCAAATCACCTGGGCCGGATGGTATACATCCAAGGGTGTTGAAAGAACTGAAATATGAGATTGAAGACCTGCTATTAGTAATCTGTGAACTATCATTAAAATCATCTCGAATACCTGAAGATTGGAGGATCGCCAATGTAACACCAATTTTTAAAAAGGGTTCCAGGGGTGATCCGGGAAACTACAGACCGGTGAGCCTGACATCAGTACCGGGAAAAATGGTAGAAACCATCATAAAGAATAAAATTACTCAGCATGTAGATAGTCATGACCTAATGGGAGACAGCCAACATGGCTTTAGACAAGGAAGATCTTGTCTTACTAATCTGTTATGTTTTTTTGAAGGAGTGAATAATCAGGTGGACAAAGGTGAGTCGGTTGATATTGTGTATCTGGACTTTCAGAAAGCCTTTGACAAGGTCCCTCATCAGAGACTTTTGGCAAAACTAAAGAGTCATGGGATAGGAGGCAGTGTACTATTGTGGATCAGGAACTGGTTAAAAGATAGAAAGCAGAGGGTAGGGCTAAATGGCCATTTTTCCCAATGGAGAAAGGTGAATAGTGGTGTACCCCAGGGATCTGTGCTGGGTCCGCTGCTTTTTGACATTCATAAATGACCTGGAAAATGGAATAACGAGTGAGGTTATCAAATTTGCAGATGACACAAAACTATTTAAAGTTGTTAAAACCCAAGAGGATTGTGAAAAATTGCAAGAGGATCTTGATAAATTGGAAGACTGGGCATCAAAATGGCAGATGAAATTTAATGTGGACAAGTGCAAGGTTATGCACCTAGGGAAGAACAACCCAAACTATGGTTACACGATGCAAGGTTCCACATTAGGAACCACCACCCAGGAAAAAGATTTAGGCATCATTGTGGATACCATGTTAAAACCCTCGGCCCAGTGTGCAGCGGCGGCCAGGAGAGCAAATAGAATGCTAGGTATGATAAGGAAAGGAATGGAAAATAAAACAAAAGATATTATAATGCCTCTATATCGTTCCATGGTGAGACTGCACCTTGAATATTGTGTGCAATTCTGGTCACCGTATCTTAAAAAGGATATAGCGATTTTAGAAAAGGTACAGAGAAGAGCCACCAAAATGGTAAAGGGGTTGGAAGGATACTCCTATGAAGAAAGACTAAAAAGGTTAGGGCTCTTTAACTTGGAAAAGAGACGGCTGAGGGAAGATATGATAGAAGTCTATAAATTAATGAACGGAGTGGAACGGGTAAACGTGGATCGATTGTTTACCTTATCAGAATATAGAAAGACTAGGGGACATGCAATGAAGCTACAGGGTAAACTAATAAAAGAAAATATTTTTTCACTCAACGTGTAATCAAACTGTGGAATTTGTTACCGGAGGATGTAGTAAAGGCTGAGGGTTTAAAAAAGGTTTGGACAAGTTCCTGGAGGAAAGGTACATAAACCATTATTAAGAAGGGACCCAGGATATCAATGCTTGACCCAGTACAAGCATTGCGGAACCTGTGTCTTTTGGGGAAACTGCTAGGTACGTATGACCTAGATTGGCCACTGTTGGAAACAGGATACTGGGCTTGATGGACCTCGATCTGACCCAGTATGGCATATCGTATGTTCTTATGTCCCTCTTCAGTTCTTCGTTTTCCGCGGAGCCAACAGGACCTATTTCCTGTCACCACAGAAAATTCTGTCTTTAAAATTCTTTCATGTGGTCGCGTTTGCCTACCACACGACGCCTACCAGTACCGCCTGTTCTTTTCTTTTCATAAAAAAAAACTTAGACTGTTTCTTTTCAGAAACTTTCCTTTTTGATGCTAGGTGCCAGTGACGGAGATAGTACCGCCACATTTTGTGCACTTCTTAAATCCTGAGACAGGCTTTTCCATATTTAAGGAAAAGGGTTTTGGGCCTAAGGCCCAAAACTGAAGTACACCTGAAGAAAAATAAATGGAAAAAAGGTCTTTTTTTTTTTTTTTTTTTTTTAAAGAAAATAATAAGAACCGGCGGTACCGGTATAGCGTCGAGGAAGGCAGACGCGACAGAAAAGAAATTAAAGAAAAAATAAGGAAATTCTTCTGCGGTGACAGGAACACGACCTGCTGGCTCCGCGGAAAAAGAACAACTGAGGAGAGACAGTTGGAAAGGCGGGAAGGCAGCACACAGGCGCTGTGGGATGCTCCCAAAAGCTTTCTGATTGGACGCTGGGGAGCATTCTCGCGCAGGCTCCTTTGGTACCGACGTACCCATATGTGAAGACTTATTCCTGCTGTTCCCAGAGATCACCTGTTACAGGTAAGTAACTGTGCTATCCCCAAAACGCTCTTCAAGCTTCAGAGAGACAGGGGTCGCATGTCCTTCGTAGCACCACGATGGCCACACCAAACGTGGTATTCCCTGCTTCTGCATCTCTCTCAAGCAGCACCTCTGGAGTTAGGGCATGCTCCATATATCCTTTCCCAGGAGAACGGGACGCTATGGCACCCGAATCCCCTGTCCCTGCACCTCATGGCCTGGTTGCTGAGGGCTTAAACCTCCAGGATTTCAACCTGTCCAGCAGGTAAAAGATATCCTTCAGGCTTCTAGGAAACTTTCCACAAGAAGATCTTATGCCTTTAAGTGGAAACGTTTTACTATATGGTGCTCCAAGAGGGGTTTAAACCCCCTGGTCATACCCTTAGAATCGATACTAGAGTATCTCCTTCACTTATCGAATTCTGGGTTAAAGACCAATTCGGTTAGAGTCCATCTTAGTGCAATTGCAGCTTCTTATAAGCCTCTAAATGGACAACCAATTTCCTCTCATCCACTCCTATCAAGATTTATGAGAGGCCTTTTATTAACTAAACCTCCCATCAAGCCACCACCCGTGGCATGGGATCTAAATCTAGTTCTCGGGCAGCTCATGAAGCCACCTTTTGAGCCTTTAGCCACTACAGCCCTTACGTTTTTGACCTGGAAGGTCATCTTCCTAATTGCAATCACCTCTGCCAATTGCATTAGTGAATTGCAAGCTTTAGTGGCTGATCCTCCTTATATTTCATCATAAGGTGGTTCTTCGAACTCACCCACATTTTATGCCAAAGGTGGTTTCGCCTTTTCTTTTAAATCAATCAATTTACCTTCCTGTATTATTTCCGAGGCCTCACACCTCTAATGCAGAAAGAAACCTTCATACTCTGGATTGTAAAAGGGCCTTGGCCTTTTACATACAAAGAACACAGCAACATAGAAAGTCCTCACAACTCTTTATAACTTTTGACCCTAGTTATTTGGGACTTTGTCTCCAAAAGAACTTTATCTAAATGGATTGCCCAATGCATATCCTTTGCTTATGAGAGTAAGGGTCTTCCTCTTCAAGACCATGTCACAGCTCATAATGTGAGAGCCATGGCAGCTTCTATGGCTAATCTCCACTCTGTGTCTGTGTCTATCGATGACATTTGTCGAGCAGCCACCTGGGCTTCGGTACACACCTTCACAGCCCACTACTGCCTAGATAAAGCCTCCCGTTGGGATTCCGCCTTTGGCCAACCTGTTCTTCAAAATCTCTTTCAAACCTAAACCAACTCTTACCCACCAACCCTGGTGGGATGCCAGAGATCCAAGGAGGAAGGATTCTCACCTTCGACTGTGGCACCTTCCTGGGGCTATCTCCCTGGCATTTTCAGCTAGGGAGTCCCCATATGTGAGGAAAACCTTCCTGCTTGTTCCTGGGGATAGCATAGTTACTCACCTGTAACAGGTGATCTCCGGGAACAGCAGGAATTTAGTCCTCACAACCCACCCACCTCCCCTAGGAGTTGTCTCTCTTTGTCTCTTTCCTCTCTCCCTCTATCCTTTCACTCAGCTAGAAACTTAACTGAAGAGGGACAGTTGGAAAGGCGGGAAGGCAGCGCGCATGTGCTGAGGGATGCTCCCAAAAGCGTTCCTATTGGACACTGGGGAGCGTTCCCACGCAGGCTCCTTTGGTACCGACGATACCCATATGTGAGGACTAAATTCCTCCTGTTCCCGGAGATCACCTGTTACAGGTGAGTAACTATGCTTTACTCATCTGTAGCAGATGTTCTCCGTGCATAGCAGGAATAAGTCCAAACAACACTCCCACCTTCCCAAGGAGTTGTCTTCTGCTACAGCTATCTTATCAGATTGAGGCATCATGGCACCGCAGTGGCAGGCGGGAAGGAGGCATGCAGGTGCGATGGAGCCTCTAAGAAGCTTCCAATAGAAGCTGGGGAGCATTCCCACACAGGGCTCCATCAGAAATGTCACCCATTCGTGTGGACTTATTTCTGCTGTCCACAGAGAACACCTGCTACAGATGAGTAACTACCCTTTTGCCTGGATTTGCACAAAGCTAACTGGGCAGCAACCGTTGCTCCGTTAGCTTCTGCAGCGAAACTTAGGCCATCCTTTGCTGCGCCTTACTTTTGTTGCTTATCCATAACTGGGCAGTGGCTCAATATCATCGCTGCTCAGTTATGACTGGGGGCCACCAGTTAGCATCGTGCATGCAGTGGCGGCACATGTGAATATTCAGCAGCACTAATCATGTCAGTGCCACTGAATATCCCTAGTAAAGGGAGTAACATGATTAGCAGGTCCCTCCCTTTGAATATCCTTCCCATTGTTTATTGTGTGTGTTTGTGTGTGTGTGTGTTTTTTTACAAATATTTGATGTCTCCTCACGTAAATAGAGCATAATAGTGGTATACACATAAAATATAATAAAATAATACAAACAACATTATACCATCCTCCTATCTAACCAGCTAGAGTTTCCTATTCAAATCTCACTCTCTCCTCAGCCTGACATGTCTGAAAATAATTACCAAAAATACATTTCTTTTGCTTGTGGTCACTCTGTGCCATCCTTTTTTCAAGGGTGCTGCCCCTGTATTTCATCTTGACCACACTGGTTCTGTCTTTAACAGAGAAGAACCTTTGAAAGGACCCCCCACTAGGTGAGCGGAAGGTGTTACTCTGAATCATGGCAATTGCTAATTCCTCCTGCTGGTCGGATGATGATCTCTTGTCTTTGGTGATCCAAGGAAAGTACTGGCGGAGTTCAAACCCTCTATCATCCTCTGGTTTAAGGAGACCATTGGTGCAGTGTACATTCTGGCTGGTAAGCGTATACATGAATGTGTCAGAGCTCACTCAACAAGGCACATACTCCCTGGACAGAGTCCATTGGTGTCTCCAGAGAATATCCGTAAGGAGGCTTCCTGGTCTTCATTAACACCTTTGTGAAGCTCTACAGGGTGCTCATGTGAGTTGTTCAGATGGCATCTCTAGCAGGTTAGTCTGTCCATAGGGTCATCTTACTTGCATCCCGAGTCCTCACCCTGAGTCCTCGCTATTTGGGTACGTCCCATTTGTCTGGGCTGGTCTAACAGTATGATAAGGAAGGATGAATTTTACATACCTGCTAATTTACTTTTCTTGAATCCTGCTAGACCAGTCCAAGACTCCTATTGCAGGTTAGGAAGCCTGTTGCCTTTTGATCACCTGGAACGCAGGTCTGGGAGTTTGGCTGCTGCAAAAGGCTTAGTTGGTCCCATGGTTGGACTTAAATTTTATTATGGTAAAAGAGTCAATTGGAATTGCTTGCTCACATTTTCTTGGCAAAGCTTTTTGTTTTTAATAACGTTTTCTGAGTTTTCAGTCATGCTTACTGCTTGGAAAGTGTTGTCCTGCCTTCTCTCATTCCTGCACCAGAAGATATGCCATGTGATATCACTGAAAGTTGCTCAAGTCTGCCTCCACCTGCTGGCAAGGGAGCATAACCCACTTGTCTGGACTGGTCTAGCAAGATTCAAGGAAAATAAATACCTGATAATTTATTTATCCATCTGGACTGTTCTAGCAGAAATCAAGGAAAGGAAATTAACAGGTATGGAAAATTTCACAATAAATCCTGAAGAGGTGACCAATTAGGCAGGTATGAATACAGAATATGTGGCTGTTTAATTACAGTATGTATCACTTTGTGATTTCTTCACATGGAGTCATCTTCAGTTTATACTGTATTCATGGATCTGTGTGGCGCTCGCCTGAGGTTCTGATAAGTCAATGCATAGATGCCATACTGGATCAGACCCAAGTGGTCCATTGAGCCCAGCATTCTGTAGGCAGATGGTCTCATCCAGAAGGAAAAACAGCAGGTGCTATTGCAGGATATCCATTCCCTGTGCTCACTCGCAGCTTGCAGCAGTAAAAGGTGAAGTTTTCCAAGCCTCCTTGGTTAATAGGTCTTGATGGCCTGTTCTCTACAAACATGTCCAAGCTTTTTGTAAACACAGCCATGCCACTTACAGTGATTAGGATTAGGGTCCAGTTTGGAACTGAGGATCAAATGCAGATTAATTTAAGAAATGTTTCATCCTAGATAAATGTGTTAAAGAAATAGCTTTCCAGTATTGGGCTTGACAAATTTGGAGGAGATCTAATTGCTCCAAAAAATCTGTATCAGAATGAAGGCTTCATTTTATTTGTGTTTTGTCTTTTTTGTTTTAAATTTCATACTACCTTTATTAATAATAAAGCAAGAAAAAATACACCAAGTCCCCGTTAAGAGTTGCCAAAACACAAAAAAAATTTACAAATCCACCCAAGATCCATGCAAACAATACTTATATACCCACTTTAACATAGACAGGAAGCCAGTTTAAAGAAGAAAATAATAAACAATACTATTCCTTCCCAGACAGAAGTGCCTCCAGCTGAATAGGATCAAAGAAAACACATTTAACTGGTAACGGACAAGACATTTACATGGAAATTTAAGGAAAAATGTAGCCCCAAGGGCCAAGACCCGGGGCTTCAAAGCTAAGAATAGCTTCCTGTGTGTTTGAGTACTTCTCCTGACATCAGGAAAATTTTGAATAGTACTTCCGCAAAAAACACATTCTTTTAAAGAAAAAATAATCTCAATATCAACAAATTTTTATCTGATAAAGAAAGGAAACAATTAACGTAATATGAGAAGGTATATCGACAGTAGAAGACTCCAGAAATGCTGAAACATCCAAACTTCTAGATTGAGGAGGAGAAGCTGCCGCGGCAGAAGCAGACCCAGGGTTAGTCCTTGGGGGAACATAATAAACAGTTGAAAACTTAATACTATCCACATCCTGAATGAATAAAATTTCTTTAAAGTACTTTTGTAATAAATAAGATCAAGGGAGATAGATAGTGAGTATGAGAAAAGTTGATAAACCTAAGGTTCCTTGCTCTATCCTCATTCTGCAAAGATTTCAAATGATAATGAATCGTAGTACTATCTTGTATAGTCGAGGAGAGAGCCACTTAAGCGACAGCAACCTGGCCCCCAACCTTAGCAATAGAGGTTTTACAACTTAAAATACTCATTGGAGGGATGTCTACAGTATATAATTGTTTTCATATACTGTGTCTCCAATATAAGCAGATTTATCACCTGCATGATCGCCGTGGTATCACCAGAGCAGGTACGGGAAGTTGTGACATATGGAATCAATACTAAGTCATTTTAAATCGAGGACTGTAAATCCCATTCAAGGATTCCAGTGTTAGTAAACAAACCAAAATACATTTACCCTACAACTTTTCAGAGCCAGTAAATTGTCATCTGTTCTGGGAAGGTACTATTGGAATACATATTAATTTTGGTGTAGTTGTAGAGGAATGTGTGTGCATGCACATGTTTGGCAGCTTAGTTCTGTTTGACATCCAGCTCAAGTGGAACCTGTCACAACTAAGGCTACAGTTCCCTTGAACCAACTTCACAGCTGCTTAAGAATTTTCTTCATTCTAATGTCTAACCCATGACCCTTGAGCTACTATAGTGACCATTCTCTTTAAAGATTCCATTGGAACCTGGTGCGCACACATTGAATCCCAACCACATCTGGTAGTGGTGATGTAGGATTGCTACCAATCTCTGCGGTGCCCCCATCTCCGATTGTCCTAATAAGCAGAAGCCATTTCCAATAATCGAACCTTGGTCTTTCTTATGGCAGTACATGGCACTAACAGCAGGCTTTAAGGCCAGCCCAAGGGAATTAGTACTGTAGTTCATAATGTAATTAGGAGCTATGGTGAGTTCCATGATTTCTGTAAGCCTGTGAGTATTAGTCATAAGTCAGACTGAGCTAATCAGAGAATTGGGTAAGAATATTAATACTGTGTATTGAATTGAGTAAGTTCACAGTGATTTTGAGAGCAGGTTTGTGTTTGGGTAGCTCGCATAATAAGCCATTTTTATCTAGACCGGGATAAGTCTGTGGAATACGAAAGTACAGGCAGCAACATTTTCTATTGTATATGAACTAGAAAAGCTACTTTCTTTTGAAGTTTTTAAAGTTGTGTTTTGAAATATTGCCAGAAGGAAAATCTTTAATTCCTGCTGCCTGCTAACTGTTCACTTATAAATCAGGATTCTGTTATCAGCCAGTTGGATCATTTTAGTTGTTGGTTCTGTAATAATGGATAATATTACCATAAACCAGGGTTAGCATTTTGGTCTGCAAACCTAGGAGGTTTAGTTCTGTTTTTAATTAAAACTGTGTTTTTATTGAACCCCAGGAATGCATGTAAAATAATTTAATGCTGCTAATATTTTCTTAGATTATTCATGAGTCTACACACTTTTTTCATCCTATGGCCCCTTGTTCCAGAACTTCCTTTTGATTGAAAGAGGCTCGTCTCCTGTGAGTTTATACCGTGGTGGTGTTTAAATGTTTCTATCACATCTCCCCTGTCTTGCCTTTCTTCCAGGGTGTGCAGAGACCAGAGATCATAAACCATTTCCATATCATCCTGCTAGACCAGTCCAGACAAGAAGGTTGTGTTCCCCTACCAGCAGATTAGTGGAGACAAAGAACTAATGAAAAGCCCAGGTTTCAGTGACATCACTCCTATGCCTCTATTTTCCTCGGCCACCAGAGGTCCCTTTGATATTTCTTTGTCTCCTGCGAATGGTGGATGGATTTTCTTATCTCTGAAGAAAAGCTGAGGATTGAGAGGAAAAGATTGATTAAACACTCATGAACGACCACCTTGAGAAACAAAGGTGACTCTCTTACTTGAGCGCAATGTGGAAGGCTCCACTAGACTGCGTTCTTTTTGGCAGCCATAGGAGGCGGGAAAATTGGTTCAGCTCTGCACTCCTATCATGATAAGAGCCTGTTGAGCAGCCACAAAATTGGATGGATTTGAAAAGACCTGGAAGAGTGAAGCAGCCTTGCACAACCTCAGCGCCCCCTTCCTCCTCCTCCTCCGTCCTCCCTTTTCTCTCCCAAAGATAGCAGAAGGCTCTCGGAGGGATCTGCCTGCCAACCATCTTAAACACAGTGCTGCACAGCCAGCCAGTAAGACTGTTTCAGAGTAGTGGAGCTGAACCAGGCATGGATCCTCTGCCCGGGGCTCTCTGTGGGTGAGTGCCAGGCTTGACCTTCTCACTGTCCTTGTTGGGCTCCCGATTTGGTCTTCCTAGGATGCAATTTGGGGTAGGCAACTAGTGACCATTGGTGCGGTGTGGGGATTTCCCGTTATTTTCTACATGTGTTAATAGTGTGTTTGTCTATTGTGCATCTGGTTGTCATGCAGTCCTAACATGTGGTCAGCCCAAGTGACTCCAATGCATGCTCCTTCCTAAGTGCTTGTAATATGCATTGCATGAAAGCGCAGTTAACGCATGCCTTTAGGCCACCACAGCCTTCGTTCGCACTGATATGATACTTGCCTAATTCTCTATATCTTTCAGGAAACGTTTGGCAAGCAAGAGGCTTCATCCCTGGATTCTGGACTCTGCTCTTCTTTCATGGCAGCTTCTGAATCATCCCTGGAAGGCCTTCTTTCCCCCTCTGAGCTGAGGGATACATTTAGTTCAACCTTGTCTGCCTCAGGGCAGAATGGTAACGGATGGTGCTATGGGTAAGGATATTCAGCTAGCCAGAGGAGCCAGTGACCATGCTGTGAGCAGCTCATCTTCTAAGGGGTCTGTGGGGACTCTGCCCCCTAGCATTGGGGAGTCATGTCTGAAAGAGCTTCTGAACTCCAGATTTTCCTCCTTGGAATTCTTTTCCATTTTGCAGTAGACCTGGTCCTTCTGGCATGGAAATTCAGACCCCCGATGCAGTCTCATGAGGGGTAGGCTGAGAGTGGAAGCCCTGTTCGATTATCTTTGGCTAAACAAACCTAGCAAGGGCATCCCCCCCCCCCCCCCCGGAGATGGGGTACAGCTTGGAACTGTCTGAGATTTTGACTATGACTCTGATTCAGATGGCTCGGTACTGGGTTCTGACATGGATGAAGAAATACTCTCACCTTCAAAGGATTGTGCAGAGAGGCCAGAGAGATCCGCCTATCCCGGAAGGAGGAGTTGGTGGCATTCATTTCCAGGGTCTCATCTGCTTTGAACTTGATGGATGCTTCCAGCACAGAGCAGGACCAAGAGTAGAAGATACACCTGCTTCCTCAAGGGGTACGAAAATCCACTGCTGTCTTTCCATTTCCGGATGTGATCAAGGATATGATCCGGTCATCGTGGGAATCCCCCGACTCCCTGCTTGAAGGATTAAGAGTGTGTTAAGAAGATCTCTGTTCTCTCGGAAGAGAAGTGCGTTGAGTGGTTTGGCATTCCCAAGGTGGATACATGGGTCACGGGGGTTACCAGATAGAGCACCATTCCTGTGGAAGGTGGATTGGCCTTAAAAGAATTTTCAGGACTTGTAAGGTAGATTCGTTGCTGAGGAGCCAGTTCAACATGGTGACTACTATTCTGCAGCTGGCGGTATGTACCATCCTGACATCTTGAGCCCTGCTCTAGTGGATTCTGTCTCTTCTGACAGATGATATTGCCCCTCTTTTGGAGTCTGCTATGGTTGCCTTTTCTGATGCCATGTATGACCTGGCATGCTTGGTGGCCAGGGATGGTACCCCAGTGACTGCATCACAGCATAGGATTAGCTCCAGCCCTGAGTAGCAGACTCCTCTTCCAAAGCCAAGTTGACCCAACTGGCTTTTAATGAGAAGTTTCTGTTTGGAACCGATTTGGAGAAGCTGGTGGAGAAGCTGGTGGAGACAAAATCTTACTGACTTCCAGAAGACAGGTCCAAGGGGCCTGTAAAGCGGGCTGGGGGCCCCTTTCTCGGCAGCCTCTGCCCATCCACCGAGGGTGCACTGGCTGGACATCCAGTGGTTTCGGGACTTTTGTCATTACCGACCTAAACCCCCCCCCCCCCCCAAAAAAACAGAAAACCACCTTCCCCTCTTTTTCTGTGCCTCAGGCTCGTTCTCGGTCCTTTTGTGGAGTGCGCGCGCCCTGGGACTTGTCCCTTCCAGAGGAGGACCCTCCTAGGCTGCCATATGAAGGTTTGGGGGCCCATTTCCTGGTTCCTCCGGTTGGTGACAGGCTTCATCTTTTCTTTCAGGAATAAGCCCGGGTTACCAAGGATCGCTGGGTGCTAGACACCATGTAGCTTGGCTATGTCCTGGAACGCCAAGAGTCTATTTCGGATGCCTTCATCTCCCCTTGTGGGTCTGTGATTTAAAAAAAAAAAAAGTGCTGCTGAGTGAACCACCTTAGACAAGTTGTTGCACCCAAAGGCGGTGGTGCTTGTCCCACAGGACAAGCTAGGCAAGGGCAGATACACCATCTATTTTGTGGTGCCCAAAAAGGATCAACAAGCACTTGTATGTCCTGTGGAAGGAAACCTTGCGCTCTGTGCTCAAGCAGTGCGCCAAGGGGGAGTTCTTGGCTTCTCTGGACCTGGCCTAGGCATATTTCATATTCTGATCTGGGCGGATCAGCAACGTATCTGCTTTTCATGCCATGCTTGGCGCTCTCTATCAGTTCGCTATCCTCCTTTCAATCTATCCACTGGCCCGAGGATATTCTCCATGGTCATGGTTGTGGCGGCTGCGATGCCAAGGGAACTGTGACCATCTAGGCCCGTTCCCTTCCAGAAGATTGTTTGCCATCAAAAAGTAGAAAGACTAGGGGACATGCAATGAAGCTACAGTGTAACCCATTTAAGACTAATAAGAGAAAATATTTTTTCACTCAACGCATAATCAAACCCTGGAATTCATTACTGGAGGATGTAGGTAAAATCTGTTAGTGTAGCTGGGCTTAAAGGTTTGGACAAGTTCCTGGAGGAAAGCTCCATAAATCATTATTAATGAGGACCTGGGAAATCCAGTGCTTGTCCCAATACAAGCATTGTAGAACCCGTCTTTTTGGGAAACTGCTAGGTACCTGTGACTTGGATTGGCCACTGTTGGAATCGGGATACTGGGCTTATGGACTGTGATCTGACCCAGTAAGGCATATCTTATGTTCTTAAGCATCTCGGGTGGCATCCCGAGTGGTGATCTTTTAGAAGGCCTCGAATGGGTGATCAATCGTGGAAAAGGCCAGCTGTTGCCCTCCCAGTCCCTGGAGTTTCTGGAAGCATGTTTCAACACTCTGGCAGAGTTTTCCTACTGGAGGAGAAAGTCAGAAGACTGTTGGATTGCCTTGCACTATTCTGTGTGTAGCAGGCTCAGTCTGGGATTATTTTCAGCTCCTCGGATTGATGGCAGCGACCATAGAGATGGTGCCATGGGCGCATGCTCACATGTGATCCTTGCTGATTTGATGGTCCCCCTGACTTCTCAGGGATTCAAGCGCAGGTGAAGTTTCACCTGGTAATGATGGCAACAACCCTGTCTTCTAAAGAAGGGTGTGCCACTAGATTTCTCCGGGATCCTCCTAATGATGGAGTCCAGTCTCTCGGGCTGGGGAGCCCATTGCCAGGACCATACAGCACAGTGCCAATGGCACCATAGGGAAACAGTGTGATCCATCAACTGCCTCAAGGCAAGGGCCATCAGGTTGGCTCTTCTATGTTTCTGGCCCCTGGTCTAGTGTTTTTGGACAGTGCCACAGTGGTGACTTATGTCGATCAGCAAGGCGGCACAAGGAGTGCCGGGGTAGCTCTGGAGATGGCTCTCCTGTTTGCCTTGATGGAGAAGAGCTTCCTAGCCTTGTTAGCTCTGCCTATTGCTGGGATGGACAGTGTGGAAGTGGACTTCCTCAGCCAACACTCTCTGTATCCTGGAGAGCAGGAGTTGAGTCAGGAGAGGTTTCAGTTGATTTCTGCATCACTGAAGTCATCCCAAAATGGATCTGATTGTGACCTGCTCCAATGTCAAGTTTGCTTCTTCAATTGCCACACAGACTGGGTCCGAAGGCATTGATGCCCAGCCTTGGCCAAGTCAGCACCTGCTGTGTATGTTTCCTTTGTAGCCCCTGATGGGCATATGATTTGGCATATAGAACACCATCCAGGCAGGATGGTTCTGGTGGTGCCAGATTGGCTGAGGAGAGTGTGGTTTTGGAGATCTGATGCAGCTCCTGCAGGTGCCTCGTCATCGTTTTCCTCAGTTTTGGGGGCCTATTGCGGCAGGGACCTATCATCTTGGAGGACCCGGTTCCCTTCTCGCTTATAGCTTGGCTCTTGAAAGGAGATGGCTAGAGCATAAGGGTTACTTCCCAGCGGTGGTCTCTACTCTGCTTGTAGCCTGGAGGAGATCTTTCAAGCTAGCATACATGGAATCTGGTTCTCTTTGAGCAAGTGTGGCATTTGGCCGTTGACTCCTGAGGTGGCTAAAGTGCCCTCTCTGCTGGCCTTTCTGCAGGATAGTCTAGAGAAGGGTCTTTCTCTAAGCTCCCTGAAGGTTCAGATGTCAGCTTTGGCTTATTTCCAAGGTCTGGTGGCTGGTAAGTCTCTGGCCTTGCACTCGTGCTTCTCCAGGGCTTTCAGCATATGCATCCTCTCCTTCGGTCTGTGTTCCCTTCCTGGGATCTGGGTCTGGTGCTAAGGGCACTGATGGTGGCATCCTTCAGCCATTGAAATGCACTACATTAAAGGATTTGACGCTCAAGACGGTGGTCTCGGTCACGATTTATTCCACAGTGTGGATTTCCAAGCTGCAGGCTCTGTCTTGCCGGGATCTTTATCTGCCTTTTTCAAAGAAGGCAGTTTCCATTCGGCCTGTGCCTGCCTTCTTGCCTAATGTGCTTTCTCCCTTCACATGAGCCAGGTGGTCTGCTTTCCCTTCTCTAAGAAGCAGTTTCGGAGGAAGGATAAGAATCTTTGCCTTGTGGATGTCCAGTGAGTGTTTCTCTGGTACTTGGAGGTTACGGAGTCCTTTCATAAGTCTGACCATCTTTTTGTGGTGTTTGCTGGCCTATGCAAGGGTGATGCGGCAGCCATGTCAACTTTGGGGCACAGTTTTCAGGAGGCCATTGCCTCGGCATATCTGTTGTGGAATTGGCTAGTTCTGGAGGGTTTGCGGGCCCATTCTACCCATGCACAAGCATCCTTGTGGGTGGAATGGAGCTTGGTGGCCGCTGCAGACACTGTCGAGCAGCAATGTGGGCATCACTTTCCCCTTGTCAAGCATTTCCATTTGTATGTCCACATGCGGGTGGACACGACCTTGGCTCAGGGGGTTTGCAGTCTGCTGTGTCTTTTTTCCTGTCCAGTGGTGGTGTAGCTTTTGGTGCATCCCACAGGATGATATGGAAGGTGACGGTTTACTTACCAATTAATATCCTTTCATAGAGTCCTGCTAGACCAGTCCAAGACCTGCCCCTGAAACTCTTTGCTTTGTTGTTCTACTGCAGCACCCTTGGGTCCACTATGATTTTTATACTCCTCTCTGCAGGTTCATTTCCTACTGACACTTTCTGTTTATGCTTTCCTGTACATCATTTTCTGCTGTTGATTACTCTTGTTGCCCACGATTGAGGTTGTGAGGCTTGCCATGTTTCTCCCATATGCTTTGGGACAAATACTGAAAGGACCTCTGGTGACTGAGGCAAATAGAGGCATGGGAGTGATGTCATTGAAACCTGAGCTTTTCATTGGTTCTTTGTCTCCACCAATCTGCTGGTAGGGGAACACAACCCACTTGTCTGGACTGGGCTAGCAGGACACAAGGAAAGGAAATTAACTGGTAAGTAAAATGTCACCTTATTAGCCACCCTCTAGATCAACTCTATCCTGTTTATCCTTTTGAGGGTGCACTCTCCAGAATTGTACCAGTACTGCAAGATTTGTAAAGCAAAATTGTTCACAGTACACCAGGGACTTACACAGCGGCATTACCACCTCCTTTTTCCTACTGGCAATTCTACTTCCTATGCACTTAACTATCCTTCTGACTTTTGCTGTCATCTTTTACTATTACTACTGATCATTTGTATTGCGCTACAAGGCGTACACAGCATTGTACAGAGACATATAAGAGACAGTCCCTGCACATACAATCTAGTCAAGGCAGACAGCACAACCCTTCTGCAATATTAATTGCAAAAATGCTAAAAAGAATTTGACAAAGGATCAGTCCCTGCATCATGCCACTGGTAAAACTCCTGTCCTTAAAGTGAACGCCATTTACCACTATCCTTTGTCAGGTCTCTCTCTGAGTTTCTGACCCAGTCAGTCATCTTAGGGTCTACACCAAGGGCACACAGTTTATGCATTGGCTTTGCAGAACCTTGTCAAAGGCTTCACTGAAATCTAAGTACACCATATCTAGATCTCTCCCCTGATTCATTTGAATACTGGAGTATGCAGTGACCCAAGATCTTGGCATAAACAAGGCAAGCAATAGGCAGACAATGTGCTCCAGTAGCCTGTAATGGTGAGTAATGTGAGATAAAGGCAACATGTACACATGCAGATAACCTATAGCATATGCTAGTTGCCCTAAAGAGAGGTGACATCTCTAGTATATAGTAATCCTGCAGGAAACATGTCGACCAGAATGTTCATTCACATACAAGTTTACTCTGTTGGCTGCATCTAAACTTTTGTCTGAGATGGCCGTATATTGCAATAGAGTACTAAACCTGATCAATCGATAGATAAAGAGCAAGAAGAGATTCTTGGCTAGCCAAAGTGTGTGTATGAAATAAGATGGTAATGGTTTGCTTGTTTTGTTTGATTCTGATATAATGCTATTCACAAGAAGACATGTTTATGATTTAGGGAGCTGATAACGGCAAAAAGATATAAAGGTGGCAGGATAAGACGGACCAGTAGGAAGGCAGATGGGTCAAGAAGTTAGATTCCAGTCAGAGGCATACATAGGAAAAATCCAAAAGGGACAGCAGCTACTTGTTGCCAGAATGAAATGTGAGCCACTAACTGGGAAATTATGCTGAAGTTGTCCAGGTGGAGGAGAGGTCCTAGTCTCTTGAAAGAGCTTGTTTTTGTAATATTGATGCTAGAAGCTGTCCTTGTGGTTATACATCTAATTGAATAATGAGTCTGCAATCAATTAATATTATTTTATGACTCTTTGCAGTACTAGGAAGGGGATTTATGTTTGTTAATCAATGGTTATAATTTAAATACCTCTGCTCATAGCCAGCCTTTAACTCGCAGGAAATGACCTCCCTGTTTGTGGTTATCATTTAAATTCACCCAAGCAAATGCCATTGAATACTAAACATCAGTAATCTTTCTTGGTGTTCTACCAACATTTCTTTGGTATTCATCCACTTACATGATATAAATTAGTACGGTGAATGTATGCTAGGATAGTAAAATCCTGAAGGCCTGGGCATTTATTTAACTGGTTTTTTATAACGCTTTATCATTTCAGTCAAAGCAGTTTACATTGTAACTTGGTAATCTACATTAAACAGGGACATCGATAACTTGTTTTTTTTCTGAGGCAATGGAGGGTTAAGTGACTTGCCCAAGGCCAGAAGGGGAATGCAAGTGGGAATCAAACCCTGGTCTCTTGGTTACCAAACCAGTGCTCTAACCATTAGGCAGCTACTCCACTCCACTGCTAAAATGTAGCATCCAGGAGTCTGCATCCAGGCCAGGAAAGAAAAGCTGGGCTAGAGAAGCTGCCATTGGCTGAACAGAGCTGTCCAAGCCATAAAAGGTGCCACTGGGCCTGCTCAACACAGAAGGGCCACCAGAACCTAGAAGGGACTAGGTTTGTGCTGGAAAAGGTGCTGCTGGGATGTTGGGGGGGCGGGAGCGGGAGAGAGAGTCAAAGCCAGAAGGAAAAAGTGTTGGTGGCATTGGAGGGTACAGTTTGACTGGAAAAGCTGCCACTGGGGCCAAGGATGAAGAGGAACCAGGCTTGGACTTTGGCTTCCAACAGCAGGCTGGAGAGGAAGCCTGGATGTGACACTCTATTGCAGATTATCACAGAAGAAGAGGGGCTGGAAGGAAAGAAAGAAGATACACTGAAGATTTAGATTAGAGCAAAAATATAAAAAAATAAGTAAACAATAATAAAATGATGGACATCTTAAAGCAAGTTGAAAAGTGCATGCTGTGAGCATTGCACAAAGATATTTCCTTAGCGTTCTTCCAGTTCAGTCCTCTACTTCTGGGTTGTGCTCCTCCTCCTGCAGCTTGGAGACTGGCATGTCAAATTAATGACATCACCGGATGTATACTGCTGGAGCCTCCCATAAGCCCCAGTGTGTCCAGTCTCCACGCAGCAGGAGGACTTAGTGAGCCTAGGGTGCTGGACTCACTGGAGGAACGGATAAGGAGCTTTAGGATAGTTAGAGTAGTAGAGGGGGCTCTTGGGCATGATGGCGGCAATGCTGGAAGTCGTTCCCTGGGCCAGATTCCATATGAGGTCTCTTCAGCGGGCGCTTCTCCGGAGGTGGTCGCATCAGCACGACTCTGAGCCAGCGCCTCCCCTGCCCGGCCCCGATCAGGGCCTCCCTGAAGTGGTGGCTCCGTCCCAAGTCCCTCCAGATGGGAGTGCCCTTGGAACAACCGGAGTGGCTCCCTCTGTTAACGGATGCGGGGCTGGGGGGCCCACTGTGGAGCGCTGTTTGCGCAGGGCACTTGGTCGCTGCAAGAGAGCGGATGGTCAATCAACCGACTAGAATTGAGAGCGGTGTATCTCGCGCTGCAGTGTTTCGAGTCGACGGTGACAGGTCGAGCGGTGAGGGTACTGTCGGACAATTCCACAACGGTAGCCTACATCAATCGGCAAGGAGGCACCGGCAGTGCAGCCATGGAGGAGGAGGCAGAATTGTTGTTCAGCTGGGTGGAGCAACGCCTGCCAGCTCTTTCAGCGGCGCACATTGCCGGAAAGGACAATGTGACAGCGGACTTTCTCAGCAGAGTTCAAGTGGATGCTGGGGAGTGGGAGCTGCACCCAGAGGTGTTTGTGAGTATAGTGCGCCGGTGGGAGCAACCGATCATGGATCTCATGGCATCCTTCCGGTCTGCGAAGGTGAGTCGGTTTTTCAGCAGACAGAGGGGAAAGCATGTTGGAGGGCCTCGACGCTCTGATGCAACCGTGGCCAGCGGATGGCCTCCTTTACGTCTTTCCTCCATGGGCACTGGTAGGTCGCGTGGTGCAGCGAATTGAAGCCCATCCGCGGCATGATGCTCCTGGTGGCCCCGGACTTACCCAGGAGGCCGTGGTATGCCAATCTCGTTCGGCTGCTGGACGGGGAGCTGTGGCAGCTTCCAGTCTCGGACGACCTGCTGATGCAGGGCCTGCTCCGAATGCCTCAGGTGAATCTATTCTCGCTTACGGTCTGGCCATTGAAAGGGCGCGATTGAGAAAGACAGGTTATTCTGCAGTGGTAGTAGCGACGTTACTGCGAGTGAGAAAAAGGTCCACCTCCCTGGTTTACGTCCGAGTCTGGCGTATTTTTGAGGATTGGTGTGCTCGATGGCACATCCGGGTGGCCACAGCCTCTGTAGCGGTTGTGTTGAGTTTTTTGCAGGATGGCTTTGATAAGGACCTGGTGGCCAGTTCCTTGAGAGTGCACGCTGCGGCTCTAGCCTGTTATAGGGGTAAGGTTCAGGGTAAATCCCTAGGGTCGCACCTGGATGTCGTGCGCTTCTTAAAGGCGGTATCCAGAATTAGACCGGTTCGTCGAGTGGTCGTACCATCGTGGTATCTTAACATGGTTTTAGGGGCCTTGGTGAAAGAGCCCTTCGAGCCCTTGGCTCAAGCTACGGTAAAGGACTTTTATTTATTTATTTATTTTATTTAAAGTCTCTTTTATACCGCGCTATTCAGCATCAGTGCGGTTTACAATAAACAACGAACATACACATTTCCAATAGTACTTTGTGTTTACATATGAACAGGAGAACAACATGGCTAACAGGGTAACTATATACAATGACTTTAAAGACAGTGTTCCTGGTCGCAATCTGCTCAGCTAGACGAATTTCGGAGCTGCAGGCCTTGTAGAGAACCTTTTCTTCAGTTTTCCGATGAAAAAGTGGTCTTGCGACCGGTGCCGTCCTTTCTTCCGAAGGTCGTGTCCCCTTTTCATCTGAATCAGGCCGTGTTGCTTCCGGTGCTCTGGGCGGGTGAGGGCACGTAGTTGGATTGTTTGTTGCACCTATTGGATGTCAAGCAGGCGCTGCGCCGGTATCTGAAAGTTTCCGAATCCTTTTGCAAGACGGATCATCTCTTTTGTGTTGTTTGGGGGATCCCGTGAGGGCGAGGCAGCAGCAAAAGCGTCCATTTCCCGATGGATCAGAGAGGCAATCGCTTCAGCGTATTTAGTGCAGGGGCGCCTAGTCCCGTCCGGGTTGCGGGCGCACTCGACCACAGCGCAGGCAGCCTCTTGGGTGGAACATAGCTTGGTTTCGCCAGGGGATATCTGTAGGGCGGCGTCTTGGTCGTCCCTTCATACTTCCAGTAAGCACTATTGTCTGGATGTGCTAGAAACGAAGGATGCCTGTTTTGGTGCCGCAGTTTTGCGAGCTGGGGTTAAGGGTCCCTCCCTATGATCACTGCTCTGTTACATCCCAGAAGTAGAGGACTGAACTGGAGGAACGCTAAGGAAATGATAATTACACTTACCTGGTAATTGTAGTTCCTTTAGTGACGACAGTTCAGTCCTCGATCCCGCCCAGAGGAGTGTTCTTCAGTAGATTCTTGCGGGTGGTATTGAGAGGCTTACAGGTAAGCATAAGTTCGTATTTATTGCCGGCTTTTGACTCTGTCCTATTCTTTCTCGGTTTCTCCTAAGAGTGGCAGAAGGAATCAGTATGGGACGGGTTTTGTTTTTTCAATTCTGATTTGAAACTAAAGTTAGGTTCAGCTAAATGTTAAGTTTAATGATAAGTTTGCATTGACTTCTTGGCTGCTTATTTGTTGCTCTGAGTCTGCTTTGTCAATAGTTCACTGGGGCTTATGGGAGGCTCCAGCAGTATACATCCGGTGATGTCATTAATTTGACATGTCCAGTCTCCAAGCTGCAGGAGGAGGAGCACAACCCAGAAGTAGAGGACTGAGCTGTCGTCACTAAAGGAACTACAATTACCAGGTAAGTGTAATTATCATATTTTGCACAAAAGTGGCAGCAGATAGCAGAATATTTAAAGAGCCCACTGGTCTGAATTGGAGGTCATCTTGACTCCCTTATCCAGAGGGCCCACACCCTCATCCCTTCCCAGCCACATCATAGAGTGAAAACATAAAAAAGGCCCCATGTCTGAGCCCTGACCTTACAAAAAAAACATATCAACATGATGGCAAATAAAGACCACGTGGCCTATCCAGTCTGCCTTTCCATACCAGCTACTAAGCTCTACAGTCCCCTTTTCTTATTTAGAGATCTGTGTTTTCGTGAATTCAGATACAGTCTCTCTACTACCCCCACTGGGAAATTATTCCATGCATCTATCACTTTTTCTGTAAAGATATAGTCTCGAAAGTAATGTGCGAAAATATCTCTCTTCACTATCATCCTATGCTCCCTTATTTCAGAGCTTTCAGTTGAAAAAGACTCTCCTCCTGTGCATTTATAACCATGTAGGTAATTCCTAGTGGTTACAACAGCCTAATACCAAAGAGATCTGGGTTTGATTCCCACTGGTACTTCTTGTGACCTTGGGCAAATCATTTAACCCGCCATTGCCTCAGGTACAAGCATAGATTGTAAGCCCTCTGGGGACAGGAAAATACCTACACACCCGAATGTAACTCATCTTGAACAACCATTGGAAAGGTATGAACTAAATACTAACAAATAGAGACATTAATTTAATCTGAATTTATCATACCTCCCCTCTACAGTTTTTCTTCCAAAGTATACATATTGAGATCTTTGTCCTTGTATGCCTTACGATGAAGCCCACTGACCATTTTGGTAGCCACATTCTTCACTGACTTTATATCTTGTCTGTATCATTTTGAAGGTATGGTCTTCAGAATTGCTCACAGTACTCTAAATTAGGTCTCACCAAAGACACATACAGAGGCGCTATCGCCTTCCTCCTAACTGCTGGCCATTCCCCTCCCTATGTACCTCAGCATGCTTCTGGCTTTCTCCATTGCCATTTCTACCTGTTCAGCCATCATCTTAAGATCATCAGAATCCATACCCCTAGGTTCCACTTTTCATTCCTGGACAGAAGTACTTCACTCCCTATAATGTACCACCCTCTTGTATTTTTGCAGCCCAAATGCACAGCCCTGACGTTTTTAGCATTAACCCTTTCGCGTCCACATAATTGTTTTGTAACTGAAATTTTTTTTTCTGTTTTTTTTTTAAATTAAGATTTGAGCTAAATGATGCAGAATATAAAGGTTTTTTTGAAAAAATTGTATTTCTAAGAAACAATATTTACTGTTGCCATATGGCAACTACGGTCCTGAATGGCTGAAAATTAAAAACGGTCTTGGCATCAGTTTCATTTACTGCTGGGTGTGATAGTTCAAATAACAGTTTTTTTCAGATGTCAAGCACATACACATCACATTTCGCACACAGTGTGCGGATTTTTTGGAAATATAGAATCTGGTGAAAAATTTTGGGAAAATTTGAAGGTTGCCATATGGCAACAGCCATGAAAGGGTTAAAGCTTAGCTGCCAAGTTCTCGACCATTCTTCAAGATTAGCTAGATCCCCTCCTCATGTTATCTACACTTTCCTGGATGTCTATTCTATTGCAAATTTTGGTATCCATAAAGAGGTAAACCTTACCCATTATCCCTTCTGCAATATCACTTACAAAAATGTTAAAAAGAATTAGACCAAGTGCAGATCCTGTGGCACACCACTAGTAACATCCTTCTCAGTGAGCTCCATTTACCTGTATCCTTTGTCACCTCCCACTTGATCAGTTTCTAACCCAGTCGGTCATTTTAGGGTCCATCTCTAGGGCACTCTATAAGTCACCTGTGCAAAATGGTTTCCAAGGCTTTACTGAAATCTAGGTACACCACATCTAGAGCTCTCCCTTGGTCCAACTCTCATGTCACCCTGTCAAATAAATTGAGACTTGTCTGACAAGGCCTACCTCTAGAAAATCCTTGTTGCCTCAGATCCTGTAGTGTAATCCATTGTATTCCAGAAACCTCACTATCCTCTGTTTTAGCAGCATTTCCATTAGTATGCTCGCCACAGAGGTCAGACTAAGCAGCATGTAGTTCTTAACCTCATCCTTACTTATGCTTTTGTGTAAAGGGATCACATGCACCCTTCTCCATTGGAGCCACTCCCGACTCTAAAGAAGCATTGAAAAGATCAGACAGCCGTTAGAACTTCCCTAAGTTTCTTCAGCACTCTCTGATATATCCTATTTAGCCCCATTTCTTTGTCTACTTTTAGTTTAGCTGGTTCCTCACAAAGTCTCCTGAAAATTGTTCAGAATCCGCCTCACTTCTGTTCCTATTTCTCAGAGTTTTCTGATGTTCTGCTCCTTGCCCTTCATCTGTGAACACAGAACAGAAATATTTGTTTTGTAATTCTGCTTTATCCTCATAGCCTACTACATATTTCTCCTTTAATACCACTTTTGCACTTCATCCTCTCACTAACCTTTTACTGTGTTGGCTATTTTTTCTTCCATTTGTATCTTTGCTTTCCTGACTACTTTCCTGGCTTCTCTTAGATTTTTTTGAATATTGATGCTTGTCTTTCTTTTTTTGTGATCTTTTGTATTCTCCGGGAACAAGCAGGAAGTCAGTCCTCACATATGGGTGACATTGGCACCGACGGAGTCCTTGCGGAAGCATCCCCCCAGCTTTCAAAGAAAGCCTTTGTGAGATGCCACCATGCATGCGTGGTCCTCTTCTCGCCCAAGAGTGCCATCTTGCTCAGTCTCCTTTTTTCCGTGGAGCCCTTCAGACGTTCGCTTGGCTTGTCCCCGTAAAAAGTTGATTTTTCTCTCCAAGTTTCATACTGTCCGGTTTCACACTGGTACTCTTCCTGCCTACCGACCTCATTATCTCGGCGTCAAGTTCGGTCTATTTTTGTAGTTTTTCGTTCTTTTCTTTTTCTGGAGTCTTCGCGCCTTTTTCTTCTACTGGCAGCCCAGAGAGTCTTTGACCTCGCAGGGGTACTTTTTTCCCCCATGGCTACTAGTGGCTTTAAGAAGTGCGATCGGTGCTCCAAAATTGTCTTTGACCGACACACATGACTGCTGTCTTTGCCTCGGGCCCAACCACAACCCGGCAGCCTGCGGTCTCTGCAAGAGGATGTCCAGTAAGACCCTCAAGAGCCACCAGCAACAGCACGGTAAGTTTTTCCCCAAGTCCCCGATGCCTCAAAAGGCCAGGGCCTCATCTGAGGCCCCGACATCTCGGGCAGAGCCTTCCTAACCCGAGCCTCGTCATGGGTCCTCAGGGGGTCTCCCTTGAGGGAACCCAGGAAGAAGAAACGACCCTTGAAGGCAGCGTCCTTGGACGGTTCCAACCGGTTGAGTGCTCCCTGGGCTCGGTCCCGCAGTCCGAGACGTCTGAGGAGTGTCCTGTGAAGGTACCCCGAAAGGATCCAACCGTGGACCGGCCTGGGTCCCCAGACACTATCCTCATCAAGGATTCCCCTTCGGGGGAGCCGGCATCGGGCCAGAGTCCCTCTGTGCCTGCATTGAAGTCTGCGGAGCCTTCTGGTCTGGAGTCCAGAATGGTGGCCCGGGAGCGCAGTTTGCCTTCATGAACCAGCAGCAGGCACTGTTGTCCGGCATGACCGGTCATCCGCCCTGACCACTGGGCCTTTGTCCAAGATGTTCGATACTCGAGGTCTATAGGCCTCGAGTTGATCATCAGCCAAGGTCACGATACGAGTCCCGCTCCATGGGACCACGGTCATTCCCAGTAAGTTTACCGGGCACCAGCCGCCCCGAGGCACGTGGAGCAACCCTCCTACAAGTCCTCGACAGACTACTCCAAGTGGGAGATGGGGGACGAGGAGTCCCCCAATACTCGTCGCCACCGCATCGTCCCATTGGACACTCCTGTCTCTGAGCCTCGATGACAGTCCCCCACCCAAGGATATGGGTTTCCTTGATTTTTATCAAGGACATAGCTAAGGCCCTAGCATTCCCGACTGAGTCGGAGGAGAACCCTTGGGAGGATGAGTTGGAAATCCTCCAATACGAGGCCTCTCCACGGGAATCTCTCACGGTGCCCATCCCTCCCATCCTGGAATGGCTGATGCTCCAAATGTGGGAGACACCAGCTTTGCTGCTGGTGGTGAGCAAGCAGCTTGACTCGATGTATCGAGTCCAATGGCGCCTGGGCTTCAAAAAGTCACGGCTGCTGCATAACTCCATGGTGGTGGAGTAGGCCATGCATTGGCTGAAAAGCCAGAAGATGCACTCCTCAATGCCCCACAGCAGGGAGGCCCGCACCCTAGATACCCTCAGCAGAAAGTGCTACCAGGACTCAATGCTCATCGGCCGCATCCAGGCCTACCAGCTGTAGATGGGCATGTATCTGAGAAACCTGGCGAAGGAACTCACCAGGTTCTCGGTTGGTCTCTCCAAGGAACCTTTGCAGCGGTTCAAGAACCTGGCCAAAGCAGTCCGTGAATACTCCAAATTCATTTCTCGGGCGGCCTATGACGGGTTTGAGTCGGCAGCTTGAGTAGCAGCGGCTGGCATCAGTGCATGCTACCAAGTGTGGCTACAGTCGTCCAACTTCGAGCAGTGGGTTCAGGACAAATTAGTTGATGTCCCCTGCCAAGGAGAGAACCTCTTTGGCAAACCCATGACCGACAAGGCTGCCGAGCTGGAGACAGAGTTCATGACGACGACCAGTCTCTCTAAAAAGACTGCTACCTGTTCCGGATGGAAGGGCTCTGGTGAAAAGCCCTTCTACCCAAGAAAGGGAGCTGCTTACAGAAGCTACCCACCTTATCAAACCTCCCCAGCTGCCAACAGGGTCAGCAGGCCAAGGGACATGGACATGGCCCACATAAGCAGAAGGCTCCAAAACCCCTGGCACCAGCGCCGGCCCAGCCTAGGCTGAGTTTTTGACTCCTTGAGCATAGCCTGTCTACCCCAAGGAGATCAGCCCACAGGGGGACATCTGGTCCTCTATGCCCAGGGGTGGATGATCATCACCACCGATTCCTGGGCACTAAGAGTAGTCAGGGAAAGTTACCTCCTCCACTTGACTCAGACACCTCCCCCTTATTTCCCAGGAGAGCCCTTCAGGTCTCCCCTCCACTGGGACCACCTTCTGAAGGAGTTGGCAGTTCTTCTCGAGGACAAAGCAGAGGAACTGGTGCCCCACCACTTCAAGGGCAAGGGGTTCTAACCAGATACTTCCTCGTGCCAAAGAGGACAGGGGGCCTAAGGCCCATCCTCAACCTGCGCAACCTCAACAAATTTCTGGTGAGGGAGAAGTTCAAGATGCTCTCCCTTGGAACATTGCTGCCATACCTCCAGCAGGGAGACTGGCTAGGCTCCTTAGACCTCAAGGATGCTTATACCCACATTCTCATCCACCCCATCCACAGGCAGTACCTGCGGTTCTTAGTGGGGGCAGGCACTTTTAGTAAGGGTGCTCCCCTTCGGTCTAGCCTCTGCCCCAAGAGTCTTCACAAAATGCCTCGCAGTCGTGGCCGCCTTCCTCCATCTCCGGGGGGTCTTCGTCTTTCCCTTCCTGGACGACTGGCTCATAAAGGGGGAGACAGCCTTCGAGGTGCAGCAGGCCACTGCACGCACCATCCAGGTTCTGCAACACTTGGGCTTTGTCATAAACTACCCCAAGTCTCACCACCTCCTGATATAGTGTCTGGAGTTCATTGGGGTAAAGATAGATACTCTTCAGTCAAAGGCTTTCTTGCCCAGGAACCGAGCCGATCATCTCAGGTCTCTAGCTCGAGACGTACAGTACCATCTCTCGGTGCCCATCCGGCTTCTCCTACGCCTCCTCAGGCACATGGCCTCCATGGTCCACGTCACCCCAGATGCTTGCCTCCACATGAGGGCGGCACAGTGGTGTCTCCAGGACCAGTGGTCTCAAGCCACAGGCCGCCTCCGAGACAGAGTTTCTGTGACCCGCCAGTTGGCAGACTTCTGGTCTGGTGGCAGTCGCCCCAGCATCTCGGGTCAGGCATGCCTTGTCAGGCCCCAAGCCCCTCGAGGGTTCTCACCAAGGATGCCTCCCTGCTCGGCTGGGGAACCCACTGTGGAGATCTCCACACTCAGGGCAGCTGGTCACCAGATGAGAGCACTGAGCAGATCAACCTCCTGGAGCTCCGCGCCATATACCTAGCCCTGAAGGTCTTCCGTCACCACCTGCGTCACCAGCCAATTCTGGTCCAGACTGACAACCAGGTGGCGATGTTCTACATGAACAAACAAGGGGGCACGGGGTCTCGGACTCTGTCAGGAGGCTCTAGCCCTCTGCTCATACGCAGTACAACAGGGTATCCTGCAGGGAGTGTACTTGCCCAGTCAGGACAACCAGCTTGCCAACGGGCTCAGCAGGGTTCTCCAGCCGCATGAGTGGCAGCTGGACCCCAGGGTAACCAGTCGGCTCTTCCGGCTCTGGGGAGAACCCGTGATGTTCCTGTTCACCAGCCTGGACAACTTTCAATTGCCCTGCTTCTGCTCCAGGCAGACCCATCCCTCCAGGGTGGCAGTGGACGCATTCCTGGTCTCATGGTCGGGAGGCCTCATGTACGCCTTCCCTCCTACCCTGCTGATTGCCAGGACCTTGTTCAGAACCCTCTGCAACAGGGCCTCTCTCATCCTGATAGCTCCTTGGTGGCCCAGGCAATCGTGGTTCCTGCTGCTTCTACAGTTGATGGTGGACACCCCCATCCCTGGGACTCCTATCTCAGGAGGGGGGGGTGCTCTCATGCACCCCAATCTGGGGTCCCTGTTGCTGACAGCGTGGCTGCTGAGAGGGTGACTCTGGCCCCCTTCATCCTCCCGGTTGAAGTGGAGAATATCTTTCTGGCTTCTCGCAAAGCCTTTACTAGGAAGGCTTATGCCCTCAAATGATGCATCTTCTCTGTTTGGTGCGCCGATCATGGGACTGACCCTTTCTCCTGCTCAGTGGCTCTGGTGTTAAAGTACCTTCTCCGCCTCTCTGTCTGGGCTCAAGTCTAATTCCATCTGGATGCGCCTCAATGCCTTGGCAGCACACCACCATCCGGTGGATGGTAAGCTGCTCTCGGTCCAGCCATTGGTGATCAGCTTTTCTTTGGGACCTGCTTTTATCGAAGCCCCCGGTTTGCCCTCTGGCAACTGAATGGGACCTCAACATAGTGTTGGAGCTGCTCACTCGCCCGCCCTTCGAACCTCTAGCTACCTGCTACCTCTGCTACCTCTCTTGGAAGATGGCTTTCCTGGTCGCGCTTACCTCCGCTTGCAGAGTTAGTGAGCTTCAGGCCCTTGTGGCAGAGGTGTCCTATATCAGGTTCTACAAGAACAGAGTGGTGCTTTGCATGCACCCCAAATTCCTGCCAAAGGTAGTGTCACCCTTCCATCTCAACTAGGAAGTAGTGCTCCCTACCTTCTTTCCAAGACCTCACTCCAGTTGGGCGGAGATGGTCCTTCACACCTTGGACTCCATGGTGGCTCCTTGGACTTGGTCCTTCTATATCCAATGCACTCAAGGCCACCACAAAGCTGCTCAGCTTTTTATCTCCTACGACCCCAGTAGGCTGGGAGAGGCGGTGACCAAGCGTATGCTGTCCACATGGGTAGCAGACTGTATCGCCCTCGCTTATGAGCAGGCGAAGCTCCTGCTGGAAGGCCGCATCATGGCACACCATGTCGGGGCCACGGCGACTTTGGTGGTAAACTTGCCCTCTCTCCCGATGCTGGACATCTGCCGGGCCATCACCTAGTCCATACCTTCGCAGCCAATTACTGCCTGGAAAGAGAGTCCAGACGGGACAGTGCCTTCGGCCAGGCTGTGCTCCGTAACCTTTTCAGGGTTTAGGCAACTCCTACCCTCCGACCCTTCTGTGTTCAGGCTACCAGAGTGCTGGTTTCATCGGACATAGGGGTCCTACTGTGGTCTGTGTGCACAGACTGAATTGCTGCTGCTTGAGGCTCCCCATGAGGGAGCCAGGTTTTGCTATGGGCTTTCGGTAGCCTGTAGCTGGGGAGTCTCATATGTGAGGACTGACTTCCTGCTTGTTCCCAGAGAAAGCGTAGTTACCTGTAACAGGTGTTCTCTGGGGACAGCAAGAAATCACTCACAACCCTCCCTCCTTGCCTTGGAGTTGCTCCTTTTACCATCTTTTATTTTTGCCGTCTTATAGCTATGTCACTGACTGAGCAAGATGGCACCCTTGGGCGGGAAGGGGACCACACATGCTTGGTGGCATCTCCCAAAGGCTTTCTTTGAAAGCTTGGGGGATGCTTCCGCGAGGGCTCCATCGGTGCTGACGTCACCCATATGTGAGGACTGATTCCTGCTGTCCCCGGAGAACACCTGTTACAGCTGAGTAACTACGCTTTTTATGAAGACCTCCCACTTTTTCTTCCCCTTTTCAGCTACTTCTTTGAGAACCATAGTGGCTGCCTTTTCCCTTTACATTTACTTGCTTTCCGAATAAAAATGTTTGTTGCCCTTAAAATATCCCCTTTCAGTTTCACCTACTGCTTTTCTACATCTCCCAGCTGTTCCCATCCAACTAACAACTCTTTGAGGTATTGTCCCATCTTGGCAAAGTTAGCTTTCATAAAGTCTAGAACCCTCGCTTTTGAATGGACTATATCAGCCCTTGTCCTAATACTGAATCACACGATCCAATGATCACTGGACACAAGATGATCACTCACCATAACATCAGAAACACTCTCCCCATTTGTTAGCACCAGGTCCAGTATGCCCCCTCATGTGTGGATTCTATTTCCAGTTGCCAGAATATTTCTCCTTGTAAATAATCCAGGATCTCCCCACTTCCAGACCACAGCAGGAAAGTCCAAAGAGGCAGGTTGGCTTGGCTCCTCCCCCCACTCCCTCCCAGGATGTAGACTCAGATCTAAGATTTCAGGAGGAAGGGGGTGTGATGAGGCAGCAATGATCCCTACTCGCTCCTGCCCTGGTGGCTGTTTGTATAAGTATGGTACTGGTTGACCCTCGTGGATAGTCTCATGGTATTACCACTAGGGGTTAAACTTCCAAATAAAGACACATTTGTATAGGCAGCCACTAGAGCAGAAATGAGTGGGGACCGCTCCTGCCCTTATCACCTTCCCAGACTCTTAAGGGGAGGGGAGAGCCAGGCTGACCAGACTCATCTTACTCTTTGTAAGAGGAGAAGTTGGGGGGGGGGGGGATGAGCACTTTCCTACTGTTGAGCCTCGTGTCAGGGCTTTTGGGGGAAGCATGAAGCCGCCTCCTTCTGGAGTTTGGGGGCCTTTCAGTTCAGGCCAGTGTAACTTTTGTCTACTGCTGCCACAGCAGCTGTAACTTGATTGTTATCGGTAGACGTGCCACCAAAGTCCAATACCAGTTTAGGAAAAAGAGCCTCTTGGATGTCCTTTTTCTAATCCTTAAATTTAAAAAAATTGACCAGTAAACCCATCTAATAAGGTGTGAAAAATAGAGCAGATGTAGATAGGCAATTGATGACTTTATATTTATCATTTAATCTCCAGGAACAAGCAGGAATGAGTCTTCACATATGGGTAAGTCGGTACCGACGGAGCCTGCACGGGAATGCTCCCCAGCATCCAATCAGAAAACTTTTGGGAGCATCCCTCGCGCCTGCGCGCTGACTTCCCGCCTTTTCCACTTCTTCTCCTCAGTTTTCGTTTTTCCGCGGAGCCGGCAGGACGTCCTCCTGTCACCGCAGAAACCTTTTCCTTTAAATTCTTCATTTCTTGTTTTCTTGTGGTCGTGGCTGTTTTTCCCGCCGCCGACGGTACCGCCGGTGGTTTTTTCTTTTCTTTTTTCTTAAACTCAGAGAGATTTTTCCCTCTGTTTTCTGTCTTATCTTTTTGGGCCTACAAGGAAGGCCTCTTCATCATGGAGCCTTCTTCTCCTAAGAAGTACCTTCACTGTGGAAACACAGTTTTCTTTTTAGACTCCAATAACTGGTGTCTAACCTGTTTGGGTCCTGACCCTTTTTCCCCTGAACCATCAGGCTACAATACTGTGAGAAGACCTTCCCTCTTTCGAGTTTCCCTCGATACCATTTTCACTCCGGCAGTGAAGACACCGGTTTTTTCTTCTCTACAGGATCAGGTAACCCACAAACAGTCTGTTAAGACTTGCCAATCCTTGAGTGGTAGGTCTCATGCCAAGCATGATGATGGCTCCGGCCTTGCCCTCAAGACCCCATTGGCATTAAAACCCCGGCGGGAGTCTTCGGGCTCCAAAGCATTTCAGGGGTTTCAGGTTGTTCCTGGGGCTCACCCCTCACAGAACATACCTGAGCCATGCCCGGCGGTGGTATCCGCTTCGAGCGGTACCGATACCCCGGCATCGGCACTGGTGTCGAGTGTTCCACTCTTCACCAGGGATCGTCATCTGGCGTCCTCAGTACCTTCGGGACCGATCGATACATTCCAGAGTGACTTTCCTGTATCTAAGCCATGCTCGGTGGTGGTATCCGCTTCGGCCGGTACCGATACCCTGGCATCGGCACCGGTGTCGAGTGTTCCACTCTTCACCAGGGATCGTCATCTGGCGTCCTCGGTACCTTTGGGACCGATCGATACGACCCAGAGTGACTTTCCTGTATCGGCATCGCTGATACCACCACCAACGTCGGTGCCCTCTAGACATGCATCGATAGAACCGCTCCCTTCGATGCCGAGTCTGGAATCTATATCTAGTCTAGATGACTGGGTACCGACGCGTCTTGGAACCGACCCTTATCGTTTCCGGATACGCAGTACCGAGGATATTCACCAAGACTCTCTGGTTACCTCGGTACCGCTTAAGCAGCCTCCGATGACTGCCTCGATGACATTACCGTCTCCGATTCCGCTTCAGCTTCCGGTATCGGTATCGATGTCGATTCCTGAAGCTACATCGGTACCATCAATCCTTTCTATGCCTAGTTTGGAATCGATACCTGGCATGGATGATGCAGTACTAACTGTCTCAAATCGTGACTGCCAGTATCACTATCCATCTAGTGGGGTTCTTTTTCTGCACCAGACCAATACATCTTCTGGTGCTCAGGCTGCTTCTTCAACCTTAGCCTACCCAGGGATGGTTCCCATTGGAGATTCTTCTTTTCAGAAATTTCTCCTTGATATGGCAACCTTTCTTGCTATCCCTATCCCTGGCTGTAATCTTAACCAAGGCTCTCCTGCAGAAAAGGAAAATCTAATGCTTCCTTTACATCATTCTTTGCAGGATCTTCTTCTAAGAATATGGGAATCCCCTTTAAGAGTTCCCTCACCTTCTACAGCAACTAATGTTCTGTATCAGGTGCTCCCCTCTCCAGGGTTTCAAAAGACTCAACTTCCTCATCATTCCATTGTAGTGGAATCAGCAATGAGGAAAGTAAAAAGCAAGAAGAATCATTCTTCTTATCCGCCAGGTCGTGCATCTAGAGCACTTGATGCCTTTGGACGTCAAACCTTCCAAACATCTATGCTGGCATCAAGAATTATTTCTTATATTTTTTATATGAGTCTAACACTCCAGGAGATCACAAAGAAATTATCTCTTTTGGCTCCTTTTTTGTCAGAGCCTAAGGCTGCTGACTATTCCTTGCTTCTTAGTCATAGCCGGAATATCTCTTGGTTTCTTTCTCGTGCTTCTCTAGACTCTTTTGAGTCTGTTAGCAGATCCTCTGCTATTGCCATTGGAGCACGTCGTAGAGCCTGGCTCCAAGCTTCAGACTTGAGCAGATGGGCACAACACACACTGGGTAATTCTCCTTGTACTGGAGAACATCTTTTCAATAAGGAGGCTTTACGTCAGGTTGCTCATTGCTCCACTGACTTTCCTGGTTCTGGAGACCATTCTAAGCCTCCTTCTTCCCCAGGAGGTAGGAAATGTCCTACCAAACCTTCTTTCCCTAAGAAAAGAAGGTTTCATTCTTCTCCTGCCCATCATCCAAATGTACCCAAGCAAAGGGACACCTCGGCCTAGTCTGAAGTTTCCAAACTCTAGCCAGTCTGAGCATACCCAGCAACCATAGGTTCTGAAGGTTGCAATCTACAGTTAACTTCTTCCTAGCAGAAGTTTGTTCACTGTTTTTTCTTAAAGCTCTACACTGGGGTTTTCCTTTTTCAGTATGCCAAGCTGTCAGGATATTCTTGTCCATGGGTTACAGAATTCTCCTCTTCTTACTACCAAGAAGGGAAGTTACAACTATCCAAGATAGTTTCTGTCCCAACATGAACATTTTTTCCTTCAGCTGACTTGCTATATGGGTAAGTCACCCTCCAATTACCTGTTTTTCTCTACCCTCTCGTCCAGGGTTTCTCCTGACTGAGTGGTACCATACTGAAAAGTTTCTCTAGCATTTCATTCCAGTGTAGACTTTTTGTTTCCTTGAATACATTCTCAAGATAACTCATCAGACAGGGACAGGAATATCTCCTCTCCCTTTGTCTGTTTCTCTTTGTTTTGCACAGGAAGATTCTCTCTGCTGTCTTTTTCAGCTGCTGTGCATGCAGGAGTTCCAGTGATTGAACTACTGGTACTTTTCCACAATTTTTGTCTAGCCTCAGTAGTGATTCCAAGCTAGTCCCCATCTGTCTTGGATAATCCTACTCATTTTAGGCTTTTCACATTATCTTCTTTCTAGCCATCTCCTTTTCCTAGGATGTGGCAACACACCTGACTTCAGTCAGTTTTATCTCATAATTCTCCTGCACAATGCTCTCTGCAATCTTCAGAGAAGCTTTCTACTATGGGCCCTTGCTACAGAGCATTGAACTTATCTCTGAGGGCTATTCTATATAGTAGGAAAAAGCTTATAAATCATTCCCATGACTGTGAGGGTTCTCCACACCCTCTTGTCTCCTGTTATAATTCAGATTAGAAGCTTTTTCTGCGTGAATATCCAAGGTTACTAGTAACGCATGATACCCCTATGTCCCTCCAGTGGGTCCTCCTGGTATCTTCTCTATGCGTTTCTACCCATCTACCATGTCAGAGTTCTAAAGGACTCCCGTCTTGATCTTTACAGACTGATATTATCCTCTGTTTTTCACGCAACCATCCTGGTTATTTTACTGGATTGCATTCCTGCATCTTATTAGCCCACGAAAATAGATTCTCTATATATCTGTCAAGTGGGTTTCATCCTCTTGTTATTGGATGAATCTTTCCCCTTCACATTCCCCATGTGAATGTTCTTATGGGGCTTAGTGGTAGACATATATCTTCAGACTCATATTCATGTATGTATATATCTCTATATATGCATCTACATACATATGTCTGTAAGCTGTGTGTGCATACTTATGCCCCCATATATATATCTATATCTGTATATATCTTTACACATATCTATATATAGGTATATATATCCCCCTATATATATATGCATCTGTTGGGAGACTTTTTTATAGGTCGATATGTATTACATACTATCTCCCTAACTGTCTATGCTATAAAAATTTTTTACCTTCTTAGAAGTTCCAGACAGTGGGCTTCCATATTTTCATACTGTTCCTCAGTATGTAGGGGCTCTTATGCACACAACCATTGCTGTGGTGCTAACAGCTTCTACTTTGCCCTAAGTCTCCCTATCCTTGGAGCGTCAGGCTTCAATATCTTTCCTATCTCTCACCAGATAGGAAAGACAGTGTACATCTTCATTCGTTCTGAGTACACATCTATTCTCCTTGGGAATACGGGCTTCTTTCCATACCCCTCCTTCCCTCTAGGGCTGGACTAGTTGTCCAAATCGGTCAGTCTTCTTCTTTTAGTCCTCAATGTTAATGACTCTGTACCTAAAAGAATTGTCAGCTTTTCCCATAAAGCTTTCCGTTGAAGACCTGCCGTTCTTATCCTGCCCCAGTTGACACCTGGGTCTCCTGCTAATTCCAGGTTTGGACCTTCATCCTCACTGCTGTGAGGTCACCTTGAGGATTCCGCTACTGCATATCCAGTAGACTCCATCCCACTCTCTACTTCCTACAATCCAGTAGGTAAGCTCCATATTATAATTGTTCATTAAATAATTTTAATGATACTTATCATACATACCAAGGACTCCTCTTCTGTAGTCCTTAGGTTCGCTGTTTTCCTTACAGCTCTCCTCTTTTCAACTCCTACCCTCCATCCCTCATGAGATGCCGGAGATTCCTGGGTGGTAAATGCACTCCTGATCCAGGGACATGCATTTTATGGGATCTCCCCCTGGCATCTACAGCTAGGGAGTCCCCATATGTGAAGACTCATTCCTGCTTGTTCCTGGAGATAGCACAGTTACTTACCTGTAACAGGTGATCTCTGGGAACAGCTGGAATAAGTCTTCACAACCCACCCACCTCCCCTAGGAGTTGTATCTATCTATCTATCTATCTTCCTTTCCTCTTTCTCTCCTTTGTCTCAGCTATGAAACTCAACTGAGGAGAAGTGGAAAAGGCGGGAAGTCAGCGCACAGGCGCGAGGGATGCTCCCAAAAGCTTTCTGATTGGATGCTGGGGAGTATTCCCGTGCAGGCTCCGTCAGTACCGACGTACCCATATGTGAAGACTTATTCCTGCTGTTCCCAGAGATCACCTGTTACAGGTAAGTAACTGTGCTTCGCTGGAAACTCCCCTTAAGCTGCGGTTGTGCGAGAATCTCTTGTCTGGTGTGAATACTGGGAACACAATAGACTACTCATCTCTTCCATGTCAGCTATGTTCTACTCATGATATCAAATTCCTATTACAGGATATCCATGTGCAATATTGAGACTTTTCTCTTATAAGATAGATTAGGCCAAAGAACCTCAAGAAAAATTAATAACACACTAGCAAGTAATTCTAGTGAATGTCTCTAGCACTACAATTTGAATGGATGCAATGTATCATCACCTCTGTTGTATGTGGCAGGTCCCCAGCCTATGTGAAGATCTTCTGTCATCTGTTGACCAGCCTTTGAAGATTGCCAGAGATAAAGTAGTGGGAAAAGATTATCTATTATGTGACTACAACAGAGACGGAGACTCATATAGGTGAGTTCAAATGGTGGAAATATATGTAATTATAGGAAAATTACATTGCAAAAGATCAGAACTGCCTTGACTTTTTTTTTAATGGCATCAGTAGTTTCTGAATGGTGCAATCTGTGTTGGAAGGAAATTCTAGTATGTCTGTGATTTCCAGCACTGTGTGGTCTGTTGTGTTCTTGAAACTACTTAGGGTGACATGATATATTCAAATTAATGCACATTGAATATGTCAGATTTCAATATAACTGAAACATTTCAGGTGACTTTAATGAAGACTCAGATATAGAGCCGGCCTTATTTACCATCTTAGAAATAAGTGTCTGCCATAATCAAGGATATTGTCCATAGATGCCTTCTTTGGAATGGCCATTCACCTTCCTCCAGGTATTCAAAAGGTATATGATACTTTGTTTTTTTTTACGTGTCTTGCCAAAAAAAGTCTCAAAGCAAGTTCTCTAAAAAGGATATAGCAGAATTAGAAAAGGTACAGAGCAGAACAACAAAAATGGTAAAGTGATGGAAGGATATCCCTACAAGGAAAGGCTTAAAAGGTTAGGGCTCTTCAACTTGGAAAAGAGACGGCTGAGGGGGAGATATGATAGAGGTCTATAAAATAATGAATGGAGTGCAACGGATAAATGTAGATTGGTTGTTTACTCCTTCAAAAACTAGAAAAACTAGGGGGGACACAGTGAAGCTACATGGAGAAAATATTTTTTCACTCAATGTATAATCACTCTGGAATTCGTTACCAGAGGATGTCATAAAAGCTGTTAGTGTAGCTGGGTTTAAAAAAAAGGTTTGAATGAGTTCCTGGAGGAAAAGTCCATAAACCATTAGTACCAGGGAAATTCACTGCTTACCCATGCAACAAGCAGCATGGAATCCATATAGCTTTTAGGAACCTGACAAGTACTTGTGATCTAAATTGACCACTTTTGGAAACAGAATACTGGGTTTGATGGACCCTTGGCCTGATCCAGTATGGCATATCTTATGTTACATTCAGGTATTGGTAGATATTTCCCCACACCAGAAGCCTTATAAACTACATTTGTACCTGAGGTAATTGAAGGTGAAGTAACTTGTCTAAAGTCAGCAATTTCAGAAGCGGAATTTGAACCCTGGCTTCCCTGATGCATACTCTGTTGATCTAAGCACTAAACTACTCCATGCTGTGGGTGGGGGTGGGAGAGGAGCTAACAGTACAACATGTAGCACATCAAGAGAAAAGGCAGAACCTTGTGGTGGAGAATTTCAGGGTCTTCTGCTTCCCCTGTGTATTTCCACTCTAACTGGGCTTGATAGTCTTTTTAAATGAAATCCTGATGGAAGGAGACCAAAGCTAGCAGCACAGTTTCAAACTTAGCTGTAACAAAAAGCATTCTTTTGCCTCTCTAGGGGACGTTTGGAAGCTTACAGACATGGGTTTCCAAATTTTGAGCCCCCTCTCTTTTTTTCAATTTAAGTATTCAGAGTACCCTTCCAAAGAAAATGCTGTTGAGTAGTGCTAGGAATATCAATACTAAAAATGTCCTCTCTTATGCTGTTGTTTGAAAAACTTTTCAAAACCCCAGCCCTGGATCCTACAGAACTGTAGCAAATTACAGTTTTAATAACCAGGAAATTTAATTAAAAGCTCTTTTAATAAAGATAAGTCCCAAAAGCTGTAAGAAGGTTACCCATTCGAACCAAATTAAAAAAAATGTTTAGAGACTGCATACAGCTTGTTGTAATCTTATTAGAAAATAAAGATTTGGGTTGAGGAATTTAGATGGCAAAGTTTTTGGGGGTTTTTTTTCCATGTGACATTTGTAAAATCAGGTCGTACTGGAGACTGACGGGTGAAAATTTAAATAGCTACACCTATTATATGATGGCACTCTTACATTGGCCATCTCATACTGTATAGGGGCTGCATTAACTTTAGGTAATAACCTTGCATAAGGATCACAGGTGTCTTCACATTCATGCCTTTGAAGTTAAGTGAATAAATCTATCATGGAGAGCTATTATAATACTGGGGGGAATTTTCAAACTGCATTGGAACAAAAACCATATGCACTTTTTACGAATGGACACTGCATCAGTTTTTAAAGCTGAATAGCTGTATATGCAGTACTTTTGCTTTGAAGGTTGCCATAGATACATGGTCACTTGCTCCTGCTTTTTCCGGGGGATAGATGTATGCTGTAAAAGTATGCATTCTGCTTGCATGCTTTTCCTCCCTTTACTTAAATAGGCCCCAGGAAACACCATTCCTCAGTGCAGCCAAAAGTGTGGTTGGTGGTCCACATGTGGCTTGTTAGCTTCATAGAGGTTGGGGAATTTTCAGACAACTACGAAAGCATATATACACTTTTTTTTATTCCACATAGTGCTTTGAAAATCGGCCTCATTGCAATAACTGTTAATTCTAATTGCTGCTTGAATATACGAGTAGTAATATGCATTCAATAACAGCAGCTACGGGTGCCCGTCGGTCAACAATGAGCCGCCTGACTGAAGACCAAACACAATTTAGGACAACTAGCCAGAGGGTCGCCATGAGTCGACACCGACTTGACGGCACTTAACAACAGCAACAACATTTGCGTAAAGTTCAAAATGGAATGCTTTTCGTTTTAAGAAGTTCAGTGATGTGAGATCTCAATACTAGGGAAAACATGAATGAATTAATAAATGGCATCCTACCTATCAGTTTGGTTGCAGTCTTGAAAACTGGGAAACAATTTGATGCCCTATCATGCTGTGATTAGTTTTCAAAAGCATGCGACCACTTTCTGGGTAGAAAACCATTCTCCTGATGTTCTGTAGCTTGAACAAGAGCTGTAAGGAATATATTGTTTGGTTTTTTTAACACAGCAGCACCTCCTGACCCCCCTGCAGATGGCTAGGGGAGGATTGGGAATAGACATTTTCCATAATAATTCTTTTATATTCTTGCAGCTTTTGTGGCCCTCCCCTTGATAAGGTGCCCATCTTATTTAGTCAAGTCCTTGCAATAAGAGGAATTGTCCTGGGGTTCCCAACTACTTCCGGAACCTACTACTACTAGTCATTTGTATAGATACATGTAGCCACTAGTTGCTGTTATGCAATAGTGGAAACTCCCTCCTTCACCAGAAGCTGAGTGCTGCCTCCACAGATCCCCAGCCCAAGCTCACCTGACGTTTTCTGCCCTGGCTATCTCCACTGTTCAGATTTGAATAGAATTACAATAGAATGAAGTGATATGCTGCTGAACACCAATCATGTAATAATGAGAGCAAAAATGGCCTGCTTTTGCTAAGCCAAGCCCAGAAATAGGGAAATACCTGTAACTTGTACACAAGCCACATTACTAGTGTCTTAAAAGCTGTTCCTAATCCATAGAAAGGAAACTTGCAATCTTTTCCAGTGATACTTTTCTGATCTTTCTAGAGGTGTTAATATGTATGACTATTACAATGTAACTTTTGAAGTTTACTTCTCAGATCCTCATTGACTTTGTTTTTTGGGCTGTGATGGGCTTATTGTTTCAATCAGGTCACCATGGAGTAACAAGTATGATCCGCCTCTGGAAGATGGAGCCATGCCATCTGCTCGACTACGGAAACTGGAAGTTGAAGCCAACAATGCCTTTGATCAGTACCGAGACCTGTATGTTTCTCTGTGTCTTTTTATAGAACAAAATGAGTAAGGGATATTTTAAAGGGTAAAGGGGCATAGGATATATGAGTGGACAAGTAGCAACCTGTGAAAAATGGCAGAGGAGGTGGGGCAAGTGACTGCTGTGGGGCTGATTTTCTTTTCTCTTACCATGCCTCTTGGAGATGATTCCCAGGCCTATGCAAACTTTGCTTTCCTATCAGACACTGGGGAATAGTCCGTAGGCCCCAAACTCTACCAACTACTATTGTCTTCTAGAATCCAGGCAGAGGACCTTATGGCCTCACCCTGACCACATGACAAAGGAGCTCAGGCCGCTGGATAGCAACCATTTTTCCTTATTTTGCGAGACCCGAATATATAATTTAAAACACATGCTATGTTCATCTAAACTACACTTTTCACCCTTTTAAACAATGCCGGAACCATATGTTTAGGGCAGCAGGAAGTGGACTGACAAGGGGAGTGCCTTATTAGGGCATGGCATTGACTGATAACCTCAAGATATGTATGAGACACCATTTCTTTAGTCTTGTAGAATAAAAGCTGCAACCTCCTTGAATTTATAACTGTAAGATAATTGTGTGATCCCTAGGGGAGGATTTTGTGTTCTGGAATGGGTCTGTGCTTTACTTGCATATATGTGCTGGTATGTCATTTTCTACATATATCAATTTTTTTTTAAGAATTTGTTTTTATAAATACAAAATACCAACCTGAGCAGGTATTTATTGGTACTTAATATCACAGCAGGGAAGGGTTGAGGACTTGGTGATTGTGTTAAAATACTAAATGGTAGATTCCTTTCAAAAAGGCATTCTTGCAAATGAGTCAGCAAAATTCTAAGCAAGACCACCAAAATAAACAGGCCCCAGATTTATACTTTTTAAAAATCTCCCTGTTCACCAGTCTGAATGTGTTTTATGGTACTGGCCTTTTTAAGTTTATAATATAAGTTTGAACATAAGAGATGCCATATTGGGTCAGATCAAGGTCCAACAAGCCCAGTATCCGTTTTCCAACAGTGGCCAATCCAGGTCACAAGTATCTGTCGTGTTCCCAAAAAGGTACACAGATTCCACGTTGCTTATCCCAGAGTAAGCAGTGGATTTCCCTGGTCTTCTTTAATAATGATTTATGGACTTTTTCTCCAGGAAGTTGTCCAAGAACACTAACAGTTTTTACTACAATGAATTTCACAGTTTGACTATGCGTTGAATGAAAAAAATATTTCTTCCTATTAGTCTTAAATGGGCTACATTGTAGCTTCATTGTGTCCCCCTAGTCTTTCTACTTTTTGAAGGAGTAAACAACAGATCTACATTTACTTCTTCCATTCCATTCATTATTTTATAGATCTCCATTGTATCTCCCCTCAGCTTTCTTTTTTCCAAGTTGAATACTTCCCTATTAAGGAAAGAACTAGCTGCAATTAAACACACCTCTAGGATACAAATTGAAAAAAATCCACCACTTCCTGACCAAGGGTGCCATCTTGCCCAGTCTCCTTTTTTCCGCGGAACCCTCCGGACGTTGTCCTCGTGTCACCGTGGAAAAAATTTAGAAATTCTTTCTTTCCCTTACCGGATCGACATCAGTTCCTCTTCCCGCCTTTGGCTCGGTACACCAGTATTGAGTCTGGCTTGATTTTTTTCAGTTTTTGACCTTCATGACTGGCGTTCACACCCTTTTTCTTTTTCACTGGCAGCACAGGTCTTTGACCTCGCAGGGGCCCTTTTCCCCCCGATGACTGCCAGCAGGTTTAAAAAATGTGATTGGTGTGCAAAACTAATGTCCCTCACTGATACACATGACTGCTGTCTCCGGTACCTCGGGCCTGACCACGACACGATGGTATGTGGTCCCTATAGGAAGTTGTCCTCTAATTCCCTGAGAAACTTCCAGCAGCAGCATGAATAGGATTTTTCCTGAGTCCGTATCTTTGCAAGCCCGGACCTTGTCTGAGGCCTCTACCTCTCGGAGTGGGGGAACTCTCCGAGCCCGAGCGTCGTAGGGGTTCCTCAGAGAGAGGGTCTCCCTCATGGGAACATCGAAGGAAGAAAAAATCCTCAAAGGCAGCGTTGTTCGATGGCTCTGAACGGCCTGGTCCCTCCCGGGACTGGCGTCAGGCCCGACGGCGTGGGGACCCGACCCGGTGGCTGCGGAGCCTTCTGGACTCGGGTTCAGAATGGTGGCCCTGGAGCGCAGTATGTCTGCCTTCATGGAGCAGCAGCGGGCACTGATTGCCAGTCTGACCGGTTCTTCTGCCCTGACCACCGGGCCACCGATGTCTAAGCCGACCCTGGAGGCTGAGCCGATCTTCGAGACCAATCAGACTCGATTTGATCCTCTGCCGAGGTCCCTCTCGGCCTCCCATTTGGGACAGAGGTCGTCACCGCTGGTTCCCCCGGCGTTGGGGCGGTCGATGCCGGGGCCCTCAATGCCGGAGCCCATCAATTCCTCCTCGGAGGCATCGGGATGGGAGATGGAGGAAGAGGAGTCCCCGGACACCTGTCGGCACAGGGACGTCCCGTCTGATTCCCCGGTGTCCGAAACTCGGAGAAGGTCCCCTCTGGAGGACACGAGGTTCTTGGACTTCGTGAGGGATATGTCAAAGGCATTCCCCACAGAGTCGAAGGAGGATCCTCGAGCCGACGGGCTCGAGATCCTGCAGTATGAGTCTCCCTCTCGGGAGGCCCTTACTGTACCGATGCCTCCGATCCTGGAACGACTGATGCTCCACATATGGGAGACATCGACGTCTGCGCTGGTGATCAGCAGGTGGATCGACTCGATGTATCGAGTCTGCCAGAGCACTGGGTTTCTGAAAGCACAATTGCTGCACAACTCCATGGTTGTGGAATCGGCCATGCGCAGGCTGAAGCACCAGAAGACGCACTCCTCGGTGCCTCCTGGCAGGGAGGCCCGCAACTTGGATGCCCTCGGCAAAAAGTGTTTCCAAGGTTCAATGCTGACTTTGTCGGATCCAGGCCTTCCAGCTGTACATGGGCATGTACCCGAGAGACCTGGCGAAGGAACTCGCCAGGTTCTCAGCTGGTCTCTCTGAGGGGCCTTCAAGAGCCTGTCCACCACCTTCCGTGAGTGCTCGAAGTTCATGACTCGAGCAGCCTATGATGGGTTCGAGTTGGTGGCCTGGGTAGCCACAGCAGGCATCGGTGCACGCTGCCAAGCATGGCTACAGTCGTCGGACCTCGAGCAATGGGTTCAGGATAAGTTGGTCGATGTCCCATGCCAAGGAGAGAACATCTTTGGAAAACCCATGACTGACAAGGCTGCGGAAATAGTCCGAGTACATGACGAGGACACGACTCTCAAAGAAGACTCCTGTCCCTTCTTGCAAGAAGGGCTCAGGTAAGAAGCCCTTTTATCCGAGGAAGTGTGCTGCTTACCGAAGCTACCCCCATTTTCAGGCCTCCCCGACTCCCCAACAGGGGCAGCAGGCCAAGGGACAGGGGCATGGCCCATGTAAGCAGAAAACCCCTAAACCCCAGGCACCAGCTCTGGCCCAACCTAGTAGTGGCTTTTGACTCTCACAGCATGGCCCCTCTCCCCACAGGGGACAGGCAATGCACAGGAGGATGGCATGGCTGCTGAAAGGGTAATACTCGCGCCACTCCTCCTTCCAAAAAAATGTTGAAGAGGTTTTACTGGCCTCAAGGATGCCATCGACTAGACGGACCTTTACCTTGAAGTGGCGTAGGTTAGTGCCTTGGTGCGAGGAGCAGGGTGTACGTCCATTCTCCTGCCAGGTTGCGGTGGTTTTACAGTACCTTCTCCACCTTTCGGATTTGGGCCTTAAGTCCAACTCCGTCAGAGTTTGCCTCAGTGCTCTTGCAGCAAACCACTTCCCGGTAGAGGGGGAACTTCTCTCTGCCCATCCCTTGGTCTCTCGATTCTTGAGAGATTTGCTTCTGCTGAAGCCTCCAGTTCTCCCTCTAGCGACTGAATGGGATTTGAATGTGGTTTTGGGGCAGGTTACTCGGCCGCCCTTTGAGCCGATGGCAGCCTGCCATCTACACTACCTTTCTTGGAAGGTGGTGTTCTTGGCAGCACTCATGTTGGCTCGGCGGGTAATTGAGCTTCAGGCCCTTGTGTCAGACAGGCCTTACACAAGGTTCTATAGGAACTGGGTGGTGCTTCACACGCACCCCAAGTTCCTTCCGAAAGTGGTCTCCTTCCACCTCAACCAGGAGGTGGTGCTGCCTACCTTCTTTCCCAGGCCGCATGCCAGTCGGACAGAGACAGTACTGCATACCCTGGACTGTAAGAGGGCGTTGGCCTTCTATATTCAGCGTACGCAGGGCCATAGAAGTGCTTCTCAGCTCTTCGTATCCTACAACCCCAGTAAGCTGGGCATGGCTGTTTCCGCTGTCCACCTGGGTGGCGGACTGTATCGCCTGGGCATACAGGGCAGCCGAGCTTCCGTTGCAGTCCTATTATTGTGTTTGCTAATTTTTGCCGTCTTTTTAGCTATGTCATTTGTCTGAGCAAGATGGCACCCTTGGGCGTGAAGAGGACTGCGTATTTTATTTTATTTTATTTATTTCTCTTATATACCGTGCTGTTTGATATCAGTGCGGTTTACATGGAACATCAAGGTATTTTACGGTGGGGGATTACACTGTAATTACAAATAACAGGGATCTCAACTTGGATAACCATATTAACTATTTACAGGGAACATGGGCTATGGAGGGTTAAGTGGCTTGCCCAAGACCACAAGGAGCACCTGTGGGACTAGAAACCCCAGTCCTTCCAGCCGAAGGTTGCTGTTCTTTAGTGGGATTTGAACCCCCGACCTTCCGGCCTGAAGTACCTTGCCCCAACCACTAGGCCACTCCTCCACTCCTGATGCGTGATGCAATTCCCAAAGGCTTTCTCTGAAAGCTGGGGATTTGCTCCGCACGAGGGCTCCGTCGGCGCCGACATCACCCATATGTGAGGACTGATTCCTGCTGTCTCCGGAGAACACCTGTTACAGGTGAGTAACTACACTTAATTGGAGATTCCATCATCAGAGGCACCAACTTGGGAACACAGTTCAAAGGAGAGAAAATGGTCAAACGCATCCCAGGCTCTTCAGCCAGCAGGAATACAAACCAAATTGTTGGTATAGTTAGTGCAGAAAGTGAGCACTCCAAAATTGATGTTATTATCCACTTAGGTACAAATGACCTGACTAGAAACAGTGGCTCTGCAGTTCAAACGAACTTTCAGACTCTGGGAGAAAAGCTCAAACCCATTCTTAACACTGTAGCATTCTCAGAAGTTCTACCTGTTCTTGGTAAGGAGTCAGCGAGGCTGCAATGCATGATGAGCTTTAATACATGGCTCCAAACCTGGTGCAAACAAAAAGGATTTAGATATATAGGCAACTGGGGAAATAGATGGAACAACAAGAGGCTGTACTGTGTTGATCGACTACATCTCTCTGTCGCAGGGAAAAGGATCCTAAGTGAAAATTTTAGGCATGTGAGCAGGCATTTAAACTAGGGAAAGGGGATGACAGATGGAAAAGAACAAGTTCAGGACATCACTCCCAGCAAAAACTTAACATTGGAAACATCCACACTATTAACACACACATGAACGGCAAGTGGGAAGAGCGTGTAGAAGAAAATCCATGCAAAATACAGGCAAAGCAGTCGACAAATACTGGAAAGCAATGAGCACAAATGCTCAAAGTCCAGCCAACAAAGTTCCTGACCTGGAAGCCCTAATGGTAAAAATGGTCTTGGACATTGTGGCCATTACAGGAACATGGTTTAACGAGTCACATGAATTGCATATAGCCATAGCTGGCTCTAATTTATTTAGACAAGAGAGAAAAGTCAGAAAAGGAGGTGTTGCAGCCCTATATGTCAAAAGTAATATTAACGCTGCTGAAATGCAGGGGACAGGGAAAAGAAGCACTATGGATTGTGTTGGAAAGAGAAGATGGCACTATTGTCCATACTGGTGTAGTCTTCAGGCCTCCAACTCAAGCCATACAAATTGATAGAGACTTGATTATTGATATTGCAAAGGTAGCCACGAAGGGGGAAGTGATCATATTGGGTGACTTTAATCTACCTAATGTGGTTTGGAGTATTCCTTCTGCAAATCTGGAAAGAAGCAAAAAAAATTGTGGATGCCTTCCAAGATGCATTGCTTAGACAAATGGTGATGGATCCGACCAGGGAAAGTTCAGTGCTGGATTTAGTACTCACCAACTGAGGTAGCATGTCAAATGGGTGGGTGCCCATGTGAGCAGCAGCGATCATCACATGGTGTGGTTTGACTAAAAAACCAAGGCAGAATCCCCTCACAGCAAGCTCAAGACTTCAAAAGTTCTGACTTCAGTAAAATGGCCAAGTGCCTGAATGAGGAGTTGGCAGGATGGGAAGAGGTAAGGGAAGTGGAATTGCAGTGGGCTAAACTAAAGGAGGCAGTAAAAGGGTCAACATATACATATGTAAGGAAAGTAAATAAAAAGAGGAAAAGGAAACCTATTTGATTCTCCAAAGAAGTGACTACACAAAGGCAAAAAACACAGCTTTCACAAAATTCAGACATTCGCAAACAGAGGAACACAGAAAAGAATACAGAATAAAACTAAAAGAGACAAAAAGAGAAATAAGGATAGCAAAATCAAAGGCAGAAGAAAAGATGGCTAAAGATCTGAAGCGTGATGACAACTTTTTTCAGGTATATTCGGAAGAAGAAGATGATCAGAGGTGAAATTGCAAGAAGCAAGTGCTGAGAACGGATTTGTGGAAAGTGACATTGAAAAAGCAAAAATGCTAAACAAATACTTTGTTTTTACTAAAGAAAATCCTAGAGAAGGACCACCTGTGATTGACAAATATACAGATGGGAATGGAGTAGATACTACACCATTCACAGAAGATGATGTGTTTGAACAGCTTGCAAAACTGAAAGTGGATAAGGCCATGGGACCAGATGGGATACATACCAGGATACTGAAAGAGCTCAGAGGTTCGTGCAGGGCCTTATCTTCTCTGACTTCAGATGAGCAAGGGGTGTAAGAATCATGAAAGGCAGAAAGAGATGCTGTTTGGCCCCAAGTCCACTGTCTCTGCCCTGTCATCAGCTTTGGAATCGGCACCATAGGGGGCGGCTGCGGAGGACTCTGATCCCAGCAGTCGCCAAGCTCTCATGGAGCCCTGATGTCACGGAACATCAGACCAATGACCAACTGTGGAGGGCAGTCCTTGGACGGAACAGATTTCATACAAGTCCTCATCAGACGATGTCTGTACCGTGGGTAAGACCCGCAAGCAGGAGAGGTCCTCAAAGCTGCCTTGGTGGGAAGTGGTTCCCACCCCCTTAGAGGATCACTCTCAGACTGCTGAGGAAACTGGCATCAGGACAGTTACCTTCGGTGCCCATGCTGGTGGCTGCGGAGCCTTCAGGCCTTGCGGCCAGAATGGTGTCCCTGGAATGTAGCCTCATTGCCTTCCTGGTGAGTGAGAAGACCCCGGTTTCGGTCACCTCCGGTTACCTCCAGTTCCTCGGGGCTGGCGATGGGTCCCTCCATCGTGAGGTCTTGCCAGAGGAGATAGTCTGTCCTGAAACAGCATGCACTGTGGGCCGATTCCGATGATCACTCCCGGTCTCAGTCCAAGCTTAGGGTTTCTCCACAGAATGCATCTAAGTTGGACCGCCGGGATCCCCAGCTGCTGTCCTCACCCCTGACTGCGCACGGGCACGATTTCCTGCCTGCGCTTTGAGCTCCCTTTCAATTCGGAATGGGAAATAGATGAGTCTCTTGATACCTCTTGGCATAAGGACGTTCTGTTGGACCCCTCTACTCCTCAGGAGCAGGAGGTCCCTGTTGGAGGACCTCTCCTTCCTGGACTTTGTCCAGGATTTGGGTAAGACCCTCGCCTTCAACATTGAGGCAGAGGAGGAACTTGGACATACTTCAGTATGACTCTCCTCCCAAGGAGGCCATAACTGCCAGTGCCTCCCATCTTCGAGCGCCTCCTTTTCAGGATGTGGGAAGCTGGTTACAGTTCCCATTGTGAGCAAGTGCCCGATTCCATCTATCAGGTCCGCAAGAGCCCTGGCTTCGAAAAAACTCAGCCACCACACAACTACATGGTGGTGGAGTAGGCCATGCGCCGGATCAAAAGCCAGAAGACGCACTCCTCTGCTCCCAGGTCGGGAGGCCCGCACTATGGATGGGATTGATAAGCAGTGTTTCCAGGGCTCAATGCTCATGGCCTGTATCCAGATTTACTAGCTGTACATGGGCATGTACTTGAGAGACCTGGCAAAGAGCTCGCCAGGTTCTCAGCTGGGCTATCGGATGACCACCTCCAGTGCTTCCAAGGCCTGGTGTCCATGGTCAAAGAGTGCTCCAAGTATGTGACTCAAGCGGCCTATAATGACCAAGTCTGTGGCTAGAGTGAAGAAGAAGAAGGCTTATGGTTTTCAGTCCCAAGATCTCTGGTCGTAGGAGGAGAGCCAGCTCCAAATCAACTTCCATGAGCTCCGAGCAATGCGAATGCCCTGCGGGTCTGCCAGCACTACCTGTCGAATCAGGTTGTTCAGAAAATCAGGTGGCAATGTTCCGCATCAACAAACAGGGCGGCACGGGATCCTTCCTTCTCTGCTGGGAGGTGATCAGACTCTGGAATTTCGCAAACCGAGGGGGTATGCTCCTCTGGGCCATCTACCTCCCAGGGCAGGAAAATGTCCTGGCAGGGTGCTGCAGCCTCATGAGTGGACCCTCAGCCCCCCAGTGGCACGGGATATCTCCTCACGGCCGATGTGTATATTCTTCACTGGTGCAAGGGCCTACGTATGCTTACCCACCCATGCCCTTGGTGGCCAAGACCTCCTTCAAGGTCCAGATAGACAAGGCCAAAGTGATCCTTATCTCTCCACACTGGCCCCGGCAGCTGTGGTACCCGCTGCTGCTCTCTTTCTCAGGCGCCACCCATTCTCCGGGAACAAGCAGGAAGTCAGTCCTCACATGATGTTGATGCCAAGGGTACAATCTTGCCTCGGTCTCCTTTTTTTTTTTTTTTTTTTCCCCCCTGCAGAGCCCACCGGATGTGTGTCTTTTTTTTTTTTTTCCCCACGGAAAGAGAGTTTATCTTGGAAGTTCTCGTCCCCTGTCAAGTACCGGTTCCCTTTCCCGCACCTGAGCTCACTTCCCTCACCATCGCATCTCAGATTTCATATTTTCTTTTCTTGTTTTTTGACTGGCATGGTTTTGTGCCCTTTTCACTGGCAGAGCCCTGGGTGTTTGACTTCTCTGGAGCCCTTTTTCACCCAATGGCCTCTGCCAGCGGCTTCAAAAAGTGTGATCGGTGCTCACGGACCAGGTCCCTCACTGAAACACTTGACTGCTGCCTCCGTTGTCTCGGGTAGACCACGACCCCTTGGATTGTGGCCTCTGTAAAAAGATGGCTTCTAAGACCATTAAGAGTCAGCAGCAGCAGCAACGTGACAAGATCTTCCAAAGGTCAGACTCTGCCCCGGAGTCTCCAGCAACATCACGCTCCAAGGCCCCTTCTGGGACCCTGGATCCCCGAAGTGACACGCCGTCTAAGACTGAGGTCAGGGGTCCTCCGAGTGGAGCATCCTGGAGGTTGGAGCACAAGAAGAAGAAGAAATCCTCAAGGGTGGCATCTATGGAAGAGTCAGGGAAGGCGGGTAAATCCCGTGCTTGGTTCCACAGTCCACCCCATGAGTCCGAGGAATCTGAGCGGGAGTGGCCTACTAAGGTCTCCCAAAAAGATTCATCGACCTCTGGTGACCAGCGTCGGATCCCCAAGGCCATCCTGGTCGAGGACTCCCCCTTGTTGGAATCGGCACTGGGCCCAAGGTCCTCTGTGCCCATGCTGAAGACTGCAGTCTCATCTGGACTGGAGACCAGAATGGCAGCCTTGGAGCACAGCTTATCTGCCTTCATGGCCCAGCAGTGGGCCTTGATGCCCCGTTCCACCAGGTCATCTGCCCAGACCACCAGGCCCTCGACCTCGAGGACATCCCCGGACGTCGAGCTGATCCTCGAGTCAATCCTTGATACCGGTCTCAATCCTGATTCTTGGAATTGAGGTCTTCCCCGATGAATGGCCGCCGCGGCTCCTGCAGAGCTGCTGAGGGGCGCACCGATGGTTGGGCTAGTTCCCCGACCTCAAAACCCGGCCTAGCTTCAATGACACCACAGACTATGAATCTGATTGGGAGACTGAGGATGAAGAATCCCCAGATACCTGTTGCCACTGCAACATGCCCTCAGAGGCCTGGTGTCAGTCCCCGCCTAAAGATATGGTCTTCCTCTAGACTTCGTGCGGGACATGTCAAAGGTGTCATTTGACACCAAGTCAGAGGAGGACCCTCGCAAGGAGGAGCTCGAGAGCCTCCAGTATGAAGCCCCTCTGAAGGAGGCACTTACAATGCCCATTCCCCCGATCTTGGAACGGCTGCTCCTCCACATGTGGGAAACACTGGCATTGGTGCCCTTTATGAGTTGACGGCTGGACTCGATGTATCGGGTTTGCTGGAGCCCAGGCATCCAGAAAGCACAACTGCCACACAACTCCATTGGTAATGGAGTAAGCTATCTGTCTGCTGTAGAGCCAGAAGACTCACTCCTTAGTGCCTCCAGGTAGGGAGGCCCGCACCTTGGATGCCCTGGGCAGAAAGTGCATGGGCCATGTACGTGAGGGATCTGACAAAGGAACTCGCCGGGCTCTTGGCTGGTCTCTCTGAGGAACCCTTTCAGCGGTTCCAGAATCTGTCCTCTGTCATCAGTGTGCTCTAAATTCATGACTCGAGCAGTCTGACTACTTTGAGTCCGTGGCTAGAGTAGCCATGGCGGGTATCGGTGCCAGACGCCAGGCTTGGCTACAGTCTTCCAACCTGGAGCAATGTGTTCAGAATAAATTGGTTGATGTCCCCTAGGCTGCAGAGTTGGAGTCCAAGTTCCTGATAGGGACTAGGCTCTCCAAGTAGACTGTTACCCCTCCTGACGGAAGGCCCAGAGTAAAAAGCCCCCTTATGCGAGGAAGGGAAAGGCTTATGGAAACTACCCTCAATATCAGGCCTCCCCAGATCCCTAGCAGGGTCAGCAGGCCAAAGGACAAAGGCATGGCCCTCGTAAGCCCAAGATGCCCAAAACCCAGGCACCGGCCCCAGCCCAGCCTGGTTGGAGCTTTTGACTCCTTGGGCATAGCCTTTCCACCCCAGGAGGCCCACCCCAGCAGTCCACATGGGGACATCTCGTCCTGTTTGCCCACAGGTGGCCAACCATCATCGCCAACACCTGGGCCCTCCAGATGATCAAGGAGGGCTACCTCCTCCACTTGGAGCAGACTCCCTCGCCCTTCTTCCTGGGAGAGCCCACCAGGACTCCCCTCCACCAGACCTTGCTACTTCAGAAGCTCACAGGCCTTCTCGAGGACAAGGCGTTGAAACTTGTACCCCCACACCTCTTGGGCAGAGGGTTCTACTCCAGATACTTCCTCATTCCAAAAAGAACAGGAGGCCTAAGGCCGATCCTAGACCTGAGGGACCTGAACAGGTTCCTGGTGAAGGAGAAGTTCTAGATGCTCTCATTTGGGACTTTGCTAACATACCATACAAATAAACAAAAACAAACCCAAACTAATATTAAATCACACAAATATCCCACCCTATACATAGTTTCAATGCTACCCTCTTTGGTAACTAACCAGGTCAGATTATATTCCATCTGGAATGTAATTTGTACTGTTTGTACATGGTTCTTATGTTAACTAAAAAGTTCACGAATGTCCCATGTATTAGGACTAGACATGCATATCTGTCATGCCTTGTACACCTTGTTCAGATTATATTCCAGGTACACAATCTGGAACGTAATTTGTACTGTTTGTACATAGTTATGTTACCTTTAAAAAGTTCTCGAATGTTCCATGTATTAGGACTAGACATGCATATCTGTCATGCCTGTATCACTTGTTCATTGTAAACTGCATCCGATCCATGGGAGGGTGCAGTATAAAAGTGTTTGTTAGATAAATAAATAAATAAAATAAATATCTCCATCGGGAGACTGGCTATGCTCCTTGGACTTAAAGGATGCATATACACACATCCTCATCCATCCCAGCAACAGACAATACCTCAGGTTTGTGGTGGGGGGTGCCCACTACTAATACATGGTCCTACACTTTGGCCTGGCCTCTGCCCCAAGAGTCCTTCATCAAGTGCCTAGCAGTGGTCATGGGCCACCTCTGCCCCCCTACCTGGATGACTAGCCCATCAGAGGGAGCTCGGCTGCCAGGGTGCAGGAGGCCACGGTCCACACCATCAGCATCCTACACCTTGGGTTCTTCATAAACCACCACAAATCTCCCCTCCTCCCGATGCAGTGTCTGGATTTCATAGGAGCCCGGCTTGACACCCTCCAAGCCAGACATTCCTGCCCCAAGACAGAGCCAACCGTCTCAGGGCGCTAGCCACAGACACACCATGTCTGCTCACCTTCTGTTATGCCTGCTAGGCCACATGGCATCCATGCTCCATGTCACCCCAGGTGCTCGCCCCCATATGAGTGGCGGCTCAATGGTGCCATTGATTGTAGTGGACCCAGGCCATTGTACGGCTGCAGGACAGAGTGACCCGCCAACTTAAGGACTCCCTTGGCTGGTAGCAGGCTCTGCAGCAGCTCCAGGCAGGGATGCCTTCCAGGCCTTCCGATTTCCAGAGGGTCCTCACCATGGATGCCTCCCTGCTGTGGTGGGGTGCACACTGCGAAGATCTCAGCACCCAGGGCCACTGGTCGCAGTCAGTCAATTGTAGATCAACCTGCTGGAGCTTTGGGCCATATTGCTGGCTGTCCGAGCCTTTCACCACCACCTGCAGCACCGGTCAGTGCTGGTCCAAACGAACAATCAAGTGGCAATGTTCTACATGAACAAGCAGGGGGGCACAGGGTCCTATGCCCTCTATCAGAAGGTGGTGGCTCTCTTCTCTTTTGCGCTCCACAGTGGGATGCTCCTGTGTGATGTGTATCTTCCAGGCCAGCTCAACGCCCCAGCAGACAAGCTGAGCAGGGTCATCGAGCCGCATGAGTGGTGGCTGGACCCCAGGGTGGCCTCTCGGCTCTTCCAACTCTGGGGGGTTCCACTGATGGACCTCTTCACAAGTCTGACCAACACTCAGATGCCCTGCTTCTGCTCCCAACAGCCACACCCCTCACGGATGGTAGTGGACGTGTTCCTCATCCCGTGGATGGGAGGTCCTTCTCTTTGCCTTCCTACCCATACTGCTGATTGCCAAGACCCTTTTCAAGGCTCAACATGATGGAGCATTGCTGATACTGATTGTCCCCTGGTGGCACAGGCAACCATGGTTCCGGCTGCTCCTCTGCTTGTCCTCTGTGGCCCTAGTCCCCCTGGCGAGTGCCCCGGGGTTACTCTCACACGAGAAGAGCTCCCTCCAACACCCCAACCTGGGGTCCCTGTTGCTAACGGCTTGGCTGATGGATAGCCTTGTCCCCATTCAATCTTTCAAGGAAGGTAGAGGAGGTCCACCTGGCCTCCCAGATGGTCTCCATGAGATGGGCCTACGCTTTCAAATGGCGCAGATTCTGAGTGTGGTGCATGGAATGGCAAGTTTACCTGTTCACGTGCTCTTTGCAGCTTGTATTGCAATATTTCCTCACCTGTCACAGACAGGACTGAAGTCCAACTCGGTTAGGGTGCACCAGAGTACTCGAGTGGCGCACCACCACCTTATCGAGGGCAAGCTCTTCTCTGGCCAGCCTTTCATGACCCGCTTCTTGTGGGGCTTCCTGTTATCCAAACTCCCCATCTGCTCTCCAGTGGCAGTGGGACCTCAATGTGGTGCTATCCAAGCTCACTGGGCCGACATTCGAGCCCTTGGCTACATGTCGCCTATGGTACTGTCGTAGAAGGTCATCTGCCTAGTGGCGCTCGTGTCTGCTCACAGGGTCAGTGAGCTTCAGGTGTTAGTGGTGGATCCACCATGCACAGGGTCCTATAAGAACAGAGTGGTGCTCCGCATGCACGCACCCCATGTTTCTTCCCAAGGTGGTGTCCCCATTCCACCTTTTTCCTTGGCCTCATGCCAGCAGGGTGGAGACCGTCCTTCATACCTTGAATTGTAAGAGGGCCCTGTCCTTCTACCTTCAATGTGCCCAGGGCCACTGCAATGCCTCTCAGCTTTTTGTCTCCTGTGATCCCAGTCGGCTGGGGGAGGCGGTGACCAAGCAAACTCTGTCCACTTGAGTGGTGGACTGCATCGCCCTCGCCTATGAGCAGGCTGGGCTCTCGCTGGAGCACTGGTCACGGCGGCATCTGTGACAAGCCTGCGTTCTATCTCTCTGTTGGACATCTGCTGGGTCACCAGCTGGTCTTCAAGCCATACCTTCGCAGCTCATTACTGCTTGTAGAGGGAGTACCGATGGGACAGTGCCTTTGGCCAGGCCATACTCTGTCACCTGTTCGGGGTGTAGGCATCTCCTGCCCTCCGACCTTTCTGTGTTCAGGCTAACCGAGTGCTGATTCTCGCTGGACACTTGGGTCTCTGGAGTCTTTCCTTAAGACTGAATTGCTGCTGCTCACAGCTCACCTTTTCCTGGTCACCCATGGCGTTTCTACAGGTTTCTCGGTAGCCTGTAGCTAGGGAGTCCCATATGTGAGGACTGACTTCCTACTTGTTTCCATAGAAAGCGTAGTTACTTACTTGTCCCCGGAGAACACCTATTACATCAGGAATCGTTTCTCACAACCCTCCCTCCTCTCCATGACCGAGGCAAGATGGCACCCTTGGGCGGAGGGGGGCCACGCATGCGTGATGCATATCCCAATGGCTTTCTTTGAAAGCTGGAGAGAAGCTTCCACACAGGGCAGCGTTGGTATCATCCATATATGAGGACTGATTCCTGCTGTCCCTGGAGAACACCTATCTACACTTTTCACTGGGCTTTGCCCCGTATCTGATCTCTCAGAGCAGGACCTTCTTGCATCCCAACCTCCAGTCATTAACTCTAATAGTGTGGATGCTGAAAGGAGAGGCCTTGCTCAGCTTCACTTGTCTAGGGACATCGAGGATGTCCTCGTGTCCCACAAGGCTTCCACCAGGAGAGCGTACACCCTCAAATGGCATAGGTTCTTGGTCTGGTGTGCGGATAGAGGATTTGACTAGTTCTCCTGTTCAGGTGATCCTGCAGTACCTTCTGCACCTCTACCGGCTGGATTAAAGTCCATTTCCATCAGGGTGCATCTGAGTGCCCTTGCAGCCTACCATTATGTGGTTGACGGGCATTCCTTGTCAGTTTATCCTCTCATTGGTTGCTTCATGAGGGGCCTCTTGCTCTCGCAGCCTCCTATTTACCTGCTGCCGGTGACTTGGAACCTGAATGTGATTCAGGGTGAGCTGATTGACACTCCTTTAATTTTATATTTATTGCATTTTATTTAACATCTTGTGCCAACATCTTGTATCTATTATGCATTTATAAATATGAAAATAAACATCTGCTATTCAACAATACTGTGTACAAAGCATTTTCTTATCTTACTTTGCAGGGATCTCTATATGTATTTAAATCTTAATTTCCCATTCTTTTAACCATTTTAACAAATTTGTGACAGTTATTTACATATCTCAGCCATCCCTGTGGCATATATATTCCTTTACATTTTACTGTTTATTAAATCTTCCTGCTTTACCTATTTGCTGCTTCTAAATTACACATTATCATATATTCTTCATATATTCTTCACTTGTCTAGTTAGCTATTAACATTCCTACATGATGTCAATGTAAATGAAAGATAAAACAGAAAAATCCCCACCCCCTATTCCTCCCTACCCTTTTCCACCATCCCCCTTACCCCTCTCTCCCGACACCTTGTTCATATTACTTTAGTGCAATTATGTTCTTATTAGCTATCTAGTGAGATTTATGTTATGTATTTGGTTACAAACGGGGCCCAGATTTCCTGACATTGATTATCCTTATCTTTTTGACTTGCAGTCATACTGTCCATCACATAGATCGATCGCATTCTTTCGCGCTAAGCATGTAGGCGTAAATGCCTCTTTCCAGCCCAAGGCAATCTCAGTTGTGGCTGCCATCATACACATTCTTGCCAATCTGCCCTTCGGCTCCTCCCACCCCCGTTCCTTCACTCCCAGCAAGACCTTGAGGATTCCCCATTCAACTGTATGCCCCACTAGCTCCTCCACCTCTCCTTGTATTAGCTCCCAATAGTCTACAACATAGTTTATAGTCCCTAAATACGTTTATAGTTCCTTTGTTCCTTACACTCTCTCCAGCATAGTTTCTTCCCTTTTCTCATCATTTGGTGCAGACTCATTATGTCCTCTCATTTGTGTCCCATTCTCCCCTCATTTGCTTCATCCCCCACCTTCCAAAAGCTTGTCACACTCTCATGTTCATTCATACCTTTTCCTTATGCCAACCCCCTGGAAATTGAGTCTGTTCAGGTTTGGGAGTCCGATACTTAGGGAGCTGAAGGTTCCACCAGTGCATTGTGCTGTCTTTTCAGGCATTTGCCATTATCCACTCTGTCATTTTGGTGCTTCCCTAGGTCTCGTGATTGATTCTGTAGTAATAGTCTCCATTCCAGGGATATCTAGATCCTTCATTGCTGCTACTGTCGCCACGCGTGTCTTAACTCGCACAGTCTTTCCCTCTAGTGAGCGAAGGGGAAATAACCATTTGTATCTCACCTCTTCATTCCTCAATCTTTGAGTGATATCTTTAAGTTCCCTTCTTTTGTGCAATGTAGTCATCGACAAGTTCTAGTAGATTCTAGTAGTGTGTAAAGAGTTGCCCCTTGTTATCCAAATTTTTAGTACCCGTTCTCTGTAAACACCGAGTGGCTTGCCGCCTGGCTGTAAGTTTGTGTTCCATGTAAACCGCACTGATGCCGAATAGCGCGGTATATAAGAGTCTGTAAATAAATAAATAAATTTCAATATTATGTGAGCCCCATTCCAAAGAACCTTTTTTCCTGGCCCTTATGAGGATTGGTTCTTTTATCCAGGAGCTATGAAAACAGACCACTATGTCTGTTGGCAGGTTTTCTCGGGGTCCCCCAAGTGCCCGGTATGTGCAGTCCAATTTTATTTGTGGTCTGCCTGCCTCTTCCATAATATAGAGACTAGAGACCATTTCCTCCACCACATGGGCACTATTCTGGTATGCGGGTTCCTCTGGTAAGCCTCTGAATCTTTTTTTTTTTTTTTTTTTTTTTGCGATTTCTCTTTTTCATGTCTTCCAGCTATTCTGCCATAGTCTCTTGTGCTTGTTCTAATAGCTGCACCCTCTGATCCAGTGTTTCATTTTTCTCTCCTTGTATCTCCATCTGATGTTCCACATTTTCAATTTGTCGACCAAACGCCACTAATTCTGATTTCAAGTCTGTAGCTGGTGTCGCAAATTCACTAGTTACTCTCCAGTTTGGACCTCTGTGGCCCCCCGGATGTGCCTTTTGCTGCCCAGTTTCTGGGGCTTCAGTGGCCTGGCAACGCATGGGGCCTCACCCGACACCATTTTTGCTGTATCCTTCTTCGTTCCAGCTGTTTGTTCAAATGCGTAATCCATGAGGTCCACGGGGTTATTTTTCCCTGCCATCCTTTTTCGGGGGGGGGGGGGGGGGTTAGCGTTGGCGATACCTTGTTGGTTTTTTTTTTTTTTAATTCTCCGGGAACAAACAGGAAGTCAGTCCTCACATATGGGTGACGTTAGCTCCGACAGAGCCCGCGCGGAACCATCTCCCCAGCTTTCAAGGAAAGCCTTTGGGAGATGCACCACGCACGTGTGGTCCACTTCCTGCCCAGGGGTGCCATCTTGCCTCAGTCTTCTGCGGAGCCCTTTGGATATTATCCTTTTCTCCCTGGAAAAAGTCTGACTTTTTTTTTTTTTTTTAATAATTAAATTTTGTCCCGTTTTCATACCGGTTCCTTCTCTCGCCCGAGCCAGCTCGCCTCTGGTTTGTCTATCAATTTTCCACTTTTTTAATTGAGGTCTGCCTTGACTGGCATGTTCACCCCTTTTCAGCCAAAGACCTGCTGAAAGGCAGGGACCCCCTTTTTACAATGGCCTCAAGTGGCTTCAAAAAGTGTGACCAGTGTGGCAAAGTTATGTCATTTACTGATCCATACGACTACTGCTTCCGATGCCTTGGCCCAACTGCGACTGCAAGCTCTGCAGAACAATGACCCCAAAGGCCTTAGAGTCACCATCAGCAGCAGGAAACATTTTTTCATAAGTCTGACTCCACCCCGGAGTCTCTGGTAACACCACGCTTCAGGGCCCCCTCTGATACATCGGTGCCCTGTGAAGCCAGAGCCTCCTTGAAATCCCACGGCCGCAGTTCCTCCGAGCAGAAGTCCCCGGAGGTGAAACATAAGAAGAAGAAACCCTCGAAGAACACCTTGGAGGACAGACCTGAAAAGAGAGGTGAAATCCCACCCCAAGTCCAGCAGTCCCAGGTGTGAGTCCGAGGAGTTGGGGCAGGAGTGGACTTCCAAGTTGGCTCACAAGGAGTCGTCGGCTCCCGCCAACCGGCCTCAGGCCTCCGAGGCCATCCTCATCGAGAGCTCCCCCTCGATAGTACCAGTATGAGGCCTGAAATCCTCAGTGCCCGTATCAAAGGCTGTGGAGCCAACTGGCATGAAGACCAGAATGCCAGCCCTAGAGAGCAGTATATCTGCCCTAGTGGCCAATGCAGGAGACGTTTGTCTGGCTCATCCAGTTCATCCACCCTGACGACTGGACCCTCGACATTGAAGGCTTCCCCAGACGTCAAGCTGGTCTCGAGTGCCACCGGCCTCAAGAGAGGCCCTGGTCAAGGTCCCAGTCCTGTTTTTCGGAACACCGATCCTCCCTGGCTAGCGCCCATGGCTCGGACCTACAATCCTCCAGAGAGCGGTCCTCGACCGAGATGATCGTGCGGCATCAGACTCATACTCCAACTTCGAGTCCAAATGGGAGACTGTAGGCCAGGGACAGGGTCCAAGAAAGCCAAAATCCCGAGGCACCATCTCAGGCCCAGCCCGGAGGAGGCTTTCGAATGCCTCAGCCCAATGCCCACACCCCAGGGGGTCCTCTGCTGACCACAGGGGGGCGCCTAGCCCTGTTTGCCCACAAGTGGGCAGCCATCACCACCGATACCTGGGTGTTGCAGGTGGTCAAGGAGGGTTACCTCTTCCACCTACATCTGGCACTGCCCCCGTTCTTCCCAGGAGAGCCCACCAGACCTCTCCTTCACCAGACCCTGCTCCTCACCGAGCTAGCAGGACTACTCTAGAACAAAGCAGTGGAGCTATTCCCAAAACACCTCTGGGGTACCGGCTTCTACTCCAGGTACTTCCTTGTCCCCAAGAGGACTGGGGGCCTCAGGCCCATCCTGGACCTGCAAGAGCGCAGCAGGTTTCTGGTCAGGGAAATGTTTGATGCTCTCCCTTGGAACACCAGTGCTGCCATTCCTCCAGCAGAGAGATTGGCTTTGCTCCTTGGACCTAAAGGATGTCTACATTCACATCCTAATCCACACCAGCCACAGAAAATATCTCTGGTTCGTGGTGGGGGACAGCACTACCAATACAGGGTACAGCCCTTCGGGCTGGCTTTGTTTCCAAGAATCTTTAAAAAGTGCCTCACGGTGGTTGCATCCCATCTCAGGCTTCAAGGGGCCTTTGTCTTCCCCCTATCTGGATGACTGGCTCATAAAGGGGGGACACAGCTGTAGAGGCACAATGCACCACCGGATGCACCATAAATGCCCTGCAGCACCTAGGAATTGTCATAAACTACCCCAAGTCCTACCTCACTTACGCTCAGAGCCTAGAGTTCATAGGGGCGCAGCTGGACACCATTCCGGCAAAAGCCTTCCTCAGGAGTGGTGAGTATGCCTCAGAAGATCTAGCCGCAGAGATGCAATGGCACAGGACATTACCTGCCCGGCTTCTCCTCCACCTGCTGGGACACATGGCCTCCATGGTCCACGTGACCCCAGATGCCCACCTACAAATGAGAGCAGCCCAGTGGTGCCTTCACTCTCAGTGGTGCCTCGGCTCTCAATGGACCCAGACTACAGGCAGGCTCGGGGACAGGGTGCACGAGATCCACCAGCTGGCAAGATTCCCTTGGATGGTGGCAGAATCCAGGTCACCTTTAGGCCGTGATGCCCTTTCAGGCACCCACCCCACAGAAAGCCCTCACCACAGATGCCTCTCTAATGGGCTGGGGAGTGCATTGCGGGAGCCTCCAGACACAAGGCTTCTGGTCCCAGAGAGAATTTGAAATGTAGATCAACCTGCTGGAAATCAGAGACATATTCCTGGCCCTCAAAGCCTTCAGCCACCAAATACAGCACCACGCGGTGCTGATACAGCCCGACAATTCGGTCGCAATGTTCTACATGAACAAACGGGGGAACGGGGTCATACCCCCTCTGCCAGGAGGCAATCGCCCTCTGCTCTTATGCCGTACGCAGAGGGATGCTCCTGAGGGTGGTCTACCTCCCAGGCCAGGACAGTATCTTGGCAAAGCTGAACAGGGTACTCCAGCTTCTCGAGTGGCGCCTGGACCCAGTAGCCTCATGGCTGTTCCGGCTCTGAGGCATCACAGTGATGGACCTGTTCACCAGTCCGGACAGTGTGCAGTTGGCCTCTTTCTGCTCCTGCTGACCGCACCCCTTTCGGGTAGCGACAGATGTATTCCTCATCCCGAGGTTGGAAGACCTGTATGTCTTCCCCCCCCCCAACACCACTGGTAGCCAAGACCCTGTTCAAGGCTCAACACGACAGAGCGTCACTACTGCTGATAGCCCCTCAGTGGCCCAGACAGCCCTGGTTCCCACTGCTCCTTTCCTTATAGACGGTACCACCAATTCCTCTGGGCTGAGCCCCAGGACTACTCTTGCAGGAGCAGGGCACGCTCCTTCACCCCAACCTGGGGTCCCTCTTGCTCATGGCTTGGCTGTTTAAAGGGTAGCACTAGCCCCCTTCAACCTTCCACGGGATGTAGACGATATCCTCCTGGCTTCTTGGAAGGCCTCTATGAGAAAGGGCGTACGTTTCTCACTGTGTCGCACAGAGAAACGGATGAACCTCTTCTGCTCAGTGCACATGGTACTCCATAAGAACATAAGATATGCCATACTGGGTCAGACCAAGGTCCATCAAGCCCAGTATCCTGTTTCCAACAGTGGCCAATCTAGGTCATACGTACCTAGCAGTTTCCCCAAAAGACACAGGTTCCACAATGCTTGTACTGGGTCAAGTATTGATATCCTGGGTCCCTTCTTAATAATGGTTTATGGACCTTTCCTCCAGGAACTTGTCCAAACCTTTTTTTAAACCCAGCTACACTAACAGCCTTTACTACATCCTCCAGTAACAAATTCCAGAGTTTGATTACATGTTGAGTGAAAAAATATTTTCTTTTATTAGTCTTAAATAGTTTACCCTGTAGCTTCATTGCATGTCCCCTAGTCTTTCTATATTCTGATAACGTAAACAATCGATCTACGTTTACCATTCCACTCCGTTCATTAATTTATAGACTTCTATCATATCTCCCCTCAGCCGTCTCTTTTCCATGTTAAAGAGCCCTAACCTTTTTAGCCTTTCTTCATAGGAGTATCCTTCCATCCACTTTACCATTTTGGTGGCTCTTCTCTGAACCTTTTCTAATAACGCTATATCCTTTTTAAGATACGGCGACCAGAATTGCACACAATATTCAAGGTGCGGTCTCACCATGGAACGATATAGAGGCATTATAATATCTTTTGTTTTATTTTCCATTCCATTCTCCAATACCTGCTCCACCTATCGCAGGCGGGACTGAAGTCCAATTCAGAGTACACCTAAGCTCCATCATGGCGCAACACCACTCAGTCAAGGGGAAGCCTCTCTCGGCTCAGCCCCTTGTGTCTCAATTCCTACGGGGCCTCATGTTGTCTAAACCTCCCGTCTGCCCTCCGGCGGCAGAATGAGACCTTAATGTGGTGCTCTTGCAACTCACTAAGCCTCCGTTTGAGCCTTTAGCTACCTGCCACCTACAGTACCTCTCCTGGAAAGTAGCCTTCCTTGTAGCACTCACATCAGCTCACAGAGTTAGCAAGCTCCAGGTTCTGATTGCAGAGCCCCCTTACACTGCCTCTTATCCCATGACTTCTTATTTTGCCAAGAGTCTCTCATTAGGGATCTTATCAAAAGCTTTCTGAAAATACAGATACTGTATTAACCGGCTCATCTTTTTATCTACCTGTTACACCTTCAAAAAATATAACAGATTAGTAAGACAAGACTCTCCTTGGCTAAATCCATGTTGGCTTTCTCCCGTTAAACCACGACTATCTACATGTTCAGTAATTTTATTCTTCATAATGGTTTCTACCATTTTGCCCAGTACTGATCTCAGGCTCACCAGTCTGTAGTTCCTGGATCACTCCTGGAACCCTTTTTAAAAATATTGGCTTTATGGGGGGAGTGGCTCGATTCCAAGATGGCGGAGTAAATCTCTCAACTTGATTATGCCTAAAAGGAAGGGCAAACAAAAGGTTCCTCCCGCGGAGCCAGTAACTGCCGTTCCAATCGGTCCTATGGATCGTTTTGTACTTTTGACGGAGGAACAACAAGGAGAGATTCGAGCGGGCGCTGCGACGGCCGCTGGGGTGGCTTCGGCGTCGCCTGCCCTGGAGGTGTCTCTCTCCCCAGAGGAACGTGTTCCGCCTACACAGGGGTCAGGCCCGATGTCTCTTCTCGCGAGAGGAGAGGCTGCCCCGCCCAAAGATGTCGGTGCAGTGTCTTGTGAGCGGGCCTCGCTAGGAGAAAGCTTCGGAGATCAGCCTTCTGCTGTGAGGGCTGTGGATACGGCCCCTGTTTCATCTTTAGAGACGGATACTTTGTTTCTCTGAGGGGATAGAGCCGACGTGAAGATTCCTCCTTCTTCTTCTTCTTCTATGGGTCTCCTTAAAGGTACTTTCTTGAAGCGCCCCAAAGAGATTTCTCTGGAGACAATCTGGGATGCGATATCGCAGCTTTCTTCTGTGGTTAGCCACAACTGGAAATATCTTCACGGCTGGAGAATTTAGAGAGTATTTCTTCTGGGGTTCAGCGAGAACTGGTTGACCTTCGCTCAAAGATTGAAAATGGAGAACAGAAAGTGTCTCGGGTTTCCTCTATAACTGAATCTGTTATGAAAGATAATATTGCAATGAAAATGAAGCTGGAAAATTTGGAAAATGTTGTGAGAGCATCAAACATACGTTTATTAAACTTTCCAGTAGTTTCTGAGTTATCTCCGGTTGAATTGTTTAAAAAATATCTTCAGGAAGCCTTAATGATAACAGCTGATATGATCCCTCCAGTGGTTAAGGCATATTTTTTGCCTAAGGGAAAAAAGGATGGTAAAATATCTGTGGCTGCTTTAGATATGGATATTCTAGATGTTTCAGCTTTACTACAGTCACCTAAGAAAGATAGTTTAGCAGTTTCTACGATGTTGGTGACTTTTGCGATTCCTTCGGATAGGGATTGGTTATGAAAAGTATACTTTAAGAAGCGATCTATTTTATTTATGGGGAGGAAGGTTGTGATGTTCCCTGATGTCTCCAGAGAGACTCAGAGGCGGCGGAGAGTCTTTTTGCTATTAAGACCTTCAGATCGGGGCTTCATTTATACTCCGTTTTCCTTGTAAATGTGTTATTTTCTTTAAATCTCATAAGTATATATTTTTTCAACCGGAGAAGTTATTTTTATTTGTCAGCTCTCGATTTTTAACATCATCTCCTCAGTGAATGTTCCTTAAGGATTGTTAATTCTCTGTTCTCCGCCTTCATTTACTTGTAGTTTAAATTATTTCTTGCATGTTGAATACTGGGGAGCCACCTCTCCTTATATTCTTTCTATGCTATTCTCCCTATTATTGTGGGCTACCTATACTCTTGTGAGTTGTATTTCCTGGTATAATTTCTTTGGTTATTATTTCACAAGTAGTTGTTTGCTGTACAAGCATTTGCTTGATGAATTTTTGTAAAATTGCATAATAAATAAAAAAAAATATTGGCTTTACTTTACTACAGATGATTTTAATGATAGTTCACAGATTGCAGACCTACTATTAGTAATCTCATATTTTAGTTCTTTCAGCACCCTGGGATGTATACCATGTGGTCCAGATGATTTACTACTCTTTAGTTTATCAAATAGTTGTAATACCACTTCCCGGTTTATCAAGATTTGTTTTAGTTCTTCCGATTCATCATCTTTAAGTACCATTTCAGGCATGAGTTACTTCCCTACATCTTCATTCAGTCTCTCTGCTATGGCCTAGTCCTCCCTTAGCGCCCCTTTTACCCCTCTATCATTTAATGGTCCAGCTGACACCAATGTGTATATACTCTTTTGTGTGTACTTATTCTCTTACCTACGGTATCAAGGAGCAGCAATAGACTAATTTGAGCAGCTGCAGAGCCAGGAAAAAGTTGCCTGCCTGTTAGTTTTTCTTCATATTGTAGCTCTAGCTGGTGGTTTAACATGTCTCAGCATTGGCACATGCATGATCTCTCTGGACATTACATACAAATCATTTTTTTTTTTTTTTTTTTTTGGTTGGACAGTTCACTTCCTGTTTTGAAGAAAATGTCTTGCATGTTTCTGCAGGTTTTTGGCAAAGGAGATAATGTGAAAATACCACTATAGGTCTTGCAGTAAGATTTTGTTTTGGCTACTGGCTAGGACTTGGAAGGCTATATCGTTTTGCCGCTAAGTGTGAGCATGAATTTGATTGTTGTGGGTTTGTGGAGTAGGGGAGATGGAGAAGATTGGAGGCAGTGGGCTCATTTCCACAGTGTCTTAGTGGAGAAGGACTTAGAGGATTAGCTTGATTACTCCATAGTGAAGGCTGCAGCAAATGTCACATATGGCGCCATTATTCTTTGGAGAACCATATGACCACAAGGAGTTTTACTGATAATCAGGCTCTATGATCTCACTGAGATTTAGAAAGAAGAGATTGTATGATCCTTTCAGTCATCTTAGCCTTTTATCGTGGTCTTTCAAGTGTTGTGAAAAGCGGGGGAGGTAGTGCAGACATTCCAGTGAGTAACTTATCTTTTATGTCTGCAGCCATTAATGTCTGGAAGACATCAAATGCAAACATCTTAAGTATATGATGGGCAGTATTTTTATTAGGGACATTTCTAGACTTCCACAGATTTTATTTTTCTTGAAAAATTGCACAGAATAGCATAACATGAAGTTAAGGAGAACAGGTATAGGGAGCAACAGTGTCTGTAGCTGAGTGAGACATAGCTAACTTGAGGACTGTGCCATTAATCCCTTCGAAAGTTCTTTCTCCATTCTACCTCAATCAAGAAATATGCTTTCTGGCCTTCTCTAAGGAAGAGATACAGAGGGATGCCTCCCTAAAAGTGGTAGCTGTTGCGTCGTCCTAGGATATTTGAAGATTGCAAACACTTAACCTTTGGGTCATCTTTTCATCATCCTTGTCTTTAGTACCGTATTTCCCAGATTATAAGTCGCCCCTGTGTATAAGTCAGTGGCACAATTTGGCGTTTTTATATGTAAAATACTAGTATAAATCGCCAGTACAAAAAATAAAGCGTGAGGCAACATTGCTGTTTCTTAAAACCAGATTTATTCTGTTTCACTTTCACTTCAAAATAACACTAATTTCACGTTAGATTTGAAGTCCTCATCTTCGGTGTCACTGTGAAATAGTTCTGCAATTTCAGGTGCCAATTCATGTTCGTTATTGTCTTCATCTTCACGGTTTTTGGGGCTCTTTAGGATATCAGCCTTCACAAAACCTGATTTGATTATTTTAGCGCTCACCCACCCCCCACCTCCACCACGCTGTTGCAACCCACCGGTAACGTCTGCAAACGTGGTGTGTGGCACATATGGCTGGTAGCCATGAAACTGTTTTTCAGGGAAAATCCATTTTTCCCATAGGTGACACAACACAGCTTTGACTCTTCTGTTGACGGAAATGTCAAGCAGTTGAAGCACTTTTGTCATACCACCAAAGATAATAACCAGGACAGCGTTCAAAGATTTTATTTTCTTCTTTATGTCTTCAGTGAAATGGGCTCTCATGCTATCCATGATAAATAGTGCTTTCTGTCTCTTGAAAAATCCATCTGGCTGCTTACTAAAACAGCGCTGCAGCTATTTCAGCATCATGCTCTTATCTATCCATCCTTTCTCGTTCACAGCAACAACGTTGGTTGGTAGAGTTTCATGTGGCATTGTCGTCCTTTTGAATATAATCACAGGTGGCAGCTTCTTTCCACTTGCACAGCAGGCCAGCACCACTGTAAAGTGTGTCTTTTCTGTCTGGTGGTTCTAATATTTATTATTCTAACCCCCTTTTGACTGACCGTTCTCCCTGATGGGATGTTGAAGGTTAAAGAAACCTCGTCCATGTTGATTATGAAGTCCGGTGTTGCTGTATATGTGTTGATTTCTGTGTTTACGAATTCCCTGAAATTCCGTACTTTATCCAAGAAATCAGCGGGGGCTGCTGACACATGGTTGCTGTTTGTCTAATGCTTAATTTGTTTCTTATCATAAATCAGTAGCAACACAAATAACCAGCCTTGAATCCCTCGATATTCATTTCCCTAGTTTTATGAACTGCTTTGAATCGCACCTGCACAGTGGATGGTCCATGGCCCTGGGCCCTCCACTGTACGACAAACTGAAGCAGATGTGCTTCTAATTCAGGCCATCATGCTTTGCAGCTGTGATTGCCTTTTTGCTGCGTTTCATCAAGGTTAGTTTTCCCTGCGTCTTCCTCCAGTCTCTAACTAATTTCTCAGGTATCCCAAAAGTTCGCTTGACGGCTCTATTACCATGTTCTTTTGTGTAATGAATAGCTTTCAATTTGAATTCCACAGTGTATGAGTTCCACGCCTTCGGTGTCACCATTTTCTGTAGGGTTAAAAATAACATGTGTTAGCACACTGGACGAATTTCAGTTATATTTTGCAATGCTATTTGCAAGTATAGTCCAAGTACGTACCAGTCTGCTGATCGGAGGATCTGTTTGCAAGCGTTGGGTGTAGAGCAGAGGGCCTGGGGAGAGAGACTGTCCACTGCACAGTTGCAAGTATTTATATTAGTTTCAAGGGGTGTGGTCCATCATGTAAATTTATTAGATAAGTTGCTCAGTTGTATAGGTTGTGCCTTAGATTTCTGATTTTAAAAACATGACCAGGAAATACGGTAGTTCTTAATGTGATTAGCTTTAAGACCTAAAATCAGTTTTATGTCTATTTTTTTTTCTTGCAAGTCAATATTGAGATTCTCTGTTGTGTAGAAATTATTGGGTAACAGTTTCACTCCATTTTTGCAAATTGAGATGTCTTTCATTAAATGGTTACCATATGAAGAATTGAAACTAATGTGTTCAATTGAAAGGTGACAAAAATAATTTATAGAGTCTGTATCTTTGTTTAGACCAGTCACTGGTGAAAAGTTATTCCTTGAATTGGTCCCTTAAAATAACTTCATTAATGATGTCTATTAGTACACCAAACGCCTCACGCTGGCAGTATTTTCTTTTGTGTGGTCTGTTTATTTATATGGATTCTAAGACTGCAAGTCCTTTGAAATGTTTTTAGTGATATGCCTGTTATCTTTCTTGAATCATTAATCCTTTGTGGTAATTTCTGTAAGGGCAGGAGCTGTTTAACAACTTTAAAAAATTTCTATCCTAATTCACTGTGGTGTGTCAGACGTGGCTTTGCTCTTTGAACAGTTTGGGAATTGGAGGTCTGCATTCTGTCGAAACTGCAAATTGAAGTCAGATGACTTTGTATGGCCAAGTGCAGCAAATGGGATATCATTGGTGCAGAATTTGATACAGAGATGAAGTGCAATGTGGTATAACAGGAATATCCTTCTTGTTTGCTTGCAGTTAACCTTTTTCTGCTTCCTGTGTCAAAACCCACAGAAGAAAGCTATGCTTCGGTTTAAACCAATGGTGCCAAAATCTGGTTCTTCAGAGAGCCAAACATGTCTAGTTAATGGCACGTCCACAGTGACGGAAAAATTTGCATTCTTTGAATGTGAGAACTAGATAAAATTACATATTTTGGTCCAACTTTGCTTGAGGATACAAAGGATTGTGTTTGGGAACCATTGTACTTTGTTCTATAGGCTAGGGGAAGTAGTAAACATGCCATTGGAGATGATTCTGCATTCTTCTCCTTGACTTTTGTCTGGCTTAGAGGTGTACGGTGACTGTAAAGGTTATTCAGATTTAGATGCTTCTGTTGTACAAGGTCTTTGAGAAAATAACCTTAACAGTCTTGTGCTATCGATCAGCTAATAGGACAGCACACTTATTACAAAGCTCAAAATCCTTAAAGTTCTTAGCATACAATATAAGAAGTACATCTAATACCCCACTGAAAGTACTTCTCTGTGCGGTTTCCTAGCAAGCTAACTGGGAACACAGCCGGAGCCAGCCTATCCTCTAGGCGGATGAAACGTCTGCCTAGGACAGCATACCTGGGGGAGGGGGGGTGACGGCAAGCACAGTATACAGTACCAGGAAAGCTTAAGGCCTGCTGTACCCACCCCCTCCGAAGAGGTGCGTCTCTGAGATGGCAGAATCATGAGCATGCATATGGTGCACAAAGACCCTCTGCTGCACTATTAATTTTCATGCAGGCTTGAGGATGACACATGCCGGCAGGAGGGGGAGATGCTGGACACCTCGAGAGGGACACATGGAGGACAGTAGGGAAGGGAAGGGAAGTGGTGATGCTGGACATCATGGTGGGGGGATGGGGGGGCAAGCACAGTACCAGGAAAACTGACAGACACCCTGTCAGTGGAGTGCTGGGTCTTTCTGCACCCCCATACATGCACTGAAGGCCTGCCGTGCCCGCTGTCTCAGAAGTATGTGTCTGAGATGACAGGACCGGTGGGTCATGAGTATACGCTTGGTGCACAAAGACTTTCTGCTACACTGTTAATTTTCATGCAGGCTCGAGGATGACGTATGCCCGCAGGAGGGAAATGCTGGACAGTTTGAGTGGGGGAGGGAGGGGGAAAGATGCTGGACACATGAGGTACAGTAGGGAAAGGAATTGATGCTGGACATCTGGGGTGGGGGATGGAGAAGAGGAGGAGATGCACTGCGGGTGGAGCAACCCTAGAAGGGAGAGGGGTGGCACATCGCTGAAGGTTTGCCTAGGGCAGTAGCTACTCTTTCAGCTGATGTCACATTAAATCACTATTTTATTTTCCTTTTGAAATTGATAAGATTCAAGCAAATCCCTTTTCTTTCCAGAAGAATCTTTCAGTAAGCTCTGCAGGCATACTTTTACACTTTATAGGCAATTATTTTTTTTTTTAATTATTTGTACCTGAATGTAACTTGCCCTGAATGTCTACTGGAAAGGTGTGCACTAAATACAAAAAAAAAAATAGAAGATCTAGCAGTTTCTCTCTGCTCTATTTGGTTTCTAACGCAGTTAGAACAGGCTCTGTTGGGTTATGGTGCAATAAACCTTCATGCCCAACTTACCCAGTATTGCTTCCCCTATTTTATACCCCCCCCCCACCTCCATCTGCCTAGCCATTGCAGTGAGAGTCCTTGGCCACGCACCCCCCCCCCCCCCCCCAGTGTTTGCTTTCTGAGCATCATTGAGCGATTTCAGATTCACTGCTACTGAGCCACAGGCTAGATCCTTGAATGTGATAAAATAATTTTTATCCAAGCAGAATCCCAACATGATTTTGCAGTTTGGATATTTGTTTTATATATATGCAGCCACCTCTCATTTGTATCAAAAAATTTCTAATGACCAAGCCAAACAGAGGGAAGGCCAGGTTGTTATGCAGTATGCATTCATTCTCAATTAGAGTTCAAAAACTGAGAGATAGGTGCCTAAAATGTTCCTGTTTTTTATTGTTCAATTGTAATTAATTGAAATGCTTAATCAAAAAAACCCTGAGATGCAGGAAAATAAAGTACAATATTAATAAGTCGCACACTGATTGCTAAAGGAAAAAAGGGGGTGGTGGTGTTGATATGGAATTGATGCTGGACTAGATATGCCTGTGGTCTTTTTTGGCGCCATGTTTCTCTTTCTAGGAATTTGTGCCCATGGCTCAAGAGCTTTTTCTTGGCTTTTAGATACATTGGGGTCAGTATTCTGTTGGTATGATCGCCAGCTTAAGTTAAACACCAGTCTTATATTCAGCACCACTCCGTATAGGTAGTAGTTGTGTGCTGTCAAATCTATGCTGACTGCTGACAACCCTATGGATAGTTTTCCTGTCCCACCAAGTGCTGTAGACGTACATGCGGAAGAAAGGCCTGGCAATCTCCTTCTGCTTGCATCTTGCTCCATATAGGTAGCAATGTTGATTATACAGATGGTGTGGTGACTCGGCAGCAATATCCACTTAATTTTTGCCTGCTGTTCAATAAGAATTATCAGTTCAGTGACTGAGTATTGCCACTAAATGGATAAGGTTTTGGCTCCTTCCCTAACCTGGCCTGCAAAATGTACAGATATATTTCAAAATATTGTCCTGCTATTTCACTTCCTCCCTTTTGTTTTAGTTATGTCTTTGGTCTCTGTCGACTGTGAGTAATTGTATCGGCCATGATTCGCCTGGACTATGAAAACTGCTTAGATGGCATAACGGTATACCAAACTTTGATTAATAAATAGATAACTTAAGAAATAATCTGGCCATTGAGCAATTTAAACAACCTGATAATATATGGCTAGATTACCTATGCCGCCAGCGAGGGCATATTTGCCTTTGAATATCATCCTCATTCTGTTCTCCTACATGGTGTAAGTGGGCCTTAAGCCTGTCTTGCTGCTGCTACTGTCAGTTGTATCTGTCAACAGGAGTATGAGAGGCTGGATTACAGCTTGAGAAATTAATGTCTGTGTTATGCCGTCATCATAAGAAGATGATGGTCTCCCCTCTGCACAGGAGATCGGCTGCAGCTGAAGTGTTCTGCATCATCTTTGTTCAACTAATTTACTATTCTATTCTAACTAGATTGTAAGCTCTGACGAGCATGACTCTGACGGGCAGGGACTGTCTCATGTATGCTGCTACCTCCTGTAGGTTAGCTGGACAGCGCTGCGTGCGTGGCGCTATAGAAGTGATAAATAGTACTAGTAGTAGCATTTAAATATTGATGATGAGCTCGGGAAAGCAGTGATATGTTCACTCAGATGTGTTCTTTTCAAAATGACTGACTGGCATTAGATTTGCATGTTCCTAAGCATGTTTATTCAAGGAGTTAGTTGCACCTGATCTGAAAACAAATATTTTTGCTAGATATCTCATTGGAGCCCACAGGCAGGTTATGTGATGTGTTCATTAAACTGTGGTTATAAAATACAGTGAAATCCTGACTTACGAGTGAATCAACTTACGAGTTTTCCGAGATACGAGCTGTCGCTCAGTCGATTTTTTTGCTTTATACTGCGAGCCGAGATCTGAGTTACAAAACTCCTTGGACAGGTTTTTATTGAAACGCCCTGCAAGTGAAAGCGAGGAAGGTGTGGCGAAAAAGGCAAAAAAAGCCAGTGAAGAAGAAGAAGATGATTAAATGAAGTTTAGTGATAAAGTGTAGCATAGTGTGTAAGTTAAATTTAGCAATAAATTGTAGCATTAAGTGTGTAGTGAGTAAGTTAAGTTAAGCGATAGAGCATGGGGAAATTTGATTTGATCTCCGTGCAAATTGTGTTACGAGCTTGGTCACAGAACAAATTAAACTCGGAAGTCAAGGTTTCACTGTATCAGCCATGCTTATTACTGCCTGCTACCCAAACAATGTTTACCTTGTAGATATTGCCATTGCCTCCTTTAAGGGTTTTACATTATAGTTATTGGAAGGAGAGTGAGGTGGAGATGTACAATTTTTTTTTTTTTGCCCATACAAAATTTTGGATGAGGATTATTCACCTTCTGATTTAAGAATGACTTTTCTTATGACTTTCAGTGGCCAGAAACTGGAAAGGGATTCATGGTACTTATAGGTAGCAACGTTTTGAGTCCTGAGGTGACAATGGGAAAAGCACATGGTTTTCAAAGTGCAATGATTTGTCTCTACAATGGTTTGTTTATGTGTGGGAAGAGGGAAGGAGGATGGGCAGGGCTAAAAGTGGAAAAACAGCAAGTAGTTATCGATGATGATATATAAGGCCATAGCCTTAGAAGCCTGGTTCTTACTGAATGAAAAGCACAAAAGAAGCAAGAGAAAGATGTTGAGCCAAAGAATAAAACGTACGGTATAAGGTAAAATCGTAATCTTCATCTTATGATGTCATACTTACAGACCATTTTATGTTGCAATCAAGATTCAGATCTTAGTAATTTTCTTCATTTTAAAAATTCATCATATAAGACATAAAGTGAGAGAACTGCTAAGAGCCAGCATTCTGGATGCAGGAGACATACAAACATTGACCTACCTTTATAGTACGCTTGAAGCATACAGCAATAGTTGTACTAATAGCTATCCCAGCATGCACCTGGGTAAATGACTGCCATAATGTGGAAAAATTCAGAAATACGTTCTGGCAATGGAAGAGAAACCTTCAAATAGCATATTGGGATTTAAAGCATTATTAATTCTGAGTCATTAAATATACAAAGAGCGGTCAGAATGTTTCCATGTGTATGTTGTTAGTTCTGGCAGGAACCTCTTTGCTAGATTTCATGTGGTCTTGAACACAAATTTAGTGCATTCTTAGAATGCCCATAAAAGTCTTTATGCAAGTGTCTATCAATGTAAGCCACATCAAATAATCACTCTTGGCTGCCTTCTATTTTATAACATTAGGATCAAAGGCCAGAAGCTCCTCTTAATTAAATTTTCTTGCTTGGAACCAATTCATAGACTATTTTAAGGCGCGGGAATTTTTGTCATGGGGGTGCTGAATGGTTGCAAGCTCGGAAAGTAGTATTTGCTGTGACTTCATTCTAATTGATCCACTAAAGTTTGAAATCTTGTTTTGAATGTTCAGTTCCTTTCTTGACTTCCACACAGTATCTTTCCATTCTCTCTTGTGAGTCTCAAGGGATAGTGAACGATGCTGTGAAAGCAGCTGTATAATCTTAGGTAATGTTTTGCTGTTTTTGCTGATGTAACCCTTTGGTAGAGAAGCATTCTTTGTTTATAACGGCTCTCAAGAAGCCCTCCATTTAGTTCTCTGTTCTTTCAGGGCTTTCTGTGATTTCGAGTTGGGAGGGACTTCTGGTTCATTATGAGAGACTTATAGCTGCCATCACTACTACGTCTGTACTGATTTCTGCTAACGAACAACCTGACTTATGAACAAAATAACCTGGCTGGCTGGGTGCAAGATCTAAGATTCTTTCTATTGTATTACCTCTACAAATTTTGCCGTACAAATACATTTGAAGAGTAGATGCCTTCTGTATTTAGCACATCCTACTGTTTGTTGTAATCAATGATACAGCAAGTGTAGCGAGAAGAGTAAGTGCCATGTTTAAAGAAATTAGGAAGACAGTAATAATTTCTGATGGCTGCCCCTATAACTGAAGGGGCACAACTAGATGAACAATGTAGGAAATAAAATAGTTTAGAGGTTTAGATAACTTTCTGGAGGACAAGTCCATTAACAGGCTATTTTTAGCCAGGTAGATGTGTGGTTAAGCAATAGAAAAGTGTTTAAATGGCAATGATTGGCCACCGATATAGAATACTGGGCTCATGGGCCATTGGTTTGACACTGTATGACATTAATAGTCTTGGAACACAAAAAGAGAATAGAGGAGTTACGATGAGTGTGGAGATAAACAGAGCCAAGCACCAGGCTCTTATTTTCACGATAAAGAGCCAGATGATGTATATTTGACTAGATCATGGATCACACTGCAGCCCGCTTCTATACCACAACTATTAATTGTCCAAAAGTACAGTGCAGATCTTTCCTCTGTGCTGTTTTTTTTTTTAAGTGCTTTTAAGTCAATGCTGACTCCTGGCGACCCAGCAGCCCTTGGGTTTTCTTGGCAAGGTATGACCAGAAGTAGGGTGCCAGGCCTTTCATTCCGAGGCAATAGAGGGTAAAGTGACTTGCGCAAGGTCACAAGGAATACCAGTGGGAATCGAATCCAGATCTTTTGGGTAGTAGGCTGTTGCTCTAACCACTAAGCTACTCCTCCACTCCCTATGCCCAGTAACAAGCAAAAAATAAGACTCTGGATTAGAATTTTGTAAACACTTGAAACTGACTGATGCAGATTCCTGTGTGTTCATTGAAATATAACACATCTGTGATGCTTGTGCAAAGATCTCCTGCAGAAATATATAAATGAAGTCACAAACCATTTCTAAACTGGAGGAGTGGGCTAAAAATAATGGATCCCTAAAGGGCAAGAGGATGGTAACCTAGAGTGAGGCACCTTAACTCAAAATAGATAATAAATGACTGTTGCACATTGTCCTGCTAGACCAGTCTAGATAAGTGAGTTGTGTTTCCTTATCAGCAGATTGGTAGAGACAAAGAACCAATAAAAAACCCAGGTTTCAATGACCACTTCTTTGCTTCTATCCGCCTCAGCCACCAGAGGCCCCTTAGTATTTCTTTGTCTCCAGCAAATGGTAAATGGATTTTCTCCTCTCTGAATAAAATCTGAAGATTGAGGGGAAAAGATTGATTAAACGCTCGTGAACAACTACCTTGAGGGCAACTGTCTTATTTAAGGGGCTCTGAGGAATCTGCCTACCAGTCACCTTAAACACAGTGCTGCAAAGCCAGTGAAACAGTTTCAGGGGAGTAGAGCTGAGCCTGGCATAGAACCTCTGCCTGGTGCTCTTGGGGTGAGTACCAAGGCTTGACCTAGTCATTGTCCTTGTTGGGTACTCCCAATTCTTAGTGTCTGGAATGCAATTTGGGGTGGACCACTGGCAACCGTTGGCATACGATGTCTCTGTTTCCTGATGTTTTCTGCACACAGTAGTGTTTTTACCTATTGGGCATCTGTCAGTCACACGGTCCTAGCATGTGCTCCGCCAAAGAGGCTCCAGTACATGTTCCTTCCCTAGTGCCTGTAACATGCATTGCAGTAAAAGTGCAGCTAATACGTGCCTTTTGAGCCACTGTGACCTTAGTGTGTGCTGTTGTGATGCTTATCTTAGCTCTGTCTTCTTCCAGAAACATTGTTCAGCTTGTAGCAAGCAAGATGTCTCATCCCTGGATTTCAGGCTCTGCTCTTCTTGCATGGCAGCTTCGGAATCGTCCCTGGAGGGCCTGCTCCCCCTCTCTCAGCTGGGGGATGCAGTTAGTCTGGCCTTGTCTGCCTCAGAGCAACAGGTGACGGATGGCACTAAGGGTAAGGATATCCAGCCGGCTGGAGTGTCCAGCGATACGGCTGTGAGCTGCTCCTCATTCTCTAGGGGGTCTACGGTGGTTATACCCCCTGGTGTTGGGGTCATTTCCAAACTCCGGATTGTCCTCTTCTGAGATTCTTTTCCTTTTTGCAGCAGACCTGGTCCTTTTGGCATTGAAATTCAGACCCTGTCGTCTCTGGGCACAGTCTCGTGAAGAGCAGGCTAGTGGAAACCCTGGCGCAGTCTCGTGAAGAGCAGGCGCAGTCTCGTGAAGAGAAGGCTAGTGGAAGCCCTGTTCGATTGTCTTTGGCTAAGTTTCCCCAGTGAGGGACACTCCTTGGGGATGGGGAGCAGTTAGGAGCTGTCTGAGACTTTAACTGTGACTTGGATTCAGATGGCTCGGTACTGGGCTCTGACGTGGATGAAGTACTCTTGCCTTTCGAGGATTGTGAAGCGGTTGGTGTGATCAGTCTATTCTGGAAGGAGGAGCTGGCAGTGTTAATTGCCATGGTCTCATCCACCTTTAACTTGATGGATGCTCCTGGTGCAGAGCAGGAGCTAAGGTGCACCAGCTCTTTTAAGGGGTTCGGAAATCCACTACTTTCTACCCATTAAACTGCCATTCCACCAGCGTGTTCTGTGAGGGGAGAGCAGCAGCCAGCATCAGAGGTGAGAGCGGGAGCTCCACCTCCCTCCACAGAGCCTGCCCACTCCATCGGCTTTTAAACCGCCATTCCACCAGCGTGTTCTGTGAGGGGAGAGCAGCAGCCAGCATCAGAGGTGAGAGCGGGAGCTCCACCTCCCTCCACAGAGACTGCCCACTCCATCGGCTTTTAAACCGCCATTCCACCGGCGGGCCCGCACCTGAGGGCCTCGCCAGAGAGCCCTTTGGCATGGCCCTTAGGCATGGCCCTTAGGCGTTGGTCCATGGCGTTTGTCCTGAAATGAGCATTGAATATGTGGTCTGGATTGTCATATGCTTATATTATGGTAACCTGCTGTTCCCTTTCTTTTCTTTGCCTATCCTTTTGACTGTTTCTGTCCTCTACTCTTTCCTATCTTACAAATGGCATTCCTTTCATATTTCCACAAATGATATATTATTGTAAACCGCTCTAATGCTTCGGCCTGAGCGGTATATCAAATTCAAATAAACATAAACATAAACATTCCCAGACATGATCAAGGATATGATCCAGTCGGAGTGGGACTCTCCTTACTCCCTGCTTAAGAGGCTTTGGGTGTGTAAGATAATCCACACTTTCTCAGAGGAGGAGTGCATTGGGTGATTTGATATTCCCATGGTGGATGCGCAGGTCATGGCGGTTATCAAACAGACCAGCATTCCTGTGGAAGACAGATCAACCTTAAAAGATTTTCTGGACCAAAAGGTAAATTTGTTGTTGAACGATTTTGCTGCCGCTGCGGCTATTCTTTAGCTGGCAGTATGTGCCAGCCTGACATCTCGAGCCCTGCTCCAATGGATTCAGTCTCTTCCACTGGATGATACTACCCCTCTTTGAGTCTGATATGGCCTTCCTTTCTGATGCCATGTATGACCTGATAAGTTTGGTGGCCAGGGACAGTCCCCTGATGATGGTGTCATGGCATTGGATTTAGCTCTGGCACTAGGCAGCAGAGACATCTTCCTAAGCCTGCTTGGCCCAACTGGCTTTTAAGGGGAAGCTTCTTTTTGGAGCCAGTTTGGAGATGCTGGTAAAGGATCTGGGCTAGACAAAATCTTACTGCCTTCCGGAAGACAGGTCCAGGGGACCTGTGAAGCAGACTGGTGCCCCTTTCCCATCAGCTTCTGCCCGTCCACTGAGGGCTCACTGGCCAGAACCCCAGGGATCTTGGGACTCTCATCGTTACAGTTCATTTTCAGTTCTTTCATGGAGCATGTGGACCCAGGGACTGAGGACCTTCCCAGACTGCGCAATGAAGGTTTGGGGGCCTATTCCCTGGTTCTTCTTCCCTGGTTCCTCTGGTTGGAGGCAGTCTTCACTTTTTCTTTCAAGAATGGGCCTGGGTTACTAAGAATTGCTGGGTGCTAGACGCCATTGAATTTGGCTATGTTCTGGAATGTAGAGAGCCGATTCCGGATGCCTTTGTCATTTCCCCTTGTGTATCTCCGATCAAGTGTGCCGTGCCACTGTGTGGACCACCTTGGATAAATTGCTGCTCCTAAAGACGGTAGTGCCCATCCCCCCAGATGAGCTGGGCAAGGGCAGATGCTCCATCTAATTTGTGCTGCCCAAAAAGGACTGTTTTTTTCCAGCTCATTCTGGACCTCAAGGGTGTCAATGAGCACTTGCAGGTTCTGCGCTTCTGGATGGAAATCTTGCACTCAGTGATTCAAGCAGTGCACCGGGGGAGTTCTTGGCATCTCTGCATCTGGCCAAGGTGTATTTTCATATCCCAATCTGGGTGGATCAGCAAAAATACCTGTATTTTGCCATGCTTGGCTCCCACTGTCAGTTTGCCACCCTCCCTTTCAGGCTATCCACTGCCCCAAGGATGTTCTCCAAGGTCATGGTGGTGGCAGCTGGGACACTGAGGGATCTGTGTGCATCCATATCTGGATGATTTGCTTATCTGGCCTCATCCCCTTTCAGAAGCATCTCGGTGGTGTCCCGAGTGGTGTCTGTCGTGGAAAGCCTCAGCTGCATGATCAATTGGAGAAAGAGCCAATTGTTGCTTTCCTAGTCACTGGAGTTCTGAGAGCACGTTTCAACACTCAAGTGAACAGAGTTTTCCTGCCAGAGGAGAAAGTTAAGATTGTTGGATTGCTTTGTTCTGTTCTGTGTGCAGCAGGCTCACAGAATCTGGGACTATCTTCAGCTCCTCTGATTGATGGCAATAACCACAGAGTTGGTACCGTGGATGCGTGCTTGCATGCGATTGCACCAGCGGTCTTTGCTGACTTGGTGATCCCCAAGCTCTCAGGAGTTTGAGCGCAGCCTTCTGTCTCAGTGGTGATGAAGGCCAGCCTGTGGTGGTGGCAGCAGCCTTATCTGAGGAAGGGTGTACTGCTGGATGATTTCTCCTGGATCTTTCTGGCAATGGATGCCAGTCTCTCAGGCTGGGGAGCCTATTGTCAAGACTGTATGGGCCAGAGCTTGGCTCTCATCTCGAGGCGATTGATGGACCACACTGCTATCTCCAGGAACAAGCAGGAATGAGTCTTCACATATAGGTACGTCGGCACCGACGGAGCCTGCACGGGAATGCTGCCCAGCTTTCAATTAGAAAGCTTTTGGCAGCATCCCTCGCGCCTGCGCAGTGACTTCCCGCCTTCTCCACAGCCTCTCTTCAGTTTTCATTTTTCCGCGGAGCCGGCAGGACGTCCTCCTGTCACCGCAGAAATTTTTCCTTTTAATTGCTTTAATTTTTTTGTTTTCTTGTGGTCGCGGCTGTTTTTCACGCTACCACCGGTACCGCCGGTGGTTTTTAGGCTAAAGTCTGTAAAACCTTTCTTCAGTTTTTTTGCCTTAACTTCTTAGGCCTACTAGGCCTTTTTTTCATTATGGAGCCTTCTTTTCCTAAGAAGTGCATCCGCTGTGGAAACGCCTGTTTCTTTTTAGACACCCATAGTTGGTGTCTCAACTGTGTGGGTCCTGACCCTTTTTCCCCTGACTTGTCAGGAGATAATTTTGTGAGAAAACCTTCAGTATTTAGAGTTTCCCTCGATACCGTTTTTTCTTCGGCAGTGAGGGTACCCGGTTTCTCTACTTCACAAGATCAGGTAACCCAAAAACAGTCTGTTAAGACTAGTCAATGCTTGAGTGGTATGTCCCATGCCCAGCATGGTGACGGCTCCGGCCTTACCCTCAAGAATCCATTGGCATTACCCCTGCGGGAGTCTTCGGGCTCCAAAGCGTTAAAGGGGTTTCAGGATGTTCCTGGGGCTCACCCCTCACAGAACATACCTGAGCCATGCGCGGGGGTGGTATCCGCTTCGAGCGGTACCGAGCCTCCGGCATCGGCACCGGTGTCGAGTACTCCACTCTTCACCAGGGATCGTCATCGGGCATCCTCGGTACCTTCGGGACCGATCGATACTGTCAGACGGCTGCCTGGGTGAGAATGTTCACAGTCTTGGCAAAAGCATATTTTTATATGATTTGCAAGGATTTGTGGGTAATGTAGTCCATTCCTTCCAGACACAGCCGTGAACAATAATTAATAATACTTGCTCAAGGGTAAAGCAAATAAGATTTTTATTTATGAGGTTTTCTCCCAACACAGATAATGCTTGGTAGCACAGAACTCAGGATACTTGCTTGCAGTTTTAAAGTTAGGAAAACAAAATCAGGAAAAAAACATCTGAACTTGTCAGGTAATTAAAGCAAAGGATTAGAGACCTGGTTGGCAACAAACTGGTCTTTCTTGTAGGCTTTAGCAAATAATGTCTTAGCAATGCAGTAAGCAACCAAATAAACCCACAAAGTAAGAAAAACTGTTCTTTTACTCAGGTTAACGTCTTATATCTTTTACATATAAATTTAGAAGTGATTCCCTTAGAGCACACAAGCAATTAGGTAAGCTCAATTGCTAGCAATCACCCAGCTGAAACCCCTTAGCTGGCTTGCTTTCACTGTGTAGCTCAAAATCTTACTCAGAAGGTTTTCTGAGTAGATTAAAGAACAAGTTGGTATTTCTTTGTGATGGTTGTTGCACTTTGTAACAGAAAACTACCATTTGAGTTTGGACAGAGAGCAGTCCATATATTCACATTCTGGTTCTAAGACCTCTCCCCTTTCTTCAATAATCATAGGTTCAATATCTTGGCTTGGCACAAAGGAATTTCTCAATGGAGCACTACCAGGAGAATAATCATTTCCCTGCTTCCTTTCAAAGCAATAGCTAGGGCATAGATCAGTGTTCATACCTGAGCTTCCATTGCTGTTAGAGTTCCCCTTTAAATAGCCTGGCCAATATGTAGTCCAGTTTCTGTGTCCAGCCTTCCAATCTAGATCCCTGGACACTGGATCTCTCTTCACATACCTTCTGGCATGGGTCTCAGGGTCCCTTCCACGTGCAGCTGTTTCCCTCACAGGTGCCGTCTGGAGATTCCTGGCTCTGCAATACCACTCCTCTGGTTTCCCCCAGTCCAATGGTGTATGCTGACCTCTTGTCTGTCTCCCAGTATACGTACTGTGCTGGACTCCTGTAGACTTCCCAGAGGCTTTTCTCTTCCTTCTTTTAAAGGGCTTCTTGCTCTCTCTGTCCGTCCGTTCTGACCTCTGCTTCTGATGAGAATGAAGATCAGGATCCCGTGGATGATCAAGATACCAATGATCATGACATCCCAGCTCTGGATGATTCTCTGTAGAATAGACTCTATCTTTATTCTGCCTTGATGAGTGCTCCACCTTAGCACAGCGCAGCTGTGCTGAATCAGGCCTTGCCCTTTGCAATGAGTGCTTGGGGATTACCTCATAGCCCTTTTGATTGAACACACGTTTTCTCACTTCAGCTCCTCTCATGGCTGTTGGAAACCTGGTGCATTCTGGGACTGGTAGTCTTTTATGGCAAAATTCTGTTTTCTCATTTCTACCAGCACTGACAGGTTGCTTGTTCAGAGACACTTCACCTTTTCTATAGCCCCTTCCTGAGCTATGATAAGCTTCCTTATCACAATACGCACCGCATTGACTTCCCTCAATCTCAGCCATGCTCTGGGACGGTACCGACGTCGTTCGGTTCCGATACCCTAGCATCGGCATCGTGGATGGGTGCTCATCGGGTATCCTCGGTACCGTCGGTATCGATCGATGTCACCCAGGCTGCCTTAGTGGTATCTGCATCGCCGATACTACCACTGGCGTCGGAACTGTCGAGACATGCATCGCTAGTCTCGCTCTCTTCGATGCCGAGTCTTGAGTCGATATCGAGTCTCGAAGACTGCGTACCGACGCGTCCCGGAACCGACTCCTGTCGTTTCCCAATAGGTAGTTCCGAAGACCATAACTCCCTCATGATCTCGGTACCACTACAGCAGTTCCCGATGACTACTTCACCTGCTAGTCCCTTATCAGTAGCGAGGTTGATGCCTGTTCTTGCACCGCTGCCTAGTTTAGAACCGATACCTGGCATTGGTGCAGTACCTTGTACGTCCTCTGATACTCAGGCTCTTTCTTTAGCCTCACCAGGAATAGTTCCCATAGGACATCAGTCTTTTCAGACTTTTCTCCTGGATATGGCAACCTTTCTTAATATTTCTATCCCTGGTTGTGATCCTACCCATGGCTCACCGGCAAAAATGCAACATATACAGTTTCCTTTACATCCTGCTCTGCAGGATCTCCTTCTTAGGGTATGGAAATCACCCTTACGACTTCCTCAAGTTTCTACTGACATTGAGGTTAGGTACCGTGTGCCACCCTCTCCAGGGTTCCAAAAACCTCAACTTTATCATCGTTCCCTTGTAGTGGAATCAGCACTGAGGAAGGTTAAGAGCAAGAAGAAGCATTCTTCTTTTCCGCCAGGTCGTTCTTCACGAACACTTGATGCTTTTGGCCGTCAGGCCTTCCAGAACTCTATGCTGGCTTCCAGAGTTCTCCCATATATTTTTCACATGAGTCTAACACTCCAGGAAGTCACAGAGAAATTGTCTCTTTTGACCCCTTTTTTACCAGAGCCCAGGGCTACTGATTATACCTTGCTCATCAATCACAGCCGGAATATAGCCTGGTTTCTGTCTCGTGCTTCTATAGATTCTTTTGAGTCCATTAGCAGATCCTCTGCTATTGCCATTGCAGCACGTCGCAGAGCCTGGCTTGAGGCTTCAGACTTGAGCAAATGGGCACAAACTATACTAGCTCATTCTCCTTGTACAGGGGAAGGTCTTTTTAATAAGGAGGCTTTACGTCAGGTTGCTCAATGCTCCCCTGACTCTTCTTCCACTAGAAACCATTCTAAGCCACCTCCTTCTTCAAATAGTAGGAAATGTCCTACCAAACCTTCTTTTCCTAAGAAAAGAAAGTTTCATTCCTCTCCTGCCCATCATTCGGCTGTACCTAAACAAGAGACGCCTCAGCCTAGTCTGAAGTCCTCCAGTTCTCGCCAGTCTCAACATTCCCAGCAACCATAGGGGCCGGGAATTGTAACTTACATATTAACAGATTATTCACTGTGCTTTTCTTTTTCAGTGTACTAACCTGTCAAAAAATTATTTTGTTCAGGCACTACACACTTCTCCTCTTCTTACTCTCCAGAAGAGCAGTTGCAACTATCACCTGATAGTTTCTTTCCCAACTGAACATTTTTCCTTCAGTTGACTTACCCCATGGGTACGTCACCCTCCAACTACTTGAGGGCTACCATACTGAACTACTTCTCTGGTCGTTCCCCAGACAGTGAGAAGAGATATCCCCTCTCTTTTCTTGTCTGTTTTTCTTGATTCAGCACAGGACAATCTCTCTGCTGTTTCTCTCAGCAGCTCTGCTTGCAGGAGTTATAGTAATTGTATTACTGGGACTTTCCAAGTTCCAGTCCCTTGTTCAAAATTTTTGTCTAGCCTCAGTAGTGATTCAAAACTATCTTGGTTCCTCCTACTCGTTAGGCTTTCTCACATTACTCTAACCATCTCCTTTTCTAGGATATGGCAACATAACTGACTTTCAGTCACTTTATATCATAGCTCTCCTGTACAATGCTCTCTGCAGTCTTCAGAGAAGCTTTCTACTATGAGGGCTTTGCTATAGCGCATTGTCCTTGTCTCTGAAGTTCCTCTATTATTAGAGAGAAACTTATCAACCCTTCCTATACCTGTAAGGGTTCTCCACACCCCCTCTAGCCTGGGGTGTTAACACGAGATAGCAGTTCTTCTGCGTGAAAATCCAAGGCATCTACCATGTCAGTGTTCTGTAGAACTCCCTGCCTTGTTCCCTACAGATTCATATCTTCATCTGTTCTCACGCGAACATCACGGTCATCTCACTGAATTGCTTTCCTGCATCCCTCAACCCACGAAAATAGATTCTCTATGCATATCCCAAGTGGGCTCGCCCTCTTGTAGAACGCAGAATCTTTTTTTTTTATATTCCCCATGTACAATTATGGGGCTGGGTGGTAGACATGTATCTCAATCTGTTGTCTTGTATGTAGCATCTCCATATATGTCTACATACTTATATCATTACTCTGGTGGTGCTAAACCATGCCCCACAAATTTCCATATATATATTTAATATATTTCACCACCCATATCCTAATATACAAATCTGGACATATGCATATTTCTATATCTATATTTCTATATGAATATATACATATCTATTCCAGCCACATATATATATGTCTCTCCATATGTATGTGTTTGATGGGGGGCTTCTTAAAGGTTGGTCAATCTTATTCACTATCACCCTTACTGTCTATACTACATGATTTACCTCTTAGAGGTTTTAGACAGATTGTTACCCTACGTCCCATACCAAATTATCATACAGGACCTGTTCAGCACCAACAACCACTTTGGTGCTAACATCTTCCATTTTTTCTTTATGTCCTTGAAGCATCCAGCTCCAATATTTTTCCTATCTCTCGCCAGCTAGGAAAAACAGTGTACATCTTTATCTTCGAGTACACAACTGTTTTCCGTAGGAATAGGGGTTTTCCATTCCCCCTTTCCTGCCAGGACTGGGCTAGTTCTTCAACTCTGTCAGTCTTCTTCCTTTAGTCCTCAATGTTCATGATGCCTAAAGGACTTTTCAGCTTTTCCCATAAAGCTTTCCATTGAAGACCAGACGTCTACTCCTATCCAGTTGACACCTGGCTCATCTACTACCTCCAAGTCTGGACCTTCCTCCTCACTACTGAGAGGTCACCTTGAAGATTCCGCCACTGCTTATCCAGTAGACTCCATTATGCTTTCTACTTCCTACAATACAGTAGGTAAGCTGCATATTTTAAGTGTACATTAAATGTGTTTTAATGCTACTCATCATATCCACCAAGGACTCCTGTAGTCTGTAGAACACCTAGTCCTTGGCTATGCTGTTTCTTTCCTCACAGCTCCTTTATTGTCAACTCCTACCCTCCATCCCACATTGGATGCCGGGGATTCCTGGAGACAAAATGCGCCCCTGACCCGGGCACTTGCATTTTTATGGGATCTCCCCCTGGCATCTCCAGCTAGGGAGTCCCCATATGTGAAGACTCATTCCTGCTTGTTCCTGGAGATAGCACAGTTACTTACCTGTAACAGGTGATCTCTGGGAACAGCAGGAATTAGTCTTCACAACCCTCCCACCTCCCCTTGGAGTTGCATCTTTTTTATTTTTTCCCTTTTCTCTCCTCGCCTTTGTCTCAGCTCTGAAACTCAACTGAAGAGAGGCTGTGGAGAAGGCAGGAAGTCACTGCGCAGGCGTGAGGGATGCTGCCAAAAGCTTCCTAATTGAAAGCTGGGCAGCATTCCCGTGCAGGCTCCGTCGGTGCCGACGTACCCATATGTGAAGACTAATTCCTGCTGTTCCCAGAGATCACCTGTTACAGGTAAGTAACTGTGCTTTCCCTGTGGTTCCATCAAGTTGGCTCTTATGGTTTACGGCCCTGGTCGAGGGCTGGGCAGTTCAAGTGTGTTCGGATAATGCTACAACAGTGACTTATGTCATTCGGCAAGGCAATATGAGGAGTTCTGGGGTAGCTCTTGAGATGGTTCTCCTGTTTGAATGAAAAAGAACCTCCTAGCCTTGTCGGCTCAGCACATTGCCTGGGCGGACATTGTGGAAGCAGACTTCCTCAGCTGGCACTCTCTGAATCCTGAAGAGTAGGATTTGAGTCAGGAGGCATTTCAGTGGATTCTGCATCGCTGGGTTCACGCTGAAATGGTTCTGATGATCACCCGCTCCAATGCCAAAATTTGTCACTTCATTGGTCGCCACACTGAGACGGAGTCTGAGGGTGTCGATGCCCTGGCCTAGCCATGGTCAAGTCTGCACCTGCAGTTTGTGTTAACACCATGGCCCTGGTTGTGCTTGTGATTCAGCATATAGAATTCCACCCTGGCAGGATGATTCTGGTGGCACCAAATTGGCTGAGGAGCGTGTGGTTCCAAGACCTGATGTAGATCCTGTAGGCGCTGCCGCCTCAGTTGCCTCTATCTCGAGGTCTGTTGCGGCAGGGATAGATTATCCCAGAGGACCAGGTTCACTTTTCACTTATGGCTTGGCTCTTGAAAGGAGACGGCTAGTGCGTAAGGGCTACTCTCTAGTGGTGGTTTCTACTCTGCTCAGAGCCCGGAACAGGTCTACCAAGTTAGTATATGTGCAGGTCTGGTGCCTCTTTGATAGTGCAACGCTCGGCAATTTGCACTTGAGGCAGCCAAGGTGTCATCTCTGTTGGCTTTTCTACAGGGTGGCCTAGAGAAGGGCCTTTCTCTTAGCTCCCTGAATGTTCAGATGGTAGCTACGGCCTGCTTCCAAGGCCCAGTGGTTGGTAAGTCTCTAGCCTTGTACCCGGACGTCTCACGCTTTCTCCAGGGGGTTCAGCGTCTGCATCCTCTCCTTTGGTTTGTGGTCCCTTCGTGGTATCTGTCTGGTGCTCAGGACACTAATGTCAGTGCCCTTTGAGCCATTGAAGTGGACTACTCTGAAAGATTTGACGCTCAAGACTGTCGGCATGGTTGCGATTTGTTCCGTAAGACAGATTTCCGAGCTGCAAGCTCAGTCTTGCTGAGACACTTATCTGACTTTTTCAAAGGAAGCCATTTCCATTCGGCCTGTGCCTTCCTCCTTTGCCTAAGATGACTTCCCCCTGTCATGTGAACCAGGTGGTCTGCCTGTCCTCCTCCTCCTCTAAGGAGTAGTGTCGGGGGAAAGATAAGGATCTTCACTTTGTGGATGTCTGGAGGGTGCTTCATCGGTATTTGGAGGTATTCCTTTTGTAAATTCAACTATCTTTTTGTGCTGTTTGCTGGCCCATGCAAGGGTGATGCGGCGGTTAAGTCCACTTTGAGGTGCTGGATTGGGGAGGCCATTATCTCGGCATATCTGCTGCGGAATCAGCCAGTTCCAGAGGGTTTGTATGCCCATTCTACCCAAGCACAAGCATCCTCGTGAGTGGAGCAGAGCATAGTAGCCCCTGCAGACATTTATCAGTCAGCAATATGGGCATCACTTTCCACTTTTGTCAAGCATTACTGCTTGGATGTCCACAGCCTTTGACTCAAGGGTTTTACGAGCTGCTGTCTCTTTTTCCCGCCCAGTGGAGTCGTAGCTTTGGTACATCTCACTTCTCTGGACTGGTCTAGCAGGATGATATGGAAGGTAGCATTCTACTTACCAGATAATGTCCTTTCCTTGAGTCCTGATAGACCAGTCCAGGGCCCGTCCATGGAACTGTAATTGCTCTGTTGTTCTGCTGCAGTACTCTAGGGTCCATTAAGAATTTTTGCTTGACTCTGAAGGTTTGTCTTCTACTGACAGTCTTCTGTTTCTGCTTTGCTGTACATAATTCTCTTCTGTTTACTCATTGTTTCCCACGATTGAGGTTGTGTGAGGCTTGCCATAGTCTCCCATATGCTTTAGGACGGATACTGAAGAGACCTCTGGTGGCCGAAGCAAATAGAGGCAGAGGAGTGATGTCATTGAAACCTGGGTTTTTCATTGGTTCGTTGTCTCCACCACTCTGCTGGTAGGGGCACACAACCCATTTGTCTGGACTAGTCTAACAGTACTTGAGGAAAGGACATTAGCTGATATGTAAAATGTCATCTTTTTGCTTCTCCTGAGTAACCATAAGGGGAAGTAATGTGACATATGGCTGGGGCAGCATACGCAAGACTTGTACAGCAAGGATGTTCTGCCCAGGTGAACAAGACACAAAATATGCAGTCTAGGTGGCTGAGAGTTGTACTACCACTCGCCTGCACAGTGGGGATGGGACCCTCGTGCCCAGTGACAAGTTTGAGTCGAGGGGGATGTTGGGCTAATCACAGTTCACATGGCTAGATGGGACCTCCTCACCCATGAATTCATTACTAGGCAGGCTGGATGAGCCGTGCCAATCTTGATCTGCTGTCATCCACTATGTTACTTGTTAATATAACCAGTAAGATGTTCAACTGTACACGAGCAAGGATTTGTAGGCCAGGTCCCAATAGATAAGATTTGATTTAAGAACTTGACATTGTTAATTTTCTGATTTGCTATTTAAATTGGTTTCATGTAGGGTAAACTATATCTTCATAAAACAGCATACTCGTAATTGTGGCCAGTGCATTTATTTAGATTGTAAGCTCCAGGAACAGGGAGTGTCTATTGTGTATAACTGTACAGCACTCCATATATCTGGTAGGCACTATGCAATTGATTGTGACTGTGAGCCAGTGAAGAAATCATCCAGAGACACCATAGTAAGCAACTTTAAATCTTGAGAGCAGATCTAGAACCTGTGCTTCGTTCGTTCCTAAATGTCTGCTGCTGTTTCCCTTGGTGGGTATAAATTGTTTGTGTCTGTTCAGTTCTTAAATTATGACAACAGTTAAAAAGTCAAGGAATTAAGCATGTGAGCCTGGAGCTTGTGTGACAGAGTATGGTTATTTTATGGGAGGGAGCCTCTTGCATTAAATGTTTTTAGCATTAAATATGAGAGTTTCTGGTTCTTGTCTAATCCTGCAGATATATTGCCAACGACTTGTGCTGCAAAGTATTTAGATCAGCTAGAGACCAGACTCTCTCATTCTTGGCACTTTGCATCTAAAGTTTGCTCCTTTTAAGGAATGAGATGGTGGATGCATGGAACAGCTTCCTCACAGAGGTGGGGCTCAGAGCACAATGTGTAATGGAATTGAAGAAAATATGGGGCAAACCCAGAGGGTCCTTAGTGGTGAAGAAATTTAGGATACAGACAGAGATGAAGTAAGGTCTGCAATATTCTAACAGGTGGGGAAAATGGGCAGACTAGATAGACCTTGTGGTCTTTTGTCATTACATTTCCTGGTTCTAAGAGGTGATTTTAATTGTTTTTCCTTTATCCTCCGTGACTCAATGCTCCCAGCATAGTGAATTTATGTAAACCTTTCTCATTTGCTCATACTGAATTTCTCTTCACTGTAAATCCAAGCAATAAAAATAATGAAAATTGAATGGTTTTCATTTTAAACCCAACTATACATGGGTGTGTGGTATAAGAAAAAATGTAGGCCATAGGGTCTTTCTGACATCGTTTCTATCTAGTCGCTTCTTTTCCTTTAGAGATCTTCTGTGTTTGTCCTATGTTTTCTTGAATTCAGATACTGTCCTAGTCTCTACTACCTCCACTGGGAGACTATTCCACAAATCTACCACTCATTCCGTAAAGAAATATTTCCGCATATTACTCCTAAGTCTATCCCCTTTCACCCTCATCCTCTTTCCCCTCATAGCAGAGGTTGCTTTCAATCAAAAGAGACTCTCCTCTTGTGCATTTATGCCACAAAGGTATTTAAATGTGTCTATTTTATCTACTCTATTCTGCCTTTCATCTAATATGTGTGTATTAACTAATTTTTAAGTCTGTCCTCATATACTTTATAACGAAGACCACTAACCATTTTAGTAGCCACTCTCTGCACAGACTCCATCCTATTTGTCCTTTTGAAGGTGTGATCTCCAGAATTGCACACAATACCCCAAATGAAGTTGCACCAGACACTTGTACAGAGGCACTATCCCCTCCCTTTTTTTCTGCTGGCCATTCCTTTCCCTGTGCACCCAAGCATCCTTGAGGATTTCGCTGTTACCTTTCCTACCTGTCTAGCAACTTTAAGATCATAAGAAACAGTCACGCCTGGGTCCTGCTCTTTTGTGGACAGAAGTACTTTGTCCCCTACATTGTACCTCTTCTTTGGATTTTTGCAGCCCAAATGTATGACCCTGCATTTTTTTAGCATTAAATCTCAGCTACTAAATTCTTGACCATTCTTCAAGCTTGGCTAGATCCCTTCTCATGTTGTCTACTCCTTCCTGGGTGTCCACTCTATTGCAGATTTTGGTATCATCCGCAGAAAGGCAAACCTTACCCGACAGCCCTTCTGCAGTATCACTAAAAAAGAATTGGACTAAGTACAGATCCCTGTGGCACACCACTGGTAACCACCTTCTCCTCAGATTGAGCTCCATTTAGCTGTACCCTTGCTCTTCTCCCACCCAACCAATTTTTAACCCAGTCAGTCACTTTGGGGTCCATTCCTAGGGTGCTCTATTATAAGTCGCCTGTGTGGAATGATGTCAAAGGCTTTACTGAAATCTAAGTATACCACATCCAGGGCTCTCTCTCTGTCCAACTCTCTGCTCACCCAACCAAAGAAATTAATCCAATTTGTCTGACAAGACCTACCTCTGGAAAACCCATGCTGCCTCAGATCCTGCAATCCATTGGACTCCAGAAACCTCACTATCCTCCCTTTTAGCAGCTTTTCCAATAATTTATTCACCACAGAGGTTAGACCAACCAGCATGTAGTTTTCAACCTCATTCTTACTTCTACTTTTCTGTAAAGGGGCCACATGTGCCTTTCTCCAGTCCTTTGGGACCACTGCCGACTCTAAAGAAGCATTGGAAAGGTCAGTCAGTGGAGCTGCTAGAACATGCCCAAGTTCCTTCAGTATTTTTGGATGTATTCCATCTGATCCCATCGCTTTGTCTACTTTTAATTTAGCTAATTCCTCATGAACACAATCTTCTGAAAATCATTCAAGATCCCGTCAATTCTCTTCCTATTTGTGGGTGTTTTCTGAGATCCTCCTGGCACTTCAACTGTGAACAGGGAACAGAAATATTTGTTAAGCAATTCTACTTTGTCCTGATCAGCTTCTTCATATTCCTCCCCTTCACCCTTGAATCTGACAATACCACTTTTGCACTTCCTTCTCTCACTAGCATATCTAGTAACATAGTATATGACAGCAGATAAAGACCAGCATGGTGCATATAGTCTGCCCTGCAAGGTGGCAGGAGTAGGTGCACCCACCGCTCCATATAGGTCATCCCTATTTGTTGAGATACAAGAGAGAGAGAAGTTTATTTTGATTTTATCCTGTTGCTAGAAAGGGATCCACTGTGTCTGTCCCATGCCATTTTGAATTCTGTCATTGTATTTGCCCCCACCACTTCCATCGGGAGGACATTCCAAGCATCCACCACCCTTTCAGTGAAAAAGTATTTATTTTTATTTTTTTAATTTATTTATTTAGCTGTATTTATATCTCGCTTTTCACCAGGTCAAAGCGGTCAATTGGGGGATACATTTAACAGGAGGGGGACGTTGCCTTTGTTTTCCCCCCTACAAATTATTGGTCAACTTTTAGAGTGATATTTCCAATATCAAAAAAACACTCCAACATAACAAGACTGGTATTAAAACTTTCAAAACACTAGCAGATTAGTCTGCATGCGCGGCGTTGTTGATGTTGTTCGGCCATGTTGATCTAAGTTGACACTAAGTAAGGTGGAGTAATGTGATTTGGTAAGTAGCACATGGCTTTTTTATAGATTGGTTGGTTATCTGAGGGGAGGAGGTTTTAATGTTTTGGTTTTGCTTTCTTGTAGCTTTGGGAGCAAATATACCCCCTGATGAAACGTAGTGTGAAACGCTCAATGGGCGCTTGAGTGGGGCGTCGGGGCATCATATTGACTGTGACAGACCGAAGTTCGCTGTTTTCGTTCTGTACACTGCTCACCTGTATAGATTTGCCATAAGGGTGGTCATTGATGCAAAGGGGCAGTTGACTTACAGAGATTGATGTAATTCATATCATAGCCCAAGAGTTCTGAGACCCCCTTATAGGCTGGTATCAGGTTACGGAGAGATTGTGTGATATGAAGAAGTGACTCTCTGGTTGTTTTTAAAAGTTTTAATGCCAGTTTTGTTTCCCCCCCCCCCCCTCGCAGCTTCCTGTTATGCCCTTTAGTATTAGTTTCCCTGTTTTTGAAAAAAGGTTGGTTTGTTCATTAATACTCAAGTATTTAAAGGTCTGTATCATATCTCCCCTGTCCCTCCTCTCCTCTACAGTAGAGTATACTTAATTAGGTCTTGGAATCTCTTTTCATGTGTCTTCTGGCGCAGGCTCCAAATCATTTTGGTTGCCTTCCTCTGAACAGTTTCCAATCTTTTTATATTGTGTTGTAGTGATATGGAAGGACAGACTAGATAGGCCATGTGGTCTTTTTCTGTCGTGATGTTTCTATATGGTCTCCAAAACTGAACATAATATTCCAAGTGAGGCCTTACCAGCGACTTGTAGTGTGGCATTAGTTCCTCCTCCTTTCTGCTGGTAATTCCTCTCTGTATGCTACCCAGTATCCTTCTGGCTTTGGCCACTGCCTTATCACACTGTTTCACCACTTTGAGATCCTCAGAAACAATCACAATGAGGTCTTTTCCCCAGTCCATGCACACCAACCTATTGCCCCTATCTTATACAATTCCCTTGGATTTTGTTCATCCCATGTGCATGGCACTGCACTTCTTCACATTAAATCTTAACTGCCAAGCATTAGACCATTCTTCCAGCTTTTTCAGATCTTTCCTCATGTTATCCATTCCCTCAGGGGAGTCCTGTTGCAAATTTTTGTATCATCTGCAAAAAGATAGACTTTTCCATTCAGTCCTTCAGCAATATCTGAAAAATGTCGTATCCCCCCCATTTTATTGCACTGGCTATTTCTTCTTCTTTTTATATCTTTTTTCTCCTGACTACTTTGCTAGCTTCTCTAAGTTTTTCCAAATATAGATGCTCATCTTCCTCTCTCTGTGATCTCTTATATATTATATTTCTTCCCCTTTTCAGATTCTTCTTTTGAGAACCATAGTGGCCTCCTTTTCCTTTTACGGTGCTATGATGTGTCCGACAAAAATACAAAGAATTGTTTTATATTGTGCACCTACTCAGTTGGGGTTCTCCATGAATACTTGTTGTTTTGATCTATCGGTGGAGGCCCCTCTTTGAGTGTTTTATTTATTATTTTTTGAGGGCACGTTCTATGACACATTCAGGGTTCACTAATGTGTTGAAAGTGCATCACAAATACACTCGACATTGAACAAATCCTCCACATGCAAGCACATGCATACATACAGGCTGATGCGGAAACCCTGCGCTAGAGCCCAATGCTTTAAAGTTCTAGCGCAGTGTTTCATAGCGTGAGTTTAATGTTAACTCTTTGCACTGGGATGCAATATGCAAATTATCCAGTGTGCAAAAAGTCTGTGTTACACTGTGAGAGCCAGCCAAACACGTGCACACACACATCTGCTGTCCTGGAGAAACAAGATAATACTGAGGTGAAGTTTGTCACTTTTTTATATGGTAGTGATACCCCCCTCCCCCCCCGGTGTTGCACCCTGGGATGCATGAGCTGTCATAGGATGCAACAGGAGGGTCATTTTGCCATATAAGGCATCTTACTTAAAGGTACTTGGAGGTGGATGGAGGGATTTGAGGGCCACTGAGTTACCAGGGATTTTGTTTCTGGCGTGGGGGGAGGGAGGAGTTTTTCTGGATCATCTGAGGTGAAGTGTCAAATTTCACCTCAGATATTAGTTTTGCTCCTGGCTGGTTCTTTATGCCTTCCTAAAGCTGGCCAAGTTTCAGCGCAGTTTTTTATATCAGTGGCATTATGCAGCACTTTGCATGCGATTTGCATATCAAGTGTGTTGCAATTTAGCATGGTGGTTTTTTTGGACGTTTTTCTGAGGCTAGCTTTCTGCATCGGAGATCAAGTCTAGTGTGGGAAGAAAGCCAGAAAAATGCTATGCTAAGCTTTTCTATATTGGCCCCATAGAGTTTAATCATTTGATGCAGGACTGCATACCTGCATAATGAATAGTCAGCACATTGTCAAGACAGGAAACAAGACAGTTGCTGTTCACATCTACTCTTGTGTATGCTTTTCAAAACCTTGCTTAATTAGCAGAAAAATACAAAGTAAGCTGTACTAGATCACTGAAGAGAGCTCAGGACCACTGAGATATAAATCCCCCTCTGCCATCTCCTCGCTTTGCTGGCGCATCTGCGGCTTGCTGAGCTTAATTGAAATCAGAAAGTGCACTGCTAGGCTTTGTTCCTTGCCCTACTTGATTCGGATAGCAATACGTTGTTCATGGTTTTTTTTAGTCATAGTTAAAAATAAGTTTAGTAAATATTAAGTGTCCCTTCCCCTCACTGAGCTTTGCTCTCTGCCTTTAATGCCCATATTTCCTGTCTTACAGGTACTTTGAAGGGGGGGTATCCTCTGTATACCTTTGGGATTTGGATCATGGCTTTGCAGGGGTTATACTGATCAAGAAAGCAGGCGATGGCTCAAAGAAGATTAAGGGCTGCTGGGACTCGATCCATGTTGTGGAAGTCCAGGTGAGGAGACAACAGCCTTCCAGATGGAGTTATGGTGAGGTCTTTGCCTAAACCAAGTACAGGTGTTTTCCCAGACAATTCTGCCCAGTGTGTTCCGCAGAAAGCGGCTGCAGCTGAAGCTGTTCTTAGCTAGAAAATACCCCAAAGCAATTCTCAGAAAGATAAGTCTGAGCACGAATCAAAAGTATGCTCCCAAAGGCTTGAAAGAGAAGCTTCATTCTAATCCTTTGCGCTCTCCATTTAAAAACACACCAGGCAGCCAGTTTAGGCAGGAAAAGAGAGAGCTGGAGGTAGTGCTGCATCACTGCTTTGAGGAATATCTCTATCCACCAACCCCACCCTTTTCTCTTTTTGGTATTTGAGAACCTCTTCTCACACACATTACTGGGGACACAGTAGGTCTCCCTCTCCCTCCCCCCCAGCCCATCATGGATTTTCTTTTCTGTTTCAGGAAAAGTCGAGCGGCCGCACTGCCCATTACAAGCTAACATCCACAGTGATGCTCTGGCTACAGACCAATAAGACTGGATCAGGCACCATGAACCTTGGAGGCAGCCTCACTAGACAGGTATAGAGCCAACTACGTAAGTGTTAACCCACTCCTCTAATGATGGACACGTCTGAGCTCAGCAGATAGGTGCAGTGACCAACAGACTCCTGCCCGCACATATAGTCCAGTTCCAGTGGCTAATACGAACCACTCTAATCTCTGTGATAACTGTTGCCATTCTTTTATTTAATAATGGATTGCATTTTAGGGTATCTTGTGCTTTTGATTCCATAGGACATAAGCATGTATTTGTCATAGTCTCTTAAACTTAGTACAAAGATAGACTAGATCCGTACCTGCATCGGTTCTTGTCACTGTTACATCATATTTTATTTTTATTTTATTTATTTATTTATTTAGTGTACACTTGTATCCCGCTACTTCCAGCAATCAGCAGCGGTTTTCTATACATAAGGGAGAGGCTGTACAGGCCAGAATTAGAACATACAGTAAGATTGCAGGGATGGGTAATAGGCACATCAAACGGTTACAGATTTACATATGATTGTTTGAGAGGAGTCTTTACATATATACATTTGATTGCTTGAGAAGCGGCTTTACCTATATACATACTTTACATAAATACAGGACGCATTTCTTGCTGTTATGATTAGTTTAAGTGGGCATGTTGCTCAAATAGTATATGACATCCTGACTAGGTTAGGTTGTAATGTGTCTGAAAGAGGTGAGTCTTAAGCTTTTTCCTGAAATCCTTCAAGTCCTTGTTTGCTCTCAGTTCATAGGGCAGTTGGTTCCAGAGTGTTGGAGCAATAAAGGAGAACGCTCTGTTGGTGGTGTTCGCGTTGCAATTTCTCAGGCTACTCGGGACATGAAGGGTGTTGCTATTTACTGTTCTTCTGCTTCTTATGGTTGGTTGTGCGGAGATTAAGGTGTTGAGGTATGAGGGTGCTACGTTATGAACGAGCTTGAATGTGGTTACTAAGAGCTTATATTGGATGCGGGCCGTGATGGGGAGCCAATGAAGCTCAATTAGTACTGGAGTGATGTGTTCGGTTAGACCTTTTTTCATGATGAATCTGGCTGCTACGTTTTGTGCTAGTTGAAGTATGTTAAGAGTTTTTTTAGGCAGACCTTGTAATATAGCGTTGCAGTAGTCCAGGTGGGGAATGATGAGGGCTTGTGCCACTGTCCTGAAGTCGGAGTGATCAATGATATTCCGTAGCGGTTGCAGGACTCTTAATTTGTGGAAGATGGCCCGATTGGTAATTCGGAGGTGCTTTTCCATATTTAGGTTGCTGTCCAGCATTACGCCTAGGTATTTTATTTCAGGCTTTGTGGTATAAACGTTATTGTTCATGGTAACCGTTGATGGTGGGTTAAAGTCAGGTTTTCTGGAAATGCACATCACTTCTGTTTTTTTATGGTTTATTGACATATTATTCCGTTGCAGCCAATTTTGTAGTTCGCTTAGGCATTTTTCAAGTTGGTTGAGGTTGGGGTTGTTTATGTCGAGATGAGTGTAAAGCATCAAGTCGTCTGCATAGATATGGTAACTGATCTTGTGGTCCTGTAGGATTTCACAAATAGGTTGTATATATAGGTTGAACAAGAGTGAGGATAGGGCAGAGCCTTGTGGTATGCCTTGGGTTTGAGGGAAGGCAGAGGCATTTGCGTTGTTGAATTGGACCTGCTGCATTCTGTTATGTACGATGAGAACCATTTCAGGGGGGTCCCTGATATGCCTATGGAAGCAAGTCTGTCCAGGAGCGTGGAATGATGCACCGAATCAAAGGCAGCTGATATGTCTATGAAAATGAGCATATACATTTTGCTTCTGTTTTCAAGACTCTTGAGTAGTTTGTCCATTAGGGCTAGTAGGAGAGTTTCCACACCGTGATGTTGGCGGAAGCCGTATTGGTGATCATCAAGGGCATTGTTGACATCGATGTGGTCTTGCAATTGTTGCTGGACAGCCTTTTCGATAATCTTGGCTAAGAAGGGTATGCTTGAAATCGGATGGTATGAGGCAGGGTCGTTCTCGTTAAGAGTTTTGTTTTTTAGGATGGGTCGTATGAGGGATTGCTTGAGCTGTGCTGGCATGATCCCTTGTAGTAGAGATTGGTTTACTATATGGGCGATATACTTGGCAGCTTCTTGCTTCACAGCCTTAATCCAGGCAGCTGGGCATGGATCGAGGGGGGAAGTTGTGGTGTTTAAGTTGGTAATTATGTTCAGGATTTGTCTGTCATCTATGTTTCGGAAGGTGTCCCATTCTTGGTACTGGTTTGCACTTTCAGACGTGGGAGTTTTTTGCTGGGTGATGATTGTATCCATCTCTTGAGTGTGGTGTGCGGGTGTTTGTAGGTTTAGCTTGCTGTCTTGAGGGTTAAGCTTGCTGGCATAATGATCAGCTAGAGTTTGGGCAGTCATTGTTCCGTTTTGATTTGTTGCTTGGGACGTCTTGGTGAGGGATTTGACAAGTTCAAAAAGTTCTCGAGGTCTGTTGAGGGCTTTGAGTATGCTGGAGTGGTGGGTTTTTTTCGCCAGGTTGATTTCATTCTTGTATGTTGTGAGAAGTTTAAGATATTCACTTCTATGTTCTTCAGCTTTGGATTTTCTCCACCTTCGTTCTTGCTTACGCAAATCTATCTTCAGCCCTCTTAGGGTAGAGTTGTACCACGGTTCGGTTTTTGGTTTGGATGGGTTGGTTGAGGGTTTCAGGGATGGTTGTGAGGTTGCTTCGAGTCCTGTATTCCATTGTCTCACTAATTTCTCGAGGTCCGATTGTTCCATGGTAATGTGGGACGTTATGGATGTTAAGGCTTCTTTATCGAATTTTTGGAATCTCCTCCGTAGGTTTGCAGCAGAGTTGGGTTGCGAACGGTCTGGAGCGACAGGGAGGTGTAAGGATAATTCTATTTGGTGATGGTCTGACCATGGTACTTGTGTTATTTGCAGTTTGGATTGCTTTGGTTCCTGACGTTTGGAGAGCATTTAGTCCTAAACAGTTATAGATCACAAATATATCTGGTCAAGGGATATATGCCTCGTGCACGAAGAAGAATTTTCTTACAAGTATTGAAAAAGAGGATGATGGGATAGTCCCCAGACAGAACCATCCTTATTGACAACACTATAACAGAGATGGTGTTGAAGTGACTGAAACATTCAAGCCAGGACATGAGCATTATTTTCTGCAGTGGGCCAAGCAACTTTTGTTATTCAGTTACAATTGGCGCAGCCTTTATAAAAATAGAAAGAGAGGACTGAAAAGGACCACAAAATTGTGTAGTGTCTGCCTTCCACCCCTGGGCAGAATGTACCTTATCTGCTCTAACCTAGGTAGATGTTTTGTATAATCTGCTTATTAAAGCATCCAGTGAGGGATGCCATCGCCTGTTAGCTTGTTTCAGTGTGTGGCTATCCTTATTAGAAATTCTTCCTAATTTCTGTCCTACCTTTGTTGCATTTGAAGCCTATTGGGAGGGGGGGGTTGCCCTTTTTCTAGGGGAAAATCATCCTCTTTATACTTTTTGGCCTCGCATGGCTTCCCAAACCTATCCTGGGGTCCTCGCAGCTAGCCAGATTTTCAGAATATTGACTATGAATATGCATGAGGTAAATTTGCATACCTTGTTGACCCAGCATATGCATATTTGTTGAAAACCTGACTGGCTGCAAGGTCCCCAGAATAGGTTTGGGAAGTGCTCTTAGTCTTCTCTACAGCCATGAATACTCTGCAGATGTGGAAGTCAATAATACCATTCACATCTGGACACAGTTCTGCTCATTTCTTTGACATTTGTGTTATGCTTACTTTAATTATGTTCCGTTTATAGTGACCAAGGCAAATATTTAATCACAAACTTTCCTTTACGATTCAAGTCCCAGCTGTGCAGTAAACAAGCAGCAGAGGTTGACTCTGTCCATGGCCTGGTGCTGTTTCCTGCCAAGGAAAACAATAGGCTGATGAGAGTGATTGTCCCTGCTCCACCCTGGTTCTTAGCCACTCAATCTCATTTATACTCCCCTCTCCAAGCTCTAATCCTTAAAAGCGTATCATATTCATGCATAATATATTAATTAAGCTGGAGGCCGGTGTCCAATGTAAGTAGGAGGCAAAGGCCACCAGGGGAATGATACACTTGCTTAGCTTAAGTAGTTCAGATTTCAGTTTGAGCTCAATGGTGAGTACTGCAGGAGCCCCAGGTATCCTGGCAGAGGCACTTTTTAGCTTGTTCATTTTCACTGTTAGGATAAGAAAAGCATGTGGTGGAGGAACCTAGGATGACAGTCTCTCAAGCAGTGATCTTGCTGTTCTTAGTGCTCTGCTCGCTAGGCAGAAATCTCTGTGCTTACGCAGAATAATCTAGAAAGACTAGGGGTGTGCAGGTCTTTGAAATGACAGAGGAAATGTCGGCAACACTTCCTATATCATTTCATGTCGTTTTCAAATTAAAATAGAAGGAAAAAACACTGAAATTTCACTTTCCATTAATAGCGTGCCCTGTTGCAGTGTGGGCCAGCAGTGTATACTCCTAATGACATTTCCTCTGAAATAAAATTAAAACAAGAAAAATCTTGCTAAAAAAGCAAAAGCTTTTATGTATTTGAAAGGTATGTATACCGCATTTCCAATGATCAATACGGTTTACATATAATATAACTTTGAGATTACAGAGAACCTTATAACGAAGAAATGTTACAAGACAATTTAAAACAATTTAACTCTGCATTTTGTTAGTAGGGTGGGGAAGGGGATGGGTGTAACAGACATCAAGATTTTGTTTTTTTGTTTTTGTTTTTTAATATGTAGTGTTTGTTTAACTTTTAGCAAATCTACCAAATATACATCAACAACTCCTCTTCTGCAGTATACAGGATTCAACCCCCCCCCCAACAATATACTATCTCCAGGAACAAGCAGGAATGAGACTTCACATATGGGTACGTCGGTACCGACGGAGTCTGCGCGGGAACGCTTCCCAGCGTCCAATCAAAAAGCTTTTGGAAGCATCCCACCACGCCTGCGTGCTGCCTTCCCGCCTTTCCCAACTGCCTCTCCTCAGTTTTCGTTTTTCCGCAGAGCCGGCAGGACGTCGTCCTGTCACCGCAGAAAATTCTTCTTTTAATTCTTTAGTTTTCTTGTGGTCGCGGCTGTCTTCCCCGACACCACTGGTACCGCCGGTGTTTCTTTTTTCTTTTCTTGTAAATTTTTCCTTTTAAGGGAATATTTTTTTCTTCTGAGTGTCTTACGGTTTTTCAGGCATTCCAGGCCTCTCCATGTCCTTCATGGAACCGCCAGCCACTTTCTTCAAGAAATGTTCAAACTGTGGCGGTACAACTTTATTTTTAGACTCCCAAAATTGGTGTCTAACCTGTTTGGGTCCTGACCTTTTTCCTCCGGAGCCCTCGGGCAACAGTATTGTGAGAAGAGGTTTTCAACATCGAGTTTCCCTCGATATGAGGTTCCCTTCCAACTTCAGGGCACCAACCATTTCTTCTTCTACACAGGATCAGGTAACCCACAAACAGTCTGTTAAGACTAGCCAACCCTTGAGTGGTAGGTCTCATGCACAGCATGTAGACGGCTCCGGCCTTGCCCTCGAGGGCCCATTGGCTTCAAAACCCCAGCGGGAGTCTTCAGCCTCCAAAGCCTATGTGGGGTTTCAGGTTGTTCCTGGGGCTCACCCCTCACAGAACATACCTGAGCCATGCCCGGTGGTGGCATCCGCTTAGAGCGGTACTGATACCCCGGCATCAGCACTGGTGTTGGACGAAACACTCCTCACCAGGGATCGTCGTCTGGCATCCTCGGTACCTACGGGACCGGTGGGTACATTCCAGACTGACTTTCCAGTATCAGTACCGGCACCGATACTACCACCGAAGTCGGTACCCTCCAGACATGCATCGATAGACTCGCTTCCTTCGATGCCGAGTCTGGAATCGATCTCTAGTCTGGAAGACTGGGTACCGACATGTCTTGGTACCGACACCTATCGGTACTGGATGCTCGGTACCGAGGGTGACTGCCGAAGGCTTTCGGTTGCCTCGGTACCGATTGGGCTGTCACCGATTGCTGCTCCGATGTCAGGTTCGGTTCCGACAGCGGTATCGGTACCAGTATCCACAGTAGCATCGTGGCCAGCTCCTTCCATGCTTCTTTCAACAGGATCGCTCCCTTCTATACCAAGTTTGGAGTCGATACCTGGCATGGACGATGTGGTACTGACTGTTGCTGGTCCTGACCCCCAGTACCAGCGTCCATCCGTTAAGGATCCCATACTGCACCGTGCAGGATCTTATATTCCTATATACTCAGATAGATCCTTCGGTGCCCAGGCTAGTTCTTCAGATCTAACCTGTCTAAGGGAGGTTCTCTTTGGAGATCCTTCTTTTCAGAGTTTCCTCCTGGATATGGCAAGATCACTTGCCATTCCTATCCCTGGACATGATCCTACACAAGGCTCTGTTTCTACCGAAGCAAAGGAGAACATAATGCTTCCTTTTCATCATTCCTTGCAGGATCTTCTTCTAGGAATGTGGGAAGCACCTTTAAGGGTACCCCCCACCTTCCAGAGCAACTGATCTCCTATATCAGGTGCCCCCCTCTCCATCCAGCAAGAATTCTCTCATATTTTTTATATGGGTCTATCTCTTGAGGAGGTCACAAAGAAATTACATCTTTTGACTCCTTATCTCCAGGAACAAGCAGGAATGAGTCTTCACATATGGGTACGTCGGTATCGACGGAGTCTGCGCGGGAATGCTTCCCAGCGTCCAATCAAAGAGCTTTTGGAAGCATCCCATCATGCCTGCGTGCTGCCTTCCTGCCTTTCCCAACTGCCTCTCCTCAGTTTTCGTTTTTCCGCGGAGCCAGCAGGACGTCCTCCTTTCACCACAGAAAATTCTTGTTCTTATTTCTTAGTTTTCTTGTGGTCGCGGCTGTCTTCCCGATGCCACCGGTATCACCGGTGTTTTCTTTTCTTTTCTTGTAAAATCTTCCTTTTCCACGGGATATTTTTTCTTCATAGTGTCCCACGGTCTCTTAGGCCTTTTAGGCCTCTTCTTTTTCCTTCATGGAACCGCCAGACACTTTCTCCAAGACATGTTCAGACTGTGGCGGTACAACTTTATTTTTAGACCCTCGAAGTCGGTGTCTAACCTGCTTGGGTCCTGACAACAGTTTGGTGAGAAGACGTCTTCAACATCGAGGTTCTCTCGATACACGGTTGCCCTCCAACTTCGGGGCACCGTCCCCTTCTTCCACACAGGATCAGGTAACCCACAAACAGTCTGTTAAGACTAGCCAGTCCTCGAGTGGTAGGTCTCATGCACAGCATGTAGACGGCTCTGGCCTTGCCCTCGACGGCCCACTGGCTTCAAAACCCCGGTGGGAGTCTTCAGTCTCCAAAGCGTATAAGGGGTTTCAGGTTGTTCCTGGGGTTCACCCCCCACAGAACATACCTAAGCCGTGTACGGTGGTGGCATCCGCTTCGAGCGGTACCGATACCCCGGCATCGGCACTGGTGTTGGATGAAACACTCCTCACCAGGGTTCGTCATCTGGCGTCCTCGGTGCCTTCGGGACCGGTGGATACTCCCCAGATTGACTTTCCATTATCGGTACCAACACCGATACTACCACCGACGTCGGTACCCTCCAGATGTGCATCGACAGCTTCGCTTCCTTCGATGCCGAGTCTGGAATCGATCTCCAGTCTGGAGGACTGGGTACCGACTCACCTTGGTACCGTCTCGCGGCGGTACCGAAGGCTCGGTTCCGATGACTCGGATCCGCAACTCTCGGTTCCCCCGAGGCCGATTGAGTTGCCACTGGTTGACCTTCCTTCACTGATATCAGACATGGTACCGAAGTCGGTACCGATGTCCTCATTACCCTTACGGTCGGAGCCTTCCATGCTTCGCTTATCAGGCTCTCTGCCCTCGATGCCGAGTTCGGAATCAATCTCTAGTCTAGAAGACTGGGTACCAATAGGTTTTGGTACCGACACCGATCGATACCGGTGCTTCGGTACCGAGGATAGTAGCCGGAGGTTTTCGGTTACCTCGGTACCGGTTGAACTGTCACCAATGACTGCTCCGATGTCTTTATCGGACTCGACTCCGACATCAGTACCGGTATTGCCATCGGTACCGGTATCCACAGTAGCATCGTGGCCAACTCCTGCCATGCTTTTTTCAACAGGATCGCTCCATTCTATACCAAGCTTGGAGTCAATACCTGGCATATACAATGTGGTAAGGACGGTTGCTGCTCCTGACAGCCAGTACCAGCAACCATCCCTTAAGCATTCCACACTGCACTCTGCAGGATCTTCTATTCCTATATATTTGGATAACTCTGTGGGTGCTTGGGCTAGCTCTTTAAATCTAACCTGTCCAAGAGAGATTCCTGTTTGGGATCCCTCTTTTCAGAGTTTCCTCCTGGATATAGCAAGATCCCTTGCCATTCCTATTCCAGGACATGATCCTGCACAAGGCTCTGTTTCTACCAAAGCAAAGGACAACATAATGCTTCCTTTGCATCATTCCTTGCAGGATCTCCTTCTAGGAATGTGGGAAACACCTTTAAGGGTACCCCCACCTCCCAGGGCAACTGATCTCTTATATCAGGTGCCCCCCTCTGCAGGGTTTCAAAAGACTCAACTTCCTCATCATTCCATAGTAGTGGAATCAGCAATGAGGTGGGTAAAGAGTAAGAAAAAGCACTCTTCTTATCCACCAGGTCGTGAGTCTAAGACACTAGATGCCTTTGGACATCAAACCTTCCAGACATATATGCTTTCTGCAAGAATTCTCTCATATATTTTTTATATGAGTCTTTCTCTTGAGGAGGTCACAAAGCAATTACATCTTTTGACTCCTTTCCTTCCAGATTCCAGGAGTACAGACTATTCCTCACTGCTTAAGCATATCCAGAATATCTCTTGGTTTCTTTCTCGTGCTTCCCTAGACTCTTTTGAGTCTGTTAGCAGGACTTCTGCTATAGCTATAGGGGCACGACGTAGAGCCTGGCTCCAAGCTTCAGACTTGGACAAATGGGCACAACAACGGCTGGGACATACTCCTTGCACTGGAGAAAATCTTTTCAACAAGGAGTCTTTACGTCAGGTTACTCAGTTGTCCACTGATTTACCTGTTCCTAAGGGTTGTTCTACACCTTCTGTCCCAGTAGGTAGGAAATGTCCTACCAAACTTTCTTCCCACAGGAAAAGAAGGTTTTATTCACTTGCCTATCATACAGATGTTCCCTAACAGGGGAGGCATCGTCCTGGTCTGAAGAATCCAACCTCTCACCAGGCTCAGCAAACCCAGCACCTGCAGGATTTCTGATCAATCATCATAAGATGCTTTTGTGACTCTTGGGGTTAGAATCTACAATTACTTCTTCTCAATAGAGGCAATCCACTGCTTCATTCTAACCCCTACACATGGATCTCTTTCCAAAAGACATCCATTTTTTCTATATTTCTATGAGCTGTCAGGATGTTCATGCCTATAGGTCACAGGTTTCTCCTCTTTTCCTGCTAGGGAAAGAGGTCTGACCACTATCAAATGATAGTTCCTGTGCCAGCATGTATTTTTCCTTTCTATAGACTTACTACTTGGTAAGTCTTCTTCAGCTCCATTCTTTTCACCCTCTTACCACTGTAAGAGCGGAATTACTTGCTGGGGGGGGGGCTTTTCTTCAGCCTCTCTAGTTTTTGTCACTTTCCAGTGCGGAGTTTTCCTCTCTGAGTTACCTCCCCTGTTTCAATCTTACTTTGAGGCAGCTTATCAGACATGTCCAGAGTTTTCTACTCCTGTCTGTTCTTTCTGTTTTTGAACAGTAAGATTCTTTCTGCTGTCTTGCTAGCAGCTGCCTATGCAGGAGCCTTAATGTTTGGTCCACTGGTTCTTGTCCACAAACAACCAGATTTGTCCTCCACTAACATTCTGTCTAGTCTTAGTAGTGTCTCCAAGTCAGTGCTTTCATCTATCTTGGAGATTATCTCACTACAAGCTTTCTGGATTGGTCTTCTATTTCTTCCATTTCCATTCCCCTGGGATTGGCAGCATAGTTGGCAGAGATACTGGCTCTCTAGCAGCCAGTTCTATCTCCTCATTCTCCTGCATCATGCTATCTGCAATTCTACAGAGAAGCTTTCCACTATGGGCCCTTGCTAGAGAGCATGGGTTTTTTTCCTCCAACAGCTATCCTAGACGATTGGAAAAGGCTTTTCAGTCATGTCTCCCATGACTAGAAGGTTCTCCCTTCTTTTACTATCTATATATATTGTGATAAGGAAGCTTATCATAGTTCAGGAGGGAGCTATAAAAGAGGTGAATTGGCTTTGAACAAGCAACCTGTCTTTGCTGGTAGAAATACTAAAACAGAAAGTTTTCATAAAAGACTACCAGTCCCAGAATGCACCAGGTTTCAAACAGCCTCTAGGAGAGCTGAAGTGGGGAAACGTGTGTTCAATCAGGAGAGCTGTGAGGTAATCCCCAATCACTTATCTCCAAGGGCAGGGCTTGATTCAGCACACCTGGGCTGTGCTAGGGTGGAGTGTCCCTCTAAGCACGTTAAAAGTAAAAGATATTCTACACAGAGACAGAGCAGACAGAACCAGGAGAGCAGACAGAACCAGGAGAACAAGGAGAGACAGAAGCAGAAGCCATTGGAGAAAGAAGAGAGAGGACTACAACAGCAGAGGCAATGTGGAAGGAAGAAGAGAAAGACATCTTGGAGGTCTAAAGAAGGAGCCCACAGCAGTGCGTGTGTTAGGAGTGATTCCAGAGGCAAGCATACTCCATTGGACTGGAGGAAGCCAGAGGAGTGGGGTTATAAAGCCAGGAATTCCCAGGCGGCACCTTTGAAGGAGACGGCTGCATTTGGAAGGGGCCCTAAGACCGGTGCAAGAAGGTATGTGAAGAGAGACCCAGTGTCCAGGGATCTTGATTGGAAGGCTGGACATAAAAGCTGGACTACTTACTGGCCAGGATACCTGGAGAGGAAACCTAACAACAAAGGAAGCTCAGGTATGAACTTTGATCTGTGCCCTAGCTCTTCTCCAGGAAGACAGCAGGGAAACAAATATTATCCTGAGAGTGATCAATTAAGGAATTCCTCTGAGCCAGACCATGATATTGATTCCATGATATTTGAGGAAGAAGGAGATATTTCAAATGATCAATTAGAATACATGGACTGCTCTCTGTCTGTCTGCTCTCTGCTGTTTTAAAGTACTTTCTCACTAATACAACAACCACCAAAAGGAACTGTAACTTGTTTTTTTATCTACCCAGAAAAGTCTCTGCGAGAAAGCTTTAGGGTAGGATTGAGCCACGTAGAGAGAGTGAACCAGCAAAGGGGTTTGCAGCTGGCTAATTATTGGTAATTGAGCCAGGCACAAGTGCACGTGAGCTCTGGAAGGAAACTTCTTTTTTTTGTGTGTGTAAATAGAAGAAAGTTATCCTTGATAAAGAACAGGTTTTTTTGTTACTTTTGGGTTTTGTTTTTGCCTTTTGGAGCACTGCTAAGAGGGTCATTAGCAGGAGCCATCAAAAAGACCTTTTCTGTTTCCCATCAAGGTCTTTATTGATTTTTGCTTAAGAAGTTTAGTTACCTTATAACATGTTTTGTTTTTCCTGAGTACAATACTTGAAGCAAGTGTCCTTTTGTGTTACCAAGTAAATCTGTGTGGGAGAATTAACCCCATGAATAAAATCAGTTTTCTTTGCTTACACTCGAGCATCACAACTTATTATTTTGTGAACGGCTGATTCTGGTACGAATGAACTACAACCCCCACAATCCTTTGCAAGTCATAATAATAATTTTGCCTTTGCCAAGACTGTGGACATTCACGACCAGCGCCCCCGTTTACAATATATGTATCTGTCGAGATATTTCATTATAGATAGATATGTCTCCACATACTTATCTATCTGACTGTCTATGCTCATATAGCTATATGTTTCTGACAGAGGGGCTTTACCCATACCTATGCTATCCCGCAGGTTTGGGGTTCTACGCACACAACCACTCCTGTGGTAGTCAACAATTTTTATACCATAACCTAAGGGTTTAGGTACCTCTGAAGCTCTCCGTGCCCAATATCTCTCCTAGCTTACCCCAGTTAGGAGAGACATTGTGAATCTTCAGTTAATCACAGGCTTTAACGCCTCAGGCGTTTGTCCTCTTTTTTTGGGATACAAGGGGTTCCCATACCCTTTCTCCCCACAAGGACTGTGCCTGTTTGTCTAAATCGGTTAGCCTTTCTCTTTTTGCTCCTAAGAGTGAGCCACTCTGCCGCCAAAAGAGTTAGGTTTTTGTCATACAGCCTTCCGCTGAAAGCCCACCGTTTTTGTACTACCCCAGTTTTTCCTACTGGGGTTACCTGTTACCTTTCAGAATTCTGACCTCCACTGTTTTCCTACAGGTTTATTACCTCCACTTTACAGTGAAGTCCTCTTCACGGGTCCTCTACTGGGTTTCCCAGTAGATCCATGAACCTCCATACTTCCGTGAAATCCTGTCAGGGGAGGTCCATATTGCAATATTCTTTGCAATATCATTGATGACAATCATCATCCACACATGGACTCCTTCTCTGCAGTCCTATGCTAGATTAGCTGTTCCACAGCATCTTTCTTTCTTCAACTCCTACCCTCCATCCTCAGGATGCCTGGTGTTCTGAGAGATAGCATGTTCCAACCTATGACATGCTGGGACTCCAGGCATCTCAGCTTGGGAGTCCCCATATGTAAAGACTCATTCCTGCTTGTTCCTGGAGATAGCACCGTTACTTACCTGTAACAGGTGATCTCTGGGAACAGCAGGAATAAGTCTTCACAACCCACCCACCTCCCCAGGAGTTGTATCTCTATCTATCTTTCCTTTCCTCTCTCTCTCTCTTTGTCTCAGCTTTAAAACGTAACTGCGGAGAGGCAGTTGGGAAAGGCGGGAAGGCAGCACGCAGGCGTGATGGGATGCTTCCAAAAGCTCTTTGATTGGACGCTGGGAAGCGTTCCCGCGCAGACTCCGTCGGTACCGACGTACCCATATGTGAAGACTTATTCCTGCTGTTCCCAGAGATCACCTGTTACAGGTAAGTAACTGTGCTTTCTTTCAGAGCCCAAGAGTGCAGACTATTCCTCACTGCTTAGTCATATTCAAAATATCTCTTGGTTTCTTACTCGTGCTTCCCTAGACTCATTTGAGTCTGTTAGCAGGACTTCTGCTATAGCTATAGGGGCACGACGTAGAGCCTGGCTCCAAGCTTCAGACTTAGACAAATGGGCACAACAAAGACTGGGTAATACTCCTTGCACTGGAGAAAATCTCTTCAATAAGGAGTCTTTACATCAGGTTACTCAGTGGTCCACTGACTTACCTCTTTCTAAGGGCTGTTCTACGCCTTCTTCTTTCCCAGTAGGTAGGAAATGTCCTACCAAACTTTCTTCCCCTAGGGGGAGAAGGTTTTATTCATCTTCTGCCCATCATACAGATGTTCCCAAACAGGGGAAACATCGCCCTGGTCTGAAGAATCCAAACTCTCACCAGGCTCAGCAAACCCAGCAACCGCAGGGTTTCTGATTAATCATCATATTTTTTGTGCCTCTTGGGGTTTAGAACCTGCAGTTGGCTTCTCAGTAGAAGCCTTCCACTGCTTTCATTCTAAACTCTAGGCATGGATCTCTTTTCACAAGACATCCATTTTTTCTCTATTATACGAGCTCTTAGGATGTTCATGCCTATAGGTCACAGGTTTCTCCTCTTCTTCCTGCTAGGGAAAGAGGTTTAACAACTATCAAACGATAGTTTTCTGTACCAGCATGAATTTTTCCTTTCTACAGACTTACCACATTGTAAGTCTCCATTCAGCTCCATCTTCTCTACCCTCTTACCAAGCATTTCCTCTGTAAGAGTGGTACTATTACACTGGAGGGCTGCTTCTTCAGCCCTTCTAGTTTTGTCACTATTCCTGTGTGGAGTTTTCCTCTCTGAGTTAACTCCCTTCTTCATTTTTGCTTTGGGGCAGCTTATCAGACAGGTCCAGAGTTTTCTTACTCATGTTCTGTTCTTTCTGTTTTTAAACAGAAAGATTCTTTCTGCTGTCTTACTAGCAGCTGCCCATGCAGGAGCCCTAGTGATTGGACCACTGGTTCTTCTCCACAAGCATCCAGAGTTGTCCTCCACTACATTCTTTCTGGCCTTAGTAGTGACTCCAAGACAGTGGATTCGTCTTTCTTGGCAAATTTTATCACTACAGGCTTCTCGGATTGTTTTCTATTCTTGCCATCTCCAATTCCCTTGGGTTTGGCAGCATAGTTGACGTAGGTACTGGCTTTTCCAGCAGCCAGTTCTATCTCCTAATTCTCCTGCATTATGCTCTCTGCAATTCTACAGAGAAGCTTTCTACCATGGGCCCTTGGTAGAGAGCATTAAGATTTTCTCAAACAGCTGTCCTAGATGGTTGGAAAAGGCTCCCTCAGTCATGCCCCTCATGACTGAAAGGGTTCTTCTTACCCTACTATCTCCTTTTTAAAACAAAGGACATGGGCCTTCTCTTACGTGAAAGCTTAAAGAGTTGTTCAATTCCCTGGTTTGGTCCTCAGGATTCCCACCGGGAATATGCTCTCTTTTTCCTTGCAGCTCGTCCTCATGGTATCCTAATCCTTCATGGACAGCGCATATTTAGCTAAAGAACGCATGATACCCTTTTTGCCCCTCAAGTAGGTCAACATGGTATCTCATTCCTATGCGTCTTCTGTCCATTTACCATGCTAGAGTTCTGGAGGACTCGGGACTTGCTGCCTGCAGACTGATATTATCCTCTGCTTTTCACGTAACCATCATGGTTATTTCACTGGCTAGCATTCTTGCAGCAATCTAGTCTGTTCCTTGTCAGGGAGATTTTTCCCCTGACTCCTTCCATCATAACCAGGGGGAATAGATTCTCTATATATTTATTTATTTATTTATTTATTTATACATCTCTTCTATACCGCCACTTCCAGCGATCAGTGGCGGTTTACAAGTAAACAAAGTTTAATAATAGCATGCTATTATTTTACATAGAACGGGTTTAGAAACTATTTTACATAAAACAGGTTTTGAACTATTTTACATAGAACGTGTTTTAGTACAAAGAACAGTAAATGGAGAACAAGAGTTTTTACATAGAACAAAATTATAAAAGTAAACATTTAACTATTAAATTGCAACTCAATAATACAGTGAAATAACTGGCTATCAATAGTAAATCATCGGCAATGGAATATATTACAATATATCTTCTCAAGTAGGTTCCACCACCTTGTTATTAGATGAATCTTTCCTCTTCACATCTCCTGTGTGAATATACTATCTCCAGGAACAAGCAGGAATGAGTCCTCACATATGGGTACGTCGGTACCGACGGAGCATGCGCGGGAAAGCTCCCCAGCTTCCCAAAAGGAAAGCTTTTGGGGCTTCCCACAGCGCATGCGCGCTGCCTTCCCGCCTTCCTGACCAACTCTCCTCAGTTCTTCTTTTTCCGCGGAGCCAGCAGGTCGTGTTCCTGTCACCGCTGAAGAATTTCTTATTTTAAAAAAGTTGTTCTGACCGCGTATCTGCCTTCCCCGATTCCGAACCGGTACCGCCGGTCTTTACTACTTTATTTCTTTAAAAAAAAAAATAATTTTTTTTTCTTTTTCCACAGTTGGTGTATTTCTTTTTGTAAGGCCTACCGGCCTTTACAAATTCTCCCTCATGGAGAAACCATCTTCTGGTTTTAAAAAATGCACCAAGTGCTCTGGTACTATTTCAGTCACAGACACCCATGAGTGGTGTCTTAAATGTTTGGGCCATGACCATTCGGTTCCGGATTGTCCATCCTGCTCTCTGATGTCCAAACGGGGCTTACAGAACCGAGCAGCTAAATTTCATGTGCTGTTTTCTGCAGATAATCCAGCATCAGCATCATCCAGGTCTTCATCTCCGGATGGATCTCAGGTAACCAAACATTCCTCGGGCAAGTCTTCAAGGGGCAAATCTCCCTCAAAGCAGAGAGAGGCCCTTGGGTTCGACCCTGAAGACCCTGCCCCAGCCAAACAACCCCGGCGGGAAGCTCCGGCTTCCAAAGCTCCTCCTATGGGGTTACAGGTTGACATCGATGGCACGGCCTCGACCGATCACCTGTTAGACTGCTCTGGGGTACCGGCTCAAACCGGTACCGACATCCAGGCAGTTGTGGCGTCAATGGGTACTACGGTACAATCCATGCAGCAGGCCATAATGGCTTTTATTAATGCTGCGACGCCCTCGGTACCGCAACCGTCGGTTCCGGCCCCCGTTCCGGTACCCAGAGCATCTACGTCCAGTAGAAGGCCGGTACCGGTTTTTGCTTCCCGCGCTATTCTCGGTACCGACCCGGCTCCCGGTACGCCCGAGGTCGATACCGGTCGGTACCCGTATCAATCTCTGGAAGCAAGTAGGCGATACTTCGAGTCTTCTGAGGATGCTGATACCTCAGATGATTCTGATGAAGCATCCCTTATTCTTCCCGAGGAGCCTTCTTCCCCAAAGAGAAGAATGTCTCCTCCAGAGGACTTGTCCTTTCAGGACTTCATCTTGGAAGTTGCCAAAGGACTTTCCATTACAGTATCCTCTGAAAAGGAACCTAGAGCTCAAAAATTAGACATTTTCGGATACTCTAAGGTTCCCAAAGAGGCAGTCACCTTACCCATTCATAGTATTCTCCAAGAACATATGATGGATTTATGGGAGGCTCCTCTTACACTATCTCCACATTCTCGTCGGTTGGATACCATGTATCGGGTCCCTCCTTCTCCTGGTTTTCAAAAAACCCAGCTTCCTCACCATTCTATTGTGGTGAAGTCTGCTATGAAAAAGATTAAGAGTACCAAAAGGCACTCTTCTACCCCTCCAGGAAGAGAATGTAGAACTTTGGATGCTTTTGGCAGGAAACTCTTTCAAGCTAGTATGCTTATTGCCAGAATCAACTCCTACAGCCTCTATATGGGCATGTTTCTAAAGGAGCTTGCTCTTAAAGTACAAGATTTTCTCCCCTTTATTCCAGAGGATAGAAAAGAGGAGTTCCTGCTTCTGTTAAAGCATATCCAAGATGTGTCAAAGTTCTCCAATAGGGCTGCCTTTGACTCTTTTGAGGGTGCTAGTAGAGCATCTGGCATAGCCATAGCTGCTCGTCGAATTGCTTGGCTCCAGGCCTCTGACCTGGAATCCTGGGTGCAAGATGGCCTAGGCAATTTACCTTGTACAGGTGAAAATCTCTTTGGCAAAGAGTGGCAAGTCAAAGCCATTCAAATGGATGCAGAGAATGCTGCTTTGGATAGACTCTCTAAGTCTACTTCACTCCCTGCCAAAAAGAAGTCTTTTAAGAAGTCTTTCTACAAAAAGCCTAGATTTGGTTCCAATGCTGGCCAGTCATCTGCTCAAGCTCGCTTTGTTCCTAAGCGACAGCAGACTAAACAGGCCAGAACAAAGCCTGCAGGAGCTGCTACGCTTCAACAGTCCCAACCCCCTCAGGGTTTTTGACTTACTTCTAGAGAACATACCCTTTCTGGCTCTGCAGCAACCAGAGCCTCTCACCATTCCAGGAAGGCTGACTCATTTTGCTCCCAGATGGGAACAGATTACATCAGAGCAGTGGACCCTCTCTATCATCAGAGAGGGATACAAACTGCATTTTTCCAGCCTTCCTATCTATCCCAGGGTGAGACATTTCGTCTCTCCCCCATCTCTCCTACACCTGTTGGATCAGGAGGTGAATACCCTGCTTGCCCAACAGGGCTCAGGGTTCCCCTCCTCCAACAGGGCTCAGGGTTCTACTCCCCCTATTTTCTGATACCAAAGAAAACAGGAGGACACAGACCCATCCTAGATCTGAGAGAATTAAACAAATTCCTATGCAAGGAAAAATTCAAAATGCTCTCTCTGGGTATTCTCCTTCCTTACCTTCAGAGTCAGGACTGGCTTTGTTCTCTAGACCTAAAGGATGCGTACACACATATACTCATCCATCCATCCCACAGAAAATTCCTTCGATTTCTGTTCCAGGGAAAACATTTCCAGTACAGAGTACTCCCCTTCGGTCTAGCCTCTGCTCCAAGAGTGTTCACAAAATGCATGTCAGTAGTGGCTGCATTTCTACGCTCTCAGGGAATCTTTGTCTTCCCATACCTAGACGACTGGCTCATCCGAGCTCCATCTCAGTCTCAGGCTCAGACTTCCCTGGACCACACCATCTGCATTCTGCAGTATCTGGGACTTGTCATCAATCTGCCAAAGTCTCAACTCACCCCTACTCAATCCCTAGAATTCATAGGGGCCTGGTTAGATACCACCACAGCAAAGGCCTATCTTCCCCAGGCACGTTGCCACCGGCTAGTGCACCTGGCCTCTCAGATTCAGTCCAGAACTCACTTGACTGCCCGAGAGATGTTACAATTGCTAGGCCACATGGCCTCCACAGTTCATGTGGTGCCTTATGCTCGCCTGCATATGAGAGCAGCTCAATGGACTCTGTCCACTCAGTGGACCCAAGCATCAGGAGCTCTTTCCGACCAAATAGAAACCTCCAAACGTCTCTTTGGGTCTCTCCAGTGGTGGATGTCCATTCAAAACCTGTTGCTGGGGTCCCCCTTCCAACCGCTACCACCCCAGGCAACCCTCACTACAGATGCCTCCCAGACAGGCTGGGGAGCTCATCTTCAAGACCTCTCCACTCAAGGCCTTTGGTCTCCGCAGGAGACTGCCTTTCATATCAACCTTCTGGAGCTTCGAGCAATTTTTCTTGCTCTCAAGGTCTTTCATACCCTCCTTTACAACATGACAGTGCTTGTTCATACCGACAATCAAGTAGCCATGTTCTACGTAAACAAACAAGGAGGGACTGGCTCTCTGTCGCTTTGCAACGAAGCTCTCAGACTGTGGGCCTTCGCCAGAGAGCATCAAATCCATCTCCTGGCAGTATATCTCCCAGGAATTCAAAACTCTTGGGCAGACAGACTCAGTCGAGTTCTGCTTCCACACGAGTGGTCCCTGCACATGGATCAGGTACTCAGAATCTTTCAGAAATGGGGAACCCCGGACATAGACCTCTTTGCAAGTCCGTGGAATGCCAAACTTCCCCGGTTCTGTTCCAGAACGCCATGTCAGGGGGTTCAGGCCAGGGATGCCTTCCTCCTTCATTGGGGTCAGGGCCTCCTATATGCCTTTCCACCCATTCCTTTGATTCCCAAGACTCTGTTCAAACTGCAGAAGGATCACGGATCTATGATCCTCATAGCTCCACGCTGGCCACGCCAAGTGTGGTTCCCTCTACTTCTGCATCTCTCCCAGGGTCCCTCCCTAGACCTGGGAGCTGCTCCAGACCTTCTGTCTCAGGAGGAGGGGACTTTGTGGCACCCAAACCCCAAGTCCCTCCACCTCAGAGCATGGTTACTGAAGGCCTAGACCTTCAAGACTTAAATGTCTCTCAACAAGTGCAAGATATCCTCCATGCTTCCAGAAAACCTTCCACAAGGCGTTCTTATGCTTTTAAATGGAAAAGATTTTCCATTTGGTGTGCTCAAAGGGATCTTGATCCTTTTGCTCTTCCTATCAATTCTCTATTGGAATATCTCCTGCATCTCTCCAATGCAGGCCTTAAAACGAATTCAGTAAGGGTCCATTTGAGTGCTATTGCAGCATCCCTCAAGCCTTTCAATGGACAATCTATTTCCTCTCATCCTCTTATTGCAAGATTCATGAGAGGCCTAACTTTAACTAAACCTCCCATTAGGCCTCCTCCGGTGGCATGGGACTTAAACTTTTTTCTTGGTCAGCTTATGAAGCAACCTTTTGAACCCTTAGCCACTACCTCCTTGAAATTTCTTTCCTGGAAGGTTATTTTCCTCATTGCAGTCACTTCAGCTCGTCGCATCAGTGAGCTGCAAGCCTTAGTGGCGAATCCACCCTATACAAGGTTCCATCATGATAAGGTAGTCCTTCGAACAAATCCACACTTTATGCCTAAAGTGGTTTCACCTTTTCATCTTAATCAAGAGGTATACCTACCTGTCTTCTTTCCAGCTCCTCATGCATCCAGTGCAGAGCGGAACCTTCATACTCTAGATTGTAAAAGAGCTCTTGCCTTTTACCTCCATAGGACTCAGCCACATCGAAAGTCTTCCCAACTTTTTGTTGCTTTCGATCCTTCTCATTTGGGACTTCCAGTCTCAAAACGAACACTTTCCAATTGGATTGTTCAGTGTATTTCGTTTGCTTACCAGAGTAAAAACATTTCTCTGGAGGGCCATGTCACAGCTCACAATGTGAGAGCCATGGCCACCTCTATGGCTCCTCTTCACTCTGTATCCATAGATCAGATCTGTCGAGCAGCCACCTGGGCCTCGGTTCATACCTTCACAGCCCATTACTGCTTGGATAAGGACTCCCGCCGGGATGCCTTATTTGGTCAGGCTGTCCTCAAACACCTGTTCCATTCTTAAACAACTCCTGCCCACCTTCCCTTAATGGATGCCTGAGATACATCGGAAGATGAAATACCTACGGAGGGGATCTCCCAGGCATCTCAGCTAGGGAGTCCCCATATGTGAGGACTCATTCCTGCTTGTTCATAGCACAGTTACTTACCTGTAACAGGTGATCTCTGGGAACAGCAGGAATAGTCCTCACAACCCACCCACCTCCCCTAGGAGTTGTATCTCTTTCTCTTCCTTTCCTCTCTCTATTGTCTCAGCTTTAAACTCGAACTGAGGAGAGTTGGTCAGGAAGGCGGGAAGGCAGCGCGCATGCGCTGTGGGAAGCCCCAAAAGCTTTCCTTTTGGGAAGCTGGGGAGCTTTCCCGCGCAGGCTCCGTCGGTACCGACGTACCCATATGTGAGGACTATTTCTGCTGTTGCCAGAGATCACCTGTTACAGGTAAGTAACTGTGCTTTCTATAGGCAAATCTCTGCTTAATTGCAGACACCTATATATAGGCCTATATATTCATATCTACATATATATCTGTATACATCTCTATAGCTATATATGTCTGTCATTTGTGTGTGTGTATATGTTATGCCCTTCTATATCTCACTATAGATATATATTCTTATATGTCTATATATCTATATGTGTGTGTGTATATATATATATGTGTGTGTATATATATATGTGTGTGTATACGTATATATATGTGCATCTGTTGAGATATTTATTATAGGTAGATATGTATTTACATACTTATCTATCTGTCTATGCTCTTATAGATATATATGTCTCTATATGATTCTGACAGTTGGGCTCTACCCATACCCATGCTGTTCCAGCATATTTGGGGTGCTACACACACAACCACTCCCGTGGTAGTTAACAACATTTCTACCATAACCTTAAAGGTTAGGTACCCCTGAAGCTCTCCATGTTCCAGTATCTTTCCTAGCTACCACCAGTTAGGAAAGACATTGCGGATCTTCAGTTACTCTGAGGCTCTAACGCCTCAGACACCTGTCCTTTCTTTTTGGGATACAAGGTTTTTCCATACCCCTTCTTCCCACAAGGACTAGGCCGGTTTGTCCAAATCTGTCAGCCTTTCCTCTTTTTGCTCCTAAGAGTGAGCCACTCTGCAGCCAAAAGAGTTTGGGCTTTTTCCATAAAGCCTTCCGCTGAAAGCCTACCGTTTTTGTACTACCCCAGTTGATCCCTGGGGTTACCTCTCACCTTTCAGGATTCTGACCTCCACTGTTTTTTTCCAACAGGTTTTACCTCCACTTCACAGTGAGGTCCTCCTTGAGGTTCCTCTACTGGATCCCCAGTAGATCTCATGAACCTCCTTACTTTTCTGCAGTCCTGTTAGGGGGGAGGTCCATACTGCAATATTTCATTTTCAATATATTTGATGATAATTGTCATCCACACAAGGACTTCTTGTCTGAAGTCCTATGCTAGGTTAGCTGTCTTTTACAGCACCTTTCTGTTTCAACTCCTACCCTCCATCCTGAGGATGCCTGGCGATATGAGGTGTAGCATGTTCCAATCTATAATATGCTGGGACTCCAGGCATCTTAGCTTGGGAGTCCCCATATGTGAAGACTCATTCCTGCTTGTTCCTGGAGATAGCACAGTTACTTACCTGTAACAGGTGATCTCTGGGAACAGCAGGAATAAGTCTTCACAACCCACCCACCTCCCCTAGGAGTTGTATTCTCTATCTCTCCCTTCTCTCTCTCTTTGTCTCAGCTTTAAAACTTAACTGAGGAGAGGCAGTTGGGAAAGGCGGGAAGGCAGCACGCAGGCGTGGTGGGATGCTTCCAAAAGCTTTTTGATTGGATGCTGGGCAGCGTTCCCGCGCAGACTCCGTCGGTACCGACGTACCCATATGTGAAGACTTATTCCTGCTGTTCCCAGAGATCACCTGTTACAGGTAAGTAACTGTGCTTTACCCCATGTCTCCATGACCTCTACCAGAATAGCATTCCATTACCCCACCACCTCCCCCCCCCCCCGAAAGGTATCTGTTCCCCAAGTAGTCTAATAGGGTTGTCATCGCTTGCCGAAACCCTCACTCTGTTGACGCCGCAGGGCTGTAAGTTGCTCCATCAAAACATGTCTGCGCAGCTGGGACCTCCATTGCTCCAGTCCTGGTAATACTGCTTGTTTCCAGACCCGGGCAATCTCGCTCCTAGCCGCTTGGATGCAGGGCCAAACTGGTCGAACCCACTTCTGAGGTACGGAGGCTGGCCAAATCCCCAACAGACAGAACCCCACATCCAGGCCAATATCTAAGTTAAATATCAATTTCACTTGATCTCTAATTCCTCCCCAATAAAGGAGAACCAAGGGACACTCCCACCAGCATTCATAAAAGTACCCAGCCCACCACCACTCTGATGTGGCAGGATACATCTTATGAAGTCTTACCGGAGTGTAATACCAGCGGTAAAGAAGCTTATAAGAGGTCTCCCGCACTGACATGGATAGCACCTGACGTACTGGAGTTTCATTCACCCTCATCCATTCTTATTCATTCAGCTCTCTCCCCAAATCTCATTCCCATGCCTGTTGGTTCGGGAACTTCTGAGAGGGAACCTTCTGTAGAGCCCTTTATAATACGTGAATAAGTCCCCTACTATGCCAGTAATTCATCCACAACAGCTCCAAAGCATCACTCCCCTCCTTGTAAGCCCCTCGGATTGCTCTCCGCTGCAGAAAATGGGCAATCTGAAGATGAATGAAGAAGTCCCCGCTGGGCAAATGGTACTTTACCCGGAGTGGAGAGAAAGGGGCCATTTCCCCATCTGCGATAAATTTGGCCGAGAGATCCAGGCCCGCCCTCTCCCAGCATCTAAACACCCCCTCTCTCCCCGGAAGGAACCCCGGCATTGCTCCTACTGGGGCCAAAACCGAAAAGCTGGCCCCCGGTACAACGCACTGCCTGCCTAATCTCCATTTAGAATATAGGTGCTACAAATACGGATTTTCTCGCCATCTTGCCCCCTGGAGGGGGACCTATCATCCAGGGTAAAGACTGTAAGCCCGTCTCACCCAATCAATACTGCTCTATTTCTCAAAAACGCTTAGAATTCTGATCATTTACCTGCCACTCAAGAGCTTGGCGCATCTGAGAGGCCATATAATACATTGCAAAATTGTAGACCTGTAAACCACTCTTCTGGCGAGTGGCATACATAACCCGGCAGCTTGCCCTAGGTAGACTATCCCCCCAAACAAAATCAAAAGCCTGCTTCTGCAGGCAGCAAAGATCTGCTGTCACCACCCGCACTGGGAAGGTCTGGAACAGATATAACAGGTGGGGAAAGACATTCATTTTTAGAACTGCCACCCGACCAAGCCAGGGCAGCTCTACTTCCCACCATTTAAGCAGGTCCCCACAAATCTGACGAAATAATGGGGGGTAGTTGACCTCATACAAATCAGCAGTGGTAGGAGTAACCTGGACCCCTAAATATTTAATGGGTTGAGGCCTTCAAAGACTGCACTACCTGAGGTCGAAGATTAAAAGATAAGGCCTCCATCTTATCAATATTAACTTTAAACCCAGTCTTCCATATTCCTCTAACTCCCGAAAAAGCACTTTTAGAGAGGTGATCAGCATCGAGATAGCAAAGAGGAGGTCATCAGCAAAGAGAATGACTTTATGCTGAGGCACTCATACCTTAATGCCATGAATGTCCCCCAGAGCCCTTATCCGAGCATCCAAAGGCTTCATTGCTAATGCAAAGGGGAGCGTGGGCACCCCTGCCACGTCCCCCGCTCCAAAGAAAAAAACTCAGAGTAGCCCCCATTGACGTACACCGCCGCTTCCGGGGATGTATAAAGCGCCTGAATCCAGGCCAGAAAATTTGTGCCTACTCCCACATGCTCTTAATACTGCAAAGAGAAAATCCCATTGGACCCTGTCAAATGCCTTCTCTGCCTCTATTGACAAGAGCATCACTTCTTGCTGTTCTCTGCGAGTCAGCCAAGATAGCTGGAGTAGTCTCTGCACTCCATCCGCCGCCTGTATCACCCCCAGGAGTACTGGTCCCAATCGCTCAGCCGAAACTTTTGCTAATATTTTAACATCAGTATTTAATAAGGAAATCAGGCGATATGAACTAAACAGTGCCGGATCTCTACCCGGTTTGGGGATCATGGTAATGACTGCTTGGTGCATGGACACCGGCAAATCCTCTCCCTGCAACACTGCATTGAACACCCGCAACAACAGGGGGCCCCAGTGTCTCCACAAGTTTCTTATACAACAGCCCTGTGAAGCCATCTAAACCTAGCGCTTTATGAGGCGCCAACCTCCGAATGACCGATTGTACTTCATCCAACCTTATGTCCTGTTCCAACAGCTCTCCCGTGGAGGCATCAAATTGTCCACTCCCATCCCCTGCCCCCCCCCCCCCCCCTGTTATGCAGGAATTCCGAAAAGACATCAAGATTTTTGACCTGCATGCACCTAATAACTAAAAAGACACCTGTGCATGAAACAAAAGGACAGCCCTATCCTTACGGATGGTATTTCCTTACTAGCATCCTGCATTGCCATTCATTGTTGAAGAATGTGTGGTCACCAGCAATGTAGTTATCTTCTCCTGTCCAATCCAGGGAAGGGAGAAAAACTGCAAGCAGGTGTAAGGGACAGGGTTCTGTAATGTGGCATAGTTTGTTTTTCGATATCGGTTCTCGTAATCTGTAGTGCTCACAATAGAGAATGTACAGGCTGAGAGAGTAAGTTTGGAAGTATGCATGCAGGAATGGATATGGTTCCAGTATTGGAAGGATGCAGGTGAGAGATTTAGAAGTTTCTGTTATTTTATTCGGAGCAATAGAAGCATCTTCATGGAGAAGGATATAGTTTAACAGGGTGCAGCACATTTTTTTCCCTCAGGAAATGATAGAAAAAGATTGGTTCCTCCCCTAAATTTTAAAAATGGAAAACTAAGCTCCAAGACAGTTCTATATACTTTCTTTTTTCTCCGGGAACAAGCAGGAAGTCGGTCCTCACATATGGGTGACAACTGCACTGATGGGAGCCTGCGTGGAAGCATCCCCTCAGCTTTCAAATAAAGCCTTTGGAAGATGCAGCACACATTTGTGATCCACTTCCCACCCAAGGGTGCCATCTTGCCTCAGTTTCCTTTTTTTCACAGAGCCCTTTGAACGTCCTTTTTTCCCCGGAAAAAGTCTGATTTTCTCATAGTTAAATTTTGTCTGGTTTGCTTACTGGTTCCTTCCTGCCCCTGAACCAGCTCACCTCGGTGCACAGCTCGGGTTTGTTTATCCATTTTTCATTTTTTTCATCAAGATTCACCTTGCCTTGCATTCATGCTTTTTTTTTTTAGTTAAAGGCCTTGGATCTCTGCTGGGAGGTAGGGACCCCAATTTTTTGATAGCCTCAAGTAGCTTCAAAAAGTGTGGCCAATGTGGCAAAGTGATGTTGCTTACCGACCCACACGACTGCTGCCTCCAGTGCCTTGGCCCGGAGCACGATGACTCAGACTGCGTGCTCTGCAAAATGACAACCCCCAAAGGCCTTAGAGTCACCGTCAGCAGCAGGAAAAAAATTTTCAGAAGTCCGACTCTGCCCCGGAGTCTCCAGTAACACCATGCTCCAGGGCCTCCTCCGATACCTCTGTGCCCCGCGAAGCCAGAGCCTCCTTGGAGTCCCGTGATTGCAGTTAACAAGCAGGAATGTAGTCTTCACATACGGGTATCGTCGGTACCGACGGAGCCTGCGCAGGAACGCTCCCTAGCATCCAATAGGAACGCTTTTGGGAGCATCCCTCAGCACATGCATGCTGCCTTCCCGCCTTTCCAACTGTCCCTCTTCAGTTTTTCATTTTCCGCGGAACCGACAGGACACATACCCTGTCATCGCTGAAAATTTCTTCTTTAAACTTGTTTTTTTCTTATAGTCGTGTCTGCCTCCGCTTGACACCTACCGGTACTGCCGTTTCTCTTTTCTTCTTTTAAAAAAAAAAAAATATATATATATATATATATACATGAACATCAGGATCAGAGATACTTTGAATCCTCCGATTCCGAGGACTCTGATAATTCTTCCGGTACCAGAGTGCTTCTCCCGGAAGACTCCTCTTCTCAACGCAGAATCTCTCCTTCGGAGGACATGTCTTTTCAGGATTTTATTCGTGATGTGGCCCAAAGCCTTTCAATCACGGTAGCTCCTGAAAAGGAACCTAGAGAAAAGGAATTGGAAATTCTCCAATACCCTAAGGCTCCCAAAGAAGCAGCCACTCTGCCCATTCATGAAATTCCTCATGATTTGATGCTAAGAATGTGGGAAACACCTTTGACCACATCTCATTCTAAGAGACTCGATACCATGTATCGAGTTCCACCATATCCTGGCTTTCAAAAGACTCAGCTGCCACACCATTCAATGGTAGTGGAGTCAGCCATGCGTAGGATGAAAAGTGCAAAAAGACATGCATCCAATCTTCCAGGTCGTGAATGCAGGACTCTTGTTGCCTTTGGACATCGAACCTTTCAGGCCTCCATGCTTTCAGCTAGGATCAGCTCATATATTTTATATATGGGAGTGTTCCTCAAAGAAGTCACAGGAGATTTGGAGCTTATGAGCCCCCTTCTCCCTGATGACAAACGACAAGACTTCCTTACTCTTGTCAAGCACGCTCAAGACGTTTCCAGGTTTGAAAATCATGCAGCCTTTGACAGCTTTGAATGCATCAGCGGATCTTCTGCTATTGCCATTGGTGCACGTCAGATTGCCTGGCTTCAGGCATCAGACTTGGAGATTTGGGTACAGGATAAATTACGAAACATCCCTTGCACAGGAGAAAACCTCTTTGGCAAGAATTGGCAGGAAAAAGGCTAATGAGATAGATGCTGACAATATCACTTTAGACAGATTGTCAAAATCTACAGCCACTCCAGCCAAAAAGAAACCCTATAAAAAAACCCTTTTTCAGCAAAAAAGATGAAGTTTTATCCGTCCTATATCCAGCAAGGTCAGGGTCAAGTTGCCCAAAAGGGACAACAACAATCCCAGACAACAAAAGAAGCCAAAAGGCCCAAGAGCTCAATCAGCTCCACAGGCTCAGCCCCCTCAAGGACTTTGACTCCTTCCTAGAGAGCTTGGCCTTCCTGCTTCTGAACGGTCCAGAACCCCTAAACATTCCAGGCAGGTTGTGTCATTTTGCCGACAGATGGCACCAAATAACAGCAGAAAATTGGACTCTGTCCATAATAGGAGAGGGGTACAAGCTTTATTTTCACAGCATGCTCCCTCCTACAATCGTAAGACAGTACAATTCCCAAACCTCTGCAGACAATCTATTGGATTAAGAAGTCTCAACACTCCTTGCCCAAGAAGCAGTAGAGGAAGTACCCATTCTCCAGGGTGCAGGGTTCTACTCCTCCTATTTTCTTATTCCAAAGAAAACAGGAGGACACAGACCAATTCTAGGCCTCAGAGAATTGAACACATATCTGTTCTGAGAAAAGTTCAAAATGATTTCTCTGGGAACTCTTCTGCCATACCTTCAAAGTCAGGATTGGCTTTGCTCTCTAGATCTAAAGGATGCATATACTCATATTCTGATCCATGCGGATCACAGGAAATTCTTACGATTTCTTTTCAAGGGAAAACACTTCCAATACAGGGTTCTTCGCTTTGGTCTGGCTTCGGCACCAAGAGTATTCGCGAAATGCATGGCAGTAGTAGCTGCATTCCTGCGAACCCTAGGGATATTCGTCTTCCCTTACTTGGATGACTGGCTCATTCGAGCCCCCATGGTTGCAGAAGCCAGCTCTGCACTGTCTCGCACAATGCGAATCCTCCAATACTTGGGATTGGTAATAAACTTCCCAAAATTCCAACTTGTTCCTTCCCAGTCCCTGGAGTTCATAGGAGCTTGTTTAGATACCAGACAGTCAAGGGCTTTCCTCCCACAGCCCCGATGTCTTCGCATAGTGCAACTAGCTTCTCAAGCAGCGGGAAAATCCTCCCTGACTGCTCGAGAACTGCTACAATTACTGGAATATATGGCATCCACAGTTCATGTAGTTCCTTATGCTCGCCTCCACATGCGAGCAGCCCAGTGGACCCTATCCGCACAGTGGACATAGGCCACAGGACGTCTGTCAGACAAGATATCAAACTCTCAACGACTGATCTTGTCCCTACAATGGTGGCAATCACTGGAGAATCTTTTAGTGAGGTCTCCTTTCCAACAAACCCCTATTCCAGACCACCCTAACAGATGCATCACAGGTGGGTTGGGGAGCAACCTGCACCATCTCTGTAACCAAGGTACCTGGACTCCACAGGAGGCTTGTCACATAAACCTAGAATTAAGAGCAGTCTATCTAGCTCTTCGAGTATTCCATGCCTATCTCAGCTACAAGACAGTCCTAGGACAATCAAGTAGCCATGTTCTATGTGAACAAGCAGGACAGAACAGGCGCTCTGTCGTTATGCAACGAAGCTTTACGACTATGGGCCCTCGCCAGAGAGCATCAAATTCACCTTCTTGTGGTATATCTTCCAGGCATTCAAAACCTTTGGGCAGACAAACTCAGCCGAGTACTGCTGCCTCACGAATGGTCTCTCCACCTAGACCAAGTGACAAAGATATTTCAGATCTGGGGGACCCCAGACATAGACCTCTTTGCAAGTCCACTGAATGCCAAACTTCCCCGGTTCTGTTCCAGAATTCTGGCTCAAAATTGCCAGGCAAGGGACGCTTTCCTCCTTCACTGGGGTCAGGACTTCCTCTATGCCTTCCCAGCCATTCCCCTCATCCCCAAAACACTCTTCAAGCTTCAGAGGGGCAGAGATCGTATGATCCTCATAGTGCCACGGTGGCCACGACAAACGTGGCATCCCCTGCTCCTACATCTCTCTCAAGCTGCACCTCTGGTGTTAGGCTGTGCTCCAGACCTTCTCTCCCAAGAGAACGGGATGCTGTTGCACCCGAATCCCAGTCCCTGCATCTCAGGGCCTGGTTGCTGAAAGCCTAGACCTGCAGGATCTTAACCTTTCTCAACGGGTAAAGGATTTCCTTCAAACGTCCAGAAAACCTTCCACAAGACGTTCTTATGCCTTTAAGTGGAAACGTTTTACTATGTGGTGTTCTCAAAAGGACTTAAACCCCCTTGTGATACCTTTGGAATCGGTACTAGAGTACTTACTTCATTTATCAAATTCTGTTCTAAAGACCAATTCAGTAAGAGTCATCTTAGTGCAATTGCAGCTTCCTATAAACCTCTAAATGGACAGCCAATTTCCTTTCATCCACTCATAACGAGATTCATGAGGGGTCTTCTATTAACAAAGCCTCCCATCAGGCCACCACCGGTGTCATGGGATTTAACTCTAGTTCTGGGACAGCTCATGAAACCGCCCTTTGAACCTCTAGCCACTACAGCTCTAAAGTTTTTATCCTGGAAGGTCATCTTCCTGATTGCAATCACCTCCGCACGTCGCATTAGTGAATTGCAAGCTTTAGTGGCTGATCCTCCTTATACAAGGTTTCACCATGATAAGGTGGTTCTCAGAACTCATCCACATTTTATGCCAAAGGTGGTTTCGCCTTTTCATTTAAATCAATTGATTTACCTTCCTGTATTCTTTCCGAGGCCTCTTGCCTCTAAGGCAGAAAGGAGCCTTCATACTTTGGACTGTAAAAGAACACAGCAACATAGAAAGTCTTCTCAACTTTTTATTGCTTTTGATTCTAGTCATTTGGGACTTCCATTCTCCAAAAGAACTCTATCTAAATTGATTGCACAATGCATATCCTTTACTTATGAGAGTAAGAGTCTTCCTCTCCAAGGCCATGTCACAGCGCATAATGTGAGAGCCATGGCAGCCTCTATGGCTAACCTTCACTCTGTGTCTATCGATGACATCTGTCGAGCAGCCACATGTGCTTCGGTGCACACCTTCACAGCCCACTACTACCTAGATAAAGCCTCCCGTCGGGATGTCTTCTTTGGCCAGGCTGCTGTTCAACATCTCTTTCAGACTTAATTCAACTCCTACCCACCAACCTTGGTGGGATGCCAGAGATCCATGGGAGGAAGTATGGCCCACCTCACTATAGGTGGCAGTTTCCTGGGGCCATCTCCCCGGCATCTTCTCCTCCTGCTTGTTCCTGGAGATAGCGTAGTTACTCACCTGTAACAGGTGATCTCCGGGAACAGCAGGAATTTAGTCTTCACAACCCACCCACCTCCCCTAGGAGTTGTCTCTCTATCTCTGTCTTTCCTCTCTCCCTCTATCCTTTCAATCAGCTACAAACTTAACTGAAAAGGGACAGTTGGAAAAGCGGGAAGGCAGTGCACATGTTCTGAGGGATGCTCCCAAAAGCGTTCCATTTGGACGCTGGGGTGCGTTCCCACGCAGGCTCTGTCGGTACTGATGATACCCTTATGTGAAGACTAAATTCCTGCTGTTCCCGGAGATCACCTGTTACAGGTGAGTAACTACACTTTCTCTGAGCAGAAGTCCCAGAGGTGGGGCATAAGAAGAAAAATCCTCAAAGACTGCCTCAGAGGACGGTTCCAGGAAGAGGGTGAAATCCCCCACCCCAGGTCTCACAGTCCCAGGCGTGAGTCCGAGGAGTCGGGGCAGGAACAGCCATCCAACTTGCCCCGCAAGGTGTTGTCTGCTCCCACTGACTAGCCTGAGGCCATCCTCATTGAGGACTTTCCCTCGACAGTATTGACACCGGGCCCAAAGGCTGCGGAGCCAACTGGTATGGAGACCAGAATGGCAGCCCTAGAGAGCAGTATATCTGCCCTACTGGCCATACAGTGAATGTTTGTCCGTCTCATCCGCACCAACGACTGGACCCTCAACATTGAGGACTTCCCTGGACGTTGAGCCAGTCCTCAAGTGCCACCGGCTTCAAGAGAGCCCCCTGCCCCAGTCGAGGTCCTGGTCCCATTCCTCGAGACACCGGTGGTCCTCCCGCGAGCGCCCACAGCTCAGACCGATGGTGGTCTGGAGATCCTGCACTGCAAGAGCGGTTCTCAACCGAGGTGATCGTGCAGCATCGGACACATACTCTGACTTTGAGTCTGAATGGGAGACTGAGAGCGAAAAGTCCCTTGACACAAGGCGACACCCTGACGTGCCCTCGGACCCATCTCCCCTGGCAACCCAACGCCACTCCCCACCAGAGTACATTGCATTCCTCGATTTTCTGAGGGATATGGCCAAGGCTCTCGCGATCTAGAGAGAGGGCAGGGAGGACCCGCAAACCGAGGAACTGGAAATACTCCAATACTAGGAACCCCGAAGGAAACCCTTATGGTCCCAGTGCCCCTGATCCTCAACCGCCTTCTCTGGATATGGGAAACACCGGCGTCTGTACCAATTGTCAGCAGGAATCTTGACGCCAAGTACCTGGGTACACTGGAGCCCTGGGTTCCAAAAGGCCCAGCTCCACCATAACTCAATGGTCGTGGAGTCGGCCATGCGCCTGCTTAAGAGCCAGAAAACCCTCTTGTTGGTCCCATCCAGCAGGGTGGCATGAACCCTCTGTGCCCTCGGCTGGAAGGCTTTTCAGGGCTCGATCCTGACATGCTGAATCCACTCATACCAGCTCTACATCGGCATGTATCTGAAGGAAATGTAGAGGGAGCTCGGGGGATTCTCGGCAGGCATCAATGGAGAACCCCTACAGAGGGTCAAGACCCTAACCTCTGCGGTAAAGGAATGTTCGAAGTTCCTGTCCCAAGCAGCCTATTATGGCTTCAAGTCATCGGCTAGGGTGGTCGCTGCAGACATCAGGGCATGATGCCAAGCATAGCTTCTGTGACCTGGAACAATGGGTGCAGGACAGACTAATCAATGTCCCTTGCACAGGTGAAAACCTGTTTGGAAAACCCATGGTGGACAAAGCAGCGGAGATAGAGGCTGAGTATATGACGAGAACCAGTCTCTCGAAAAAGACCTCGGTGCAACCCCGAAAGACGACCCCGGGGAAGCAGCCCATCTTCCCGGGGAAGAAAGGGGGGCTTCAGTGCTACTCTGCATAAGAACATAAAAACATAAGATATGCCATACTGGGTCAGACTAAGGTCCATCAAGCCCAGTATCCTGTTTCGGACAGTGGCCAATCTAGGTCATAAGTACCTTGCAGTTTCCCCAAAAGACACAGGTTCCACAATACTTGTATTGGGTAAGCAAGGGATATCCTGGGTCCCTTTTAATAATGGTTTCTCCAGGACCAAGCAGGAAGTCAGTCCTCACTTATGGGGGGGTGACGTCGGCGCCGACGGAGCCCTCGCGGAGCAATTTTCCCCAGCTTTCAAAGAAAGCCTTTGGGAATTGCAGCGCGCATGCGCGGTCGTCTTCCCGCCCGAGGGTGCCATCTTAGCCAGTCCTCGAAGGCGTTGAGAAGTCGGCGGCATCAGCGCGAGAGAATCTTCGCTGACCCCAGCCGTACCCGGACCTCGTCGGAGGCCTCCGTGTCAAAGGGCTCCAGCTCGGACCGTCGCCGGAGCTCCTCCGACCGGGGTTCTCCCTCCGGGGACCATCGTCGGAAGGAAAAACCCGCGAGGGCGGCGTCGGTGGACGCTCCTGGCTCCGCGAGGGCCAGGTCGCATAGCCCCGACAGCCGCCCCGGGTCCTTGGAGAGGGAACATCTCCCGAAGCGACCTCGCCTGGAGTCGGAGATGCCTGCCCGGGTAAGTCCTGTAGTCCTTCTGGACTCGCCTCCGCGACAGCCGACGTCGGGCCCGACGCCGTCGGGGCCCGAGTCGGGGGCTGCTGGGTCACCTGAGCTCGGACTCAGGTTGACGGCCTTGGAGAGCAGACTGTCTGCCTTCATGGACCAGCAGCGGGCACTGCTCGCTGGCCTCGCTGGCGCCGCTGCCCCGACCGCCGGGACGTCGACGTCCAAGTCGACCCCGGAGACCGAGCCGATCCTCGAGTCAATGAGAACTCGAGTCGATCCTCGGTCGCGGTCACCCTCGGCCTCCCGTTCGGGACCGAGGTCGCCGACGCCGACTCCCTCGACGTCGGGGCGGCTGGCGCCGCACCCTGCCCGGGCCGACCCCACCGAGTCCTCGTCGGAGTCGGTCTGGGAGTCTGAGGAGGAAGAGTCACCTGATTCCTTCCGGACTCGGTGTGTCCCATCGGACTCACCGGGGTCCGAGCCTCGGAAGCAGTCCCCCCCGGAGGATGCCCGGTTCTCGGACTTCGTTAGGGATATGGCCAAGGCTTTGGCCTTCCCTGCGGATCCCGAGGAGGAGCCTCGAGCCGAAGAGCTCGACGCCCTCCAGTATGACTCTCCCGCGAGGGAGCACTTTACTGTGCCGGTTCCTCCTATGCTGGAACGACTACTCTTCCGCATGTGGGAGAGTCCGGCCTCCTCGCCGGTCCTGAGCAAGCGGGTCGATTCTATCTATCGGGTCCGCAAGAGCCCTGGCTTTCAGAAGGCACAGCTGCCACACCATTCCATGGTAGTGGAATCGGCCATGCATCGTCTTAAGAGCCAGAAGATGCACTCCTCGGTGCCTCCAGGAAGGGAGGCCCGTAACCTGGATGGCCTTGGCAAGAAGTGCTTCCAGGGCTCTATGCTCGCATGTCGTGTCCAGACTTACCAGCTCTACATGGGCATGTATCTCCGGGATCTGGCTAAAGAGCTAGCCGGATTCTCCGCTGGTCTCTCCGAGGAGCCCTTGCGGAGGTTCCTAGCCTTGTCCACGGGCATTCGGGAATGCTCAAAGTTCATGTCCCGAGCAGCCTATGATGGCTTTGAGGCCTCGGCTAGAGTGGCCGCAGCCGGCATCGGTGCCCGCCGACAGGCTTGGCTTCAGTCGTCGGACCTTGAGCCCTGGGTACAGGACAAGTTGGTCGATGTCCCCTGCCGAGGCGAAAACCTCTTTGGCAAGCCCATGGCGGAAAAGGCTGCACAAATTGAGACTGAGACTCTCACCAGGACCAGGCTTTCTAGGAAGACCTCCGCCCCTTCCCAGAAAAAGAAGGGCTCGGGAAAAAAGTCCTTTTACCCGAGGAAGGCGGCTGCCTACAAACAGTACCCCCATTATCAGGCCCCTGCAGCTCCCCAACAGGGCCAGCAGGCCAAGGGACGGGGTAACGGGTCCTGTAGGCAGCAAGCCCCCAAGCCTGCACCACCAGCCCCTGCTCAGCAGGGTGGGGGTTTTTGACTCGCTCAGCATAGCCTCTCCCCCCCGCTGGTTCCTCCCAGCACCGGAGGCCGGCTGGTTCACTTCGCCCACAGGTGGTCCAGCATCACCGCAGATGCCTGGGTACTTCAGGTCGTGCGAGAAGGCTACCTTCTCCACTTCCATCAGGTCCCTCCCTCCTATTTTCCGGGAGAACCTTCGCGCCCCCCTCTGCACAGGGAGTTGCTCCTTCAGGAGTTAGCAGGTCTTCTGCAGGAACAGGCGGTGGAACCGGTGCCCCACCACCTGAGAGGTCAAGGCTTTTATTCAAGGTATTTTCTGATACCAAAGAGAACAGGGGGCCTCAGACCCATCCTGGACTTGCGCAACCTCAACAAGTTCCTTGTGCGGGAGAAGTTCAAAATGCTTACCCTTGGAATCCTTCTGCCCTACCTCCAGCAGGGAGATTGGCTATGCTCCTTGGATCTAAAGGATGCCTACACGCACATCCTCATCCACCCAAGCCACCGCCAATACCTAAGGTTTGTGGTGGCAGGAAATCATTACCAGTACAGAGTACTGCCCTTTGGCCTATCCTCCGCACCGCGAGTCTTCACAAAATGTCTCGCGGTCGTGGCGGCCCATCTCCGGCTTCACGGCCTCTATGTCTTTCCGTACCTCGACGACTGGCTCATCAGAGCAGCGTCCGCTCAGGAGGTCACCAACGCCACGTGCCGCACGGTGACTCTGCTGCAGCACTTGGGCTTTGTCATAAACTTCGCAAAGTCCACTTTGCTCCCCTCACAGGATCTCGAGTTCATCGGCGCAAGGCTGCACACTCCTCGGGCACGAGCGTACCTACCGCTCGACAGGGCTCAACGGCTCATGGACCTAGCCGACCGCTTTCGCAGCCAGCCCCTGGTCTCCGCCAGGCGCTTCCTGAGACTGCTCGGCCATATGGCTTCCACCGTCCATGTGACCCCCAATGCCCGCCTGAACATGCGGTCTGCTCAATGGTGTCTCCGCCAGCAGTGGCGACAAGCCACAGGCGGCCTGGCAGACCTAGTGCGCGTCTCCGAGCCGCTGCTCTCGTCTCTCCGGTGGTGGCTCCGGCAGCCGAACCTGATATTCGGAATGCCTTTCCAGTCACCTCAGCCGACCCGGGTGCTGACCACCGATGCATCCCTCCTGGGCTGGGGAGCACATTGCCAAGAGGCACGTACTCAGGGCCTCTGGACCACGTGGGAGTCTGCTCAGCAGATCAACTTCCTGGAGCTCAGGGCGATCCGCCTAGCTCTCAAGGCCTTCTCCCACCTGACTTCCCAACAGTCCGTCCTTGTCCAGACGGACAATCAAGTTGCCATGTTCTACGTGAACAAGCAGGGGGGCACGGGCTCCTTCCTCCTCTGCCGGGAGGCACAGAAGCTCTGCTCTTGGGCCGTCAGTCACGGCATTCTCCTCAAGGCAGTTTATCTCCCGGGCCAAGAAAATTGCCTTGCAGACAAACTCAGCAGGGTCCTCCAGCCGCACGAGTGGCGTCTGGATCCCTTGGTAGTTCAGAAGCTCTTCCTCAAGTGGGGTCTCCCCACGGTGGATCTCTTTGCCAGTCCTCACAACCGGCAGCTTCCTCGCTTCTGCTCTCGTCAGCCACACCCCCTTCGGGTTGCGGCGGACGCCTTTCTGATCTCGTGGTCGGGGAGCCTTCTGTACGCTTTCCCTCCCATCCCGCTGGTCTCTCGGACTCTTTTCAAGGTTCTCCGAGACAAAGCCTTCATGATCCTGGTGGCCCCTCGCTGGCCCAGGCAGCCGTGGTTTCCGCTCCTGCTGCAACTGGCGGTGGAGGATCCAATCCCTCTGGGGGTACAACCGGATCTCCTCACTCAGGATCAGGGGTCCCTTCTGCACCCCAACCTCAGGTCTCTCAACCTCATGGCCTGGCTGCTGAGAGGGTAGTCCTTGCTCCCCTTCTCCTGCCGGCGGAGGTGGAGGAGGTCGTCTTAGCTTCGCGACGGCCTTCTACCCGCAAATGCTACGCCCTTAAATGGCGTCGCTTTGCAGTCTGGTGTACCCAACAGTCTCAGGATCCCTTCTCCTGCCCGGTGTCGGTGATCTTGCAGTACTTGCTGCACCTCTCTAATCTGGGACTTAAGTCCAACTCCGTCAAAGTTCACCTCAGTGCTCTTTCAGCACATCATGTGCCAGTGGACGGCAGACCTCTCTCCAATGACCCTCTCGTAGCGAGGTTTCTCCGAGGTCTCCTTCTACTTAAACCACCTCTGCGCCCGCCAGCGCCTGACTGGGACCTGAATGTGGTTTTGCAGCGGATCACCTGTCCGCCTTTTGAACCTATGGCTACCTGTTCTCTCCGTTTTCTGTCTTGGAAAACACTGTTCTTGATAGCCCTCACTTCCGCTAGACGCGTAAGTGAATTGCAGGCCCTCGTGTCTGATCCCCCTTACACTAGGTTCTACAAGAATAGGGTAGTCCTACGGACTCACCCAAAATTTCTGCCTAAAGTGGTCTCCCCTTTTCACATCAATCAGGAGGTGGTACTTCCAACCTTCTTTCCCAGACCACACTCCAGCCGAGCTGAAACGGTCCTCCATACCCTGGACTGTAGAAGGGCATTGAACTTCTACCTTGACCGTACGCGGGAGCACCGTAAAGCTGCTCAGCTTTTTGTGTCTTTTGACCCCAATAAATTGGGGCTCCCGGTCTCCAAGCGTACTCTGTCCATCTGGGTTGCGGACTGTATCTCTTGGGCTTATGGGGCAGCCGGACTCTCCTTAGAAAGTCGAGTCACGGCTCATTGCGTTCGGGCAAAGGCCACGTCAGTGGCTTACCTCCGCTCTGTTCCGCTGGCAGACATCTGCCGGGCCGCTACTTGGTCTTCAAGCCAGACTTTTGCGGTCCATTACTGTCTCGAGAGGGAGTCCCGTAGGGACAGTGCTTTCGGACAGGCAGTCCTCCGTAATCTCTTTGAGGTCTGAGCAACTCCTACCCTCCATCCCGGATGTGGGCTACCGGTGGGTGATAATTCAGCGAAGATTCTATCCTTCTGTGCTGCTGAGCTAGAGGGAGCTCATTTTTGTGCTTAGGGTCTCCGGTAGCCTTGAGCTTGGGAGTCCCATAAGTGAGGACTGACTTCCTGCTTGGTCCTGGAGAAAGCGTAGTTACTCACCTGTAACAGGTGTTCTCCAGGAGCAGCAGGAATCAGTCCTCACTACCCTCCCTCCTCCCCTTGGAGTTGCAATCGTCTGCTTATGTTCTTTTTTGCAAATTTTTATGCTGTCTTTTTTAGCTATGTCATCTGACTGGCTAAGATGGCACCCTCGGGCGGGAAGACGACCGCGCATGCGCGCTGCAATTCCCAAAGGCTTTCTTTGAAAGCTGGGGAAAATTGCTCCGCGAGGGCTCCGTCGGCGCCGACGTCACCCCCCCATAAGTGAGGACTGATTCCTGCTGCTCCTGGAGAACACCTGTTACAGGTGAGTAACTACGCTTTATGGACCTTTCATCCAGGTACTTGTCCAATCCTTTTTTTTTTTAACCGACTACACTAACAGCTTTTACTACATCCTCCGATAATGAATACCAGAGTTTGATTACACATTGAATGAAAAAATATTTTTTCTTATTAGTCTTAAAAAAATACCCTCTAGCTTCAATGCATGTCCCCTAGCCTTTCTATATTTTGATGGTGTAAACAGTTGATCTACATTTACCCGTTCCACTCCATTCATTAATTTATAGACCTCTATCATATCTCCCCTCAGCCGTCTCTTTTCCATGTTGAAGAGCCCTAACCTTTTTAGCCTCTCTTCATAGTAGTATCCTTCCATCCCCTTTACCATTTAGGTGGCTCTTTTTTGTACCTTTTCTAATAAGGGTTTCCAAATCATACTGCTAGACCAGTCCAGACAAATGGGTTGTGTCCCCCTGCCAGCAGATCCTGGAGACAGAGAACTCTACCAGAGCTGTAATTGGCTGAACCCTGGTGATGCTGCTGAGGTGATGAGACTGTACCCCAAGGGGTCTCCCTCAGTATTTCTCTGTCTCCAGCAGATCTGGTTGCTTTTTTGTTTTGCTTCTTTTGGATGATTTCTTTGAACCCGAGCTCAGGCTATAGCTCAAGGGTTCATTTTGTCAGGGGGTGATTTCCTCTTGTAGCAGGGTGTTTCAGCTGAGCTCCTGTACAGGAACAGTGACGCTTGCTGATTGAAGGCATTCCCAGCAGCTAGCCGTGAGGGCGGCTTTGGCTGGAAGAAGAGCTCACTAACAATCTGGGGTCTTCTCTGATTGTAGTGTTCGTTTGGCATCAGAAGTTATTTTCCTGTTGCTGCCCTTGGCATCCCTGCGCTGATCGGCATCTCTGAGTACAGCCTTTCCTTTCTCCCATCTGCTGCAGCTCCCTGGGGGGTCCAAAACCGTCGAAAATTTATGTGCTCCGATTTGCCCCATTTTTAACAGAGGGGTCAATCCTGGGGGGGGCGTGGATTCTGGTCGTTTTTAGCGTTTTCGCTGCTTTTTTGACTGTTTATTTAACGTTTAATTTTCCGGCGGCCATTTTGTTTTTCCACAGAGCTCCGGTTTTTGGCGGGAAGCTCAGCCCTGCTCTGCAACGGGTGACTCTGCCTCTCGCACCCTTCTAAGGGGGGTTTTTCCTGAGTGTTCAGTTATTCAAGAGGAAGTGCTCAGGTAGTAGAGTCCCTGACCCACTATTTCAGCCACAAAATGCCGCCTTCTGGTCTTCGGTGCATTGTATGTAACAGAAAGCAGAAGGAGCTGAAAAACCAGCAATGCGCATCTTGTTTGGTGCACCCAGGGGAGTCTTCGGCCTTTCTACCAACTCAGGAAGCCACGGCTCCTGAATTGCTGGTATTGGAGGGTCCACTGCCTCCTTTTTCGGTGGCTGCGTCGCAGGGAGCCCCTGCGGGGGCCTCTCCAGCTGCCCTGTGGCGCTTGGTTCACCTTCCGAGGACCAACTCCTCATGCTCTTCCGCCAGGCGTGGGCCTTATGGTGGGCTGGAAGGACCAGAAAGGGGGCCTGTTACTTCTGGAGAGAAATCTGCAACTGTGAGTATATACTTCTGGTAATTTTCTAAAAAGAATTCTTTGTATTAAAGCTACTTAATCTGTGAACCCACTGTTTTTTGTTGGATCAGTTAGGGCCTAGTAACAGCAATTAAAGTTTGCATTTAAAACACAGAGGAGAGCTTTCTGGTTACATTTCATACCCAGCAGAGAGCTTGTAGTTTAATAGTCACTCAGGGCCAAGTAACAGCAAAGTACTTTTAGTTTAAATTTAACACACAGAAGAGAGCTTTCTGGTTAAATGTAGTACCCAGCAGAGAGCTTGTAGTTTAAATTTCATAAGAAGTTAGAGCCTAGCAGCAGCTAAGAGCTATAATTTAAATCAAATCAGAATTCAGCTTACCTCAGCAGCACAAGACAGGGTACTGTGTAGCAGCCCTCTTTTAATAAGCGTTATTTCCCTCCCTCCCTCCCTCCCCACACCCACCCTCCCCTGGGATAATCATAGCTTTATAGGTACTTACACATCTTAAAAGACAGGAGGTGCTTTCAGGTGAAGCTCATTACCCAAATCAGTCATACACTAAGGACCTGAGATTAATTAAGCTTCAGGTGAACAAGGTATATTAAACGTATTAGGTACAGTTTTATTGGTATAAATACCCATAGCAATCCCTAGTAAGTAAGAACTTAAAGATCTAGACACAAACTTAAAACTAAGATGCAGACAGCAGTCCAGCAGCGGGATGGGGGCTTTCCAGTCTTTTGCATTGAGTGTCACATGTATGATTTTCTCCCAGTTGGTGAGAGGTCTTACGTGTGCACTAGGTGCAAGGAGCTCTTTGTTCTCAGGGAACAAGTCCGTTCTCTAGAGGCTAAAGTAGCAGACTTGGAAAACATAAGACAGACAGAAAGGTACATAGACGAGACCTACAGGGATATAGTCCTGAAGTCCCACCTCCAGTCTGGCAGCACCCCTGTTGCCATGGAGGAGAGAGGTCACGTGACAGGACAGCATCACCCTGGTGTGGCAGGAAGTGATCCTATAACTAGGACCTGTCCTCCAGGTGATGTAAAACCCTCTCGCACCGAGGAAGTTTCTCCAGGGCCATGTGCCCATGAGGGAAGGGCTAGGACAGCCGTTATAGTTGGTGATTCGATCATTAGGCATGTAGATAGCTGGGTGACTGGTGGACGTGAGGATCGCTTGGTAACATGCCTGCCTGGTGCGAAGGTAGCGGAACTCACGCGCCACCTGGATAAGGTCTTAGATAGTGCTGGGGAGGAGTCTGCTGTCTTGGTACATGTCGGTACCAATGACATAGGAAAATGTGGTAGGGAGGTTCTGGAGGCAAAATTTAGGCTTTTAGGTAGGAAGTTGAAATCCAGAACTTCCAGGGTAGCATTCTCCGAAATGCTTCCTGTTACACGCGCAGGACCCAAAAGGCAGGCAGAGCTCCGGAGTCTCAATGCGTGGATGAGACAATGGTGCAGAGATGAGGGTTTTGGATTTGTAAGGAACTGGGGAACATTCTGGGGAAAGGAGGGGCTCTTCCGAAGGGATGGGCTTCACCTTAACCAGGATGGAACCAGGCTGCTGGCATTAACCTTTAAAAAGCAGATAGAGCAGCTTTTAAACTAGATATTAGGGGAAAGCCGACAGTCGCCCAAGAGCGGATGGCTCGGAAGAATGTATCCTTGAAGGATACTACCAAAAGCAGAGAGGTTCCACAAAAGAGTAAAGTAGCCCAAATGCCCTCAAGTATGGAGCAGACAGAGCTTAAAGATCCCAATTTACCCATGTCTAACAATAGCCAAATTAACATGAATAAAATACTTTCTCTAAAATGCTTGTAAGCAAATGCTAGAAGTCTAAAGAATAAGATGGGAGAGTTAGAATATATAGCACTAAATGAAAGGTTAGATATGATTGGAATATCAGAGACATGGTGGAAGGAGGACAACCAGTGGGACACTGTGATACCTGGGTACAAACTATATCGTAATGATAGAGCTGATCAAATTGGTGGAGGGGTTGCGCTCTATGTTAGAGAGGGCATTGACTCAGAAAGGATTAAAGTTTTGCAGGAAACAAAATCTGCTGTAGAATCTATATGGATTGAAATTCCATATAAAAGGGGGGAAGTCAATGGCAGTGGGGGTGTACTATCGAGCACCTGGCCAGAATGACCAAATGGATGATGAAATGCTCAAAGAAATCAAGGAAGCTAACAAAAGTTACAGCACAGTAATAATAATGGGTGATTTCAATTACCCCGGTATCGACTGGGTCAGTGTCTCGTCAGGACATGCTAGGGAGATAAAGTTCCTAGATGAAATAAATGACTGCTGCTTGGAGCAGCTGGTTCATGAACCAACCAGAGGGGAAGCCATATTAGACCTAGTCCTTAGTGGAACACCAGATCTAGTGCAAGAGATAAGGGTGTTGGCGCCACTTGGCAATAGTGATCATAGCATGATCGCCTTTGATTTAATTAGTGGAGGAGGGATAGTAAGGAAATCCACAATACTACCTTTTAACTTTCGAAAGGGAGACTATGATAAAATGAGGAAAACAGTTAAGAAAAAACTAAAAGGAGCAGTTGCGAAGGTTAAAGACGTACATCAAGCTTGGGTGTTGTTGAAAAATACTGTCTTGGAAGCCCAGACCAGCTGTATCCCACGCTTTAAAAGAAGTGGAAGGAAGTCCAAAAAACTGCCAGCATGTTTTAAAGGTGAGGTCAGAGGCTGTTGTTGCCAAAAAAGCATCTTTCAGGAAATGGAAAAAAGAGCCAAACGACGAAACCTGGAAACAGCACAAACACTGGCAAGTCAAATGCAAGGCATTGATAAGGCAGGCAAAGAGAATTTGAGAAGAAGCTTGCTGCGGAAGCAAAAACGCGAAATAAAGACCTTTTCAAGTACATTCGTAGCAAAAAACCTGTGAGAGAGTCAGTTGGTCCATTAGATGATAAAGGGGTTAAAGGAGCACTAAGAGAGGCGACAAGGCGATAGTGGAGAGACTGAATGAATTCTTTGCTTCGGTCTTTACTGAGGAAGATGTAGGGATGTTACCCATGACTGAAGTGGTATTTAAAGGTGCAGAAGAATTGAAGGAAATATCGATACATCGCGAAGATGTCTTACAACTATTAGATAAACTGAAGAGTAGCAAATCACCTGGGCCGGTTGGTATACATCCAAGGGTGTTGAAAGAACTGAAATATGAGATTGCAGAACTGCTATCAGTAATCTGTGAACTATCATTAAAATCATCTCTAATACCTGAAGATTGGAGGATCGCCAATGTAACACCAATTTTTAAAAAGGGTTCCAGGGGTGATCCGGGAAACTACAGACCGGTGAGCCTGACGTCAGTACCAGGAAAAATGATAGAAACCATCATAAAGAATAAAATTACTCAGTATGTAGATAGTCACAGCCTAATGAGAGACAGCCAACATGGCTTTAGACAAGGAAGATCTTGTCTTACTAATCTGTTATGTTTTTTTGAAGGAGTGAATAAACAGGTGGACAAAGGTGAGTCGGTTGATATTGTGTTATCTGGACTTTCAGAAAGCCTTTGACAAGGTCCCTCATCAGAGACTTTTGGCAAAACTAAAGAGTCATGGGATAGGAGGCAGTGTACTATTGTGGATCAGGAACTGGTTAAAAGATAGAAAGCAGAAGGTAGGGCTAAATGGCCATTTTCCCAATGGAGAAAGGTGAATAGTGGTGTACCCCAGGGATCTGTGCTGGGTCCGCTGTTTTTTGAGATATTCATAAATGACCTGGAAAGTGGAATAACGAGTGAGGTTATCAAATTTGCAAATGACACAAAACTATTTAAAGTTGTTAAAACCCAAGAGGATTGTGAAAAATTGCAAGAGGATCTTGATAAATTGGAAGACTGGGCATCAAAATGGCAGATGAAATTTAATGTGGACAAGTGCAAGGTTATGCACCTAGGGAAGAACAACCCAAACTATGGTTACACGATGCAAGGTTCCACATTAGGAACCACCACCCAGGAAAAAGATTTAGGCGTCATTGTGGATACCATGTTAAAACCCTCGGCCCAGTGTGCAGCGGCGGCCAAGAGAGCAAATAGAATGCTAGGTATGATAAGGAAAGGAATGGAAAATAAAACAAAAGATATTATAATGCTTCAATATCGTTCCATGGTGAGACTGCACCTTGAATATTGTGTGCAATTCTGGTCGCCGTATCTTAAAAAGGATATTGCGATTTTAGAAAAGGTACAGAGAAGAGCCACCAAAATGGTAAAGGGGATGGAAGGATACTCCTATGAAGAAAGGCTAAAAAGGTTAGGGCTCTTTAACCTGGAAAAGAGACGGCTGAGGGGAGATATGATAGAAGTCTATAAATTAATGAACGGAGTGGAACGGGTAAACGTAGATCGATTGTTTACCTTATCAGAATATAGAAAGACTAGGGGACATGCAATGAAGCTACAGGGTAAACTATTTAAGACTAATAAAAGAAAATATTTTTTCACTCAACGTGTAATCAAACTCTGGAATTTGTTACCGGAGGATGTAGTAAAGGCTGTTAGTGTAGCTGGGTTTAAAAAAGGTTTGGACAAGTTCCTGGAGGAAAGGTCCATAAACCATTATTAAGAAGTGACCGAAGATATCAATGCTTGACCCAGTACAAGCATTGTGGAACTTGTGTCTCTTGGGGAAACTGCTAGGTACATATGACCTAGATTGGCCACTGTTGGAAACAGAATACTGGGCTTGCTGGACCTTGGTCTGACCCAGTATGGCATATCTTATGTTCTTATGGCTCCTCGGCTCCTTCCGGGGGGCATTTGCCAGAAGCACCTGATCGTTTGGGTACTTCCTCTGACCGTAAGCATTCCAAGAGCACAGTACCTTGCAAGCGGGCATTTAAGGCGTTGCATTTGCCTCTGGAGGATGAGCGCGACCACGAAGTGGATGTGTTTTCTGCGGAGGAGTCTGAGGACCTCTCGGGGCGCGAGGATGGGGAGTATTCCGCTTCAGATTCTTCTGTTCCGGGTCCAGAGGGGTCACAGGATATTTGGCTGTTCCGGAAAGAAGAGTTGGCTGCCCTCATCGGTCAGGTGTCGGACCCACTCCGTCTTTCGGTGCTACCCGAGCCGCAAGCCTCTCAGGCGCAGTCTCAGGCGGACCCCATCCTGCAGGGCATTCGAAAGCCTTCTAAGGCGTTCCCATTCCCTCCGGAATTGCAGCAAATGGTGTCCCGGGAATGGGACTCTCCGGACGCGCCATTGCGAAACGCTCGGCGCCTGGGACAGTTGTATGTCTGGCCTTCAGAACTTCTGGAGCAGTGGCTCGCGTACCCTAAGGTAGATGCCTTGGTGTCCAGAGTTACGAAGCATACCACCATCCCTGTAGAGGGAGGAGCTGCTCTCAAGGATCCGCAGGACCGGAAGGTGGAGAGCCTTTTGAAGACGGCCTTCTCTTCGTCCTCCATGGCTCTGCAGGCGACGGTTTGCGGAGGACTCACAGCCCGAGCGTTGTTGTGCTGGATCCAACGTCTGCCGGAGGATTCTTCTCTCGGCCGCCTGGAGTCGGCTACGGCCTTTTTAGCCGACACCTTCTATGATTTGTTGCGCCTTTCCGCTAGATCGGTGGCAGCCGTGATGGTAGCACGGCACTGGCTTTGGCTGCGTCAGTGGGCGGCGGATGTCGTCTCCAAGTCCAGACTTTCTAAGTTGCCTTTCAAGGGTAAGCTCCTGTTCGGCGAGGAGCTGGACAAGCTCGTAAAGGATCTTGGGGAGGTGAAGCCCCAAAGATTGCCGGAAGATAGGCCTCGGGCGCCTTCTCGCCGGTCCTCTCGAACGCAAACCTTTAGGCAGTTCTCCAGGAGTAGAGATTTCCGGAGGTATCGTTCCTTCAAGCCCTCCTTACCAGCTTCTCAGGCTCCTCGCTCTGGAAGAGGGAGCTAGTCCTTTTGAGGGGCCCGGAAAGGTTCAGATTCCTATCCTGCAGGAGGGATGTTTTCTGGGTCCGCGCGCTCCTCCCGCTGACGGGGCGCTAGGTCCACTCCGGCCGATGCCACCCGTAGGAGGTCGGCTGGCATTGTTTTCTCAGGAATGGGCGCGGATCACCTCTGATCGTTGGATTCTCGAAAGCATCTCTCGCGGTTTATCCCTCGAGTGCTGTCGCCCTATTCCCGAGGCCTTCCTCACCTCCCCGGCGGGATCTCCTGAGAAGTGACGGATCATTCAGGCCACTCTCGAACTCTTGCTTCTCTTGAACGCCATATGTCCCGTTCCCCCCCCACGAAGCAGGGGCGGGTCGGTACTCCATTTATTTCGTGGTGCCCAAGAAAGATGATTCTTTTTGGCCCATTCTGGATCTCAAGGGAGTAAACCGCAGCCTTCGGGTTCCTCATTTTTGGATGGAAACTTTACGCTCTGTCATCCAGGCGGTGAGTTTCTAGCGTCGCTCGATCTTGCCGAAGCGTATTTTCACGTACCCATCCGGATCGAGCATCAGCGGTTCCTGGGATTCGCTTTTCTCGGGCAGCATTTCCAGTTTCAGGCAATGCCCTTCAGCTTAGCCTCGGTGCCCCAACTTTTTCCAAAATCATGATGGTGGTGGCAGCGGCCTTATGCAAGCAGAGGATCAGAGTTCATCCTTACTTGGACGATTGGCTCATTCGGGCAGACTCTCTGTCGGAGGCTCGCGAGACGGTAGCCCGCGTAGTGGCTTTCCTGGAGAGCCTGGGATGGGTGATCAATCACACCAAGAGCTGCCTCCAGCCGTCTCAAGTTCTTGACTTCCTGGGTGCTCGGTTCGACACTCGCCGGGGGCGGGTGAGGCTCACGCAGGGTCGTTTCCAGAAGATTGTGGGTCAGCTTCCAGAAGATTGTGGGTCAGCTTCAGCAATTCCTGCGGCGGGAGGCCCCTCGAGCTTGGGACTACCTCCAGCTCTTAGGGTCCATGGCGGCTACCATCGATGTTGTACCCTGGGCGAGGGCGCATATGCGCGAATTGCAGAGGGCGCTCCTGTCGCAGTGGTCGCCAGTGTCTGAGGACTATCAAGTTCGGCTCGACCTCCGCTGGTGGCTCCGTGCACGCAACCTTCTCCAGTGTGTCCCCTTGGAAGTCCCCGCGTTGGGTGCTTCTGACAACGGATGCCAGTCTCTCTGGCTGGGGAGCGCTTTGCGGCACGCAGACTGCACAAGGGGTCTGGTCGCCTCAGGAGGCTCGCTGGTCCATCAATCGCCTCAAAGTGCGAGCGGTTCGGCTCGCATTGCGAAGGTTTCTGCCTCTTCTACACTGTCAACCAGTTCGTGTTCTCTCCGACAATGCCACCACGGTGGCCTATCTCAACCGCCAGGGAGGCACGAAGTGTCCGGGGGTCTTGAAAGAAATGAGGCTGCTCCTTCCGTGGGCGGAGCGGCATCTCCAAGCCATTTCAGCTCAACACATTGCGGGAAAGAGCAACGTCGAAGCGGATTTCCTAAGCCGCCATACGCTGGATCCAGGAGAATGGGCTCTGGCATCGGATCCATACCAGCGAATTGTGCGTCAATGGGGTCAGCCGGCGGTGGATCTCATGGCGACGTGGGAGAATGCCAAAGCTCCAATTTTTTTCAGCCGATGGAAAGAAAGCAGGTCTCACGGGATAAATGCATTGTCGCAGCCATGGCTGACTCGACGACTCCTGTATGTCTTCCCTCCGTGGTCCACGGTCGGCAAGATTCTCCAACGGATCAGGGAGCATCCCGGGCCAGTGATTCTGGTGGCTTCGGATTGGCCTCACAGGCCGTGGTATGCGGATCTCGTCCAACTGTCTCGAGCAGCTCCTCTTCCACTTCAGGGCTTCCCGGTGCTCCTGCAGCAGGGGCCGATTGCCATGGACGACCCGGCTCCTTACTCGCTTACAGCTTGGCTCTTGAACGCCGCAGACTAGCTCATAAGGGATATTCATCTAGCGTAGTATCCACCTTGCTTAAGGCGCGATGGTCTTCAACGTCCTTAGCTTATGCTCGGGTGTGGCGTCTTTTCGAATCTTGGTGATCGCAGCGCAGGCTGGCTCCCTGGCGTAGCGGCATTCCGGATATCTTTGCGTTTCTCCAGGCTGGCCTCGACAAGGACTTGGCCCTCGGGACCCTACGAGTTCAAGTGGCGGCTATCACCAGCTTCCGTGGTCCGGTATTGGGGCATTCTATCGCCTCGCATGTGGACGTTTCGCGTTTTCTTAAAGGAGTTAAGTCCGTGCGGCCTCCGTGCCGTCCGGTGTTGCCTTCCTGGGATCTCGCGCTTGTTCTCCGGGCCTTAGTGGTATCGCCTTTCGAGCTGTTGCGGGCCTGTTCGTTCAAAGACTTAACCTTGAAAACAGTGTTCCTGGTGGCCATCACATCAGCTCGACGGTTTTCCAAGCTCCAAGCGCTCTCTTGTCGAGATCCTTATCTTTCTTTTTCTTCAGAGGGCATGACTTTCCGGACAGTTCCGTCTTTTCTGCCCAAGGTAGTTACGCCGTTTCATGTCAATCAGCCCCTCTTCCTGCCTTCGTTTTCTCTGGAGCAGTATGCGGGTCGTCATCGGCACTTGCTTGCGGTAGACCTCGAGAGTCCTCTGTCGTTATCTGAAGGTCACCAATTTCTTTCGTCAGATGTATCATCTTTTTGTCCTTTTTGCGGGTCCCCTTCGAGGATTCGCAGCTTCTAAGGCCACTATCGCCAGATGGTTGCGGGGAGTTATTGAGGCGGCCTATATTCTTCAGCGGAAGAAAGTGCCCATTGGGCTCCGGGCCCACTCCACGCGTGCGCAGGTGACGTCTTGGGCCGAGCGTTCGTATGTGGCGCCTCTTGACATTTGCCGGGCGGCGACTTGGTCGTCGTCGTCGTCGACCTTTGTCTGTCACTATCGCTTGGATGTCCAGGCTCGTCAAGAAATGTGCTTTGGGACGGCGGTGCTTTCGGCGGCCTTGGACCTACCCTAGAGGTTGGTAGCTTGGGTACTGCCCATTTATCTGGACTGGTCTAGCAGTATGATTTGGAAGGTGAAATTTCACTTACCGTTAATTTCCTTTCCTGGAATACTGCTAGACCAGTCCAGGGCCCACCCTGCTGTCAGTCTCAGTCCTGCTGGTGCAGCAGAGCCGCAGTTCCTTCCTGTCTTTTGGGCTTATTTCCGGAAGCCTGCCTCTGGCTCTCCCTTCTGGGGATGCCTTCGGCACCTTGTATATAGTTCTGTTCGTGCCAGCCTGGCTGGCTGTATTTAGTTGTTCAGTTATAGTTGAGTTCAGCTAGTAACGATACTGAGGGAGACCCCTTGGGGTACAGTCTCATCACCTCAGCAGCATCACCAGGTTTCAGCCAATTACAGCTCTGGTAGAGTTCTCTGTCTACAGGATCTGCTGGCAGGGGGACACAACCCATTTGTCTGGACTGGTCTAGCAGTATTCCAGGAAAGGAAATTAACAGTAAGTGAAGTTTCACCATATCCTTTTTAAGATACGGCAACCAGAATTGCACAAAATATTCAAGGTGCGGTGACACCATGGAATGATAGAGGCATTATAGTATCCTTTGTTTTATTCTCCATTCCTTTAACTATGATACCTAGCATTCTATTTACTCTATTGGCTGCCGCTGCACACTGGGCGGAGCGTTTCAACATGTTAACCACGATGATGCCCGAGGTGCATATCTTTGCACTTGTCCACATTAAATTTCATCTGCCATTTGTATGCCCAGTCTTCCAGTTTATCAAAGTCCTCCTGCAATTTTTCACAATCCTCTTGGGTTTGAACAACTTTGAATAATTTTGTGTCATATGCAAATTTGATTATTTCACACATTATTCCCATTTCCAGGTCATTTACGAATATGTTAAAAAGCAGCGGGCCGAGCACAGATCCCTGGGGTGCTCCACTATTCACCTTTCACCATTGGAAAAATTGGCCATTTAGCCCTATCCTCTGCTTTCTATCTTTTAACCAGTTCCTGATCCACAATAGTACACTGCATCCTATCCCATGACTTTTTAATTTTGCCAAGAGCCTCTCATGAAGGACCTTGCCAAAGGCTTTCTGAAAATCCAGATACACTATATCAGCACTCACCTTTGTCTACATCTGTTTGTTCATACTTTCAGAAAAATATAACAGATTAGTAAGACCAGATCTTCCTTGGCTAAAGTCATGTTGGCTGTCTCCCATTAAGCCATGACTATCTACATGTTGAGTAATTTTGTCCTTTATAATGGTTTCTACCATTTTTCCCGGTACTGATGTCAGGTCTGTAGTTTCCCAGATCACCCCTGGAACCCTTTTTAAAAATTGGTGTTAAGTTGACCATCCTCCAATCTTCAGGTATTACAGATTATTTTAATGGTAGTTCACAAATTACCAATAGTAGGTCTGCAATCTCATATTTCAATTCTTTCAACACCCTTGGATGTATACCATCTGGTCTAAGTGATTTGCTACTCTTCAGTTTATTAAATAGTTGTAATACATCTTCCCAGTGTATTGATATTTCTTTCAAGTCTTCTGCAGCATCACCTTTGAATACCATTTCAGTAAAAACTGAAGCAAATAATTTCAGTCTCTTTGCTATGGCCTTGTCCCCTCTTAGTGCCCCTCTTATTCCTCTATCATCTAATGGTCCAACTGACTTTCTCACAGGTCTTTTTCTACGAATGTACTTGAAAAAGTCTTCATTACGAGTTTTTCCTTCCACAGCAAGCTGCTTCTCAAATTCTCTCTTTGCCTGCCTTATCAGTGCCTTACATCTAACTCGCCAGTGCTTATATTTCTAGTTTTCATCATTTTGCTCCTTTTTCCATTTCCTGAAAGATGCTTTTTTGGCAACAACAGCCTCTCTGACCTCACTTTTAAACCATCCTGGCAGTTTTTTGGACTTTCTTTCACTTTTCTTAAAGCGTGGATTACTGCTGGTCTGGGCTTCCAAGATAGTAGTTTTAAACAACACCCATGCTTTATGTAAATCTTTAACTTTTGCAACTGCTCCTTTTAGTTTTTTTTCTTAACTATTTTCCTCATTTTATTGTAGTCTCCCTTTTGAAAGGTAAAAAGTAGTACTGTGGATTTTCCTTTCCGTCCTTCCTCCATGTAGTAAATCAAATGTGATCATGCTATGATCACTATTGCCAAGTGGCTCCAACACCCATGTCTCTTGCACCAGATCTTATGTTCCACTAAGGACTAGGTCCAAAATGGCTTCCCCTCTCGTTGGTTCATGAATCAGCTGCTCTAAGAAGCAATCATTTATTTCATCTAGAAACTTTATCTCTCTAGCATTTCCTGCCGTGACACTGACCCAGTTGATACCAGGGTAATTGAAAGCACCCATTATTATTACTATGCTGTAACTTTTGTTAGCTTCCCTGATTTCTTTGAGCATTTCATCCTCCACAGGCGGTCGATAGTACACCCCCACTGCCATCGCCTTCCCTTTTCCCTTTTACATGGAATTTCAATCCTTAGAGATTCTATAGTGAATTTTGTTTCCTGCAAAAATTTAATCCTTTGTGACTCAATGATTTCTCTAGCATAGAGTGCAACCCCTCCACCAATTAAATCTGTTCTATCATTACGATATAGTTTGTACCCAGGTATCACAGTTTCCCACTGGTTGTCCTCCTTCCACCATGTCTCTAAGATACCAATCATATCTAACTTCTCATTTAGTGTTATATATTCTTCCATCTTATTTTTTTAGACTTCTAGTATTTGCATACAAGCATTTTAGAGGCTGTATTTTATTCATATTAATCAGTAGGTAGGGGTAATTTTCAATCTTTAAGCTCTGTCTGCTCTGTACTTAAGGGCATTTGGGTTACTTTTCTTTATTGGAAACTTTCTGTTGATATTTATTTTATTCATTTATTTATTTAACCAGTTTTCTATACCGCCTTATCCTTCAATCAAAGCAGTTTACATTATGTAATCACTACAAACAGGTACTGGATACATTCCCTTATCCTCAAAGGGCTCTGCCTATGTGTACCTGAGGCAACGGAGGGTTAAGCGGCTTGTCAATGCCACAAGGAGTGCCTATAGGAATAGAAACCCCAGTTCCTCCAGCCTCAGATTGCTGTCCCCAGGTGGGACTTGAACCTCTGGCCTGAGGTAACCACTAGGCCACTCCTCCCTCATATGCCCTAACTTCAATCTTTTGCTAGTATCCTTCAAGTATACATTGTTTCGAACCATGCGCTTTTGGATGACTGTCAGCTTTCCCCTGTTAACTAATTTAAAAGCTGCTCTATCTCCCTTTTAAAGGTTAATGCCAGCAGCCTAGTTCCATCCCGGTTAAGGTGAAGCCCATCCCTTTGTAAAAGCCCCTCCTTTCCCCATAATGTTGTCCAGTTCCTAACAAATCCAAAACCCTCTTCCTTGCACCATCGTCTCATCCACGCATTGAGACTCCGGAGCTCTGCCTGCCTTTTGGGTCTTGCACGTGGAACAGGAAGCATTTCGGAGAATGCTATCCTGAAAGTTCTGCATTTCAACTTTCTACTTAAATGCCTAAATTTAACCTCCAGAACCTCCCTACCACACTTTCCTATGTCATTGGTACCGACATGTACCAAGACAGCAGACTCCTCCCCAGCACTATCTAAGACCTTATCTAGGTGGTACGTGAGTTCCACTACCTTCGCACCAGGCAGGCATGTTACCAGGATATCCTCACGTCCACCAGCCACCCAGCTATCTACATGCCTAATGATCGAATCAAGTACAAAAGGATGCTCCCAAGGGCGGTCTACCTCTCAGGCCAGGACAATGCCTGGCAAACAAACTGAGCAGAATCCTCCAGCCACGCGAGTGGCGCCTGGACCCAGCAGTAGCCTCATGGCTGTTCTGGCTCTGGGGCGTCCCCATGATGGACGTGCTTGCCAGCCCGGACAGTACACAATTGCCCTGTTTCTGTTCCTGCAAAACGCATCCCTTGCGGGAAGCGGCAGATGCATTCCTCATCCCGTGGATAGAAGGGCTCCTGTACGCCTTCTCCCTGACACCACTGATAGCCAAGACCTTATTCAAGGCTCAATGCAATGGAGCATCACTAGTGCTGATAGCCCCTCGGTAGCCCAAACAGCCCTGGTTCCCACTGCTCCTCTATCGGAAGTACAGCCGATGCCCCAGGGCTACTGTCACAGGAGCAGGGATCTCCCCTACACCCCAACATGGAGTCCCTATTGCTCATTTCTTGGCTACTGAAAAGGTAGCACTAGCACCTTTCAATCTCCCACGAGGTTTGAAGGAGATTCTCCTGGCCTCTCGTAAGGCCTTCACAAGAAGGGTGTATGCCTTCAAGTGGCTCTGATTCTTGGTGTGGTGCATAGGAAAGCGGGCAAACCCCTTCTCCCTCCCTGTACAGGTTGTACTCCAATACCTGCATCACCTATCACAGGCGGGACTAAAGTCCATCTGAGCGCCATCACAGTGCATCAGCACTCTATTGAGGGAAAATCCCTCTCGGCTCAGCCCCTTGTGTCTCTGTTCCTACGGGATCTCATGATATCCAATCCCCCATCCACCCCCCAGCGGCGGAATAGTATCTTAATGTGGTGCTATCGCAGCTCACTAAGCCTCTGTTCGAGCCTTTGGCTACTTGCCACCTGCAGTACCCTTTCTGGAAGGTTGCCTTCCTGGTAAACATAGAAACATGATGGCAGAAAAAGACCACATGGCCTATCTAGTCTGTCCTTCCATATCAACAACTACAACAGTCCACTTTTTACCTTTAGAGATCCTCTGTGTTGGTCCCATGCTTTTTTGAATTCAGTTACTGTCCTCATCTCTACCACCTCCACTGGGAGACTATTCCACGGATCCACTACTCTTTCCGTAAAGAAATATTTCCGCATATCACTCCTGAATCTATCTCCCTTCACCCTCATCCCATGTCCCCTCGTAGCAGAACTTGCTTTCAATTGAAAGAAACTCTCTCCCTGAACATTTATGCCACGGAGGTATTTAAACATCTCAATCATATCACTTCTATCCCGCCTTTCCTCTAAGGTGTACATATTAAGATCCTTCAGTCTGTCCTCATATGCTTTATAATGAAGCCCACTAATCATTTTAGTAGCCACCCTCTGCACCGACTCCATCCTGTTCACATCCTTTTGAAGGTGCGGTCTCCAGAATTGCACACTATACTCCAAATGAGGTCACACCAAAGACTTATACAGAGGCATTATCACCTCCTTTTTTCTGCTAGCCATTCCTCTCCGTATGCACCCAAGCATCCTTCTAGCTTTTGCCGTCGCCTTTTCTACCTGTTTAGCTACTTTAAGATCATCAGACACAACCACGCCTAGGTCCCGCTCCTCTTTACTGGACAAAAGTACTTCACCTCCTATACTGTATTGCTCCCTTGGATTGCTGCAGCCCAAATGCATGACCTTACATTTTTTAACATTAAATCCCAGCTGCCAAATTCTAGACCATTCTTCAAGCTTAGCTAGATCCCCCCTCATGTTATCTACTCTATTGCAGATTTTGGTATCATCCGCAAAGAGGCAAACCTTACCCGACAGCCCTTCCGCTATATCACTAACAAAGATGTTAAAAAGAATTGGACCAAGGACAGATCCCTGGGGCACACCACTGGTAACATCCTTCTCCTCAGAGTGAGCTCCATTTACTTGTACTCTTTGTCGCCTCCCACCCAACCAATTTCTAACCCAAGCAGTAACTTTAGGGTCCATCCCTAGGGTGCTCAGTTTGTTTATAAGTCGCCTGTGAGGAACAGTGTCAAAGGCTTTACTGAAATCTAAATACACCACATCTAGAGCTCTCCCTCGGTCCAACTCCCTGGTCACCCAGTCAAAGAAATCAATCAGATTTGTCTGACAAGACCTGCCTCTGGTGAATCCATGCTGCCTCGGATCCTGTAATCCGAGGCAGCATGGATTCACCAGAGGCAGGTAGCACTCACATTGGCTCCCATAGTCAGCGAGCTCCAGGCTCCGTTGGCAGAGCCTCCCTACACGAGGTTCTACAAGAACAGGATAGTGCTCTGCACACACCCCAAGTTTCTGCCAAAGGTGGTGTCCCCTTTCCATCTCAACCTGGAGGTGGTACTCCCCACCTTCTTTCTGAGGCCTCATGCCGGTAGGGTGGAGACCGTTCTCCATACTCTGGATTGCAAGAGAGCCCTGTCGTCCTACCTGCAACTGACTCAGGGCCACCGCAAAGCACAACAGCTTTTCACAGCCTATGACCCCAGCCAACTAGGGCTCCCAGTGACTAAGTGAACTCTGCCCACTTGGGTAGCGGACTGCATTACCCTTACCTACGAGCAAGTGGGGATCTCACTGGACCAGAGTCACAGCACGCTGCATCAGGGCCTTGGCTTCTTCCGTGGCCAATCTGCGTTCCGTCCCCATGATGGAAATCTGCTGGGCCGCCACCCGGTCTTCGGTCCATACATTCGCAGCTCACTACTGCCTGGAGAGGGAGTCCCGACGGGATAGCGCCTTCAGCCAGGCCGTACTGCATAATCTTTTTGGGGTGTAGGCAACTCCTGCCCTGCAACCCTTCTGTATTCAGGCTACCGGAATGTTGGCACTCTGCCGGACACCTGTGTCTTATGAGAATCTCTACTGGGGATTCAACTGCTGCTGATCACAGCTCACCTTTGCAGGTCACCGTGACATTTTTGTACACGTTTTCGGCAGCCTGTAGCTGGGGAGTCCCATATGTGAGGACTGACTTCCTGCTTGTTCCCAGAGAAAACATAGTTACTCGCCTGTAATAGGTGTTCTCCAGGGACAGCAGGAATCAGTCCTCACAACCCTCCCTCATCCCCTTGGAGTTGCTGCTTTACCATCTTTTATTTTTGCTGTCTTAGTTAAGTCATTTGACTGAGGCAAGATGGCACCTTTGTGCGGGAAGTGGTCCACGCATGCGTGGTGCATCTCCCAAAGGCTTGCTTTGACGTTATCACCCATATGTGAGGACTGATTCCTGCTGTCTCCGGAGAACATCTGTTACAGGTGAGTAACTACGCTTTCTCTTTTAAAATCGGGGTATGTTTTTTACTCTTTGCTTTATTTGAATTTAAGCAACAAATAAGAACATAAGTATTGCCAGACAAAAGGTCCATCCATTACAACGGTGGCTGATCCATGTCACAAGTATCTGTCAGGATCCAAGAAAGTAGCAAGATTCCAGGTTGCTTCCCCCAAGTCTACCTTAACGGTTTATGGTCTTTCCTTCCAGGAACCCGTCTAAACCTTTTTCCATCTATCATAGTACCAGAGAGATTGATCAACATTTGAAAGCTCTGAGGGACACATCTTAATCTCCAGAGAGAGAGAATGAATTTTGATGGAAAAGATATGACTGTTCATCAATATATTCAAAATGAGAGATTTTTCCATCTGTTGCAAGGCAGTTGGTAATTTTCTAGAACTACCTCTGTAGGAACTGAAGTTTAGGAATTGCATCCTTTCTCTAAACCAGTGGTTCTCAAACCTGTCCTGCGGGCTCCCTAGTCAGTTGGGTTTTCAGGATATCCACTATGAATACGTATGAGAGAGTTGCATACGCTGCCTCCATTTTATGCCGGTCTGTCATATGCATATTCATTGTGCTCTAAACCCTTTTGGTGTACAACATATAGGAGTAGAAGTGTTGCTTAGTGGTTACAGCAGCAGCTTGGGAGCCAGAGAGACCACTAATACTGCTGGTGTCCTTGGGAAGGTCACTACATGCTTCATTGTCTCCAGGGCTGGTGCAAGGATATGAGACACTCTAGGCAAACAAAATTCCTAGCGTCGCCACTCTCTGGGACGTGCAGGGGCGGCAATACATTTAGAAAGGCACCATGGCTTCTGCCCTCCTCAGATTCCATTTCCTGTTGAAGGACATTGACTCAAAGGGGACGGCACTGCAGACGGCATCGTGGCCCAGAAAAAAGGTCATTGCGGTGCTTTTTTAATGTATTGCCACCACTGCACCTCCCCAGACAGGAGCGGCGGCAGCAGCAGCAGCAGCAATGGGTGCCCTCTGAACACTGGTGCTCTAGGCGACCACCTAATGGTCGCACAGGCCCTGATTTTCTCATGTACAAGCTGAGATTGTAAACCCTCTGGGACAGGGAAATACCTACTTTACTTGAACTACTACTGGAAAGGTGTGAGCTAAATGCAAACAAGCAGAACTTACACAAAAAAAACATAACTATGGACACTTGTGGAAAAGAGGAGCATTTGCATATATGCACATTTTATTACTATAGACACTGAAATTGATGTTTTCACACCAGTAAAGGTCTGATTGAAGAGACGGCACAATCTCCCAAAAAAATCATGCATTTTCATTCATATCTTGTTCAAAGTTTTCATCCAATAGCGTGTCAATATTAGTCTAAATAAAGACACTTCCTTTAACTTGGAAATAATACCTGTGTCCATAGAAATGTGATAGTATCGGTGCAAAAATATGCAGTCATCTCAATGTCCATACAAATAGTCATTTTCAGAAAAACAAAATCACTTAGCTTAAAATATGATCCAAGTTTCCAAAGTAAATATATTCATCTTTCCTTAAATCTACCTTTGTTCAGCAAACGATGTTGCTCACAGTCATCAGTACAGTGTTGTGCTGGAACACAGTCAGTAGTTACCCAGCCTCAGATCTTCAGTCACGCCACAGTGGCAAACAGTGAGTAACAAAATAGGATCCTTTCATCTTCTATCACAAAGACAACTTCTGGGTTCTACTAAGCAGGTCTGTAGTTTTTTATTTTATTTATTTAACAGGCTTTTTTTATATCGCTTTATCATTTTAGTCAAAGCAGTTTACATTGTAACTTAAACTTGGTAATGTACCTTAAACAGGGACATTGATAACTTCAATTTTTCTGAGGCAGTGGAGGGTTAAGTGACTTGTCCAATGCCACAAGGTGTGCTAGTGTAATCGAACCTTGGTGACTTGGTTCCCAAGCCAGTGCTCTAACCATTAGACTACTCCTCTATTCGTTCAGTATATACCAGATAGCACAGACAATGAATGGGGCAATAAAGTTGAAGTTGCAGTTTGTTGACATAACATAGTAGTTTGCCTAATAGGACACTTGGAGCATCTACCAGAAGGAGAATGTCCCCATTTCTTGTAATATCAGACCTACTTTAGCATCAAGAAGAGAGCAGGTGGCAAGATGTGTGGACTGGTATAGCAGTGAACAGGGCCAGGCCAAGGGTTTCTGCCACCCCAGGCAGAAGACCCAGCCATGCCACACCATGCCACTGCTGATACGGACAGCAAGGCCATGTGCTTTGGCAAACATGGCCCGCTGCTTCTAACCCCCTCTCCCGACACAGCGTCCTGTCGGGGTCAGAAGTTGTAGGCCATGTGCGTCGACACACATGGCCTGCCATGGCACGGTGCCACCCACAGAGATCTGTCGCCTAGCCTGCCTAGTAGACGGGCCTGACTCTTCTCACCCACACTGTGGTGCAGAGGCCTTGGATTGAGTCTGAAGGGCCCAGCATTGCTTGGAGCATATTTCTTTACCTATTCATTTCTATTGGGTTATATTTTGGCTCTCTACTGCTTTTAATAAAGCATTTTATGTTTTAAACAAAAAAAATCAAGCTGTGTATTTCCTCAGGCAGCGAGACCTCTTAACCTCTTAAATATGTGTAGTTGGCTGAGAAAGCCCTGCTCGGCTTTCCCTGACCAGCCTGTCAGATGTTGGGATTCCCTTTGCGGGTTTGCCTTTTTGCCACAGCCTGTGCATTCTTTATGATGATTTGTTCTTCACGTTTTTTAGCAGTTTTTATTTCTTTGCCACATGGAGCCTTGCAGATATTCTCAGAGTTGTGCCACGTAGAACTCTTGGGTCAGTTCCATGGCAGTCATTTTGCCCTAGTTACAATAGAGAATGCCTAGAGTGTGATGTGGTGTTTGCATTTCCTGTCATTGTCGAGCACCCCCCCCCCCTTAGGGGGCCCAGGGCATTATGTTAATTCTAATGCCTCCTATGAGCTCTCCATGCCTGTGCAGTCTTCAGGGCAGGTGGCACTCTTGGGTGTCTGAAAAGCATCTGCTCAGAGGGACAGCAGTGAGGAGGCCTTAGATTCTGGCCAGCAGCCCCCCTTGGGGCCCTAGGACTCCCCCTCTGCTGGTTTTGAGCAACAGCTACTGAAACAGTTCTCAGGCTGTTTTCATAACTTTATTGCTGCTTTTCAACCCCCTTTGCAGGGGTCTGAGGTCTAGACCTTTCCTGCATGTGATCCTGGGCCATGGCTGGCAAGGCGATTAAATGCCGCTTCACTCACTTGCCTGTGTTCCTCCAGGACCCCAGCTGTATTCATAAGAGTTTGGTTGAGATGCTGAAAAGGACTCTTATGTCCCCAGGAGATGAGTCTGAGGAGGAAGAGGACCTTCCCCTACATGGAGGGTGAGGATCCTTCTGTGATCAGCCTTTTTCACAGAGAGGATCTTTTAGTGCTGATTCAGTACCCTATGGCTGCTTTACACATTGTGGAGACTGTCTCTGTAACTGCGTCACATGTAGACCCAAACTTGGGAAGTATCAGGCATTCTTATGATTTCTTTCCTTTGCCTGAGGCCATGCAACAGCTCCTGCTGTCCCAGTGAGAGAATTCAGATCTGAGCCTTAAGAACCCTAAGGTTCTCTTGATTGTATCCCCTGCCCCAGGATGAGCCAGATCAGTTTTTTTGGGCTTTCTGGGTAGATGCCCTTGTCACAGTGGTGATCAAGTGCACAATTATCCCAGTGGAAGGGAGCCCTGAGCGGAAGGAATCTCATGATAGGAAAGCAGAGAACCTCCTTATGAATGCCTAGTAGCCAGAGTGCTTTTGCACTGGCTTCAGCAGCTGCTAGACAGACCAGAAACTGCCAGATTGGAGTTTAGCACCACTGAGCAAGCGAAGGATCAAAGTTCACCTATTTCTGGCTGACTGGCTGATTTGATCAGACTCCCTGGAGAAGTCAGGAGAGGAGACAGCCCTGGTAATTCGTTGGCTGGACTGGCTAGTAAGGAAATCCACAGTACTACCTTTTAACTTTCGAAAGGGAGACTATGATAAAATGAGGAAAATAGTTAAGAAAAAGCTAAAAGGAACAGTTGCAAAGGTTAAAAACTTACATCAAGCTTGGGTGTTGTTGAAAACTACTATCTTGGAAGTCCAGACCAGCTGTATTCCACGCTTTAAGAAAAGTGGAAGGAAGTCCAAAAAACTGCCAGCATGGTTTAAAGGTGAGGTCAGAGAGGCTGCTGTTGCCAAAAAAGCATCTTTCAGGAAATGGAAAAAAGAGCCAAACGACGAAACCTGGAAACAGCATAAGCACTGGCAACTCAAATGCAAGGCATTGATAAGGCAGGCAAAGGGAGAATTTGAGAAAAAGCTTGCTGCGGAAGCAAAAACACAAAAAGACTTTTCAGGTACATTTGTAGCAAAAAACCTGTGAGAGTCAGTTGGTCCATTAGATGATAGAGGGGTTAAAGGGGCACTAAGAAGTGACAAGGCAATAGCGGAGAGACTGAATGAATTCTTTGCTTTGGTCTTTACTGAGGAAGATGTAGGGATGTTACCCATGACTGAAGTAGTATTTAAAGGTGCGGAAGAATTGAAGGAAATATCGATACATCGGGAAGATGTATTACAACTATTAGATAAACTGAATAGTAGCAAATCACCTGGGCCGGATGGTATGCATCCAAGGGTGTTGAAAGAACTGAAATATGAGATTGCAGACCTGCTATTAGTAATCTGTGAATTTTCATTAAAATCATCTGTAATACCTGAAGATTGGAGTATTGCCATTGTAACGCCAATTTTTTAAAAGGGTTCCAGAGGTGATCTGGGAAACTACAGACCAGTGAGCCTGACATCAGTACTGGGAAAAATGGTAGAAACCATCATAAAGAACAAAATTACTCAGCATGTAGATAGTCATGACCTAATGGGAGACAGCCAACATGGCTTTAGACAAGGAAGATCTTGTCTTACTAATCTGTTATGTTTTTTTGAAAGTGTGAATAAAGGTGGATAAAGGTGAGTCGGTTGATATAGTGTATTTGGACTTTCAGAAAGCCTTTGACAAGGTCCCTCATCAGAGACGTTTGGCAAAACTAAAGAGTCATGGGATAGGAGGCAGTGTACTATTGTGGATCAGGAACTGGTTAAAAGATAGAAAGCAAGAGGGTAGGGCTAAATGGCCAATTTTCCCAATGGAGAAAGGTGAATAGTGGTGTACCCCAGGGATCTGTGCTGGGTCCGCTGCTTTTTGACATATTCATAAATGACCTGGAAAAGGGAATAATGAGTGAGGTGATCAAATTTTGCAGATGACACAAAACTATTTAAAGTTGTTAAAACCCAAGAGGATTGTGGAAAATTGCAAGAGGATCTTGATAAATTCGAAGACTGGGCATCAAAATGGCAGATAAAATTTAATGTGGACAAGTGCAAAGTTATGCACCTAGGGAAGAACAATCCAAACTATGGTTACACTTTGCAAGGTTCCACATTAGGAACCACCACCCAGGAAAAAGATTTAGGCGTCATTGTGGATAACATGTTAAAAGCCTCGGTCCAGTGTGCAGCAGCGGCCAAGAGAGCAAATAGAATGCTAGGTATCGTAAGGAAAGGAATGGAAAATAAAACAAAAGATATTATAATGCCTCTATCGTTCCATGGTGAGACCGCACCTTGAATATTGTGTGCCATTCTGGTCGCCGTATCTTAAAAAGGATATAGCGTTATTAGAAAAGGTTCAGAGAAGAGCCACCAAAATGGTAAAGGGGATGGAAGGATACTCCTATGAAGAAAGGCTAAAAAGGTTAGGGCTCTTTAACATAGAAAAGAGACGGCTGAGGGGAGATATGATAGAAGTCTATAAATTAATGAACAGAGTGGAACGGGTAAACGTAGATCGATTGTTTACGTTATCAGAATATAGAAAGACTAGAGGACATGCAATGAAGCTACAGGGTAAACTATTTAAGACTAATAAAAGAAAATATTTTTTCACTCAACGTGTAATCAAACTCTGGAATTTGTTACCGGAGGATGTAGTAAAGGCTGTTAGTGTAGCTGGGTTTAAAAAAGGTTTGGACAAGTTCCTGGAGGAAAGATCCATTAACCATTATTAAGAAGGGACCCAGTACAAGCATTGTGGAACCTGTGTCTTTTGGGGAAACTGATTGGCCACTGTTGGAAACGGGATACTGGGCTTGATGGATCTTGGTCTGACCCAGTATGGCATATCTTATGTTCTTAACTAAAGATCACAGAAGATCATTTCTTATGATCCTAGTCACCCCAGTCTATCAATGAAAAAATGTACTCTATCTAGATGGATAGCAGATTGGATTTCTTTTGCTTATGCACAAGAAGGATTCTCCTTGGAGGGTCATATCATCGCTCATAATATGCAAGCTATGGCAACCTTCATAGCCAGTCTCCATTCATTGTCCATTGAGGATATCTACCAGGCACTACCTGGTCCTCCATTCATACTTTTGCCGCACACTATCTGGACAGACTCCCATTGTGACACTGTCTTTGTCCGAACTGTACTCCAGCACATCTTTGGGACTTAAACTCAACTCCTACCCTCCGTCCTGGACTTCTACAAGATACCAGATTATCATTGGGGGAATATCGCCTCCTGGAATAGAGTCCAATGGCCCTCAGCTCTTCCAGACTCTTCGGCTACAAGTTGTTTTACCTTAGAGATCGCACTGCTCTCTCCCGCCCATACCTATCTGGTACTTGAGAACTAGTGAGTCCCATATGTGAAGACTGCATTCCTGCTCGTTTCTGGAGATAGCATAGTTACTCACCTGTAACAGGTGATCTCTGGGAACAGCAGGAGTCACTTCACAATCTGCCCTCCTCCCCTAGGAGTTGTAGGGCTTTTTTATTTTATTCTTCTCTGCTTCAAACTAAACGGAGGAGAGGAGTTGAGAAGGCAGGCACGTAGGTGCAGTGGAGTGCTCCCAAAGGCTTTTCTATTGGATGCTGGGGAACGTTCTCGCATGGACTCAGTCGGTGATGGTCACCCATATGTGAAGACTGATTCCTAGTGTTCCTGAATATCCCGCTTTCTCTAACAATTTCGGCAAGATTTTGTGCAATACTGCTAGGTGATTGCTGTACAAAAAGAGTCGAGCCACCCTTCAAGATCCTGATATAGTCCCAAGTAAAAGCACCTTTAGTTCTGGCTGCCTGTGGACGTTTTTCAAAATATTCCAAAAGAGACTTCAAATGACACTTTCGTTTCTAAACAAAATGTTTTGCAATGCTTGTTGCAAGGGCTTTACTTTATAATAAGGACTTGTAAGTTCAAACACTTCCTTGAAAATATTTTTTGTTTGTGCACAGCCTCATTAATTGGCTGTAAGCTGCTTGTACCTTCATGTGCTGCTATTAATGGTGCAGTGATACTGTCACAGCTATGGTAAAGAACGCTGTGGCTGCTAACACTGTCTTCTGTCATCGACGCTCCACATTTGTTTTATTTAAGAACATTTTTATAGAAGTCCTTTAATTCTAAAGTACAGCACTTCATGAATAACTATTATACTTAAAAATCAGTAGAAGAACTTAATATTGCGTTCAGTCAGTCTTGCTCATCTGCAGTTTTTTCAGCATTTTGTAAAGGGCGTACAATTTGAAAGCTGTGAAAACATGCCACTGTCTTAAGATTTGCTGCAGGCTTCCCAATGCCCTCTACACGCTGTCTACCTTAATTTGGTCTGGGGCACTGTGAGGGTCGTGGCACTACATTTATGCAGTCTCAGATACTCAGGAGACTCGGGTACACCACAGTACTACAGATTACCTCTGCAGCTCCTAATCTCAAGATCTTCAGCCTTGCCAACCAAAACTGTCTAAGCACAGTGCAAGTCCTCACATTGCTTTTCAGTGACCGACAAGTCCTCCATGTGCTCCTAGATGCGTTGCTCCAGGGCTGCAAGGTCTGCCTGTAAGTCTGCACCCAAGGCTGAAATTTCCTGCCTTACTATAATATCCTGGAGGAAACACTCAATGCAATGTGTGCCTTTGAGTCAGTCCTGACTCCTGGCGACCCAGAAGCTCCTGGGTTTTCTTGGCAGTGTCACCTGAAGTAGATTGCCAGGCCTTTCTTCCAAGGCAGTGGAGGGTTAAGTGACTTGCCCAAGGCCACAAGGAGTGCTAGTGGGAATCGAACCCTGGTTGCTTGGTTACCAAGCCAGTGTTCTAACCACCAGGCTACTCCTCCACTCCAGGAAAAACTCAGGTAGGACAAAAATTTATATGAAAGAGCTTCAGCTAACAGCCCAACCTCTGTTATACTCTATGCTACAATTACCCAGTTTTTATAACAAATTCTTATAACAATGCAGCCTTCACTGCTATATAATCATCGATGCTCAAATCTGTTTTTATTAATAAATTCAAAAGCATCGTTCCAATTCAGAACACTCTTAATAGAACATACAAAACATCAGTGTGCTTTGAATTAAAGGAATACTTTTCAGAATTTATTAATAAAAACAGAATGGAGCTCCAGTGATTATATAGCAGTGGAGGCTGCGTTGATGCAAGAATTAGGCCTTTGTTTAAGAACAGAAAAATTGGGGGCAATTGTAGTGTTGATTATAGCCAAATTGGGCTGTTCACTGAGGCTCTCTTTTCACATTAAAAAAAATAATTTCTGAGTGTTTCCTCTTATTGTGCTTGGGAAGTGTGCTTTTTTAAATTTCTATATTTATTTTGCATGTTCAGTTTTTGGAAGGGTTTTTGTTGGTTTGATGGTTTTCAAAAGGATATAAACAGGATAGAGTTCTTTCAGAGAAGGGCAATGGTCAATGGTCTTCATCATATAGCATATGAAAACAAGACTAAGATGTAAATATGAATGCTTTGGAAGGAAGGCTGCATTTGGATTTCCTTGTTTCCATTGTCTCCTTCCTTATTTGAACCCCCTTGTTTCTCTTGTATTCTGTCTTGATTAGATTGTAAGCTGCTTGAGCAGGGACTGTTATCTTAAAATGTGTGTACAGTGCTGTGAAGGCCTTGTAGCGCTATATACATGATTAATTGTAGTAGTGGTGAGGCAAGAGAGGAGAGATCAATAGAGAAGTTTAAATACAGTACCTCCTTGTTACATATCATAGGAGGAGAGTTTCATATTTCTGATATATTAGCATAGTGTTGCCACCAATATGTTACATCAGACTTGCAACTACCTTTGGATTGCACCAGAATCTGCTGTAAATCAATAGATTATTGTATGTCAGAAAGCTGATCTTGCTCTTTAGAGAGAAACGTCTTGAACAGCATAGATTAGAGTATGAGTGAGAGGAGTGTCCTTTTTATATCATCTCCCACACTTTATTCCAAAACACTGCCACATTTGGACTGTTTATTTCTGGCATTTCCAGCTAATATTAGTTTACAGTAACTTTGTGCATTTTAAGCGAAATCTAGATGGCCTTATGCCAGTTTTGCTATGTGTTTGTCTTGATTAGATTGTAAGCTCTGATGAGCAGGGACTGTGTCTTACGTCTATATGTACAGTGCTGTGTATTTCTTGTAGTGATATATAAATAGCTATGTGCTACCATGTATATCGATTGTGAGAGGCTTGCCAAGAGAGTGTCCTTACCCAAAACAAATTCCATTCTACTTCCTTTGATATTTAATTCTGCGTCCTATATTTTCTGGATGCCAATAGTCTCCCTATTGGTAGTTGCATAAAATCCTATAGAACCAGGACGCCAAATTGTATATAAATCCTTGATATAGGATACAGCTTTAGTCATCTTAGTACTGGAAAGAGATGTGTGTGAGATACAGGGAGTTCAGAAGAGAGCTTAAAAAAAACCTGTAAGTGAGACTTTGTATCTGTAGTGATCAGAAAGATCGATGTTGATTTATAGAAAAATTAAAACTCAACTGTGGAAGGGGAGGGCTTTGTGTAAAGGATCATCAGAGCATGGGAGAGGGTTTGGGCTGTGAATGTTGCAGGCTAATCAAAGAAAGATTTTTGTATTTCAACATTTGTATTTATTTATTTAACAATGATTTGTATACCGCATCTTCCATAGTTCAGTTGCGGTTCACAATAAACAACAGTTAACAAATCGGAGTTTGTTTTACATAAAACATCATATAACCAAATAACAATAAGATAAACAACTAGTGTTAATACAGAACAGTATAGAACAGTGTAAACTATATACATTATGTACAAATACACATTATGTGGGGCTTAAGCGTTATTCAAAGTACAGTATCAGCTATGAAGAATTGTATGTGTAGGTCATTTGGGATTTGTTAGATAAAAACTGGTTAGCCATTATCTAAGTCTATTGAGGGATGATCTGAGTTGTTGTAATGTTTAGAAAAGAGAGAGGTTTTCACTTTTTTGCGGAATTCGATGATCTCGGTTAGCAATCTTAGATCATCTGGGAGGGAATTCCAGATTGTTGGAGCTGCATGAGAAAAAGCTCTATTGTTTGTGAGTTTATTTGCTTTTATGAAGTCTTTGGGAGTTTTTAGTTTATTTGTTTGTCCTTTTCTTTGAGTAGATTTTGAGTGCTCTTTGCTGATTAGGTTACTTAGGGTGACTGGGGCCATGTCGTTTAGAGTTTTTTAAATGTGGTTATCAATGTTTTGTATACTATCCTACTTTGTATAGGCAGCCAGTGAAGGGATTCTAGTATTGGTGTTATATGTTGATGTGCGTGTACTTTCGTTATTATCCGAGCTGCTGCATTCTGGGCAAGTTGAATTCTTTTAATGTTTTGTTTTGTTATACCCAATAAAATTAGGTTAGCGAAGTCAAAGTGGGGGGTTATGATGGCTTGAATTATGCTGATGAAATCATGTATGTATACAAGGGGTCTTAGTTGTTTAAGGATTTTGAGTTTGAAATAGATTTTCTTTGTGGTGTTTCTAATGTGGGTGTTTATCTAGAATAACACCTAGATATCTTACTTCATTTTTTATTTTAATTTCTTGGTTTTGAAGTGTTATGTGTGTAGGCGGAGTATAGGATTGGTTTTTGGTGACGATTAGCACTTCAGCTTTGGAGTGATTTATTTGGAGATTGTGGGTATTTAGCCAGGATGTGACTTCATTGAAGCAATCTGACAGAGTTTGCATCGGTAAGTTGGGAATCGTGAACGGAATGTACATCATGATATCATCTGCGTATAGATGATAGAGTACACCAAACTTTTTAAAGATATTGCAAACAGGTTTTATGTATATGTTAAATAGGAGTGCTGATAATGCTGATCCTTGAGGTAAACCGGTTTCCAGTTTGTATGAATCAGAGGTTTGATTACCTATTCGTACATTTTGTGTCCTATTATCTAGATAAGAGGAGAACCATTTATGAACTGTGGCATTTATTCCTATTTGATTCAGACTATTGAGCATTATGGTATGGTGGACGCTATCAAAAGCAGCTGAAATATCAATAAATAATAGAATGCTTGTTTGTGATTGTCGATTCCTCTTAATAGCATATCTGTTAGAGCTGTGAGGAGTGTTTCCACTCCATGCTTTGGGCGAAAACCATATTGCTGTTCGTCGAGTGGGTAAGATGAGTCTAAGTGCTCCTGTGTCTGTATTTGTACTGTTTTTTCTATTACTTTTGCTAAGAATGGTATACTTGAGATGGGTCTATATGATTTTGGTGAGGTTTTATCAAGGGTGCTGTTCTTGAGAATTTCTGATGCCTCTTTTTTCCAGCATTATACAAAATACCTATTAGGGGTGAGAGCCAGTGTTCTGTCTTTATATGGAACAGCCAAGCCAATAGAGAACGATAAAATACACCAAAAGAAGTAGAATGTGTTGACACACAAGCTTGTATATACAAGCATACATAGATAGATACAACCTATTTTATGTCGTACACTGTAATTTGAGAGTCAGAAGTGCTATAGTACAGTTCTGCTACTATTTCTGTCACAGTATTGACCTCCTTTGTAGTGTTGTGGGTAATGGACAAGGGTGCACCATGATTCACTTCTTTGTCATTATGGGGCATGTTTACTAAAGATTTACATGCGTTAATGAAAGTTAACGCACAATGTACTGCAACAGCCCATAGGAATGACTGGGCAATGGCAGCATTTAACGCACGTTAACTTTACTTAACATGCATTACCCTTTAGTAAAAATGCCCTTATGTCTTTGCATAATCTCCTTAATGTATTCTCTTCACTTATTTTGCTTCAGATGGAGAAGGATGAGACTGTGAGCGATTCTTCTCCACACATAGCCAATATCGGAAGACTGGTAGAGGTAGGTACAGGAGGACAGTCTTGATGCAGGCTTCTATGATCATCTCACTATACAGCATTCCTTTGATATGTGTGAAAGAAAGCTCTAAAACAGAAACACATTCATTAAAATTGCTCATTTTTCATTATGATTTTAAAAGCTGCTCTTGTTTAGCCATTCAGACAAGGTGGCGTGTATTTTTTTTCTTAAACTTCATGTAGACAGCATACAGTATTATGCATGCATGTAGCATAACCAAGTTTGTTTCCATATCGTCCTACTAGACCAGTCCAGACAAGTGGGTTGTGTTCCCCTATCAGCAGATTGGTGGAGACAATGAACCAATGAAAAGCCCAGGTTTCAGTGGCATCACTCTCATGCCTCTATTTGCCTCAGCCATCAGAGGTCCCCCAGTATTTCTTTGTCTGCAGCAGATGGTGGATGGATTTTCTCCTCTCTGAAGATAATCTGAGGATTGAGAGGAAAAGAGATTGAGTAAACGCCCATGAACAACTACCTCAAGCACTAAAGGGGTGACTCTCTCACTTGCGTGTGATGTGGGAGGCTCCCACTAGACTGTGGTCTTTTTGATATCCATATGAGGAGGGAAATTGGTTTCGCTCCATAATCATCATGATGAGGGCCTGTTGAACAGACACAAATTGGAAAGATTTGGAGGAATGTGGAAGAATACAGCAGTCACACAACTTCTACAGCCCCTTTCTCCCGAAGATTGCAGAAGGCTCTCGGGGATCTGCCTGCCAGCTACCTTTCACACAATGCTGTTAAAATAAACCCAGCCAGTGAAGCAGTTTCAGGGGAGTAGAGCCAAGCCTGGCATGGATCCTATGCCTGGGACTCTCAGGGTGAGTACCAAGACTTGATCTTGTCATTGTCCTTGTAGGGGGATCTCGGTTCTGTCTCTGAGGGATGCAATTCTGGGTGGACTGCTAGCGACCGTTGGCACTGTATGGGGTTTCCTGCCATTTTCTGCACGCATTAATAACATTTTTGCCTTGTGCACTTGGGGGTCACATGGTCCTAGCTCACGTTCTGCCCAAGCAGCTCCAACGCATGCTCCTCCCCTAGTGCCTTTAATGCACGTTATGTAAAGCGCAGTTAATGCATACTTGCAGGCCGACGCAGCCTTAGTGTGCGCTCTTGTGATACTTACCCTTACTCTGTCTTCTCCCAGGAAATGTTGTTTGACCTGTGGCAAGCGAGAGAGCCCCATCCTTGGATGCTGGGCTCTACCTTCCTGTATGGCAGCTTCTGAGTTGCCTCTGAAGGGCATGCCTTTCCCCTCTCAGCTGGGGGACACAGTCCACCCTTACCTACCTCAGAGCAGGATGGTGCAGGATGGCACTAAGGGTAAGGATGTTCAGCTGGCTGGAGGCTCTGGCAACCATGCTGTGAACCACTTTTCATCCTTGGGTTTGTGGCAGCTATGCTTCCTGGTGTTGGGAAGCCTTTTCTGAGAGGAAAGCTTCTGGAATCTGGATTGTCTTCCCCGGAAGTCTCTTCCTTTTTGCAACAGGCATGATCCTTCTGACATGGAAATTCAGATCCTGTGGCCTCTAGGTGCCCCCAGATGCAATCTCATGCCAGGCAGGCTGAAAGTAGAAGCATCCCCTGCAGGGACACGCCCTGAAGATGAGAAACAGTTTGGGAGCTATCCCGGATGTTGACTCTGTCTTGGACTTAGATGAATCAGTATCGGGCTCTGATGTGGAGGACGACTTCCTATCACCTTCAGAAGACTATACAGAGGCCAACGTGATCTGCCTGTTCCAGGAGGAGGAGGAGCTGGCAGCATTGATTTCCAGCGTCTCTTCCACCTTGAACTTGACAGATGGAGCAGGAGCTGAAGGTACATTTGCTTCCTCAAGGGGTATGGAAATCCACTACTGTTCTTCCTGTTCCCGGAGATTATCAAAGCTATGATCTGGTCCGAGTGGGACTCGCCCGACTTCCTGCCTAAAGGATTAAGGATCTATAAGAGGATCTATGCTCTCCCAGAAGAGCATGGTGAGTGTACCTTTTTGGGAACCTGCCATGTACTTGTGACCTGGATTGGCCACGGTTGGAAACAGGATACTGGGCTTGATGGACCTTGGTCTGACCCAGTATGACATTTATGTTTTTATGTTCTTATGAGTGGTTTAACATTCCCAAGGGGGATGCACAGGTCACGGCAGATACCAAATGGAGCACCATTCCCATGGAAGGTGAATCCCTTAAAGGATGTTCTGGACTGCAAGGTTGATTCTTTGCTGCAGAGTCAGCTTGCTGTGGCGGCGGCTATTCTACAGCTGAGGGTATGCACCAGATTGACGTGTCTGGCACTGCTCCAGTGGATTCAGTCTTTCACCTCATGATACTACCATTTATGACCTTGTGTGCTTGGTGACTAGAAATAGTGCCCTGACGACTTTGTCATGGTGTTGGATTTGGCTCAGTCACTGGGTGACAGACACATCCTTCAAAGCCCAATTGGCTCAACTGGTCTTTAAGGGGAAGCTGCTGTTTGGAACAGATTTGGAGAAACTGGTGAAGGACCTGGGTGAGACAAAATCTTACTGCCTCCCGGAATACAGGTCTGAGGGACCTGTGAAGCGGGCCAGTGCCCCTTTCTCGTCAGCCTCTGCCCGACCAGATGCCCAGGATTCTCAGGACTATCGTCACTACCACCCTGAAAAACCTTTCTTCCCCTTTGCTTCAGGGCCTTAGGCTCATTCTCAGTCCGTTCGTGGAGCACGTGGACCCTCCCAGGCTACACAATGAAAGTTTGAAGGCCTATTCCCTGGTGCCTCTGGTGGGTGGCAGGCTTCACCTTTTCTTTCAGGAATGGGCCTGGGTTACCAAGGATTGCTGGGTGCTAGACATCATTCAATTCAGCTATGTCCTGGAATGCAAGGAACTGATTCCCGATGCCTTCATCATTTCCCCTTGTGGCTCTGTGATCAAAGATGCCACAAGTTGCTTTCCCTAAAGGCTGTGGCGCCTGTCCTCACCCCCCCCCCCCCCACCAGTTGAGCGGGGCAGGGGCAGATACTCCAAATTTGCTTCATGGTGCCAAAGAAGGGCAGTTTCTTCTGGCCCATTCTGGACCTCAGAGGCATCAACGAGCACTTGCACGTCCTGCGCTTTCAGATAGAAACCTTGAGCTCTGTGATTCAAGCAGTGTGCCGAGAGGATGACTTGGCTTCTCTGGATCTGGCCGAGGTATATTTTCATATACCAGTCCAGATAGATCAGCAGACGTATCTGCATTTGTGCCATATTTGGCTCTCAGTTCGTTGCCCTTTCTTTTGGGCTCTCCACAGTTCCAAGGACGTTTCCATGATCATGGTGGTGGCGGCTGCGGTGCAGACACATCTGTGTCCATCCATATCTGGATGACTGTCTCATCTGAGCCTGTTCCCTGTCAGAAACATCTCGATTGACGTCCCAAGTGTTCTTTTTCGAAAGCCTCAGATGGGTGATCAATCAAGAAAAGATCCAGCTTTTGCCTTCCCATTCCTTGAAATTTCTGGGAGCATGTTTCTACACTCGAGTGGACAGAGGTTTCTACCGGAGGAGAAAGACTATTGAATTGCCTGGGGCTGATCTGTGTACAGCAGGCTCTTAGAGTCTGGGATTACCCTCTGCTCCTCAGATTGATGACACTAGGGGGCACGTGCTTGTTGACCCGATGGTTCCTGAGTTTTCAGGAGTCTGAGCTCAGGCAGCTGCTCATGTTGATGGTGATGTCCAGTCTGGAGTGGTGGCGGCAACCCTGTCATCTGAGGAAGGGCATACTGCTGGACAATTTCTCCTGGATCCTGCTGACAACTGATGCCAGTCTCTTGGGCTGCGTAGCTCTTTGCTAAAACCATACGTCCCAGGGACTTTGGAACCACAGGGAAGCAGTTCCCATCAGCCCCCGCGGGCTTAACAGAGCAGCGAGGGAGAAACTCTTCCCTCGCGCTCTGAAAGCCGGCGCGTGTGACTGGAGGCAGCTGAGAGAGGTGATACCGGGGACGGAGGGCAGGCTCTGCTGGGCGGGGGGGCCCCGCGGCACACTCGATTCTGCCGCGGCGGCCCCGGCCCCGGCAGCGACAGCTTTCTTTGTAAAAAAAAATTCGCTGGGGGGGGGGTTAGGAGTGGTGATGGGCTGGGGGGGTTAGGAGTGGTGATGGGTTGGGGGGGTTAGGAGTGGTAATGGCGGGGGGGGGTAGGAGTGGTAATGGCTGGGGGGGGGGAGGACTGGTGATGGGCTGGGGGGGTTAGGAGTGGTAATGGCTGTGGGCTGTTGGGGGGGTTAGGACTGGTGATGGGCTGGGGGGGCTAGGACAGGAAATGGGCTGATGGGGGGGTTAGGAGTGGTGATGGGCTGGGGGGGTTAGGAGTGGTAATGGCTGTGGGCTGTTGGGGGGTTAGGACTGGTGATGGGCTGGGGGGGTTAGGAGTGGTAATGGCTGTGGGCTGTTGGGGCTAGGACTGGTACTGGGCTATGGGGGGCTAGGACAGGAAATGGGCTGATGGGGGGGTTAGGAGTGGTGATGGGCTGGGGGAGGTTAGGAGTGGTGATGGGCTATGGGGGGGCTATGGGCTATGGGGGAGCTAAGTCTATATGGGCTGATGGGATTAGGACTGGAAGTGGGTTGATGGGGGCTTAGGACTGGTAATGGGCTATGGGGGGCTAGGACAGGAAATGGGCTGAGGGGGAGGGGTTAGGACTTGAGGTGGGCTGTTGGGTGGGGTTAGGACTGGAAATGGGCTGATGGGGGGTTAACACTGGAGGTGGTCTGATGGGGTTAGGACTGGTAATGGGCTATGGGGGGGTTTAGGACTGATAATGGGCTATGGGGGGGCTGGGACAAGAAATGGGCTGATGGGGAGGGGTTAGGACTTGAGGTGGGCTGATGGGGTTAGGACTGGTAATGGGCTGTGGGCTGATGGGGGGGGTTAGGACTGGCAATGGGCTATGGGGGGGTTAAGACTGGTAATGGGCTGTTGGCTGATGGGGGCTGTCTGGTAATGGGCTATGGGGGGTTAGGACTGATAATGGACTATGGGGGGGGGGCTAGGACAGGAAATGGGCTGATGGGGAGGGGTTAGGACTTGAGGTGGGCTGATGGGGTTAGGACTGGTAATGGACTGTGGTCTGATGGGGGGGGTTAGGACTGGCAATGGGCTATGGGGGGCTGACTGGAAATGGGTTGATGGGGGTTAGGACTGGAAGTGGGCTGATGGGGGGTTAGGACTGGAAGTGGGCTGATGGGGGTTAGGACTGGTAATGGGTTATAGGGGGAGCTTAAACTGAAAATGGGGTGATGGGTTAGGACTGGAAGTGGGTTGATGAGGGGGGGCTAGGACTGGTATTGGGTTGGGGGGTTGCTAGGACTGGAAATGGGTTGGGGGCTGCTAGGACTGGAAATGGGCTGATGCAGGGACTAGAAGGGAATGGATGCTGGGTGAGGCTGGAACTAGAAGGGAGCTGGTGTTGGGGGAGGATTAGAATGGGATGGGGCTGGGAGAGTAAAATGGAGAGGGGAAAAATATTTTGTGTGGGAGGGATAAAAAATCTACAATTGGCCGGGTATTGGGAGAATAAGTGGGGATTGAGGATGGAGGGGTAAATTTTGAGTAGATGAAATAGGAATGAGGAAAGAGCAAAAGGAGAAAGATTAGTATGTTAAAGCAGATGTAGAGAGAGAATGGAAAAAAAAACAAGACAGAAGAAAGGACAAATGGACAGCAGATGGAGAGTTAGCAGAAGACACAAAGAAACCAGAAGAAAGTGGCTGGAACAATTGCAACTGAAAAAAAATGCACAAAAGGTAGAAAAATATCTCTTTATTTTGAATTTATTAACTGGAATATGTCAGCTCTGGGAAATGTGCATCATTAATTTTTGCGCTTTGTTTAGTACAAGAGGAAATTAATTTATAGTTTTATTTCTACAGTGTTGTTGTATATTCCAAGTTTGGCTTTTGGGGTTCCCAGTTTAATTATTGTCTTCCTGTTTCTAAATTGTGATTCCTTGTTTGGTGATGGTCTGTTCTGCATGTGTAACTGAGCTGAGGTATTCTGTTTATATAATTCCTATTTGACATTGCCACTTGTTCTTTCCCCAGTAGGTCATGTATTGTTGTTCTCTGAAATGTATTGGTTTAATATTTGCAGTGTTGCCTTTTGATAGTTAGGGTATGGTGCTTTGTGAGTCCTGGTAGTGCTGTTAGGATACGGCGGGTTTGCTATGGGTTCTAAATGGGCAGCGTTTGTAGTAGTTCCTAATGTGCCTGGCGGTTGGTACTGGATTATAGTAATGTAGAAACCTTTTAGTCTTTCTTTATCCATATACTCATTAAGAGGCATGTTTACTAAAAGTTAGTGTATGGTAACATTATGCAAATATTTATGCAAATGAGGCACCTTATGCAAATGAGGCTTTAATTGACGTGCTGGCACTTTGAGGAAATTCTTTGGTTTTGTGCGGCAGTTTGGGCACTCGGGCTCAGAAAGGTTAGCCATCACTGCTCTAGGTGATTTAAAACCTTCTCACACCGAGGAGGTTTCTCCAGGGCCATGTGCCCAGGAGGGAAGGATTAGGATGGCCGTTAGGTGATTTGATCATTAGGCATATAGCTAGCTGGATGGCTGGTGGACACAAGGATCGCCTGGTAACATGCTTGCCTGGTGCGAAGATAGCAGCTCTCATGCTCCACCTAGACAAGGTTTTAGATAGTGCTGGGGAGGAGTCTGCTATCTTGGTACATGTTGGTATCAATGACATAAGAAAGTGTGGGAGGGAGGTTCTGAAGGCCAAATTTAGGCTTTTAGGTAGGAAGTTGAAATCCAGAATTTCCAGGGTGGAATTCTCTGAAATGTTTCCCATTCCACACGCAGGACCCAAAAGGCAGGCAGAGCTCTGGAGTTTCACTGCGTGAATGAGACGATGGTGCAAAGAAAAGGGGTTTAGATTCATTAGGAACTGGAAACATTCTGGGGAAGGGATGGGCTCTTCTGAAGGAATGGGCTCCACCTTAACTGGGATGGTATCAGGTTGCTGTCATTAGAAAGGAGATTGAGCAGCTTTTAAACTAGATAAGAGGGGAAAGACAACAGTCACCCAAGAGCGCATGGTTCAGAATGGTGTATCCTTGAAGGATACTAGCAAAAGAGGGAAGTTAGGGCATCCCAACAGAGAGGTTACAATAAGGATAAAAGTAACACAGATACCCTTAAGTACAGAGCTGAAAGATTCCAAATTACCCCATCAACTGATAACCAAATTAATATGAATAAAATACAGCCTCTAAAATGCTTGTATACAAATGCTAGAAATCTAATAAATTAAAATAGGAGACCTAGAATACATAGCACTAAATGAAAGGTTAGATATGATTTGGCATCTCAGAGACCTGGTAGAAGGAGGACAACCAATGGGGCATTGTGATACTTGGATACAAACTATATCGCAATGATAGGGTAGATCAAATTGTTGGAAGGGTTGTGCTCTATGATAGAGAGGGCATTGAGTAACACAAGAGTAAAGTTTTGCAGGAAACAAAATATATTGTGGAATCTCTATGGATAGAAGTCGTATGCAAGATGTGGAAAGCAATGGCAGTGGGGGTGTACTACTGACCGCCTGGCAAGAATGAACAGATGGATGATGAAATGTTCAAAGAAATCAGGGAAGCTAACAAAGGTTACAAAGCAGTGATGGGTGATTTCAATTACCCCGGTATCGACGGGGTCAATGTCACTGCAGGATATGCTAGGTAGATAAAGTTTCTAGATTAAATAAGTGACTTCTTGGAGCAGATAGTTCATGAACTGATAAGAGAAGAAGCTATTCTGGACCTAGTCTTTAGTGGAACACAGACTCTTGTGCAAGAGATAAGGGTGTTGGGGCCACTTGACAATAGTGGTCATAGCACAATCACATTTGATTTAATAAATGGAAGGAAGACAGCAAGGAAATCCTACCTTTTAACTTTCAAAAGGGAGACTATGATAAAATGAGGAAAATTGTTAAGAAAAAAACTAAGGAGCAGCTGAAAAGGTTAAAGATTTACATCAACCATGGGCGTTGTTTAAAATACTATCTTGGAAGCCCAGACCAGATGTATTCCACGCTTTAAGAAAAGTGCAAGGAAAGCAAAAAAACTGCCAGCATTCTTTAAAGGCAAGGTCAGAGAGGCTGTTGTAGCTTAAAAAAAAAAAAAAGCATCTTTCAGGAAATGGAAAAAGGAGTCAAATGACAAAACTGGAAACATAAGCACTGGCAAGTTAGATGCAAGGAATTGATAAGGCAGGCAAAGAGAATTTGAAAAAAGAAAAAAAAAGCTTGCTGTGAGAGCAAACACGCATAATAACTTTTTCAAGTACATTCATAGCAAAAAAACCTGTGAGAGAGTCAGTTGGACTATTAGATGATAGAGGGGCAAAAGGGGCATTAAGGGAGGGCAAGGCCAAACCAAGAGATTGAATGAATTCTTTGCTTCGGTCTTTACTGAAAATGATGTAGGGAAGTTACCTATGCCTGAAATGATATTAAAGGTGATATACTGGAAGAACTGAAAGAAATATCAATAAACAGGGAAGGTGTATTAGAAGTATTTGATAAACTGAAGAGTAGAAAATCACCTGGACCAGATGATATACATCCAAGGGTGTTGAAAGAACTGAAAGATGAACTACTATATCCTTAAAATCATTTGTAGAATCTGAAGATTGGAGAATGGCTAATGTAAACCCAATTTTTAAAAAGGGTTCCAGTGGGGATCCGGGAAAATACAGATTGGTGAGCCTGCCATCGGTACTGGTATAATGGTAGAAACCATTATAAATAATAAAATTATCGAACATGTAGATAGTCATGGTTTAAAAGGAGAACGCCAACATGGATTTAACCAAGAAAAGTATTGTCTTACTAATCTGTTATATTTTTTGAAGGTGTGAATAAACAGGTAAACAAAGGTGAGCCTGTTGATATAGTGTACCTGGATTTTCAGAAAGTCTTTGACAAGGTCCCCCATGAGAGACTCTTGGCCAAATTTTTAAAAAGTCATGGGATTGGAGGCAGTGTAGTATTGTGGATCAGGAACTGGTTAAAAGATAGAAAGCAGAGGGTAGGGCTAAATGGCTAATTTTCTCAATGGAGAAAGGTGAATAGTGGAGTACCCCTGGGATCTGTTATGGGCCCGCTGCTTTTTAACATCTTCATAAATGACCTGGAAATGGGAATAAGTGAGGTGGTCATATTTGCAGATGACATAAAATTATTCAAAGTTGTTAAAACCCAAGATGATTGTGAAAAATTGCAAGAGGACCTTGATAAATTGGAAGACTGGTTGTTCAAATGGCAAATTAAATTTAATGTGGACAAGTGCAAAGTTATGCATCTAGGAAAGAACAACCCAAACTACAGTTACACAATGCAAGGTTCCACATTAGGAAACAGCACCCAGGAAAAAGATTTAGGTGTCATCATGGATAATATGTTGAAACTCTCCACCCAGTGGGCAGCAGTGGCCAAGAAAGCAAACAGAATGCTGGGAATCATAAAGAAAGGAATGGAGAATAAAACCAAGGGTATTATAATGCCTCTGCAACTACACCTTGTATATTGTGTGCATTTCTGGTTGCCATATCTTAAAAACGATATAGCAGTATTAGAAAAGGTACAGAGAAGAGCCACCAAAATAGTAAAGGGGATGGAAGGATACCCCATGAGAAAAGGCTTAAAAGGTTAAGGCTTTTTAACTTGGAAAAGAGATGGCTGAGGAGAGATGTAATATAGAGGTCTATAAATTAATGAATAGAATGGGTAAACATAGATCGATTGTTTATGCCATCAAAAAGTAGAAAGACTAGAGAACACACAATGAAACTACAACGTAAGCCATTTAAGACTAATAAGAGAATATTTTTTCACTCAATTCGTAATCAAACTCAAGAATTTGTTGCCGGAGGATGTAGTAAAATCTGTTAATGTAGCAGAGTTTAAAAAACGTTTGGACAAGTTCCTGGAGGAAAGGTCCATAAATTATTATTAAAGAGGACCCAGGAAATCCACTGCTTGCCCTTGGACAAGTATTGTGGAATCTGTTTGCCTTTTGGGAACCTGCCAGGTACTTGTGACCTGGATTGGCCACTGTTGGAAACAAGATACTGGTCTTGATGGACCTTGATATGACACAGTATGGCATTTCTTATGTTCTTATCTGATGGCGACTCACTCTAATACAAAGGTTTACCACTTCTTCAATCGCCACACAGAGATGGGGTCTGAAGGCATTGATGGCCTGACCCAGCCTTGGTCAAGTCAGCAGCTGATGTATGTGTTTCTTCCGTGGCCCCTGTTTGGGCATGTGATTCAGCATATAGAGCACCACTCAGGCAGGATTGTTCTGGTAGTGCTGGATTGGCTTCCTCTTCGGCTACCTCCATCTCAGAGTCTATTGTGGCAAGGGCAGATTGTCCTGGAGGACCCAGCTTCCTTATTACTTACAGTATGGCTCTTGAATGGAGATTACTGCTGGAGAGTAGCCCTTACATGCTAGCAATCTCTACTATACTTGGTGCCCGGAGGAGGTCTACCAAGCTAGGTTACATACCGATATGATGCCTCTTTGAGTGCTGGTTTGGCACTTGGATCCTGGGACAGCCAAGGTGCCCTCCCTGTTGGCCTTTCTGCAGGATGGCCTAGAGAAGGGTCTCTTACTTAAGCTCCCTGAAGGTTCAGGTGGCAGCTCTGACCTGTTTCCATGGTCCGGTGCAGGCAAGTCTTTGGCCTTGCACCTGGATGTCTCATGTTTTCTCCAGGGGGTTTGGTGTCTGTGTCCTCTTTAGTCTTTGATCTCATTCTGAGATCTGTTTGTGCTCAGACCCCTGATGGTGACCCCCTACCTTTAGCCATTGAAGCGCTCTGCTTAAAGGATTTGCTGCTGAAGACTGTCTTGGTTGCAATTTGTTCTGCAGTGCGGATCTCCAAGCTGCAGGCTCTCCCTTGTCAAGATAGTACTGTATCTGTATTTTTCAAAGTTGGTCTGTGTCGCCTTCCTTGCCTAAAGTACTCTCCCTTTCACATGAACCAGGTGGTTTGCCTGCCCTTCTCTAAGGAGGAGTGTTGGGGGAAGGATAAGCGCCTTGTGGATGTCCAGGAGAGTACCTCTCCAGTACTTGGAGGTTACAACTTCCTTTCGTAAGTCAGACCATCTTTTTATGCTGTTTGCTGGCCCGTGCAGTGGTGAAACGGCAGTCAGGTTGACTTTGGGGTGCTAAATTAAGGAGACTACTGCCGGCGTATCTGTTGCGGAACCGGCCAGTTCTGGAGGGTTTGCGTGTCCATTCTACCCGAGCAAAGCATCCTCATGGGTGGAGCAGAGCTCGATGGCCCCTGCAGACATTTTGTAGGGCAGCAATGTGGGCATCTTTCTGCTTTTCTCAAGCATTACTGCTGGATGTCCACGTGCGGGCAGGCACAGTCTTTGGCTCTAGAGCTTTGTGAGTTGCTTTGTCGTCTTCCTTCCCAGTGGTGGTGTAGTTGTGTGGTATATCCCACTTGTCGGGACTGATCTAGTAGGTCGATATGGAAGGTGACATTTTACTTTCAGAATAATGTCCTTTCCTTGAGTCCTGCTAGACCAGTCCAGGGCCTGCCCCTGAAACTGTATTTGTTCTTGTCTTCTGCTGCGGTACCTTTGGGTCCACAGTGCTTTTAATACTTGACTCTGCAGGTTCATCTTCTATGGACTGCCTTCTGTTTATGCTTCCTGTACATACTTATCGACACTTGATTACTCCTTGTTACCCAAGATTGAGGGTTGTGTGAGGCTTGCCATGTTTTCTTCCATATGCTTTGGGACAAAAACTGAAGGACCTCTGGTGATTGAAGCGAAAAGAGGCATGCGAGTGATGTCATTGAAACCTGGGCTTTTCATTGGTCCTTTGTCTCCACCAGTCTGCTGGTAGGGAAACACAATCCACTTGTCTGTGCTGGTCTAGCCGGACTCAAGGAAAGAACATTATCTGGTAAGAAAAGTGTCACCCCTCACCTTCTCCAAGGGCTATAAAATGATGTACAGCATTTCAAAAACACAAGCAATTCATTTCAGAAATTAAAATTAAAAAAATACAGTTTCAAAATAACACTGTATATCAGTTCAAATTAAAAAACAAAAACAAATAGCTGTGTTTTGCATTGCTTTCAAACTTTGCAGCTTCTGTCACCATCAAATCATAAGAGTGCCAATTCGAATAGGTGGGTCCAGCATATGAAAAATCTCTAGTTGCTGAAATATATAAAATAGAACATACTATGCTGAAATAATGACCTAGGAACAAGACCAAAAGAGGAGATCTCCAGTGGAAAGTTGGTCTTGAATCAATCCCACTAGTGTTGCTGCTTTTAAAATTTGCACAATTTGCTTCCCCTAGCAGACTGATTAAAATGGAGCACAAACAGCAGAGACAGTTCAGCTTATTTATTCCACAAAGGCCTGAGGCCGGCAGCAAAACATAATATACAGACTACAGTTTAAAGCCAATAAAAAGGTAAAATCAGACTATACTAACCAGAAGAATCAGAGCATATATGAAATTTTAAAAAACCCACAAATATAAAAAAAATCACCTGAAATATACAAAGTGCAAGTAAATTCTGATAAATCCATATAGATAATCAAATTGTAAATAAACTCTAATATCCTAAAATTACAGATCCTAAAAATAGTTGGTAATATAACCGTGAACAAGGCAGCAGCCCTAGTCAGACTGCTTCCTGTTCCCCAAAAAGCATGCATGCCTTCTGGCTGCAGTGAGATGAATTTATTTATTTAACAGTTTATTTATACCGCTTTATCATTTCAATCAAAGCGGTTTACATTGTAACTTAAACTTGGTAATTGTACATTAAACAGGGACATTCATAACTTGGATTTTTCTGAGCAATGGAGGATTAAGTGACTTGCCCAAGGCCACAAGGAGTGCTAGCGGGAATCAAACCCTGGTCTCTTGGTTCCCAAGCCAGTGCTCTAACCACTAGGCGGCTACTCCACTGAATCTTCTGCCACTGGACAGCTTGCTCTGGGATTAATTGTAAATACTTTACCTTCTTGCTTACTTGTCCAGCCATTTTATACACAACCTATTTTAAGGAAATATTCTGGTTTCTGTAGATGCCTGCTTCAGTGTTTAAACGCTGCATACTTTTGAATGTTTTGCAGTACATGAAATGCATGTACCCGTGATTGGTATTAACACCCAAGTGTGCCTGGTACAGGTTGGATGCCCAGCCATGTTAACAGTGAGAAAGAAGTGAAGGTTAGTGAAAGAGCTGGGGTCCCAGCAAAGCAGTGCGCTCTCTTTAACATGATCCATGGTGTGTAGTAATTTAGCAGCAGTGAGGTGGAAAGTATGGTGTGTGTATTTTCCTTGGCTCTATCTTCGCTGCAGGATTTTCAAGTTCAGGAGACATGAACCAAGCATTAATTTAAGAATCGCACAGATCATAGTTTTGTGATGCCTGCAGTGACATGGTGGTATCACCTATATACGGCTCATGTGTTACAGATTGGATACCGGAAGGGAGTGTAGGCGAGTGCAAAGCATAACAAGAATGTCTGCCTCTGTAGTACATAAATGGGGACAGAGTGCTTATTTGTGTGGATCCATTATAGATTAAAATCGTCCTGCAATGTAACTGCTCTCGTCATAAGTCCTATTGATTGAGAGCTGTAGGAACCCAAGTGGGATTAACTCATTGGCAGAGATTCAGAAGCACTGAAACTACATTTCTTTTTTGTGTCCCAGGACATGGAAAATAAGATCCGAAGCACACTCAATGAGATTTATTTTGGGAAAACCAAGGACATTGTTAATGGACTGAGGTAATGCATCTGGCTGTTGGAACGCCTCTTCACAACCAGTTTCTAATAATCCTGTCTTTATTCTGCCATTGCTCAGTTTGTCACCATTACCAATTTCCACTACCCTGCAATACCATGTTCCTTACAGCGGGGCTTGAAAAACTTTCTTTGGCTTTAGGAACCATCCCAAAAACGTAGGAGCCAGCAGCTGAGAGTTTCCTGTCTCCACTGGAGCCGGGGAGGAAGGGAAGGGGGGGGGGGAGAGAGCTCTTCTGAGGTCCACGACTGCTCCTTTAGGCCCTGATTTACTGAGGCTATTTTCCCATTCCATATCTAAAGGAAAAGAAAGCTTAGTAAATCAGGCACCTCTGCAGGCCACTAGCAAAAATGTAAAGCCAGCAGCCCTCCGCCTCACCCAGTCTCTCTTCCCCCCTCCCTCCCTCTACACTCTGATCACTCACTCTCCTCTTTTATCCTGTTCCTCACCCACCAGTTCCCTTCCCAATTCCATCATCCCCTGCCTTTGTTAAAATTAGCCACCGTTCAGCTCCAGCCTCCACATCCTCAACCCAGTCAGCCACCCCCAGCTAGCTAGTCATCCCTAACCAGTTTGTACCCTCGACCCAGCAAGCCAGTCTGCCACACTGCTATTACTACTGCTTATCATTTATGTAGCGCTGCAAGGTGTCCACAGGGCTGTACAGAAACATGCAAGAGTCCGTCCCTGCTCCTAAGAGCTTACAGTCTAGTCAAGACACACAACACAATAGGACACTAGGATATATCAAGGGGAGTGGTAAGGAAACATGTAGGAGATGAACAGGAGACTAAGGAGATCAGGATCTCCCAGACCATTATCCCTGCCCCAGCTAGCCAGTTGGCTCCCTAGTTGCTACTCCTGCCCCAGCATGCTAGTCAACTCCCCTCCGTCCCTAACCCTTCAAGCCAGTCAGTCACCACCACCTAACCTGTACGTCCCCAACCTGCCCACACCATCCAGGCAGCCAGTCAACACACACACACCCCCCCCCCCCACCAAGCAAGCCAGCCAGCCAACCAACCTCGCCTTCTTCAACAGCGACTCCTCGGACTCACTGATTCTTATTTAGTGTGTGACCACCACTCCCTGCACAGTCACTGCAGTCTGAGCACAAACTGCTTCCTTTCTGCACAGCGTGGTTCTGTGTGAATCTGAAGTATGCCATGCAGCAACTCTTGTGCTGGTCTTACAAGATTCGAGAACCAGAGGCCAGCGAAAGTTCCTGAGGTGTAGCTCAGATTCACACAGAGTCATGCTGCACAGGTCATGCTCAGATTGTAGCAACTGGGGCCAAGAACTAACAGAAAAGAAAAAAGGTGGCGCACACAAATCTCAGACACCAGATATAAATGTAAATATGTGGTGGCCATGGCACTCTGACTCCTGGGGCTTGTTGAGCCCTGCCTTATAGAAAGGGCTGTGCAAGCCAGTATTCAGAGGGTGCTGAGCACCTGATCTAGGAGCCTTTATTTTAGATGCCTAAAGTTTAAAATTTCAGCCAAAATTAAGTGCTTACCTTTTAGACTGAAAATTGCTAGAACTTAGGCACCTAATTCTAGTCCTGTAGTTTACTCTTCTAAATATAGATACTTAGATTAGGTACCTAGCACTGGGTGTCAGTACTGTGCACCCCTTTCCTTGCTCTGGCAAGCACACACTTTTTAGACACCTAAATTGATGTCCTCAACTCTAGTCAATTTTCAAAGGGGCAAATTTAAATATCTCTTTCAAAATTAGTACCTGAACCCTTTGAAAATTGGCCTCACGATATCTACTATCCCATCTATAGTGATCTTGGTGTATCAATTACTCCCTATTAGTCGCCTCACTTCCCACAGTAAGCCTGCAGTATCCATACTCCCTCCCTCTAGAGCAGGGGTTGTCAACGCAGTACTTGGGACACACTTAGCAGACAGGTTTTCAGATAACTACAATGAATATGCACAAGTTATATTTTCATGCACTACCTCCATTGTATGCAAATCTCTATCATGCATAGTCATTGTGGCAGTCCTGAAAACCTGTCTGTTTAGGTATGTCTCGAAGATTGGGTTTTGCAGAGTCTGTCCCTCCTTTCTACAATGTAATAATCTACCAAATCTATCCAACCTTCCCCTCTGCCCCCAACATTCCTAATGGTAGATTTTGCAATATCCCTCACTGCATGTTGTCCTATTCTGTCCAGCTAAAGATCCGTGGTTTGCAGTGTTCGACCTCCCTCTTCGTATGGCAAGGCCAGTTTCTCTCCCCAAATGCTGCACACCCTCCGTCTGTAAATGCATTCCCACCCTCAGCAGGTCTATAGACTGTGTGCATCACCTACGCTCCATGCTTCCTTCTGTCAGGAAATGTCCATGTGGGACCTTTACAGTTTCTTATTTACAATGTCAGTGTTAAGGATAGCCTGCCTGCCTTTTGATACAGAGGCACGTCCAGAAGGTAGCCATTGTTCAGAAATCTGACTGTAAACCAGCTTGTCAGCCTCCTTTAAAGGGCAGTTTTATTTGCAGGCTGAGGCACAGTCTGGATTAGTTTAGTTTTCTGCTCATTTCTTAGCCTGCAGCAGAAGCAGTGTCTGTTATTCCATGAACAAGATGGAGTATAGGCTAATTAAAGAAAGTATAGCAGAACTGTTGGGGTTTTAGGAGGAGTCGTATTGCCAGGGCCAGACTAACCATTATGCAAACTAGGTGGGGGGCAGCAAAGAGTGGGGCATTCAAAAATAAACATCCGGGGGTGGGGGAGGTATAAGGCTTAAGGGTTGCCTAAAGTGCCAGCACCTTCAGCCAACTCTCAGGCCGACCCTGCCTGTTGCATCTCAGATGTGTGCAGTGACTGAAGAGAAGGGAGGAGAGCATTAGTCCTTCAACCACTCATGAAGCTATGATACTCATATGAAACCCTACCCTGCAGAGCCAGAGTACATTTCATAAGAGCAGGTAAAAATTGAGGTTCCTAATGTCTAAATTGAACCATGTGCCTGTTTAGACTGTTGTTTTCGCACAGCTAAGAGCTTTCAGAGACAGTCCAAGCGCTTTGTGAATCCCTCTCCATTTCAGGATAAAGACAGTGTTTGTAGCCTGCCCCACGAGACAAGTATATCTCTCTCCTTTGAGAACAGTGTCCACCGATTTAACGAGTTATTGACAAGGCTTTAATTGGGCTCCAGGATATAGTAGCAATTGCTGATGAGACAAAATCTTTACCACTTGTTTAATCCCCTTGATGATCGGGGCTGCACTTAAGTGGTGCAGTGGTGATCATCTGAATTGGCGAGAATCATGGAGCAAACACCTATCATATGTCTTTAATTGCGCTTCCAGATGTCGTTCTGGTGTGTGAGCAGTTTCTCAGTGTAGTAGTTGTCTTAAGGCACAGCGTGTAAAATTCTCTGGTAGAGTTAAACCAGATTTAACTCTTCTAAGAACAAATCCATAGCATTGATGTAGGGGAAAATGGCAGCAGAAACTAAACACTATCACAACACCTTTCCCTGCCGGCTGTCCCCACGCAGCTTAGTGGGAATATTACTTCCCAGCACAGCATCTCACTCTTTGGGATTTCACTGCTTACATCTTTTCTCTGTCTCGCATGTCTAAACTTAGTCCTTTCATCTTTGGAGGTCTGCCAGCGCTGTCTTTGCAGTTTTTCAGATTTCCAGTGCTCTTGCTGAAGAGGTTTCTTGAATCGGCGTCCTCCTAAGGGAAAATATCTGCCCACCAGAGAAGTGTATTTCTGGCTCGTTTTGTTCTTTTCTCTGCTGCTCTCACTTCTAAACTACTCTCTGTAGATCAATTGATGCTCTTCCCGACAACCAAAAGTATAAGCAGCTGCAGAGGGAACTTTCTCAAGTCCTGACTCAGCGGCAGATCTACATTCAACCTGATAATTAATCCAGCCAAGGTACCCACTGCCTGAAAGGTGTGAGATCCCACACTAAACCAGAACTCACCAAGACATGAATGGGTGGGGAAGGGATGCCTGTCTGCTGCATGAAGTCATGGGATTTTGCTTTATGTTTTTTAGTTGCATTTAAACCAGAACTAACTGCTGCTGTTCACTAGTTCCCGCAAGCACCTTGAGCACAGGGTCCAAACCATTTTACACTGGAAAGGGGCGGGGGGGTTACATGCATGTACTCTAAGATAAGATGTATGCCCATGGCTAGCTTTAGTCTAGAGTAGGAGGAGACATGTTTCTGCATGGTGCATCAAGCATATTTTATTAAACTTTTCTCTCCCTGAGGAATTTTGCCAGCTATAATTGAATTTTCATTTTACTCAGTTCTGCACGCTAAGGCAATCTTTTAAATGTGAGGTTGGCTGTTTGCACTATGGGAATGCCTGCTGGTCCAACACTACAGCAGTATTTTTGCAGTGGCTAACGCTTGAGTGCTATTACAAATATTTGGACTTGAGTCCCCAATGGGATGTTACATGCGTTCACCCTGATGGGCCCAGGAACCTTCCAACACTTGGACCAGTAAGAAAGTGCTGTTTGTTCTAGTCTCACACTTCAGTGAGCCATGCAAAGAAACGGTTAAGTCAGCATGGAACTGTGCGCTGCAACACTCACGGCCAGCTTTAGCTGCTGAGCGTTTCTGGGTAGTGCCATTGTTGCTACTACCTCATCACTTTCTCTCGCTCCCCTCCTCGCTCCACTTATCTCTGTGTGTAATCTTCTGTACATTTCAGTGAGGATCTTTTTCATCTTTGTTTTGTTCTTTAATGTATTTTCAAAATTTAAGCTGTTTTCTTTTTCTTGATATTGTCTGTACCTTTTTTTTTTTTTTCCTTGGGGGAGGGAGTGTTTTTTGGCCTATTGGTGGCACATTTGGAAGTCAACTGGAGTGTGATCCTGCCAGAGAATTCGCTGAACTAAGAAATTGACTTGATTTGACTTTCTTTCAGGGTCATTTCAATTAATCTTATGCTGCCTTTTAAATTTCTATCGTTGCTGATTTATGGTGTTAATGAGAACAAAGCTTTCTTTTGATTTATAGAATCTATAGAAATCTGGCATAAGCATTTCCATCACTGAATTTATTTATTTAAAAGTTTTTATATACTATCTTTGTGGCATCAGTCATTCAAAATGACTTATGCCACAAAGATAGTATATAAATCAGAGTTTGAAACATGGAAGATTAAAGGACATATTAAAAACAAACCAAAAGAGAAGACATCAAAAGTGCAGCTCCATTACTTCTACTTATTTATATAGTGCTGCAAGGCATAAGCCAGCACTGTATATACACACACACACAAGTCCCTGCTCAATAGAGATCACAATCTATGCAAAACAGGTGACTAGAAATGGTTTTAACACAAAAGGGTGATAAAGAGGAGAATAATGGTCAGGATCCAATCCAGCCTCATTTTGGGTGGATTTTTAGCCTGGATTTGACGAGGACCAGATATGGAGCCTGACGCACTGACTCATGTAGTCTTTTCCAGGCATACAGTGCAGCAAGGTGGAATGAACGAAGTCTGGAATTGGTAGTGAAAGAGGAGGACACAGATAGAAGGGATTTGCTTGATGAACAGAGTTTCCAAGATGGGGTATAGGGAGAAAAAAGAGAGGAGAGGTAACGAAGAGCAGCAGAATGAATGAACTTGAAGTTTGAACTGGATGTGGAAATGGTTAGGGAGCCAGTGAAGAAGAGAGGTTACAAAAGCATAGTGACACTGGTGGAAGATTAGCCATGCAGCTGAGTTTTGAATGGATTGGAGAGGAGAAAGATGATTCAGCAATAGTCTAAATGAAAGGTGATGAGATGTTACAGAGAAAGCTAAAACCTGTTGCTTCTATCTGTTGGATGTGCTGAGCAAGAGAGTAGAGTCAAAAGGTGACCCCAAGTTTGCGAGTTGAGGAAACAGGGAAGACGATAGTGTCATTCATATAGAGATAGGAGGGAGGTGGATTTAGGGGGAAAGATAATGAACTCAATCTTGGACATGTTCGGTTTCCGATGGTGGTGAGACATCCAGGCAGCAACACCAGATAAGCAGGCAGAGATATGGGCCTGGATTACTGGAGAGAGTTCAGGGGCAGAGAGGTACATCTGAGAGTTATCAGCATAAAGATGGTACTGAAAACCATAGGAAGAGATCAGGGCACCAAGGGAATGAATATAGAGAGAGAAAAGAAGGGCCCCTAGATATGGTAAAGTTGATGAACCAATTTCAATTTACGAGAAACAGAACTAGTTTCACTGGCGATCTGCTTAAGGCCAGTTCCCTTCTCTTGCTATCGGCACCCCTAAAGATAGAAGTACTATGACCCAAGGGATAGAGACACCCTTGATCGTCTGTGCTGCTGTACCTGATATATTCTTATCAATTCCTCCCATTCCTAATCAGTCTTAGCAACCTTCAGCACCAATCCACTATGATCCAACCATGATTTGATCTCAATTAAACAGGAGTTTGCACCTTGAGTTTGGAATGATTCTGCATTTCATAAGTATTGATGCTTCATCTTAAAGCTTATTTATTTAAAAGTATTTCTATTCCGCATTACAGTATCCTAGGGAGATTACAATATAACATAGTATGTTAGTAAAAAAATCAAATCAAATATAACACATGACAATAAGACGAAAAAAATAATGCATTGCTACTTCAGTCAGTTGAAAAAGCCTGCTTAAATGGATTCATGTTTCAAATATGTGCCTGTACCTAGAACATACGCCATTCCTAGTGCTGCATGACTGAAGAGATGCTTAATGTAATGTTGCTTTGGTCTCTCAAGTGTTCCCTGATGCTTTTAGAGCACTTTTATGGATGCAGAAGGGGAAGAGGGGGCGATGCATTGTTTCGTTTCTTTGGTCTAGCAATTTCCTTTTCCTTTGGGCTTCAACTGAATCTGAAACTAGGGTTGGGATCTGGTACCAGCAGGCATCATTTGCATTTTATATCCCTTTCCAGCTTATTTAGTCTAATCATGGAAGTGACAGTCCTCAGTTGGGGGCCAGGCAGCAGGACTCCTTCCCAGACCTCTGCAATCAAGAACCCAAGACATGACCACCAAGAATCACAATTGTACATTGACTGACACACACACCCCTCATGCCCTTAAGAGGCTGGGAGCAGAAATACTGAGCTAGAAATTAAACCAGGTTCCTCCATATGGCAGTGCTTTTGTAATGTCAAACAAAATAATCATCCTAATTACAGCAAATTCACTCCATACAAACAAATAATCATAGTGGAAAAATTCCTTTCAACTAGTTATTTCTTTAAAAGGACCAACTCTTCTTCCTTTCCTGTTGCACTACCAAGGGTGACTAAAAATTAATATCAAAAAACAGCCAGTCTTAAAATAAGTGTATTTATTTAAATTTATTTATTTATTTATTTATTTATTTATTTAAAGTCTCTTTTATACCGCGCTATTCAGCATCAGCGCGGTTTACAATAAACAGTGAACATACACATTTCCAATAGTACTTTGTGTTTACATATGAACAGGATAATCAACTTGGCTAACAGGGTAACTATGTACAACCATAAAATATACAATATATACAATTTGTAGGCTGATCATGTGTTTGTGTGGTTTTAGACAGTAGTGATTTGGGTGGATTCGGCAAATGGTGCTGAGTTTCTATTAGGTTCAGGGTAATGTATGAGGAAGAGGTAGTGTTTCACGGCCTTCCTGAATTGGAATATGTCTGGGATTGATCTAATGTTGTGAGGGAGGTTATTCCAGATCACTGGTGCATAAAGATTGAAAGTCCTGCTGGATGTTGACTTGGAGCATTTAGTTATAGATCTTGGGACTATCAAGGTGTTTTGAGCTACTGACCTTCTGTCTCTGTTGTGGGGTGTCATCTGGATTAGCTCAGTTAGTGAAGTTGACGAGAGACCTTTGGTGGCTTTAAAGGTGAGCAGCAAGGTCTTGAATGTAATTCTACCTTGAATCGGGAGCCAGTGGAGTTGTTTCATTATAGGTGTGACATGGTCTTTCCTGGATACTCCGTGCAGTACTCCGTGCAGTACTCTAAGGGATCTAATTTTATGATATACTGCCCTTACAGTGTTACTTATATGAGCTTGCATATTTAGGTTCTGGTCTAGTGTGATGCCGAGGTATCTGATCGCGGATTTGGTCTGGAGGTCTGCTTCCTTCACTTTCAGTACTGTTGGGGCAGTGAAGTTACGGTTTCTTGTAAAAAAGACACAAGACACAAAGTTAAGACTTTTTCCTTTTAATATAAAGTCATAAAGAGGCTTGAGGCAAAAAAGACACAAGACACAAAGTTAAGACTTTTTCCTTTTAATATAAAGTCATAAAGAGGCTTGAGGCAAAAAAGACACAAGACACAAAGTTAAGACTTTTTCCTTTTAATATAAAGTCATAGAGGCTTTGCTGTATGGTGGTGGCGTTTGTATCAGCAATCTCAAAAACAACAAAAATAAGAATCCAGGGTGGTTATTGATGTAACCAGTGCGCTGTTGCTTTTCTACAAATAAGCATTTGTTTGAGCGCGGTAATGGTCTGAAACCTCCTGGTATGTTAATACACTTATTTTAAGACTGGCTGTTTTTTTATATTAATTTCTAGTCACCCTTGGTAATGCAACAGGAAAGGAAGAAGAGTTGGTCCTTTTAAAGAAATAACTAGTTGAAAGGAATTTTTCCACTATGATTATTTGTTTGTATGGAGTGAATTTGCTGTAATTAGGACTGTTATACACTCCGTGAAGACCTGAGATATATATATTTTTGTATTGATAAACAAAATAATCAGACAGTGGTTTGATTATTACAATTTTTCTATACTGCCTTTTGGGGATCAGGAAAGCGGTTTATATAAAATCAGTTAAACATACTGTAGTATAAAGTAATAGAACTATGCACACAACAGAAAGCTCTAAAGATTTCTTGCTTGGCAATATCTACAGCTGTCCGTAGACTATATCTTGTAAGCCAAACTGAAGATGAGATAGTGGTAGATGAACTTCGTGGTGCTGTAGGACAGAGAACACTGGTCAACAAATTTTTACAAAAGTCATGTTACTGAAATAAAAAGTCATTTCTTATCAATTTTTATATGCTAAACACGAATATGACAGTAAAATTGCAAAGTTGGCTCTAGTTTTTTTGTAATCTACAAGAATTAATGTTTACATCATGAAATGCATGTCAATAGTAAATATAATAGACCTTCGGTTAATACCAGTAAAAAAAACCAAGTCATGGACGGCTACTTAGATTTTTTCGCCTGTCTCTTGTACAGCTGTTCGGGAGCTTCTCCAGGACCAAGCAGGAAGTCAGTCCTCACATATGGGTGACATCGACGTCAATGGAGCCCTTGCGGAGCATTTCCCCAGCTTTCCATGAAAGCCTTTGGGAATGCAGGCATGCATGCGCGGTTCCCTTCCCGCCCAAAGGTGCCATCTTGCCTCAGTCTCTCTTTTTCCGTGAAGACCACCGGACGTGTGTCCTAGTCATCCCCGAGAATAGTTAGGTTTTTTGGCGATCCTTCGCTATTTTTCTTCTCCGGTTCGACGCCAGTTCCCCTCCTGCCGGGTTCGGTACACCGGTATCAAGCCCGATCTTCTTTTTTCGGTTTTTGCCCTTCGTGGCTGGCGTTCGTGCCCTTTTTGTCTTTTTCCCTGGAAGGACGGTCCTTTGACCTCGCGGGGACTCTCTTTTCCCCGATGGCTTCCAGTGGCTTTAAAAAGTGTGATCGGTGCAAGAAGCTGATGTCTCTCACCGACACACACGACTGCTGCCTTCAGTGCCATGGTCCTGACCACGATCCTAAGACGTGTGGACCATGTGGGAAAATGTCTTCCAAGGCACTGCGAAGTCGTCAGCACCAGAAGGAAAGGCTTTTTTCTGACTCGGCCTTCGGCCGGGCCCGGACCTCATCTGAGGCCTCGACATCTCGGGAATCGGATCCCGAGCACTGTCGGGGCTTCTCGGACAGGGGGTCCCCCGACCGGGAACGAAAGAGGAAGAAGAGGCTCGCGAGGGCGTCGTCAGAAGAGGTCCCTGGCTCCTCGAGGGCTAGGTCTCAGACCCCCGACCGTCGCCCCTGGCCTGTGGAACAGGAGAAGCCTTCCAAAGTTCCTCGAGTGGAGCCGGAGTCTGCTGGACATGTAAGTCCTGTAGTCCTCGTGGACTCTCCTCCCAGAGAGCCGACGTTGGGCCCGGCGCCGCCGGGGCCCGAGTCGGGGGCCTGCTGAATCTCCTGAGCTGGGTCTCAGGTTGACAGCCTTGGAGAGCAGACTGTCTGCCTTCATTGAACAGCAGCGGGCACTGATGGCCAGCCTGTCTGGCGCATCTTTCCTGACCACCGGGACATCGAAGTCGACCCTGGAGACCGAGCCGATACTCGAGACCATGAAGGCTCGAGGTCAGTCGCGGTCTCCCTCGACCTCCCGTTCAGGACCGAGGGCGTCGGGGCAGGTGCTCACAGGCCCCGCGTGGTCGCACCCCGATTCCTCATCGGACAAGTCCGCCTGGGAGACGGAGGATGAGGAGTCCCCCGACACCTTCAGGACTCGGTGCGTCCCTTCGGACTCACTGCAGTCTGAACCCCGGAGTAGATCCCCTCCGGAGGATACCCGGTTCTCGGAATTCGTCCGGGATATGGCCACCGTGTTGGCTATCCCTGCGGACCCTGAGGAGGAGCCTCGAGCTGAGGAGCTCGAGGCCCTGCAGTACAACTCTCCTCCAAAGGAGGCCTTTACTGTTCCGGTTCCTCCGATGCTGGAATGGCTCCTCTTCTGGATGTGGGAGGCACCAGCCTCGGCGCCGGTTCTAAGCAAGCGGGTCGATTCGATCTATCGACTCCGGAAGAGTCCTGGCTTTCAAAAGGCGCAGCTACCACACCATTCCATGGTGGTGGAATCGACCATGCATCGCCTGAAAAGTCAGAAGATGCACTCCGTGGTGCCCCCTAGCAGGGAGGACCGAAACCTCGATGGTTTTGGTAGAAAGTGCTTCCAGGGCTCGATGCTTGCTTGCCGTGTCCAGTCTTACCAGCTGTATATGGGCATGTACTTGCGAGACCTGGCCAAGGAGCTGGCCGGGTTCTCTGCTGGTCTCAACGGGGAACCCTTGCAGAGGTTCAAGTCCTTGTCCTCGGGGATCCGGGAATGCTCCAAGTTTGTCCCGCGCTGCCTACGATGGCTTCGAGGCTTCGGCCCGTGTTGCGGCAGCCGGCATCGCGGCTTGACGCCAGGCATGGCTGCAATCATCGGACCTCGAGCCATGGGTTCAGGACAAGTTGGTCGATGTCTCTTGCCGAGGTGAGAACCTTTTTGGCAAGCCCATGACCGAGAAGGCCGCACAGCTCGAGACCGAGCACCTCACGAGGACAAGGCTGTCTAGGAAGACTTCTGCCCCTTCTCACAAGAAGAAGGGCTCGGGTAAGAAGCCCTTTTACCCGAGGAAGGGCACTGCCTACAAACAGTACCCACAATATCAGGCTGCCTCTCAGGGTCACCAAGGGGCAGGATAATTGGCCCCGTAGGCAGAGGACCCCTAAGCCTCCGGCCCCTGCTCCCACTCAGCAGGGTGGGGGGTTTTGACTCCTTAGGCATAGCCTCTCCGTCCCTGCTCTCGCAACCCTGCACAGGAGGTTGCCTCACCCTGTTTGCTCACCAGTGGCCACTCATCACTGGAGACAGTTGGGTGTTATGCATAGTCCACAGGGGCTATGCACTACACTTCCAACAACTGCCTCCTCCATACTTCCCAGGGGAGCCTCCAAGGCCTCCCCTGCACACAGATCTTCTCCTTCAGGAGCTCCAAGGTCTGTTGGTGGACAGGGCGGTGGAGCCTGTGCCTTCCCACTTGCACGGTCGAGGGTTCTACTCCAGGTATTTCCTGGTACCCAAAAGAGCCGGTGGCCTTCGACCTATTCTAGATCGCCAAAACCTCAACAAGTTCCTGGAGAAGGAAAAGTTCAAGATGCTTACTCTTGGAACACTTCTGCCCTACCTCCAGCAGGGAGATTGGCTATGCTCATTAGATCTAAAGGATGCGTATACTTACATCCTCATTCATCCAGACCACAGAAAGTACCTCAGGTTCATTGTGGGAGGAAACCATTATCAGTACAGAGTACTACCTTTTGGCCTCACCTCCGCTCCCAGGGTCTTTACCAAGTGCCTGGCAGTGGTGGCGGCCTACCTGCGAAATCAGGGAGTCTTTGTCTTCCCATATCTGGATGACTGGCTCATCAGAGGTCAGACGTGCCAGGAGGCCCGACAGGCCACCCTCAGAACTGTTGCTCTTCTTCAAAGCTTGGGGTTTGTCATAAACTTCGCAAAGTCCACTTTGCTCCCCTCCCAGAACTTGGAGTTCATAGGGGCGAGGTTGGACTCTCTGCTTGTAAAGTCATTCTTGCCAGAAGACAGAGCCCAAAGACTGATCAACTTAGCACACCAGTTTCTCAGCAGGTCACTGGTCTCCGCCAGACTCTGCCTGAGGCTTCTAGGCCACATAGCTTCGACAGTACATGTGACCCCCAATGCCAGGCTCCATATGAGGCCTGCACAGTGGTGCCTTCGGACTCAGTGGTCACAGGCCACAGGCAGCCTCAGAGACAGGATAAGGGTGTCCAGACAATTTCTGAACTCCCTCAGCTGGTGGCTGCACCCACCCAATCTGCTACAAGGGATACCTTTTCAGAGTCCTGGGTTCACAGTGGTGTTGACCACGGATGCCTCCCTGCAAGGCTGGGGGGCTCATTGTCTAGGCAAGTGCACCCAGGGTCTGTGGTCTCCCTGGGAAGCCGCACAGCAAATCAATCTCCTGGAACTCAGGGCTATTCGGTTAGCCCTCAGAACTTTTTCTCAAACCCTGACTCATCAGTCTGTCCTAGTTCAAACAGACAGCCAGGTGGCCATGTTTTATCTGAACAAACAGGGCGGAATTGGGTCCAGGCTCCTTTGTCAGGAGGCACAGGACCTTTGCTTGTTTGCTTTCAGACACAACATGCTCCTCAAGGCAGTGTATCTACCTGGCCAGGAGAACTACCTAGCGGACAGGTTGAGCAGGATTCTGCAGCCCCACGAGTGGCAGCTCCATCCTTTAGTAGTTCAAAAGATTTTCCTGAAATGGGGACTTCCATCTATAGACCTGTTTGCCAGTCCTCTGAACAAACAGCTGCCAAAGTTCTGCTCCAGGCAACCGCATCCTCTGCGGATAGCAGCAGATGCTTTTCTGATTCCCTGGTCTCAGGGCCTCCTGTATGCGTTTCCTCCCACGCCCTTGGTGGCCCGAACTCTGTTCAAGATTCTTCAGGACAAGGCCTCAGTCCTGCTGGTTTCTCCCAGGTGGCCCAGACAGCCTTGGTTTCCACTTCTGCTTCAGTTGGCAGTGGATCCCCCTCTGCCTCTGGGTTTGCAACCCGACCTCCTCTCTCAGGATCAGGGTACCCTTCTGCACCCCAATCTCAAAGCTCTCAATTTGATGGCATGGAGGCTGCAAGGGTAGTTTTGGCTCCCTGGGGCCTACCTCAGGAGGTTGAGGAGGTTGTCCTAGCCTCTAGGAAACAGTCCACTAGGAAAACCTATGCTCTTAAATGGCAAAGGTTTTCCGTGTGGTGTCAGTTACGTACAGTGGATCCTTTCTCCTGTACTGTACAAGTAGTGCTTCAGTGCTTACTGCATTTATCCAATCAGGGACTTAAGTCCAATTCTGTTCGGGTCCACCTCTCAGCTCTAGCAGCTCACCACTCTCTGGTGGAAGGACATTCTCTGTCGGTTCACCCCTTGGTGTCCCGGGTTCTCAGAGGCTTGCTCTTGCTCAAGCCTCAAATTCGTCGTCCTGCCCCTGAGTGGGAGTTGAATGTGGTCTTGCAGCAACTGACTCGCCCACCTTTTGAGCCGATAGCTACTTGTCCACTACGCTTCCTGTCCTGGAAGACACTCTTCCTGGTAGCCCTTACCTCGGCTAGGCGAGTGAGTGAGCTTCAGGCCCTGGTCTGTGACAGGCCTTACACCAGATTTTATAGGAACAGGGTAGTCCTCAGGACTCATCCAAAGTTCCTCCCCAAGGTAGTCTCCTCTTTCCACCTCAACCAGGAGGTGGTTCTTCCAACATTCTTCCCTAGGCCTCATGCAAGCCAGGCTGAAGCAGTTCTGCATACCCTGGACTGTAGGAGGGCCTTATCCTTCTACCTTGACTGTACGCAGGGACATAGAAGGGCTACTGAGCTCTTCATCTCTTTTGATCCTAATAATTTGGGGTTAGCTGTGTCCAAGCGTACCTTGTCCACCTGGGTGGCTGACTATCACCTGGGCTTACAGGGCGGCTGACCTTCCTTTGCAGGGTCGGGTCACGGCCCATCGTGTCAGGGCAATGGCTGCCTCAGTGGCTCATCTCCGCTCTGTACCGTTGGTAGACATCTGCAGGGCTGCAACTTGGTCTTCAAGCCAGACTTTTGCGACCCATTACTGTCTGGAAAGGGAGTTCCGTAGGGACAGTGCTTTTGGCCAGGCAGTACTCCGGAATCTCTTTGAGGTTTAGGCCACTCCTGCCCTCCGTTGGGCTACCAGTGGAGGTTCTGTCAGTGAAAAGCCTTTCTTTGATGCTGGGACTAGAGGGAGTTCTCTTGTTCAGCCTGAGTTCCTTGGTAGCCCAGAGCTTGGGAGTCACCCATATGTGAGGACTGACTTCCTGCTTGGTCCTGGAGAAAGAGTAGTTACTCACCTGTAACAGGTGTTCTCCAGGAGCAGCAGGAATCAGTCCTCACAGCCCTCCCTCCTCCCCTTGGAGTTGCATTGTACATAGTTTATTTTACATTTTTGTGTGCTGTTCTTAGCTATGTCATTTGACTGAGGCAAGATGGCACCTTTGGGCGGGAAGGGAACCACGCATGCGTGCCTGCATTCCCAAAAGCTTTCATGGAAAGCTGGGGAAATGCTCCGCAAGGGCTCCATCAACATTGATGTCACCCATATGTGAGGACTGATTCCTGCTGCTCCTGGAGAACACCTGTTACAAGTGAGTAACTAATCTTTCTCTGGGGAGTGTCCAGCAGTAGTCAGCCAGCATTGTAGTGGACCATTTTCCCTGGTATCTTTGCTCCATCATTGTTATATCCTGGTGAAAACGTTCGTTCTGTTCATCACTAACCATACCACAGTTGTCAGGAAAGAAATTGAGATGGGAAGCAAGGAAATGGATCTTTAGAGATATATTGCAGCCAAGTTTCTGATACTGCATCAGCATGTCTTCTACTAGTTCCTTGTAGTTTTCTGCCCTAACATTCCCGAGAAAGTTTGTTTACACTAGGCGAAAAGCATTCCATCACGCTGCAGCAAGTTGTTGAACCGGTCATCTTTGAAGAGCTCTCGAATCTGAGGACCCACAAAAACTCCCTCTTTAATCTTTGCTTCGCTGAGTCGAGGGAATTTTTCATGCAGGTATCGGAAAGTTGGTGAAGTGCAGTCCATGGCTTTCACAAAGTTTTTCATCAAACCTAGCTGGGTGCTGGATATTCTTCTCTCCAACTGTTACATTTTGTCTGTGATTCCATTCCTTCCGCAAATAGTGCCAATCCCTTGCTCGGCTATCCCACTCACATAAGAAACACATGTATTGTATATATCCCTGCTGCAGTCCCATTAAAAGGGCAACTACCTTCAAGTCACCACAGAGGTGCCAGCTGTACTTGTTATAGTTAATGGAAGTCAGTAGGTGCTTTAATTTACTGTATGTCTCTTTCATGTGGACGGCATGTGCTACTGGAATAGATGGAAGATGGTTTCCATTGTTCAAAAGCACAGCCTTCAGACTCAGTTTCGAAGAGTCTATAAATAGTCTCCAGTCTTGTGGGTCATGAGTGATTTTTAAGGCATTCATGAGGCTTTCAATATTGGAACAGAATGCTAGATTACTTTCCTTTCCGACTGTGTATAGTACACTGCTGACATCAGATGGCTTCAGCAGCCGTCTGGGAGCAGTATTGCATTGCATCAGAAAATTATGCCATCAACTCTGGATGATGTGTTCATGCTGGTATTATGCAATGTGATGCAATATTACATCCAAGGCTTATTGCTATCTCCAGGAACAAGCAGGAATAAGTCCTCACATATGGGTACGTCGGTACCGACGGAGCCTGAGCGGGAAAGCTCCCCAGCTTCCCAGAAGGAAGCTTTTGGGGCCTCCCACTGCACATGCGCGCTGCCTTCCCGCCTTCCTAACCAGCTCTCCTCAGTTTCTCTTTTTCCGCGGAGCCAGCAGGTCGTGTTCCTGTCACCGCTGAAGAAATTCTTATTTTAGTTTGTTTCTTTAGACCGCGTACCTGCCTTCCCCATACCGAAACCGGTACCGCCGGTCTCTCTTTTCTTTTCTTTACAAAAAAACAAACAAAAACTTTTATTTAGCAACTTGGTGACTTCGGTTAGGCCTCAGGCCTACACAAATTCTCCTCATGGAGAAACCAGCCCCTGGTTTCAAGAAGTGTACCAAGTGTAGTGCTGTTATTTCTGTCACAGACACCCATGACTGGTGTCTTAAATGTTTGGGACCTGACCACTCCATTCCGGACTGCCCATCCTGCTCCCAGATGTCTAAACGTGGTTTGCAGAACCGGGCCAACAAATTCCATGTGCTGTTTGCTTCAGATAATCCAGCATCACAGTCATCCAGGTCTTTCTCTCCGGATGGATCTCAGGTAACCAAACCTTCTTCGGGCAGGTCCTCAAAGAGCAAATCTCCTTCAAAGTATCGAGAGGCTCTCACTTTTGAATCTGAGGATCCTGTCCTAGCCAAACAACCCCGGCGGGAAGCTCTGGCTTCCAAAGCACCATCTATGGGTTACAGGTTGACATCGATGGCACGGCCTCGACTGATCACCTGTTAGACTGCTCTGGGGTACCGGCCCATGCCGGTACCGACATCCAGGCAGCAGTGGCGTCTATGGGCAATACTGTCCAGACCATGCAGCAGGCCGTTCTGGCTTTCATTAAAGCTGCGACGCCCTCGGTACCGCATCTAGCGGTTCCGGGTCCGGTTCTGGTACTGTCTTCCATACCGGAACCGAGACCATCATCTTCCAAACGCAGATCGGTTCCGCATGCCGGATCCGGGTTTTCACCCGATACCGATCCCATACCCGGTACGCCCGATATCGATACCGATCGGTATGCGTATCGTGCGTTGGAAGCAAATAGAGGATTCTCTGATTCTTCTGAGGATTTTGACTCCTCTGATGACTCTGATGAGCTGTCTCTGGTTCTTCCTGAAGAGCCTTCTTCCCCAAAGAGGAGAATGTCTCCCCAGAAGATTTGTCCTTTCAAGACTTCATTATAGAAGTAGCTAAAGGACTTTCTATTACTACATCCTCTGAAAAAGAACCTAGATCAAAGAAATTGGATATTTTAGGATACCCTAAGGTTCCTAAAGAGGCAGTCACCCTGCCTATCCATGAAATCCTTCAAGAACACTTGATGGACTTATGGGAGGCTCCTCTAACGTTGTCTCCTCATTCTCATAGGTTGGACACCATGTACCGGGTCCCTCCTCCTGGTTTTCAAAAAACTCAGCTGCCTCACCATTCCATTGTGGTGAAGTCTGCGCTGAAAAAGATTGAGTACCAAAAGGCACTCTTCTACCCCTCCAGGGCGAGAATGTAAGACCCTAGACTCTTTTGGTAGGAAAATCTTCCAGGCTAGTATGCTTATAGCCAGGATTAATTCATACAGTCTGTATATGGGCATGTTTCTAAGGGAACTTGCCCTAAAGGTACGGCATTTTACCTCATTTATCCCTGAGGATAGAAAGGAGGAGTTCATTTCTCTGGTGAAACAGCTTCTAGATGTTTCTAAGTTCTCCAACAGAGCAGCCTTTGATTCCTTTGAAGGTGCCGGTAGAGCTTCGGGCATTGCCATTGCAGCCCGACGACTTGCTTGGCTCCAGGCCTCTGACCTAGAACCCTGGGTCCTGGATGGCTTACGGAATCTGCCCTGTACAGGTGAGAACTTATTTGGTAAAGACTGGTAAATTAAAGCCACTCAAATGGACGCAGAAAATGCTACATTAGATAGACTTTCTAAGTCTACCTCTACTCCTGCCAAGAAAAAGTCTTTTAAGAGGCCTTACTACAAGAAGGCCAGATTTTCCACAAATACTGGCCAACAATCTTCTCAGCCTCGCTTTGCTGCTAAACGTCAGCAGCCTAAACAGGCAAGGTCAAAGCCTGCAGTGTCTGCCACTCCTCAGCAGGCTCAACCCCCTCAGGGGTTTTGACTTGCCCCCTAGAGAACTTAACCTTTCTGGCTCTAGAACAACCAGAGCCCCTCACCATTCCCGGAAGGTTAGCTTACTTTGCTCCCAGATGGGGGCAAATTACATCAGAGCAATGGACCCTCTCTATCATCAGAGAGGGCTACAAACTTCATTTTTCCAACCTTCCTCCATATACCATGGTGAGGCACTTCAATTCTCCCCCATCTCTCCTGGACCTGTTGGGTCAGGAAGTCTCTTCTCTCCTTGCCCAAGGGGCAATAGAAGAGTTTCCTCTTCTTCAACAAGGGATAGGATTCTACTCCCCTTATTTTCTCATACCAAAGAAGACAGGGGGATTCAGACCTATCCTAGATCTGAGAGAATTGAACAAATTTCTGTACAAGGAGAAATTCAAAATGCTTTCTCTAGGCATTCTCCTTCCATACCTTCAGAGTCAGGATTGGCTTTGTTCTCTAGATCTCAAGGATGCGTACACACATATACTCATCCACCCATCCCACAGAAAATATCTAAGATTTCTGTTTCAGGGAAAACATTTCCAGTACAGAGTACTTCCCTTCGATCTAGCCTCTGCTCCAAGAGTGTTCACCAAATGCATGGCAGTTGTTGCCGCATTTCTAAGAGGTCTGGGAATTTTTGTATTCCCATATCTGGACGACTGGCTCATCCGAGCTCCATCTCAGTCAGAGGCCCAGATTTCCCTGGACCGCAAAAGGCACATTCTGCAGTATCTGGGACTGGTGGTAAACCTTTCCAAGTCACAACTTATCCCTACTCAGTCTCTGGAATTCATAGGGGCCCAGTTGGACACCACCACTGCAAGGGCCTACCTACCTCAAGTCCGGGGCCGACGTCTGGTGTGCTTGGCCTCCCAAGCTCAGTCCAGCAGTCACTTGACAGCCAGAGAAATGCTGCGACTTCTGGGCCACATGGCCTCCACGGTACACGTGGTGCCCTACGCTCGTCTTCATATGAGAGCAGCTCAATGGACCTTGGCCACCCAGTGGACTCAGGCATCAGGAGCGCTCTCCGACCAAATACTCACCTCAAAGCGTCTGTTTTGGTCCCTCCAATGGTGGATGTCCACCAAGAATCTGTTGTTGGGGGCCCCCTTCCAACCTTTGTTGCCCCAAGAAACCCTCAACACAGGTGCCCCCCAAACAGGGTGGGGAGCCCATCTACAACACCTCTCCACTCAGGGTACTTGGTCTCCACAGGAGACCACCCTTCACATCAACCTGCTGGAGCTGCGAGCAATCTTCTTTGCCCTCAAAGTCTTCCATACCCTCCTTGTCAACCTGACCGTCCTAGTTCAAACAGACAATCAGGTGGCCATGTTCTACGTAAACAAACAAGGAGGGACAGGCTCTCTGTCGCTTTGCAACGAAGCTCTCAGATTATGGGCCTTCGCCAGAGAGCATCAAATTCATCTTCTGGCAGTGTATCTTCCAGGGGTTCAAAACTCTTGGGCAGACAGACTCAGTCGAGTTCTGCTTCCACACGAATGGTCCTTGCATATGGACCAGATACGCAGAATCTTTCAGGAATGGGGAACCCCGGACATAGACCTCTTTGCAAGTCCGTGCAATGCCAAACTTCCCCGGTTCTGTTCCAGGACTCCATGTCAGAGAGCTCAGGCCAACGACGCCTTTCTCCTACATTGGGGTCAGGACTTCCTATATGCCTTTCCACCCATTCCTTTGATTCCCAAGACTCTGTTCAAACTCCAGAGGGATCACGGATCGATGATCCTCATAGCTCCACGCTGGCCACGCCAAGTGTGGTTCCCTCTACTTCTGCATCTTTCCCAGGGACCCTCCCTGGACCTGGGAGCTGCGCCAGACCTTCTGTCTCAAGAGGAGGGGACTTTGTGGCACCCAAACCCCAAGTCCCTACACCTCAGAGCTTGGTTACTGAAGGCCTAAGCCTTCATGACTTCAGTCTTTCTCAACCAGTGAAAGATATCCTTCATGCCTCTAGGAAACCCTCCACGAGGCGTTCCTATGCTTTCAAATGGAAACGCTTTTCCATTTGGTGTGCTCAACAGGGTCTTGACCCTCTGGCACTTCCCTTGAATTCTCTACTAGACTATCTCCTGCATCTTTCTAATGCAGGCCTTAAGACGAATTCAGTCAGAGTCCATTTAAGTGCTATTGCAGCATCCTTAAAACCTATAAATGGACAACCTGTCTCCTCTCATCCGCTTGTTGCAAGGTTCATGAGAGGCCTGACTCTAACTAAGCCTCCCATCCGACCTCCTCCGGTAGCATGGGATTTGAACCTAGTTCTGGGTCAGCTTATGAAGCCACCTTTTGAACCGTTGGTTTCTACCTCCTTGAAATGTCTTTCCTTGAAGGTCCTTTTCCTTATTGCAGTCACTTCGGCTCGCCGTATCAGTGAACTACAGGCCTTAGTGGCTCATCCACCTTATACCAGGTTTCATCATGATAAGGTGGTCCTCAGGACGAATCCCCACTTTATGCCCAAAGTGGTCTCGCCTTTTCATCTTAATCAAGAGGTATATCTACCTGTCTTTTTTCCGGCTCCTCATGCATCCAGTGCAGAGAGGAACCTTCATACTCTAGATTGTAAAAGAGCTCTCGCCTTTTACCTCAACAGGACTCAGCCACATTGAAAGTCTTCCCAACTTTTTGTGGCTTTTGATCCTTCTCATTTGGGACTTCCAGTCTCCAAACGTACACTTTCCAATTGGATTGCTAAGTGTATTTCCTTTGCTTACCAGAGTAAAAACATTTCTCTGGAAGGCCATGTCACAGCTCACAATGTGAGAGCCATGGCCACTTCTATGGCTCATCTTCACTCTGTATCCATAGATCAGATCTGTCGAGCCGCCACCTGGGCCTCGGTTCATACCTTCACAGCCCATTACTGTTTGGACAAGGACTCCCGCCGGGATGCCTTGTTTGGTCAGGCTGTCCTCAAACACCTGTTCCATACTTGAACAACTCCTGCCCACCTTCCCAGGATGGATGCCTGAGATCCATACGAAGATGGCGAACCCTTGGAAGGGGATCTCCCAGGCATCTTAGCTAGGGAGTCCCCATATGTGAGGACTTATTCCTGCTTGTTCCTGGAGATAGCACAGTTACTTACCTGTAACAGGTGATCTCTGGGAACAGCAGGAATTAGTCCTCACAACCCACCCACCTCCCCTAGGAGTTGTATCTTCTATCTATCTTCCTTTCCTCTCTCTATTGTCTCAGCTATAAACTCGAACTGAGGAGAGCTGGTCAGGAAGGCGGGAAGGCAGCGCGCATGTGCAGTGGGAGGCCCCAAAAGCTTCCTTCTGGGAAGCTGGGGAGCTTTCCCGCTCAGGCTCCGTCGGTACCGACGTACCCATATGTGAGGACTAATTCCTGCTGTTCCCAGAGATCACCTGTTACAGGTAAGTAACTGTGCTTTCATATCGGAGGACTATGCAGATGCAGAATGTGGGTTTCTGCAAGAACTAAAGCGCTCAAGAAAATTTACTCAAATACTGCTCATCAAGATACAATTTGAGGCATAGCGTCCGAGGACTGAAGCAGACGAGGTGTACAACCATGGTCCTTGGGAGCTGCAAACAGGTCTGATTTTTCAGGGAACCATGCTATACAATTTGACTTTATTCTTACACCAAATGTATGCAAATCAAAGAATATTCATTGAGGATATCCTTGTTTGCAGTCTCTGAGGACCAAGAGGCTAGGACTTTACCATAGGTGGTCTGCCTACAGGGTTGACAACCACCAAATGCTACTTACAGGGTGGAGTGGAGGAGTGGCCTAGTGGTTGGGGCAAGGTACTTAAGGCCAGAAGGTCGGGGGTTCAAATCCCACTAGAGGACAGCAACCTTGGACCGGAAGGACTGGGGTTTCTAGTCCCACAGGTGCTCCTTTGTGGTCTTGGGCAAGCCACTTAACCCTCCATAGCCCATGTTCCCTGTAAAATAGTTATCTCCAAGTTATAATGCCCTGTTCAATGTAATTTCAGTTTGTTCAATGTAAACTGCACTGATGCAGAATAGCGCGGTATATAAGAGAATGTAAATAAAATAAATAAATAAATAATATAACACTAGAAGTGTGATCAGATGAAATATTTTGGGATTCCACTGGTCAACATTGAAATCGTTACTGACTTTAAAAGGCCCTAATCTGTAGTATCTTGGTGAGCTGAACACGAATATAACATTAAAAAAATTTTATTGGCTCTCGTTCTGAAGATATTGCATGTAGTTCATTTTTGACATTTCACCGTGTAAATTTATACAGTAGGACATCAACAACATCCCAAATTGGTAGTTAGTGAATACTGTTTCTTTACATAGCTTCTGCATAGCAACTTCAATTTGTTACCTTCAAGGTGTTACGATTGTTTTGGAGATGTTCTGAGGAAGCAGCACCCTGAATACATTCTTGCTTCTAAGAGCAATCGGAGCTTTGGGCTGCCTTTGCTATTCTAGCTCCTTGGGGCTCTCTTGGTGCCTTACAAGTGCTTTGATATTTTTGTGTGTGTGTTTTTGCTTAGCACTTTGGGAGCTCTTGACATCTGTCTGCAAACATCTCAGGAGGGCCTTTGAGCAGTTTCACTTCATTAGTGCATCCTTACCTATTGAGTATCTCCAAAACATACCAGCATTTGCATAGTGTCACTGAGTACCTGTGCTTCTAGGACGCTTTGCTTCTGTGGGTATACTTTGGCATCTCACAGGAGTGCCTGCGCCTCAAAATCATTTCACTTCATGATAGAGTGCAGAAAACAGGAAGCCCGTCATGTAGAGATGTGCATTCATTAGTGTGTATTAGGCTCATTAATGTCCCCTTAAGAACTGAGGGGAGATATTCAAAGGCATTTACATGGATTGCAGAACTGTAAACCTTGTAAATACCTGCTAGCAGGATATTGTTAGCACCGCTGGTTATCTATGGGTGCTGCTACTACATGCCCCAATGCTATGCGATTAGCATCGGGGTGGGGCAGAGTGAAGGCGGCGCTCATTTCTAACCAGGCAGTGGTGATTTTGAGCAACCCCGCAGGTAAAGTAAGGTGTGGCAAAGGCTGGTCTAATACCTGTGGGAGCTAACTGGGCAGCAGCTCAATATCACCACTGCCTAGTTAGCATCTAGGCTCTGCGGTGACCCAGATATACAGTGCTAGTGGCTGGATATGGCACCGGCATTGAATATCCAGGATTCATTTTTAGCAGTGACCACTAGCTACATTAGTAGTGCTAGCCATTGTTGCTGAATATTGGGCCTTTGTTGTTAAGTGCCATTGAGTCGGTGTCGACTCCTTGCAACCCTCTGGATAGTTGACCTAAAGTTTGTTCGGTCTTCAGCCAAGCGGCTTATTGTTGATAGAGTTGTATCCATAGCTGCTGCTGTTGTATCGATCCATCTCATTGCCGGCCTTCCTCTTTTACGTTGACCCTCTACCTTACCAAGCATTATGTCTTTGTCCAATGATCTCTCTCTTCGCATGATATGTCCAAAGTATGAAAGTTGAAGTTTTGTCGTATGAGCTTCTAAGGAAAGTTTAGGTTTGATCTCCTCTAGTACTGATCGGTTTGTTCTTTGGGCAGTCCACGGGATACGCAGTATTTGTCGCCAGCACCATAATTCAAAGGCATCAATTTTCTTGCTATCTTTTTCACTGTCAAACTTTCATATCCATATCACGTTATTGAAAATACCATGGCCTTGACAAGTCGAATCTTTGTATGGAGAGAGAGATTTCTGCTCTTGATTATCTTGTCTAGGTCCTTCATAGCCATTTTACCAAGAGCAACATGTCGTCTGATTTCTTGACTGCTAGTCCTTTCTTTATTGATTGTTGATCCAAGTAAGTTAAAGCTGTCAGCTATTTCAATTTCTTCTCCATCAATGATGAACTACTTGATTTTGCCAGTTGTCAGGATCTTTGTCTTATTAACATTAAGGTGCAGACACATTTTAAGACTATATTCCTTGATCTTGAGAAGCAAATGTTTCAAATCATCTTAATTTTCAGCCAGTAATGTGGTATCAACATAGCGAAGATTGTTGAGTCTTCCACCAATCTTCACACCTTGGTTGTCTTCATACAGTCCTGCTTCTCTGATGATTTGTTCTGCATATAAATTAAACAGATAGGGGAAAAGTATGCAGCCGTGTCGTACACCTTTGCTGATTTTAAACCATTCTGTTTCTCCTTGTTCTGTTCAAACTGTTGCTTCTTAAATGGTATACCCATGCTTCTTAATGTGGCTCAGAGTTTATCATGGTTTACACAGTCAAAAGCCTTGCTGTAGTCAATAAAACACACATGGATATTCTTTTGTCTTTTCAAGGATCCATCTCACATCCGTGATAATGTCTCTCGTTCCTCTCCCTTTCCTGAACCCTGCTTGCACTTCAGGCAGTTCTTGTTCCATGTATGATCTCCTGAATGATCTTGAGTAGAATTTTGCTGGTATGTGGGATCAGAGCGATTGTGTGATAATTTCCACAGTCAGTCGGGTCACCCTTCTTCAGTATTAGTGTAAACACAGATCTTTCCCAGTCAGTTGGCCATGATGATGTCTTCCAAATTTCCTGGCAGAGCCTTGTAAGTATTGGAACAGCTTCATCCGATCGCATGGCATGGGAATGCCATCAGTGCCTGGTGGTTTGTTCTTTGATAAGGCTTTCAATGCTGCTTCGACGTAGTCTTTCATCACTGATGGTTCCTGATCGTAAGGTACAAGTTGAAACAGCTGTGGTCCACTTGATCTTTAAGGTATGACTTCTTTCCACCGTTTTTGTTTTTTCACCTTATGTAGAGACTTCTCGCTTTCTTCCAACCCATCCTTCTTGATGTCATCCTATAACTCTTCTGGAACTCTGTCATTTGTATCTAAAGTAGCAAATCAATTTTTCAGGCTGTCTTTAAATTCCAATGGCATATTCTCAAGGTCATATTTTGCTACATTCATGAGTGGCTTGCTGTTTTTCAACTTTAGCTTGAATTTGCATACTAGTAGTTGGTGATCTGTATCACATTCAGCTCCAGGATTTGTCTTTTTTGATGTTGAGCTTTTCCATCGTTGTCTTCCACAGATGTAGTCAATTTGATTTCTGTACAATCCATTGGGAGTACAGTCGCGCTTGTGTTGCTGGAAGAAGGTGTTTGAGATGAATAGATCATTGGTCTTGCAGATTCTCCAGGACCAAGCAGGAAGTCAGTCCTCAAATATGGGTGACGTCGGCGCCGACGGAGCCCTCGTGCGGAGTATTTCCCCAGCTTTCAAAGAAAGCCTTTGGGAATTGCAGCGCGCATGCGCGGTCCCCTTCCCACCCAAGGGTGCCATCTTGCTCAGTCTTCTTTTTTCCGCGGAGCCCGACGGACGTAGTTCGTTTTTCCCCAAGGAAAAAGTTGATTTCCCTATTTTTTCTTTTTCTACTTTGGTTCGACGCCGGATCCTTTTCCCGCCTTGGCCCGATATGCCGGTATCGAGTCCACTCTCTCTTTTTCGGTTTTTGTCCTTTGTGACTAGTGTTTGCGCCATTTTTCTTTTTTCACTGGCAGCCCGGTGTTTTGACCTCGCAGGGGCCCTTTTTCCCCCGATGGCTACCAGCGGGTTTAAAAAGTGTGATCGGTGTAAGAAACGTATGTCTCTTACCGACACACATGACTGCTGCCTCCGCTGCCTCGGACCCGATCATGACCCGATGATCTGTGGTCCGTGTGGCAAAATGTCCTCAAAGGCATTGAGGAGTCGGCAGCACCAGAAGGATAGGATCTTCTCTGACTCCGCGTCCGGACGGGCCCGGACCTCGTCAGAGGCCTCAACGTCTCGGGACTCCGGCCCCGAGCAGCGTCAGGGTTCCTCTGAGCGGGGGTCTCCTTCGCGGGAACATCGCAGGAAGAAGAAACCCGCGAGGGCGTCGTCGGTGGACGCTCCTGGTTCCTCGAGGGCCAGGTCACATAGCCCCGATAGCCGTCCCGGGTCTTCGGAGTCGGAGAGGCCTGCCAAGCATTCTCGTATTGAGATGGAGTCTCCTGGACACATGAGTGCTATAGTCCTCGTGGACTCTCCTCCAGGGGAGCTGACGTCGGCCCGACGCCGTCGGGGCCCGAGTCGGGGGCTGCTGGGTCTCCTGAGCTCGGACTCAGGTTGACGGCCTTGGAGAGCAGTCTCGCTGCCTTCATGGAACAGCAGCGGGCATTGATCGCCGGTCTCACCGGTGCATCTGCCCCGACCACCGGGACCTCGACGTCCAAGTCGACCCCGGAGGCCGAGCCGATCCTCGAGTCCATGCGGGCTCGAGTCGATCCTCGGCCACGGTCTCCCTCGGCCTCCTGTTCGGGACCGAGGTCGTCGACGCCGGTACCCTCGTCTTCGGGGCGGATGGCATCGGTGCCCGCCCGACCAGAGCCGCTCGATTCCTCCTCTGAGGAGTCGGGCTGGGAGACGGAGGACGAAGAGTCACCCGACACTTATCCTGACTCAGTGTGTCCCATCGGACTCACCGGAGTCCGAACCTCGGAGACGATCCCCACCGGAGGATATCCGGTTCTCGGACTTCGTGCGGGATATGGCCAAGGCCTTGGCCTTCCCCGCGGATCCCGAGGAGGAGCTTCGAGCCGAGGAGCTCGAGGCCCTCCAGTATGACTCTCCCCCGAAGGAGGCCTTTACTGTTCCGGTTCCTCCGATGCTGGAGCGGCTGCTCTTCCGCATTTCGGAGACCCCGGCCTCGACGCCGGTGTTAAGCAAGCGGGTCGATTCCATCTATCGAGTCCGCAAGAGCCCCGGGTTCCAAAAGGCACAATTACCGCACCACTCCATGGTTGTGGAATCGGCCATGCATTGACTGAAAAGTCAGAAGATACACTCCTCGGTGCCTCCCGGCCGGGAGGCCCGGAACCTGGATGCCCTCGGTAAGAAGTGCTTCCAGGGCTCTATGCTTGCTTGCCGTGTCCAGACTTACCAGCTCTACATGGGCATGTATCTCCGAGACCTGGCAAAGGAGATTGCCGGATTCTCTGCTGGTCTCTCTGAGGAACCTTTGCAGCTGTTCCAAGCCTTGTCCACTGGTATTTGAGAGTGCTCGAAGTTTATCTCTCGAGCAGCTTACGATGGCTTCGAGGCTTTGGCCCGAGTAGCCGGGGCCGGCATCGGTGCCCGCCGACAGGCTTGGCTACAGTCATCCGACCTCGAGCCATGGGTGCAGGGCAAGTTGGTCGATGTCCCCTGCCGAAGTGAAAACCTCTTTGGCAAGCCCATGGCTGAAAAGGCTGCAGAACTCGAGACTGAGACTGACCAGGACAAGGCTGTCCAGAAAAACCTCTGCCCCTTCTCAGAAGAAGAAGGGCTCGGGAAAAAAGACCTTTTACCCGAGGAAGTCCTCTGCCCATACCCTCATTTTCAGGCCTCTGCAGCTCCCCAACAGGGTCAGCAGGCCAAGGGGCAGGGTCATGGGCCCCGTAGGCAGAAGGCCCCCAAGCCACCAACACCGGCCCCTGCTCAGCAGGGTGGGGGTTTTTGACTCAGCAAGCATAGCCTCTTCTCCTCAGCTGGCTCACTTCAGCACAGGAGGCTGGCTGGCCCACTTTGCCCACAGGTGGTCAGCCATCACATCAGATACCTGGGTGCTCCATATAGTCCAAAAGGGCTATCTTCTCCATTTTCACCAGGTACCTCCCTCCTATTTTCCAGGGGAGCCTCCAAGACTCCCTCTGTACAGGGACCTACTCCTTCAGGAGTTAGCAAATCTGCTAAAGGACCAGGCTGTGGAACCGGTGCCCCACCACCTGAGAGGTCACGGCTTTTATTCCAGGTACTTCTTGGTACCAAAAAGAACAGGAGGCCTCCGACCCATCCTAGACTTGCGCAACCTCAAGTTCCTGGAGAGGGAAAAGTTCAAGATGCTTACCCTTGGAATCCTGCTGCCCTACCTCCAGCAGGGAGATTGGCTATGCTCCTTAGATCTAAAGGATGCTTATACTCACATCCTTATTCATCCAGACCACAGACAATATCTCAGATTTGTTGTGGGGGGAAACCACTACCAGTACAGAGTACTTCCCTTTGGCCTATCCTCCGCTCCCAGGGTGTTCACCAAGTGCCTGGCAGTGGTGGCGGCCTACCTGAGGCTTCAAGGTCTTTTTGTGTTTCCATACCTGGACGACTGGCTCATAAGGGGTCAGTCTTCCCAGGAGGCCAGTCAAGCCACCCTTCGCACTGTGGCTCTGCTTCAGCACTTGGGGTTTGTCATAAACTTCACGAAGTCCACTTTGCTCCCGTCCAAGAACTTGGAATTCATAGGAGCAAGGCTAGACACTCTTCAGGCGAGGGCTTTTCTGTCAGTGGACAGGGCCCTCCGGTTGATGGATGTAGCCAGGCAGTTTCACAGCAATTCCCTGGTCTCCGCCAGGCAATTCCTGAGACTTCTCGGCCATATGGCTTCCACGGTTCATGTAACCCCCAATGCCCGCCTGCACATGCGGCCTGCTCAGTGAAGCCTTCGAACTCAGTGGCATCAGGCCACAGGGAGCCTTGCAGACTCGGTGAGAATATCCACCCTGCTCGTCTCCTCTCTACAATGGTGGCTTCATCTTCCGAATCTGGTACTCAGAGTGGATTTTCAATCCCCTCCGCCTTCTCGAGTGCTGACGACAGATGCTTCTCTTCTAGGTTGGGGAGCACATTGCCAGGGGGCATGTACTCAGGGTCTCTGGACTCCTTGGGAGGCTGCTCAGCAGATAAACTTCCTGGAGCTACGGGCAATACGCCTAGCTCTGAGAGCCTTCTGCCACCTCACCTCTCACCAGTCTGTACTGGTCCAGACGGACAATCAAGTTGCCATGTTCTACGTGAACAAACAAGGAGGCACAGGCTCCGTCCTTCTCTGTCAGGAGGCACGACGACTGTGCTCTTGGGCCGTCAATCACGGAATCCTCCATAAGGCTGTCTACCTCCCAGGTCAAGAAAATTACCTGGCGGACAGACTGAGCAGGATCCTGCAACCACACGAATGGAGGTTGAACCTGTTGGTGGTTCAGCAGGTCTTTCTCAGGTGGGGCCTCCCCACCATGGATCTTTTCGCCAGTCCTCTGAACCAGCAACTCCCGATATTCTGCTCCAGACAACCGCATCCTCTCAGAGTAGCAGCGGATGCGTTTCTGATCTCGTGGTCCACAGGCCTACTGTATGCGTTTCCTCCCACACCACTAGTGTCCAGAACACTGTTTAAAGTCCTCAAGGACAGGGCCTCAATGATCCTGATAGCCCCCAGGTGGCCGAGGCAACCGTGGTTCCCGCTTCTGCTGCAAATGGCGGTGGACACCCCTCTTCCTCTGGGGTTTCAGCACGATCTCCTTTCTCAGGATCAGGGGACTCTCTTGCACCCCATCCTCCAGTCCCTTCATCTGATGGCCTGGTTGCTGAAAGGGTAGTCCTGGCTCCCCTACTACTGCCTCGAAAGGTGGAAGATGTGGTCTTAGCCTCTAGACGGCAATCCACCAAGCAATCCTATGCTCTTAAGTGGCGTAGATTCTCCGCATGGTGTGCTCAGCACAGCGAGAATCCCTTCTCGTGCTTGGTAGCGGTAGTATTGCAATATTTGCTTTACCTCTCCAATCTAGGCCTTAAGTCCAACTCTGTCAGGGTTCACCTCAGTGCTCTCTCAGCGCACCACTCGCCGGTGGACGGGAGGCCTCTTTCCAACCACCCTTTGGTGGCTCGTTTTCTCAGAGGCCTCCTCCTGCTTAAGCCTCCTTTGTGTCCACCAGCCCCTGAGTGGGATCTGAATGTGGTCTTACAGCAGATTACTTGTCCGCCCTTTGAACCTATGGCTACCTGCCCTCTCCATTTTCTTTCCTGGAAAACCTTGTTTCTGGTAGCTCTTACCTCTGCTAGGCGAGTGAGTGAACTTCAGGCACTAGTGTCTGATCCCCCTTACACTAGGTTCTACAGGAATAGGGTAGTCTTACGGACTCACCCTAAGTTTCTTCCTAAGGTTGTCTCCCCTTTTCACCTCAATCAGGAGGTGGTTCTTCCGACCTTCTTTCCCAGGCCGCATGCCAACCGGGCTGAGATGGTCCTGCATACCCTGGACTGTAGGAGGGCGTTGTCCTTCTACCTTGACCGTACGCGGGAGCATCGGAGGGCTGTTCAGCTCTTCGTTTCTTTTGACCCCAATAAGTTGGGGCTACCTGTCTCCAAGCGTACTTTGTCCATATGGGTCGCTGACTGTATCGCCTGGGCTTATGGGGCAGCCAGCCTCTCGTTGGAGGGTCGAGTCACGGCTCATCGTGTCAGGGCGAAGGCTGCGTCAGTGGCTCATCTCCACTCTGTTCCGTTAGCAGACATCTGCCGGGCCGCTACTTGGTCTTCAAGCCAGACTTTTGCGGCCCATTACTGCCTTGAGAGGGAGTCCCGCAGGGACAGTGCTTTCGGACAGGCAGTACTCCATAATCTCTTTGGGGTTTAGGCAACTCCTACCCTCCGGCCCTGGTGTTGGGCTACCGGTCGGGGGCGTTCTCAGAGAAGATTCTTTCCTTATGTACTGACGAGCTAGAGGGAGCTCATTTTTTCTGCTTGAGGTCTCCGGTAGCCTTAAGCTGGGGAGTCCCATATGTGAGGACTGACTTCCTGCTTGGTCCTGGAGAAAGAGTAGCTACTCACCTGTAACAGGTGTTCTCCAGGAGCAGCAGGAATCAGTCCTCACAACCCTCCCTCCTCCCCTTGGAGTTGCAGTCATATGATTTATTTTGCTAATTTTTTTGCTGTCTTTTAGCTATGTCATTAGACTGAGCAAGATGGCACCCTTGGGCGGGAAGGGGACCGCGCATGCGCGCTGCAATTCCCAAAGGCTTTCTTTGAAAGCTGGGGAAATGCTCCGCACGAGGGCTCCGTCGGTGCCGACGTCACCCATATGTGAGGACTGATTCCTGCTGCTCCTGGAGAACACCTGTTACAGGTGAGTAACTACTCTTTGTGTTCACTGACTGCATTGTATTTAATTACAGTTCTTGCAAGTTTCTTCTTATTTATAAATGCAACACCGTTTCTTCTTTGTCTTTCATTTCCAGCATAGTAGACCATATGATCATCAGATGCAAAGTTTCCAAAACTAGTCCTTTTCTGTTCACTGATACCCAACAGATTGAATTCCATTTCATTCTTGACCACCTCCAGCTTCCTTTGGTTCATGCTTCGTATGTTCCATGTCCCCATATGTAAGATATCTTTGCAACTTCTGACTTTTTTCATGCGCAGCTACATCAACAGAACAGATCCAACCACATCATAATCGCTGGCTTTACTCTGAGAAGTCTTCAGCTCATCCCCAGTATCCATTTGAGTGCATTTCAACCTGAGGGTCTCCCAGCACTATAGTTGTTTTGTGACTATCCATTAGGTTTTCATGGCAAGATACAGAAGTAGATTTGTCAAGCCTGCCTTCCGCGCAGTTAATTCCAGTGGTGTTGCATTTGTCACAGAAATATGATCCTCCGCTTACAACACCGTCCCATTCTGCTGCTGCCCAGGTGGGTGGTTTGTCTTAGTCTGGCACCTCAGCTGAGACCTGTCTGTCTTGGGAGACCCTGCCAGTAGCTAAGCTACTTAGATAGCTTAGCTCTCAGCATCACTGATGCACACAAGCCCTCACAGCACAACAAGCTGCAAACCAAGTGAGGGATCGGACCTTTAGTGCTTGAAAAATTGTTTTAGCTTGCATTAATCAACTTAGCTTGCCTTAATTGTTGGTTAGTATGCAATCAATTTAGTGCTGACTAAAAATTCCCCATTAAAACCAAATGTGTGGTGCTAAACACAAAAAGTCCAAACATTTAGGAGAAATTCATGAAAAAAAAATGCACCCAGTCTTGCCCATACTTTCTCTGAATGAACCGTAAAGTTTCCACTATGTTGTCAGTCACATAGAACCTGATATTCAAACAGTATGGCAGGGTATTCAGCAGCAGTAGCTGAGTTAATGTATACAGATAAGTGACACTTATCCAAATTGCAAATTAGGCCTAGTTGTCCAGATAGGTGCTGGCTAGTGTGCTGATTAGATAAGTGCCAGAACGTATCTGGATCTTGCCAGCATGCCCTCATTTTGCCCATGGATCGCCCTTGCACTAATCGAATAGTGCTAGGGTGGTCTGTAGAGATATTCAGTGGCACTGTCTGGGTAAAGCCGCTGAATATCACACTTAGAACCTGTATTGGGATGACTTTCCATTGATTGACCAGCTAAAGGCTCTGAATATTGGCCCCTTAATCCATGCTGTTGCTGTTCACCCAATTTCCTTTCAGACTTGTGATTCTGTGTTGGTATTTCCAGCATTTTGCTAAATAACCCAGAGGAGAAATTGGTACTGCTGCTTTTTTTCACTGAGTAGCCTTGTGGCATGCTTTTCCTTCATCTAGGATATTAACGGCGGTGTTTACTGAATTTCCAAACAGCACGGAAGAACCTGAGTAACATGCCCATAGGCAGATTAGGAAATGCACACTTCTCAGTGACATCTTTAACGGTCATTATGCCCAAAGCCCTGCCGCAGCTCTGAGGAGGAGTTTTATTTCTTTATACATGTGTGGGTCATTCCCACCTTTTCGGTGTGAAGGCCTTCCAGTCAGTCCAGTTTTGTCTGCAGACAAGTGCACGTGAGCCCACCTGCTTTCTGCATCTCTCCTCAGGAAAAAAAATTGCTGAGCACCAGAAGAACACACACAGTGAAACGAAGATTAAAGAAGTGCTCACTTTACTGGAAGTATTGCATTCTTCTTTCATAGTAGCATCACGTTTTCCTGCATCACCAAACACTTGGCTGCAATCAATCAAAAAGGAGGTTCTCCCTTACAAAAAAGCCCCACTGGTCCCTGGGGCTGCAAATCCGAACATTGTAAAAGTGGCCCCATAGTTTTGGAATCACCGAGAAGTGTGCCCAAATTTCCCAACTTGACTACAGAGAAAGCAAAGTTGCCTATTGTAATGGGATTTATTCATAGAAAACAGGGAAATACAACCACACTTATCCTCCCACCTTCCTTTTTAATTAAAAAAAAAAAAAGAGAAAGCAAAGAAGCAGCAGCTTCGGTCTTTACTGAGGAAGATGTAGGGATGTTACCCATGACTGAAGTGGTATTTAAAGGTGCGGAAGAATTGAAGGAAATATCGATACATCGGGAAGATGTCTTACAACTATTAGATAAACTGAAGAGTAGCAAATCACCTGGGCCGGATGGTATACATCCAAGGGTATTGAAAGAACTGAAATATGAGATTGCAGAACTGCTATCAGTAATCTGTGAACTATCATTAAAATCATCTCTAATACCTGAAGATTGGAGGATTGCCAATGTAACACCAATTTTTAAAAAGGGTTCCAGGGGTGATCCGGGAAACTACAGACCGGTGAGCCTGTCGTCAGTACCGGGAAAAATGGTAGAAACCATCATAAAGAATAAAATTACTCAGCATGTAGATAGTCACAACCTAATGGGAGACAGCCAACATGGCTTTAGACGAGGAAGATCTCGTCTTACTAATCTGTTATGTTTTTTTGAAGGAGTGAATAAACAGGTGGACAAAGGTGAGTCGGTTGATATAGTGTATCTGGACTTTCAGAAAGCCTTTGACAAGGTCCCTCATCAGAGACTTTTGGCAAAACTAAAGAGTCATGGGATAGGAGGCAGTGTACTATTGTGGATCAGGAACTGGTTAAAAGATAGAAAGCAGAGGGTAGGGCTAAATGGCCAATTTTCCCAATGGAGAAAGGTGAATAGTGGTGTACCCCAGGGATCTGTGCTGGGTCCGCTGCTTTTTGACATATTCATAAATGACCTGGAAAGGGGAATAACGAGTGCGGTTATCAAATTTGCAGATGACACAAAACTATTTAAAGTTGTTAAAACCCAAGAGGATTGTGAAAAATTGCAAGAGGATCTTGATAAATTGGAAGACTGGGCATCAAAATGGCAGATGAAATTTAATGTGGACAAGTGCAAGGTTATGCACCTAGGGAAGAACAACCCAAAATATGGTTACACGATGCAAGGTTCCACATTAGGAACCACCACCCAGGAAAAAGATTTAGGCGTCATTGTGGATACCATGTTAAAACCCTCGGCCCAGTGTGCAGCGGCGGCCAAGAGAGCAAATAGAATGCTAGGTATAATAAGGAAAGGAATGGAAAACAAAACAAAAGATATTATAATGCCTCTATATCGTTCCATGGTGAGACCACACCTTGAATATTGTGTGCAATTCTAGTCACCGTATCTTAAAAAGGATATAGCGATTTTAGAAAAGGTACAGAGAAGAGCCACCAAAATGGTAAAGGGGATGGAAGGATACTCCTATAAAGAGAGGCTAAAAAGGTTAGGGCTCTTTAACCTGGAAAAGAGACGGCTGAGGGGAGATATGATAGAAGTCTATAAATTAATGAACGGAGTGGAACGGTTAAACGTAGATCAATTGTTTACCTTATCAGAATATAGAAAGACTAGGGGACATGCAATGAAGCTACAGGGTAAACTATTTAAGACTAATAAAATATTTTTTCACTCAATGTGTAATCAAACTCTGGAATTTGTTACCGGAGGATGTAGTAAAGACTGTTAGTGTAGCTGGGTTTAAAAAAGGTTTGGACAAGTTCCTGGAGGAAAGGTCCATAAACCATTATTAAGAAGTGACCGAAGATATCAATGCTTGACCCAGTACAAGCATTGTGGGACTTGTGTCTCTTGGGGAAACTGCTAGGTACATATGACCTAGATTGGCCACTGTTGGAAACAGAATACTGGGCTTGATGGACCTTGGTCTGACCCATTATGGCATGTCTTATGTTCTTATCCTAAAGGCTTCTTCGGGAACAAACAGGAAGTCAGTCCCCACATATGGGCGACGCCGATGGAGCCCTGCACGGAAGCTTTTCCCCAGCTTTCAAAGAAAGTCTTTGGGAGATGCACTATGCATGCATGGTCTTCTTCCTGCCCAGGCGTGTCATCTTGCCTCAGTCTCCTCCTTTTTACCATGGAGCCCACCAGACGTGTGTCTGTTTTCCTCAGAAAAAGAGCTAGTTTTCTCTTGGAAGTTTTTCTTCCCCAGTCAAGTACCAGTTCCCTTTCCCATTCCTGAGCTTGCTTGCTTCGGCATCGTGTCTTTGGTTCATATTTTTTCTTGGTTTGACCAGTGTGGTTTCGTGCCCTTTTCACTGGCAGAGCACTGGGTTTTTGACCTCACCAAGATCCTTCCCTCCCCCCCCCCCATGTCCTCTGCCAGTGGCTTCAGAAAGTGTAATCGGTGCTTGCAGATCATGTCTCTCACCGGCACATGTGACTGCTTTCTCCATTGTCTCTGGGTGGACCATGACCCCCCTGGATTGTGGCCTCTGTAAAAAGATATCCTCCAAGGCCATTAAGAGTCATCAGCTATCAAGGGGGCGGAGACTTACCAAGATGGCCACAAAGCATTTCCTCTAGCTCGCTGCCTAAACATAAAGGGAAGTTGAGGGTTTTCCCCTCCGAGCCCCAACCACCTGTTCTCAACCCAATGGACTGTTTTGTCCAGCTTTCCCTAGACCAACGACAGGAGATACGAGCCGGCTTGGCTGCGTCAAAAGAGGAGGTTTCGAAGCTTCCGTCGGATAGTGAGACTCCTCTCTCTCTCCTGTGCAGAGGATCCTGCCGCCTTGCCCAGTTGCTTTGGACCCACCCTCAGCTGCTGTGATGCTGCTATCTCCCGCTGAGGAGTCTGTCAGCGCTGCTGAAGGGGAGTTTGCTGGCGGTTTGGCTCCGTTGACCCCTGAGGATATCGGGGAGGCTCCGGGTGTGAATTTGACGGTGGACGTTCTGATGTCTCCTTCTTTGGAAAGTGGGCTCCCTCCTAAATCTGTATCCACGCCTTCAATGATTGTTCCGTCTATTCTGGTACATCCAAAAGTCTTCACGTTGGAATCCATATGGGAGGCTATTGCATCTCCTTCTCAGGCGATTCAGTCTCAGACTTCCACTTTATCCTCCCGGGTTCAAGAGAATGTGGTTAACATTCAGAAGAATGCTGGTCAAATTGAAATGACTGTGTCTGTGATCAAATGAAAATACAGATAAAAGATCTAAGAACCCAGTTAGAAACTGTTTCAGATATGTCTTCAGTGTTGTGTAAAGATAATGGGGCTATTAAATATAAACTAGAGGTTTTGGAAAATGCTTCTAGAGCAGCCAGTTTGCGAGTTCTGAACTTTCCAAAAATATCTGGCTTTACCGCACTTGATATGTTTAAACGGTACTTGCAGGAGATTTTAAAAGTCCCTTCAGAACTGTTACCACCTTTAAATAAGGTATACTATCTCCCTTGTGGCAAGAAGAGTACTGAGGCTCTGGTAGCTGTGTGTAACGCGGATTTTGATGATCTGAATGCATCTGGTCTCCTTGAAGATACCGGTGGGGAATCCTGTATTTCTTAGAAACATAGAAACATGATGACAGAAAAAGACCACATGGCCTATCTAGTCTGTCCTTCCATAACAACTACAACAGTCCACTTTTTACCTTTAGATCTCCTCTGTGTTGGTCCCATGCTTTTTTGAATTCAGTTACTGTCCTCATCTCTACCACCTCCACTGGGAGACTATTCCTTGGATCCACTACTCGTTCTGTAAAGAAATATTTCCGCATATCACTCCTGAATCTATCTCCCTTCACCCTCATCCCATGTCCCCTCGTAGCAGAACTTGCTTTCAATTGAAAGAGGCTCTCTCCCTGAACATTTATGCCACGGAGGTATTTAAACATCTCAATTATATCACCTCTATCCCGCCTTTCCTCTAAGGTGTACATATTAAGATCCTTAAGTCTGTCCTCATATGCTTTATAATGAAGTCCACTAATCATTTTAGTAGCCACCCTCTGCACCGACTCCATCCTGTTCACATCCTTTTGAAGGTGCGGTCTCCAGCATTGCACACCATACTCCAAATGAGGTCGCACCAAAGACTTATACAGAGGCATTATCACCTCCTTTTTTCTGCTAGCCATTCGTCTCCGTATGCACCCAAGCATCCTTATAGCTTTTGCCGTCGCCTTTTCTACCTGTTTAGCTACTTTAAGATCATCAGACACAACCACACCTAGGTCCCGCTCTTCTTTAGTGGACAAAAGTACTTCACCTCCTATACTGTATTGCTCCCTTGGATTGCTGCAGCCCAAATGCATGACCTTACATTTTTTAGCATTAAATCCCAGCTGCCAAATTCTAGACCATTCTTCAAGCTTAGCTAGATCCCTCCTCATGTTATCTACACCTTCCTGGGTGTCTACTCTATTGCAGATTTTGGTATCATCTGCAAAGAGGCAAACCTTACCCGACAGCCCTTCCGCTATATCACTAACAAAAATGTTAAAAAGAATCGGACCAAGGACAGATCCCTGGGGCACACCACTGGTAACATCCTTCTCCTCAGAGTGAGCTCTATTTACTTGTTCTCTTTGTCGCCTCCCACCCAACCAATTTCTAACCCAAGCAGTAACTTTAGGGTCCATCCCTAGGGTGCTCAGTTTGTTTATAAGTCGCCTGTGAGGAACAGTGTCAAAGGCTTTACTGAAATATAAATACACCACATCTAGAGCTCTCCCTCGGTCCAACTCCCTGGTCACCCAGTCAAAGAAATCAATCAGATTTGTCTGACAAGACCTGCCTCTGGTGAATCCATGCTTCCTCGGATCCTGTTATCCACTGGACTCCAGAAACCTCACTATTTTCTCTTTCAGCTGCGTTTCCAATAATTTACTCACCACCGAAGTTAAATTAACCGGCCTGTAGTTTTCAACCACATCCTTACTTCCGCTTTTGTGTAAAGGCACCACATGAGCCTCTCTCCAGTCCTTTGGCAGCACGCCCGACTCCAACGAGGCATTGAAAAGGTCAGTCAGTGGAGTTGCTAGAACGTCCCCAAGTTCTCTCAGTATTCTAGAGTGTATCCCATCCGGTCCCATCGCTTTGTCTACTTTAAGTTGAGCTCGTTTCTCACGAACACAGTCTTCTGAAAATTGTTCAAGATGTCCCTCGCTTCTGTTCTTATTTGTGGGTGTTTTCTGAGGTCCTGCTCCTGGTTCTTCATCTGTGAACACAGAACAAAAATATTTGTTAAGCAATTCCGCTTTATCCTTATCAGCTTCTACATATTCCCCCCCTGCACCCTTGAGTCTGACAATACCACTTTTGCCTTTCCTCACTAATATATCTGAAAAATGTCTTATCCCCCCATTTTATTGCATTGGCTCTTTCCTCCTCCTTTTGAATCTTTGCCTTCTTGACTACTTTGCTAGCTTCTCTAAGTTTTTCCAAATACAGATGCCTGTCTTCCTCTCTCTGTGATCTCTTGTATTTCATGAAGGCCTCCCTCTTTTTCTTCACTTTTTCAGCTACTTCCTTCGAAAACCATAGCGGTCTCCTTTTCCTTTTGCCTTTATTTACCATTTTAACAAAAAGGTTGGTTGCCCTTAAAATACCCCCTTTCAGTTTTGCCCACTGTTTTTCTACATCCCCCAGCTGTTCCCATCCCACTAACAACTCCCTGAGGTATTGGCCCATCTTCGCAAAGTTAGTCTTCCTAAAGTCTAAGATCCTCACCTTGGAATGGATTCTAACAGCCCTAGTCCTAATACTGAACCACACCATCTGGTGATCACTGGATCCAAAATGATCTCCCACTACAACATCAGAAACACTTTCACCATTGGTAAGCACCAAGTCCAGTATGGTCCCTTCACGTGTGGGGTCTGTTACCAATTGCCTGAATAGTTCTCCCTGTAGAGAATCCAGGATCTCCTTACTAATAGATGATACTGCAGCAGGAATGTGCCAATCAACATCTGGCATATTGAAATCTCCTATCAGTAGCATTTCCCCTTTCCTAGCAATGCTGCGTATGTCTTCATTTAACTCTCTGTCCACTTCTTCCTCTTGTGAGGGAGGTCTGTATATCACACCAATGCAAATAGATTTCTCTTTCCCTCTTTCTAGTTTAACCCACAATGCCTCCTCTCTCCCTTTTAAGCTCTGTAATTCCAAAGCTTTAATAGTAGTTTTTACATATAGTGTCACTCCTCCTCCCCTTCTTCCTACCCTGTCCTTTCTGAATAAAGTATAGCCAGGTATAGTTACATCCCAGTCATGGTTTTCTGTGAACCATGTTTCTGTAACTGCCACTAAATCCAAGTCAGCCACTCCCACCAAAGCTTCAACTTCAGGGATCTTATTTCCCATGCTATGGGCATTAATACACACTGCTTTCCATATGTTACCCCTGTTACCCATTTCCATAAAGGTATTTAATGTATCACCTACCTGGGGGCTTTCACTTACCTGAGGGCTTTCTTCACCCATCCCCAACGAATCTAGTTTAAAGCCCTCTTCAGTAGATTAGCCAGTCTACTACCGAAGATGCGTTGACCTTTCTTGGACAGATGGATGCCATCTCTGCTCTGCAACCCTTGGAACAGCATCCCATGGTCTAGGAAACCAAAACGCTCTCGATGACACCATCCACGCAGCCATGCATTCATCTCCAGGATGCGAGCCTCTCTGCCTTGGCCTTTACCCTCAACAGGGAGGATTTAAGAGAACACCACCTGTGCACCTAACTGCTTCACCCTCTGTCCCAGAGCCATGAAGTCACTTTTGATACGTTCCGAGGTATACCTGGAGTATCATTTGTTCCAACGTGGATTAGCAACATTGGGTAATAGTCAGTGGGCTTGATCAGTCTCGGCAAACTCTCCGTAACATCTTGGATTTTGGCACCAGGCAGACAGCATACCTCTCTGGACATCAAGTCTGGTCGGCAGATGGACGCCTCAGTACCCCTCAGAAGAGAGTCTCCAACCACCACTACCCTTCGTTTTCCTTCTGGTCACTGATTCTGCAACTTTGGGGTACTTGAACTCTGGTTCTTCCCTTTCCAGGGATGCTTTCACCTCCTCCACTTCCAGGGCTGCATAATGGTTCTTCAATTCAAGGGCTGGAGAAGTTGGATTGGTGATTTTGCAGGCCCTGGTGACTTGTGTCCAACCATCGACATTCTGTTGGCACCCATCTTCTCCTGTGCTGGAGAGCTTGGTTGCTGCAAGAAGCATCTCATCAATGTACTTCTCACTGTCTTGAATGCCCCTCAGCCTCGCCACCTCCTCTCTGAGTTCCTCCACTTGTTTCCTCAGCGCTTCAGCATGCAGGCACCCTGCACATGGAACCGGTCCTTCAACTGGCATTAGGACATCTGTCTGGACCGAGGCAGAAGCTGTAACGGGGGTAACAGCTTTAGCAATACGATTTTTCCCAGCCATTGTTCTGTTCGTGGAGCTTAGGTATCTGTTAAAGCAAAAGAGAGAGATATACCAAGTACCAGCCGGTTTCGCAGCTGTCCTTTCAGAGAAAAAGCAGTTAAATCTCTTTAATTATATTCAAAATGTGCTGGTCTAATTCTCTGTGATTTGTTAAAGGGGGAGGTGCCCTATAAAGCAAGACTGCTCACTAGGGATGGGTGGGAGTCGGGGTGGGTAGGGAGGGAACTAACACCTGATAAGGTGTTTAGCAGTTTCTAAACCTGAGGAGGTTACTGGAGTTCAGCAACCTACTGTGCTCAAGGAAAGTTCCCCTAAAGCACCAAAAAGAAAGTAACCTTGCTTTAAAAAATATACAAAACACCCTTTTAAGAGCGCCCAGTCAGAGAGCTAGCAATGTAATATAATAAAACAAACAAACAAACCCTTAAATCCTTACTGTTTGTTGATCTGTGGAGCCCTGGTTAGGAAAGCCTCAACAGGGCAGGGCACTGGAGCCTTTTATGCAGGCTTCAACTGCACTCAGGAAACAGGCCCACTAACTCCTGATTAGGTGTTAGCAGTTTCTAAACCTGAGGAGGTTACTGGAGTTCAGCAACCTATTGTGCTCAAGGAAAGTTCCCCTAAAGCACCAAAAAGAAAGTAACCTTGCTTTAAAAAATATACAAAAAACCCTTTTAAGAGCTCCCAGTCAGAGAGCTAGCAATGTAATATAATAAAACAAACAAACAAACCCTCAAATCCTTACTGTTTGATCTGTGGAGCCCTGGTTAGGAAAGCCTTCTTCAACTTTACTGGTGCAATGTGTGTTGGTCTCTGACAAAGAATGGCTTTTAAAGTTCTTTAAGAAACGTTTGGAGACTTTTCTTGGTTTCACTATTTCCATGTTTCCAGATTTAACCAGAGACACCCAGAAGCGGCGGAAACAATTTCTTCTTCATAAAGCAGGGGTGCTGCGAATTGGGGGGGCTTTTTTCTATTATTTCCCTGTCGATGTCTGGTAATAATTAATTTGAATAGATATTTTTTCCTGACCCTATTGATTTGGGCACCTTTATTAATGCCAGACTTTCTTCAGTAGTAGTCCCAGAATAATTGTATTCTTTTCCTCTCATTAATAGGATGTCTAGGGCACTTTGTGGTCATTTGGTATCTAATAGTTATCTTGTAGATCTATACTTTCCTGAGTACTCCTGCTCTGGTTGGTTTTCTTTTCTCCTCCCCCCATTATGTGGACTGCTACTGAGTTTGTAGGATGGACTTGTATTGAATGTTTGATTGTATCTCTCTTTTTTTTCCTTTACCTACATGCTCTATTTTTCCTATGCAAGATTGTAATTGTTCTTGCTGTTTAAATTTAACATTTAATAAATATATAATATTTTTAAAAAGTCATCAGCAACAGCATGACAAGATCTTCCAAAGCTCATACTCTCTCCCCCCCCCCCCCTCCCTGTGATGCCATGCTCCAAGGCCCCTTATGGGATCTCGGAACACCAAAGTGACCCCACTGCTTCCAACCAAGGCCGGAGGTCCACCGAGCAGAGCTCTCAGGAGGTGGAGCACAAGAAAAAAATGAAATCCTAGAAGGCAGCATCCATGGGTGAGTCGGGGAAGGTGAGTAAGCCCTGCGCTCGGTCTACATCATGAGTCTGAGGGATCAGAGTGGGAGCGGCCTACCAGGGTAACCTGAATAGTCATCGGCCACGGTGACCAGCCTCGGGCCTTCAAAGTCATCCTGGTTGAGGACTCCCTTTCGTCTGAGCTGGTGCCAGATCCGATATCCTTGGTGCCCACGCTGAAGACTGCGGAACCATCTGGACTAAAGACCAGAATGGCAGCCATGGAGCGCAGCTTGTCTGCCTTCATGGTCCAGCAGTGGGCCTTCATGCCCAGTTCCACCGGGTCATCAGCCTTGACCATCGGGGCCTCAACGTCGAGGACCTCCCCTGACGTTGAGCCGATCCTCGCGTGCCATTTGCCTTAAGTTGATCTTTGGCACTGCTTTTGATCCTGATCCTTGGGACCAAGGTCTTTCCCGATGAGTGACTATGGCTCCCCCTGCAGAGTCTCCGAGGGGCATGGATGGTCGGGGTCAGGCTCAGGACCTGACCTTGAAACCTATCCCAGCCTCGACAACTCCACAGACTATGAGTCAGATTGGGAGACCAAAGACTAGGAATTCCCTGACACCCATCACCAGTGTGACGTGCTCTCGGACTAGTCTCTCTCTGAGACCCAGCACCAATCCTTGCCCAAGGAAATGGCCTTCCTTGACTTCGTGCAGGACATGTCAAAGGTGCTGTCGTTAGACACTGAGTCAGAGGACGACTCTCTCACAGAGGAGCTCAAGAATCTCCAATATATGAGGCCCCTCCAAAGGAGGCACTTACAGAACCTGTTCCTCCACATGTGGGGAAACACCGGCATCGGTGCGCATTGTGAGCTGATGGCTGGACTCAGTGTATCAGGTCTGCCAGAGCCCAGGCTTCCAGAAGGCACAACTTCCACACAACTTCATGGTGGTAGAGTCGGTCATGCATCAGCTTAAGAGCCAAAAGATGCACTCTTCGGTGCCCCCATGCAGGGAGGCCCGCACCTTGGATGCCCTGGGCAGAAAGTGCTGCTAGGGCTCGATGCTCATCGGCTGGATCCAGGCATACCAGCTGTTCATGAGCATGTACTTGAGGAACCTGTCGAAGGAATTTGCTGGGTTCTCGGCTAGTCTCTCCAAGGAACCCCTTCAGCGGTTCCGGAGCCTGTCCTCTGCTGTCAGAGTGTGCTCCAAATTCATGACTCGAGCAGCCTATGACTGCTTCAAGTTGGCAGCTAGAGTAGCTGCGGTGGGCCTCAGTGCCTTGGCTACAGTCTTCCAACCTAGAGAAATGGGTTCAGGACAAATTGGTCGATGTCCCCTGCCAAGGAGAGAACCTCTTTGGCAAACTCATAACTGATAAGGCTGCAGAGTTGCAATCAGAGTTTGACAAAGACTAAGCTCTCCAAGAAGACTGCTACACTTCCCTGATGGAAGGCCCCAAGTAAAAAGCTCCCTTACTTGAGGAAGGGAAGGACTTACAGAAACTACCCTCGGTATCGGAGCTCCCCAGCAGGCAAAGGGACAAGGGCATGGCCTTTGTAAGCCCAAGACTCCCAAAACTCAGGCTTTGGCCCTGGCCCCAGCCCCAGCCCAGCGGGAGCTTTTGACACCTTGGGCATAGCCTCTCCACCCCCAGGAGGCCCACCCTAGCAGCTCAAGGGGTTGTCTGATCCTGTTTGCCCACAGGTGGTCAGCCATCACCACTGACACTTTGGCCCCCCAAGTGATCAAGAAGGGCTACCTCCTCCACTTAGAGCAGACTCCCTTTTCCCTATTCTTCCTGGGAGAGCCCACCAGGACTCCCCTCCACCAGATCTTGCTACTGCAAGAGCTTGTAGGCCTTCTTGAGGACAAGGCAGTGGAACCCATACCCCCCACACCTCTAGGGCAGAGGGTTTTACTCCCAGTATTTCCTTATACCAAAAAGAACAGGGGGCCTAAGGCCTATCCTAGACCTGTGGGGCCTGAACAGACTCCAGGTGAGGGAGAAGTTCAAGATGCTTTCCCTTGGGACGCTGCTGCCATACCTCCAGCAGAGAGACTGGCTATGCTCCTTGGACTTAAAGGATGTGTATACACACATCCTCATCCATTCCAGCCACAGGCAGTACCTCAGGTTTGTGGTGGGGGGCACCCACTACCAATACAGGGTCCTACCCTTTGACATGGCCTCTACCCAAAGGGTCTTCTCCAGATGTCAAGCGGTGGTCATGGCCCACCTCCGTCTTCAAGGTGCCTCCTTCTCCTATCTGGATGACTGGCTCGAGGGAGTTTGGCCACCAAGGTGCAGCAGGCCATGGCCCACACCATCAATGTTCTACATCATCTGGGATTCGTCATAAACCACCCCAAGTCTCACCACCTCCTGACACAGTGTCTGGAGTTCATAGGAGCCCGGCTAGTCACCCTCCAGGCCAGAGTATTCCTACTCCAAGACAGGGCCGACTGCCTCAGGGTGTTGGCCGCAGATGCACCATGTCTGCTCACCTCCTGCTATGCCTGCTGAGCCACATGGTATCCATGGTCCATGTCACCCCGGATGCTTGCCTCCACATGAGGGTGGCCTAATGGTGCCTCTGCTCCCAGTGGATCTGGGCCACTGTGGCTGCGGGACAGGGTGATGGTGACCCGCCAGCTTGTGGGTTTCCTCAGTTGGTGACAGGTTCTGCAGCACCTCCAGGTGGGGATGCCCTTCCAGGCCCCCGATCCAAAGAAGGTCCTCACTAAGGATGCCTCCATGCAGAGGTGGGGTGCACACTGCAAAGATCTCTGCCTGCAGGGCAACTGGTTGCAGTCAGCTAACTGCAGATCAACCTACTGGATATTCGGACCATATTCCTGGCTCTTTCCTTTTGCCACTGCCTACAGCACTAGTCAGTGCTAGTCCAGATGGACAATCAGGTGGCAGTGTTCTACGTGAACAAGCAAGGGGGCACAGGGTCCTATGCCCTCTTTCAGGAGGCAGTGGCTCTCTGCTCCTTTGCACTCTGCAGTGGGATGCTCCTGCAAGCGGTGTATCTGCCGAGCCAGCTCAACGCCTTAGCAGACAAGCTGAGCAGGGTCCTCCAGCTACACAAGTGGTGGCTGAACCCCAGGGTGGCCTCTCAGCCCTTCCAACTCTGAGGGGGGTTTCACTGTGGACCACTTCATGAGTCCAAACACCACTCAGCTGCCCCGCTTCTGCTCCTGCCAACTGCACTCCTCATGGGTGGTGTTGGATGCGTTCCTCATCCTGTGGACGGAGGGCACTCTCTATGCCTTCCCATACATACCGCTGATTGCCAAGACCCTTTTCAAGGCTCAGCACAATGGAACAACTATGGTTCCTGCTGTCCCTCTGCTTGTCCTCGGCAGTCCCGACCCCTCCCCCTCCCCGTGGAGTGCACTTGCCGTTATAGTCGCAGGAGGAGGGCTCCCTCCTACACCCCAACCTGGGATCCCTGTTGCTAATGGCTTGGCTGCTGAAAGGATAGCCTTGGCCCCATTCAGCCTTTCAGGGGAGGTAGAGAAGGTCCTTCCGGCCTCCCATAAGGTCTCCACAAGACAGGCCTACATCTTCAACCGGCACAGATTCTCAGTGTGGTGCGCAGAATGGCAAATTAACCTGTTCTCATGCTCTGTGCAGTTTGTACAGCAATATCTGTTACACCTGTCGCAGGCAGGACTGAAGTGCACCTGAGTGATCTAGCGAGCACCACCAACTTATTGAGGGCAAGCTCCTCTCTGTCCAGCCTCTTATGTCCCACTTTTTGTGGGGCCTCCTGTTATCCATGCCCCCCATCCGCTCTCCTGCTGCAGGGTGGGACCTCACTGTGATGCTATCCAAGCTCACCAGGCTGCTGTTCAAACCGCTGGCTACCTGCCTCCCGTGGTACCTCTCATGGAAGGTCATTTCCTAGTGGCACTCAAGTCTGCTCGCAGCATAAGCGAGCTTCAGATGTTAGTGGTGGATCCGCCATGCACAAGGTTCTATAAGAACAGGGTGGTGCTTTGCATGCACCGTAAGTTTCTTCCTAAGGGTGGTGTCCCCCTTCCACTTCAATCAGGAGGTGGTGCTTCCCACCTTCTTTCTAAGGCCTCATACCAGACAGGCAGAGAACATACTGCATACCCTATAACCGTAAGAAGGCTCTGCCCTCCTATCTTCAGCGTACTCAGGGCCACTTCAAAGTCTCTCAGTGTTTCGTCTCCTATTAATCCAGTTGGCTGGGGGAGGCGGTGACCAAGTGAACTCTGTCCACTTGGGTGGTGGACTGCATTGTCCTCACCTATGAACAGTCTGGGCTCTTGCTGGAGCGCTGGATCACAGCACACAGTGTCTGGGCCATGGCAGCAACTGTGGTAAACTTGCGTTCTGTCCTGCTGTTGGACATCTGCCAGGCCACCACCTGGTGTTCATTGCACTTTTGCAGCTCATTTACTGCCTGGAGAGGGAGTTCTGACAGGACAGCGCATTTGTCCAGGCCGTACTCTGTCACCTGTTCGGGGTGTAGGCATCTCCTATCCTCTGACCCTTCTGTGTTCAGGCTACCGGAGTGATGGTTCTCATTGGACACTTGGGTATCTTGGGAGTCTTTCCTTAAGACTCAATTGCTACTGCTCACCTTTTCCTGGTCACCCATGGTATTTCTACAGGTTTTCGGTAGTCTATAGCTAGAGAGTCCCATATGTAAGGACTGACTTCCTGCTTGTTCTGGAGAAAGCGCAGTTACTCACCTGTAACAGATGTTCTCTGGTAACAGTAGGAATCAGTCTCGCAACTATGGAATTGCTTCTTTATCATTTTGCCATCTTTAGCTATGTCATGGGCGGGAAGGGGACCACGCATGTGTGGTGCATCTCCCAAAGGCTTTCTTTGAAAGCTGGGGAGAAGCTTCCGCATGGGTTTCCATCAGCATCAACATCACCCATATGAGAGGACTGATCCCTGCTATCCCCAGAGAACACTTGTTACAGGGAGTAACTGCGCTTTATCGACCCATCTATGTACAGATTGACTGGAAGGTCTGCACACAGGGAACTTGCGAATGACCCATGCAGGGGCAGAGAAGTCTAGATGTCTCATAGCTGGGGGAGGACTCTGGGCACAATGGCTTTGTCGGAGATGTCACCAAGAAGTGTTGCTGTATTTCCCTACTGTCTATGGAGACCCCTGTTACAATAGGCAACTTTGCTTTCCTGTTTGCTCATGTGTCCCATGTTTGGCTCTTTGACATACTAACGTGGAAAAGATAATGTGAGATTTTTCAAGTTTTATTGCTGTAAAATGCTGGTTGGTCTTTAATAAAAGTACTTGTATTTCTTAGGAGAGTGAGATTGCATTTGATCTTCCCTAGAATAGGTTATCTTCATGTCTGCTTCCAGTGCACAACCTGTCACATGTTGCTGCTTTACCCATTTTGCTATAAACATTTGGGTGTTTTGCACAGTATATTTCCTGTGTTGCAATGAGGCAGCTGCTGCATTCTCCCTCATTCCCCCTCCGCGCCAAGGTGCTTTGTCTGATATTTGGAATTTGTTTTGCAGTTTCTTCAGCCCAAGGGCGATCTTCCTCTAAATGTATTACTTCTAATTGCTGTCATTTTTTCGTTTCCCTTTTCCCTTGCAGGTCCGTTCAAACGTTTGCAGACAAATCAAAACAAGAAGCTCTTAAAAACGATCTGGTGGAAGCTTTGAAGAGAAAGCAGCAAAGTTAAAGTGGTCTCCATGCATATCGAAGCCATGCCATCCACTAAATTTAATTTCTTAGAAGACTTTGTTTCTCTCCCCCCTTCTCATTTGCCCTTTTTTTTGTCATGTCAGTCTGCATCAGATTATCCATTCAATGCCATTGAATCCTATAAATAAAGTCCTATAAATGTTTCCAGTCTCTGCAGTTACTTTATGCCATGCCTGGTGGACATCACACATGCTTTATTTTTCCTCATCTGCCCAACATCCACTTTGTTTGTCTCTTTCCCTGCCCGCCTCCTTTTTGCTACATTGGTGTAAAAAATGTAAAAGAAAAATATTATTAGTGTGGTATGAAAGAGAAGTAGGGTGGGGGGAATTATTTCATGGGGTTGTGGGAGGAATGATGGGGAGATAAGGGAGGGGGTGTGGTTCCCCCAGCATTGTATTATACAGATGATCTCTCATTCATGATCTGCCTGGCGCTCTACCTGCCTCAGCCTTGGTCGCACAGTGCTTTTCTGAAGATTTTTAGAGAATGCAAATGGGGGGGCTTTGGGAATATTTTTGTTCTTTTTTTGTAAAGCTTATACTGAAATCAACATCTACTTGAGCCTCCATATACTAAAACTAAAATCGTAATAAAAAATGTAATAAAAGAAGCTGGGAAGCAGTGAACCACCTGGTCTGTCATGTTTTATTTCATCATCATCTTTTCTGGTGGGAGCGGCTGGGTGAGTGGGGAAAGAAAGGGTGAGACTGATCTCCAGCTGAGGGCTTTGGCCTTTGTTCCCAGGCACACACTATTGTTTCAGCTTCAGTTCTCTTGCCTTCTATTTATAACACAGGTACACTACCAAAAAACTGCCTCCAGTTTTGCAACTGATTCCTATAGATTTTGGGGGTGCTGAATCGAGGAAAAATAGCCAAAATGTTCCATCACGTCACGTTTTCTTGCAAAATTAGATTTCTTACCCATATAAGGAATGTTCACATAATTTCTTTTTAGCCGACTGCAGTTTATTTTCTTGGCCCAAAATAGAGGTTGTAATGGTTAACTAACTAGAAACACTCCCTCATGATATTTTAGAGTGTTTTGTATTCATTTTATACATTAACAGGACAATTGGGAGGCGGGGGGCTAAATCCAGTACTCGCGCTGGCGCATGTTCTTTCCTGTTCGCCTTGTTCGCTCGCTCGCTCAAACACGGTGGTTGCGACATGAACGTTCCTGTCAAATTTCAGTTTCTTGCAAGTTCATTATTACCTTTTGTTTGCTCAGTCGTAATCCAGCTTTATTCCGAAGTGGTTCACTACAGTTGTAGTTTGCAGTGCTGTGTATTTGTGATGGCTCACAGAGCCAGAGGTTGCGTCAACTCTCCGGACAGTTTTTGTTTTATTTGTGGGGAATATACTGTGAAAAAGCGGCAGAGGAACATTTCTGCATTTATTAAAAAAGTATATTTCGCCTATTTTGGTTTGAAGTTAGGCGATCAAGACAAACCGTGGGCTCCTCACAAAGTGTGCAAGACATGTGAGGAAGATCTACGCTTATGGATGAAAGGTAAAAAACAAGCATTTCGTTTCAGAATACCTATGATGTGGCGTGAACAAAGAGACCACAGCAGTGACTGCTATTTTTGCTCTTGCATTGTGAAGGGATACAACTTAAAAAATAAGAACGTAACAAGCTCACTCAAATAGCAACAATCCCGTTATTAACACGTAACCTATGCTAACCCAGTAACACTTCATACCTCTCTCTCATACTAAAAAGGTTCTTCTCATGTAATATGCCCTCCATATGTAAATAGTTCAATGACTTATTCATTGTAAATAATTATCCTGGTTACCCAAGTTTTTTTTGTTCCTGTTCCATGTAAAAAACAGATAATATGTATCTTATCTGATGTTTTCTTGTTATATGTAAACCGCGCTGATTATAAATAGTGCGGTATATAAAAGATGTTAAATAAATAAATAAGTTACCCCAACCTTCCCTCAGCAATTAGGCCTATGCCTCATAGCAACGAAGTACCTGTGCCTGAACCACCAAAATCTTTGGATCATATTTGTGTGGACGGTTCTGATCATGATGAGACTCATCAGATGGCTTTTCCCGATGAGTCCAGTACTTCCGAGTTTGAAACTGAACCAGATCCGAAACCTGAACTTTTCTCTCAAGCTGAATTGAATGATTTAGTCCGGGATTTAGGACTCCCAAAAGATGCTGCCCAACTGCTAGGTTCTCTGCTTAAACAGAAAAATCTATTGTCACCAGGAACAACTTTTTATTGGTACCGCTACCGCGAGACACAATTTTTTAAGTATTTCAGCAAAGAGGAAGATTTGGTATTTTGCAATGATATATACGGAGTGATGGAAAAGTTTAAACTCAAGTATGATCCTGCTGAATGGCGGCTGTTCATTGATTCGTCAAAAGACAGCATAAAAGGTGTTCTTCTTCATAATGGCAACACATTCGCTTCAGTTCCTATTGCTCACTCTGTTATTCTCCAAGAAAAATACGAGAATTTGGCCCTGATTCTTCAGAAGATTTGTTATGATGAGCATAAGTGGATGATTTGTGGAGACTTTAAAATTCTATCCATGCTATTAGGGCAGCAATCTGGTTTCACCAAATATCCCTACTTCCTTTGCTTGTGGGATAGCCGGGCCCGCGACCTACACTGGGGGAAAAAAGACTGGCCAATTCGGGAGTATTTGAGACCCGGTGAGAAAAATGTTCTTCATGAGAGCTTGGTACCTCGTGATAAAATTCTATTACCACCTCTCCACATTAAGTTGGGTCTCATTAAGCAATTCATCAAGTCCCTTCCAAAAGATGGTGAGTGCTTTCGGTACCTTTGCTCAAAGTTCCCCCGACTTTCTGAAGCAAAGCTAAAGGAAGGAGTGTTTGTTGGCCCTGATACAAGGAAACTCATTTCAGATGGAGCATTCGCTGAAACGATGTCTGAGAAGGAAAAAGAAGCCTGTGATTCCTTCAAGGATGTTGTTCTTAAAATCTTGGGGAACAGGCGGGATGAGAACTATAAGGATATTGTTGCCAGGATGCTCAATGCCTTCAAAGAACAAGGCTGTAACATGAGCCTGAAAGTCCATTTCTTGCACTCCCATGTGAACTACTTTCCCGAAAACTTGGGGGCGTACAGTGAAGAACAAGGTGAAAGGTTTCACCAGGACATCAAGGACGCAGAGAGAAGGTACCAAGGAAGATGGAACACTACTATGATGGCTGATTTCTGCTGGTTGCTGCTGCGGGAAACCCCAGATGAAAAATACGCCAAGCAGCGCACCAAGAGAAGCATTTGGGGGAAGAAGAAACGGGCCCACCAGGAGATTGATTGACCCAAGAATGACTTTAAAATCTAAACTGTGTTGACAAATATCGTGTTTTTACTAAACTTTGAAATAAAAATTTGCTAGTTATTACCACAGTGTCGGATCTCATTTATTAGAATTTTATTTTCACACCATCGGGTGTTTGTCTTCATGTATTGCAATGGTGCGGTTTGCGTTTTCTATTCTTACATACATACCTGTACAACATTTTTTGCACATTTCTTTGCTTTGCTTTGCTTTGTGTCTAACCTCGCTCTTATATGCTCAATGTTTGTGCACATGTATGTGGCTGTTTTAAGTGCAGACAATTTTGCTACCATCACAGTGTGTTTTGTTGACATTACTCTATTCTTATGTGCTGCCTTGTTACAATTTTCTTTATTCTTATTTGAATAACTACTAAACAATTAGTATAAAGAATTCATCCAAGAAACTTTTATCTCGATCGCACTCAATCTGAAACGTTCACCTCAAACTGCTAACCCAATGTAGCAAAAAATCTGTACGTGATGGAGCAAATTGGTTACCAGATTTGGATTCAGCGCACCAAAAAACGTAAAAATCAATTGAAACATTAGAGGCAGTTTAAAAAAAAAATTTTTTAGTGTACCTGTGTAATCAGCTGTAATATATCCTGCAACATCTGGCTGCTGATGCACCTTGTGCAAATAATGATGGAGTGAGGTCCAGTCTGTTCTTACCAGCTACAAGACTGACTAATACAGGTCTCAGCAGTTGTCTGATATGGTGCCACATATCTACACTGTAAGCCATGAGATTCCATTGGGTACAACATTGCTACTCAAAAGAGTCTGCTGTTGGAGTTTGGGGAGATTGGTAGGGAGGATGTAGGGTCACACTGCAAATAGGGGACATGAGCTATGATCTCCAGTTGAGCAAGATTTAAACTATAGTAGTAATACTGTCAGCTTGACATGCACTCTGTACTTTGGGCAGTACACAGAGAGACCATAACTTTCTTTACAGTTTTCATAGTGTGGCTGGTGTTCTCGTACAACAAACCTCCAGAATTGTGAGAAGAGTCAGTTGCATAGGCAATGCACCTAGTGCATCGTATTGGTAAGAACTTGCTGCTAGGCAAATCCACCAGTCACTTGGTAACTGCTGAGCTAACCTGTAATCTCTCCAGTATGGTCCCACTCATCTGTGGCTGCATTCCACCAAATGTATATGGCTGTTTTGCATGAAGAGAGCCAGAAAATCAAGCCCTGCTTTTAAAGTCATTTTTCTCTCCTTTTTGTAAACAACTCTTAATATGCAGCCATTATCTGGCCCTACCCCTGGCTACTTTGGTATCTGCTCTTGTGGCAAATTGTGTTTGTGTATGGTGGATAGTTTGCCTTCCTACCTGAATATTGCCCCTCCACTACTTTTACTGCCCAGGACTTGAATATCACTGGAATCCTGTCCTGTTGTGGGCTTCTGTTTGCTGTCAAGGCATGAGTGAAAAGGTTTGAGGCATCAATAGTCCTAGTCCGCATGTCTTTTTTTTTTTCCTATGTGTGTGGCAATTATTGCTCTACTAAAGGTTGATAGGTCCATTTTCAAGGCACTGCTGCTTTACTCTTGAACTCCTATTATAGTAAGTGCTTTCTATTTTCTAACTCCTGAAAGGAAGGGACAGGCACCTGTGTGCTTGTACATAGCAAAGACATCTCCCAAGAAAGAAACTGCTGCAAACCAGTATGAAGAGAGCAGAAACAAAAACATATTGCTGCCTAGTTTTACTTAAATACTACATGTAAAATTAAAAGTTACCAAACTATTGCAAGCAAAGCCTTTCATTGTTCTAGCTTATTACATTTCTTACTAGTTGTTAAGAGGTTTTCAAGTCTGAGCTGACCTTGGAAAGAGCAGAGTTCTCAATCAAAAGGTATCACCTACAACTTGTTTTGGTTGCCTTATTTTTTGCAATCAGTACACTTTAAAATGCAGACCCTATTCCCTCCCTGCAAATGCCCCCCTGAAGACGCTCTGTTTTGAGAGATGAAACATAAGCCATGAAGATGGCCTGGATTGATTTCTGAATAACAAAAATATAATTTAAGCTCATATAGTCCTTTCCTTAATGCAGTGATCTTTCTCTCTCAAACAGGAGAAGCGTGTACATTGATTTTTTTTATGTGTTTTCTACTGAGTAGCCTAATTAAAATAGACTAGAAACCAGGATTCAAATTTTGCTAGTTCCATTTCTTGTGACCTTGGCCAAGTCATTTTATTTTCTATTGCCTTAGGTACCCACGTTGGGGCAGGGAGTTTTGTTTGTATGTAATGGTTTGTAGTCATGCCTGGGATTAGGCTGCTGTGAACATGACAAAGTAATTTATGTTCCAATGCCAGATATGAAATTTGTAAGATGACATGGCTGGCTGACTGGAAAAGACCTGCATTGATACCAGTACTGAAGAAAAGTGGTCTAATGCTCTGAAAATTATTACACAATCACTCTAATTCCATGCAAGCTTCTATTCAAGATTATTCAGTGGAGACTACAACCATACCAGGAACAAGAACTGCCTAAAGTGCAGACAGGGTTCAGGAAAGGGCAAAAAACAATCATGGATGTGAGACTGGATCCTTTGAATGACAAAAGAATCTCTACATATGTTTCATTTACTGCAGCAAGGCCTTCGTATAAATGATTAAAAATAATCTGGGCCTCTTTAAGAAGCATGAGTATACCAGAACACCAGAGAGTTCCCATGCACAACCTTTATATTAACCAAGAAGCAACAGTTTAAAATCAGCAAAGGTGTAGGACAAGGCTGCATACTTTCTCCATGCCTATTCAATTTATACACAGAACAAATTATCACAGAAGCAGGACTGTATGGAGAAACCCGATGTGTGAAGATTGTGGAAGACTTTCTAAAATGAAGACAAACATCTTGAGAACTAGCAAAATCAATAATTCCATCCTCAATGGAGAAGAAATAGAAATGGTAGATAACTGCAACCAGCTCGGATCCATAATCAATAAAACAAGCAGTCAAGAAATCTGACGATGCATCGCTCTTGGCATAACGGCTATGAAGGACCTAGACAAGATTTTCAAGTGCAATAATGTAGCTCTGTGTACAAAGAGGTCCAAGTCATGGTATTTTCAGTAAAGATATATGGTTGCAAAAGTTGGACTGTAAAGAAGTAAGATGGGAAGAAAAATATCTTCAAATTATGGTGCTGGTGAAGAATATGGAGTATACCATGGACTGCCTGAAGAAGAAATCAATCAGTGCTGGAGATCAATCCTAAGCTTTTCCTGGGGGCTCAATTGACAAGATTATGGGGCTTGTTTACAAAGCCGCGGTAGCGGTTCGCGATCGTTATCGGAGCCACAGCCCATGGGGCCACGGCTCCGATAACAATCGCGAATTGCTACCACGGCTTTGTAAACAAGCCCCTATGACTTTCATACTTTCAACACATCATGAAAAGATAAATCATTAGAGAAAGACATTATACTTGGGAAGGTTGAAAGTTGGTGCAAAAAGCGTAGTTACTCACCTGTAACAGGTGTTCTCCAGGGACAGCAGGAATCAGTCCTCACTTATGGGTGATGTTGGCACCGACGGAGCCCGCACAGAGCAATTCCCCAGCTTTCAAAGAAAGCCTTCGGGATTGCTACCACATATGCGTGGTCCTCTTCCTGCCCAAGGGTGCCATCTTGCTCAGTCAGGTCCCTTAGCTTGAGCCTACCAAGCAGATAGCAAGGGAAGGACAAAAATTCAGCAACTCATCAGGGGAGGCGGGAGGGTACTGAGGACTGATTCCTGCTGTCCCTGGAGAACACCTGTTACAGGTGAGTAACTCCGCTTTCTCTAGGAACAAGCAGGAAGTCATTCCTCACTTATGGGACTCCCTAGCTACAGGCTACCGAACCTGTAACCAAAAAACACCTCCACGAGGCTCTAAGCAAAAGCCGAAGCCCGAAGGAGCCTGGGTCCTCGAGGCAAAACCCTCGGTAGCCAAGAAGAAGGGTCAGAGAGCCAGGAGTTGCTTATACCACAAACAGATTACAGAGTACAGCCTGGCCGAAGGCACTGTCCCAGCTGGACTCCCTCTCCAGGCAGTAGTGGATGGCGAAGGTATTCGTAGAAGACTAGGTTGCTGCCCGGCAGATGTCCATCATGGACACAGAGCATAGCAAGGCCACCGAGGCTGCCTTGGCTTGGACCCCATGTGCAGTGACTCGACGATCCAAAGGGACGCCCAACTTTGCGTGAACACAATGCAGTCCGCCACCCAAACAGAGAGGGTGCATTTGGTGACTGCTTGTCCCTGCTTATTGGGATCATAGGTCACGAAGAGCCTGTCAGACTTGCGATGAGTCTAGGTACGCTGCAAGTAGAAGGCGAAGGCCCGCTTCCAGTTGAGGATGTGGAGAGTCGCCAATGCCCGATCGGCATGGGGCCGCAGGAAGAAGGTCAGGAGCACTATCTCTTGGTTGATATGAAAAGCTAACACGATCTTGGGTAAAACTTAGGATGCATCCGAAGCACCACCCCGTTTCAATAAAACCTGGTGTAAGGGGCACCAGCCATGAGCCCCTGAAGCTCGCTGACTCGGCGAGCCGAGGACAGTGCCAGCAGGAAGGCCACCTTTCAGGACAAATGCCGGAGCAAACACGTCACCATCAGCTCAAAGGGTGGACAAGTGAGTTGCGTGAGTACCACGGTCGAGTCCCATTCCACTGGAGGGGGACGGATGGGCGGCTTGGATCACAGAAGGCCCCGCATGAAGCAGGAGACTAGTGGTTGCCCCGAGAGAGGCTTTCCCTTGATAGGGAGATGATTAGCCAATATGGCGCTCAGATGAACTCTCACCGAGTTCGACTTCAGCCCCTCCCTCGAGAGGTGGAGAAGGTACTGGAGAACCCACCGAACTGGGCATGAGAAGGGGTCGATCTGGTGCTCCAAGCACCAGACGGAGAAGCGTTTCCACTTAAAGGCATAAGCTTGCCTATTGGAGTCCTTCCTCGAGGCAAGGAGGATTTCCTCGACCTCCTCTGGAAGGAGGAGGCTAGAGAGACCCACTCAGCTTCCAAGATGTGAGGGATAGGGAGGGAAGGTTCAGGTGTAGCACCCGACCACCCTCCTGCGTCAGCAAGTCCCTGGCAGAGCCCAGGGGACTTGGAGGCTCCGACGACAGCCGCAGCAGGAGTGGGTGCCAAGGCCATGAGGGGGCCACAAGAATCAGCGATGCCCCATCCCATTGGGCCTTGAACAAAGTCCTCGCAATGAGGGGGAAAGGAGGGAATGCATAGAGAAGATTGGAGGACCAGTCCAGGAGGAATGCATTGGGGCCCTCCCTACCCAGGTGCGGCACTGTGCCGCAGAAGCGAGGGAGTTGTGTGTTCTGAGGGCTGGCGAAGAGGTCCATCGCGGGAGTGCCCCAGTGTAGAAACAGCCAGCCTGCTACTCTGGGATCCAGCCGCCACTCGTGGGGGCGAAGGATTCTCCTGACCCGGGAGGTACGTCACCTTGAGGGACATCCTCTGCTGGGCAGCAAAAGAGCAAATAAGGACTGCTTCCCTGCAGAGGGAGTGCGAACCAATGCCCCCCTCTTTGTTGATACAGAGCATCACTACCTGGTTGTCGGTCTGCACCAGAACTGACTTCCCACTGAGGACATTCTTGAAGGCCCTCAGGGCCTGCTGGATGGCCCGGAGCCTCGACCAGGTTTAACTGCTATTAAGCTTCCATCGGCGAACACTGCCCCTGTGTGCAGAGAGACCCGCAATGGGCTCCCCACCCTAACAGGGAAGCATCTGTGGTCAGTACCACATCATGCTGTGGGGCCTGGAAGGGCGATCCCCACAGGAGGTTGTGGGAGTTCTTCTACCAGTTCAGGGACAAATGAAGATCAGGAAGAACTCTGACAGGGTCTCTGAGATGTCCGAGAGATTGACTCCATTGGGAGCTGAGACACCACTGGGCCATCCGTATGTGCAGGCGGGAGAGAGGAACCACATGCACGGTTTATTTATTTATTACAGTTTCTTATATACCGCGCTATTTAGAATCAGCGCGGTTTACATCATAACAAAACGACCATAACGACAAACTGTCAGGTTTTACATTGAACAGGAGTACAAACTTGGATAACTGGGTTAACTATATACATAAACTATCTACACTGCAGTGTGAGGGCATGTGGCCCAAGAGACGTAGCATGGACTGAGTGGTGACCTGGTGGGTGCTCTGGATGCAAGCCGCCAGAGCCCAGAGGGGGGTGGAGCGATCCACCAGCAAAAAGGCCATGGCCTGCCGAGTATCGAGGCGCGCCCTGATGAACTCGAGAGCCTGTGCCGGCTCGATGTGAGATTTTGGGTAGTTGACCAAGAACCCCAAACTTTCCAAGAGGAGGATAGTGCGTGACATCGCTTGCTAGGCCTCCTTGACGGAGGAGCCTATACTGAGCCAGTCATTGAGATAGGGAAACACCGACACGCCCCGGTGCCAAAGGTGAGTGGCGGCCATGATAAGGCACTTCATGAAGACCCGTGGAGCAGATGCAAAGCCGAAGGGGAGCACCCTGAAACGAAGGTACTGCCTGTGTTGGGGGTGGATCAGGATATGGACGTAAGCATCCTTTAGGTCCAAGGAGCATAGCTACTCGCCCTGTCGGAGGAAGGGCAGCAGCATACCAAGAGATAACATCTTGAATTTCTCTCGCACCAGGAACTTGTTTAGCCTGCAGAGGTTGAGGATGGGCCGCAGACCCCCCGTCTTTTTCAGGATGAGGAAGTACCAGAAATAGAAGCCTCAACCTCAAAGGTGGGGGAGGGACCTTCTCGACTGCCCATTGGGCAAGGAGGGAGGGTAAATCCTGCTGCAGCAAGAGCTGGTGTGCATGGAGTCTAGGAGGCTCCGCTGTGGAGAAAGGGGGTGGGAACCTGTCAAAGTGAAGGCGGTAACCCTCCCAGATGACCTGGAGGACCCAGGTGTCTGAGGTGATAAGTGCCCATGATGGGCAAAGCAGGACAGGTGTCCCCCCACTGGCTCCTGCGCTGCCAGATGGTGAGGGGCCAAATCCCCTGGCATCAAACCCCCTGAGGAGGTTGTGGGGAGCCGGCGTCTGGGCCTTCGGTTTACAGTGACCCTGGCCAGGCTTCCCCTGCGTGGGAGTGGATGGTGCGGGGGTAAGCGGGTACGGTGGGTAGCCGCGGTACTGGGAGCCTTTCTTGAGAAAGAAGGGCTTCTTGGCAGGCTGCTTCTTCCAAGGCAGTGTTGAGGTCTTGTGGGAGAGACAGGTCCTAGTGACATACTCTGTCAAAATCTCCGCAGCCTTCTCCTCCATCGGCTTACCAAAAGGTTGTTCGCCGAGGCAGGGTACGTCCAGGAGCTTCTCCTGCACCCACTGCTCCAAATCCAAAGATTGGAGCAAAACCTGGCGGCAGGCTCCGATGCCCGCGGCCACCACCCAAGCCAATATTTCGAAGCTGTCATAGGAGACTCAAGAAATATAGGTGGAGCAATCTGCCACTGATTTCAACAGGATATGGAACCTGTTGAGGGACTTTCCCTTGAGGCCCATGGAGAAGCCTCCAAGTTGTTTTGCCAAGTTGCGGAGGAACATACCCATATATAATTGGCATGCCTGGATGCAACAGGAGAGCATGGAACATTGATAGGCCTTGCGGGCCTGAGGCATGGGACTTCGGGCTTTTCTGCTTCCTCATGGCTGATTCCACCACCATCGAGGTGTGTGGAATTTGAGTCTTATGGAAGCCTGGCCCTCACTGCACCTTGTACATTGTGTCAAGGTGCTTGCTCAGACTGGAGACCGAAGCCGGGGTCTCCCACATGTGGAGCAATAGCCGAGAGAGGAGCAGCGGCACCAGCACACTGAGGGATTCCCTGGGCCGGACCTTGTACTGAAGAATATTGAGTTCTTCAGCACAAGGGTCTTCCTCGGCCTGGGTGACCAGGTTGAGGGTCTTCCTCAGCCTGGGTGACCAGGTTGAGAGCCCGAGCCATGTCCTGAATAAACGCCAAAAAGGAGGGGTCCTCAGGTGGCAAACACTGCTGGAGACCAGGCGCCGAGGGGTCTGAACAGATCTCAGTGGGTGCGGGTCTCTGAGGATGTGTCCCTATCGGATTCCCAGTCCAAGAAATCGGTCAAGGGATCTGAGCTTGGCGGTTTGCCTGTCCGATGGCCGGCGACTTGGAGCCAGAAGCCCTGGATGATCTCGCCCCTGAAGAACAGGAGCGCGAGCGAGACCAACGTCAAGGACCCTCACATGGCCTGTGGCTCTCAGGGGTTTCCTGGATGGATTTGGGTGTCCTACGTGAGGACCCGCAGTCTCCGGGTGCAAGTCAGCAAAGCTGGCTGTGAGCGCCTGCTGGGAAGCAATGAACGCAGAAATGATGTGTTCTAGCACCAGCATACGGGACTCCCACGCAGGTGTGGGGCCCTAGGATGCCAATACTGGGGTCACTGGATCGGGTGTTGAGGAGGAGAGGGGGTCCTCACCGAGACCACCCTCAGGAGACTGGGTGCCTTTGCCAGAGGCCTCCGTTTCTTTGTGAGGTACCTTTCAGGGCTGCTCCTTATCCGACTCTTGGGAACGCCGAATGGGGCTAAGCGACCGGGCGTGGGAGCGCTCACACTTGTCAGGGGCCCCAGTTAGCGACTTCAAGGCTGCCTTCTTTTTGTGTTGTTCCACCTCTGGGGACCCCTGGTCTGAATGCCGCCTGGAACGTGGTGCCGCAGGGGGGGAGAACCCACCAGATGGGAGATGACCGAGGGTGCCACCGGGGGCTCTGACAAACCAAAAAACATACATTGATTTCCTAAATAAGGTCACATTTAAAGGGACCTTCAACCACCATCCCGCTTTCAAAAGTGTCTTAACTAGCTAAATTTTCTTAAATGTGTGTTAAATTTTTGTTGGATCACCCACCGTGAGCAGGAACTTTCCCGCTCTTGAAGCGAGCCCTCCTTTTTATTCAATGAATTTTTTTAAAAGGCCAAAGCCTTAACCCTTTCAAGGCCTACTTTAAATTTTTAATCCACATTCTGCAGTGGGGTTAATTTTTGCATATTTGCATAGCGTAGTAAAACATTTCGTTGGACCGGCTTCCTATACAAAGTACTTTCTAACGAGGAATCCCTAATGACCAAAAGAAGATCCAAAAATTCAATTTGCTCGTGATGGTATTTAGGGGTAATTTTTGCGCATCCGGAGAATATGGGAGGTGATCAAAAAGCATGCCTTCATTTTAAAGAACAGTGGATTTTCCATTTACGTTTCGGTGACCTCAGGGGGTATGAACATGGAGATAGATTGGTGGGGTTTGCGTCTTTAAGTGGCTGTTGTCAATCACCTTTACGTAGGAGTGACGTCTTTTGATTTTCCTTTCTCAGCTGAGATTTAAATAGGGACCATTAGGGGACAAGGTTCATTCGCCTGATGAAGAGCTGGGAAGCTACATGGCTTGAAACACTGGTGTAGCGTGAACCTTGTGTTTGGAGTTTCCCGACTGATTTACAGCGACAGCAAGATTTTTTCCATTTGGACTGGATAATAGTTGGGGATATTGCCTCTTTGTGACGATTTCTGAGGCTTTAAGCTGCAACTTTCTCAACAAAAGAACTGTTCCAGCGTTCAGTTGAGAGGATCTTGTGCCGTACGTTATCGGTTGGGACTGCTATGCTGTGTTTAAAACGGATAAGACAGCTGATTAGTGCTGTTGTTTCCTGTTTGTTCTTAAGGCTTTGGCCTTTTAAAAAAATTCATTGTATAAAAAGGAGGGCTCACTTCAAGAGCGGGAAAGTTCCTGCTCACAGTGGATGATCCGACAAAAATTTAACACACATTTAAGAAAATTTAGCTAGTTAAGACACTTTTGAAAGCGGGATGGTGGTTGAAGGTCCCTTTAAATGTGACCTTATTTAAGAAATCAATGTATGTTTTTTGGTTTGATTGAGCTTGATTTCGAGGGGTGTATTTTTTCTACCGGGGGCTCTGAGGCAGCCTTTCAAAAAATGTCTTCGGACTGCTTACAGCTGCGTAGGGCCTTAGAGGACATTTTCTTACGGAGCGAACAGAGCTCTGTTTCATGGTCGGCTTCCCAGACACCTTAGACAGCAGTCATGAGTGTCCGTAAAAGACATGTTGCTAGAGCATCTATTGCATTTTTTAAACCTGGTCGCCAATGGGGCAAAACTGGCCCCTGCGAGGTCGAAGACCCACGTGGCCAGCGGTTGGAAAGAAAAAAGGGTGTGAAGCCCAGGAAGAAAAAATTCAGAAAAGGTATCCCCGTAAGCTCCAAAAGCGAGCACGGAGAGGATGGCTCGAGGACTGGTGCAACTGGAAAAAAGAGATATAGCCTGTTAGGACAAGGCAAACAAAACCTTTTTCTGTAGGACAAGGACATGCGGCCAAAGGGCTCCATGGCAAAAGGGAGACTGAGCAAGATGGCACCTTTGGGCAGGAAGAGGACCACATATGCGTGGTAGCAATCCCAAAGACTTTCTTTGAAAGCTGGGGAATTACTCTGTGCTGGCTCCTTCAGTGCTGATGTCACCCATAAGTGAAGACTGACTTCCCACTTGTTCCTGGAGAAGAGGAAGATAAACGATGTGATGGATCAGTACAATAAAAGCAATTATGGATGCCGCTCTCTTCACCAATTAGCTGCCTGCCTGATGATCTAACAGAGTTTAGGATGATTATTCGCTGAGTCACCATGAGTTGCTATCTTGACAGTACTTAAAAACAATAAAGAGAGCAAGGTAGTATGTTGGTAACACATTGTTACACCAAGGGCAAAAGTAAATATAGAACAATGGATGGGGGAGGGATTGGTATAAGAGACCAGTAGATAAAGATTTGAGGGTCATTAAAACTATTATATATATATAAAAGCTGTGATGGTGTCACAATGCTAGGAACGTGTCAATCTTTTCCCATTTCATATGGGCAGAAGAGAAAGGAGGTGCCAGACGGGGGAGAGGGAGACCAGAAACAGGATGGTAGGGAACATCAAAGTTGAGAGAAGCAAAGGAAGTCGGAGACAAACTAGAGTAAAAAGGAAGGTAGCCGTAAAGATGCCTGCTGCTAATGAGAGGGGAGAGGGGGGGGGGGGGAGAAGATAATAACGAGGCAGATGTGGTGTCCCTTTTCTGAAGGTGTGAGAAGCAATTTCACACACAGGTGCCAGATGCCTTTGATTCCATTGACAGCCCTTAATTCTTGCTCTCTTAAGTTACAGCAAACCATTGGTCAGCCTTCTCATACTCCCCCCCCCCCCCTTCACCTTTCTGTCTTCCCCGAGACTGCAGGATGGATCACTCAGGCTTTCTGGTATAAGAGATCTTACTGTAGACTTGGCCAGGATTTTCTGTGAACACTACAGGTACCACTAGGGGGATGGGAGAGCAGAAGGTATCACTGACAGGCCTCAGACTTTTAAATGTTCTGACTTTAAACAAGTCACAGACATTTGACAAAATTAGGCACAGACATTGTTATGCAGGGTTTCCAGAGAGAAGAGTTCCGACTCTCTTAAAATATAGTGAATGAAGAGTTAGGAATCCTGCATTGAAAAACAAACCGTTGCAATAAAAATAATAAGATGGGAAATATTTTGCAGGTATCTGCTAGCCTTAAGGGGCATGTTTACTAAACTGTGCTGTTAGCATTGGGTTAACAGTGTGCTGAGCCTGCAGCTGTTTACCATGGCTTGGGGCAGGGACGGGTTGAGGGTGGGCGTTGTCTGCACATTGTGGGGATCTTTAGCATGCATTCACCATTAATGTTGCAGTTAGCATTTGCCACTACCTCAATCGGTGGTGGTGTGGGCCTTTTGGGTCAATGCTGACTTGTGGTGACCCAGCAACCTCTGGGTTTTCTTGGCAGTGTGACTGGAAGTAGATTGCCAGGCCTTCCTACTCAGGCAATGGAGAATTATGTGACTTTGCCAAGGCCACAAGGCGTGTTAGCGAGAATCAAACCCTGGGATCTTGGTTACTAAGCCAGTGCTCTAATCCCTAGGCTACTCAGTGGTTGTAATTGTACCAAATGTCTTAGCACAGAGTTGGCACTTGACCTCCAAGTCTTTTTCCTGTTGTGGAGTATCTTTTTTGTTTTTGTATTCCCTCATTTAATATAATCATGATGTATTTATTCTGCATTTTATTATTGTCAGCTGGGATTTAATGCATTTTGTAGTTTAAATTTTTTTTTTTTTTTTTTGCCTGTGTCTGACCAGCATGGTTTGGGCACCTCTGACATTTTCTTTATTGTGCTGTACCATGCAAGTGGCCAGCATCACCTTTGCTGGTAGATTAAGTTTCCTTTTTGGAAATATCACATATATAAGAACAGGAGAAGTGGAAGCCGAAGCCAAATCAAATGTCTCCCAGGCTCCTGTCAGCATGTCAAAGCCATTTCCGTGCATCTGGGTTACTTTAAGCTGAAATGTTTAGGCAAGCATTGTGCTTAAGGAGGATTGAAGTTTGGCTTCATGTGACAGCATGCCCTTTTTTATGTTACATGTTGAGAAAGCAAAAACCCTTTAAAAATAATTTAATTGCTCCATACAAGAGCATAAGGTGACAATTTACTTACTAGATAATATTCTTGCCTTAAGTCCCACTAAACCAGTCCAGACAAGCAGGTTGTGTTCCCCTACCAGCAGATTGGTGGAGACAAAGAACCAATGGAAAACCCAGGTTTCAATGACATCACTTCTATGCCTCCTCTTCACTATCTAGCCCAAAGCTTATGGGATAACATGGCAAGTCTCACACAACTTTGTTGGGGGCAACAAAGAGGAATTACCAGTACAGAACTATGTACAAGAAAGCACAAACAGAAGGCTGTCAGTAAAAGATGAACCTGCAGAGCCAAGTATAAAAATCATAGCAGAGACAAGGGTACTGTAGTAGAAGAACAAAGCAAACAGTTCCAGGGTAGGGCATGGACTGCTCTAGCAGGACTCAACAAAAGGATATTATCTGGTAAGTAAAATGTTACCTTCTACATCATCCTGCTAGACTAGTCCAGACAAGTGGGATGTACCAAAGCTACGACTCCACTGGGCAGGAAGAAGACAAAGGAGCTTGCAAACCCCTCAAACTAAAGGCCGTGTCCACCTGTGCATGGACATCCAAGTGCTAATGCTTGACAAAAAGTAGAAAGTAATGCCCATGTTGCCACCCAACAAATGTCTGCAAGGGCTACCAAACCCTGCTCTGCCCACGAGGACGCTTGTGCTCAGGTAGAATGGGGGTAGAAATCCTCCGGGCCAGTTCCATGACAGGTACACCAAGGCAATGGCCTCCTTAATCCAGCACCCCAAAGTGGACTTAGCTGCCTTGTCACCCTTACATGGGTCAGCAAACAGCACGAAAAGATGGTGGGACTTAAAAGGAATTTGTAACCTCCAAGTACCGGAGAAGCACCCTCCAGCCATCCACAAGGTGAAGAGCCTTATCCGTCCCCTGACACTGCTCCTTAGAGAAGGAGATCCAAAACATCAAAAATCCAGAGGCCTTAGGGAATACCACCTGCCCCACAATAACCAAAACAACAAAGTGGGTCCCACAACGCAAGAACCCTGAGAGAAAAAAACCATTAAATTTTTGTCAGAAAGGGACAAAGTCCCTTCTGAAGATCGCATCCCTTTTAATCATTTGCAGTAAAAAGCTTTAGTAGAAAAAGAAATAACACCATTTAATTGGCAAAATGGAGAAGAAGGGCAAGCAGAAGACCTGGTTCACATGAAAGGGAGAAATCACCTTGGGCAAGAAGGCAGGCACAGACCAAATGAAAACGGTCTCCTTTGAAAAAGACAGATAAGAATCTCAACAAGATAGAGACTATAGCTCAGAAATCTGCCTTGCAGATAAAAACACAACCAAGAAAACAAACAATCTTGCACTTCAAATCTTTCAGAGTAATGTGTTCAATGACTCAAAGGGTGTCAACATCAGGACCCGAAGCACCAGACACAGATCCCAGGAAGGGACCACAGACCAAGGGAGAGGACACAGATGCCAAACCAGCTGAAGAAAGAGCGAGACATCTGGGTGCTAGGCTAGAGATTTACCAGCCACCGGACCTCAGAAACAGGCCAAAGCTGGCACCTGAACTTTCAGGGAGCTAAAGGAAAGGCCCTTCTTAAAGGCCATCCTGTAGAAAAGCCAACAGCGATGGCACTTTGGCCACCTCAGGAGCCAACTGCCAAGCACCGCACCATCGCTCAGAGGCACCAGACCGCACATATGCTGGTTTGGTAGACCTCCTCCAGACTCCGAACAGGGTGGAGACTATGGCTGGAGAGTAGCACTTATGCACTAAGCATCTCCTTTTAAGATCCAAGCATAAGCGAGAAGGGAAATGGGTCCTCCAGGACGATCAGTCCCTGCTGCAACAGGCCCCAATATGGAGGTAACCGAAGAGGAGGTGCCTGCAGGAGCTGCATCAGGTCTCCAAACCACACTCTCCTCAGACAATCTGGTGCCATCAGAACAATCAGGCCTGTGTGATGTTCTATATGCCGAATCACACGCCCCACCAGGGACCATGGAGGAAACATGTACAACAGGTGCTGACTTGGCCAAGGCTGAGCCTGAGCATTGATGCCCTTGGACCCAATCTCTGTGCAGCAACTGAAGCAGCAACAAACTTTGGCCTTGGAGCAGGTCACCATCAGATCCATTTTCAGGCAACCCCCGTGGCACAGAATCAATTGAAATGCCTCCTTACTCAACTCCCACTCTACAGGATCCAGAGAGTGCTGGCTGAGGAAGTTTGCTTCCACACTGCTGACCCCGGCAATGTGCTGAGCTGAGAAGGCTAGGAGGTTCTTCTCCACCCAGACAAACAGGAAAGCCATCTCCAGAGCTAACTCCGGCACTCCTTGTGCTGCCTTGCCAGTTGACATAAGTCACTGCCGTAGCATTGTCCGAAAACACTCAAATTGCCTGGCCCTTGACCAGAGATGGAAATGCAGAAGACCTGGCTCTCGCCTCAAGGTGGTTGATGAACGACACCATTTCCTTTGTGGTTCCAATGACCCTAGGCCATAGGGTCTTGGCAATGGGCTTTCCAGTCTGAGAGATTGGCATTCGTTGTCAGAAGTATCCAGGAGAAATTGTCCAGCCTTTCCTCAGATGACAGGGCTGCTGCTGCCGCCACCACCACCACCACCACAGACTGGCCTTCACTAGCATTGGAAGTGGGAGCCTACGCTTGAAATCCTGAGGATTCGGGGACCACCAAGTCAGCAAGGACCACTGGGGTGGTCAAATGTGAGCATGTGCCCATTGTACCATCTCTACAGTCACTGCCATTAGTCCGAGGAGCTGAAGATAATCCAGACTCTGGGAGCTTGCTGCGCCAGGCAATCCAACAGTCTTTTGACTTTCTGCTCTGGCAGGAAAACTCTGCCCACTCGAGTGTCGAAACATGCTCCTAGGAACTCTACCCAAGTGATCACCCAGCCGAGGCATAAGTGAGAAAAAGTACACCACTTGAGACACTACCAAAAACACCTCTGAAATGAGTCAGACTGAGTCAGTAGTCCAGATGTGGATGGACACAGATCCCTTGGCACCACAGACGGGCCCACCATAACCTTGGAAAATGTCCTCCAGGCGATGGATAGCCCGAAAGGGAAGGTGGCGAACTGACAGTGAGAGCCATGCATGGCAAAACGCAGATACATTTGATGATCTGCCCAGATCAGGATATAAAAATACACCAGAGCCAGATCCAGAGAAGCCAGGAGCTCCCCTTGGCGCACTGCTTGAATCACAGAGTGCAATGTTTCTGGCCAGAGCACAGGACTCAGAAGTGCACATAAACACCCGAGATCCAGAATCCTTTTTTGGCACCACAAAATAGATAGAATATCTGCCCTTGTCCTGCTCATCAGGGGGGACAGGCAATACTGCCTTTAGGAGCAGCAATCTGTCCACGGTGGTCCACACAGCGGCACTTTTGATCACAGACCCACAAGGGGAAATGACAAAGGCATCCGCAATCAGCTCTTTGCATTCCAGAATATAGCACCCAGCGATCCTTGGTAACCCAAGCCCATTCCTTAAAGAAAAGGTGTAGCCTGCCTCCAACCTCCAGGAACCAGGGAATGGGCCCCTGAAGCTTCATTGCAGAGCATGAGAGGGTCCTCCTCTGGACGTGACAGAGTCCCTGGGCCCATGCATTCCACAAAAGGACTGAGAGTGAGCCCGATGCCTAGAAGCAGAGGGGAAGAAAGATTTTCCAGATTGGTACTGACGAGATTCCCAAGACCTCCGGGGTTCTGGCAAGCGAGCCCTTGGTGGATGGGCGGAGGCTGATGAGAAAGGGCACCATCCTGCTTCACAGGCCCTCTCATACTGTCTTCCGGAAGGCAGTAAGATTGTGTCTCACCAGGTCCTTCACCAGCTTCTCTAAATCGGTCCAAAAAAAGCTTCCCCTTAAAAGCCAGTTGGGCCAACTAGGCTTTGGAAGACCTGTCTGCCATCGAATGCCATGGCACTATCCCCAGCCGCCAAATGGACCAGGTCATACATGGCATCAGAGAGGAAGGCCGTAGCCTATCCAAAAGAAGGGCAGTATCTTCTGGTAGAAGAGACCGAATCTGCTGGAGCCATCAGGCTGGCACATACCACCAGCTGAAGGATAGCAGCAGCCACTGCGAACTGCTTCTTCAATTATGAATCCACCTTTTGGTCCAGAAAATCCTTTAAGGCTGATCCGCCTTGAGAATATCTAGTGCACTCCTTCTCTGGGAGACTGTAGATCTTCTTACACATCCATAGCCCCATAGATAGGGAGTTGGGAGAGTCCCACTCTGACTGGATTATATCTTTGATCACATCTGGGAACGGGAAGACAGTAGTGGATTTCTGCACCCCTTGAAGGAGTGGGTGTATTTTCAGCTCCTGCTCCACACCGGGAGTATCCATCAAGCTCAAGGTGAGAGACCCTGGCAATCAACGCCACCAGCTCTTCCTTCCGCAATAAGTGGATCACACCAGCCTCTTCACAGTCCTCCGAAGGCAAGAGTACTTCTTCATCTACATCAGAGCCCAATACCAAGCCATCTGAATCCAAGTCACAGTCAAAATTTCAGACAGCTTCCAACTGTTCCCCAGTTCCAGGGGGGCATGCCTCACTAGGGACACTTAGCCAAACGCAATCGAACAGGGTTTCCACTCTCAGCCTGTCCCTCACAAGACTCTGCCTGGGAGCAACCAGAGGCCGCAGGCTCTGAATTTCCATGCCAGAAGGATCAGGCCTGTTGCAAAAATGTAAAGAATTCTGGGCAGGATAAACCAGAGTCCAAAAGTTCTACTCTCAGAAATGACCCCCCAACACCAGGGGGCATAGGCACCACAGACCCCCTAGATCAGTGATGGCTAACCTTTTTGAGCCCGAGTGCCCAAACTGCCGCACAAAACCAAAGAATTTCCTCAAAGTGCCAGCACGTCAATTAAAGCCCCATTTGCATAAGGTGCTTCATTTGCATAAATATTTGCATAATGTTACCATACACTAACTTTTAGTAAACATGCCTCTTAATGAGTATATGGATAAAGACAGACTAAAAGGTTTCTACATTACTATAATCCAGTACCAACCGCCAGGCACATTAGGAACTACTACAAACGCTGCCCATTTAGAACCCATAGCAAACCCGCCGTATCCTAACAGCACTACCAGGACTCACAAAGCACCATACTCTACCTATCAAAAGGCAACACTGCAAATATTAAACCAATACATCTCAGAGAACAACAATACATGACCTACTGGGGAAAGAACAAGTGGCAATGTCAAATAGGAATTATATAAACAGAATACCTCAGCTCAGTTACACATGCAGAACAGACCATCACCAAACAAGGAATCACAATTTAGAAACCTGGGAACCCCAAAAGCCAAACTTGGAATATACAACAACACTGTAGAAATAAAACTATATATTAATTTCCTCTTGTACTAAACAAAGCGCAAAAATTAATGATGCACATTTCCCAGAGCTGACATATTCCAGTTAATAAATTCAAAATAAAGAGATATTTTTCTACCTTTTGTGCATTTTTTTTCAGTTGCAATTGTTCCAGCCACTTTCTTCTGGTTTCTTCGTGTCTTCTGCTAACTCTCCATCTGCTGTCCATTTGTCCTTTCTTCTGTCTTCTTGTTTTTTTTTTCCATTCTCTCTCTACATCTGCTTTAACATACTAATCTTTCTCCTTTGGCTCTTTCCTCATTCCTATTTCATCTACTCAAAATTTACCCCTCCATCCTCAATCCCCACTTACTCTCCCAATACCCGGCCAATTGTAGATTTTTATCCCTCCCACACAAAATATTTTTCCCCTCTCCATTTTACTCTCCCAGCCCCATCCCATTCTAATCCTCCCCCAACACCAGCTCCCTTCTAGTTCCAGCCTCACCCAGCATCCATTCCCTTCTAGTCCCTGCATCAGCCCATTTCCAGTCCTAGCAGCCCCCCAACCCAATACCAGTCCTATCCCCCCCTCATCAACCCACTTCCAGTCCTAACCCCCCATCACCCCATTTTCAGTTTAAGCCCCCCCCCTATAACCCATTACCAGTCCTAACCCCCCACTTCCAGTCAGCCCCCCATAGCCCATTGCCAGTCCTAACCCCCCCATCAGCCCACAGTCCATTACCAGTCCTAACCCCATCAGCCCACCTCAAGTCCTAACCCCTCCCCATCAGCCCATTTCTTGTCCCAGCCCCCCCCATAGCCCATTATCAGTCCTAAACCCCCCATAGCCCATTACCAGTCCTAACCCCATCAGACCACCTCCAGTGTTAACCCCCCATCAGCCCATTTCCAGTCCTAACCCCACCCAACAGCCCACCTCAAGTCCTAACCCCCCCAGCCCATTAGCAGTCCTAACCCCCCCCCTAGCCCATTAGCAGTCCTAACCCCCCCCTCTCTAGCCCATTAGCAGTCCTAACCCCCCCCATAGCCCATTAGCAGTCCTAACCCCCATCACCCCATTTCCAGACAGCCCCCATCAGCCCACAGCACATTAGCAGTCCTAACCCCCCCTAGCCCATTAGCAGTCCTAACCCCCTCCAGCCCATTAGCAGTCCTAACCCCCCCCCCTAGCCCATTAGCAGTCCTAACCCCCCCCCCCTCCTAGCCCATTAGCAGTCCTAACCCCCCCTCCTAGCCCATTAGCAGTCCTAACCCCCCCCCAGCCCATTAGCAGTCCTAACCCCCCCCTAGCCCATTAGCAGTCCTAACCCCCCCCTCTCTAGCCCATTAGCAGTCCTAACCCCCCCCATAGCCCATTACCAGTCCTAACCCCCCATCACCCCATTTCCAGACAGCCCCCATCAGCCCACAGCCCATTAGCAGTCCTAACCCCCCCTAGCCCATTAGCAGTCCTAACCCCCCCTCGTAGGCGATTTGAAGTCATAACCCCGCATCCTAGACCATTAGATGTCCTAACCGCCCCCAGCCCATTAGCAGTCCAAACCCCCCCCAGCCCATTAGCAGTCCAAACCCCCCCCAGCCCATTAGCAGTCCTAACCCCCCAACACCCCATTTCCAGACAGCCCCCAACAGCCCACAGCCCATTAGCATTCCTAACCCCCCCCCCCCCCCCCCGGCAAATTTAAAAACAGAAAAAGCGGGCTCTGGCTGCTGCCGGGGCCGCGGCAGAAGGATGTGTCCCGGGGGGCCCCCTCCGCCCGCTACGCCCCTCTGAATGGGATTTAATATTCGCGTGGGTGACAGCGTCTCCCCCGCGTCTCTGTTAAGCCCGCAGGGGCTAATGGGAAATTTCCCATCAGTCCCTCGCGTCTAAAGGGGCTGATGGGAAATTTCCCATTAACCCCTGCGGGCTTAACAGAGACGCGAGGGAGACGCTGTCTCCCTCGCGAATCTGAAAGCCCTTGCAGAGGGGCTTAGCGGGCGGAGGGGGCCCCGCGGGACACTGCATGCTGCCGCGTCCGCGGCAGCAGCCAGAGCCCGCTTTTTCTTTTTTTGCGGACCTTCACGCGTGCCAGCTGCAAGGCCTTCGCGTGCCACAGCTGGCACGCGTGCCATAGGTTCGCCATCGCTGCCCTAGATAATGAGGAGAGGCTTCTGCATGGTTGCTGGACATCCTTACCTATAGTGCCATCCATCACCTCCTGTCCTGAGGCAGGCAAGGCCAGACTAACCACAACCCTCGTCTGGGAGAGGGGAAGCAGGCCCTCCAGGGACAACTCAGAAGCTGCCATGCAAGAAGAGCAGAGTCCAGAATCCAGAGATGAGGCAACTTGCTTGCCACAAGCCAAACAATGTTTCCTGGAAGAAGACATGGAAAGTTAAGGCAAGCATCACAACAGCATATGCTAAAGCTACGGCAGCCAGAAAGGCACATGTTAACTGTGCTTTTACCGCAATGTGCGTTACAGGTGGTAGGGTAGGAATGCATATTGGAGCTCCTTGGGAGGCATATGCACTAGGAGAGTGTGTCCAGGTGCACAATAGGTAAAAATGGTGAGAAACCCCCACACTATGTCAACGGTCCACCCTGAATTGTGTCCCAGGCAAATGGAATCAGGAGCCCTCAACAAGGACAATGATGAGATCAGGTCTTGTTACTCACGCTGAGAGCCCCAGACAGAGGATCTATGCCAGTCTCCTCTACTACCCTGAAACTGTTTCACTGGCTTTCCAGCACTGCGTTTAAAGGTAACTGGCAGGCAGATTACTCTGAGAGCCTTCTGCAATATTTGGGAGAGAAAAGGGGGGGGGGGGGCTTGTGTGAGGTGGCTGCGGCACTCTTCCAGATCCTTCCAATTTCTGGCTGCTCAAAAGGCTCTTATCATGATAAGCCTGTGGAACTGAACCAATTTTACCTCCTCCTATGGCTACCGAAAAGACCACAGTCTCATGGCACCTCCCACATCATGCTCAAGTGAGAGAGAGGCCCTTAACGTGGTCATTCATGAGTGTTTAATCAATGTTTTCCTCTCAATCTTCAAATTTTCTTCAGAGAAGAGAAAATCCATCTACAAGATGCTGAAGACAAAGAAATACCGAAGAGACCTCTGGTAGCTGAGGCAAATAAAGGCATAGGACTAATGTCATTGAAATCTGGGCTTTTCATTGGTTCGTCTCCCCCAATCTACTGCTAGGGAAATACAACCCACATGTCCGGACTGATCTAGCAGGATGATATACTGTAGAAGTGGGATTTCGTGAAATGGAATTAGAGATTCCTACAAACAAGGCCTAGCCCTAGAATGTTAGGACTGTGCTAAATGCCACATGTATGGCCAAAGGTCATGGAAGCCAGGGCTAGTGCAGGAGTATTAGATGCCCTAGATAAACCTTCAGACTTTTGCCCCTTCCGAATTGACTTTGCAGGCCTATACCCCACCCCACCCTTGACAAATAAACTCAACAATTATGATCATCTAAACGCTTCGGCTCGCAGAACAAATTTTTAAAAATGCATGATAGGCATCATACTGTCAAATATTAAATTAATTTAGGGAGCCTGTTACTAAAGGCTGCTACCAGAATGAGTGTTTTAATGGGCAGTGACTGGCAGCCTGTTACCGGCTGCTAAAACACACCTTAAGCTGCCATCTGTGCTAGGGAGGAGACTGGGCAGGTTAGAGGTGGAGCGTTGGAGTGGAGAGCACATTGGCGCTAAGCATATGGCAATGGACGGTGGCAATGTGGCAGTTGGCGTAAGTGCACGATACCTCTATGGGCATTGTTATGTGCACTCACATTAACTGCGCCATGCATGCCGGTAAGCAAGTGTGCACTAACTGCTAGGAGCTAGCGGGGCCTACCCCTGCCAGCTCATGACATCACACTTAATGTGCGTTAGTTTAGCTGTTTATCATGCAGTAGGTGCAGACCATTAGTAAAAGGACCCCTTAGTGTTTGAGAGCCCTCCAGGGATAAGGAAGTACAAAGCATCCCTGAATGTAACTCCCCTTGACCTACTAGCGAAAAAGCCTTAGCTAAATTTATATAAATTTGGGCAATTTTTAAAATCCAAGGGTAAATGAACTATTTGCAAACTACCCTCTCTTTTTGTGAGCAAAGGGTAAATTAGACTTACCTGCTAATTGTTGTTCCTTGCGGAACTCTAGTCCAGTCCCGGAACCATAGAGTTGTCAACCTCCTCCAGCAGCCTTGGAGACTGAAATACATCATCGCTTTGCTGGCACAAGTATATGTAGGCAAGGACCGCACCCTCTCACCAGTACTTTCAGTCTCCATGCAGCTTGGAGGTTCTGAGCCCAGGGCTGGGCTCAGTGAGAACAAATAAGCAGAGCTTGGGTTTTTGAATTTAACTCCTTTTGGTTTATTTTTTGCTTGATGCAGGCCTTTGCTGGTGCCGATCTCTCTCCCTTGACTACAGGAGAAAGCTCCGGGACCCGTACATCCACACTGCAGCTGTGTGAGACGGAGCCTCTCCGTTGCTGCGGGATTTGCTTTACACGGTGGAACTGGCTGAGCGATCCTTGCTGCAGCTGCCAGGCGCATCAGCGCGGTTTGAGGATCGGAGCACTTTAAGGAGGTGGTAGGAGCAGGCAGTGTGGCTTTCTGCCCTGCAGGTCTGCTGAGGCCTCCTTTTTTGGGGCCCTTTTCTCTCTGGGTGTTTGGACCACATGGCGGGAGTTGCGGTGAGAGGCCTGTGTGAGGAAGACAACAAGCTGAATAGCTAGTTTACCAGTGGTTCATTTATTTCATGTGGCTGTCAGGACCTACTGTTATGCTTTGGTGCTGACACCCCTCCCTCCCCAAGTCCTCTAGCTGAGGGCAAAAAGTGACATTTTCTCCAAATTTTAACAGGCCATGTACGGTCAGAACAGAAACTTGCTGAAAGCAGGGAAACTTCAGGACTGTGTCTGTCCAAGAGGGCAAATGCATCCGGGAGAACGGCAGCCATGGGATGTGCCGTCAATGCCCCGACCTTCTGTGGATGGGTGGAGATAAATGGAAATTATGACATCAGTCATTGCAATTAGTAATGCACAAGAGTTCTAAAAATATAGCATATACTAAAACGGAATGAACAAATCAAATTTATTTAAATGACAACATGAAAACAAAAATTTCTCCCATGCACACCCCCAAGTCCACCTAAGTCTAACATCTCCAAGCAATGTACTCTGTGACCTTGACCACATCAATGTCCTCTCCCTCTTTGGATTTGAGGGGACATTAGCTGGATCCTTAAATTATGTGACAGCTGTGGAAGGAGCTTCCTTTGATCTGTTTCTGAGAACAGCAGCAGAAAAACCTCCGATCATCCAAATTATTGGTCCGATGCCGTCAGTAACAAGAAAGCTGGGACTGAGCAACAGCATCTGATTCACAGATCACAAATGCAGCCATGTTCTTAAAGGCATAGGGCAGAGGTTTGCATAGCAGCGTTCCTAGCAATTGAACAAGCAAATAACTGAAGAGTGAGGGGCTCTCAAATCCATTTTCTGTACCGATGGCTATCGGAAAGTGATCAAAAGAGAACCAGGAAGGACACAGAGTTGCCAAGTTACCCAGTTCCATGAGTGAGACTTTTTGGCCAGTTCTGGCTTTAAATTTGCATTGCAATGCAGCAGTGTGGAATTTGTAGTTTCTGATTTTACCCATTGAAATCAGTGCTGCAAGTCCCATAATGAATCGGCATGAGATTGTCAGAAATCCAGGACTGGCTTAAAATCTCATTTATGGAACTTGGCAACTCTGAGGACATCTGGAAGGCTCCCCCTAACTTCTAATTGAGTTCAAAATTCTTCTCCCCCAACTACTTGGTTCAGAATCCCTACAGGAGGGCCAGCCTAATAGCTCAGCGACTGTTATGCTGAAGAACATGTCCAATTCCTGGCTCAGGTCTTGTGCACCCTAGGTCAGCCAAGGCGTGGGCTGCTACAGAGACTGTACTCGCACTCCCTGGTATAGGGAGTCATCTTCATTATGCAGTAGCAAAACCTGGGGACCAAACTCAGGATCTATGATTGCAGGGTTCTGAAACAAGCCTTTACTGCCTGGTCCCCAGCCGCAAAGTGTCACAGCCATACCTGGATTAAAGTAAATGGAGGTACACAGACTAGAGGAAACAGGTTAATGGTGCCAGATCCCAGGCCTACTTCTTGCTGACCTGGAAGCCCTAAGGAGTGAAAGGACAGGTCATGGGCGATGACTCCATGTATACAGACACCAGAAGGGAAGGCGCACAGGTAAGTCTCCTCCGCCTATCTTGGCTTAATGAAACTTGCTTTGAACTACTCCTGGAATGGTATGAACTAAGTACATAATACTAAAACACTCTCAAAGCTTTATTGACCTTTTCCAGTCATGTAAAAAAGACAAGGTTTAGGCAGGGTATTTAGATACAGTGACCGTGTGTGTGTGCCCACACAGTCTTTGCTTACTATGGAAGTACTGAGTTGCCACAGCACCTGTATTGCTTGGAGTAATAAATGTTGTTTTTAATTCCCCAGCGGCTTGAAATGATCTAACCTTTTTCCTTCCTTTGAAAGATGGAGGATTCTGCAGACTTTCCTCCAGGGGAGATGATGAAGAGTGGTACCCCTTCTGGGGCCAGGGGAAAGTAATAAAAGCCTTCGCCTCCGTAGCTGTCAAACTAGAAATATTTATTGCAAGAGGGGGTATAACCATCGATAGGAAACACCTGCATTAGTCCCAGTCCCAATAAACAAGTTGAATTCCAGAGGTGCATAAACATTGTGATTTACACTATGTTAGCAGGACATTTATATCAAGGGTCCCCATCCGAGGGCCGGATGTGGCCCTTACAGGACGTTTATCTGGCCCTCGATCAGATCTGGCCATCAGCAGTTTATTTGGGGAGGGGGGTGGGGAAGGTTCTGCTCATGCTCTCCATCCGGCCTCTCTCCCCCTCCCCTCCTTGCCGTGGCTTGGAGATTTCAGTCAGCAGACTATGAGCATCCCGGCCTCACTCACACTAGTCCCTCTCCTCTCTCTCTCTTCCTGCTCTTGAGATCTTCCTTCCCTCTACTGGGAAAGTACTCGAAGACCTAGGGGCAGGAGACGCTCCCCACTCTTGGTGATGCAGGGATGGGGGAAAGGCAGCACTGGGAATGTCTACAAATTCTTTTGGGAGGAAAGGGCAGAAGAAGAGGGAGTGAGAGAAGGTGGGGTATAAAAAAAAGCAGAGTGAGAGGAAAGGAAAAGAGAAATGATGTTTTATTGAAGGGGATGAGTGGAACAGGGTGTTTTATCTCCCACTCCCCCAAAAGGCAGATATCAGGGGAGAATGGGGTACAGTCATCTTCCTCAGCCTTGGAAATCATACTCTCTGCCTCTATACTTTCCTAACATTTTAAAGCACTTAAAAAGTGCGACCTGGTTCGTTTCCCTTTCTCTGCCCCTTTGCCCCTCTCTATGAGTTGGCTCTTCAGGCCAAACATTTGGGGATCTCCCATGGTACATGTCGTCAGCAAAAGACCTATTGCCTCATGCAGCCTGCCTAGTTACTCCTGTCTATCATACTAGGACATATCCCAGCAGTCAGACCCTAAAGGATAGACAAATATTTAACACATACAGGAATCAAAACAAGACCAATTTCAAAAAGAAATAGCAGGAAACAGTACAAAAACTGGGACATGACCAGGACATGATTATTGGCACCCTTATAAACAATTTAAATCAGTTTGAACACATTCCCGTTGCAGTAAAATTAGATGCACCTGTGATAGTCAGTACTCACATGACCTGAATCAACCAATGAATGACAACTCTAATGTTTAGAATGGCAACATTCACTCCCTGCTCCATTTTCACAATGGTGAAGACAAGAGAGCTGCCTGAGACCATCAGAAAAGCCATCACCACCAAACATCAATCTTCAAAGGGGTATAAGGCCATCTCCAAAGAGCATGGGATTCCAACATCTACAGTTCACACTGTTATTAAGAAGTTTTCTACTCATGGAAATGTCAAGAACCTCCCAGGACGTAGTGGGGAGAGGAAATTTAATCCAAGAAGCCTTTGAACTGTTGGAAAAGCATCATGTACAACATCCAAAGAGCTTAAGGCTGACCTGGAGCAATCTGGAGTGGTGGTTTCAAGTCGCACCACACACTAAACAAAGAAGACTTCATGTGCAAAAGCCAAGGAGAACCTCACTACTCAAAAAACAGACAAAAAGGCACGCCTGATCTTTGCCCAAATGCACCTTGAGAAACCACAATCCTTCTGGAAAGGTGTTCTATGGACAGATGAAACCAAACTTGAGCTCTTTGGCAATGCAGACCAGCGATACATTTACAGGCAAAGAAATGAAGCTTATAAGGAAAACACCACCCTTCCTACAGTTAAATACAATGAAAGTTCCATAATGTTGTGGAACTGTTTTGCTGCCTCAGAAACTGGAAGGCTGGAACGCACTAAAGGACTACCAAGGTATTTTGGAGCAAAATGTACTACCTAGTTTCAGAAAGCTTGGTCTGGATCAAAGGTCATGGGTCTTCTAGCAAGACAATGACCCAAAACATATCAAAAAGTACAAAAGAATGGTTAAAAAGGAAAAAATGGACTGTTTTAAACTGGCTAACAATGGGTCTTGATCTCAGTCCAATCAAGAACCTTTGGAAATAGCTGAAATCTGCCATTGGTAAAAGGAATCCTGAGCTGGAACAAATTGTACTTGAAGAGTAGGAGAAACTACCAGCAGACAGATGTACGAAACTTATAGATGGTTACAAAAAACATTTGGAGCCTGTCATCACTGCCAAGGGTTGTGCAACCAAATATTAGTGGAGGGCGCCATTAATCCTGTCCAGGTCATATTTTGTTTTTTTTCCTCAGAAATTACTACGTCTAAGTTGCACAGACATCTTTTTTTTGTTGTATACTTTTGAACATGCTATTAAAATATGACATACAGTTTGAATATTTCCAATTATTTCTTAAGATATTGTACACAACATATCTAAAATGCAAGGGTGCCAATAATGTTGACCACAACTGTACAGAGCAGCGATATTTCCTCACTGGGCTACAGTGCTTTTACCTTACGATATTTCTGTTGAGTAGAAATGAAGAACTACCAAGGGGGTGGCTACTGCTGCGAAGAAATCTGCACTTGTAAGAATTTGCCCCCTGAGAAATTCTCTAAATCTTAGGGAAAAGGGAATTTTTTTTAGGTCAAAACTAATAACAAACTGAATTTTACAATACACCGATTTTAAGTCAGTTAGGCAGCTTTCAATTAAATTAAATCCAGTTAGGGCTCACTATAACAAGTCAGCCTTCACTTACATTAAAGCCAGTTAGGATAAATCTCAACAGAGAGAGTAGAATAGGGCAAATATTCTTTGAGTATATAGAGAGAAATTGTTTTCTAGAGACCTTTTACAAAGAGGCCTTCAAATTAGAAGGCAAGAGAACCGTGAAATTGTTTTAGATAGGTGTTAAAGTCAAGTGACAGATCAAAGGGGCAACTTGACAGGTTCCCTCTATCAAACCAAGGGCAGTGTGAATCACCCAGGATTAAGAGACTGCCATAGAAGCACAGATATAAATAGGTCGCCCAAGAGGGCATGGGCTGGCAGGATGTATCCTTGAAGGATACTAGCAAAACAGGGAAGTCAGGGCATCCTGATAGAGAGGTTCCAATTAAAGTAAAAGTAACCCAGGTGCCCTGAAGTAAAAATCAGAGTTGAAAGATTCCAAATTAACCCTGTCATCAAATAGCCAGATTTTATTTGTATTTTTTTGCTAGTATTAACAAACTTTGATATTTCTGTATGTAAATTCTAGAAGACTAAAGAATAAGATGGGAGAGTTAGAATCTATAGCAATGAATGAAAGTTTAGATATAATTGGCATTTCAGAAACCAGGTGGAAGGAGGTTAACTAATTGGACACTATGATACCAGGCTACAAACTGTATCACAAGTCACTTCATTGGCTCCCTGTTTGTTTCTGTATTCAGTTCAAACTTCTCCTACTGACCTATAAGCGCACTCACTCTGCTACTCCTCACTACCTTTCCTCTCTTGTTTTTCCCTTCACCCCTCCTCGGGAACTCTGTTCTTCTGGCAGATCTCTTCTATTGCCATCTCCAGACTTCGCCCCTTTCACCTTGCTGCTCCTTATGCCTGGAACAAACTACCCGAGTCTGTGCATTAGGCTTTGTCTCTGGCCCTTTTCAAATCCAGGCTGAAAACTCACTCTTCGAGGCCGCTTTTGGATCCTGATCCAGAGTCTCCAATGTTTCCTTACCATTCGCTTAGATGTACCCTTGTTCTCAGCGGTTACGCTGCCTTGATTAGACTGTAAGCTCTGATGAACAGGGACCGTCTTTTACATGTGTCTGTGCTGGTATGCCTTGTAGCGCTATACAAATGATAAAATAGTAGTATCATCACAATGATAGAGTAGATCACATTGATGGAGGGGTAGCTCTATATATTAGAGGGTATCGAGTCAAACAGGATAAAGGGTTTGCAGGAAACAAAATACACTGTAGAATCTCTATGGATAGAAATTCCATGTAAAAAGAGGAAGGGAATGGCAGGGGGGGTGTACTACCATGTGCCTGGCCAGAATGAACAAACAGATGATAAAATGCTAATAGAAATTAGGGAAACTAGCCAAGTTTACAACACAGGATCTAATGCGAGGGGTAACTATTTTGGGGTCAATTGGCAATAGCAATCATAAAATGATCACATTTGATTTAATAAATGGAGGGAGGATAGCAAGGAAATTGACTACATTAGCATTTTAACTTTCAAAAAGGAGACTATAACAAAATGAGGAAAATGGTTAAGAATAAACTAAAAGGAGCAATTGCAAAAGGTTAAGAGTTTACATCAGGCATGGCGTTATTTAAAAATATTATCTTGGAAGCCCAGATCAACTGCATTCTATGCTTAAAAAAAGGTGGAAGGAAGTTCAAACATCATCCAGCATTGCTTAAAGGTGAAGTCAGAAAGGCTGTATAGCTAGGAGAGAATCATTCAGAAAATGGAAAAATGTTCCAAATGAAGAAAACAGGAAACATAAACACTGGAAAGTTTAATGCAAGGCATTGATAAGGCAGGCAAAGAGAAAATTTGAAAAGAAGCTTGCCATGGAAGCAAAAGCACATAATGCAATGGAGGAGTACCTAGTGGTTAGAGCACTGGCTTGGAACCCAGAGACCAAGGTTTGATTCCCACTAGCACTCCTTGTGGCCTTGGGCAAGTCAATTAACCCTCCATTGCCTCAGAAAAATCCAAGTTATAAATGTCCTTGTTTAACGTACATTACAAAGTTTAAGTTTCAATGTAAACCACTTTGATTGAAATAAAGCGGTATATAAAAACCTGTTAAATAAAAAAAATCATTTTTCAAGTATATTTGTAGCAAAACACCTGTGAGAGAATCAGTTGGACCATCAGATGATGGAGGGTTAAAAGGGGCATTAAGAGGGGACAAGGCCATAGCAGAGAGACAATGAATTTTTGGTTTCAGTCTTTACTGATAATGATGTAGGAAACTTACCCATGCCAGAAATAATATTTAAAGGCAATGTATCACCTTTAAATATCATAGCTGCTGTCCCATCCGACATATCCCAGGGGGTACCACAAGGATCAGCACTGTCATCACTTCTGTTTAATCTGTTCCTTCAGCCCATCTGTGATATCTTCAGCTCCCACAATGTCCTGGGATCACCTATATGCTGATGTCAGAGGTACAGAAGAGAACAGCCCCTCCCGCAGACTCACGGAAGCAAAAAGGAGCAGCAGAGCTATGCCACTAGAACAAGAGCATTATGGGTGGCACAAGATCCACCCTACACGTGTTTCGGCACAAAGCCTTCCTCAGGGGACTGCGACCTTATATATCATACCTATATATATAAAAATAAAGAAGTAAATCACATTAAAACATCAAAATAAACATTTAAAACATGAAAAATTTAATGTGTACATATGTGAAGAAGCCCTATATTAAAAAGGCATCCATCGTAGTAGATTATTCAAAAAAACATATATATAAGAATGATTCAATATATAAGTAAATAAATAAATAAGGATTAATATAAAGTATAAAACAATATAAAAGCCATACAAAATGGTGACAATTAAAACAAAATAGTAGATAACACATAAAAACAGAAAAAACACTAAGGGAAAAACAATAATCAAGGGATAGCTTAAAAAACAAGTGAATAAAATCAATGCTTTTGTGACACTAAGCACGGTATAGACAGTAAACTCACCCCTTGGGAGACACTTATTCAGTCTAACGATTGATAGTTAATCCTTTCAATCTATTAAAAATGAAAAATGAAACGGGAGGAAAAGGAGAAGAAATCATCCACTGCATATGAGACTGTTTATACACTCCTAACAGATCTGTAAAGGAGAAGGTCCAAACAAGGACAGTGCGTTTGTATGAAATAACTTTAAGAAAGCAAATGGAATGCTAGGAATCATAGGGAAAGGAATAGAGAATAGAACAAAGGATGACATCATAATGCCTCTGTATCGTTCCATGTGTGCAATTCTGGTCGCTATATCTTAAAAAGGATATAGCAGAATTGGAAAAGGTACAGAGAAGAGCCACCAAAATGGTAAAGGGGATGGAGGATACCCTTATGAAGAAAGGCTTAAAAGGTTGGGGCTCTTCAACTTGGAAAAAGAGACAGCCGAGAGGAGATATGATAGAGGTCTATAAAATAATGAATGGAGCAGAACAGGAAAATGTAGATTGGTTGTTTACTCCTTATAAAAGTAGAAAGGCTAGAGGACATGCAATGAAGTTACAATGTAGCACATTTAAGACTAATTAGAGAAAATATTTTTTTCACTCAACATGCGGTCAAACTTTGGAATTCGTTAACAGAGGATGTAGTAAAAACTGTTAATGTAGCTGGGCTTAAAAGAGTTTGGACAAGTTCCTGGAGGAAAAGTCCATAAACTACTATTAAAGACAACCAGAGAAATCCTCTGCTCACCCACTGGACAAGCAACATGAAATTTATGTACCTTTTGGGAACCTGACAGGTACTTGTGACCTGAATTGGCCACCATTGGAAATTAGATACTGGGCTTGATGGACCCTTGGTCTGACATTGCTTATATTCTTACATTAATAGCACAGTGACCACTGTTCACTTTATTCATGCATGAGCTATTGAAAAATGTGCACCCTTCCTGCAAGTGTATGTAGCCACTGCTAGTTTTGAGCACCGAGTCAGGAGCTATTGTTTTGTTTTAACTGCAGCTGCTCTCTGCTGCCCACTTGAAGTGGCCGCCCTAGGTAGCTGCATAGTTGGCCTAATGGTTAAGCCAGCCCTGCGAAAACAGCACAGGAGATAAGCACTGTACTGATCACACTTGCTGAGTGCCATGTGGTTTTGAATGAAAACAGAACAGCTGTTCTGGAGTTGACATGTGCAGGAAACCTCTAGAGGTGGTAGTGGGAGAGCACATACTGGGATAAGATCATCAAGGAGCCCCGCTGAGTCCATGGGAGCCGCCACTGGCTCCCAGGTCTTGCAATGAAGAACAGGTGCCCTGGAAACTATGGAAGCAGATGTTGGTGCTTGATAATATCTGTCTCACAGAGCAGAACAGGAACAATTTTAACATGCTGCTGGGGAAGAGATCAAGGTTGGCTGTTCTTCTACTTCTAATTCTTGTGGATATACTGCCCCCACATGGCTACAAGAAAAGTAATCTGAGAAATGGGCTAAACTTTACCAAACCCACCCAGGTCAGTCAACAACTAAGATAACGAGAGACAAAGCAAGAGAAACAAGGGAAAAGCCCCGACACAGAAAGATTTCAAAAATGTTTAATTTAAGAATTGTTGTCTATCTTTGCTACACAATTCTCTCCCACGACTACACAAAATTCTTCTTTACAGACACCACGGCTATGTAATAGTCCAACATAAAATATTCCCATCATGTAGAAATTAAAGTGTCTTATTTTCTTTGCGATTGATCTAATAACTTAAAATAGCTCCAAGAACGTGGTGAGTTTATCGGAGCGGGACACTGCAAGGCTGTGAAAACCCAATATTTCAAAGCAGAAGTCTAGAGAGGGAAACTATTTCCTTTGGAAGCAGCTGTAGGAGGTTTGTACATCTGCAGATTCCCTACGGAGGCACAGAAACCTAGCATGCGCCCGCTCCTCCTCTCTGGCCACTGAGGGCTGCTGTCAGTGACGCCTGTGCCATCCCCGTGGAACCTGCCAGACACAGCAAGCTTGCTGGATGCCATCTTATAACAGGGCCAAAAGGTTTTCCATCGTACAGGCAGCTTGCAAGAGTCCATCTTTCAGCATGGACCAAGAAAGCCGAGGTCAGAAAGGTGCTTCCTTGGTCCCACGATGCAACTTGGTGAGGAGCTGAACACAATCCTCTAAAATCAGCTGCTGCCGCTACACCGCTTTGTCCCATCTGCAGGGCACTCCTCAGAGCGGCAGGGAGCTAAAGGAGGATCTGACTGCACTTTATCCCTAAAACTCGCTCAGAGTCAGGATGACGCATAAAAATGGTACCTCGGGGCTCTCTTGGAACATATTTGGAATTCCACTTCTACAGTTAATGCCAGCAGCCCACCAGTAGGTCCGGGACAGGATACAGGACACTAGCTGCCCCTTCCCGACAGTCCAGGCTATGATCTCAAATCTAGTCAGTCAGAAGAAGGATGGAGGCTTTGCCATCATCCAGCCATACTGAAAATACAGTTTCTATGTTGGTCCATATAGAAAAAAGATAAATAGGTTTATGTGAACAGAGTATCCTGGACAATATGTTCCCTTTTTCCCAGCGTTAGCAGTGAATGATACTATTGTGAAGCAGCGCTTCCTTTTCCTCAGGGTCGTCAGCAACAGCTCTGGATCTCTTTTTCCGATAGGCAAAGAACTGTATTGATATCTAGGGAGATGTTAAGGGTCAACTATTAGCAAAGGAAAAAGGTTTCTAAAGGCCGATACCTGGTTCGGCCACTGAGCAGGTAAAGCAGATTGCAAAACACCACTGCCAGTCCTGCAAGGGGCATTAATATTTATTTATTGTATAGCTGACTGTTATTTTAAACGTTTTCTTTGTAAACCACATGAACCTGAATCTTTTAAACATCTTACTACTGCCCCCCGGGTTCACTACTGTAAGGTTTCCCAGTGCCACGGATTGTGCAGGATTCACACTTGTCCACCCAGGATTTGAAACTGCAACCTTCAGGCTCCAAGCCAATGCCTCTAGCACCCTGCTAGTGATCCAGCCCCTCAGTTACGCTAGTAGGACGTTGCTAGTTACTTAAGCCTATTGCTTGCTTTCAATGTCACCCAGTCACACATATCCTCCTGCCCTTCACCTCTGCTCTAGTTGTGTCAAAGCAGGAACTAAATGGCAACTGGTAGTACAGTTTCCGGCATGGAGATTCTCTACGACGAGTCCCTTTTCCAAACAATTTACAGTCCAAGTGGGTACCTGAGGCGCCATGAATTAAACCGGCTTGCCCAAGGTCACTCGAATATCAATGGGAGAAATGAGATTTGAACCCTTGCTTGAACCATCAAACTACTCCCTTCCTGAGTGAAAGGTTTGATTCTGGTGAAGTATATACTGCTCTGTCCCACCTTAAAGATCTGTACAAGTGATAAGATCTCTTCTAGAGGTCTCCCTACCACATGCTGCCCTTTACATAGACCCTCCCATCATAGGGCTGAGCGTTATAGGAAAGGCCTACGGTTGTGCAGGAAACACTGGTTGACTTTGCACGTTGGTTTATTGATAAAAGGCATCCCCATGTTTTGTGGAAAGGATACAATGACATCCAGAGACAGCACCCCCAGGCTGCCAACCAGCCAGGGCAGGTGGTGGAGCACATAATTGCCCTCGCTTTGTCCCTTTTCTGGGTTTTTCAGCAGTATACTCAGGCCGTAGGTCAGGTTACCCAAGATCACGAGAGCAAACAGGGAATAGGCAAGTCCCTCTGTCGATTTCCTCTTGAACTGCAAATAACCAACACGAGTTAGAATGAAACACAAGGAAAAGCTGTTAACCAGAGAATCCAACCGAGGTTTCATCCAGTTTGTGGTACCTATCGACCACAAGCAAGCCGATATTCAAAGGTTTAGCGGGGCCTGCTAACAGGATAAACCCCACTGAGAGGGGTATTCAGCAGCACTAACTAGATAGTACCAATGAATATTTATTTATTCTATTTACATTTTTTATACTGCCTTTCTACTATTCAAAGCGGTTTACATCAAACCAAAGATGTACAGGATATGCAACCCAACAAGAGAAACAAGCATAATTAAACTAAAACGTTTGGTGAGTGGGTTGATCGAAACTAGTGTATGATAGAATAGGGATTGTCGACGACTGAGCTGGGGAACTCAGTTGACTGGATCTGGGACAGCCTGTTTAGGTGATGGGCTGTTCCAAGTTGAAGCTGGGCAGAGATCCCGGCGGTATATTAGTGTTGAAGTGTTCCTGGACAGGTGGCTCTTCAGCATTTTCCGGAATACAGTGAGATCAGGGCAATTTCTCAGTTCTGGGGGGAGGGCATTCCAGACACTGGGGGCGAGGAGGGAGAGAGCCTGATTGCAAGTAGAATACTTGCTCCTTGTTTTTAAGGTTGGGATTGCAAGTAGTTTGGATGAGGCCTGTCTATAGGGCCTTTCCTTCTTTAGGTCTTGCTATTAGATGTTTTGAACAAGTTGCAGAATTGTTGTGCATGACTTTGAATGTGGTGATAGCGTTGTATTTTATTCTCGAGTGAATTGGAAAGCAGTGGAGTTGCATCAATATAGGGGGGTAATGTGGGATTGTCGGGGGCTTTTTGTATTATTCTTGCAGCAGTATGAAGGAGTTGGATCACTTGTTTGGGAAGGCCGTGATATATGATATTACAGTAATCCAGAATGGGGGCAATTATTGACTGGCATACCATCCAGAATGGATCAGTGTTTAGTAGGGGACAGAGGTTCTTTAGAGTTCTCAGTTTATGATACGCTAAGTTCGTTGTTCTTTTGATTTGGGCCTGAAAGTTTAGATTCTGATCCAAAATTATGCCCAGGTATTTAACTTTGGATTTAACCTTGATGGTACAATTATCATCCACAAGAATGGTGGTGGAGAGAAGGATGGGTCTGAGAATATATGCCGGGCCTCTGTTTTATCCTGATTGACGAGGAGGTTACTTCCGAGAAACATTTGTATATGCTGGAGAAGTCTGGTTTTCTTGTGTTCAATGGGGTATAGAACATAATATCTGCATAAATTTGATAATGAATATTCCCTCTAACTGCTGCGGCACTGTCTGGACAGTAGTGGGACAATCTGTAGGTGGGATGAGTGTGTCTCAGCCCTTATCCAATTAGCAGCAATTTTCAGTTTGCTAACTGGGTGTCAGCAAAACATTAAGATAGCTATTGAAATGATCTAACCTTATGCATTTGGCAATCCAGAAAGTGGCTGAACATAGCTGCTGTCCAGATACTAAGTGCTGGCCGATATCTGGCTCTGGTGCTAAATATCCAGTTTCAGTTTTGCCCACCACGGCCAGGCACTTTAAAAACACTGACCGCTGTGGGATGAATACTGGGCCCAAGGTTAGAACCAAGGTACTGCCGTAAAGCAGCTGTTTTCAGCATAGTCCTCACAGTATATATATCAGACATCTTCATGCGCCGCCTCCTTGGTATGCAAATCTGTCTCATGTATATGAAGAGCTCTCATACATTGTGGATACCCTGAAAACCCGACTGGATGGGTGTGCTCCGAGGGCTGCGTTAAGAACTGCTTCCATAAAGGTGCTAAGCAAGCCAATCCTGGACTTGTGGTATATGGTTAGTAAATGACTCCATGCCACTTGGAACAGGCTGGACTAGTACTGGGTTTATTCTACTACTCACATGGGAACTTGGTTCTGATTTACTTTGGGAAAGTGGGAACGACATTGGCACACATTACCTGGGGTAAAGCCAGGAGTGACGTGACCTGGAGTCGTTTGTGACTTGCAGCAGTTGTATGATTCTTAGGGACCTTGGACTGACTCAGCTGGCCCCTTATGGCATAGTCTTGACCAGACTTTCACGAGATATTACTAAACAGTGACATGCTGGAGGGGAGGGAGGACGGGTCCCTTGCTGAACTACTTCCAGAGAATGAAGAGGGTCTCACAGAGTGTAGCAGAGCTGCTGAGCGCCCCTTGATCAGAATATGGGACATAGCACTAACAAACCTGGTAGGCTCGCTTCCTGTGCAAAACGCAAAGAGGACAGGTCCGGTCCAGACCCTCCTTTCTAAAATGACTGCACCGCTGTGATCCTCACTATCCAAAAAAAGCCAGACTGATGGCAGACAGGGACCAGAAGGAACCATCCATTATTTTCAATTTCATTACTGTTGGGTTGGATCTCCTTCCCCCTTCACAACTGTGGATCCTCTGAGGCTACCCCATCAGTTCTTTAATTCTCCTACTGTTTGTTTTTCCAGTTCTCCCATGGAAGTAGGGCTGGTCCAAAGGAATCCGACACCCTAGCAGAACCCTTAGCCATGTGCCTCCCTCCCTCCCAATGTCCAGCATCTCCATCTATTCCACACCCCCAAACATCTAGCAAGTTGAATGTGTGTGCCCAGTTTCAGAAACAGCAAGTACATCCCCACCCACTAGCGGGACTGCCCGTGTCTATTCCTGCTCTAGGCATTAGAAAAGCTCGCTCTGCCATCCAGATACCTGGAGGGCATAAAGAAGAAACTACTCAGACACCTCCTTTACTTTCCATGATGATAACAAAAGCGGCAGGAAAATGAGGACAGATGGTTTCTGTTTGGTACAGCCTTGCATGCAAATTACATTCCCAGTCTAGATCACCAGCAAAGATTTAATTTCCACGCCAGTGTTACTCAATAATCCCAGTGGCCAAAATATCCAGATTTGTAGCCCAAACTCTTTTTAGATTTTATCTTTTTGTTGGACTTAAACATGAGAGCGGCTATAATGCAGCTGCTGTCATTAACCACAGTCCTTTTTATTATAAAAGCAAAGCTCTCAGTTTTTCTTATTTTGATTTTTAAATTATCTGACTAACTTTAGTAGACCACTTCTGATCCAACTCACTCTCGCCAACCAACAATATTTGTATGGACCACATTATTGTGTTTTGAAGGTAAACATAATTCCTTCTGTATCAGGGCAATTGTGCTATAATCAAAGTGGCATCACTTTCAAATCAGATTTTTGCTGATAATAAACTTTATTAAAGCAAAAATAGTTTTCCCCAAGAACTATCTACAAAAGGTCCAACACATAATGCTTTGGGAGCTGTGTTGGTAGAACATCTTCCCAGTCCAAATTCGCTAACACGTCCACCGCTTCCTTCTGATCAACACTAGTATATAATAACGTTATATCTCACATCACCAACACATCTGTTGGAATAACATCTGTTACTCAGCCAGAAGAAATAACATAACCTGTATCCAAGTAAGATTTTGCCTTTTTTGCCAATGGCTTCAACAATTTATCAAGAGAGACAGACACTGGTTCCAAAACCGAGTTGTTACCTGCCACTATGGGCCGCCCTGGGGGTTGTTGCAAATTCTTATGAATTTTAGGGACTGCATAAAGGACTGGGCAGGTTTTATTCACCAAAAACTGTGCCTCCATAAATGTAACATATCCCATACATATTTCATGCTTGATCAGGGCCTCAGTTTTCCCCAAGCACCATCTTTGTTGGATCCATAAATCACAATAATGTAGATAGTCTCCAGCTTTTCTTGCTTGAGAATAAAAAGGGACTGTGGTTAATGACAGCAGCTGCATTATAGCCACTCTCATGTTTATTAAGTCCGACAAAAAGAGAAAAATCTAAAAAGAGTTTTGGCTGTAAATCTGCATATTATGGCCACCGGGATTACTGAGAAACATGGACATGTATTCAGCATAGGATAGACATCTCTGCCCCAAGGTTTTCTAGCAGGGACATCTATGTGACCTGCCTGTGTGGCCGTCCATTTCAGAGTCATCCAAATTGCTAAAAATGGGCTGCAATGTACATAAGAACATAAGATATGCCATACTGGGTCAGACCAAGGTCCATCAAGCCCAGTATCCTGTTTCCAACAGTGGCCAATCTAGGTCGTACGTACCTTGCAGTTTCCCCAAAAGACACAGGTTCCGCAATGCTTGTACTGGGTCAAGCATTGATATCCTGGGTCCCTTCTTAATAATGGTTTATGGACCTTTCCTCCAGGAACTTGTCCAAACCTTTTTTAAACCCAGCTACACTAACAGCCTTTACTACATCCTCCGGTAACAAATTCCAGAGTTTGATTACACGTTGAGTGAAAAAATATTTTCTTTTATTAGTCTTAAATAGTTTACCCTGTAGCTTCATTGCATGTCCCCTAGTCTTTCTATATTCTGATAACGTAAACAATCGATCTACGTTTACCCGTTCCACACCGTTCATTAATTTATAGACTTCTATCATATCTCCCCTCAGTCGTCTCTTTTCCAGGTTAAAGAGCCCTAACCTTTTTAGCCTTTCTTCATAGGAGTATCCTTCCATCCCCTTTACCATTTTGGTGGCTCTTCTCTGAACCTTTTCTAATAATGCTATATCCTTTTTAAGATACGGCGACCAGATTTGCACACAATATTCAAGGTGCGGTCTCACCATGGAACGATATAGAGGCATTATAATATCCTTTGTTTTATTTTCCATTCCTTTCCTTATCATACCTAGCATTCTATTTGCTCTCTTGGCCGCCGCTGCACACTGGGCCGAGGGTTTTAACATGGTATCCACAATGACGCCTAAATCTTTTTCCTGGGTGGTGGTTCCTAATGTGGAACCTTGCATCGTGTAACCATAGTTTGGGTTGTTCTTCCCTAGGTGCATAACTTTGCACTTGTCCACATTAAATTTCATCTGCCATTTTGATGCCCAGTCTTCCAATTTATCAAGATCCTCTTGCAATTTTCCACAATCCTCTTGGGTTTTAACAACTTTAAATAGTAAATGTAAAACATCCCTGGCAGGTTTTTATGGATGTTTTGCCCTGGACACTCCAGATTTCGCCTGGATGTCCTTTCTAAAATGACACTTCATAGATTTATGTTGAACCTCCAGATTTTAGAATGATACAACAGTCTTTAATATTATTGCTGCTCCTGGATTACTGTAATTCAATTCAATCTTGTTGGCTTACCTTTTGCACACACTAAATTATTACACATCATTCAAAATACGGCTGCCTGTCTAGTTTCCGGTGTAAAATTATGCAAATCGTAATCCTGCCTGTACTATATTCATTGCACTGCTTGCCAATGGTGTGATGCATCTGACTTAAGGTGGTTTTATTGCTTCATGAATTTCTGTGGCAAGATCTATTTCTTTTCTTTTTATATCAGCACTAAATTCAAGATGGAAGATGGTTTAATATTACACTAATGAAGCCCCTGGCGGGGTGAAACCTACCAGCCAGGATGGGGGTTGACAAACGTTTTTGGCACACCTTTTCTTATTATGGTGGAACATTTCAAATAAAGGTAAGTTGGACGTTTTCCTTCATGACGATACGATTATACATTTTGTAACATGAAATACGTGATAACAGAAGCATGCTATGAAACGACGATGAAAGGTTTGGTCGAGGTGTTTTTATACACACCCTGTGAAGAAATTTGAGTTCCTTTGCTTCTATTAATAATTGTTAACTTACAATGTTTCCTGCAATATAATCTGTGTATTTCTGATTCACATCATGGTCTCTTGCTTATTTGTATTGAACTATTTCTTTCCTCTATAGTACAACAGAATTAGGCAATTAAGGTCTCAAGGCTGTGGCTCTCTCAAATAGTCCGTCTTTTCCAAATACTTGCATCATGATCTTATCTTTTTCCTGGCCAGGAATTAGTTACTGAGGAATTTGGACTCCTTACTGATGCTAGATTTTGATAAAAAGGTTAAGGCAGTCTATTTATCTCAGACATTTAGATGGATGTTTTTTAGATTATATTTGAGAATAGGTATTTATGTTTTATGATGTTATTTTTGTGTTTTACTATTTTTTTTGTTTCATATGCTGATTTATTAAGCCCTTAGAAGTGTTTAGAATTTGTGGCATAAAAATATTTTAAATATATATAGTATTTTTCCCCTCTAAAAGAGATTTACTTCTGGATGTAAATGCGGAAAAGTCCCCTGGAGCTTCTGAGGGTCAAAGAGAGAGATTTGGAAGGGAGAGATTTGGCAGTAAGGCAGCTGCCACATGGGAGACATAACAGTATTGATAGAGCTGTTCTCCTGGTGGGAAATGCACGGCATCCGAACAAGAGACTTACATTAGTGCATATCTGTGGTAGCCTGGAAGTCAGGTAGAACACAGAAGAGACTGAACCAACGGCACATCCAATGATTTCCTGGTTTGTGAAAGGCTAAAAAAACAAAGCAAAGGTTGAGATAGGTCAGGACGAAGTCCTGATGATCTTAATTACAGTTGAAGGGAGTTGCCCTTTAATGCATGAAGGCAGATTCAGCTTCAGGAGACGCTCCCCAGAGTGGAATGTGACTGCATCAGTGTTTGCTAAACGGGGCCTGAGTGGAGCAGAGTCACCCGTGGAAAGTACAACTGCAGCTCTGCTTTGCACCTGGTTTTATGTGTGGTTAATTTTTCCCCTAAAATAACATGCAAAATACTAACTACATACATTAATGCCTCCCCCAACCTAACCGCGAGTCTGCCTGCTTTTTCTTGCAGGTTATAGTATGTGCCAAACAAGCCAGCCTTTTCCACAAGACTGTAAAATTAAGACACAGAACTGATCTCCTTCATGCCAGAAGAGGCAATCAATGCTAGAAGGGATATTTATGGGTAGCTATTGTGCCTTCTGGAGGAGCAGACTTAAAGTAAATGAAGTGCCTTTGGCAGCAGCGTCTATGGGTGGAGGGCTGGGCTTCCAGATCATTGCTTAATAACAATTCAAAGAAAAAAGAAAAATTGCTCAGAATTAAACAAAATAAAAAAATGTAAATCCAGAATTTCAGCAAAGTGTTCATGAGTTTCTAGCAGCAGAATGTCTGCGAGCTGACTGGCTGACAGAACATTCCAAATTATGATGTCACATAACATTCTGCCCAGTTACCATTCCCGTGTGACTTTACTGCTCACCTTTTCATCAGACATGGCAGCCAAGAGAGTTCTGCTCCTGAACTCTGCCACGGTCCCTTCCGCATGCGGATTGGGCCCCCACAGAGAGGCGGCTACTGAAACCGTTCCTAGTACGGTGAACCCAAACGCTATGTTGATGGGACTTGTTACTGGGGAGAGAGAGAGAAGAAAAGTATCACCCTGTGAATCGCCATGATGTGGAGACCCTGTCTCTCTACAGAGCAGCATCTCTTAGGCACACTGGAAACCTTCTTCCTCATATGGTACTAAAAAAAAGCCTTGTATAAGGAGGAATAAACCCAGTGACTGATCCACAAAGGGCTCATCGCTGACTTCAGCTGCACAGGCAGGTTACAGAAGGATCCCTGTGACCAGTGCGGGAGGTTCTGAGACTTCACTAGCAACTCAGCCTAACAATCTGGGCTGCCCACAAGGTACCACCTAGCTTCTCTTTAGTAACATCTACTAGGGCTGCCAACTACCCTATAACCTTATTCTACTGACTGCAGTTTAAAGTGGCTTGAAGCCACTAGAGGCATGTTTACTAAGACTTGCACTGGTAATGTGGGGGTAGGGTCATGGGGGGAGGGAACATGTGCTTCCGTCTCCCTGCAGTTAGTGCAGATCCAGGATGTGAGCGCATCTGATGACTTTGAGGTGGTGTTAAGTGCACCTGCTCTAAGGGCATCAAGCACGATTAGCCTGGGCCACTAATGCCTGCGATGCACCAGCATTGTGCCCCTGCCTAGCACAGTCTCCACCCTAACATGTGCTGCCAAGGTGGTATGGAATTTTTGGCACTAGGGCCCATGCTACCTTTTAGCACAGCGCCATAAATCGCATGCTAAACTCTTAGATGCTTTTGTTATGGGCGGTACATTAAGCCTTAAACAAACATACAAGCATCTTCTGGAAGTTTCTATGAGGTGATGTTCCAAATAAAAAGTACTCAAGGACTTTGCAGCTATGTGTTTAATTTGAAAAATGCCCCCTTAGATGCAGATCTCTCTCATTCATATTCATTGTGGATATCCTGAAATCCTGACTGGCCTGGGGGTACCCGAAGACTGGGTTGGGAACCACTGATCTAGAGCAATCTTTTCCATCTCTCTCATTTGTGCATCACCATCTCGGGTGGAAGATGGACCCTCAGTTCCCTCTGGCAATCACCCTTCCCACACCTAGCCACCAAGCTTTGCAGTCAGGCCCAGATTTCAGTACAGACAACGTAGGCAACTGCCTCGGGGGCCAGGTTTTGATAGGGGCAGAGGACCACCACTGCTGGTGCCACACCAGCTACCAATACCAGCACGGCACTGCCTGAGCATCTGGCTACAACAGCACCTGCGTTTCCGCTGGGATGCGCAGCGTTTCCCGTCGCCCACTCTGCGCGCAATCTGAACACGTGCTGCTAGATCTTTGCATTTCTAATGAAAGAGTCATTTTTTTGTGTGGGGGGGGGGGGGGACCATGAGAAACTTCCAAACACTTTTAGGTACTGTTAGCAATGGGTGGATTGTGGTGTATATCTGCGTTGTCTGACTACTATTTGCTCAGATCTGTGCTGCTGCTATGTGAATTATGCTCTGCTCAAAGAGAAAGTTTCACCCGACGCATCTGGAGCAATTTGTCTGCTGAAGCAAAACCTTGTTCCATCTCCTCCTGTGTGTTGCTTTATCTGACCATCGAGTCGTCTATATGTATTTCATTATTACAGTGTCCTTCGGCAAGTTTAAATGCAAAGGAATGAATAAGGCCGCCATCAAAAAACATTTAGTGGGTTCTAAACCTGAACTGCTTTTTGGTGCGAGACTTGGTGAACATCTGCTGGGATTCAAGGAATCAGAATATCTGATTTGGATCACTTCTTAATCAATCATTCATAGAACATTTTGGTCTAACTAAATACCCCACAGGACCCTACACAGGGGAAGCTGCTCTATAAATTCTTACCGTATTCAACAATCCTGTGAAACACAAGCACTGCCCAGCAACAATAATATTTAACTTACGTTCTCGTGTCCTTTGGTTCCTGAACTTGTAGTAAACATAGAGAGACAGCATGAAGACGTCGGCCAGCACGTAGTAAACTGCGGTGTACGTCTACAAGAGAAAAATTACCACAAAGCTTTGAGGCTGGATGGGAAAGGAGAGGATAGAGACCAGGGGCAAGAGGACAGCATCAGATAAAGAAAGGCTTGAAATCCAGATCAAGGCTCAGTTCCTGCACTGGACACTCACATCACAGGCTGCTAGTGCTCGTATCTCTCAGGTGGAAAGTCTGCATGTCAGACCAACAACTTACACCCGAGAGACTGAACATATTTTTCCTGGCAGCTCCCCCCAGGTCCTTCATACTTATTTCTCTCTTAACCAGAGCTTGCTCTAGAGACTTCATTCACACCAAGCCGAGGAGGGGGCTTCCCCCTATCTAACTCAGCCTCTGGCTATGGAATGTAGATCCCTCCACGATCCAGGAGAGGTGCATTTTCCAGTGGGCCTACAGATATCACTATTGAGTAAACAGCTAGGTCTCCCTCTCTTCCGGAGGCTGCCAATACTTCCTTTTCAGCAACCCCCTGCCTCAGGGGAAGAAGCAGAGTTTGGGAACCAAATGAGGATATCCTACAGAGCGGCATATGACAATTATCTGCAGTAACTGGGCTAGTTACGAGGAGGTGGGGAAACCACCATCACAAAAGAAAGCCTTGACCCTTGCATCTAAATGCCGGGGAGTGGTGTCGAAGCAGATTCCAATGGGTAGAAAACTCAAGAGTCAGTAAAAACAAACATGTACTCCAAGATGTAAGATCCTGGCCAGTGGCCCTCAGAGTCAGGCCATTTTGAAGCTGAAGCAGTGGTGCAATAATGAAATATGGGGCTCTTCACAAGGCCCCATATTCAGTGACAGCCTATTGCCCCCCTGCATCCATGAACGCCCCATGACTACCCCCCCAGCCAAGCCAGCTCCCTCCTCCTGTTGCAGGTTCAAGCTACTTTTAGGCCCATGTGCTATGACCATCGCAGGACCCCTCTGGCAACGAGGCCTCAAGCAATCACAGCTATTGAATTCTCCTAAAGATGGCCCTGAGAGACAGCACCTCCCAGAAAGTAGGAAGATCTGTAACAGTTCCACTGGTCCTGTCACACCCATGGCAATAAATGTTTGTGCATAGGAACTGTGTATCTAAACACCATCCAAAACGCACTCGAAATAGGGGTTCCCTCAATCACATCCGATACCCCGCCAGAAGAGATCACTTCCTTGCGCTCTGGGCTAGTAAAGCCTAGGATGAAGTCTGCTTCTATCACCCTGTTTCAGCCTGGCCGAGCCCCATACTCAAACCACACAAGAGGCAATGGAAAAGAGGCTTCATAGGATGAGGGTGAAAGGGGGAGACTCGGGAGTAAAGCTAAGGGAGTATTTTTTTATGACAACAGCCTCCTTGAAGAGGTGGTGGATGCAAGGATCATATTCAAGAAAATTTCTACAACTGGCCCATAAACACATGCAAGTAGCCCTTCAGTTGTGCAAACCATGGCTCTGAACTCAAGCTTATGGGCTCCCCACTTCAGATGTAGTGCAGTCTGCTCCATTAATTTTCATCCTACAGTAGGCTTGTCGCCTGTCATTGCTTAGAAATCGCCTTACTCCAACAAGCTTGAATTCAGAGCCATGGTCATGGGCTCATCTGACTCCTGCCAATGGGCTCTTACAGCGAGTTGGGAAATAGCAAATTAGTAAAGGGTCTCTGTTAAGTCAAATGTCTGTTCAGCTATCACTTTGTCTTGGACTGACTTTCATTCAGTTTAGAAGTACCTGGTAGAATCCCAAAGAAAAGTCAGTCCTTTTATCTTATGCCCAGAAATAACCAGCAATGTCCATCTGATCATTCCACTTATGCAAGGGAGAAAAGGATCTCAGTAACTCAAAACGGCTTAGCAAGGTTGCTGCCTACAGTACAAAGACAAGGCAGAACTTATCAAGCCTTAGTATACAGACGTCACCATCACGGATCCTGAAAAACTCCTCATATGCCAAATCTTGAATCACTTTAACAAATTTTAATAATCAATCTTTTAAAAATATTATTTGAACTATTTTCTCATTGTTACTTCACAGCTAACCTTCACTTTCTCAGAGCATGCAAAGAGGTTCCTTCCAACGAAATGCAGAATATGCCACATTTATCAATGCTACTGCACACTTATCTGCATTCATCTTAAGAAACTATCTGCACCAGTAGCAACGTCCCAACGCCACCGCAAGACGCCGTCAGGAGCGTTTCGCCTTTAGCTTCTTCAGGAGAACACTTGCCAACAGAATCAACTTCTCAATAGAAAAGGCAAATGCTGTGGGAAAGAGAAGGCTTGTATAAGTCTCCAGTGAGAGTCACTTGGAATTCTGGAGACCGCACCTTCAAAAAGATATAAACAGAATGGGGTCGGCGCAGAGGGTGGCTACCAAAATAGGCAGTGGTCTTTGTTATAAGGCATATGGGGTTAAACTTTTTTTTTTAGTGCCATCAAGTCAGTGCTGACTCTTGGTGACCCAGCTACCTCTGGGTTTTCTTGGCAATGTATCACGGGAAGCAGATTGCCAGGCCTTTTCTTCCGAGGCAATGGAGGGTAAAGTGACTTGCCCAAGGTCACAAGGAGTGCCAGTGGGACTTGAACCCTTGATCTTCTGGGTACTAAGGCAGTTAGTTGCTCTAACCACTAGGCTACTCCTCTACTTTGCAGAAAAGATGGAAGATAGGATACAGACATTTAAATACCTTTCAGATATAAATGCACAGGAGGAGGCCCTCCTCCTGCTGAAAGGAAGCTCTGGAACGAGGGGTCGTAGACAGACTCAAGAGTAATCTTTACAGAAACAGTGGTGGAGGCGTGCAACAGCCTCCCAGTGGAAGTGGTGGATACAAGAACTGCATCTGAATTCAAGAAAGCACAGGCCAAATACAGAGGATCGCTGCGGGACTGTAGATCTTTATACTGTAGTTCTTATGAATGGGTCGACTAGACAGCGCTGCCTTAACTCCGGATATTCAACGTCACGCCGACAGCATCGAGTGTCCGGTTTGGGTGCCCTGGGGAAACCGCCGCACAGCCTAACCGGGTAGCGGTGATATTGGACTGCTATCCGGTTAGCATCCACGGCTAAGACTAGGCGAGCCAAAAGCGCTACCCGGTTACCGCCGTTCTCCGCCCCCCAACATGCCCCGATGCCAACTGGATAGCATCAGGCGCATAGGGGGCAAAGACAGGGATAGCTGATGGCACTACCCGTGTATATGCTGTTGAACATCCCCATCTAAGGCATTTACGTGGTTTACTAGGCTGTAAACCTTGTAAGTGCCCTTCGAATATCGGGCCCATACTGTCATTTTCAATGTTTCTAAGTGAAGGCACAGGAGTTTCAAGGCTGGCTTTAGGATGAACAGAGCGACTGTCCAGAGTGCCGCTAAGAGCCCCAAGTTTGCATGAACCAGGAGTTCCGAACAGTCCCCTGCTGATTCATCCTATCCCTCCTATCTGGGGGGACAAGGCCAGAAGGAGATGCCCCCTCTGTTTTGTGGCTGCCTCCCCACCCAAGTGCTGGCTCTGGAGAGGGTAACTTACACAGAGCAAATTACAACCCTGACCAACTTACTGGGCAGACTGGATGAGGCATTTCAGTCTTTATGTGCCGTCATCTACTATAAATAAAGGAGACCTTTTCCTCTTGTAGTTTTGGGTAAGATCCTATGATAATTGTATTTTCTCTTTTTTTTTCTACATTTCTGAGGGTTTGTAATAGTTCAGCTTTTAGTTTCAGATATTTATCATATACAAATGTGTTCATAATTGTCTTTCGTACTGTAGCTATTCAGTGGCTCGCCAATTTGATCCCGAGCATTAGTGTGGACTTACCAGCAGTGGTGGTTTTCTGCCAGATCATGCCAGGATTGAACTGGAACCAGTTGAGAAGTTGATTCTGTTGGCAAGTGTTCTCCTGAAGAAGCTAAAGGCGAAACGCTCCTGACGGCGTCTTGCGGTGGCGTTGGGACGTTGCTACTGGTGCAGATAGTTTCTTAAGATGAATGCAGATAAGTGTGCAGTAGCATTGATAAATGTGGCATATTATGCATTTCGTTTGGAAGGAACCTCTTTGCATGCTCTGAGAAAGTGAAGGTTAGCTGTGAAGTAGCAATGAGAAAATAGTTCAAATAATATTTTTAAAAGATTGATTATTAAAATTTGTTAAAGTGATTCAAGATTTGGCATATGAGGAGTTTTTCAGGATCCGTGATGAAGTCTGTATACTAAGGCTTTATAAGTTCTGCCTTGTCTTTGTACTATCGACAGCAACCTTGTTAAGCCGTTTTGAGTTACTGAGATCCTTTTCTCCCTTGCATAAGTGGAATGATCAGATGGACATTATGGGATTCCACATCCAGTTACCCTTTATGGTGTCATAGTGGAATGATGTTTTCATTTTTTGATCTGTGATCTTGCTTCGTTCCATCAGTGGCATTTTTGTTTCTGCGATTTGCAGAAATAACCATTATCTTCCAAGAAGGCAAACTCTCACTTCTAGTAGTAGTCTGGTGATAACTGTGGTTTTCAAAATGTACCTGCACTAGAATACTCTGCCATAAATTCAAGTCTTCTCGCCTAGCCTTTCATCTAAGGCTCACATCCAGTTAGCTCCCATAATCCCAGAAGCGGATGAGTGAGGCACTCATGGACAGACTGTTTGAGACCTCGTCTAGTGGCCTAGCATGTTTACGAGGCTTAAGTGACGATGTACGTTCTAAGTTAGCTGACTCCAACGGTACTGCAGATTCCTTATCTAGTAATTGGGTAAAAGAGATAGCGGGCATCCCTCTGTTCTACTCTTCAACATCTCTCTACTGTCCCACCTTCATCAGGAGGTGCCTGCAGGAGCCACATTAGGTCTCTGATCCACGCTCTACTCAGCCAATCCGACACCACCAGAACAATCCTTCCCGGGTGGCATTCTATACACCGTATCACACGTCCCACCAAGGTCTATGGAGGAAACACAAACAGCAAGTGCTGACTTGGCCAAGGCTGGGCCAGGGCATTGATGCCCTCGTATCTCATTTCCATGTGACGACTAAAGCAGCAGCAAACTCTGGCAATGGAGCTGGTCGCCATGAGATCCATTTTGGGGTGACTCCAGAGATGCAGAATCAAATGAAATGCCTCCTGACAACTTCCATTCTCCGAGATCTAGAGAGTGCCGGCTGAGGAAGTCCACTTCCACATTGTTCATCCCAACAATGTGCTGAGCTGACAAGGCTGGGAGGTTCTTCTTTGCCCCGGCAAGTAGGAGAGCCATCTCCAGAGCTACCCCGGCACTCCTCATACCACCTTACCAACTGACATAAGCCATCTCCGTGGCATTGTCTGAAAACACTCGAACTGCCTGGCCTTTGACCAGGGGCCAGAAACGCAGATGGGCTATCCCGATGGCCCTCACCTCAAGATGGACCACACCACCACCCTACAGTTCCAATGGCCCTGGGCCACATGGGTCTTGGCAATGGACACCCCAGCCCGAGAGACTGGCATCCGTCGTCAGAAGGATCCAGGAGAATCATCCAGCAGCATGCCCTTCCTCAGATGAAACAGCTGCTACCACCACTGCAAGCTGGCCTTCACCATAATTGGGAGTGGGAGCCTGCACGAGAACTCAGGAACCACCGAGTCAGCACGGACCACTGGAGCAGCTGCATGTGAGCAGGTGCCCATGGTACCATCTCTATGGTCACTGCCATCTATTCAAGGAGGGAAGATAATCCCAGACTCTGGGAGCCTGCTGTGCTCAAAACAGAGCCAGGCAATCCAACAGTTTCTTTGATTTTATCCTCTAGCAGGAAAACTCTACCCACAAGAGTGTCAAAACATGCTTCTAGGGACTGGGAAGGCCACGGCGGGCTCTCTTTACCAGACTGATCACCCAGCCAAGGCGCTTCTGAAAGGAGTGGGCTCAGGTGAGCCAGTCGTCCAGATATGGATGGACATAGATCCCTTGGCACCACAGCCAATACTATCATGACTGTGAAGAACGTCCCTGGGGTGGTGGATAGACTGGAAGGGGGGGGGTGAACAGGTAGTGAGAGCCAAGCAAGGCAAAAACGCAGATACCTTTGCTGATTTGCCCAGATCGGGATATGAAAATTCACCTCGGCCAGATCCAGAGAAGCCAAAACTCCCCTCGACACACTGAATCACGAAGTGCAAGGTTTCCATCTGGAAGCTTAGGATTTGTAAATGCTCATTGACCCCCTTGAGGTCCAGAAGAGGCCAGAAGGAACCATCCTTTTTTTTGGCACCATGAAATAGATGGAGTATCTGCCCTTGCCTCACTTGTCGGGAGGGGGGGGGGGGCATCACTGCCTTTAGGAGCAGCAACTTGTCCAAGGTGGTCCCACACAGCTGCACTTTTGATCGCAGACTCACAAGGGGAAATGACGAAGGCATCTGGAATAGACTCTTTGCATTCCAGGACCATAGCCAAACTGAATGGTGTCTAGCACTCAGCAATCCTTGGTAACCCAGACCCATTCCTGAAAGAAAAGGCGAAGCCTGCGTTCAACCGGAGGAACCAGGGAATATGCCCCATAACCTTCACTGCGCAGCCTGGGAGGGTGCTCTAATGGAGGGGGCAGAGTCCCTGGGCCTATGCGCTCCACAAAAGGACTGAGAACGAGCCCAAAGCCCAGAAGCAGAATCAAAAAGAGGTTTTCCAGGTCACGCAGGGTCTATCGCACGCCGCAGCACCCTCGCAATGTTCTCTTTAATCTGCGCCGGGTCCTCCGCCGGCATTCCTGCCGGTGGGGGGAGGGGCAGAGCGTTGATCACTCTGCACCTCCCCCCGCCGGCAGAACCAGCGCAGGTTAGCAGGAACATTGCCTCCGTAAAGAGTGTACAATGACTGGAACGTATTAAACTTGTTTATCGGTTGTGTGCAGTTCCCGAAAAAAAACTAAAAAAAATCTCTGTATTTTATTAAGAACAATAAATTGAAGAAGCAGGGGAGAAGTACGAAGAATCTCTGAGGGAGAAGAAGGGAAACTGTAGAATTTAGCACTCGACATGAACGGGCAGCTGGCATTGTTCTCCGCTTCTAAGACTCAGCACTGCAATAAAGCAGACAAGCTGTCAACAACGCCATCACTACCTTACCTCCTCCTTATCTGCATGTAGCACGTGAGCAGACCTCACCTTAAGTCACCCAGCTTAGTTCTGCAAAAGCAGAGTGCAATGAGCTCTTAGAAGCTGCAAGATCACTTCTCTCTGCGCCCTTCTCTTCTATTGCTAACTCCAGACTTCGCTCCTTTCACCCTGCTGCTCCTTATGCCTGGAACAAACTACCTGAGTCTTTAGGTCAGGCGCCTTCTCTGACCCTTTTCAAATCCAGGCTGAAAACTCACCTTTTCGCTGCCGCTTTCGGATCTTGACTCACCTGATCTCCTTTGTGTTTCCTCACCATTCCCCCTAGATGGATCCCATGTCTACAGCTACTGTGTTGTCTGTCTTGACTAGATTGTAAGCTCTGATGAGCAGGGACCATCTCTTACATATACCTGTGCAGTGCTGCGTATGTCTTATAGCGATATACAAATGCTCAGTAGTAGTAGTAGTAGTAAGATCTCAGTTAAGGAATGAGAGTCATCGGTGTAAAATGTGGAAACCCCTTCTGACGCTGTGCCGCTCTGAAACTCGGCTAATCTCTACCCTCAACCCCAGGGACACGTTACTTAAAACAATGAACAATATACCTGAAGAGGTAACTGATTGGCAAGAAATGCACCAACAAAATTACAGGAGTCTCCACCAAGCCATCCCAGCAGGAACCAGATGGACAGAGCTTGGTCCATGTTGCCCGTCTTACAGGATTTCCAGTACTGGCTGCAGAGAAGAAAGCAAAAGCGCATTAAATATTTCTGCAATGATCACGGGTACTAGATCCTAAGACTGAACTCATCACGGTAAACTCTAGAAGCACACAGAGATCTTGGGCTATGTCCACATGCATGTACATAGAGTGACTCAAATATAGGTTTGTCTGCAGAGAGTTAAGACCACATTAAATTTAACAGAGCTAGAGCAAAGCCTCACTGGAATCCTAATACAAAGAAAGACTCCTTAGCTCACCAATCTGCAAACTTCTTTTTCTGCTCGACTACCAGATCTTTCGAGGAAACAGAGCAAGAGGAGGATGACAAGAAGGGCAAGAGGAGAGGCTGCAGAACAGATTGATCAGAGAAGGCCAAACAAAGAAATGTCTACCCTCGTCCCCTCAAGCTACCTAATTGCTTGTCATTTGAGGTAAAAAAACTGATCGAACCATGTCCCCTGTGGCCCACACCCATGTCAGTGCCTATGAACATACGATGTACATGCAGAAAAAGCACGAGGCTGCATTTCAGCTCATACCACCAGGGCTCAGCAGTATTTGCTGGGTTTGCAAAATGTTTATTGCACACATCTGACAAGGGGGATCTCAATCAGGGCTGCAAACAGGCCACATTTTCAGGATGTCCCAAATGAATACTCATCAGCTGAATTTGCGTATATTTGGTCATAGGGCTTGGACAACCTGAAAATAAGACCTGTTTGGGGCCTTGGAGGATTGTCATTAAGAAACGTCTAGTCTAGGGTCCCTCTTGGACCATGCTGGCACAGTTCAATTTTTCAAGAGAAATCTGTTTGAAGAGAGACCTAAATAAAAGGAGCCTTTGAGTACAGAGGGACCTGGTGCGGTAATGAAACATAGGGATTTGCATAGATTCTGCACGTACTAACTCTTATAGCAGCCAAGCCCAGAAATAGCCCTAACAGCTCTGGAAGAAAGGTAGGGTCTTTATCTTTGCCCTGCCACCATCTTGTAGCCTGATCCAGTCACATCCTTCACGTCTAGCTACAACAGGACTTGCATTCACCCTCAGGTATTTGGTAAGCTCCAAGACTAACAAATTACAAAAGAGAATTTTGAAAACCAATTCTTCAAAAATCTAAGTTCACAATGAACTGCAAGCCCAGATTCTTGCGCATGCAAACAGCAGCAGGTTTCCATCTAAAGGGCCTGCTCTCTACAGCCACCCAGACAAGGTGAAAGGACAAAAGTACATTTAACAGAGACACAGAAAAGACCCTGTCCCACAGAACGATAGCATAAAAATCTCAGAGTAACCCCTTATGGGGCATTAAGACTGCACACACAAAACAAAACCAATGAGCCTCACAGGGGGTTTAAAGTTACCCACTTTAATTGCACGTACATAAGCTTAATGGTAAGGTCTGGTCTTTGCTATGTTGCACCAATGTGCCTAGCAAGGATTGGTTTTGCCAGTTGCATTTGTAGCTGTTTGAAATGTTGGGAAGTTCAAACCTTTTATTGGTTTAGTTGTTTGCACCCAAAGCTGGGACCAACTCCAGTGGCAGATGATTAGGATTCTGACGTTTAGGGGTTGGGTTGGAATTTGGGAGTCTACATGGACTCAGAACCAAGGTCGAGAGACCATATTTCAAGGTTGATAAACTCATCCTCTCTGGTATTATGCATGGTCCACCGATCGCATCTTTACTTTTCATGTTAACTTGACAAATGTTACCCAGGCCTTACTTTCACAACTATCTAACACAGTGTTGTTGGGTCTGCTGGGTTTTTTTTGTTTACACCATCAAAAAGCAGAAAGACTAGGGGACACGCAATGAAGCTGCAATGTAATCCATTTAAGACTAATAAGGGAAAATATTTTTTCACTCAATGCGTAATCAAACTCTGGAATTCGTTACCAGAGGATGTAGTAAAAGCTGTTGGGGTAGCTGGGTTTAAAAAAGGGTTCCTGGAGGAAAGGTCCATAAACCATTATTAAAGAGGACCCAGGAAATCCACTACTTACCCCAGAACAAGCATTGTGGAACCCGTGTATCTTTTGAGAACCTGCCAGGTACTTGTGACCTGGCTTGGCCACTGTTGGAAACAGGATACTGGGCTTGATGGATCTTGGTCTGACCTAGTATGGCAGTTCTTATGTTCAAAGGAACATTGGGAAACTGCAGCTCTAGCGTTTGACTATCAGGCCCTCTGTAAACGATAAGTAGAATCTTTATCATGCCACTTAATACACCGCCCACAGAGATGTATCAGGGCGGTTTGCAATAAAGGTGTTTGCTGCAAAAACAAAGGCAGAAAGGAATGCCAGCTAATATAGGAGAGAGGAGACAGTCATATGACAGAAAAAAAAAAGGGCGAGGAGAGGGCAGGCTGGACTAGGCCTGGGAAGGAGGAGGGACGTCAAAGGCTGAGAGAAAGAGTTTTTAGTAGAGTTTTGAATTTGGGAAGGAAGGTTCCAGACGGGGTGCAGAAGGGAGGGAGTTCCATAGGGCAGGACAGAAGAATGCATAATTGTGAGACGGATGGGAGATGGAGGCGGTTAAGGTAAAGTGAACGGAGTGAATGTTGAGGAGCATGAAAGTGGATAACATCAGAGAGATTTGGGAGGCACTGGAGTAGAGGATTTTATGGATGAGTGTAAGTAACTTGATCTGAAATTGGAATTTAACGGAGAAGCCAGTGAAGGTGTCTGAGGAGGGCGGTGACATGGTCAAAGCAAGAGGCATGAGTGAGGATATGGGCTGTGGTGTTTTAATGGAGTTGGAAGCGGTGTAATTGATGTTGAGGGGAGGCCGGCTAAGGTGACGTTGCAATAATCAATGCACGCAATAACCAGGGAGAGCGTGAGTGTGGTCAGACAAAGGATAGAAAAGGACGAAAGACACTGATTTAATGCAAGAAGTGGAAGGAATTGCAAATAAGTGAGGAAAGATATCCATGGAAGGATAGGACAAAATAATAAAGGGAGGTGATGAGAGGGACAGGGGCATCAGAAAGCAGGCGGACTACGGTGGGACAGGAGCTACCAAAGGTTAACCAGACTGCGGCAGTCTTGGAGAAGTTGAGATGTAGGTAGTTTGAGAACATCCAGGAACTTATTTGGGTGAGACAGGAGGACAGAGCCTTGGGGGGACACCACAGGAAAGAGGTGATGGGGAGGAAGAGGAACTCTAGAGAATTGAGAAGGACCTGGAAGAGAGGAAAGAATAGAACCATTGCAGAACTGTGTCCCGAATCCCGAAGTTGTGAAGGTGAGTGAAAAGAGTGGAAGGCAGAGGACAAATCTAGTGAGATGACCAAAGAAACATCACCACGATCGTGGAAGACGTGTAGCTCGTTCAAGAAGAGAATAGTTTCTGTGCTGTGCCCGGGTCCAAAGCCTGGCTGACAGATGTGAAGTGCATGAGTTGAGTCAAGATGTGAGGACAGTTGTGTGAAAACCAGCTTCTCTAGAACCTTGGCGAGAAAAGGACGATTTGAGACCTGGTGCCAGTGAGCAGGGATGGAAGGATCCAGAGAAGGTTTCTTTAGGACAGAGTGGATCAAAGCATGCTTCCAAGAAGAGGGAAAGGAACCAGTAGACAAACTGGTATTGAAAATGGTGAGTATGTGTGAGAAGGAGAGCCAGGGAGGTTTTGAATAACCAATGAGAAAGGATGAGATCAGAAAGGCAGGTGGTCTTGAGAGAGGAAGCAAGGACCTTTGTTAACTCAGCAGAGGAGACAGGGTGGAAGGAGGTCCAGATATGTGAAAGTGAGAGGTTTGAGGGACCAAGGAGCAGTATCTATCAGGAGGCCAGGAGAAACTGGAAAGAGGGGCAAGGGGCAGGAGGGGAAAGTGGAGCTAAGGGATTGAACTTTATCTGAAAAGAAATCAGCAAGCTGGGATGGGAATGACAATTGTGCACTATAAAAGCATGAATAAATTAGTCGTTTTAGGATTTAAAATGCATTTAAACGGCACATTCAGAAGCAAGTTGCTAATATGATATGTCTGGCAGAAACTCCCCGCTGAATAAAATCCATTAAAAGCAGATCGCATTGCATCCGTTCCTCCGCAGCCCACTACGCTTCCTTGGTTTCCTTCTTGGGGGTTGACTCTGCTCTTTACTCCAGCTCAGATTCGTCATATGGTGATGCGGCAGCAGTAAGAGCGCCGGCTTAATAACAGATCGCGGGGAAGCGAAGGGCATGATGAGAAATGCAATGGGCAGGAAGTGGCATAAGCGCCGCAGCAGCCGGTTTCAGCCTCCTTTGGCTAAGAGGAGATGTGAGCTGAGGACTACAGACACCATCCGGGAGCGAGAAGGCGACACTGGCACCAGCGTCACAGAACCGGGGCGATCGAATCTCTCACACAGGTGAGCTCTGACGTCACGGAGGCCCCGATCAGGCGAGCTCTGACGTCAGGCACCGCAGCCCTGATACTCACGGAAACGCCGCCGCCATGAAGCAGAGGATGGAGAGCAGCCCCACGATCACACTGGCCACGTCGCGCTCATCCTGGGCACATTCGTGAAACGCGTTCCAGATCCACAGAGACCCGTTAACGCAATCCGAGAAATTCCCGGTCCCGAAGCCGGAGCCCAGGGCGCCCCGGGACATCGACACGGCCATGGCAGAGCGTCGCCGGGATTCGCTTTCCCGTCACGTGGCTACAAAGGCGGTCAGCTGATTCCGAGTCTAGCCCAGGCGCGCAGATGCGCACGTGCACAATAGCAGCACCGCCTACGTCCAGGAGGGACTCTGAGCCGCGCACGCGCAGTTCCTTCACTCTGGGTAGAAAGGGGGTTAGTAACCTGCATGGAGTAGCGCCTTACTGGGCACCCTAGATGTCGTCACATTCGATGGTACTATGACGTCACTAGAGCTCTGGCTGGAGAAGACGGACTTCAGCAGCCTAAATCCCGGCGGCGACGATGCAAGTAGAGGGGATTTCCCCCTCCCGTGCCTATGGGCGCCTCACGCATAAATCCAGCACCGGTCTTTTTCCCTGTCTTTTAGGCCGGAGCAGATACGCTGCTCTCATGTGACTTGCAATTACATTGAGACCTGTTCTACATTCAGCAAGCCTGACCTTGCCATCAGTACTTCTGGGGTCTTGTTCATCTTCTTGTGATTCCATAGGTGTCCCGTTACACTATGTTTAGGGCTTCTGATCCTAGGTGTTTATCTGCTGGAATTTTAGGGGTTTATTTTGAGACAATTAGGTATTTCCATTCGGTTAGCCCAAGGGAACCCTTTCCAGCTGCCCCTTCTGCCTCTATGGGCATCCGGGGAGGTTAGGGAAACCCCTACCCGCAGCCAAGGCCAATCGAGCAGAAGAATCTCTGCAGCTTTAAAAACGGTGCCAGATCAGGCATGCCTGCGCCTGAGGGCCTTGCCAGGGACCCTTAGGCGTGATCCTTGAGCAGGGCATTGAGCAATGCTTAGCGCCATGTTCAACAAGCCTTCTCCCCCAACATTACTTATTTCAGCGCTACTGCAACACAATGCAAACACTTGTGCTAAATAGAACAGCACCAATACATCTATCCCCCAAAAGAAGATGCTGCTAACAACCAACGCCACAGAAGTCAATAGAACTCTCCACAGCAATTTGCTGAACCAAAACCTACAGGAACACTAAATCCTGGAAACAACAGTAGTGTCTGACCAGCATTCCATGAAATACCAGCACGCCAGTTCCAACATACAACCTGAGATACCTTAACCAGCTATCCAACAAATCAACACCACCCACCTAAGACGCCCTTAAACTTCACATTTGAAAGCGCTAAGGACTTGCAGTAAGGACTCAATCCAGCGGCTGAAGTAGATACGAAGGATACAAGCCTCTCCTGCCCTTCTCTAAGCAATATCACACCCCAGCCGGACATAAATAGGTAACACCCATCCAGGCCCTCGCCTCACTGGCCCCCGGGGCATCAAGCAGGTATCTGAGTGGGAATCAGATATTCAAACAAACTGCCCCCTGAAACACCGCCAAAACACATTGTCAAAAACAACACCCCACCTGACAATTTCATTCAAGAAAACAGCATTGAAGAAGAAGCACCCTTGATACAAGAAGCTGACAGGAAAGCGTGGAAATTAGGTGCCACAGGATACACCAACCAAAGAAGAACCATGATCTAATCTCAAACTATGAACCTCGTCAGAAACACCCTCCTGATAACCCCCACCCAAGCAAGAAAGAAAAACCTCATCAACATTGAAAGACAATATCCTAACAAGAAGAGACAATCCTATCAATACCTATGCCACCAGAACTGTGAGTAATCCCCATTCCTATCTCCATATCTTATCAACCACAACAGAGTAAGCCCCATCTCCTACAAATATATAAAGTAATAACCTCAAAATGGATAAAAGAAATACAATACTATTACTTTTTCTCCTACTCCTGCTCCTTAAAAGCGGATACCTAATTGCTGGAGCAACTAATCTGCCTTCCCCCATCTATCTGATACAAATAATACATACAAACAGAGACATAATAAACATAAGCATAAATACAAATTCTCATAATAGACCACGAAGAATAATTCGTATAAACACCACCACCTCTCAGGAGATAGCTTCCACCAAGAAACCACTTCATACATCCTTTGATTGTGCACTAGTTAACGTCTGATCAATCTGGAACAAATTCAACACTATCATAGATTATATACAGAACAAGAACATAGATATTATGTGTATCACCGAAACATGGCTCTCCGATGCAGTAATGTCATCATAAATCAAATCTCATCGCAACAATATACATTACACAATTGACCATTATGAAGAGGTGGAGGTGGAGGTGTTTTAATCATTGCAAAGTCGCATCTAAAATTCAACACCATCTCATCAACCCAATCTAAAGGAAGTAACTCAATAACCATATCAAACAAGCATATAGCTTTATGCCTCATATACATAGCCCCAATTACCAACAACCATTCTACAACATGTCTGCTCACATACCACCCAGAACAAACCTCTCGTCATTCTAAGTGATCCTAAGTTCCCATCACTCCATAACAGTGATGCCTTCCTGGAAGCAATGAAAGACCTTCAATACAAGCAATTAAATACCCCAACACAGAAGGGTGGAACTCTCAACCTTATTTTTGCACCAAAATCACTTCTTCAAAGAACTGGTACAGCATATAACAGTAATCCCGATCCCAAGGTCAGATCACCACATGATTAACGTCTCCATAAACTCTCCCAGAATGATTGAAACCCCAGAACCAATTCACAAACAAAAAAGGAGATTTCAAACTTTCGACAAAGATAAATTTCTGGAAGAAATATTACCAGAACTCAAACAGGACCTAACAGACCTTGACACCACCATTGCAAACTGGAACAAAACTCTCCATAATGCAGCAACTGCACTAGACAAACCAATCCACAACAAAAGGAGAAAACACAACGCTCCCTGGTTCTCAAAGGAAATAAACAATCTAAAAAGACAGCTAAGGAAAATGGAAAGGCTATGGCGCCAAACCAAAAGTCAACAACATTTAGCTGAATACGATGACATGCAAACCAATTACGACAATATGATAAATAAATACAAAAAGGAATATCATGCAAACCTAATAATAAACTCCATTAACAAACCGAGAGAACTCTTCACAATAGTAAAAGGTCTGACAAAAGAACCAACTGAACCAGAAGATCTGAACTCCATATCCCCACAAGATATAGCAGATTTTAAAACTTAAACCATTTGTAAAACCAGCTGAATCCAACTCACAGTACAGCAGTGATGGAACTTGGGACATATCCCACATTCCAACAAGAAAACAACTTGACTTTATTATATCTAAAACCAACACGACAACATCGCCTATTGACCCTTGTCCAGTTAATTGGATTAAACAATCAAAAGAACACCTACTCCCACATCTACAAAAGATCATCGAATCATCCCTTACTCAAGGTTATCTCCCACCACAACTAAAAAGGCATCAATCAGAACAATCCTGAAAAACAACAACCTAAATAAAATGGACCCAAGCTCTTACTGATCTATATCAAGCCTTCCATTGGTAGCCAAAATAATAGAAAAAACAGTTCACCAGTTACAAGACCACATAGATACCTACACTCCATTGGACCCCCAACAATATGGATGTAGGCAGAACCACAGCGTTGAAACACTCATCACATTCCTGATGGACACCCTTATTATTGATATGGACAATATCCACCAAGGCTTCGTTCTATGCTTCATTGACATCACAGCTGCCTTTGATTCAGTAAACCACAACTCCCTGCTACTAAGACTTCCAAGATATAGGAATACGTGGAACCATACTAAACTGTTTTTTCTCATACCTATTTCACTGCCACCAACAAGTTAGAATCAAGAGCCAGCAGTCTAAACCCTTCACCCAACAACAGGGTGTCCCCAGGGTTCAGCCCTATCCACATTACTCTTCAATATATACATACAATCACTATGCAACATCATAAGACATCACAACATCCAATACAAAATATATGCAGATGGTGTTTATGGAAGTAAATACTATAATATCAACTACCCAGATTACTCCCAAATTACAGCATGCCTTGAATCTATGGCAAAATGGCTCAATGAACAGAATCTATACATAAACTTTAAAAAATCAGAATTAATGCATATAACCAAGAACAACACATTCTCTCCGCCTGACTCCAGAAAAATCCTTGATCACACCCTAACCAACAAACTGGAAGTTAAGTATCTCAGGATAACTTTTAACCAGCACCTTAGTTTTCAACCCACATAAAAAGAATAATTAAATCAGTGTACCACAAACTTAGAGCCCTACACAAGCTTAAACCACTACTTGACGGCTATCACTTTTGAACAGTATGCCAAGCCATAGTAACACCAATACTGGATTATTGTAACGTAATCTACCACTGCTTACCTAAAAAGACAATACTCCCCATGCAACTGGTACAAAATATGGCTGCAAGAATCATTATTGGAACAGCAAAGTACAGCCAACTTCACTGGATCCCTGTCACGACACGTGTTAAATATAAGAATATAATGATAATATTCAAAATACTAAATAGCCTGTCTCCACCCACGCTTCAACCACCGATCAAAAAAACGCGTCCAACTACAAGAAGAAGAGGAGCAGACGACGACACCCGAGAAATTCCATCTAGCTTCAGAACCTCAAAGCATTCCACCAGCAGTAGAGCCTTTTCCCTCTACGCTCCCCATCTATGGAATGAACAACCTAGATCTATACGTGCAACCAAAGACCTACTGGATTTCAGGAAAACTGTAGAGACGCACCTCTTCCTGGAATACTATGGCCCCACCATGGAAGAAAGTGACCTATAAGAATTCCTTGAAGTAACTTAATCAACTCTCACTCTCTCTACATCTTACCACTCCACTTGTGATTTACTATCCTGACTTTAAATCTCATTGACCTCTCCTGCAACAAATAAATATCCGTGCACTCAATCCATACTGCAACAATTGTTGCCCCTAGATAACAACTGTTAAATGTAGCCACAACACCCACTGTCATGCAATAATGTAGCTGTATATAGTTTGAGAAGTTAAATGTTTTATACTCCATGTGATCCACCAAATTATTCCTCCCTGTTCTATGTAGTGCTTGTTGCTACAATTGTTATATGTAAACCACTTTGAATCTATGAAAAGGCGGTATATAAAACCTGTTAAATAAGGGAGGGAGAGGGAAGTGGACAATAGATTGCTCATACGAGGCAAATTATTAGAATCTAATAATGTAATAAATATCTGTGGTTGCACCCTCACACCCGATGAAGTCTCCGTCTTAAATAAAGGTTTATCATTTGTACCTATTAGGAAGTATGACCCCTTTGAAATCCAAGTGGATTTATATAAATTTTTTAGAAAGCTTCGTATACATTATTTTTTTACTAATCAAGTTATTCCCGCGGAGAATACATCCTTAGTTAGTAGAAAATCTAAGTGGATGCCCCCTCCACAAATGGATCCCCTTATAGAAGCTTTTGAAAAGATGGTGACGCAACAAGTAGGGGAGATAGACAGTAACTCACAATTATCCTTTCAAAATTTGACATATAATGAAAGATTGGCCATCAAATCCTTACAAAAAATAATGAAATTATTATTAAGCCTGCAGACAAGGGTGGCGCCATAGTGGTGATGGACAAACAAAAATATATAAGAGAAGTTAAAAGACAACTCAATGATAGACGTTTTTATCTCAGGCTGGATGACGATCCTACAGAAAATTTGAAAGCCAGTATAGATAATATAGTTATTAATGCGTTTGAAATTGGACATATTACAAAGAAGGAGAGGGATTTCCTAATAGTAGACAAACCAATCACGCCCACGATGTACATGATTCCAAAGATACAAAAATCTTTGAATAATCCCCCTGGTAGGCCCATTGGATCTTTGTTGGAGCCCATCTCTCAGTTATTGGATGTCATTTTGAGACCATATATCGCTCAAATGTGGTCTCACGTACGTGATTCTTCACATGCAATAGAGATTCTTTCTAGATTTGATGATTTGGGCCCTGATGTTATATTGGTTACATTAGATGTAGAATCACTGTAGACTAATGTACCACAACTTGAAGCTTTGAGTATTATTGAAGAATATCTTCTCATTAGGCAAGAACATAGACGTATCCCTACTCATTTCTTCTCACATTAGCTGAAATTGCGCTACGAAAAAACCTTTTCTGTTTTAGAGATTTATATTACCAGCAAATTAAGGGTGTTGCGATGGGGTCATCCATGGCCCCCGATATCGCCAATTTATATATGTATCGTTTTGAGGAGAATTTTTTTAAAGAATCACCCTTTTGAAAGTAGAGTCAAATTATGGATTAGATACATCGATGATGTTCTTATAATATGGGATGGTCCAATGGATGAGTGGTTAAGGTTTAATACATGGATCAATGAATTAAATGAACACTTACGTTTCCAAATAACGTATGATCCGGTACAAATTGTGTATTTAGACCTAATGATTAAAAAAGAGGGCACAAAATTTATCACAATGCTATATAGAAAACCCACTGATAGGAACCAGTTACACCAGTTTTCATAATCCTGCGTTAAGAAATAACCTACCAGTGGACAATTTCTGAGAGGCAGAAGAATATGTACTACAGATGCTGATTTTCAACAACAAGCTACAGAATTAAAGGTTTACAGTACATCAATATCCCAAACGATATATAGATAAGGCATACATAAGAGCCTGCAATTTTTCGCGGGCAAAGTTATTGGAACCGCAAGATAAAAAAGCTCAAACTAAACTGGTGTGTCCTTTATTATATTCCCTGCAGTCCCAACACATTGTATCTATTCTTAAGAAAGAATGGCGTTTGATTCAAGCCATTCTGGGTTTTCAAAACCTGTCACTGGTGGTGGCTCATAAACGGAATGTCAATCTCCGTAATCTCTTAGTCCCTTCGGCATTTACTGAGACGAAAATGTTGTCTATACAAAAGGGACAATATCAATGTGGTCATTGCTCGGTTTGTATAAACACATTACCGGTGCGCAAGTTTTTTACTCATCCAGTCCCGCAAAAAAAAATTTATATAGATGATTTTTCGAATTGTGGTACATCACATGTCATTTATGTTATTTTATGTCCATGCAACCTGCTATACGTGGGTAAGACCACACGAAGCATTCACACTCGTATCGTGGAACACAAGAGTTGTATAAAGAGAAGATTAATTGACAAACCCTTGGTCCAACATTGGATAGAAAAAGAACACAAAACATCAGATTTGAAATTTTGTGTGATCTAGAAGGTGAAGCTCAATTGGAGAGGAGGTGACATCGATAAAACTTATGTTACGGTTAGAACAACGTTATATTTTTTATCTCAATACAATGGTACCACGGTTTAAATATGGAAAGAGATTTTTCTGTTTTCCTTTAAAAATCTTGTTTTTATGTTCTGATATTTTGTTTATGATATTATCAAAATTTACATTTGTTCACTTACCATTTTTAATTTCATTCTTTTGACATTTTGGGTGCCCCTTTTTTGATTATATTATCAATATTTTAAGTTTTTAAGCATTTTTTATAAGTCCATTAGTTCATTTAAAGGACTTGGTTTATATAATAACCTTGTTCGGCTTTGGGTTTTTCGTATTTTGACATTTGTTCTTAATTTACAATTCACATTCTTGTTTTGGTTACCTTGGACTGATTTGCTATGTATGAATCATGCAACTTAAGGGTCCATTTTAATAGTGGCATACAGAATAGCTACAATACATGATCCCTAGTCCTGCATTATTTTAGTATTTTTTAGGATAACATATGTCTTCATTCACTGGCCCCCCTTTTAATCGTTTCAAGATAGTATGTGTTTATTTAAAATAAGTTTACATATACACAGTTCGGCGTGATACGAGGATTGTCTGCAACATATCATTTTTATAATAATTCTTCCGGGTGCATTGTTAGGTTCATTTGTGGCATTTTGCATGATTAGTTTACTTGCTTTCGTTTATTTATTTGTTTTTCTAACCATGCAACATTACGGTTCTTCTCTTTTACACCATCAATCCCACAGTTGGTATTTTTCACATGATCCTACTTCCTATTTTTTCCGGCGGTCAGATAAGCATATAAAGGCACACATGCGTCGGCGTTTTTCAACATTTGCAGTGTGGATGGTGCGGTTGGGGTTCTGATGTCTAACACAGCCTGCGGTAATTGTTTTTATTATACTTTTGGCTGGCACAGCACTTATTTTACATTTTTTTTAAAAATGATGTTTTCGAATTTCAATTTTAATTTCAGAATTCACTCTTCGAGTGTCTATGGCGGTCTCATTGTTTATACATATTAGAACCTCCGCAAGTTTTCATTTGATTTAAAATGCAGTGAGTATATAACACTGGTATACAGATATAGACCTTCCAGTTCTGACAAGTTCTGGTTTTATTTTTTCTTGTACACTGTTCTAATTTGGTTTTAGAGCTGGAGGAAATATATCTGTTAAATTTATTGTATGTGCGGTGTTACCACAAATACTCCGAACGTTTTTGCCGGCATGAAATACGTCGGGATAGTTAGATTGATAATGTGTATGAAGAAACACATAGTTATTAATTTAGTGTGCATTACACATACATCCATTTTGAGCATGTTCCAGAACCTCTTTGGAACGGTTTTCATTTAATCGGGCTTGTGTATTAGTAGCTAGATTCGTTACATTACAATTTGTATTAGAGACAGAAGTTGCACTCTTCATCGGCTTTCAAATTAAGTACGTCTCATTGCACCACTCCTCGGCTCATTTTTTAATCAGCACAATTGGATTTTACAGGGATTGGATATTTTATTAGGTCTTTGACCTTACGATCAGTTGTCAGTTTATTTCCACCGTCCTCAGGTACCCTTTTCTCATTCACTCCTGGTTTTTATTCACTCCTGCTCCTTTGTGATATAAGTATTTATAGAATAGTTTATTTATTTATTTCTTTATTGTTTTATTTCTATACTGATTCACATTGCATTCAATCTTCATCCTTTGGATTTCTCCCCTTTTTGATATTTATGGACATAATAATTATTATTCACTTAGTTTTATGAGTGTTTTTATTTTTTATGATTTCATAATGATAATTGACATGTTCTTAGATTGCACATACTATTGTGTCACAGAGTTTGTTTTAACATTTTGTTTTGTTGATCATTGTTACATTATTTTCATTCATATTTAATATTTATATTTTTTTAGCATGTGGTAACATATGAGGTTTTCTAATGAGTTTCTTATTATTTTTTAAGTTTTTTTAAAATAATTTTATGTTATTAGTTTTACTTCATAGTTTACCTTTCTTATTCGTTCTTACAACTATGCTTTTAACATGATTTTGATGTTCATTATTTATATGTGATTTTTAATGTTTTATTACGATGTTTTTATAGTTTTTGGTGTGCCTCACCCCTGGAGAAGTACTTGACGAAACACAGCCTGTGTCGGGTTTGGCCCCCCTTTTTAAAGGACTAATAAAAGTCGTGTGTTCCAATACTGCCCACGTCTTTGTACTGTGGTCTGTGCCCATCTGCGTGGCAGAGTGCTGTTTGTTTCCTGGTGGCCAGTTATGAGTTCTTACAGGATTGTTCTGGGAGGGGTGGTTTGGGGTGATCATGCTTGTTGGATGTTATTCTCAGGGGAAGCCTACAAACCTGAAAGATAAGTGTGTGTTGGGGGGGGGGTGGGGGTTGCACAGCTGAAGGTTCACTGGGGGTGTTTAAGGTGCTTTTATACTGCCTCTGGCTGCAGTGGGGAAAAACAGAAAGTTCCAGAAGGTTCCAGTTTGATCCTGGCATGATCTGGCAGAAAACCACCACTGCTGGTAAGTCCACACTAATGCTCGGGATCAAATTGGTGAGCCACTGAATAGCTACAGTATGAAAGACAATTATGAACACATTTGTATATTATAAATATATGAAACTAAAAGCTGAACTATTACAAACCCTCAGAAATGTAGAAAAAAAAAGAGGAAATACAATTATCATAGGATCTTACCCAAAACTACAAGATGAAAAGGTCTCCTTTATTTATAGTAGATGACGGCACATAAAGACCAAAATGCCTCATCCAGTCTGTGCAGTAAGTTGGTCAGGGTTGTAATTTGTTCTGTGTAAGTTACCCTCTCCAGAGCCAGCCCCAAAACAGAGGGGATGACTCCTTTTGGCCTTGTCTCCCCAGAGGAGGGATAGGATGAATCAGCAGGAGACTGTTCGGAACTCCTGGTTCATGCAAACTTGGGGCTCTTAGCGGCACTCTGGACAGTCGCTCTGTTCATCCTAAAGCCAGCCTTGAAACTCCTGTGCCTTCACTTAGAAACATTGAAAATGACAGTATGGGCCTGATATTCGAAGGGCACTTACAAGGTTTACAGCCTAGTAAACCACGTAAATGCCTTAGATGGGGATGTTCAACAGCATATACACGGGTAGTGCCATTGAATATTCCTGTCTTTGCCCCCCACGCACCCCAATGCTATCCAGTTAGCATCGGGGCATGTTGGGGGCGGAGAATGGCGGTAACCGGGTAGCACTGCACGGCTAAAACTAGGCAAGCTTTTGGCTCGCCTAGTCTTAGCCGTGGATGTAAACTGGTAGCAGTCCAATATTGCTGCTACCTGATTAAGCTGTGCGGCGGTTTCCCCAGGGCGCCCAAACCAGATATTCAATGCTGTCAGCACGAGATTAAGAACATAAGATATGCCATACTGGGTCAGACCAAGGTCCATCAAGCCCAGTATCCTGTTTCCAACAGTGGCCAGTCTAGGTCATACGTACCTAGCAGTTTCCCCAAAAGACACAGGTTCCACAATGCTTGTACTGGGTCAAGCATTGATATCCTGGGTCCCTTCTTAATAATGGTTTATGGACCTTTCCTCCAGGAACTTGTCCAAACCTTTTTTTAAACCCAGCTACACTAACAGCCTTTACTACATCCTCCGGTAACAAATTCCAGAGTTTGATTACACGTTGAGTGAAAAAATATTTTCTTTTAATACCATGTTTAATACCTTTCTTGACAGTCTGCATTATTGCTTCCAAAATTGTTAATAAGAATCGGAAACTCGTATTAATATACATTCACAGTTTATGTTGCTTCTATGATTTTTATAACCTTTTGAAGATTATGAAAAAACTGTGTTCCAAAAGAACTGTATTTCCAGAGACTTGACTCATCTGGGCTATAAAAGATAAGCAGCCTTATAGCGCTATAAAAATGATCAGTTCTGGGGAGTAGAGAGGGAGGGTGAAGTCAGGAGCATCTCAGCAGATATGTTTTATTGGCTCAAGGTAAGACTACTCCAAACTTGATGCTATACACAGCTCATCATGGTCTTTGGACAGCACTAGCCTTTACCACTATTACGACTATGTATGATTTTGTATAGCGCTACAGGGCGTACGCAGCACTGTACATATAGATGAAAGAGACAGCCCCTGCTCATCAGAGCTTACAACGTGGCTAATTGCTCTTGGTAATCCTTGGGGATTGAAGGAATGGGTAAAAGGGTAAGACAGAAATAGAAACGTTGGACCCTGTGCCTGAACAGACTGCCTGAGTTGTGCATCATGCTCCGTCTCCGGTCCTATTAAATCCAGGCTAAAACAAAATACATCTCTTGGAGGGTGCTTTTAGATCCTGACCTTTATGCTCCTGTATCGCACCCATGTGTGTCAAGACCATCTCTAGTTCCCTCTGCTGTGCGTCTGTCTTGCTTAGATTGTAAGTTCTATCGAGAAAGCAGGTCTTCTAAGACAAATCTGGTTGATTTCTTTGACTGGGTGACCAGGGAGTTGGACCGAGGGAGAGCCCTAGATGTGGTGTATTTGGATTTCAGTAAAGCCTTTGACACTGTTCCTCACAGGTGACTTATAAACAAACTGAGCAGCCTAGGGATGAACCCAAAAGGTACTGTTTGGGTTGGAAATTGGTTGTATGGGAGGCGACAAAGAGTACAAGTAAATGGAGCTCACTCTGAGGAGAAGGAGGTTACCAGTGGTGTGCCCCAGGGATCTGTCCTTGGTCCGATTCTTTTTAACATCTTTGTTAGTGATATAGCAAAAGGGCTGTTGGGTAAGGTTTGCCTCTTTGTGGATGATACCAAAATCTGCAATAGAGTAGACACCCAGGAAGGTGTAGATAACATGAGAAGGGATCGAGCTAAGCTTGAAGAATGGTCTAGAATTTGGCATCTGAGTTTTAATGTTAAAAAATGCAAGGTCATGCATTTGGGTTGCAGCAATCCAAGGGAGCAATATAGTATTTATTTATTTGAGTGTTTTCTATCCCGCTATATCAGGTAATCATAGTGGTTTACAACTGAACAACAAGTACATAGAACATGTTAACATAATAACTGGTGCTGCAATCAATAATTTACATGATTCAGGAGAAAATAACTTATTTACAATTAATATATAAGAAATGTTATGATGCAAAAGCGTAAGTTCAGTGGGTACTGGCAGGGAAGATCATTATATTATGGGTTCGTATAGTTTGAATAGTAGGGGGAGTGTAGTTATTTATTAGGATCCATGTTGAATTGTGGTGAGTTTTGACCAAAATGTTCAGTAAAGAGGTGAGTTATGAGGTGGGAACGAAAGGTGACGAGGTCTGTGATGTTTCAAAGGCTAGCTGGTAAAGCATTCCAGAGCAAATCTCTATTGCTTGTGCATTTTTTTGTTTTACGGAATTCAGATGGAGTAATCAGTGTGTTATGCAATTGCTCTCGTCTTTGTCGGTTGTTAGGTATGACTTTGACTAATTGCGAGAGGGGTAGGGGGTAGTGATCATAAATAACTTGTATTTTATACGACTATGGATGGGTAACCAGTGTAGGTCATACAAGATCGGTGTAATATGGTCAATTCGACGTGTATTGTGAATGATTCGAGCAGCAATGTGTTGTGCCATCATAAGTGGATGCAAGGATATCTTCATTAGACCATGCAATAGACTATTACAATAGTCTACGTGTCGGGTTATCACCTGCAATATCATTCTGAAGTCTGATGGCTGTATTAAGAGTTTTATATGTTGCAGTAAACTGATTTTGTTGACTATTGCTTTAGTGGTATTCTTGATGTGGGTATGGAAAGTTAAGTGTTTATCTAAAGTAACCCCTAAATATTTGACCTCATCTTTAACTTCAAGTAAAACATCATCAATTGGTATGGGCTGTGATGAGATTATAGGTTTGGTTCCTTGTAATTATTAGGCCTTTTCTTTTTTTGTAATTGATATTTAGGCCTATGTTTTTGAGCCATATTGCTATTTTCTTGAAGCAAGATGTTATAGGGTCAAAGTTGGGTGAATTTATGTTAAAGGACATGAACAGCAGTATGTCATCTGCATAGATGGCATGGATCAATTTTGAATTGTTTAATTATTTGAGAGACTGGTTGAATATAAATATGAAATAGGAGTGCTGATAGTGCAGATCCTTGAGGAAGGCCAGTAGTTTGAGGGTAGGAGGTAGAGGATGTGTGTCCAATGGTTACTTGTTGAAATCTTTCAGAGAGATAGGATCCGAACCATTTAAGCGTAGTATCACATATACCTATTTGCATTAGCCGTTGAATTAGAAGGGAGTGGATGACAGAATCTAATGCGGCAGCTATATCAAGAAAAATTAACATGGGAGCTGTTTTCTGTGCTGCCTGCCGCTGAAGGAATCATCTGTGTGTCTGCCTGCAGCCCGGAATTGCCACGGTTACCACTTCTCTCCCCTGGGGACCTATAAATTTTGCATTGCCTCAAGCGCACGGCTGTTGGTGCGTGGCTGGGGGCATGCAACAAGGGGCATGTTTGCCCCTTAGGAGCACTGGGGAGCATGAGGAGTGTGCTGGTAGACCTTGAGTTTTGGATTAGTAAGTGGAAGGTAAAGTGAGTTGTATATTTATGATGCCTGGGAAACAGAAAGTTAAAGGCAGTAAGGCAGTGGTAGGGTTGGGACCTGTGGACAAACACTTAATAGCGAAGCCTGATGTTTCAGAACAGACGAGGCTGCATTCGGTATCATTGGGTGAGGGAGCTTCTTTAAGCTCCCCGGAGCAGACTCCGCCCCTTCCTCCTCAGCTGTTTTTGCAAGACTCTCCTTTGGGGGAGGGATTGGACTTTTCTTTTGGTGTCCTCAGTGACTTGATACCTTGCCCTATACCTGTGCAATGTAATTTGGATAAAGTTTATATTTCTAAGGTGGGTTCTACCGCTTCTTTACAGGATATATGGCAAGTAGTGTCACACACAGAGGCCCTTCTTACTACTATAGTTTTGTGTATTCTCCCAAGAGACTACTGCTAAGTTCCATCAGGTGGATACCATTTTGGGGACTCTAGGGAAAGAGGTCTCTAATTTGGATTCCCAGGTTGTCTTCTTGAGCTCAGCGGGTGTATCCTCTAAGGACAGCCTTTTGATACACCATAAGTTGGAGTCTCTGGAGAACATATTTTGTAATAGGAATTTGCGTTTTGTTCATTTTCCTAAGACACATTTGTTATCGCCAGATATCTTGTTAAGCAAATATTTTAAAGAAGAGTTGTTGTTACCTAATGTTGATGAGATTGTGATTTCTAGGTTGTATTATGTTTCTGATAAGATAGGGCGGACATCTTTGGAGCAGAAGGGGGAGGGAATTCTGGAGTCTCAACCGGAGTTCAGTCTCTCCGCCTTTCTTGAAGATTCGCAAGATATAAATACTAGAACTACTTTGGTGGTTTCCTTTATGAATGATGGTGATAAAGCCTTAATTTTGAGAAGTTATTTTAGATATAAGGATGTTACCTTTTGTGCGGGGAAACTTCAGTTGTTTCCAGAGCTACCCAAGTGAGAAAGAAAGCTTTTTTTGTTACTTAAATCTCATCTGCTGGGTTTATCCGGCACTTTTTATTTACGATTCCCCTGTAAATGTTTAGTCACGTTGCTGGGGGTGAAATATGTTTTCCTTAATCACTCTCACTTGCAGAAACTTTTGGTAAGCAAGGAGGCGACTGTACCCATGGTTGAGGGGTTTATGGTAATCATGTAAGTTACATGGTTTCATTTAGGAGTTATTCATTTTTTTGCAGCTTAATGTGAGGTTTAAATTGCCTCTTTTTTTCTCCTTCTTGTTGTTTTTCTTCTTTCTTTCTTGCTCCCGTGATGTGGGCTACTGTTCCTTGTTCCTGTTTTATTTATTATTGGAAACGTTAATCCTGTATTTATGGAGAATTGACTTTTGTTTGTGTTTTTGATGTATATTGTATAAACATCAATAAATATATAAATCATTAAAAAAATAAAAATTAACATATAGGCTTGGTTATTGTTATCTATTGCCTTAATGATTTTGTATATGGTTAGCATAAATGTCTCCACACCGTGGTATGATCTAAACCTAAACTGTTTGTCGTCTAGGGGCAAATAGAGATCAATGTGATCTTGCAATTGAATGCAAACATATTTTTTTTATTATTTTAGCAAGGAAAGGCAGACTTGAGATAGGTTGGTAGGAAGATGGGCATGATGGGATGATGGAAAGATGGGATGTCCAGTGCTTTGTTTTTTAAGATTGGCTAAATGTTAGTTTTTTTAAGCTCTAGAGGCATGCAGCCTTGGAATAGTGATTTATTTACAATTGCTTGTATAATAGGGGCAGTTTCTGCAATAGAATCCTTGATCCATTTAACTGAGCATGGATCTGCTTTAGATGTTGTGGTGTTCATAGATGCAATTATCCTCTTAAGGGATTCAGGGTAAACTGAATGGAACTTTTTGCATAGTTCTATAGGCTGTGATGAGTTGTGGACAGTTGTACTAGTAGTGTGTGTTTGGGAATTTAATTTGGACATGTAAAAATCAGCAAGTGTTTATGGTCAGGGTGAGCTGTAAGGGACTTAACTATAGCAAATAGGTCTTTTGGTTTATTAATTGATCTCATGGGGAGTTTTGTATGAAAGTCCTTTTTAGTTGAATTAATATGGTGCTGATATTTGGTGAACATGATCATGTATTTGTTCCTGTTTACAGTTGTTTTCTTGGCGCACCAGGAACGTTCTAGCTTTCTAAACTCTCTTTTCATAATTCGAAGCTCATGGGTGTACTATGGTTTAGAGGAATTACCAGCAGAAAGGAAGAGGTACTTATGCCACTGTACAAGTCACTGTTGAGGCCTCACTTGGAATACTGTGTTCAGTTTTGGAGATCATATCTTGCAAAAGATGTAAAAAGACTGGAAACTGTTCAGAGGAAGGTGACCAAAATGATTTGGAGCTTACGTCAGAAGCCTTATGAGAAGAGACTTGAAGACCTAAATATGTACACTTTAGAGGAGAGGAGGGACAGGGGAGATATGATTCAGACCTTTAAATACTTAAAGAGAAATGAACAAACAAACAAACCTTTTCCAAAGATGGGGAAGCTGTAAAACTAGAGGGCATAACATGAAGCTGCAAGGTGGTAAATTGAAAGGCAATGTCAGGAAATATTTTTTCACTGAAAGGGTGGTAGATGCTTGAAATGTCCTCCCGATGGAAGTGGTGGGGGCAAACACGGTGACGGAATTCAAAACGGCATGGGACAAACAGTGGATCCCTTTACAGTAACAGGATAAAAACAAAATAAACTGAAACATATAACTTCTGCACCATCTAACGCCTCAACAAATAGGGGTGTCCTACATGGAGTGGTGGGTTCACCCCTAAACAAAGACATGGAGAGGGGTGGCCTGCACCTACTCTTGCCCTCTTGCTGGGCAGACTAGATGGACCATGCTGGTCTTTATCTGCCGTCATCTATTATGTTACTATGTCATCAGAATATAGAAAGACTAGGGGACATGCAATGAAGCTACAGGGTAAATTATTTAAGATTAATAAGAGAAAATATTTTTTCACTCAACTAAGGTTGCCAATTGGCTCCAGATGTGCCCGATAGGCTTGATCCAGTCCTGGGTTTACTCCTTTGCATGCAAGGACATGTAGTTCTGATTTCTCCATTGCACTCCACAAGAAAAGCAAGACTACAAGTCCCTGCATGCAATGGGGTAAACACAGGCCTCGATCAAGCCTGTCGGGTGCATCTGAAGCCAGTTGGCAACACTACACTCAACGTGTAATCAAACTCTGGAATTTGTTACCGGAGGATGTAGTAAAACCTGTTAGTGTCACTGGGTTTAAAAAAGGTTTGGACAAGTCCCTGGAGGAAAGGTCCATAAACCATTATTAAAAGGGACCCGGGATATCACTGCTTGCCCCAATATAAGCATTGTGGAACCCGTGTCTTTTGGGGAAACTGCTAGGTACTTGTGACCTAGATTGGCCACTGTTGGAAACAAGATACTGGGCTTCTCTCTTACGGCTCTCATCAGCCCCGGCGGGCTTAACAGTGCCGCAAGAAAGGGAAATTCTCCCTTCGCGGCTCTGAAAAGCCTGCGCTTTGGGAGCTGATGCTGCAGGGAGGGCTGTGCCGGGCAGGGAGGGCCCCACGGGACGCTTGATTCTGCCGCTGCTACGGCAGCAGCAGCCGGTTCATTTTAATTTTTTAATCTACCTGGGCTGATGGGGGGGGGGGGGGAGGGGGGTTAGGACTGGTAATAGGTTATGGGGGAGAACTAAGACTGGAAGTGGGTTGATGGGGGGGATTAGGACTAGTAATGGGCTTTGGGGGGGCTAGGACTGGAAATGGGCTGATGGTTTAGGACTGGAGGTGGGCTGATTGGGGGGGTTAGAACTGGTAATGGGCTATGGGGGGGGGGTAAGACTGGAAGTGGGCTGATGGGGGGTTAGAACTGGAAATGGGCTGATGGGGGACTTAGGACTGGTAGTGGGTTATGGGGGGGCTAGGACTAGTAATGTGCTGGGGGTGTTACTAGGACTGGAAATGGGCTGAGTGGAAGGGGGGCTTGAACTTAAAATAGCTGATGGGGAGGTAGCAAGGAATGGAAATGGGCTGAGTGGAAGCGGGGCTTGAACTACAAATAGCTGATGGTGTGGGGGGCTTGGAATGAAAATGGGCTGTGAGGGGAGGGAGCTAGGACTGGAAATGGGCTGAGTGTTGGGGGGCTAGGACAGGAAATGGGCTGATGGAGGGGCTAGGATAGGACTGGAAATGGGCTGTTTGGGGGTGCTAAGATTGGAAATGGGCTGGGTGGGGGCTTGGATTGAAATGGACTCATGGAGGGGCTAGAACTGGAAGTAGGCTCATGGGGGGCTTGGATTAGAAATGGGCTGAGTGGAGGGGAGCTAGGATTTGTTATGGGCTGATGGTGGGGCTAGGAAAGGACTAGAAATGGGCTGATGGAGGGCTGGGATTGGAAATGAGCTGACGGAGGGACTCGGATAGGACTGGAAATGGATGGGGGAGCTAGGACTGGAAATGGGCTGATGGGGGAGCTAGGATAGGATTGGAAATGGGCTGATGGGGGTGCTAGTACTAGAAATGTGCTGATGCGGGGACTAGAAGGGAGCGGATGCTGGATGGGGCTGGAACTAGAAGGGAGCTGATGTTGGGGGAGGATTAGAATGGGATGGAGCTGGGAGAGTGAAATGGAGAGGGAAAAAATATTTTGGATGGGAGGGAAGACAAATCTACAATTGGCCGGGTATTGGGAGAGTAAGTGGAGATTGAGGAGGGGGGGGGGGGGTCAAATTTGAGTGGATGAAGTAGGAATGAGGAAAGAGCAAAAGGAGAAAGATTAGTATGTTAAAGCAGATGTAGAGAGAGAATGGAAAAAAACTAGAAGAGAGAAGAAAGGACAAATGGACAGCAGACAATGGAGAGTTAGCAGAAGACACGAAGAAATCAGAAGAAAGTGGCTGGAGCAATTGCAACCGAAAAAGAAATGCACAAAAGGTAGAAAAATATCTCTTTATTTTGAATTTATTAACTGGAATATGTCAGCTCTGGGAAATGTGCATCATTAACGTCTGCGCTTTGTTTAGTACAAGAGGAAATTAATTTATAGTTTTATTTCTACAGTGTTGTTGTACATTCTAAGTTTGGTTTTTGGCGTTCCCAGTTTAATTATTGTCTTCCTGTTTCTACATTGTGATTTCTTGTTTGATGATGGTCTATGTTCTGCATGTGTAACTGAGCTGAGGTATTCTGTTTATGTTTATTTATTTATTTTATTTATTTGCAGTCTCTTTTATACCGCGCTATTCGACATCAGTGCGGTTTACAATGAACATAAGAGTTGCACATCTCAATTTCGTGATTTGTGCTTACAGTGAAACAGGTATAATAACTTGGGTATACATTAAACAGGAAAATTAAACTTGGGTATGCATTAAGCAGGTATAACAGGTAAAATAGGGTATAAATAACCAGTCCCTTAACAAGGAGACACGATGAATAAATACAGTCTACTTTATGCAACAATATAATGAGTTATGCGGCACTGCATAAGTTTCTCATGGTGGTTGGAGGGGAAGGTGTGATTGCGAGTGATCAGTCTGGGAATGTGACGTGCATGAGTTTGAGGTGCTGCATTGAGATGTGAGAGTGGGTGAGTGTGGGGAGAAGACTGCATCATCGTAGTGATGAAGAAAGAGGTGCCGTTTCAGTGCCTTCCTAAATTGGGAGAGTTCACTGATGGTTCTGATAGTTGCTGGTAGTGCGTTCCAGCAGGATGGAGCAAAGAAGGAGAAGGCTCTGGATCTAGTGAATTGAGAACACTTCGTGCTTGCCTTAGGTAATATGAGAGTATTTGCGGCATTCGATCTCCTTGCTCGATTGGGAAGTGTGATTGAAATTAGATCAGTAATGGCAGTAGCAGGGTATTTATTGATGGCTTTATGGGTCATAATTAGGATCCTGAATGAGATCCTGGCTTGTATGGGTAGCCAGTGCAATTGTTTTAGTATTTATGTAATTCCTATTTGACATTGTCACTTGTTCTTTCCCCAGTAGGTCATGTATTGTTATTCTCTGAGATGTATTGGTAAGGAGAGGGGGGGCTCCATGGGAGGGTAGGCATGCCTACTCTACCATACCAGTGGATGGCCGACCAAAGGTTTGGGGGTGCATTTCGGTTGCCTGCTTTGCCCTGCTGCTGTCACTTTTTCTTCTCTCAGCAGCGGCAGGGCAACAGCAGACAGTCAAAATGTCTTTTGCGGCACTTTAAGCGGGTTGGTCCTTCCCTCTTCTGATGCAACGGCAGAGCAGGGAGGGACAGATGTGCTTAGAGTGCGGGCAACTTGCACATCGGGCGTGTGCTCTCCACCTCTGTCCAGCCCTATGGGGAGGAGGGATTCCCGCCCGATGTACAAGTTGCATAGGGCGCGATTCTAGGTCAGTACAACCCCGGGTGAGCAGGCTGTAAATATTTAGGGCTGATATTCTTGACTATCCAGGGATCGCCGCACATACCGGAGCCGCACAGGTAACCGCATAAGAGAGGGTTTCATCGCCAATCGCTAACTGGGCAGCATGTAATATCGCTCCTGCCTGGTTATTGCTTGTTGCCACCTCTGCCCCCCCCCCACCCCCCTACACACCCCGATGCTAACCGGATAGAATGAGAGCACGTAGGGAAATTAGAAGGGGATATCCAACGGCACCAACCCTGTAAGTACCCTTGAAGATGTTCATTTAAGGCATTTACAGTGTTTAGCGGGTTGTAAACCGCGTAAACAAAGAATCTGGGGCCCTTAAAGTCCATAATGTGACAGGAAGCCTAGGACTTTGAGTCCTGTCACATTATAAACCAACAGTCACCTTATGATCAGCCCACCGTCCCTTCCTCCCGCATACAGGACGGTCTTAACGTCCGACACTCGCAGCTCCTCCTCACCCGAGGACGAAGGTCACAGCCTTCGAAGGCTAGTCTACAAGCGTTCGGCCAATAAAAAGATACTTCCAGTTAACGCCCGCCCCTGGCAGCCATCTAGCCTCGCCCCCTCTCGACTCCTATGGCAAGGGGGCGGGGCGTCGCGGCCACTTGTTATGTATGGCGTGAACTTCTCGCGCTCGGTCGCACTGCTTTCCCTCGCACCTCACGTTCGGTCCTCTTTCGTTCCTGCGTCTCGCGCCATGGCTCAGCCCGCACGTTCCCTTCCCGCCACCGTGCTGGGGGCGATGGAGTTCGGGCGGCGGATGGATCAGAGCGCCAGCGGAGAAGTGTTCCGCGAGTTCCTGGCGCGCGGCCACGCGGAAGTTGACACGGCGCTCATGTACGCTAACGGCGAGTCCGAGCGTATCCTGGGCGAGCTGGCGCAGGGCAAGCAAGGTAACACGCCACGGGGCGCGCGCTCTCTGCCCCCTCCCGGTCCTGCACGTGCACTTGCCCCTGACATCATCACCGGCTGGGCTATGGCGTTCTATCTCCCCTCCCCGTCCCTCAGGCATGCGCAGAAATGTAATTCTGAGGCTTTACGTAAAGTTTACTGTATTCAGTCACTGGGACGGTCCGCACTAGAAATGCTGTTGCGCGTCATGCACGTAGCCCGCGGTTGTTAACCGCCGCTTGTCCGTTCCCCTAACCTGCCCGTTTGAAGGAGCCACTAACATCCGCACTTCGCTGGGGTCTGCAGCAAAGGAGCAGATACCTAGAAACGCTAGTAATAGCTCCGCTGACAGACGTGCGTTATTGGGTTTATGTATAATGTAGACAATGAACACTTTACATTTCAGCTCTCTCGGCTGCATGTACCTAGCCTAAATTCAGATTTGCCTGTAAGGATGAGAGTAAAAGAGCAGTGGCAGTCTTTTTAAGCAGTAAGTTATGTGCTCTAGCCTTACCACTTATGTTCATAAAAGACCTATGAACTTAATGTTTGAAGCTGCTTTGTGGAATGGAGCCCAGTGGCTAGAGCAGTGGGCTAATCCATTGCCCTTGTGATCTTTGGCAAATCCCTTAACCCTCCATTGCCTAAGAACAAAATAAATACCATAATAGGTTAGACCAAAGGTCCATCAAACTCATTAACTTGTTCCCTCAGTTACACACTTACAGGCTGTTGCAGAAAGCTGGCACTGAAGTCCTGTGCTATTAGCTGTGTGTGTGTGTTTTTGTAGTGTGCCTATAGCATGAGACTTTAACACCTATGCCGCAAAGAGCGTGTATGGAAATGAGCTCTGCACAAAAACTTTGGAGTAAAGTTGAATGGAGGGGAGCCAACATGTGCGCAAACAGATGTGCTACAAATGGCCGTGTGTACATGGCGCTCAGCCAATAATAAACACTATTTTGCCAAAAAAAAAATGTTTTTATGAAATCACAAATTAGACCTAACAATAAATGGAGAATGAAACATTACAAACATTAAGATGGGATAATACCACAGAGAGTCGTTAGCAGGGTAGGAACTGCTGGCAGTTGTAGAAAAACAGTGAGCAGAACTAAAAGGGGATATTATAAGGGCAACAAACCTTTTTGGTAGAAAGGTAAATAAAAGGAAAAGGAGGTCATTATGGTTCTCAAAAGAAGTAGCTGAAAATGGGAAGAAAGAGGGAGGCCTTCATGAAATGCTCAGCTTCCTCTCTCTGTGATCTCTTGCAACTATATTTGGAAAAACTTAGAGAAACTAGCAAAGTAGTCAGGAAAGCAAAGATACAAAAAGAAAAAATAGCCAGTGCAATAAAATGTGTGGCTATAAATTTTTTCAGATAAGTTAGTGAGAGGACGAAGGGCAAAAGTGGTATTGTCAGACTCGAGGGTGCAAGGGAGGAATATGCAGAAACTGATGAGGATAAAGCAGAATTGCTTAACAAATATTTCTGTTCTGTGTTTACAGATGTAGGACCAGGAGCAAGACCTCAGAAAACACCCACAAATAGGAACCGAAGCGATGGGGATCTCGAACGATTTTCAGAAGACTGTGTTCGTGAGGAACTAGCTAAACTAAAAGTAGACAAGCCATAGGTCCAGATGGGATACATCCAAGAATACTAAGGGAGCTTGGGATGTTCTAGTGGCTCCACTGTCTGACCTTTTCGATGCCTCTTTGGAGTTGGGAGTGGTGCTAGAGGACTAGAGAAAGGCACATGTGGTCCTTTTACACAAAAGCGGACGTAAGGATGACATTGAGAACTACAGGCCGGTTAGTCTAACCACTGTGGTTAGTAAATTATTAGAAAGGCTACTAAAGGAGAAAATAAAGAGATTTCTGGAGTCCAATGGATTGCAGAATGCGAAGCAGCATGAATTCACCAGAAGCAGGTCTTGTCAGACAAATCTGATAGATTTCTTTGACTGGGTGACCAGGGAGTTGGGACCAAGGGAGAGCCCTAGACGTGGTGTATTCAGATTTCAGTAAAGCCTTTGCCACTGTTCCTCACAGGCAACTTATAAAACAGCACTCTAGGGATGAACCCTAAAGTTACTGATTGGGTTAGAAATTGGTTGATTGGGAGGCGACAAAGGGTACAGGTAAATGGAGCTCATTCTGAGCAGAATGAGATTAGCAGTGGTGTGCTGCAGGGATTTGTCCTTGGTCCTATTCTGTTTAACATCTTCGTTGGTGATATTGCGGAAGGACTGTCTGGTAAGGTTTGCTTGTTTGCGGATGATACCAAAATCTGCAATAGAGTAGATGCACAGGAAGAAGTCAACAGCATGATGAGGGATCTAGCGAAGCTTGAAGAATGGTCTAGAATTTGGCAACTGAAATTTAATGCTAAAAAATGCAGGGTCATGCATTTATTTATTTATTTAACAGGTTTTATATACTGCCTTTTCATAGATTCTAAGTTGTTTACATATAACAATGGTAGCAACAAGCTTTACATAGAACGGGGAGGAATAACTTAGAGTTTCATGGTTGCAAAAATACAAATGGGGGGCTGTACAGTGTAGGGGAAGAGGTACTTCTCTCCACAAAAGAAAAGCGGAACCTTGGGGTAATTATGTCTGACGATCTTAAAGTAGCTAAACAGGTAGAAAAGGTGACTGCGAAAGCCAGACGTATGCTTTAGTGTATAGGGAGAGGAATGGCCAGCAGAAAAGAGGCGATCATGCCTCTCTGTCTCTGGTGTGACTTCATTTGGAGTGTTGTGTGCAATTCTGGAGACTGCACCTTCAAAAGCATATAAGCAGGTTGGAGTCAGTGCGGAGGGTGGCCACTAAAATGGTTAGAGGTCTATGTTATGAAGCATATGAGGACAGACTTAAAGATCGTAATATGTATACTTTAGAGGCAAGAAGGGATGGGGCAATATGATAGAGACCTTTAAATATCTCCATTGCATAAATGCACAGGAGGGTCTCTTTCAATTGAAGGCAAGCTCTGCTACGAGGGGACATAGGACGAGAGTGAAAAAGAATAGACTCGGGAGTAATATGCGGAAATATTTCTTTACTGAAAGAGTTGTAGATGCTTGGAATAGTCTCCCAGTGGAGGTGGTGGACACAAGGACAGTATCTGAATCCAAAAAAGCATGGGACAAACAGAGGATCTCTAAAGGTAAAAAGGGGACTATTGTACTTGATATGGAAGGGCAGACTAGATAGGCCATGTGGTCTTTTTTCTGCCGTCATGTTTCTATGATATAAGTGAGTCTAAAAGAACATTTAAGAAGCAAAAGACATTTATTTTTTGAATGCTGAACTTTTGCTCATACGCTGAAAGATACACGCAGAAAATTATCATGTCATAGATACCTGTTCACCAGTACATACCCTGAAAGTCTTTCCTTACATGCCCAAGATGTTTGTCACCTCAGACCAAGCGTGGAGATATTGGCTCTCCTGCTGGTTATGTTGATCCTCTACGCATTTCTCTACTTTGGGTGCATACCTTATTAGCATTCAGTTGTAATATGCACAGCTCATTTGTGTATTATATAATATAAATATGCTTGGTGTTGCTGTTCACATACTTTTCATGTGCTATTTACATGTGTCAATCTCTTCTGCATTTGTCACAGCAGAACGTATGTGTATGTTGAGTGCTCACAAAGGGCACACTAGTCTTTCTGCAACCGACCGAGAAGAACCAATAAAGACAACATGATCGGCACACCTGCAGGATTCCACAAGACTAAACAAACAACTTCAAAAAGAGCTCCCTCCTTACTAGCGCCCACACTCTGGAATTCCCTCCCAACAAGCCTGAGAGCATTAGATGACCCACTCACCCCAAACACTCATCCTAAACAAACATAATATAACGTTGTTATTACCTCGTACTGTCTATATGTTACCCCTATGATAAATGCAACCCTCCAATTGTACTGTCTCTAGATGTTAAGTACCTCTATGTTGTTATGTACCCCTATGTTAAATGTGACCCTCCTATTGTGATGTGACCACTTTGATTGAAGGATAAGGTGGTATACAAATCTGTTTAAATAAATAAATCATGCTGTTAAATTGTAAGCCTTTTAGGGGACAGGAAAATATCCATTGTACTTGACTATAACTTTGAACTTCTAAGAAAGGTATGAATTAAATCCAGTGGACAGTGGTACCTCTGCACCATGTGCTTCCCTCCATTCATCCCAGGTTTTTCTCTCCTTCCGCTTTAGATTCTCTTGTACGTCAGTCTTCTCATATCTTGACCCTTCTCTCTGTAATTTCCTCATCTTATACATTCATCAGGAGGGCTTGTTTCTAGATAGCCAGCTTTTTATAGTTGTCTTCCATTTGAACTCCCTTTTTTATAGTTTCCACTCCTTTACTCTGGTTTACCTTGCTTGGTCTTGAACACATTGGGTTAGTCCTTTTCTTTTTCTTTATTTTGCTATTCTACTTCTTGGTTTGCTTATTTCTAACAGGAGCAGCTGCAAAAGTTAAAACTTTACATCAAGCATGGATGTTTAAAAATATTATCTTGGAAGTCCAGACCAGATGTACTCAACGCTTTAAGAAAAGTGGAAAGAAGGCCAAAAAACTGCCAGCATGGTTTAAAGGTGAGGTCAAAGAGGCTGTTGTAGCCAAAAGTGGCAACTATACACATGGACTTCACTCAATGGATTGTACAAAAATCAAATTGACTACATCTGTGGAAGTCCACAATGGAAAAGCTCCATAACATCAACAAAGACAAAACCTTGAGCTGACTGTGGTACAGAACACCAACTACTAGTATGCAAACTCAAGCTAAAGTTGAAAAAGAGCAAACCACTCATGCATGTAGCAAAATATGACCTTGAGAATATACCGCCGGAATTTAAAGACTGCCTGCAAAACAGATTTCCTGCTTTAGATACAAATGACAGAGCTCCAGAAGAGTTATGGGATGACATCAAGAAGGTTGTGTTGGAAAAAAGCGCAAAGTCTCTACAAAGGTGAAAAAGCAAAAACCTGCCAAAATGGATGACTGAAGAAACTCTGAAAATTGTCCAGAAACGCAAAGAAGCTAAAGCCAGAGGAGAAAGAGAGGCAATTGCAGAACTCAACAGATTTCCAACTTGCAGCAAGACAAGAAGTACTACAATGATGCATGCAAGGAAATAGAAGCATAAACTATTAGAGGAAGAACAAAGTCAGTTTTCCTAAAGCTAAGAGAGTTAAAGAAAAAATTACAGCTTCAAATTAGAATGTTAAAAGATGCTCAAGGATCCATGTTGAATGATGAGAAAATCAAGAAAAGGAGGAAAGAATATACAGAGTCATTATATGATAAAGATCAAGTGGACCAGCAGCCGTTTCAACCTTTTGGAACCATTGATGAAAGAAGAAATTGAAGTGGCATTGAAAGCCTTATCAAAGAACAAAGCACCAGGCATTGATGGCATTCCCATAGAAGTATTGCAGCAATCTGATGCAGCTGTTCCAAATTTCCTGGCAGAGCCTTGTAAGTATGGTAAGACAACATCATGGCCAACTGACTGGAAAAATCTGTGTTAAATTGCACAGTGAGTCTTTGGTATTGGTATAATTGCGCAGTCCCTTTGATCCCACATGCCAGCAAGCTCCTACTCAAGATTATTCAGCAGAGACTACAACCATAGCTGGAACGAGAACTGCCTGACGTGTAAGCAGGGTTCAGGAAGGAGTGAGGAACGAGAGACATCATCTCGAATGTGAGATGGATCCTTGAAAAGACTAAAGAATACCCAAAGGATACCTGTTATTGACTATGGCAAGGCTTTTGACTGTGCAAACTCTGGGCCACATTAAGAAGCATGGGTATACCAGAACACCTGATAGTTGTCTTGCACAATCTTTACATTGATCAAGAAGCAACAGTTCGAACAGAACATGGGGAAACAATGGTTTAAAATCAGCGAAGGTGTACAACAAGGCTGCATGTTTCCCCCTACCTGTTTAATTTATATGCAGAACAAATCATTAGAGAAGCACGACTGTATGAAGACAGCCAATGTATGAAGATTAGTGGAAGACTCAACAACCTTAGCTATGCTGATGATACCACATTACTGGCTGAAGGTGAAGATGATCTGAAACATTTGCTTCTCAAAATCGAGGAACATTAGTCTTAAAATGGGCCTGCAGAATGTAAAGAAGATAAACTCTTTTTTATATTCTTTATTTATCGATTATTATTGGTACATCCAAAAAGTACATTGAATGAAATAGAAAGTGGGTATTACAAAGCCAAATAGCAACAAAGAGAGAGAAAAACAGATAATAAATCATCCACAAGGAAAATATACACCCATTTACACATTTAGACCACAAAATAAGGAAATATTGAAGCACTAGGAAATTAAGAATATAAACAAAAAGTAAAGACCACAAACGGTCCTATACTATACTATCTAACCATTATATATAATGCACACAGGTGGAGACTTAGGCATCAGCCATATGAGAAGGTCCAGCTACTTCAACTACCACAACCTCCCTAGCCTCCAAGAACTCTTGAAGTTGTCTAGGATCAAAAAACATACATTGTTTGTTTGAAACCCACACAACACTTTACAGGAAATTTAAGCTGGAAAGTTGCCCCCAAAGCCAAAACCGTAGGGCGAAGGGCTAAAAAGTCCTTCCTTCTCAGCTGCGTCACACGAGATACATCAGGAAATGTACGCACATTAGAGCCTAGAAACATTTCATTGATATTCTTGAAATACAATTTAAGAATATAAAACTTATCCGATTCCAGTGCCAGGGTTACAAGGAGAGTAGCTTTATCAGTAATGACCAGGGAAGATTCCAAAAACCCTGTGAGGTCGCCCAATCCAGGAGATGGGGCAGAAAAGATAGAGCCACGTTCTCGCGGTCCTATGGACAAATATTGAACCCGTACCAGAGGTGGGAAATACTCCGGGGAAATCTTCAAAATTTCCCCAAAGTACTTCCTCACCATCTCCATCGGTGACAAAGGAGAACGTGGAAAATTCAGGAACCACAGGTTACATCAGTGGACCTGGTTCTCCAGATATTCAGTTTTTCTGGCAGAAACAGCTCTGTCCTTAACCTGAGCAGCCACCAAGTCCTGGAGCTGCCCAACATCCTGCTCCAACCTAGATAATCTCTCACCTTGACCATCCTGAATACCAGAGAGGATAGCACAGGTTAACGTCACCTCAGTTATTTCTCAATACATTATTCAGGGAGGTGTTTAAAGCAGCCAGTCCGTCCCATAGTGTTTCCAATGTAATCGCCGCCGGTCTTTCCAACATCGATACTCCCGAGAAGTCGGCCAGGCACAACCACAGCTTGACCCTCCGATGTAACAACTCTCTCCGCTGACTTCTGGCGTACCATGGCTCCCACAGAGGAAAAGCCCCCCGTACCATGGCTCCCACAGAGGAAAAGCCCCCTGCCGAAGAGCCTCCTGACTTTGCTTTCACTGGTGTGCTCACAAGCAGGCAGAACAACTCCAAGTGGGGAAACACTCCCGGGACGCGGTGGGGGGGAAATGCTCCTGGCGAAAGCCAAACCCCCGATGCACTCAGCGCTGACACTCCTCCTGCCGGCGCCGCCGAAGACGCTGCTCCTACTCCAGCCACGAAGCCGCATTCGGCAAGCGTTTGCTGAACTGACAGCCCAGGCAGTTCCTCCCCAGGAGGAAAGACAGCCTGCTTTCGCTTCCTCCGCCCCATACTCGAGGCTCAGAAGCATGCCCCAAACAGCTAGTGCTGTCGAAACGCAGCCTCAGAAGTCAGAGCTTCCTGTCACCATCTTGTTGCTTCCTGCCACTTTGCTCTCGAAGTTAAACTCTTGACAACTGGCAAAATCAATAAGTTCATTGTCGATGGAGAAGAAATTTAAATAGTGGATAGTTTTAACCTACTTGGATCAACTGTCAATAAAGAAACAAGAAGTAGTCAAGAAATCCGATAATGCATTGCTCTTGGCAGAGTAGCTATGAAGGAACTAGACGAGATTCTCAAGAGCAGAGATGTCTATCTTCATACAAAGATTCAACTCATTCAAGCCATGGTATTTTCAATAACGTCATATGGAAGCGAAAGTTGGACATTGAAAAAGATCGACGGGAAGAAAATCAATGCCTTTGAATTATGGTGCTGATGACTAATATTGTGTATACTATGGACTTCCCGAAGAACAAACCAGACTGTACTAGAGGAGATCAAACCTAAGCTTTCTTTAGAAGCTCAGATGACAAGACTTTGACTGTCATACTTTGGACATATGATGCGAAAGAGAGATCATTAGAGAGAGACAATATACTTGGCAAGGTAAAAGCCCAACACGAGAGAGGAAGGCCAGCAATGAGATGAATCAATACAATTACAGCAGCTATGGGTGCCACTTTGTCAACAATGAGCCGCCTGACTAAAGACCGAACACAGTTTTTAGGACATCTATCCAGAGGGTTGCTATGAGTCGACACAGACTAGACAACGCTTAACATTTGCCCCCGCCACTTCCATTGGGAGGGCATTCCAAGCATCCACCACCCTTTCAGTGAAAAAGTATTTCCTGATGTTGCCTTTCAGTTTACCCCCTTGCAGCTTCATGTTATATTCTCTAGTTTTTCAGCTTCCCCGTCTTTGAGAGAGGTTGGTTTGTTCATTAATACTCTTTAAGTATTTAAAGGTCTGAATCATAGCTCCACTATCCCTCCTTTCCTCTAGAGTATATATATATATTTAGGTCTTCAAGTTTCTTCTCATGTCTTCTGGCACAGGCACCAAATCATTTTGGTTGCCTTCCTCTGAACGTTTCCAGTCTTTTTATATCCTTTGCGAGATATGGTATCCAAAACTGAACACAATATTCAAAGTGAGGCCTCACAAGCGACCTGTACGGTGGCATTAGTACCACCTCCTTTCTGCTGGTAATTCCTCTCTGTATGCAACCCAACATCCTCCTGGCTTTGGCCACTGCCTTGTTGCACTGTTTCGCCACCTTGCGATCTCGGAAACAACCACTCAGAGGTCTTTCTCCTGGTCCGTGTACACCATCCTTTCTCCCCCTATCGCATACAATTTTCTTGGATTTCTGCATCCCAAGTGCATGACACTGCACTTCTTCACATTAAGAACATAAGATGGGGATTGAGCTAGACTGGTGATGTGTGGAGGATTTGGGGCATGTGATCTGCTCTGCTGTCAGCTCTCCTGCTTTTTCTTGCTGGCATACTTTGGACGGCTGCTTTCCTCAGAGGTCTTGCCTGCCTGCTCTACAAATTACTGGCAGTAAGGGAAGAGTGTGGGATTGAGCTGGACTGGTGATGTGTGGAGTATTTGGGGCATATGATCTGCTCCGTTACCTGCTGTTTGAAACTTTTCCTTGCTGGCATACTTTCGACGGCTGCTTCCCTCAGAGGTCTTGCTTGCCTGTTCTACAAATTACCAGTCGCCTCTCGGCCGCGGGTCACGAACCGAAGGGACATGCTCTTTTTGGCGCCCCTTCGGTGTTCCTGAGGCATTGAGTTTGCGTTTAGCAGGAATGGGGAAGCATAAGATTAAGGGGGGTCCATCATACCATCTGACTCTGCAGTTCTGGGCAGGGTTTCTGGCCCCCTTCATAAGCATTTGGTTCCTCGGCAGACTGCAGCGCCTTCCCCAGATGGAGCTTCGTTTAGCTCTGGGGCGCCTATGTTGTCTTTCACGGTATCTGCGACTCCACCCAGTGAAGCCTGGGTTGGTAACCAGGTGCTTATTCCTAAGCCTGTAGCCTTACCGGAGTCTTCAAATTTAGCTGTGTCTTCTCCTGTGGATGATATTACTCTTAAAGATTTATGGACTGTGATTTCAGTTATTGATGCTAAATTATCCACTACTGTGGTTTCATTATGTGAATGTAGCTCGGCCATGGTAGACAAAGTTACAGAACTGGATTCTAATTATATTTCATTGTATAATTCCCTGTCCAAGATGGAAGTTCAGCTGCAGTCCCTTAATACTGTTCAGGTGATTTCCATTAAGGACTCTTTGTTGGTTCAGACCCAGTTGGAGGCATTAGAAAATGCCTGTTAGGTGCGGAACCTGCATGTTTTTTTTATTTTCCGGTGACACGGTTGCTTTCACCAGAGATTTTGCTTGCTAAGTATTTCTCTGAGGTCTTAAAGTTACCTGATCCTGTAGATATAGCTCATATATATTATGTACCTTCCAAGGTTCGGATTTCTGCGGAGGAGGAAGGGAGGTTTGACACCCTCCGCTCTCCAGATAGAACCTGACCCAATTTTTGGAAGATTCTATAGATATTATAAAACGGAACACTTTGGTAACATTTCCTGCTGAATCAGTGAAACGTTATATTTAAAATACAACTTCAGTATCTTAAGATGTTCCTTTTTGTGGACAAAAATTGAATGTTTTTCCTGATGTGACGTGTTCTACACAGGCTCGCTATAAGCTATTTTTTTTAGCTTTGAAGCCGCGAGTTGTTGCTCTTGGGTCAAGTTTCTTTCTGTGGTTTCCTTGTAAATGTGTGATTACTCTCCAAGGGCAGATTTATGTTTTTCTTGATCCATCTTACTTGGAGAAGTTTTTGGAAGACAAGCAGGGCTAGTGGGGTCGTTTAGGGTATGTAATGTTTATCCTGCCATTTGCTGGATTTCCTTATATAAATTTATAACTATGATCTTTTTGGCTCAATCTTCATAATGGGGGCTAAGTTTTATGACGCCATGTTTTGATTGCTTGTATTCAATTTACTTGCTTTTGTGTATTGGTGCCTTTTTTCTTGTTTGTGGATGTACACTTCTCTAAAATCAAATTAACCCCCCCCCCAAAAACAAACAAACAACAACCCCATAGCATTACAATAAGGTCATTTTTTTGAAGTTTTGTTCATTGGGCATAACCTGTTATCAATTACAGGATTTATAACAGTTTTATTAGCACACAATTTTCCTATGAGAAAGCCAAGCTGTTTGCAGTCTTTCAGTTGTTTCAAATTTAAATTCATCATATTTCACAGAATTGTTTAGCTAGTTGGCCCCCACATTGTGGCATGTGTTATCATTAGAGCTCAGATGGTAAACTACCACTGCAGGTTTAAAATTGGATTTTAAAATGTGGTTTCCCTGGCTGGTCAGGCCTGTGCCTGAGGGGTGGCTGGTTCCTTCATGCCCTCCCCCCTCTCCCAATCTCCTCGTGCAAGGTTTAAATTGTTTAAAGGGTCCCCCCCCCACTTTGCTTGAATACATAGTGCTGATAATGCAAATTGTCAAGTAGCAGTATATCGGATTTCTGTAAAATAATTCAGGGTGTCCTAGGACTAAGCAAGTCCAGTAATATCTGCTGGTATTACTGAACCTGCCATTTGCATCTGATTGTGCCGGACTCCAGTTGCAGCTTTGGTTATTCATTTACCAGACTGTTACTTGTAAGGCCCTGCTGAGTAGACCTTTGTGCCTATCTTCTGGGCAAGCACTTCTGGAATCCTGAATAACATAGTTAGTACGGCATTGCAGGGCCTAGAATGTGCCAAATCACTTACTTGTATATGCCAACATAAGCAGTTGTGCTTGCAACACCAGAACGTGCCTACATACTTACATGACATATAGGGACCTTGTTGCTGGTCCCAACACATGCATTGCCAGGGACTATGGCAGTCCAGAAAGTGTGTGGGTTTTTTTTTCCCACATCTGCAGTCTTCATGACCGTAGTAGTAATAGCTTTTATAGACATGCAACCTGTACTTATCTAGGGCACTATAGAGATACTAAACCCTGCTGACACCGGTGCCAGTCTGGCAGTTGTGACAATTGGCCAGTTCATTCTGGAGCGGAGGAGTAGCCTAATAGAGCTGTTTGAATTTCAGTTTGGAACAACTGAAAGACTGCAACAGCTTGGCTTTCTCATAGGAAAGTTTTGTGCTGATAAAACTGTTATAAATCCTGTAATTGATAACAGATTATGCCCAATGAACAAACACTAAAAATATGACCTTATTGTATGCTATCTTATGTTCTTAATGTGAAGAAGTGCAGTGTCATGCACTTGGGATGCAGAAATCCAAGGAAATTGTATGAGATAGGGAGCGAAAGGGAAGCCGGGTTCAAATCCCCACTACTGCTTCCTGTGATCTTGGGCAAGTCACTTAACCTTCCATTGTCTCAAATACAGACTCGCATTCTAAGCTCTACGGTGATAGGAAAAATTCTTCAGGAACAGAATGAATCTCACCTTGAGCTATTCTGAAAAAACTAAAAAACTAAATCCAAAACCCTTCCTTTCCTTGCCTTTGTCTTGCTCATTATATAGTTTAAATATTGATGTCTGTGTTTTTTTTTTTTCTGGAAAGTGAAAATTGCAACTAAGGCATATCCATTGGAAGGATACAGCCTGAAGGCAGAAGATGTCAGGACCCAGCTGGAAACATCTCTGAAGCGTCTTAAGACTTCAAGCGTACAGCTCTTCTACCTTCATATGCCTGACCATAAGACCCCTATAGAGGAGACACTGCGTGCCTGTCAGGAGCTGCACAAAGAGGTAAGAAACATCACATGTTATGCTTTGGAAAGAAAGATTCTTCCCTTCAGCTAAGGGCCTTAAGTGGATCAGAGATGTTTGAGTCGAAATTCACGTAAGTGCTTTTCCTTCAGACTATGCATTTTATGATGCTTTCTGGAATGACCATTGCTCTTCACACACCCCAGCTTGTTGGGAGTATTGGTAGACAAAATTAAGTTATGCTTAGCTATGTCTAGGGGAAAGTCTGCTATTAACCCTCGCCTGCAGGTTCGGTGGGACCCTCTGGTAATGAGCCAGAAGTGAGAGGCAGAGTTCTGTGGTGAGATATTATGTTTAAGTTTTATGTTTACTTTGCTTGATATATATACCACACCTTCAAAGCAGCAGTTTCATATTGGATAGAAAATATACAAATTATCCATAGAAAAAGTCATATATTGTAGCAGCACTAGGACCACGTAGTAGCAATAGTTTTATGTATGCACTGGTACAGACACTTGGCAGGCAGTTGCTTGGTCAGCAGGTATGGGGCTTGGAACCCAGCAGAAGTAGCAGGAATCAATTTTGTTTGGTTCAGAGCAGGCCACAGGGTACCCACCGGTCCTACAAGCTGAAGCAGGTCCCAGTGCCATTTCTCAGAAATATGTGTGCAAATCCCTAAACTATGGTTATGATGGTTTCTATAAATAAAGACCATAAGGCTCATCTAGTCTCTGCACCGTTTACTTCTGTTGTGATGCTCCAGGCCCATTTGTTCTCTACTGTCCCCTGCTTTGCAGCTAGGGATCCCTCAACGCTTACCCAGACTTTCTGGAATTGTTACTGTGTCCACCAATTCCATGAAGACATTTTTGAAGGTTAAGTAACTTGTTAAGGGCCTTATAAGTAGGGTTTCTGTTCTTGGATGTTTGTAAATTCAGAAGCTTTGTCTCCGGCTGATAAGGGATTCTATGAGTCCAAATAGAGATCTTCAGTGTTGTCGCTGTGCAGGCGCTATTACTGGGAGCGGTTTTCTGGTGGAATCAAATTTTGTGCAACTGAGCATTCATCAGCACAGAGTGGAAGATGTAAGGCAGGGATTTTTATTTATTTTATTTAACATTTCTTTTATATCACTTTTCATGGTTATCAAAGCGGTTTACATTTGACTCTAACATTATACATGGGACAGGTGCATACTAATGATACGATGCATAATAACTGTACGGTTGAAGCGTGACTTTAAAAAAAAGTTTTGGAAAAGGAACTAATTTTTCTATCTTCCAGTGTCAAAGGAGTTTTCCGTTTAGCTTAGATTAGGCAGCTTCTGTAGTGACCGGGTCTGGGGGACTGACGCCGTTGATTCGGCAGTAGGATCCCGGGAGGAGTAAGGGCTTTGTAGTTTCCCTTGTGCTCTCTCTAAGTGACTAAGTGACCTTAGTCTTGGTGCCTTTCAGTGGTTTAGAGGCTGTCGGGCTTGTTGCTGCTCTGCTAGGGGAGCATGCTGTGACAGGTGTTTGCAGTGGCAAGAGGATTGGTGAATTTTTTTTTCTTCTGCCCGAGAACAGTGCTGTCTCTAATTTCGGCCAGGTTCAGCAGTTTGAGGGTCCCCTTCCTGCTGCTTCAGCATGCCTTCCGGGAAGGTGGTCTTTGGTAGCAGGCAGAACCATCTCTCGCTGGCAGAGTTTTGAAGGGCCTGTGAGGCCAAGAGCTTGTTAAGGGGATGTCTGGTGTTGACAGGGGTTTCTTTGTTGGGATCAGAGGCCATGGGACTCTCTGGGTTGGTATCCTCACCAGCTGTGACTCCCATGCTTTTGGCAAGCAGCACAGCTATCTTGGCAGCATCTCCAGCAGACATTTTGTCGGCCTTGGCTGGCTCCAGTTCAGCACACAAAAATATAGTACCTCTAGCATTCCTTTCTCCCCAGACTTCGTTCTGTTGCTCCATCAGGCTTACTGCATTAAGCCAGGCCTGATGGAGTCTCTATCTAGGGGTCAGTCCAACTCAGCAGTGCATGGCTTCTGTGGGGGCCTTGGCGTCTCTGCCCTCATGGGCATGTTTAGTCCCTAGTGCTCTGGAAATTACTGGGGATAGGACCACTCGCTGGTGTCTGATGACCCTCCTTGTGGGTCCAGTGGACTTAGGTGCAGTGGAAGGGCACAGGGACTTAAAGAAGAGCACTCTGCCTGCAGGAGAGGACCTCTCTATAATGCAGGTTTTCCACAGGGAGGAGCTGGTGTCACTAATTTTTCTAATTCTCTAGTGGTGTTGAACCTCTCCATTGAGACACCAACTGTGAATCAGTCTTTGGAGGACCCACGGCCCCAGGGGATCTGCACATCGGAGACAGTTTTTCCAGTGCATTGGGCCTTAAAGCGAATAATTGATTTAGAGTGGGAGTCTCCTCAGGCGGACTTGTGTGGCGTTAGAGCGATGCAGCACCTCTATCCCATTCCTACTAATGAGCGGGAGCGCTTCCAGCTTCCCAGGGTAGACTCCTAGTATTGGCGGTTACAAAACAGACTACCATTCCTATGGAAGGGGGTGCTGTGCTAAAGGACCCCCGGGACGCTTCTGAAGCAGGCCTTTGAGGTTAATGCCTTGGCCTTGCAGGCTTCGATTTGCAGAACCTATGTAGCAAGGACTTGCATGCACTGGGCTCAGCTGTTGGTGGGGCTGGAGTTGGGGATCTTTTCGCCTCTCCCAAAGGCAGTTTGTATGGACTCAAGTGTGGCTTACCTGGCAAATGCCTTTTTACGGGTCTCCACGAATTGCATGGCTTCAGTGTTCAAAGTGTGACACATGCTTTGGCTGTGGAGCTGGGCTGCGGATGTTTCCTCAAAGCATCATTTCAAGGCTCCCGTTTAGAGGCAAACTCCTCTTCAGTGAGGCTCTGGAAAAGTTAGCACCACCTTGGGGATCTTACGCTTGGACTCCCTGAGCTCCTTTACTATCAGTGACGAGGGGACGGACTCACTATTTCAGTTGGTTCAGAGCAGCACGCTTTGTCCCCTACCAGAAGCTAAATTATCCTGTTAAGGGGACAGCCCTTTTCGAGGAGGACGGGGATCCGGCCGGGGATTCCTTTGCTGGGGCTGGATCCTGGACAAAATGGTCCCAATGAGATGAGGGGAGCTCAGGTGGGGATCGTGTCTGTCGGCGGCCATCTAAAGTGGTTTTACCCAGCCTGGGTCCAGCTCACTTCAGACCGTTGGGTACTAAAGATAATTCGTGAGGGGGTTGCATTGGAATCTGCCTTCCCCGTCGCAGATACCTTCCTGGTGTTGCTGTGCAGAGCGTCCCCAAAGGCTCATGCGGTCAGGAAAACCTTTGCAGGCTGATTTCAGCTGAGCGTGGTGGTGGTGCCGATGCCTCGGGACCAGCTAGGTCAGGGGCGCTACTCCATTTACTTTTGTGGTGCCCAAAAAGGAGGGCTCCTTCCGACCCATTCTGTATCTCAAACAATGTCAATCAGGCTCTATGCATGCCTCATTTTTGCATGGAGACCTTGTGGTCTGTCATACTGGCAGTGTGTCAGGGGGGTGGGGGTTCCTCCCCTCCCCTCCCCTCCCTGTGCGCCTCAGAGGCTTACTTGCACGTGCCCATTCGACCAGAGCACCAGCAGTACCTGTGGTTCGTGGTACCTATGGGTCATCTTCAGTTTCAAGCCCTACCATTCGGGCTCACGATAGCTCTACGTACCTTCACAAAAATCATGGTGGTGGTCATAGCCGCACAGCCAGGGCATTCTGGTACATCCTTACCTGGGCAACTGGCTTAGTCGGGCAAAGTCCTGACGGGAGAATGTGGAGGCCACACAGCAGGTCCTCAAGACTCTTCAAGAGCTGGGTTGGGTGGTGAATGTCACCAGGTGTCACCTTACGCCCTCTCAGGGGCTGGTGTTTCTGCCAGAAGAGAGGCGCATGAAGTTACAAGGTCAGGTATGAGGAATTTTGAGATGGCGGTCACCATCAGCGTGGATTTGCCTTCAGGTGCTGGGGTCCATTGCGGTGATTCTAGATCTAGTGCCGTGGGCAAGGGCCCACATAAGACCTTTCCAGAGCTCTGCTTTCACGTTGGTCGTTGCAGTGGTATCCTCTCTCTAGGCGCCTTTTGTGACCGTTGGAGGTTTGCAGCAGCCTAGAGTAGTGGTTATCGTCCAACCTGAAAAAGGGGATGCTGCTGGAACCACCAGAGTAGGTACAGGTCAAGACAGATGCCAATCTTTCTGGGCGGGGGCACATTGCCTGTCTCAGGTCACACAGGGCATGTGGTCGCCGGAACGAGCACAGTGGTCTATCAACCACCTGGAGATGAGGATGGTCTGGTTGGCTCTTCTGGAATTTCAGCTGCTGATCCAGCACCTGGCAGTGCGAGTACTCTCAGATAGTGCTTCCACAGTGGCTTACATCAACCACCAGGGAGGCACGGGGCGCTTCCTACTCGCAGAGGAGATTGCTCTGCTGCTTCATTTGGCAGAGGCAAATCTCACAGTTGACTGTCTCGCATGTGGCAGGAAAAGAACACGCAAGCCAATTTTTTTTCTGAGCAGGCATCAGCTGGATCCAGGGGAATAGACTCTGGCGGAGGCAGTGTTTCGCAGTCTGACCAGGTGTTTGGGCATGCCAGTGATGGATCTTATGGCGTCAGCACAGAATGCTAAGGTGGGCCTTTTCTTCATTCGGCAAAGAGATTGAATTTCTGAGGGGTTGGACTGCTAGCTCAAAGGTGGCTGGTGGAGGGGCTCCTGAATACGTTCCCTCCTTGGCCTCTCATAGGGCGATTGATATAATGCATAGAGACCCACCATGGTCTAGTGATCTTTATAGCCCTGGACTAGCCTCAACGGCCGTGGTATATAAACTTGGTCAGGCTGATGGTGGACTGGCTATGGAGGCTGCCAGAGAGGGCTGATCTGTTGTCTCAGGGGTCCATCCAGATGCCTCAGGTGGGATAGATTCTTGCTTACGGTTTGGCTCTTGAGAGGGCCCACTTGAGGTGCAAAAGTTATTTGGCGCCTGTCATTGCCACTTTGTTAAAAGCGCAGCGCCAGATGAAATCTTTGGTCTATGTTCACATTTGGCAAATCTTCGAGGGCTGGTGTGAAGAGCGGTAGCTGCGTCACTTTGGGGTCTCCATACTGAACATTCTAGCCTTCTTGCAGGACAGCTTGGACGAAGGTTTGGCCTTGTTCTCTGCAGGTGCAGATTGCTGCCTTGGCATGTTGTGGGCACATGCAGGGATCTCGTTGACTGCTCATCCAGATGTGGTTAGTTTTCTCAGAGCAGTCTGATCTTGGTGTTTGAGGCTCTGTCTGGAGCGCCTTTTGAACCTCTCATGGCAGCTTCACAAAGGACCTCACCTTGAAAGCAATCTTTCCTGTGGTGTGTTTTTTTTTTTTTCACTTGATGAATTTCAGAACTGCAGGCTCTGTCCTGTAGAGACCTCTCTACTCTTGGCTAAGGATTGGGTAGTTTTGTGACAGTGCTATCTTTCCTTGCTAAGGTAGTCTTGTCGTTTTCATCTCAAACAATCTGTAGTGCTATCAACCTTTCCTGAGAAGGAGAATCGGAAGCACCACTCTTTGGATGTGCGCATTGTGCTGTGTCACTATTTGAAGATCTAATCTCTGTTTTGGAAGACTGATCGGCTCTTCATCCTGTTCGGGGGCTTCTGCAAAGGGGAGGCTGCCTCGAAGACAGACATCCATTGTCTGGTGGTTGAAGGAGGCAATTGGTTTGGCCTTTCTTGTGGGGAAGGCAGGTGCTGGTAGGGCTTTGGGCATATTCAGCTAGAGCGCAGGCTGCTTCCTGGGTGGAGAATGCTCTTTTTCTGCTGATGGGAGGCTATGTGGACATCCTTGCATATGTTTGTGCACCATTATAAGCTTTATCTTTATTGAAGCGTTTGATATACTGCCCAGGCTCTGAGGCGTGGTTTGGTGCTTGGGTGTTGCAGACCAGTCTTGCCGGTCCAGCCCAGGTCTGAGTAATGCTTGGGTACGTCCTAAGAGTTTCGACTGGAGTTTAGGGATGCTAAGAGGTGAAATTAGACATACCTGCTAATTTTCTTTCCTTTAGGCCCCACAGTCCAGTCCAGCACCCTCCCATTTACAGTTGTGTGGCAAGCCCAGTTCAGATTGTCAGCATATAGTGGATTTTCATCTTTCTCCTCTGGTGTGATTGGAGAGGTTGGTCCCATGTCTAGGGATTGAGTTCTGTGCTGTGCTGGGACCAACAGTGGCCTTGGTCCTCTAGGGCTGCACTTAGTCACCACAGGGATTTTAATAGTGGCTGTAGTGAGGGTACATAGTTGTCTTTTGGATGTCGTTTTGTCAGGAACTTAATGGTAGTTCAGTTCTGCTTTGACATTGGGATTCTGGCTTGGTGGAAGGAGTGTAGGCACCTTTATACTGTGACATCACTAAAACCTGGAATGCTCAGTCTCCATCTGCTGGAAGGGGGACACAACCCAGGAGTCTGGACTGGGACTGTAGGGCCTAAAGGAAAGAAAATTAACAAGTAAGTCTAACTTCACCATTTTTGCACATATTCTGAATTAGGGGCAGAGGTTTATCAATGTCATGAAATGAGGAGTATGATCTTAGGCTTTCAAATTTACTGAAAATGCCTGCTGTAGTACTTGTATTGTGTCAGAGTGCCTCCTTCTGGAGTCCATAGAATGTAATATATAGGCAACCTATCAAGGTGGAAGCATATTTTGTCAAATTACTTTTCAAATTTATAAGAACAAATCTTGCTGAAATTTTGTTAGGTGGGTCTCTTAGGTGTAGTTTCCCGGATCACCCCTGGAACCCTTTTTAACACCAATTTTTAAAAAGGGTTCCAGGGGTGATCCGGGAAACTACAGACCGGTGAGCCTGACGTCAGTACCGGGGAAAAATGGTAGAAACCATCATAAAGAATAAAATTACTCAGCATGTAGATAGTCATGACCTAATGGGAGACAGCCAACATGGCTTTAGACAAGGAAGATCTTGTCTTACTAATCTGTTATGTTTTTTTGAAGGAGTGAATAAACAGGTGGACAAAGGTGAGTCGGTTGATATTGTGTATCTGGACTTTCAGAAAGCCTTTGACAAGGTCCCTCATCAGAGACTTTTAGCAAAACTAAAGAGTCATGGGATAGGAGGCAGTGTACTATTGTGGATCAGGAACTGGTTAAAAGATAGAAAGCAGAGGGTAGGGCTAAATGGCCAATTTTCCCAATGGAGAAAGGTGAATAGTGGTGTACCCCAGGGATCTGTGCTGGGTCCGCTGCTTTTTGACATATTCATAAATGACCTGGAAAGTGGAATAACGAGTGAGGTTATCAAATTTGCAGATGACACAAAACTATTTAAAGTTGTTAAAACCCAAGAGGATTGTGAAAAGTTGCAAGAGGATCTTGATAAATTGGAAGACTGGGCATCAAAATGGCAGATGAAATTTAATGTGGACAAGTGCAAGGTTATGCACCTAGGGAAGAACAACCCAAACTATGGTTACACGATGCAAGGTTCCACATTAGGAACCACCACCCAGGAAAAAGATTTAGGCGTCATTGTTGATACCATGTTAAAACCCTCGGCCCAGTGTGCAGCGGCAGCAAAGAGAGCAAATAGAATGCTAGGTATGATAAGGAAAGGAATTGAAAATAAAACAAAAGATATTATAATGCCTCTATATCGTTCCATGGTGAGACCGCACCTTGAATATTGTGTGCAATTCTGGTCGCCGTATCTTAAAAAGGATATAGTGATTTTAGAAAAGGTTCAGAGAAGAGCCACCAAAATGGTAAAGGGGATGGAAGGATACTCCTATGAGGAAAGGCTAAAAAGGTTAGGGCTCTTTAACCTGGAAAAGAGACGGCTGAGGGGAGTTATGATAGAAGTCTATAAATTAATGAACGGAGTGGAACGGGTAAACGTAGATCGATTGTTTACGTTATCAGAATATAGAAAGACTAGGGGACATGCAATGAAGCTACAGGGTAAACTATTTAAGACTAATAAAAGAAAATATTTTTTCACTCAACGTGTAATCAAACTCTGGAATTTGTTACCGGAGGATGTAGTAAAGGCTGTTAGTGTAGCTGGGTTTAAAAAAGGTTTGGACAAGTTCCTGGAGGAAAGGTCCATAAACCATTATTAAGAAGTGACCGAAGATATCAATGCTTGACCCAGTACAAGCATTGTGGAACTTGTGTCTCTTGGGGAAACTGCTAGATACATATGACCTAGATTGGCCACTGTTGGAAACAGGATACTGGGCTTGATGGACCTTGGTCTGACCCAGTATGGCATATCTTATGTTCTTATGTTCTTCTTAGGGTGGGAATGTTCTGCCAGAATTTTAACCAAAATGTTGTGTGGGGAGAGCACATGATACATATAGTCAGAGCGGGACCATCTAAGGAGCAAACAAGAACTCCCACTTGCCCCCACCATTTGGGAGATTGGTCAATCACAGCTCCATCAAAGCCACAAACATATTGCATAAAGACCAGGATGGGCAGTTCAGCCGAATCAGGACACCTTGAGCTGAGCTGAACTATTTCACATGCAACGTTTACCAACCAAAAGACTATGGAACACATTTGATTTGTATTCATGCTTTTTCAGCTTATTTATGTATAAAAATGTATTGGCACATCAGCACGAGGAGCCAGGTGGCTTCTCATGAAACTGAAAGGAGACCTGGAAGACTGGTATTTACACTCGGGGCAGTAATGTGATGGCGCCTGCCCGTGAGTATCATTTCCTGCATGAAGAGACACTGAATTATCTTTTTGATGTCCTTTTCTTAGGGGAAGTTTAAGGAGCTGGGTCTCTCGAATTATGCCTCTTGGGAGGTGGCAGAGATCTATCACATCTGTAAGAACAATAACTGGGTGCTCCCTTCTGTGTATCAGGTGAGGCATCGGGGGTTGGGTTTGTGGGAGCAGTTTCAGATAATGAGACCTTGTGTTCTGGGAGTTGCAGTGGCATAGTTGGGACTGATTGTTTATGGGTTTTTTTTTTGGTGGGGCCTGAGGTTCACATTAGTGAACACTAAGCAGTGTTGACGCCACCTCCAATTCTCTCCTCATTGGTCTGTGCCGCTGACTGACTAGGCAGGCATGGCTCTAAAATGGCAGGGGAAAGGGAATCGTGGCCTTCCAAGGCCCACTCATGGCTCTGCCTGACCTTACAGGCAGCTAACTGTAATGGTGGTGCCATGCTGCAAGGCCATGAAACTAGATTGCTTCCTCCTTTCCATAAATTCCTTTATTTCCACAATATATGACATGAAGGAGTTACTTTAGTTCTGTCACTAATCCAGATCAAATGCACATCTAGTTGGTAAGGCAGTACTGAGCTCCAGCAGTATAACGCATCCTTCGGTTTGATTATTATAAACTGTGGATTAGAAGGCATTGAGCAGTAATGATCCACTGTTCTTGTTTATTGCATCAAATGCTGTCTTGGTAGCCTGTGTTATTAAAAATGCATTAGTAAAGATGAGCTAAGTGCATTTAAAATCAATCTTCAGGAACAAGAAAGAATGTAGTCTTCACGGATGGGTGACATCGCCATCGCCAGAGCCTGTGCAGGAACACTCCCCAGCACCCAATAGGAAAGCCTTTAGGAGCACTCTACTGCCCCTGCGCAGCTGCCTTCCTGCTCTACCAACTCCTTCTCCTTAGTTCTTTTTCTGCGAAGCCATCAGGACTCAACTCCTGTCACTGCAGAGAAAAATTTCTTCTCAGCACTTTTGCCTTGTCGCTCTCATTGGAATCATGCACACTAGTCCAATACCATTTTCCTTTTCTTTTTTTTTTTTAAATTTGATTCATTTTCATTTTCCTCATGGACATTGTGCCCTCTCAGGCCTTGAGCCTCCTATCTTCATGATGGAAAAACCACCCAATGGTTTTAAAGTGTACAAAGTGCTCCTGGACCGTCTCGGTCACACCCAGACATGACTGGTGCTTAAAACGCCTTGGGCTGGAGCACGCACTGGACTCCTGTTCCCTCTGCCAGCTCATGACCAAGAGAGGTCTTAGGAACCAGGCCAACAAATATGGAGAACTCTTTCCCTCTGTATCCTTGGCCTCAACGTCATCGGACGACGACATCCTCCCATGCCTCTCAGGTATCTCAACAATCAAATGAACAGGGTCGCACAGAGAGCCCAGATTCCTAACTAAAGTGCCCTGGGAATCGTGGGAGAAGTCACGCTCTGAACATCGGGACTTTCAGAGGACCTCAGACTCTGGTGAAGCTTCCCCAGCAGGATGTCCTCCTCCATTTCCTCTGTGGGGAACCGGGAGGCTCCCAAGGCATCTACCTCTGGAGAGCCCCTGGTGCCATTCTATCTGTGAACCAGACACTGGAAGTCTCTTTGGACAAGCGCATGCTGTCCATAGAGAGGACTCTGGAAGCATCTGGACCACCGACACTGATAACTCTAGGGCTGCAGTCATCAACGTAGTTGTCAGCCCCGACAGAGATGACCGATTGGGCCCCTGATCCATGTACTCCAGCTCCGACACCATGGCTGGAACCGGGCTCTGTACAGATATCAGCAACATTGGGCACAAGTGAGAGGTACATGCCTCTACTGGACCATTGAAAAAATTCTGAGCTGGAAGATCGGTACCAACCACCATCGATAACCTCCTATATTCTGTCTCAGATTCCTCCGCTTCAGATCATCGTTCCTTTGACTCAGAGTTCCAGGAGCTTGATCTAAACCTTCACCTCCGTGTACCCGAAGAAAGTCACCACCTGAAGATATGCCATTCCAGGAGTTCATCCAGGACATGACAGTGGGCTTATCCATCACAGGTGCAGCCGAACCAAAACAGGGCAGAAGAACTGGAGATCTTCCAGTACCCCACTGCCCCACAGAGGCTAGAATCCTACTGGTGCATAGGATACTCCATAACCTCATGCTATGTATATGGGAGACCCCCCCCCCTCACAGTGTCACCTATTAGTAGAAGACTGGACACCATGTACCGGTTCCCTGACTGCCCTGGCTTCCAAAAGCCACAACTACTGCACCACTCCATGGTGGTCGAATTGGCAATGTGCAGGATCGAGTGGTAAGAACCACACCTCTATACCCCTGGCAGGGAATCGAGAACCCTTGATGCCTTTGCGTGCCAGGCATCCATGCTAGCATGAAGGATAAACTTCTACCCCCTCTACATGGGAATGTTCCTTAAGGAAATCAATAAAGACTGGGAAGGATTCCTCCCTCTTGCCCTGGAAAAGAGACCTGTCTTTCAGACACTGTTGCAGCACAGTCAAAATGTGTCTAAGTTTGTCAACAGGGCTGCATTTGATGCATTTGAATACACCAGCAGGGCCTCTGCAATAGCCATAAAAGCCCATAGGTTAGCAAGGTTTCAGGCCTCTGACCTGGAACAGTGGGTCCAGGACAAGTTGGGCAACATCCCATGTACAAGAGAGAACCTGTTTGGGAAAAATTGGAGGGAAAAGGTTTGAGAACTGGAGACAGATGACACCACTCTAAAGAGACTCTCCAGAAAGACTGCAGATCTATCAAAGAAGTTTACAGGAGAAAAGCCTTTCTTTCCCAAGAAAAGGAAATTGTATCCTTCCTACTCTCAACCTGCTGCATACCAACCCCAACAGAAGCAGCAAGGCCCAAGACAAGCGAAGAAGCCAAAGGCGGCCTAACAACCACCTACACAAGTGTCATTAGCCGCCTAGCTTTTGACTCATTTCTGGAGAGCATTGCCATCTTGCCCCTACAGACTCCCAATACCCCTTGCATAGCAGGCCAGCTCTGCCACTATGCACACCGGTGGCACCTCATCACCACAGAGCAATGGACCCTGCAAATCATTCAAAGGGGCTATCGGTTAAACTTCCAGCATCTCCCCCCCCCCCTTCCTCATTTCAGGGTAGATTACCTACTCAACCTCCCCTCAGGGCTCTTCTACAGGAGAAGGTGACCCCACAGTTTGTTCTCTCAGGGAGCTATAGAGAGAGTTCCAAAAGAGCAACATCTCAAAGGCTTTTACTTCCTCATCCTGAAGATGTCAGGAGGATACAGGCCCATACTCGACCTCAGGAACCTAAACAGGTTCCTGGTAAAAGTTTGAAAGGATCTCACTAGGAACTCTCCTACCCTATCTGCAGGAACAAGACTGGATCTGAAGGAGGCCTATACTCGCATCCTCATACATCCCCGGAGTACAGACAATACCTGTGTTTCACATTTCAAGGGATCCACTATCAGTACAGGGTCCTTCCCTTTTGGCTTTGCATCGGCACCCAGAGTCTTCACGAAGTGTATGACTGTTGTAGCTGCATACCTTCGTGACATGTGAATCTTGTCTTCCCCTACTTGGATGACTGGCTGATCAAGGCAAACTCTCTAGGAGAAGTCAGTCATGTGAGCGAACCCTCAGAGTATTACAGCACCTGGGATTTGTCATAAACTTCCCAAAATCCTATCTCATCCCTACTGAGAGGTTAGAATTCATAGGGCAGTGCTGGACGCTCAGCAATCCATGGCCTTCCTTCCAGAAGACCGCATGAACCGCCATATGTGCCAACAGCCCACTCCCACAGCTTGAGATGTCCTATGCCTCTTGGGTCACATGGCATACACAGTCTACGTGGTACCATATGCTCTGTTACATATGCACCTTGCACAGTGGACTTTAGCTTTCCAGCAGATACAGGCCACTGGGAACCTATGAGATCTGATCCAAATAGAAAACCCCCTAGTCCAGACCCTGATCTGGTGGTGTGCCCCAGAAAATCTAATTGTAGGGTCACCTTTTCAAATGCCTCCACAGATGCATCCAAGCTCAGGTGGAGAGCCCATCTCGACTCCATTTCCACTCGGGCACTCTGGACGGCAAGGGAATCAGCTCTGCAGATCAATCTCTTAGAACTTCGGGCAAGTACAAATGTCCTTCATGCTTTTCAACACCACCTTAGAGGCAGTCAGGTCCTGATATGGACAGACAACCAAGTGGCCATGTTCTATGTGAACTAACAGGGAGGAACAGGCTCATGCCCCTTCGGCAAAGAAGCCATTCACCTGTGGACCTTCGCATTCTCTCAGTAGATCTACCCATGATCAGTCGATATCCCAGGCGAACTCGATCACCTAGCAGACTGCCTCAGTTGGATTTTCTACCCGCATGAGTCGACCCTCGATCCACACACCGTGGCAAGGATCTCCGAACATGGGGAACCCCAACCATATATCTTTTTGCCACGCCCTGAAACAGACAGCTCCAAGTGTTCTGCTTCAGAGTACCCTACAGACTCTGCCAGGCACCCAATGCCTTCCTCCTTCACTGGGGTCAGGACCTGCTGTATGCCTTCCCTCCCACCCCCCTTAATCCTCAAGACCCTCTTCAAACTTCAGAGGGACAGGGGAATGATACTTGTAGGTCCTTTCTGGCCGTGTCGGCCCTGGTTTCCCCCTAGTATTTAGACTAGCACAGGGTCAGCCAGTGCAATTGGGATACGAAGCAGGCCTTCTGTCCCAGGACAACAGAACAGTCCTGCATCCCAATCTGTGCTTTCTCTATCTGATAGCATGGCTGTAGAAGGGCCAGCACTACAGCATATCAGCCTTCACAAGAAGTGAAAGACATCCTCCTAGTGTCAAGGAAATCATCAACCAGATGTGCCTATGCTTTCAAGTGGTGAAGATTTGCATCATGATGCTCGGAAAAGGTCCTCAATCCTTTTCACTGCACCAATAGCTTCACTTCTACAATATCTGCTTCAACTGTCGTCCTCAGGACTCAAAGCCTCTGTGCAATTGCAGCTTTTCACAAGCCAGTTGCCGGTCAACCCATCTCCTCACATCCACTGATGGCACACGTCATGAAAGGTCTCCTACTCTTGAAGCTATCTCTTCAACCTTCTCTGGTGGCTTGGGACCTTAATGTGGTCTTGGCACAACTTCTCAAACTACTGTTTGAATCTCTGGCCACCACTCACCTCTGGTACTTCTCTTGTAAGGTCATCTTCCTCATTGCTTTGACATTGGCCACGGGCATCAGTGAACTTCAGGCTTTGGTGGCGCACCCACCATATACTAGATTCCATCATGACAAGGTCGTTCTTCGCACGAACCCCCACTTTCTACCAAAAGTGGTATTGCCTTTCTATATCAATCAGTCAGTAATCCTTCTGGTCGTCTTTCCAAGACCACACTCTTCCTGTGCAGAAGAAACACTGCACACTCAACTGTAAGCGTGCCCTGGCCTCTATGTCCAGAGAATCCAAGATCTCTGTAAAGCCTCACAATTTTTTTCCTTTGACCCCAATCACTTGGGGCTTCCTGTGTCGAAACACCCGCTCTCCAGATGGATAGTGGATTGTATCTCCTTTGTTTACAACCGAGCAGGCCTCACCCTCCCAGGGCATGTCACTGCTCACAATGTCCGAGCCATGGCAACCTCTGTAGCCAACCTATACTCTGTAGCCATCGATGAAATATGTCTAGTGGCAACCTGGTCCTCCATCCTCTATTGCTTGGACAAGGACTTCTGCTGGGATGCTGCCTTAGATGTTGGAGGATCGCCTGACCAATTTGACACAACCACAACTCCTGCCCCCTGCCCAATCGTATTGGTACCAGATCACCATGACAAGTATGTCAGTGCCTCTGTGAACCCTGTCCGAATTCTCCATTCTGGCCTGGTTGCTACAGTAAGTCTCCTGTGATCTGGGGAGTCTCATATGTGAAGACTACATTCCTGCTTGCTCCTGGAGATCACCTGTAACAGGTGATCTCCGGGAACAGCAAGAATTTAGTTGTTGCAACCCACCCTCCTTCCCTTGGAGTTGGGGTTTGTGGGGTGTAGTGTGGGGGTTTTTTTTCATTCTCTTTTTCTTGGCTACAAACTCAACTGTGTAGAAGGAATTGGAAGAGAGGGAAGGCAGCTGCACAGGTGCAGTGGAGTGCTCCTAAAAACATTCCTATTGGGCGCTGGGGGGCGTTCCTACGTGGGCTCAGTCAGTGCTGACATCACCCATATGTGAAGACTAAATTTCTGCTGTTCCCAGAGATCACCTGTTACAGATGAGTTACTACACTTTGTAGCACCAGTGCAAAGCCTTAATACTTCCGCTTGCAGGTGTGACTGAGGAGGGCAACGGCAATGGAAATATTTCCCTCCGTCTGTATTTTAAGTGCAAGGGGGTGGGATAGCTAAACATTGTAACTTAGTAGCTGATGGCAGAAAAAGGCAGACCATCTTGCTCATGCAGTGTGCCCAGCATTATGCTTGTGTGGGGTTTTTTTTATTTAATACTTATGCAAATGTATGCATACTATATCCAAGGATACATTTGTACAGAAAAAGAGCATACAAATACAAATTCAAAGAACCACGGAAAACCCCTCAGTGAATAAAACACTTGCTCACTCTAGCCCACAATTGTTTAGGGGATAGAGAACTTAGAAATCTATTTAAACACAAAATACAAGACCTAGCTGACTTCACAACCAAACACATACATAATTGCTCATGGACCTAGAGGCTTCCAGGCGACGTGCATTCACAAAGGGAGGGCTCATAAAAAAATATATGAAATAGAGCGGTACTTTAATCAGGCATTTGCATGGATGCTTAAGGAAAAAGAGCCCTGGCTGAAGGAGAAGAAACTCCCGCCGACGCTTTTGTGTGTGTTAGGATTTATCTTGATCTATCTAAGGAATCTACAAAATACCACTCTCCTTTTTATAAAACAGTTTCAACAACCATTCCTTATCTGAAAGTAATGCAAAAGTCACCAACAAGGTAGATGGAGTTACCACTTCTTCGTTGGATGACTCAAAAATTCAGAAATAGTTGATACATCGGCATTATCCTCCTTTTCCAACTTGTCTCACTAGCCTCAGACATGGGAACCTTTTTTTCCCGATGGATGTGACTCAGACAGTACTACTAATGCTTCGGTAAGGTAGGCCTTGAATATATCCCGTGCAGGCACCAGAGGACTCCTAGGAAAGTTAAGTTTGCAGCCCGCGAGGCATTTTTGAGATATTCCAATTTGGTAAACACTGCAGCAGAGCTCTTGATAGTGGCTTAAGATTTAATTTTCCAAAACCTCTGTTTTAACCTGCATCTCTGAAAAAGAATCCTTAATTGATGCGACTTGAGAGTTAATGTCCTCTATCATGCTAGAATTATCCGATACTTTAGTTGCCAAAGCTGACATCTGCAGAAGTATAGCCTTACCCAAGGAAACAATTGTTGCCTATATTACTTCTACTCAGTCTGTTAGCGATCTGCATCAGCTACAAATCATACCAGTACCTTTGGTCCAACCACAAGGCCATCTTTTTCCACATCCCCTGTTCCTCAATTGATCCTCTGCCTTCTGCCGCATCCTCGCCATTTTTTGACCATTCATCAAATAAGAATTCCTAGAAGATACTCTACACAATCTCGAAAAACGGACACCTCTGATCTACTTGAATTAGTCCATACATGGAACTCCACCTTAAGTAAAGCTGCACGCTTACCACCTCAGATGAAAGACAATAAACGAAACAGCTGCAATCTGGTACACAGCTGACTTGAGAGAGTCCCTGCGGCAGCTCAGGAAATTAGAGTGGAAATGGCATCAATCTAAACTTCAACTTGACAAGACTATCTACATGAAGACCTTACAAGAGCATCGCAACGCAATTAATTTGAGAATGAACATCACACCAACACCCATATGCGTGCTATCAACAGACCCCGTGATCTTTTCAGAATCACTCAGTCTCTAATAAAAGACAATAGAAAGCAATATGCTGAAAACACACCACACCCACAGGTCTTCGCTAATTTCTTCGAGAACAAAGCTAATATGGTTACTAATCCTCATAATACTACTATGACTCCACCAGTCATCCCTCTTTCCTCAGCCATTCATCCAAACTCTGATATCATCCCTGCAGTTAGTACCTCCGTTCACACTATCAATACTGCCATTAACCGTATATCAGCGACCTCTGTTCCATTACTGATGACTCCATCAGCCCTATACTAAGTGCTTTCCACCCTTATTTGGCAGAACAAAGAGAGGTCATAATAAGTGGACTCAACACTACCACCTCTCTAGCAGATCCCTGTCCATCCTTCTGGATCAAAGCAGCACAATCTGAACTAAGTACTTATATCTACCACTTTATAAAGCTCTCCTTCTCCAAAGGCTTATTTCCAACCCCTCTAAAAGCTGCATTCATCAGACCCCTTCTCAAGAGTCCTAAATTAGATCCTGTTGATGTAAATTCCTACAGACCCATATCAAGCCTGCCCTTTCTGGCAAAGATAACGGAGAAGATTGTACAGCAACAGATTCAAGATCACATAGATGCCCATTATCCACTATACAACCAACATGGATTTCGCCTACAACATGGTGTCGAGACACTGCTTGTCACCCTGATAAACAATCTAGTTTTAGGCATGAATAAACCCAAACAAGGATTTATCCTTCTCTTTCTTGATATTGCATCTGCCTTAGATACAGTGTTTCAGTACCTCCTCTTCTGCCAGCTACAGTCAAAATCAAATGCTCCCAAATATTAGTATTCCAATCAGTCAATCAGTAAAAATAGAATACTAGATCCCCCAATGGAAATCACCAATTTTTGTCGGGTATAAACCGCAAGGTAGAGAGGAAATACCTCTAAACCTCACGCAGTACATGCCCCTTTTTTTATTATTTGTTGTTCTTTTATTATCAAGTATTTTCAAATATTATTTTTAAAATCCAAAAAGAAAATCCCACTTAGCTGCTCAAGCACACGACATGCACGTTTCGAAGCGCAAGGCTCCTGCCTCAGGTATATCGTTGAGGAGGTAGTGAAACCATTTCTCTTTTCTCAAAAAACGCCTATTCAATGGCGGGTGACGTCAGGGGATTCCATTCTCCAAATAGGCCAATTATAGTACCGCCCATATCACATGAACCAATCACCAGAGAAGGGAGAACCCCACTGCATAGAGGATTCCCAACAAGGTGAATGGGAAGTGTTCAAACATTTAGCCACTCAATGTCCTTATTTAAACCCATAGGTGTCATTGTATTTAGAATGAAAATCCATCGCTGTTCCAATTGTCTCAGACGAGCAGTACGATTGCCCCCTCTTGGATCATTCGGGACGTGATCAATCACCGTCCAATGCAACTGTTCAAAAACATGGCCAGAAGTTATACAATGCTGTACCATCGGAGCCGTCTCAACAGATTGGCGTAAGCGAGAAGCATGCTCACCCAATCGAATCCGTATGGCTCGATTCGTACTCCCGACATACGATTTTCTCTTTGGATTTTAAAAATAATATTTGAAAATACTTGATAATAAAAGAATAACAAATAAAAAAAGGGGCATGTACTGCGTGAGGTTTAGAGGTATTTCCTCTCTACCTTGCGGTTTATACCCGACAAAAATTGGTGATTTCCATTGGGGGATCTAGTATTCTATTTTTACTGATTGAGCTACAGTCAAAAGGCATTCAAAACTTAGCCTTAGAATGGTGCAGATCATACTTGTCAGATCGACAGCAAATGGTACAAATAGATATGCAGTCTTCATCCAGTTATGTACAAACACAAGGCGTGCCACAGGGCTCCTCCTTATCTGCCCTACTGTTTAATATATATATTTTTTTATTTTATTTAAAGTCTCTTCTATACCGCGCTCTTCAAATTCAGCTCAGTTTACAAATAACATCGGTTTTGTCCAGGCACGGGAGGGGCCCGCACTGAACTTACAGAGAATAGGATAGATAACTTGGGTTAACTGGGTAAACTATATACAGACTCTAGGCTAGGTATTTACATTATTAGTTTACTATATACATGATTCTGGTAGAGCATGGTTCTCAAAAGTAGCATTTACATTCAGCCTATTTGCTCCATTATCAAATCATTCAATATACTCTATCACATTTATGCGGACAGTGTGTTGCTCTACACTCCCTTCTCTACAATCAATCCAAACTACTCTAGAATCATAGACTGCTTTAATGCAGTATCTGACTGACTGAAGCTACACAACCTAAGAGTAAATTGCAGGAAATCTGAGGTTCTCTTCATCACTAAGGACCCCCTCATTCATACCCCCTCCCACCATACCACTGAAAGATGCTGAGCTAAACACAAAGCAAGAAATCAGTACCTAGGGATCAGCCTACACCAACATTTGACAATGTAGCTGCACATAAACAACATTACCAGAGCAATATACCTAAAATTATGGACCCTTCGTCAACTACATCCCCTACTTAAAGCTGCTGACTTCTGTACAGTATTCCAAGTGTTGATCACCCTGCATTTCGATTACGCAAACATCATTCTCCATGGTCTCCCAGATTATGCAATTCACCCCCTTCAAATGGCTATGAATACGGCAGCACGAACACTGGTTGAAGCCTCAAGATCTTCATCTTTATTCCCACAACTTGATATACCGCCCTCGCCGGAGCGTCAGGACGGTGTACAATAAAACTTTTGGATACCAGATGGAGACGGAGAGGAAAAGAACACCATTAATTTATAGGAAAGTGGTAGTAAAGGCAGAAGAAAAGGATAGAGAGGGCAAGGAGATACACAGCTGACGACAGACAATGTGGGGAACTTGGAGAGGGAAAAGGGGTGAGGACAGGGCTATATGGGGGGTGTAATCTATTGATTCATGGAGAAATGGCGGAAGAGGGCTCAGACTGGGGAAAGGTAGAATGAACTGATGAGGCAGGAATATTGTAAGCCTGACAGAAGAGTTGGGTCTTAAGGAGTGTTTTAAATCGGGGGAACAACGATTCCGTGCGAAGGGAATGAGGGAGGGAATGCCACAGGGTGGGGCTCAGGAAGAAAAACACAGTGACAAGTGAGTATGAGATGGGCCTGGGAAGGAAAGGGAAAGAAGATGTGATTTCCATGTCTAGAGCAGAGGAGGCGGGGAGTGGGCTGGAAGCAGATAAGGTCGGCCAGGTACTGGGGTGTGCCGGTATGGAGAGCTTTGTGGGTGATGGTAAGAATCTTATATATAAATCTGACCTTGAATGGGAGGCAGTGGAGGATAAGAAGAGAAGGAGTGACGTGGTCAAGAGGGGTTGAGTGAGTGAGAAGACGGGTGGCAGTGTTTTGGACAAGTTGGAGGCGCCGAAGCTGATAGTGTGGGAGGTCTGCAGTGACTGAATTATAATAGCTGAGGCGGGTAACTACAAGAGAGAGAACCAGGGTGGTGAGGGACGACAAGGGGAGAAAGGGCCGGATGGCCCGGATCCTACAAAGATGGAAGAAGGAACTGTGAATGAGTGTGGAAATGTGTTGGTGAAAGGAGAGTGAAGGGTCAAGAGTTGTTAACACCAAGGTAGCGAAGGGTGGGGACAAGAGGGGATAGGAAGAGTGGACATAATGGGGGACAGAGAGGAAGGAGAGGCACCAAAGAAGAACCAGATGGTAGAGGACTTTGAAGGGTTAACATGGAGAAAATTGCTGGTAAACCAATTAGAGAGAGAGGCAAGGCAGGTGTCAAGAGCAGTGAGGTCGGGGGCCAGGGGGCTAGTGTAGTGAAGGAGGATGCCATCTGCATAAATAGTAGGCTGAAATTCCAGTTTGCTGGATGAGCAGGGCCAGAGGGTCAAGAAAGATATTGAGGAGGGGGGCAAGGACGGAGCCCTGTGGGACACCACAGTGTAAAGGGAGCAAGGGAGAAATGATGGAACCTGACTGGACGGCAAAAGTACGGGAGGAGAGGAACGAACATGTCACCCCTATCCTGAGACACCTACACTGGCTCCCCATTGTTAGCTGTCTCAAGTATAAGGCTCTCATCATAATAATCAAAATATTACAGAAGCTCTCTGCTACTGCACTTAATGATATCACTGGTCAACATTGAAATCGTTACTGACTTTAAAAGGCCCTAATCTGTAGTATCTTGGTGAGCTGAACACGACTATAACATTAAAAAAAAATTATTGGCTCTCATTTTGAAGATATTGCATGTAGTTCATTTTTGACGTTTCACCGTGTAAATTTATCCAGTAGGACATCACAACATCACAAATAAGCCTTGAATGATGTAATATTGCATCACATTGCATAATACCAATATGCACACATTATCCAGAGTTGATTGCATCATTTTCTGATGCAATGCAGTACTACTGCCAGACGGCTGCTGAAGCCATCTGATGTCAGCAGTGTACTATACGCAGTCGGAAAGGAAAGTAATCTGGTATTCTTTTCCGATATTGAAAGCCTCATGAATGCCTTAGAAATCACTCATGACCCACAAGACTGGAGACTATTGATAGACTCTTTGAAACTGAGACTGAAGGCTGTGCTTTTGAAAAATGGAAACAGTCTTCCATCTATTCCAGTAGCGCATGACATCCACATGAGAGACATATGATAACTCAAAGCATCTACTGACTTCCATTAACTATAACAAGTACAGCTGGCACCTCTGTGGTGACTTGAAGGTAGTTGCCCTTTTAATGGGACTGCAGCAGGGATATATAAAACACATGTGTTTCTTATGTGAGTGGGATAGCCGAGCAAGGGATTGGCACTACTTGCCGAAGGAATGGAATTGCAAACAAAATGTAACAGTTGGAGAGAAGAATACCCAGCACCCAGCTCTGGTTGAGGCTCACAAAATCCTGCTACCACCCCTTCACATCAAACTAGGTTTGATGAAAAACTTCATGAAAGCCATGGACCACACTTCGCCAGCTTTCCAATACCCTGCATGAAAAATTCCTTCAACTCAGCGAAGCAAAGATGAGAGGGAGTTTTTGTGGGTCCTCAGATTCGAGAGCTCTTCAAAGATGACTGGTTCAACAACTTGCTGGAGGGTGATGCGAAACAAGCATGGAATGCTTTTCGCCTAGTGTCAACAAACCACCTCGGGAATGTTAGGGCAGAAAACTACAAGGAACTAGTAGAAGACATACTGATGCAGTATCAGAAACTTGGCTTCAATATGTCTCTAAAGATCCATTTCCTTGCTTCCCATCTCAATTTCTTTCCTGACAACTGTGGTATGGTTAGTGATGAACAGGGCGAACGTTTTCACCAGGATATCGCAACGATGGAGCAAAGATACCAGGGAAAATGGTCCACTAGAATGCTGGCTGACTACTGCTGGACACTTCCCAGAGAAGCTCCCAAACAGCTGTACAAGAGACAGGCGAAAAAATCTAAGTAGTAGTCTATGACTTGTTTTTTTACAGGTACAGTGGAACCTCGGTTTTCATGATTAATCCGTTCGAAAAAGTCTGACTAAAACCGAATGTATGAAAACTGAAGCAATATTTCCCATAAGAAATAATGTAAATCCAATTAATCTGTTCCAGACACCCAAAAATATTAACAAAAAATACATTTTATAGAGAATAACTATATTTTACATACAGAAAACAATGAGAAATAAATATAAATGACTAATGAAATGGATAAATGAACATTTAACATCACTTTTACCTTTATTGAAGACTCTTGTTGGCATATGGAAGACAATCAATCAGCAAGAGAATCAAAATAAAGAAAATCCCACTTCTGGCCACAAGATGGTGCTCTATTTTCAATTTTCAACTGTACGAGAACCGAGACAATGTACGAAAACTGAGACAAAATCTCAAAGAAAAAGTCAACGAAAACCGAATCGTACGAAAACTAGGGCATACGAAAACCGAGGTTTGACTGTATTAACCGAAGGCCTATTATATTTCCTATTGACATGCATTTCGTGATGTAAACATTAATTCTTGTAGATTACAAAAAAACTAGAGCCAACTTTGCAATTTCACTGTCATATTCGTGTTCAGCATATAAAAATTGATAAGAAATGACAATTTTTACAAAAGTCATGTTACTGAAATAAAAATAATGGACACCTGACAATGGAGTAAGAAAATCTACCATAGCAAATACTCTCTCAGTCCCTACATTAATAAGAAAACGTTCCCAGTTTGCGTACAGTCGAGCATTTAGATTATATGCACCACCTCTCTGGAACTCTCCCTTCCCCCCCCCCCATCTGTGCAATCTCGGACCTAGCTACTTTTAGAAAACTTCTGAAGACACATCTGTTTCAACTGTATTATGAACATGTCACACAGAACACGGCACTTAACCAAATCCACATCCAGACCCTCAAGCCATCATATGAAGCTCAAGGCATATAAAGTACCCAACACTAAATAGTTTCCCTATTGTGACCCAAGTTTTCTCCCCACCTAACTTATAAATTGTTATATTAACCTGAGGTGGTGGTTTATTCTCTAAACCTGTACTATGTATTTTTTTGTTCTACAAACTTGTTCTATGTAATTTCTGTTCTTTTTCCTTGTAAACCGCACTGAATTATAAATAGTGCGATATATAAAACCAAATAAATAAATAAATAAACCTCCTAAGCACACTTCACTCCTCCCCCTTGAGTCCCCCCCACTCCCTCTTATAAATCTTATTTCAGGTCTAAAACAGGCTGATAACCAACCACTTCTCCCATTGCAACCCACCTCCCTCCTCAAAAGTGCAATACATTCCCCGTCAGTCCAGCGTCCATCCCGTTAAGGGTTTCATTAACTGTCTAGTTGGGCTGGCATTCAATACTCTGGTTTCAGTTCCAGGGGGCACCTCTGCCTGCTGCCGCCCTTTGGACAGGTATTTGAGGCATGTGCCCTTCACTGCCTGGTTTGGGTAGGCCGTAACACCCCACTCCCGCAGTGCTTGCCATGCTTCCTCCTCTTTCATCTTTCTGGAAGTGCCCTTTACTGTAAATAGCAGACCAAAAGGGAACAACCATCTGTATTGGATCCCCGACGTCCTCAAGTATGTCATCACTTCCCTAAGTGCTCTGCGTCACATTGGTGTCCCTTGCGAAAGGTTGTGGAACAACTAAATTTCACAGTTCTTCAAGGCAATATGCCCAAACTTGCATGCGCTATGCCCAATAGGTGCCTTTTGACTGGGTAGGAGCTCAAAAATACCCCATATCTCAAGGTCTATTTTCCCGGGGCGTGCCGAGTCTCCTGTGAGCCCACTTAATACTCACAGGCATGAGGTTAACCTCTCCTTCATTCCCTAACTGAAGAATGTGGGAGAATAACATTTGCATCACAGTCATGCAATCTTTAAATTCCCCTCCCTCTGTTAAACCCCTCGCCCTCAGATTACATCTGTGGGCCCTATCCTCAAGGTCTTCCATTTTCTCCTGTAGTAGTTGTTGTCCCTTTCACAGGCACTCCCATCCACTTGCCAGTTCCTCCAGCTCTGTCGCGTGGCACTCCACGTATGCCTCCGTTTCCACCACTCATCCTCCCAGTTGGGTCAAATCATGCAGTAATATAACAAGTGCTGTCTTTAAGTCTGTTCTGAGGAAGCGGATCTCCATCTCATGCTGAAACTCCTGCAGCCAGCTTTTAAGATCCTCTCCGGATCGCTTCTCCTAGGCCTCCCTTCAGTAGAGCTGTCTGACCTCCACCCTCGGGACTGATCCTGCTGCACATCATTGTATTGCTGTGACACCGCCTTGATTGTATGATAAGGCGGTATAGAAATACCTTTAAATAAATAAATAAATAAAAATAATTAGACTGAAAAGGCCTCTAATTTCTTCCAGACTGACATGTGTTCAGCTCTAGATAGGGAAGAAGTTCATTATCTGTGCTGAGGAAGCGTTCAATCGCTATAGCGGGGAGAGTGTAGACTGGGCTTCACCAAACTGCATCCGTTCGGCTTGCTGATGCCACCAAGCGTCCTGTTCCCACAGTAACTTAAAAAGCTCTAGCACCCCCCATGGCTTTCTAGAAGAGTCCCTGTCAGGCATATGCAACTACATAAGTGCCTACATTTCTGCCAGGATTCTTACTGCTGTACCTGACAGACTGCTGCTAATTCATTCTGTCTGTTCTGACAGACTGCTGCTAATTCATTGTAACTCATGAGACCTATTCAAATGTGAGTGCTTGCATTTTTGTGACACATTATTTCCTTACATGAAGCTTATAGTTGAAATTACAAATTTACTATATCCCCTCTGGCTCTAAAAAAATAAATTCTGTTGACGGGGAATTGGATGTGATTGTTCCTTCTATGGCTAACCTTACGGCCTTCTTGGAGGATTTCTCAGATACCATTAATGTACGTTCTACTTTGCTGGTTACCTTTCCATCTGTGGTGGTTAAACTGCGTATCTTAAGGGCCTTTTTTAAGGTTAAGTCGGCATTATTTTGTGGACAGGCAGTCAATATTTTTCCGGATGTGTCTCGCAAAACCCAATTGCGACGCAGGCAATTTCTATCTCTTAAGCCTCGAGTTTTAGCTTTGGGTACCACTTTCTTCTTACAATTTCCTTGTAAGTGAATCATTTAATTTTGATGGCGCTTCGTATGTTTTTCTTGACGTGACCCATCTGGGAAAACCTGTTGACTGATAGGCAGGATTTAGCAGTACCCCAGGTAGTGATGATTAAAACACCTTCTAAGTTGTGGGCCATGTATGACCTTGATTTCTGTTTATAAATTGAATGTTTGCTTTGAAGTTATGCAGCTAACTCTCATGATGTGGACTACATTTCCACTCTTCTCTTTCCTTTGTTTGCTTACCTAAGTGTATGTATTTTTCTATTTAAAGTGGGAGCTGTATCCTTTATAAGTTTGGTTCTTGTAATTGACTAAAAATCTATAAAGGAAAAAAAAAGATATTACAGTTGTGATATAAAGGATAGAAGTGGGTGCTGGTGCTCCCTTGGTGTGTGGGTGTACAGCTCAGAGGGGTGAGGCATGATCTTTCCAGCACATCTAGGTAAATCTGATTTGTGGACATTCATGGTTTTTTTTAATGGATTCTCTGCAATTGTTTTCTTACTTTTCAGGGGATGTATAATGCCATCACCCGGCAGGTGGAGACGGAGCTGTTACCGTGCCTGCGTCACTTTGGGATGAGGTTTTATGCTTACAATCCTTTGGCTGGTGTGTGCTTTGGTTAAAGGGAGGTTGGGCAATGCGTCTATGTACAGTAAACTATCTGGTGGTGAGAATTGCATTGCTTATCTCAAGTCAATATATGAAGTTTAGAAGAAGCTTGAGGCATGGAAGGGAAGGAGTCTGGAAGATTTTGTCATAAGGGACTAATATACTGCAGTCATTCAAGACTCTGCAAGATGCTTCCCCTGGTTGCCCTTGAGGTTTTGCATCACCAGGGATCAGTGCAGGATATTTGGAGAGTGTCTTGCATATCCCATGCACATGTTCGATTAAGCTTCTTTTCCTATGCTACATACTCCCCTTGTTGTAATGCTTATATCTGTAAAGATGGTGAACAAGTATGCCGTAAATGTCTCTGGACACAGTGAACATTTGCTCAGTATTGGGAGTGGTTTCAGTAGTCATTGCATTCGCAGCTGGCATCTGTGCCTATGTGAGAAAGGAGATTTAGGTCCTTTGTGGCTTTGTACATCTTGAGCTTGTATGAAGATGAACACTGACCAAGCAGAAAATTGATGTTTTGGATCCCTTTTCTGCAGGGGGTCTACTAACGGGGAAATACGTCTACACAGATAAAGACAAAAGCCAACCTGTTGGCAGGTTCTTTGGGAACAACTGGGCTAAGGCATACCAAAACAGGCAAGTGCTATTCAATTTCTCTTCTAGTCTTTGGCCAGTTTCCACAGCTTCTGATGGTGTATTTGCAGAGTTCAGCTTTTTCACTACTAATTGTGCAAGCAGGAAGGGATTAATTCCATCTTTATCAATATATTTAGTGTTGCATGTAGATAAGAGCAGAGTTACTCCCTCTTTTAACAATAAATGTACTGTTCCTTTTGTAGATCATTAATAAATAACATAATGTACATCAAATAAATTTGGAGGACTTTATATTGGATTAAGCAATCCTATTCCCTTAGCAACTTAAATAAATAAACAATATTCAGATGTAGGAGACAGCTCAATTGCTAATTGGGGACTAGAATTTTGTGCCAAGGTTCACATGTATAATTTTATTATCTGTTGGTAAGAGGTTGTATGTATATATGCCCTGGATGCAAAGAGCTGCTAGTTGTCTGAGAACAAGTTTTCTCTAGATGCTAGAGTGGTAGACCAGCAGGAGATTGTAACTGAAGAAAAAAATTGATGGTGATCAAATTTTTTCCCATGAAATCCCAGAGGGCTGACTTCAGGAGCTGTGCTCAGTGTTACTACTATCTGTTTGCCAATTTTCAAAAAAGGGTTCCAGACCTGTGCTCCTAATGTCTGTACCAGGCAAAATGGTGGAAGCCATTATAAAGAAGAAAATTTCTAAACATATAGATACTCATAGCTTAATGGGATCAACAAGGAAAGTCTTGTCTTGCTAATCTGGTTAAATGGCCAATTTTCTCAATGGAGAAAGGTGAATAATGGAGTACCCAGGGATCTGTGCTGGGTCTGTTGCTTATTAAGATGATATTCCTATCTCCAGGTCATTTATAAATAAATGAGATGATAATTTGCATATAACAAATTATTCAGTTTCTAAAAGCACAAGGATTTCGGAAAAATTGGGAGACTATGCGTCCAAATGGCAGAAGAAATTTAATATGGGCAAGTGCAAAGTTATGCACTTAAGGAAGAACAACTCAAATTACAGTTACACAATGCAAGGTTCTACATTAGGAATCACCACTCATCTAAAATAACATCCAGATCCTTTTCCTATGTTGAAACCCTCTGCTCCGTGTGCAGCGGCAGCCAAGAAAGCAAATAGAATGTTAGGAATCATAAGGAAAGGAATGGAAAATAAAACCAAAGATGATATAATGCTTCTGTAGCGTTCCATGAATGGGTGTAATTCTGGTCACCATTCCTTATAAAGGATATAGAAGAATTAGAAAAAGTACAGAGAAGTGACCAAAAATGATAAAGGGGATGGAAGGGATACACCTACAAGAAAAAGGCTTAAAAGGTTAAGGCTCTTTAGCTTGGAAAAGAGATGGCTGAGGGGGGAATATGATAGAGCTTTATAAAATGAGTGGAGTGGAACAGATAAACAATGTATGAAGCTACAATGTAGCACATTTTAAGAATGAAGTTTTTCACTCGGCACATAATCAAACTCTGGAATTTGTTCCCGGAGGATATAGTGAAAGCTTTGTAGCTGGGCATAAGAGGTTTGGACAAGTTTCTGGAGGAAAAAGCCATAAACCATTATTAAAGTGGACTGGGGAAATCCACTGCTTACCCCTAGGATAAGCAGGATGGAATCTGTCTACCTTTTGGGAATCGGACTGGTACTTGTGACCTGGATTGGCCACTGTTGGCAACAGGATACTGGGCTTGATGGCCTTTTTGGTCTGACCCAGTATGGCATATCATATGTTATGTTCTAGTACACAAGCCTAACACCATGGGTCCATCTCTGAGCATGTAGATGGAGGCAACCACCTCCCTAATCCAATGTCCAGGAGTAGCCTTGGAGGCCACTTCACCCTTAGGCAGCCCCCCTCCCTCAAGACAGCCTTTCATTTATGAAAGGGATTAGTTATCATCAAAACAGTAAGATTGTAGACATATACACCAGGTGTAGCTTCTTGCCCCCCCCCCCCTTTTTTTTTTTTTTTTTTTTTTTTTAAAGTGCCATCAAGTCATTGACTCCTGGCGACCCAGCATCCCCTGGGTTTTCTTGGCAGGCTATGATCAAAGTAGATTACCCTACATTGCTTTGGGGAAAAAAAGGCCTGGCAAAGTGAATTGCCCAAGGTCACAAGAAGTGCCAGTGGAAATCTAACTCTGTTCTCTTGGGTAGTAGACTGTTGCTCTAACCACTAAGCTACAAGTGGTTTCACTTCGTTTATTTGTCTGATCAGCATCAAGGATGAGGCAAGGAGATCCACTTAGTGGATATCCATAGGGTGCTGCTTCGCTATGTGAAAGTGACTTAATTCCTTCCTGAGATCCAATAAACCTTTTGTCTCCTTTGGCCTTTGTAAAGGGGAGCTGGCCTCAAAGGCCACCCTGGGCTGTCTGGATTAAGTAAGTAATATCTTCTGTGAGGAAGCCTGTGGCCTCATTTCTACTAGGGTGCAGGCATCATCCAGGTCATACCCCCATAGACATCCCTGAGTACTTTTGTTACGCTTTGCTGTATATGTGAAAACCAGATTGGAAGTGGCTTTTGGGTTGGAGGTTCTTAAAGCAGCTGTTCTTCTGTCCAGACAAGTTTTAGCTTTGATATTGTTTTGCTAGTCTGGACTGGTCTAGCAGGATTTGTATGGGAAGGTGAAATCTTACTTGATTTGCTTTCCTGAAATCCTGCTAGACCAGTGCAGGTCCTGGATTATGGAAATTCACTGTTGCCTCTGGTTTGCATAAACTATCGTTCTGCAGAACAAATTATGCAACTTTTTTTTTTAATGAACATAATGTGTTGGTAGTATTTTGGCTGTAGACCAGTCTTCTCAGTGCTTGATTTTATTCCATTTAGCTAAAGTGAGAGATGCCATATAATTGTTTGAACCATGCAGATCGCTTCTGCTACATTTGTGAAGTGACTTCTGCCCCTACTATTTCGTCTTCACTGGCTCCCTTTTCCCTACCGTGCTCACTTCAAACTGCTTATTCTGGTTCACAAAGCTCTTCATACAGGCACCCCTCAATACTTAACCGACCTTCTTTCTTTTCACTCTCCCAGGTACACTCCTCGTTCCTTCCACCTTAACCGCCTCGCTCTCCCCTCCCCTTCCCGTGCCCATCTACAATCTACCCGTTCCTCTGCTTTCTTTTTTGCCGGCCCCGCCCTTTGGAACTCCCTCCCCTCCTCACTCCGCCTGGAACCTCACCACCCCACTTTTAAACAGAACTTGAAAACTCACCTCTTTTTCCCTGGCGTTTGATGTCCCCTCTCCCTTCGTGTGAATCCCACTTGTCCTATCCTCTGCTTTCCTCGTGTTTGTTTTCTGTTATGTTTTTGGTCCTGTCTCTCCTGTTTTATTGCTTTCCTATTAAGAATTTGTATTTCCATTCCATTTCATTGGCTTCGGCCTTCTTTTAATTTGGTTTTATTGTACACCGCTTTGCCTACCCTGAAAGGCGGTTTTTTTATCAAATGAAATAAAACATAAACATAAACATCACAAAAACGCAGTATAACCACTTTGATTAAGAGAGCCTACTACCTTTTACTCTGACTGCAAAATTGGAGATAAGGACAAGAGCTGGGCCCCACATGTATGCTACAACATTTGTGCAACAAATCTTCCCCACTGGTTGAATAGAAAAAGAAAATCCATGCTTTCTGCAGTGCCAGTGATTTGAAGAGAGCTGATTAAATCATATCAGCAATTGCTACTTCTGCATGGTGCCTCCTGTTGGGAAAGTTTTTGAAGAAGAAAGTGGCCTGTGCAGTATCTAAACATTCCATCAGCTATACGCCCTGTATCCCATGGAGAAGGCCTGCCAGTTCCTGATGCTCCAGACTCGTTCTCACTTCATTCTAAAGAGGAGGGGAATGAAACATCTGGTCCTGAGCCATCAGTCACATGACCCAGACTTTCTTCCATCCTCCTCTTCTGAACCTCATAACACAAGGTGAACTGAATGACCTGTCAGGGATTTGGAACTACCTCAGAGTAAGGCAGAGCTGTTGGGCTCCAGACTGCAGAAGTGGAATCTCCTGTCAGGTGGTGAAAGGGTTTCCATGTTCTGTGAAGATCAAAAGGATTCTGTTACATTCTTCATGGAAGGTGATCTTGTAGCCTGCAACAATATTGATGGTCTGACAGCAGCCCTCAACATCATTCATCATCCAGATGAGTGGAGACGTTGAAGACAAGTCTTAAAGCTGTTTTGCTGCATAATGGCAATGTTTGACCATACCTTCCAGTTGGTTACGCAGCCCATATGAAGGAAGCCTATGACAATATAAAACAGTTGTTAAGATGCATAAACTATGACCAACATCAGTGGCAGCTCTGTGGTGATGTGAAAGTCATTGCTCAGTCTACAGACTGGATACACAAAGTACTGCTGTTTTCTTTGTGAATGGGATAGTTGTGCAAAAGATTCCCACTGCATCAAGAGAGATTGGCCAATCCTATAGTCATTGGAGCCCGGAAAGAAAAGTGTGCAGCATCCACCACTTGTTGAATCAAGTAAGATTTTGTTACCTCCCTTAAGCATTAAGCTGGGTCTAATGAAAATTCTGTCAAGGCTATGGCTAAAACAAAACCAGCTTTCAAGTATCTCAGCGGGAAATGTCCAAGATTAAGTGAAACTAAGATAAAGAAAGATGTCTTTGTTTGGTCCTCAGATTTGTGAACGTCTTTGAGAGAGTGCACGGTTAAATGCATTGTGTGGCAAAGAGGACTGAATGAAAAGCCTTCCAGTTAGTTGTAACAAGTTTTCTTGGAAACGAGGCAGGCAGCTACAGAGTTGGTGGGAAAAACTCCTCAATGCATACAAAAGTCTTGGCTGCAGCATGTCACTAAAGATACATTGTTTGCACACTCATCTTCATTTTTTTTTCCACTGAACTGCAGAGCAGTGAGCAATGAGCACGGCGAGCAAGTTCATCAGGACATTACAGTGATGGAGAAAAGATACCAAGGCAAATGGAGCCTGTCAATGCTTGCAAATTATTGCTGGACAGTGACGAGAGACTCCATTTACAGAATACAAAAGACAAGCCAAGACATGCTGAGTAGATATGACTATGTATGCATTAGTGTTAATTTCAGACGTTTAGTTTCTTGCTTTTGTTTCATACTAATTTTTTAAGAAAGTGTATTTGAATAACTTTTTGACAGGTAAAATCTTATCAAGGTCATATAGCAATCATAAATAAGGATTAAATCTCTACTACTAACATGCTATACGAGTAAAATGGAAAAGCTTAGATATCTTGGAAACAGTAGCCAATTGGTGGTTTTAACTGTCGTCATTGAATTCAGTGCATCAAAATCCACCCTGATTAAAAAAAAAAAAATTGTAGACCAGTGTATCTTATCCCACTCATGTTAAAACCCCACTAGCGAGAAAGGCAGGGTTCCTTGACTACAGGGATGTCTATTGCAGAGATGAGCATGGGCAACTCTTTAAAACAAGTCTCTGGAAATCTAGTGGATTGTAAAGCTAGGAAGAACGGTGTCTTCTGAGCTATCCAGTGGCTTGGAACAAAGTATCTGCCATGAAGAGTTTGGGCTCTGAGAAACTGGCTGGTCATGAAGGGCTGCTGGATCCTTGATGCAGGCTGTGGGAGAAAATGCTCATTTTAAACTGCATGTATTCCTCCCCCCCCCCCCCTCAAGTGAGCCAGTTGCTACCCACTGGCTTCTAGATGATTTATCTCCCCTCCCCTGTAATAGAGGTTACGCTTTTAAAGCTGAAACTGCACAGAGAGTCCCTTTCTCTAAATTGGACATACGCAGCGATGTTGGTCTCAGCAGCCTAGCTACTTCATCAGGGAAAAGTAGTCCCGAAATGAAGAGCTGTCCACTAGACATAACGCTGACAGGCCTATACTCAAAACAGACACGCCTGGGCAAGGAGAGTATCCTGAGCCCTGTCCTAACACTGACCCCCAAAAGGAAAGATAATGTGTTTTGATTGATTTGGGAAATGAAACACCCAAGGACTGCAGGTGGCCCAACTCCAGCCACAGGGGAAAAAAAGACTACCACCTGAGACACTGGCCAGCACTTAGGCAGTCACCTAGAGGTGTCTAACCAACCGCCCAACCATCCACTATAAAACCGAGAGGCCTACAGAGCTGAGTCACCACTCCAAACACCTATACCTTCCTGAGGACTGCAGAGGTTCCACAATGGCAACTAAATGCAGAAGAGTTTGCCCTTCCAGGAGAACCTCCCCCAACAGACACTCCAAGGTGTCCAAACATGACTGGGCCTGAGAATTTTTACTGATCCTCTAATTCTAGGCCTCTGGATAACAGAAAAGGTTGCCTGCCATCACCGGGGGAATGACTGGGGCAAGTAACCCCAGCAGATTGAAACCCCAGTTCTTGCCACTCCTTGGCAAACAACTGCAGCAGTGACCTTCATGAAAACAAAGAACAGCTGAGCTCTCCTCTTGCTACATGGGGATGGTTCACCTGGGCACCGTTCAACTCCAGCTGCCAAATCCTTGAGGCACCCAGAAACCGTAGGAGACCACTATTGTTAAGCTCCCCTTCCCCAGAGGACTGGAGAATGGACCAACTTTCTTGCCAAACACACACTCGATGGAGCAAGCAAGAGAGATTTGAAAACTCTTTAGTTTCTTCCTCCCTCTCTAAAAATAAATAAATAAATAAAAGTTAATTCCCCTGTCCTAAACTGGGTTCTTGAGGCAGTAAGTAGTAACCTGAGGGAAAGCCGTACCGACTCATTCCCCCAGAAGTTCTCTTACTTCCCATAAAAGGAAGTTACCATCAAACAGTCTACCCATCTACTGCTCTTGCCCATGGTCTGAAGTTAGAACTACAGGAAACAAAATGCCAATCCCCTGCAGGCCTTACCCAACACTGCAGAGGGGACGGTATTTACCTGAGGATGTAGTAAAAGCAGTTACAGCAGTTGGGCTTATTAAAAAGTGGACCGGGGCAATTTACTGAGCCCTAAACTGTTTCTCAAAGGCAAGTTCTGCCCTAAAACAGATCTTTCAGGATGTATGTCTTCCCCCCCTTCTCCCTTTAAATATATTAGCATCCCATTGGTCAACCACCCACTCATGTCCTCTAGCCAGACTTGCAGCTCTGGGATCCAAGCGGTCAGTATCTCTTGTAGAACTTGGATTGGAATGCATCAGCTCCTGGGTGAAACTCCACCCACAGTTCATCCTACAGACTTGCCTGTATTTATACAGATGAAACCAGAGGCAGTAGCCCCATCAACCACAGCTTAAACGCGAAAGACTTGTCTCACCAGAATGGGGGGAACCCCCCCCCTCTAGAATAAACAAAGAGCCTGCACTTTGACCCAGCAATGTCCATAACTGCCAAGGGCCCAGAAGCATTGCACCTGATTAACTACAGAGGTGCCAAGGCAGCCAGCACTAACTAGAACACCATTCACACTCTTTGGCAGATTCTGCTGCTTCCCACCCCCCCCACAAAAAAAAGGGGGTGGGAACGGCCTCACCTGGGTAGTCTCTTTCCAGATGGGTCCAGGCATAGTCATGCACCTCTTGCCACGTAGTAAAACTATGGCATCTGATATTCCAAGGTGGTCTCTCATCCCGTGAACCTTCAGATCTGCCCCTGCATTGCACCTAAGACCAGGCAAGAATGGTTGCATTTGGGGTGGCCTGGCCACCAAGCAGACTGCAAGGATGGCTTTGTGTCCAAACCTAGGCAAGCAATGTGCAACACTCCACCTTAGGCTGTGCCTGATATACCACGCTGAAAACCCTATCAATGTTTCATGCATTCCACCTTAGCTGAGACGGCAAAAGTTGCGTGGGGCCATATAGAAACAGAAACATGACAGCAAAAACAGACCATATGGCCTGTCTAGTCTGCCCTTCCATATCATCTACTAAAGTCCCTTTTTTTTCCTCTTTGGAGACCATCTGTGTTTGTCCCATGTTTTCTTGAATTCAGATACTATCTTGGTCTCTATCTCCACTGGGACACTATTCCATGCATCTGCCCCGCTTTCTATAAAGAGATATTTCCGCATATTACTCCTGAGTCTATCCCCTTTCACCCTCATCCTATGTCTCCTCATTGCAGAGCTTACTTTCAGTCAAACGAGGCTCTCTTGTGCATTGATGTCATGGAGGTATTTAAATATCGCTATCATTTCTCCTCTATTCCATCTTTCCTCTAAGTATACATATTAAGATCTTTGTCTGTCCTCCCCTGCTTTATAATGAAGACCACTAACCATTTTAGTAGCCACCCTCTGCACAAACTCCATCCTGTTTATCTCCTTTTGAAGGTGCGATCTCCAGAATTGTGCACAATACTCTAAAATAGGTCACACCAGAGACATACAGAGGCACTATGGTAGCAGGAATTTTTTTTTCTGCTAGCTATTCCTCTCCCTATGCACCCAAGCATCCTTCTGGCTTTTGCCATCGCCTTTTCTACCTGTTTAGCCACTTTAAGATCATCAGAAACACGGGACCTGGTCCTGCTCTTCTTTTGTGGACAAAAGTACTCTGTTCCCTACACTGTACAGCTCCCTTCGATTTTTGCAATCCAAATGCATGACCCTGTATTTCTTAGCTGTAAATCTCAGCTGCTAAATTCTTGGCAATTTTTCAAGCTTTGCTAGATCCTTCCTCATCTTATCTACTCCTTCCTGGGCGTCTACTCTATTGCAGATTTTGGTATCAGCAAAGAGGCAAACCTTTCCTGACAGCCCTTCAACAATATCACTAACAAAGATGTTAAAAAAAGTCAGACCAAGGACAGATCCCTGTGGCACATCACTGGTAACATCCTTCTCCTCAGAGTGAGCTCCATTTACTTGTACTCTTTGTTGCCTCCCACTCAACCAGTTTCTAACCCAGTCAGTCGCTTTCAGGTCCATCCCTAAGGTGCTCAATGTATTTATAAGCTGCCTGTGTGGAATGGTGTCAAATGTTTTACTGAAATTTTAAGTACACCACATCTAGGGCTCCCCCTCTGTCCAACTGTCTGGTCACCCAATCAAAGAAATCAGATTTGTCTGACAAGACCTGCCTCTTGTAAACCTATGCTGCCTCAGATCCTGCAATCCATTAGAATCTCACTATCCTCTGTTTTTGCCACATTTCCATTAATTTACTCACCACAGAGGTCAGACTAACCAGCCTATATTCCTCAACCTCATCCTTGCTTCTGCTTTTGTGTAAAGGGATCATATGTGCCTTTTCCCCAGCCCTCTGGGACCGCTCTAGCATCCAAGTTCTATAATATTCTCGGATCTGTCCGATCGCTTTGTCTTAGTTCTAGTCCCTCGCGAACAGTATTCTGTAAATAGTTCAAGATCCCATACACTTTTGTTTCTATCTATGGGTGTTTTCTGAGGTCCTGTTCCTGGCACTTCATCTGTGAAATTAGAACAAAAATATTTATTAAGCAATTCCACTTTATCCTCATCACCACCTACATATTCCTCCCCTTCATCCTTAAGCCTGACAATACCATTTTTGCACTTCCTCCTCTTGCTAACATATCTGAAAAATGTCTTGTTCCCCAACTGTATTGCATGGCTGCTTCTTTTTCTTCTTTTTGCATCTTTTTATCTTTGCTTTTCTGACTACTTCCTCTTTCTGTGATCTATTGTACTTTTATGAAGGCCACCCTCTTTTTCTTCACCTTTTCAGCTACTTCATTTGAGAACCATAGTAGCCTCCTTTTTCCTTTTATATTTATTTACCTTTCTAACAAAAAGTTTTGTTCTTAAAATATCCCCTTTCAATTTTGCCCATTGCTCTTCTATATCCCTTAGCTGTTCCCATCCCGCTAACAACCTCTTGAGGTACTGACCCATCTTTAGCTTTCCTAAAGTCCAAGACCCTCACTTTGATTGTATTTTATCAGCTCTAGTCCTAATACTGAACCATACCATCTGGTGATCACTGGATGCAAGATGATCGCCCACTATAACATCAGAAACACTTTCCCTGTTGGTACGCACCAATTCCAATATTGCCCCTTCACGTTTTGGGTTCTGGTACCAGTTGCTGGAATAGTTTTCCCTGCAGACTTTAGGCTCTCCTTACTTCTAGATGACACCACAGCAGGGATGTGCCAGTCAACATCTGGCATATTGAAATCATCTATCAGTAGCACTTCTCCTTTCATGGCAATATTGCGTATGTCTTCTATTAAAATCCCATCCACTTCTTCACATCATACCAATGTAAATGGATTTCCCTTTCCCTGTTTCTAGTTTAACCCACCGTGCCTCCTTGCTCCCTTTTAAGCCCTGTAATTCTATAGCTTTAATATTTTTTGCATATAGTGCCACTACTCCTCTCCCTTTTCCCTCCCTGTCCTTCCTGAATAAAGTATACTTGTATAATGACATCCCAGTATTGGTTGTCTGAATCATGTCTGTGTAACCAGCACTAAATCCAAGTCAGCTTCTTCCATTAAAGCCTGAACAGCTAGGATCTTCCTGTACGGGAATTGATGCACACTGCTTTCCAGATGTTGCCCCTATTATCTAAATTTCTAGAGAGGTATTTAATGTTATACTTACCTGGGGGCTTTCTTCACCCATCGTCAACAAATCTAGTTTTAGAGCCCCCTTCACTAGGTTAGCCAGTCTGCTGTGAAAGACACTTTGACCCTTCTTGGATAGGTGGATGCCTTTTCTGCTCTGCCGCCCTTGGAAAATCATTCCATGGCCCAGAAAACCAAAATGCTCTGATACCATCCACACATTTCGTTTACCCTCAACAAGAAGGTTTGAAGAGACTACCACCTGCACACCTATCAGCTTCATCCTTTGTTCCAGAGCCATGAAGTCACTTTTGGTGCACTCAGAGGGATATCTAACAGTATCATTTGTGCTAACGTGGATGAGCAACATCTGATAATAGTCAGGTTTGATAAGTCTTGGTAAACTCTCCATAACATCTCTGATTTTGGCAGACAACACACCCCTCAGACATAGCCTGGTTGTCAGATGGATGCCTTGGTACCCCTCAGTCACCAACTACCACTATCCTTTGCTTCCTTTGGTTACTGATTCTGCAATTTTGAGGTGTTTGAGCTCTGGTTCTTCCATTTCTGAGATGCTTTCACCACCTCCACTTCCATGGCTGCATACTGGCTCTTCAGTTCGAGGGCTGGAGGAGTTGGATAGCATAGTTACTCACCTGTAACAGGTGATCTCCAGGAACAGCAGGAATTTAGTCTTCACATATGGGTGACATCGGTACTGACAGAGCCCACATGGGAATGCTCACCAGCATCCAATAGGAAAGCTTTTGGGAGCATCCCACTGCACCTGCGTAGCTGCCTTCCCCATGGTCCCTCCTCAGTTGAGTTTGTAGCTGAGATTATTTATTTACAGTTTCTTTACAGATAAAAGGAGAGGAGAAAAGGAAAACCTACAACTCCTAGGGGAGGAGGGTGGTTTGTGAAGACTAAATTCCTGCTGTTCCTGGAGATCACCTGTTACAGATGAGTAACTACGCTATCTCCAGGAACAAGCAGGATTATAGTCTTCATATATGGGACTCCCTAGCTGAAAAATACCAGAGGGAACCAGTAGTGGTTTGCCTCAGGAGAGGCTAAAAGAAGTCATAGATCCTCTATGGATGTCTGGTATTGAAACTTCTGGGACAAAGGTTAGGAGTTGCCCTAAGTCTGAAAGAGATGCTGGAGAACAGCCTGGTCAAACATGACATCCCGGCGGGAGTGAGCAGCAAAGGTATGGACCAAAGACCAAGTTGCTGCTTTGCAGATTTCATCAATAGCCACAGAACATAGGTTTGCCATTGAGGTGACCATGGCCTGAACATTATGGGCAGTGACATGACCTTCAAGGGATAGGCCTGCGATATCATAAGCAAAAGTGATGCAATCTGCTATTCATTTGGAGAGGGTATGCTTGAATACTGGCAACCCCAAATGACTAGGGTCAAAGGAGACAAACAAACAATTGAGAAGCCCTTCGGTGTTCTTTCATCCTCTGAAGGTAGAATGCTAAAGCATGTTTATATTCCAGAGTGTGGAGGGTTGCCTCTGCCCTAGATGAATGAAAAATACAGGAAGGTAAACTGATTCAGATGAAAGGGCGAAACCACTTTTGGCAGAAAGTGAGGATGAGTCCTAAGGACAACCTTGTCATGGTGGCACTGGGTCGGCCACCAAGGCTTGAAGCTCACTAATGCGTCTTGCTGAAGTGAGAGCAATAAGGACGATGACCTTCCTTGAGCGACGTTGTGGCTAAAGGTTCAAAGTGTGGTTTTAGAAGTTGCCCTAGAACAACATAAAGATCCCATGCCACTGGTGGTGGTCTGATGGGAGGCTTAGTTAAAAGTCCTCTCATAAAGCGTGAGACGAGCAGCTGTGAGGAGATGGACTGCCCATCTAAGGGATGATGGGAAGCTGCAATTGCACTTAAGGGCACTCTTACAGAGTTGGTCTTGAGACCAGAGGAGGAAAGATGGAGGAGATATTGGAGAAATGCCTCCACCGGAACCGAGAAGGTATTAAGATCCCTCTGAACACCAGACTGAGAATATATGCCATTTGAAAGCGTAGAAATGTCTGGTGGATGGCTTTCTGGAGGCTAAAAGGATGTCCTTGACCTCCTGAGAAAGGTTAAGGTGCTGAAAAGCTATGCCTTCAGTAGCCATGCTGTGAGGTGGAGAGACTGTGGATTGGGATGGAGCACTGTCCCCTCCCTCTGAGAGAGTAGATCTGGAGCAGATTTGAGATCTATCAGCTGAGACAGACACAGCAGGAGAGGAAACCACAGTTGATGTGGCCAGCAAGGGGCTATAAGTATCATGAAGCCCCTGTCTGCCTGGAGTTTGAACAGAGTTTTGGGAATTGGGGGAAAAGCGTAAAGTAGGCCTTGTCACCAATGGAGGTGAAAAGCATCCACTTATTGACTGAAGTGAGAGTCCTGGTGCAGAAGCGAGGGAGCTTGGCATTCTGAGGGGTGGCAGAGAGGTCTATCTCTGGAGTCCCCTAGGTCCGAAAGATGTAGGATACTGTGTCCATATGGAGAGACCACTTGTGGGAAAGAAGGATCAGACTCAATTTGTCTGCTAAGACATTTTGTTTACAAAAATAATGAAAATATCCCTCCATGCGCGGCGTTTTTTGGAGTAGAGCTAGTCAGCTGAGAGACATGCACCAATATTGCTGATTAAGTGCCAGCGCATTTTGTGAGAGAGAGTGCTTGCTATTTTCATTTCCCCTGAAGAAACCCGTCTTGGTGAAACGCACACATGGACCAGGAAGGAGGCGTTGGAAAATTTTCGAAAAAAAGATAAGCACATTTATTGCACTGATTTCTATATGAATATGCTTGAATAGATATTGTTTTAAAGATACTTCAAGATGTTGGACAAGCAGTAAAGAGAACAGTATACTATTCCTCAGAGGTCATTGATGCAATTTCACGCTGTGGCTAAGGACATAGTCCGTTGTAGCAGCGTTGGTTCAAGTCTGAGACCTCAAGAAGATTAGTTTAAAGATTCTTTACTGACAAACAGCGTCTCAAAAACATAAAAAAATTTAAAATCTAAAAAATAAAATAAAAAATAAGCATTTTTCGGGTACATAGCCAATTAATTTATTGGAGGGATATTTTCATTATTTTTGTGGATTACCACCCTCTGTTAAAACTGACTACCTATTAAAGACATTTTGTTTGCCTGGAAGATACCCCGCTTGTAGGTGGATGTGATGAGCAATGGCAAAGGACCAGAGATGTAGATCCTCCCTGCAGAGGGACTAAGAGCCTGTCCCTTCCTGCTTGTTCACATAGAACATGGCAACTTGATTGTCTGGACCAGGACTGTGGTAAGAAAGGTGTTCCTGAAGTACTTTGAGATCATTGAAAATGGCTCAAAGTTCCAGGAGGTTTATTTGGAATCGTGACTCCTGTGGTGACCAGAGGCCCTGAGAGGAGAGATGCCCTAGATCGGCTCCCCAGCCCAGTTTGGATACATCTGTCGTTAGGGTATATTGATGTGGAGGCATCTGAAAAGGTGACCCTACAAGGAGATTTTCTGGGGAACACCAGCACTGGAGAGATGTCGTCAGAGGGGGAGATACAAGTATCTTGTCCCCGAGACAGCTTGAGGCTTGAGTCCACTAAGAAACCAGAGTCCATTGGGCTGTGCACATGTGGAGACTGGCATATGGGACTACATGCACTGTTGATGCCATATGACTTAGAAGTTGCAGCATTTCTTGGGCAGTGAGGTAGAGATGCCAGCTGATTTGAGTCGAGTGCAGCGTGGCTGGGGCAAGAATGCCTTTGACTTCGACTATAGCAAGGCTTTTGACTGTGCAAACCATGAGAAACTCTGTGCCACATTAAGAAGCATGGGTATACCAGAACACCTGATCGTTCTCTTGCACAATTTGTACATTGATCAAGAAGCAACAGTTCGAATGGAACAAGGAGAAACAGAATGGTTTAAAATAAGCAAAGGTGTACGACAAGGCTGCATACTTTCCCCCTACCTGTTTAATTTATATGCAGAACAAATCATTAGAGAAGTAGGATTGTATGAAGGCAACAGAGTTGTGAAGATTGGTGAAAGACTCCTCAACAACCTTCGCTATTTATTTATTTAATTTATTTATTTGTACATTTTTCTATACCGCCTCTTCCAGAGATAGAGGCGGTTTACATATAACCGAACAATAATAATAAGGAACGTTGTTGTTATTTTACAAAGAACAGTTTAGGTAGTTTAACTAAAGGCAATATATAATGAAACAGGTGGCAAAAACGTGCCAATATAATAACAGCAAGTGACATTAAACTGATGATACTACATTACTGGCTGAAAGTGAAGATGATCTGAAACATTTGCTTCTCTCGATCAAAGAACATAATCTCAAAATGGGCCTGCACCTTAATGTAAAGGACAAAGATCATGACAACTGGCATAATCAACACGTTCATCATTGAAGGAGAAGAAATTGAAATCGTGAACAACTTTAACCTACTTGGATCAACTATCAATAAAGAAGCAACAAGCAGTCAAGAAATCCGATGACGCATTGCTCTTGGCAGAATGGCTATGAAAGACCTAGACAAGATTCTCAAGAGCAGAGATGTCTCTCTCCATACAAAGATTCGACTTGTTCAAGCCTTGGTATTTTCAATAACATCATATGGATGTGAAAGCTGGACAGTGAAAAAGATAGACAGGAAGAAAATTGATGCCTTTGAATTATGGTGCTGGCGGCGAATACTGTGTATACCATGGACTGCCTGAAGAACAAACCAGTCGGTACTAGAGGAGATCAAACCTAAGCTTTCTTTAGAAGCTCAGATGACAAGACTTCGACTTTCATACTTTGGACACATGCGAAGAGAGAGATCATTAGAGAAAGACGACATGCTTGGCAAGATAGAAGGTCAATGCAAAAGAGAAAGGCCAGCAATGAAATGGATCGATACAATAACAGCAGCTTACGGGTACCAGTCTGTCAACAATGAGCTGCCTGACTGAAGACTGAGCACAATTTAGGACAGCTATCCAGAGGGTTGCCATGAGTCGACTCTGACTCGATGGCACTTAACAACAACATCTTGAACCCATTGATCAAGATGTGATGCTTCTAGCCATGCAATTCTTCATGCACTGATGCAGATCAATGTAGCTCTACTGGTGCACTCAAAGCAATCAAAGATTGCTCTATTAACAAACTTTGAGACATTTTGAGCATACTTGACAAAACGTAGTCTGCTCTCTTGTCATCAGGAAGAAGAGGAGCCATTGATTCTAAATCCCTAGTTACTTCCTTAAGGAACATACCCATGTAGAGTATTGTAAGAATTGATTCTGGCTGATACCATGGAGGCCTGAAAACGTCGACCAAAAGCATTGAGGGTTCTCTATTCCCTACCCGGAGGGTTGGAGGCATGTGTTTTTGTGTTCTTGATTCGATGCATTGCCGAATCCACTACCATTGAGTTATGCGGCAATTGTGTCTTTTGGAAACCAGGACATTCTGGTACATGGTATTGAGCTGTCGAGTATGTGGAGAAATGGTAAGGGATGTCTCCCACATACAGGTCATGAAGAATGTGGGGAATAGGAAGTGTGGCTGTCTCCTTAGGAGCTGTTGGGTATTGGAGACTTTCCTATTCTTCAGCTCTGGGCTCTTTCTCAGATGTCACTGTTATGGAAAGGCCTTTGGCAACGTTGCGTATAAATTCGTAAAAAGACATGCCTTCTGGTGGGGACATGCGATGCTGTGGAGATAGGGATGGGTCCTCCAGTAGGTCTCTAGTATCTGCCAATTCATCATCCGATGAATCCGATTCCGAAGACTCGCCGTATTGATGGGCAGGGTGTTCGTGTTCCACCATAACTCTGTACCTGGAACCTGCTTAACTGGAACCTCTGTACCAGAAATGGATTTGAAGGCAGGCATGGGCGTCAGCGTATCTAGTGGCATGTAATACAGTGTGATTGGACCGGTACTGAGACTGCCAGTAATGCCACAAGGCTTTGCTCGATGGCCAGTATGTACTAATCCATGGAGCTTGCCGATGCTTGGATATCTGTACTGGAGCTGTGGGCCGTGATCTCTGAGTACCACGCAGGAGCTCTCCGGAGGTGGAGGCCTCGGGAATGTCCTGGGACCCTATGATGGCTTTGGAAGAAGGTTCCTCCTGCCGGGGCTGTTCGGCCAGTGTATCCCCCTTCTGGACAATGCTCAAAGCATCTTGATGCTTAGGAGATCTACCCGGGTGCGCAGTCTTCCAATAAAGAATTGTTTTGATACCTGAGATCCATGGGAGGAAGGTGATGCTGTCAATGCTAAAGACTGCATCGGAGGCAAAGAGGGTGCCTAACTTTGCAGCCCGATTCTGTAGGCTTCTTTTCATCATCTTCCTGCAAAGGGGACATTCTGAGGGTTTGATGGTCAGGACCAATCATGGGTGTTGGTGGCAGAGATGATACTGCCACACTTAGAACATTTTTTAAACTCACTAGTTGGTTTTTCCATTTTGTCTGTGACAGAATGGAAGGTCTAAGCCTAAAATGGCATTGATGTGCCTGAGGAAAGAATGTCCCCCTTTTTGAAGAAAGAACCACCAACCGAGAGTTGGTACCAGTGTTGATGGGAAGGTAGACGTGAACCACAAAAATATTAAAAACAGGAATTTTCTGCAGTGATGGGATTTGTTTCCTGCCGGCTCCGTGGAAAATGAAGAACTGAGGGAGAGTGGAAAAGGCGGGAAGGCAGCTTACGCAGGTGCATTGGGATGCTCCTAAAAGCTTTCCTATTGGATGCTTCATCGGTACCGTCACCCATAGGTGAAAACTACATTCCTACTTATTCCTGAAGATTGTCAATTATGCAGGCTCTGGTGACTCATATCCAACTCTTCATTTTGTAGTATCCTATCTTCACCTTTTTTGGAAAGCTTGGCTGTTTCAAGAAGCATCTCATCAATGTACTTCTTACTGTCTTGAATGCTTCTCAGCCTCGCAACTTCTCTGAGCTCCTCCACTTGTTTCATGAGAGCTTCAGCTTACAGGTATATTGCACATGGAACTGGTCCCCCAACTGGAATCTGGCTGTCTGGACAGAGGTAGAAACTGTAAAGGGGCTAACAGCTTTTGACAATATGATTTTTCCCAGCCATCATTCAGTTAATGGAGCTCTAGTACCTGTTGAAATAAGAGAGAGCCCTACCAAAGTCCCTAACATTTCCTCGACTGTCCTTTAAGGGAAAAGGCAGCTAACCGTTTGTGTGTTCTAACAGCAGTGTTCTATGTCCCTCTGTGTAGCTCTGCTACTTGCTAAACAGTTGTTACTTTAGGCACATATTAAAATGTACTAGCGTAAAGTATAGAGATTAGGTAACTTTACGAAGGGAACACATTAAAGCTCCTTGAAGAATGGATACTTTTAATTCCACATTTTGGATATCTACTGTTTGCTTCCTAGATTTTCCCTACCAACCAATAAAAAATCTTTTGTCATAGTCAAGCTAATTGAGCAGTTGCCCTACATAGCAAGAATTCTCACATGGGGTGGGTGGGGGCTGGGTGGGAAGGGAGGGATCTAACACCTGAGAAGGTCAGCGACTTCAAAGAGCTTGGCTACCCCTTTGAACTTGAAGGCTAAAGGAAAGGGAAAAAAACTAGCTTCAGAAAAAAAGCTTTGCCCAACAATACAAAAAAAATCCCCTTTTTACAATACAGGAGAAAAACATTTAGCTATTAAGAGTGACAAAAACTCTCGGGCAGAGAGTTTGTATTCAGGAGTCCCATGGTATTACCCTGCTTGTAATGCAGACCATCTAAGAGTGGATATAACTGGTTCCAGCAGGATCTGACACTTCTTGTTAGCTTTCGGAACTGGTTTAGGGACTAACATACCATTTGGATAGGCAATCTAAGGGCAATGGGCCATGGGAACAGAATCTGTAGCCCTAGTGCCTAGTTAACACCAGAGTGGTCACTACCCAGATAAGTGACTTGGCCCCTGCACTCCCAACTATGGATGTAACCTGCACAGGCAAGTGCTTAAAATCCAGCCCCAACAGACCTGAAGAGGCATGCTGCAGTGTATGAGATCTGGTCAGGGCACCCACACCGCTGGTCAGGATGCCCTTCACTTGTGTCCTGGCCAAATAATCTCACCACTCTATGCCTTCTGAGACCCTCCAAAGAGCAAATAAGCCAGCCTGGCATAGTACACCAGCCTACCAAAGAGAGGAACAACCTCTGTTCCAGGCTATTGGATTTTTTAAAATTTTATTTTGAGAATAGGGTTTGACCCTACCAAAGTCCAAGAAGATGTAAAGGCTTTCTTAGCCAACTCTGAACTGAGCTTCAATAAAAAGGCTTGAGGAGTCTGTCTCCTTTTCTTTTTTTTTTTTAAACTTATAAACCAGTACCATCTACTGGCCCCAAAGAGACCCAAGCTGACTTATTTGGCACTGCACGCTTTTTTCCCTTCTGAACAGCCCACCCACCAAAATTGGCCTCAAGGCCCCTGCTGAATTCTGCTGTGACTTGACCTCTCTAGTCGGCTCGATGCCCTCTGAAGGCTTGCATCGTGGCCAACACGGCTCCTAGCCCTCTATAGTGATGAATATTGTAACTTTTTAGATTTGTGGCGCAGACTTCTCCTTGGACATCTGACCATGTGGTCTGTTGCACTTGGCCTAATCAATGAAACATTGGGGACACTATCTCCCCCCTCCCTGAAGAATACTTATTGATTTACCGTGGCGGACCTGCATGACAGCGCTTACTTCAAACACCCCAGTGTAGTAAGAAACAGCAGTTGCAGTGTCTTGCTTCTAAAGTGAGCAGAACACCTTTCCCGGCCCCCTCCCAAAAGTTGGGAGGGGGGGAGAGGAAAGGTCTCAAAGACCAAGCACACCTTAAGCACTCAGAGTGGGTGGGAGGGTACCACCAGGTTCTGCACCCCAGGGCCCTTTAATCTGCCATATCAGTACTACGCCCACTGGTCCGCCACAAGTTCCTCATCTTCACTTCAACCCAGTTACAGATTGCACAGATTTAGACAACCTCCATCTGCTGGAGACTGAGAAATACCGGTTAGAGGAGGTCTGCACAGGATCCTTATACTGTGACATCATCATACCAGTGTTCTCAGTCTCCATCTGCTGATGCGCAAGCATAGCCCATGCATCTGGACTGGATGGACAATGAGTAAAGATATATATATTTTTTTAATCGTTACCAACCTTTCAAGTGCAAAATAGTTGAAGCCCTAGTGTCTATTCTTATTCCAAAAATGCAGCTCAGGGGCAGAATGGAAGCTAGCAGTCTATCTTCCTATGTTGTTGGTTGATGCCTTGTTTTATTTTCCTTCTGTAGATACTGGAAGGAGAATCATTTTGCAGCCATTGACCTTGTACAGCAAGCACTGATCACAGCTTATGGGGCCAATAAGCCCAGCCTGACCTCAGCTGCTCTACGCTGGATGTATCATCATTCCAAGTTGCAGGTATGTTTCTGACTTAACAGTAGGAAACATGGCATGATACAAAGAACAGAACAAGTACTAGACAGCACTGGTAGGATTTCAGAGGTAAAGAGCTGGAAGTCAGGAAGTGGAGAAGAGGGCACCGCATACCTAAACAGCACAAACTTGGCTGGCCTTGGACAGAACTCTGTTTTGCCTTGTTGGGATCAAATCCAAGTTCCTTTGCGTCCCTCTAGTCCAGTCCTGGAACCATAGAGTTTAGAATCTCCTCCAGCAGCCTTGGAGACTGAAAGACATCATCGCTTTGCTGGCACCAGTATAAGTAGGCAAGGACCGCCCCCTTCATCCAGTACTTTCAGTCTCCAAGCAGCTGAAGGAGATCCTGAGCCTGAGTCTGGGCTCAGTTTAAACAAATTAGCAGAGCTAAATAGTTCCTTTCTTTTTTTCTAGGTCCCTTTAAATTTAGGGGTTTAATTTTAGAGCTAACTTGTTCTTTCTTTTTTTGCAGGGACAGTGCTGTAGCTGGTGGCTCCTTGCATTGGCTCAATCTCTCTCCCTCCCCCCCCCCCTTTCTTCCTCCTCTCTATTTTTCCCCCGTGGTTTAAACGAGCAGAGGTCACAGCAGTTTTTTTCACTGGGCAAATTTTCTGCCTCCCTGCTCTCGAACCCGAGTGTAAGGGTGAGGAGCAGGTGGAAGGCTGCCTCCCTGCTCCCGATCCCGAGTTTATGGGGGAGGAGCAGGTGGTAGGCTGAATAGCACCGGCAGGAGCCAGTTGCACTAAGCAGCATTGCCTCGGAGCAGGGCAGGAGCCAGATCCTCAGCCGCTGATCGGCTGAGCTCAGGCGGGGCTGCAGCTTCTTTCCTCACCGGGAGCACTGTTTAGGTGAGTGAGGGAGCTGGCGAGCGCTTTTATTTCATTTTGTTTGGTAAAGGGGCTGTCTTTGGCAGTTTCGGAACGCCGCTTGTTTCTGCGCGGGAACCCGCGCTGGCGGCGGCCATTTTAGAAGTAACCCGTGTTTTGGGAGACTTCGGTTTTGCTTTTAGTTTCGGCGTTTTGGGCGGGTTAGAAGCTTCGTTTTTGCTGGCTGGTATTTTTTCCTAGCCAGGAGACCTCTGGACAAGCCATTTGTGTTAAAAGAGAGAGGTGCAGTGTGAAGTGCGCTAATTAACAGTGGAATGCCGGCTAAGCTCAGGTGTCTGGTCTGCGGTGTAAAGCGCAGTACGGTTCTGGGCTCCGGTGTCTGTGGGGCTTGCTCCCGCGCGACGCCGGTGATGGAAGGTCAGACGGAGGGGTCCTCCCAGGACCATGAGGTGGTTCTGCCTACAGGGTCTGACGTCTTGCCCCCGCTCCTTGACACCGCGGAGCCTCTACCAGGGTTGTCTTCGGGTGAGCCGTCTTCTGCGTCTCCGCAGCAGGGTCTCGGTGGGCCTGCTCCGGCGGTGCCACCGGGTTTCTTTTCCCTCATGCAGCAGGCTTTTGCTCTGCTGCAGCCTGCTCTGGTGTCTCCTCCCCAGGGTTCGCAGACACAGAAGCGGAGGGGGTCTGTAGATCCTACTGTCGAGGGCCTTTCCTCCGCCAAAAGGCATAGAGTTTCTGGAGGGGAGAGCTGTGTTGCTCCTTGGCGACGACCGGGGTGGCGTGGACGCAGAGATGGAAGAGTTCTCGGGCGACGAGCTGGAGGAGGGCGAGCTGCCTGATTCGGAGCTGCAGAGCAGGGTAGTCCGAGTGTTTCGGCGTGAAGAGCTTCCCGCCTTGATTGCCGAGACCCTTAAGACCTTGAATATGCCCTCGGAGGGTGCGGGGGCGGAGGATGCCTTGGAAGATCCGTTGCTGCAGGCGGTTAGGACGTCACATCGCGTTTTTCCGGTCCATAGAGTGTTTCGGAGTATGATTCAGGAAGAGTGGGATGTGCCAGAGTCTGCTCTGAAGGGGTCCAGGGCCTTGGCTTGGCTTTACCCATTGTCTGATCAGGATAGAGAACTTTTTCGCTCTCCCAAGGTTGATGCAGCAGTGTCGGCAGTTACTAAGAAAACTACGATCCCGGTTGAGGGGGCCGCAGCGCTCAAAGATGTCCAGGACAGGAAGTTGGATACTTTGTTGAAGCAGGTGTTCGATGTTTGTGCTCTCTCGATGCAAGCCTCGATAGCGGGGGCGTGGGTGGCGAGAGGCTGTTTGCGGTGGTCTCAGAGTTTGCAGGGTGACCTCCTGGATGGGCGGATGGACGATGTAGTGCGCCTGGAGTCCGGTTCTGCGTATTTGTCGGACATTCATTATGATCTCATCCACGGCTTAGCGAAGAGTATGGCCTCGGTGGTAGCGGCTCGGCGGTACCTCTGGCTGCGTAATTGGGTGGCGGACACTTCCTCTAAGACTCGCCTTAGCAAGCTGCCATTTCGGGGTAAGCTTTTGTTTGGAGAGGATCTGGAAAAGTTGATTTGGGTGAGTCTAAAGGGGGTCGCCTTCTGGAGGATAAGCCTAGGCAGGGGAGGAGTTCTGCGGGGTCCCGGGGGGTTCCCAGGGATTTTCGTTGGTTTCGGTCCTCCCGCTTTCTCCATTCGCAGCGTGGCAGATTTCCAACGCGGGGCCAGGGGTTTCGCTGTTTCCGGGGAGCCGGTAGAGGTTTTGCCCCTTACCAGTCCTCAGCCGTTAAGAAGTCACAATAAGATAAGGGGGACTCAGGTAGAGGTGATTCCGGTCAGAGGTCGTTTACGGGAGTTTTACCCTGCCTGGGTCCAAATTACGTTGGACCAGTGGGTCCTAGAGGTCATTCGAGACGGTTATGCCTTAGAGCTCTATCGGCCCGTCTTAGATTCCTTCGTTCAGTCCCCTTGCAAAGCACCGCAGAAGTACCGGGCTGTCTCCGAGACCCTGCAGAGGTGGTTACAACTCAAGGCAGTGGTGCCCGTGCCCAGAGATCAGTGCAGGTGCGGTCGATACTCCATTTATTTTGTGGTGCCGAAGAAAGAGGGCACTTTTCTGCCGATTCTGGACTTAAAGAGGGTGAATCGGTGTCTCACGGTCACATATTTCAGGATGGAGACGCTGCGTTCGGTCATAGCGGCGGTCAGGGTGGGGGAATACCTGACCTCGCTGGATCTGACGGAAGCTTATCTCCATATCCCGGTGAGGCAGGAGCATCAACGGTTCCTGCGCTTTGCGGTTCCTATGGGGCATTTTCAGTTTCAAGCGTTACCATTCGGTCTGGCGACAGCGCCTCGGACTTTCACCAAGATTATGGTAGTTGTGGCGGCGGCGCTTCGCAAAGAGGGGGTGCTGGTGCATCCCTACCTCGACGATTGGTTGATTCGCGCAAAGTCGCGGGACGAGAGTGCGTCGGCCACCACTCGGGTGATTCAGATGTTAGAGAGCCTGGGTTGGGTGGTCAACTTTGCAAAGAGCAGTCTGGTTCCCTCGCAGTCCCTGGAGTACTTGGGAGCGAAGTTCGAGATGCAGCAGGCCGCGGTGTTTCTGCCTTCCCACCGAGCTCAGGGGTTGCGGGAGCTCGTGTAGCGGTTTCTGGCCAGACTGGCGCCCTCGGCATGGCATTATCTTCAATTGCTCGGGACGATGGCGGCCACGATAGAGGTGGTGCCGTGGGCCAGGGCGCATATGCGTCCGTTGCAGAGCGCGCTTCTTCGGCGTTGGTCTCCTCAACGGGATGCTATGTCGCGTCGGCTGATTTGTCCGCCGGACGTGCGTCAGGACCTTCGTTGGTGGTTGTGGCCGGAGAGTTTGTCAACGGGGCAGCCGCTGGAACCTCCCTCCTGGAGACTGCTGATGACGGATGCCAGTCTTCTGGGCTGGGGTGCGCATTGCAACGGCCGCTTTGCTCAGGGTCGGTGGTCTCAGGAAGAGTGGCGCTGTTCCATCAACCTGTTGGAAATGCGAGCTGTGTTTTTAGCCCTGCGGGAGTTTCAGGAGCTCTCCCGGTGGGCGGCGGTGCATGTGTTGTCTGACAATGCGACGACGGTGGCATACATCAATCGCCAGGGCGGCACTGGCAGTGCATTGCTAGAGGCGGAGGCTGGCCGGATTTTGGCTTGGGCCGAGCGTTATCTGACGGGTCTGTCGGCACAGCATGTGGCAGGCGCGGACAATGTCGAGGCCTATTTCCTCAGTCGGCGCAGGGTGGATCCCGGAGAGTGGGTTTTACACCCTGAGGTGTGTTTGCTGTTGGTGCACCGCTGGGGTCTCCCGCTGATGGATCTGATGGCGACGTTCGAGTCGGCGCAGGTGGAGCGCTTCTTCAGCAGGCGGCGGGAGCGCATGTCAGAGGGCATCGACGCGCTAGCCCTGCGGTGGCCAGATTTGGGTCTTCTCTATGTGTTCCCGCCTTGGGCGCTCATCGGCAGGGTGATACAGCGGATAGAGCGTCATCGCGGTCTGGTGGTCCTGGTGGCGCCAGACTGGCCCAGAAGACCGTGGTATGCCGATTTGGTGCGGCTGCTGGCGGACAAGCCGTGCCATCTACCGCAGCGAGCGGATTTGTTGCGAATGCCCCAGGTGAATCGATTCTCGCTTACGGCATGGCTCTTGAAAGGGCAAGGTTGACGGCCAGGGGTTATTCGTCGGCGGTCATTTCTGCCTTGCTGCAGGCGCTTAGGAGATCTACGTCATTGGCTTACATTCGGATTTGGCGCATTTTTGAGGCCTGGTGTGCGGAGCAGGGGCTGAAACCTTTGGGGGCCTCGGTTTTGCAGATTCTTTCGTTTTTGCAAGACGGTGTGGATAAGGGTCTTGCTGCAAGTTCCTGGAGAGTGCAGTTGGCGGCCCTCTCCTGTTACCGTGGTAAGGTGCAGGGGCAACAGTTGGGGTCTCACGCGGATGTGAAACGATTCTTGCGGGGCGTGTTATTCTTGCGTCCTCCGAGGCGTTGCATAGTTTCCGCGTGGGATTTGAACTTGGTGTTGGCGGCCTTGCTCGAGGCGCCGTTTGAGCTGTTGGCCACGGCATCGCTGAAGGATCTGACGTTGAAGACTGTCTTCTTGGTAGCTATCTGTTCTGTGCGAAGGATTTCTGAGCTGCTGCAAGCGTTATCCTGTCAGGAGCCGTATTTGTCCTTTTTCGATCATAAGGTGGTTCTCCGTACGGTTCCAGGGTTTTTACCAAAGGTGGTCTCCTCGTTTCATGTTAATCAAGTGGTGTCGCTTCCGGTGTTTTCGGACTGGCAGAAGGAGCAGTCTGGAGGCGTGTTGCATAGGTTGGATGTTCGGCGGGTCCTTAAGTATCTACGGAGGACAGTTCCCTTCCGCAAGTCCGATAGGTTGTTTGTAGCTTTCGGGGGCCCGCGTAAGGGGGAGGCCGCAGCGAAGTCCTCGCTCTCCCGTTGGGTGAAGGAAGTGATTGCTTCGGCGTATCTATTGAAAGGAAGAGTGGTGCCGGAAGGTTTGCGGGCTCACTCAACTAGGGCGCAGGCGGCGTCTTGGGCGGAGTTCAGTTTGGTTCCGGTGGCCGACATTTGCCGGGCGGTGACATCGTCGTTGCATTCCTTTGTGAAGCACTATCGCTTAGATGTGCAGGCGGCGGGGGATGTGCGTTTCGGTGCAGCGGTGCTTCAGGCTGGGTTGGCAGGTCCCTCCCGTTAAGATTCACTGCTCTGTTGCATCCTCTATGGTTCCGGGACTGGACTAGAGGGACGCAAAGGAAGATGAAATTAGACTTACCTGCTAATTGTTCCTTAAGGAACTCTAGTCCAGTCCCGGAGCCCGCCCTGAGTGTTGTCAGCCTGAAGTACATGGTAGGCGGTACAGCTCTGTTCTCTAGTGGTCCCCCGCAGGCGGAAGGTGGAGCCAGTTGGGGGGGACTCCTCTGGGGGGGTGTGAGCATAGCCTGTGCTGCTTCAGTTCTGGAGTGGTGACACTAGGCCGCCATGCTTCCATTAGTGGGCCCAGGGGTGCAGAACTCCGTGGTCCTGATCTCTTCCCCAGCTGCACTTGTTGGCTCCCTTTTTTTCCCCCTCCCCAACTCTTGGGACAGAGTCAAAGGTTGAGCACTGCTTGGGACCTGATAAGTGGTCGGTTTCTCTTTAAGAGCTTCATTTATTTAAAAGAAAAAAAAAAGCAAGGCTGTTTCTGGAGGAGGCATGGCAGTTCAGTGGGTTCCTGGCACGACTGTCCAGTGAGCTGGGTCTGGTGTCAGGAACGTGGTGTGAGGCAGAGGGCTCATATCGCCAGAAGGGCAGAGTCTGAGATCCATGGTCTGTCGTGGCTGCCATGAATTTCTTGTCTAGCAGCCCAGCAGCACGGGGAGCTGTCGAGACGATATCAGAGGGGTGTGCAGGCCCAGAATGTTTGGTGGGAGCAGCTGCCTTGGGGCTGGTGCAGGGTGAGCACATGGAGCCCCCAATTTTGCAGTCAATGCAGCCTTTGTTGCTCCATGCAGGAAAGTTTGTTCTGCGTTTTGAAGGAGGTTCTTGTTCATTTTCCCCCAGATTTTGTGCTGCTACTCTTATCAGGCCTACTGCTTGAAGCAGGACCAAAGGGGGGGGGGGCCTCTCTGTTAGAGGAGCTTCCCCAGTGACCCAAAGTTGGTCTTGCTAAACGGCAGTAAAGCATGCTCACATGGAACCACAGCTTGAAGAGGATGTGGCTTCTGAGGTCATCAGACTTCCTAGAAGGCTCCTCTGATCTTTTGGAGGAGCTTGCGCAAGAGGACCCGTTGGCCGTGCATATTTTTCACAGGGATGAGCTGACATCCCTCATCTCCCATACGCTTGCAGCGTTGAGTTATGTGGAGGAGCAATGACCAGATCTTAAGGAGATGATGGGGGGAGGGGAATCTTATCTTGGAGGCCATTCGTAAGCCCCCCATATCATGTCCTTTTCGCAGGGCAGTCAGGAAGGTCATTCGGGCAGAGTGGAAGATGCTGGATGCAGGCCTATGTGTTGGCAGGATTATGGTAAGGATTTATCCTATACTTCCCAAAGAGAAGTTGTATCTCCTGCTGGTGGATGCCCTGGTGTCTACGGTTACTTGAAAGACAACCATTCCCATGAAGGGTGGGGCAGTATTGAAGGAGCTGCAGGACCGGCGGATGGAGGTTCTGCTCAAGCAGTCGTTTGAGATTTTTGGGCTGGACATGCCTCCAGTGATCACAGAGGATTCTGAAAGGGCCCTTAGTGGAGCCTGGGGGCTTGGCTGACATGACACTGCTGGAGTCGGGGGGTCAGCCTTTTTGGCAGATGTGCTTTGTGGTTTGCTTCAGGCATCTGTTAAGAATATGGACACAGTGGTAGCAGCTTGGTGCTTCTTGTGGCTTGGTCAGTGCATATAATCTCTAACGTGCAGCTTAGCAAGCTTCCCTTTGTCTGACATTTGCTATTTGGTATGGATTTATTTATTTACCAATGTTTATATACCACTTTGACAGGTCAAAGAGGTGTACATGCAACAAAGATGACCTTGGTTACATAGAACATTAACATATGCATGGGTTATTTGCTGACATACACTAGTAGTGTAGGATGTTAGCTTGTGCACTGTCAGCTTAATTTATATACAATTGTGGGGGGGGGGGGGAGATACTTGGGTGTATACTTCCAACATTGTATATATTTACATTTGTCAGTGTGTTTGGGTGAGGGTGGGGCCAAAATGTTCAGTGAACAGGTGGGTTTTTGGGAGTTTGCGGATCTGGCAAAGTTGGTCAAAGACCTTGGGGAAATGAAGGTTCTCTAACTTCTAGAGAATGGACCCCTAGGCTCCAGAAGGGAGACTTCCTTCCGAGGGCATAGTCATGAGTCACAGAGGTTTTGATTCCCCCAGGCACAGTGGTTTTCAGAGGTCTTTCTGCCTCTAGGTCAGCCCTTGGGCGGGGGTGCTCCCAAGTCCACGTCCACTCAATGAGAGCTTAAAGGCCCTAATGGGAAGGCAGGCTGTAGGCAGTTGCTTGCAGTGTTTACCCTGTTTGGGCTACGATTACTTCAGACACTTGGGTGTTAGACATCATTTGAGAGGGTTACGCGCTAGACCTGGTGCGGCCCCTCCCCAACATCTCTATGGCTTTGCCTTGTTAGGCTCCTGGCAAGGTACAAGCGATACAGGTTACCTTGGAGTGTCTGCTGCAGCTTGAGGCTGTGATTCCTGTGCCAAGAGATGAGTGGGGAATGGGCTGGTATTCTATTTACTTGTGTTTCCCAAGAAGGATGGAACATGGCAGTAGATTTTGGATCTAAAGGATATAAACAAGGCTTTGAAGATCCCTCTGTTTTGTATGGAAACTTTACGTTCAGCGATTGTGGCCATCCACAAAGGAGAGTTTTTGACAGATGCTTATCTTCATATTCCCATGCATCCAGAACATCGGCATTTTTTGCACTTTGCAATTCCCATGGACCATTTTCAGTTTCAGGCCCTCCCATTTGGCCTGGCGATGGTTTCCCATGTTTTTACCAAGTTGATGGTGGAGGCTGACCTATGGAAGCAGGGGTCCTGGTCAATCCTTATCTAGACTACTGGGTGAAGCCCCCACAGGAGTCAACAGGCGACCTAGTTAGTGGTTTGGCGGCTGCAGGAATTGGGCAAGTTGGTCAACTTTGAGGAGCAGGTTGGTGCCGACCTAGTCCTTGGATTATCTGGGGGCTTGCTTTGATATGCAGGCCGGCATGGTATTCTTACTGGATGGAAGTGAAGTTGCAGGCTCAGGTTTGGTCATTGCTGAGAGTTCCCCACCAGAAGGTGTGGAATTTTCTGCAGTCTTGGGTTAGATTGTGGCTATTCTGTAACTTGTGCCTTGGGCTTTGTTACATATGTGCCTGTTGCAGTCTGTACTTCTGTTGCATTGGTCTCCTCAGTCACAGTGCCTGGAGCTGTGGGTTGCCCTGTAGGGCACAGCCAGGGAAAGCTTGCAATGGTGGTTAGATTTAGTCCAGCTCTCGATAGGAGTTTCTCTCAAGACTGGGTGGTCGTGACCCTGGATGCCAGTCTAGTGCTCTGGAGAGCCCACTGTCTGTCGCAGGTGGCCCAGGTCCGTGTTCTCTGGAGGAGAGCCAATAGTCCAACTGCTTGGAGACCCAGGCAGTGTTTCTCTCCCTGCAGTATTTTCTCCCCCCTGGTTCGGGGCAAGGCAGTGAGGGTTTTGTCAGACAATGTGATGTGATGTGGCTTACATCAACCATCATGGGAGCATAAAGAATTCACTAGTAGGCGCATTACCTATTGTCTTTGGCGGTGGCACATGTAGCGGGTAAGGAGAATGTGCAGGCTGACTTTTTATTTTTATTTTTTTTACTCCGAGTTTCAGTATCTCCTAGATCCATGGGAATGATCTAGGCTTCAAGGACTCTGTACTATCCTGGTTCTCCTCCTACCTCTCCCATCGCTCATTCAGTGTATGCTCTGGCGGCTTCTCCTCCTCCCCTACCCCGCTCCATGTAGGTGCACCCCAGGGATCTCTCTTGGGCCCCCTCCTCTTCTCTCTCTATACCCAAGGCCTTGGTGCGCTTATCTCTTCCCATGGCTTTCAGTACCATCTCTATTTATTTATTTATTTACATTCTCTTATATACCGCGCTATTCTGCATCAGTGCGGTTTACATTGAACAAACTGAAATTACATTGAACAGGGCATTATAACTTGGAGATAACTATTTTACAGGGAATATGGGCTATGGAGGGTTAAGTGGCTTGCCCAAGACCACAAGGAGTGCCTGTGGGACTAGAAACCCCCGTCCTTCCGGCCCAAGGTTGCTGTCCTCTAGTGGGATTTGAACCCCATGACGATGACTCCCAAATCTACCTCTCTACACCTAACATTTCTCTGGCAACCCAGTCCAAGATCTCTGCTTGTCTTTCGGACATCGCTGCCTGGATGTCTCATCGCTGAATGAAACTGAACATGGCCAAGACTGAACGCCTTGTCTTTCCACCCAACTCCTCCCCCCCACTTACCCCTCTCTGTCCATGTGGATGGATCTACTATCCTTCCTGTTCCTTCGGCTGGCAATCTAGGGGTCATCTTTGACACCTCTCTCCTTCTCCACTCATATCCAGCTTGTAGCTAAGACCTGCTGCTTTTTCCTCTACAACATCAGCAAGATCCACCCCTTCCTCTCTGAACATACCACCAAAACGCTTATCCACTCCTTAATCTCCTCTTTCCTTGATTACTGCAACCTACTCCTCGCTGGTCTCCCCGTGAGCCGCCTCCTTCCCCTCCAATCTATACAAAATCACGCTGCTCGACTAATCTTCTGCCAGCCTTGCCATGCCCACATTATTCCTCTCCTCAAGTCACTTCACTGGCTCCCTGTCCATTTCCACATCCAATTCAAGCTTCTCTTGCTGACCTATAAATGCATTCACTCTATGGCCCCTCAATACCTCATATCTCTTATCTCTCCCTACATCCCCTCTCGAAACTTGCACTCCGCTAACAAATCGCTTCTTTCAATGCCTTTCACCCGCACCGCAAACTCCCGACTGTGCTCCTTTCACCTTGCTGTGCCACATGCCTGGAACAGCTTTCCTGCGTCTGTACGCCAGGCGCCCTCCCTGGCTCTCTTCAAATCCAGGTTGAAGACCCACCTCTTCACCGTTGCATTCAGATCCTGACTTCCATCTGATTGTTCACAGTCAGTTACAAATTTCCTTGTTTACCCTTACACCATCCTCATCCTACCCTAACCCCCATTAACATTTATGACCAAACTATAGAGCAAGCTGTACCACACCGTACCTTCTGCAGAACTGACTAACACTCTGTACTGTTCAAACTAGATTGTAAGCTCCGATGAGCATGACTGATGGGCAGGGACTGTCTCTTGTATGTTAGCCACATCTTGTAGGCTAGCTGTGCAGCGCTGCGTGCGTGGCACTTTATAAGTGCTAAATAGTAGTAGTAGTAATCACTCTCAGACTCTACATTTTGGCTGATTGCCAGCATCTCCCAATTCCTCACAATGGATTTGATGGTGGCCATGGCAGCCTAGTTTCTCAGCTGGTGAAAAGTATATGTCTGAAGAGGTGGATGCTCTGGTCCAGCCTTGGCCCAACGTCAGTCTCCTCTTTGGCCATTGATAGACAGAGTCCTCCAATGGGTGGAGGCCCATCCTGGTCTGGTGGTATTGGTGGCTCCAATTTGGTCTTGGCAGCCTTGGTATGTGGACCTCCATGAGGTAGCTGGAGGCAGAGCCCTTTCCGCTTCAGGTCGTTACAAGGGCCTATTTGGATGCTGGTGGTGGATAGATTCTTATGGCTTGGCTCTTGAGAGGGCGTGTTTGAGGCGCAGGGCTATTCTTAGCAGGTGATAGACACCTTGTTTCAGGCTTGGCAATGCTTCACCTCCTTGACGTATATTAAAGTGTGGCAGATCTTTGAGGCCTGGTGTGAGCAACGGGGGGTATATCCTTTTAGGGGCTTCTCTTCCTGACACTCTGGTGTTTTTACATGTTGGCCTGCAGAAGGGTCTTGCCTTAAACTCTGAGGGCGCAGATTGTGGCTTTGGCCTGTTTTTTACAGCTGGGTTCAGGGCCAGTCCCTGACCACACCTGCAGATGTGGTACATTTTTTTTTCTCACGGGTATGAGGCACCTCGGGCCACTTTGCCATTTGGTGGCTCCTTCCTGGGACCTTAATTTTGGTCCTTTCGGCTTTGGAGACATGCTTTTGAACCTCTCTGGGTTATTTCCCTTAAGGATCTGACTTTTGAAGGTGGTGGTTCTGGTAGCTATTTGTTCAGCGCATTGGATCTTGGCATGTAGGCTTTGTCCTGTAGGGACCTTTATTTGGTGATATCCAAGGAGAAGATGGTGCTTCATTTTACCTTAATAAAGTAGTTTCCTTACTGGTTTTTATGGAGACACAGGACTGTTCAGTCACTGACTTTGCATTTGCTTGATGTTTGCAGGGCGCTTTCCCGTTATTTACAGGCTACTCAGGAGTTCAGACTGGCTTTTTGTTTTCTTCGGTGGTTTGTGGAAGGGCAAAGCGGCTTCTATTTCCTGATAGATCCAGGAGGCCATTGCTTCAGCTTATTTGGTGAAGGGGCATGTGGTACTGTCAATTTTAAGAGCGCATGCCACGAGGGCTCAGGTTTTGTCCTGGGATGAGGTTGGTCTTGTTCCTCCATTAGATATCTGTAAGGCTCAGACATGGTCTTACTTTCATTCCTTTGCATGTCATCATCGGCTTGATGCTTAGGTTTGGCAGGATGTGGCTTTTGGCGTGCATGTTGCTGCTGTTTTTGCCAGTTAGTACTGCTTTGTTACATCCCCTGTGTCTGGATTGGACTGGACTGGAGGGATGATCAGAAAAGAAAATTAGCAGATAAGTTCTAATTTCACCTTCCCTGAGTCTCTCCAGTCCAGAACCCACCCAGGATTCTGCAGTGACTGGTCCTTTTGGCCTTTGCGTCAATTAGAAGAGGGCTCTGAGGTTCCTGCTGGATTGTTTTGCTGTTCCTCCCGTTTGGACCGATATGAGGTTTGCCAAGTTTTTGTGCTAGTAGAAAATTTGGGGTTTTTGGGACTCCATATCTGTTTTGTTAGGGTTATAGTGTATAGGCTTCTTATAGGGCTGAGTTTTGGTCTCCATCTGCTGGTAAGTGAGCATAACCCAAATGACTGGACTGGACGGACTCCAGGCAGGAAAATTAGCAGGTAAGGTCTAATTTCACCTTTTTGCATCTACCTAGTACTTTCTACTAACCTGATTTAGCTATTGCTGGAGACAGACAGTATCCAGGGCTCCACAGTCCTTTTTATCTGACCCAGTATGACCATCATGGGTAATTCCGCTAGACCAATTCAGATTAGTGGGTTCTCTCCCTGCCAGCAGACGATGGAGACAGACAGAGCTAGGAGCTTCAGTGATATCACCGATAGATAACCCCCTAGGGCAGTGATGGCTAACCTTTTTGAGCCCGAGTGCCCAAACTGCCGCACAAAACCAAAGAATTTCCTCAAAGTGCCAGCACGTCAATTAAAGCCCCATTTGCATAAGGTGCTTCATTTGCATAAATATTTGCATAATGTTACCATACACTAACTTTTAGTAAACATGCCTCTTAATGAGTATATGGATAAAGAAAGACTAAAAGGTTTCTACATTACTATAATCCAGTACCAACCGCCAGGCACATTAGGAACTACTACAAACGCTGCCCATTTAGAACCCATAGCAAACCCGCCGTATCCTAACAGCACTACCAGGACTCACAAAGCACCATACTCTACCTATCAAAAGGCAACACTGCAAATATTAAACCAATACATCTCAGAGAACAACAATACATGACCTACTGGGGAAAGAACAAGTGGCAATGTCAAATAGGAATTATATAAACAGAATACCTCAGCTCAGTTACACATGCAGAACAGACCATCACCAAACAAGGAATCACAATTTAGAAACAGGAAGACAATAATTAAACTGGGAACCCCAAAAGCCAAACTTGGAATATACAACAACACTGTAGAAATAAAACTATATATAATTTCCTCTTGTACTAAACAAAGCGCAAAAATTAATGATGCACATTTCCCAGAGCTGACATATTCCAGTTAATAAATTCAAAATAAAGAGATATTTTTCTACCTTTTGTGCATTTTTTTTCAGTTGCAATTGTTCCAGCCACTTTCTTCTGGTTTCTTCGTGTCTTCTGCTAACTCTCCATCTGCTGTCCATTTGTCCTTTCTTCTGTCGTCTTGGTTTTTTTTTTCCATTCTCTCTCTACATCTGCTTTAACATACTAATCTTTCTCCTTTGGCTCTTTCCTCATTCCTATTTCATCTACTCAAAATTTACCCCTCCATCCTCAATCCCCACTTACTCTCCCAATACCCGGCCAATTGTAGATTTTTTATCCCTCCCACACAAAATATTTTTCCCCTCTCCATTTTACTCTCCCAGCCCCATCCCATTCTAATCCTCCCCCAACACCAGCTCCCTTCTAGTTCCAGCCTCACCCAGCATCCATTCCCTTCTAGTCCCTGCATCAGCCCATTTCCAGTCCTAGCAGCCCCCCAACCCAATACCAGTCCTATCCCCCCCTCATCAACCCACTTCCAGTCCTAACCCCCCATCACCCCATTTTCAGTTTAAGCCCCCCCCTATAACCCATTACCAGTCCTAACCCCCCACTTCCAGTCAGCCCCCCATAGCCCATTGCCAGTCCTAACCCCCCCATCAGCCCACAGTCCATTACCAGTCCTAACCCCATCAGCCCACCTCAAGTCCTAACCCCTCCCCATCAGCCCATTTCTTGTCCCAGCCCCCCCATAGCCCATTATCAGTCCTAAACCCCCCCATAGCCCATTACCAGTCCTAACCCCATCAGACCACCTCCAGTGTTAACCCCCCATCAGCCCATTTCCAGTCCTAACCCCACCCAACAGCCCACCTCAAGTCCTAACCCCTCCCCATCAGCCCATTAGCAGTCCTAACCCCCCCCTAGCCCATTAGCAGTCCTAACCCCCCCTCTCTAGCCCATTAGCAGTCCTAACCCCCCCCCATAGCCCATTACCAGTCCTAACCCCCATCACCCCATTTCCAGACAGCCCCCATCAGCCCACAGCCCATTAGCAGTCCTAACCCCCCCTAGCCCATTAGCAGTCCTAACCCCCCCTCCTAGCCCATTAGCAGTCCTTCCCCCCCCCCATCGCCCATTAGCTGTCCTAACCCCCCCCTCCTAGCCCATTAGCAGTCCTAACCCCCCCAGCCCATTTGCAGTCCTAACCCCCCCCTCCTAGCCCATTAGCAGTCCTAACCCCCCCCCAGCCCATTAGCAGTCCTAACCCCCCCCTCCTAGCCCATTAGCAGTCCTAACCCCCCCTGCCCATTAGCAGTCCTAACCCCCCATAACCCCATTTCCATACAGCCCCCATCATCCCAAAGCCCATTAGCATTCCTAACCCCCCCTAGCCCATTTGCTTTCCTAAACCCCCCCCCCCTCCTAGCCCATTAGCAGTTCAAACCCCCCCCCCGCCCAATAGCTGTCCTAACCCCCCCCCCTAGCCCATTAGCAGTCCTAACCCCCCCCCTCCTAGCCCAATAGCAGTCCTAACCCCCCCCCTCCCAGCCCATTAGCCGTCCTAACCCCCCCCCTAGCCCATTAGCAGTCCTAACACCCCCCCCCCCGGCAAATTTAAAAACAGAAAAAGCGGGCTCTGGCTGCTGCCGCGGACGCGGCAGCATGCAGTGTCCCGCGGGGCCCCCTCCGCCCGCTAAGCCCCTCTGCAAGGGCTTTCAGATTCGCGAGGGAGACAGCGTCTCCCTCGCGTCTCTTGTTAAGCCCGCAGGGGCTAATGGGAAATTTCCCATCAGTCCCTCGCGTCTAAAGGGGCTGATGGGAAATTTCCCATTAACCCCTACGGGCTTAACAGAGACGCGAGGGAGACGCTGTCTCCCTCGCGAATCTGAAAGCCCTTGCAGAGGGGCTTAGCGGGCGGAGGGGGCCCCGCGGGACACTGCATGCTGCCGCGTCCGCGGCAGCAGCCAGAGCCCGCTTTTTCTTTTTTTGCGGACCTTCACGCGTGCCAGCTGCAAGGCCTTCGCGTGCCACAGCTGGCACGCGTGCCATAGGTTCGCCATCGCTGCCCTAGGGGGTCAGCTTCAGTATTTCTGTCTCCAGCAGCTGGTGGACTACTTCTTAGCTCCTGACGGTCTCTAAGTCGGAGTTCAGGTCAGTGTAGCTTCTCCTTTTGAATTTTTTCTTCGGAGCACTCAACAGGTGTTCCGTTGGAGTCCTTCAGTTTTGCCCCTCTTTTTCTTCCAGGCGTGCTGCTGGGTCAAGAGAATCAATGCAGCATTCCTGAAGAAAAGGGCTCTTGCCCAGGAGGAGCTGTGCAGCCTTCTAGGCTTTCCGAAGTACTCAGACAAACCTCATAGGCTTTGCCTTATCACCCTTTTTGCTATTTTGTTCTTAAAGTTTAAATTAAAAATATAAATATTTGATACGTCTTTAAGGCACATTGAGCATTTTTGCAGGATTCTGCTGCTTGAACAGTGAATTTGTTCCTAGTCCAGGACTAAAGATCCCCCCCCCCCCTAGTTACTGCTAGTCTTTCTCCCATTCTTTGGGCTGTCGTGAAATGCTGCTCCTTAGGCTCCAACAGTACAGCTGCCATAAGAACATAAGATATGCCATACTGGGTCAGACCAAGGTCCATCAAGCCCAGTATCCTGTTTCCAACAGTGGCCAATCTAGGTCATACGTACCTAGCAGTATTTTTCCCAAAAGACACAGGTTCCACAATGCTTGTATTGGGTCAAGCAGTGATATCCTGGGTCCCTTCTTAATAATGGTTTATGGACCTTTCCTCCAGGAACTTTTCCAAACCTAGCTCTACACTAACAGCCTTTACTACATCCTCCGGTAACAAATTCCAGAGTTTGATTACATGTTGAGTGAAAAAATATTTTCTTTTATTAGTCTTAATTTACCCTGTAGCTTCATTGCACGTCCCCTAGTCTTTCTATATTCTGTTAACGTAAACAATCCATCTACGTTTACCCGTTCCACTCTGTTCATTAATTTATAGACTTATCGTATCTTACCTCAGCCGTCTCTCTTCCAGGTTAAAGAGCCCTAACCTTTTTAGCCTTTCTTCATAGGGGGGGTATCCTTCCATCCCCTTTACCGTTTTGGTGGCTCTTCTCTGAACCTTTTCTAATAACGCTATATCCTTTTTAAGATACGGCGACCAGAATTGCACACAATATTCAAGGTGTGGTCTCACCATGGAACGATATAGAGGCATTATAATATCCTTTGTTATTTTCTATTCCTTTGCTTATGATACCTAGCATTCTATTTGCTCTCTTGGCTGCCGCTGCACACTGGGCCGAGGGTTTTAACATGTTATCCACAATGACACTTAAATCTTTTTCCTGGGTGGTGGTTGTTCCTAATGTGGAACCTTGCATCGTGTAACCGTAGTTTGGGTTGTTCTTCCCTAGGTGCATAACTTTGCACTTGTCCACATTAAATTTCATCTGCCATGTTGATGCCCAGTCTTCCAATTTATCAAGATCCTCTTGCAATTTTCCACAATCCTGTTGGGTTTTAACAACTTTAAATAGTTTTGTGTCATCTGCAAATTTGATAACCTCACTCGTTATTCCCTTTTCCAGGTCATTTATGAATATGTCAAAAAGCAGCGGACCCAGCACAGATCCCTGGGGTACACCACTATTCACCTTTCTCCATTGGGAAAATTGGCCATTTAGCCCTACCCTCTGCTTTCTATCTTTCAACCAGTTCCTGATCCACAACAGAACACTGCCTCCTATCCCATGACTCTTTAGTTTTGCCAAAAGTCTCTGATGAGGGACCTTGTCAAAGGCTTTCTGAAAGTCCAGATACACTATATCAACCAACTCACCTTTGTCCACCTGTTTATTCACACCTTCAAAAAAACATAACAGGATTAGTAAGACAAGATCTTCCTTGTCTAAAGCCATGTTGGCTGTCTCCCATTAGGTTGTGACTATCTACATGCTGAGTAATTTTATTCTTTATGATGGTTTCTACCATTTTTCCTGGTACTGACGTCAGGCTCACCGGTCTCTAGTTTCCCAGATCACCCCTGGAACCCTTTTTAAAAATTGGCGTTACATTTGCCATCCTCCAATCTTCAGGTATTACAGATGATTTTAATGATAGTTCACAGACTGCAGACCTGCTATTAGTAATCTCATATTTCAGTTCTTTCAACACCCTTGGATGTATATCATCCGGTCCAGGTGATTTGCTACTCTTCAGTTTATCTAATAGTTGTAATACATTTTCCCGATGTATCAATATTTCCTTCAATTCTTCCGCACCTTTAAATACTACTTCAGTCATGGGTAACATCCCTACATCTTCCTCAGTAAAGACTGAAGCAAAGAATTCATTCAGTCTCTCTATCGCCTTGTCGCCTCTTAGTGCCCCTTTAACCCCTCTATCATCTAATGGACCAACTGACTCTCTAACAGGTTTTTTGCTACGAATGTACTTGAAAAAGTCTTTATTACACGTTTTTGCTTCCACAGCAAGCTTCTTCTCAAATTCTCTCTTTGCCTGCTTTATCAATGCCTTGCATTTAACTTGCCAGTGCTTGTGCTGTTTCCAGATTTTGTCGTTTGGCTCTTTTTTCCATTTCCTGAAAGATGCTTTTTTTGGCAATAGCCTCTTAAAATGCCTTCTTCCCTCTAGTACTGCTTAGCTTGTGGGAAGAAACATTGTTTCTGAGAAAATGCAAAGGACCAGCGAGGAACCCACAAATTCCTCTTTCACAACCCTGTTGGGACCTTCCATGGAGGTCTCAGGGCTGTTTGGTACCTCTACTCATCCCAGGGATACACCCGTCCTACATCAGCGCACTCTTCCTCAACAGCACCTTCAATAACCGCAGCCTGGGACTTCTGATGCCCAGTTCATGTCCCTCTTTTGCCAGGCCTGGGACTTGCAGAAGATGACCCAAGTGCTACATCTGCAGGCGCTACAGTCCCCTCCCCCTCCCCAAAAGTGCTCCAGGCCAAGCCTGGCTAGGCTTGATAAGGACCAGGCTAAGGATGCTTTGGGCGATTAGCATCCTGTCTGAAGAGTGTGCTTTTCTGAAGGCCATTCCCTTAGCAGTGGGTTGGACCTAGAAGATAGTGAACTTTCTCTCTCCTTGAGGAAGGTCAAGACATCTGGTAGTTTTGTAAAGAACTCTTGGCTGTAATCAAGGAAGTCACCAAAGCCCTTCACCTTTTTGACTTGCACTTACAGCAGACTCCAGATCCAACCAGGCCGCAGGTCAATCCTATCATTGTAGGTATTAGAAAACCCTCTAAGGCTTTCCATTTCCTTTGGAGCTTCAGCAAATTGTTTCTTTGCATTTGGCGCAGCACCTTGGCTACATCTACTGTTTCGGTCCTGGGCGACCTGGATAAGTGGTTGTGTTTTACCAAGGTGGATGCTCCTATGACCACTGTCACTAAGCATACCACCATTCCAGTGGAGGGTGGTGCAGTACTCCAGTCAGAATGACTGTAAAGACAGTATTCTTCTCTTCAGCACTGCAAGCCTGTGGGGGCTTAGTGACATGCACTTTACTACACTGGCTTCATCTTCTGCCAGAAGACCCTGCCATGGCACGATTGGAATCTGCTACCACCTTTGTAGCAGAGGCCTTCAAAGACTTCCTTCATCTAGCAGCTTGCTCTGTCTGCTGTCAATAGGAAGGTACTGGTTGTGGGTTAATAAATGGAATGCAGATCCAACTTCCAAGTGTCTCCTTGCAAAGCTTCCCTTTAAGGGCAAACTTCTTTATGGGGAGGATCTTGCCAAACTTGTCAAGGATTTAGGGGAAGTCAAGCTTCAACATTTGCCAGAAGATATCCAAGTCCGGTCATTCTCCTCTTCCAGAGCACTTTTCCAAGATTCTTATAGATACCATCCTAGAAAGTCTAGCTCTACTTCGGCCCAGTCTGGATCCAAACCTCAGTCCTTTCACGATATCTGTTGCTCACAAGACAATTACTCTTCCAACAAATTTTCTGGTGCCACTTGATCTTCCCATTGACTGGCTTGGGCTCTCTTCTAGAGTGCTGCACCTTGTCTCCCATGAATGAACCTACATCACCTCGGACAAATGGCTTCTTGAAGAAGTGACAGAGGTATGCTCTAGACTGTGCTAAGCCCATTCAGGATGCCATCCTGGTCTCCCCGTGCAGCATATAACTGTAGTTTGTCCTTTCCCCCTTCAGAAAAAGGTTCTGGTTGCTATTCCATCTATTTTATTCCCAAAAAGGATGGCTCCTTCCTACCTATTCTGGACCTCAAAGGAATCAACTGCTGCTTTCATGGCCCTCTGTTCCAGATGGAGACACTGAAGTCTGTCAGTCAAGCTGTGCGTCCAGGCACATTTTTGGTGTGTCTAGACCTTGTCAAAGCATATTTCCACATCCTGACTGGCAAAGAGCATCAGTGGTTCCTCTGCATTGCAGTGCTGGAACAGCACTGTCAGTGCTGAGCTTTGGCCTGGCCACAGCTCCTCATACCTTTTCCAAGGTAGGTGATGGAGGTGGCAGCCTCCCTATGCCATCAGGGTCCACCCATACCCAGACTGGCTTATCAGAGCAGAGTCCTACTACAAAGCGGTCTCAGTGTCTCACATAGTCAGTTTGCTGGAGCGCCTTGGTTGGGTGATCATTCATGCCATCTCTGTCCAACTCAGTCTCTCCAGTTCCTCTGAGCTCTTTTTGACACGAGGGCAGGCCGTGTCTTTCACCTAGGATGGGTGCAAAAAGCCTTCTGTAGCTCCATTGGTTTCAGCGCTTGCTAGCTCCCAAGGTATGGGACTACCTGCAGGTCCTTGGCACAATGGCACCCATCTTTGAGGTAGCACCCTGGGCTTGAGCTAATATGCGGCCACTTCAACGTTCCTCCTCTCTCATTGGTCCCCTTAACTACAAAGTCAGTCTTCCTCTTCTTCCCAAATGTGTTCCACAGCCTCATGTGGTGGCACTGCAGCAATTACCTATTGCGGAGAGTCCCACTTGAGGTCCCTCACTGGATATTCATGACTCAAGACACTAGGTTGGGGGTGCACTGTCTGGAGCAGTCAGCACAGGGGACTTGGTCCAAATGCAAGGCCACATGGACGATTAATCGCCTGGAGTTGTGAGTTGTCTGAGTGACTCTGTCACTTTCAGCCTCTTCTCCAGAATCTAGCAGTTTGGGTCCTTTCAAACAATGTCACCACAGTGACTTATTTGCAACCAGCAAGGAGGAACAGTGTGTCCCTGGAGATGGATCTCTTGTTCCTGTGGGTAAAGTGCACTCTCCAAGCCCTCGCAGCACAACATACAGCAGGCGTGGACAGCATTCAGGCAGACTTCCTCAGCTGTCATGTGTTGGAGCCCAGCGCGTGGGAACTCGCTCTGTGGGCGTTAGTGTGCATTGCCTGTCAGTGGGGTCATCTGACTGGATCTGATGACCACCTTCTCCAATGCCAAGACAACCTCCGGCTTCAGTTGGCAGAGAGAACCACAATCTCAGGTTCAATGCATTAGTCCATCCCTGGCCATTGATTATCCGACAGACATGGCCAGAGTCACACTCTGGCTGGATAGTTCTGGTAGCACTGGATTGGCTGTGGCACCCAAGGTACGCTGATCTAGTGTGGTTGTGGGTGGCAACTACTATGACAAGGCCCAATAATCAAGGATGATCTTGCTCCCTACTCGCTTACGACTTGGTTCTTGAAAGGCGATGACTAGCCCATAAAGGTTACTCTGTGCTAGTGGTGGCTACTTTGTTGCAGGCATGCTGACCCTCAACTTCCTGGGTGTATGCTGGCAACGTTTTACTTCCGGGTGCGCCCATAAGTCCTTGTTAGGATGACCGGCACCTGTATCTTCCATTTCTTTCCTCAGGACAAATTTGATAAGGGCCTAGCCCAAATTCCTTAGAAGTTCAGCTGGTGGCCTTGCCTTGCTTCGGGGGACCGGTTCATGGCCGTTCCCTCATCTCTCATACAAATATTGTCTGGGGTTTTTTTTACGTGGGATTCATGCCCTCCCGCCTCCTGTTTGGCTGATAGTACCGGCTTGGGATGGTTCCCTGGTTCTTCACTCTTTTTTTTGTGTGTGCTCTCTTCAAGCCCATACACAGCTACCTTGAATGATTTCATACTTAAACCTGTGCTCCTTGTGGTAGTGACTTCTGCTTGATGCCTTTCTGAGCTACAGGCGCTCTCTCTCATGCCGCAGTCCTTTTCGGTCTTTGTCCTAATGGTAACCCCTGCTGGGAAAAGTCTCTCTTCCTTTCTTTTCAAAGGAACAGTGTTATGGGTACAATAACGACCTTCACTTTCTTGATGGCAGGATGTTGTTGCTATCTTAAGGTAACCAATGTGTTCTGACTCACCGACTGCTTGTTTGTTCTCATCTCTGGGCCACGCAAATGTGCGGCTGCTTCAAAAGCAACTGTCATGTGTTGGATTAAACAGGCCATTGAATCTGCCTATATCCTACAGGGCTAGTTGTTCCTTCTAGGCTGAGAGCACACTCAATGTGGGCACAGGTGGCTTTCTGGGTAGCCCTGCTTGATATCCGCAGAGCAGTAATTTTGATCATCCCTGTCTGAGCTTGGATGTCCAAGCAATAGTGGCATGCAAAGGTAATCAGCTTGCTTCAGGGCTAGTCTTGGTAGCAGCTGTATCTTCCTGCCCAGGAGAAGGGTAGCTTTGGTACTTCCCATTGGTCTGGCAGGATCGATTGGAGAAAGAAATCTCATTTACTGTTAATTTTCTTTCCTGGAATCCTGCTAGTCCAGGCCCCACCCCTATTGCTCTCTCTTACGAACTTGCTGTGATCCTGTATGTGTTGGGCAATTTCAACTTGGTGTTGTTTTTTTTCCTGCCATATAGTTATTCGTTCATGTTTTGGCTGGTTTAGCCTTTTCATTAGGGCTGTGTTTGAAGTCCTCTTGCTTTGCCAATGGCTTACTGAAGCTGACCCTTAGGGGATCCAGGGTTATCTAACAGTGATGTCACTGAAACTTCAAGCTCTTTCTTGGTATTCATCTGCTGGCAGGGAGAGAATTTCCAATCCTGCTAGACCAGTCACGCTAGTGGGCTTAACAGTAAGTGAAACATCTCCATTCTAGCACCTTGGTACGTTGTTAATAGGTCTTGAATGAGTCTCCCCCTCAATCCATGATAATTTCTCCTTTCACACAATGTATTTACATACACTAATACCACAGTTTGAGCCTGTCAACATCCTTATCTCCAGGAACAAGCAGGAATGTTGTCTTCACATAAGGGTATCGTCAGTACCGATGGAGCCTGCGCGGGAACGCTCCCCAGCATCCAATAGGAAAGCTTTTGGGGGCATTCCACAGCACCTGTGTGCTGCCTTTCCCAACTGTCCCTCTCCAGTTCTTCATTTTCCGTGTAGCCAACAGGTCGCACATCCTGTCACCGCAGAAAAAAATCCCTTCTATTCTTTTTTTGTGGTTGCGTCTGCCTTCCCTTGATGCTACACCGGTACCGCCGGTGGTGGTTCTCTCTTTTCTTCAAAAAAACCCCCAACAACTTTTTTTCTGGAGTCTTTCCAGTCATTTTTTCTTCCGGTGCCATTTTGGGCACTAGGCCCAACTTTTCCTTCAGAATGGAAAAACCCACCTCGGGGTTTTAAAAAGTGTTCTAAGTGTGGCGGTACCATCTCCGTCACCGACACCCATGAGTGGTGCCTCAAATGTTTAGGTCTTGACCACTCTATCTCAGAGTGTGTTGCCTGTGGGATGATGTTGAAAAGGGGCCAGCGGAACCGAGCTGCTAAGCTTAGCACCCTTTTTCCCTCCGATGCAGTCTCTGTGGCATCGACGTCGTCCTCCCATGGATCTCAGGTAACTAAACATAAATCTAGCCGGTCCTCAAAGGGTAGATCTCCTTCTAGACAGCGAGATGCCTCTGGCGTTGCCCTTGAGGGACTTTCACCGGTAAAATTGCCCTGGTGGGAGGCTTCGGCTTCCAAAGCACTAACGGGGCTCCAGGATGTTCGAGGCTTCAACCTCCTCAGAACTACTGGTGCCATGCTCTGGGGTACTGGCCGCTTCTTCCGGTACCGATACCCAAGCATCGGCAGACCAGAGATTCTTGGCTATTGAATGCAGTCTGGCGGCTCTTCTTATGGCCTCAATGCCCTTGAAACCGCTTCAGACAATTCAACCGGTACTGGCATCGGCAGGTATTCTACCAGGACCGAGTCATGCGTATCCATCTGGTATCGACAGGTCGGTACCGGACTACTCCGATGCCGACTTCAATCGGTACCGTTACCATGCCTCGCACGATCACCCGGATCGGAGATACTTCGAATCCTCAGATGAGTCTGAAGACTCTGAAAGCTCTGCCAATACCAGAGTACTTCTTCCTGAGGAGAGGATATGTCCTTTCAGGATTTTATCCGAGATCTTTCCATTACAGTGGCTCCTGAAAAAGAGCCTAGGGCAAAGGAATTAAAAATTCTGCAATACCCTAAAGCTCCCAAGGAAGCAGCTACCTTACTTATTCGTGAGATCATGCATGATCTCATGTTAAGGATGTGGGAAACACCTCTAACCACATCTCCTCCTCACTCTCGAAGACTCTACACCATGTATCGAGTTCCTCCTTGTCCTGGCTTTCAAAAGACTCAGTTACCACACCATTCCATGTGCAAAAAGGCTTGCATCTATTCTCCAGGATGTGAGTGTAGGACTCTTGACGCCTTTGGGCATCAAACCTTCCAGGCTTTCTGCTAGGATCAGTTCCTATATCTTATATATGGGAATGTTCCTGAAGGAGGTCACAGGAGATCTAGAGCTTATGAACCCTCTCCTTCCTGATAAGAGGCAAGATAACCTCGCCCTTGTCAAACATGCTCAGGCTGTTTCCAAGTTTGTGAATCGTGCAGCCTTTGACTGCTTTGAGTGCATAAGCACGTAGGATTGCCTGGCTTCAGGCATCTGACTTGGAAATTTGGGTATAGGATAAACTAGGGAATATCCCTTGCACAGGAGAGAATCTCTTTGGCAAGAATTGGCAGGAAAAAGCTAATGAGATAGATGCTGACAATATCACTTTGGATAGATTGTCTAAATCTACAGCTGATCCTGCGAGGAAAAAATATCCTCTAAAACATTCTTCAGTAAGAAGTTGTTTTATCCCTCCTATACCCAACAGGGGCATCGCTTAGGGTCAGTCTGCCCAAAAGGGACAGCAGCAACAACCTAGGCAAAGAAAGACAAAAGCAGCTAAGCCTCAACTGGATCAGCAGATTCAGCCTCCACAGGGGCTTTGACTCCTATTTAGAGAACTTTGCCTTCCTGACCCTGAACGGCCCAGAACCCTCCACCATCCCAGGAAGGTTATGTCATCTTGCCCCCAGATGGGGTCAGATAACAGCAGAAAATTGGACTCCGTCTATTGTAAGAGAGGGGTACAAGCTTCATTTCCTCAGCATGCCCCCTCCTACAATGGTAAGACAGTTCAATTCTCAGACCTCTCTCAACTACCAGTTAGGTCTAGAGGTCACTGTACTTCTTGCCCAAGGGGCAATAGAAGAGGTACCCATTCCCCAACAGGGTACAGGGTTTTACTCCCCCTATTTCCTTATTCCAAAGAAAACATGACGACACAGACCCATCTTAGACCTCAGAAAATTGAACAAATTCCTGTTCAAAGAGAAATTCAAAATGATTTCTCTAGGAACTCTGCTGCCATACCTTCAGAGTCAGGATTGGCTTTGTTCTCTAGATCTCAAGGATGTGTACACTCATATTCTCATCCATCCAACTCACTGAAAATTCCTTCTTTATCAAGGGAAGCACTACCAATACAGAGTTCTTCCTTTTGGCCTGGCCTCTGCACCAAGGGTGTTCACAAAATGCATGGCTGTGGTGGCAGCATTTCTCCGTACCCTAGGAATATTCGTCTTCCCTTATTAGACGACTGGCTCATTCGAGCCCTTTCAGAGCCAGAGGCCAGGGTTGCTCTCGCTCGCACAATGTGCATCTTTCAGTATTTGGGACTTGTCATAAACTTCCCAAAATCTAACCTTGCTCCCATTCAGTCCCTAGAGTTTATAGGAGCTTTGCTGGATACCAGACAGACAAGGGCCTACCTTCCACAGCCCCGCTGCCTTCACATTGTGCAGTTAGCTTCCCAAGCAGTGTTAAAACCTCACCTCACTGCTCGGGAAATGTTACAGTTGCTAGGCCACATGGCATCCACCGTGCATGTGGTTCCTTATGCTCACCTCCATATGAGGGCAGCCCAGTGGGCTCAGGTGTCAGGATGCCTATCAGACAAAATAGCAAACTCAGATCGTCTTATTTTGTCCCTCCAATGGTGGCAGTCACCCCAAAACATTTTGGTGGGGTCTCCTTTTCAGCAACCCCCACCTCAAGCCACTCTAACAACAGATGCTTCACAGGTGGGTTGGGGAGCCCACCTGCAAGGCCTCTCTACCCAGGGCACCTGGACTCCACAGGAGGCTGGCCTACACCTAAACCTCCTGGAATTAAGAGCAATCTATTTAGCTCTTTGAGTATTCCACACCCAGCTCAGCTACAAGACAGTCCTAGTCCAGATGGACAATCAAGTAGCCATGTTCTATGTGAACAAGCAGGGCGGGACAGGCTCTGTCGTTATGCAACGAAGCTTTACGACTGTGGGCCCTTGCCAGAGTATCAAATTCACCTTCTAGTGGTATATCTTCCAGGCATTCAAAACCTTTGGGCAGACAAACTCAGTCGAGTGTTGCCTCATGAGTGGTCCCTCCACCTAGACCAGGTGGCAAAGATATTTCATCTCTGGGGCACTCAAGACATAGACCTCTTTGCAAGTCCACTGAATGCCATACTTCCCCGGTTCTGTTCCAGGATTCCGGCTCACAATTGTCAGGCAAGGGATGCCTTCCTCCTTCACTGGAGTCAGGACTTCCTTTATGCCTTTCCACTCATTCCCCTCATCCCCAAAACACTCTTCAAGCTTCAGAGAGAGACAGGGGTCGCATGATTCTCATAGCGCCACGATGGCCACGCCAAGCGTGGTATCCCCTGCTTCTACATCTCTCTCAAGCAGCACCTCTGGAGTTAGGGAATGCTCCAGATCTCCTTTCCCAAGAGGACAGGATGGTATGGCACCCGAATCCCCAGTCCCTGCATCTCACGGCCTGGTTGCTGAAGGCTTAGACCTCCAGGATTTTAACCTGTCCCAACAGGTAAAGAATATCCTTCAGGCTTCTAGAAAACTTTCCACATGACGATCTTATGCCTTCAAATGGAAATATTTTACTATATGGTGCTCCAAGAAGGGATTAAACCCCCTTGTCATACCTTTAGAATTGATACTAGAGTATCTCCTTCACTTATCGAATTCTGGTCTAAAGACCAATGCAGTAAGAGTCCATCTTAGTACAATTGCAGCTTCTTATAAGCCTCTGAATGGACAACCAATTTCCTCTCATCCACTCATATTCAGATTTATGAGGTCTTCTATTAACCAAACCTCCCATCAAGCCACCACCGGTGGCATGGGATCTAAATCTAGTTCTCGGGAAGCTCATGAAGCTGCCTTTAGCCACTACAAACCTTATGTTTTTGACCTGGAAGGTCATCTTCCTAATTGCAATCACCTCTGCCTGTCACATTAGTGAACTGCAAGCTTTAGTGGCTGATCCTCCTTATACTAATTTCATCATGATAAGGTTGTTTTTAGAACTCATCCACACTTTATGCCAAAGGTGGTTTCGCCTTTTCATTTAAATCAATCAATTTATCTTCCTGTATTTTTTCCAAGGCCTCACGCCTCTAATGTAGAAAGAAACCTTCATACTTTGGATTGTAAAAGAGCCTTAGCCTTTTACCTACAGAGAACACAGCAACATAGAAAGTCCTCACAACTTTTTATAACTTTTGACCCTAGTCGTTTGGGACTTCCAGTCTCCAAAAGAGCTTTATCTAAATGGATTGCCCAAGGCATATCCTTTGCTTATGAGAGTAAGGGTCTTCCTCGTCAAGGCCATATCACAGCTCATAATGTGAGATCCATGGCTAATCTCCACTCTGTGTCTATCGATGACATTTGTTGAGCAGCCACCTGGGCTTCGGTACACACCTTCACAGCCCACTACTGCCTGGATAAAGCTTCCTCTCGGGATGCCTTCTTTGGCCAAGCTGTTCTTCAGCTCTCTTTCAGACCTAATTCAACTCCTACCCACCAACCCTGGTGGAATGCCAGAGATCCATGGGAGGAAGGATTCCCACCTTCCTGGGCCTATCTCCCTGGCATCTTCAGCTAGGGAGCCCCCATAGGTGAAGACTACATTCCTGCTTGTTCCTGGAGATAGCGTAGTTACTCACCTGTAACAGGTGATCTCCGGGAACAGCAGGAATTTAGTCTTCACAACCCACCCACCTCCCCTAGGAGTTATCTCTCTCCTCTCTCTCAGCTATAAACTTAATTAAGAGGGACAGTTGGAAAGGCGAGAAGGGTAGCGTGCATGTGCTGAGGGATGCTCCCAAAAGCGTTCCTATTGTATGCTGGAGAGTGTTCCCCCATAGGTGAAGACTAAATTCCTGCTGTTCTGAGATATCACCTGTTACAGGTGAGTAACTACACTTTACAGTGATTGTAAAACACAAACCCACCTCCCATACTGGGGCTGTGAAGCAGGCTGTTAACCATTCATGTTTATGCCAATTTGCTGTAAGTTTGTTCTGTGTAAACCATTTTATTGTTCATGTGTTAACCACACTGATCTGAAGAACATGGTATATAAAAAATAAATAACTTAGGGGTGTCTTTAATTTAAAAAATGTAGTTTACAATCAACCCCTGCCTTTTCTAGGGGACACTAGCTCATGGTGTGAGGCTGCAGGATTAGGGTAAGCTTCTTGTTCCAAGTGTTTCTCTCTCCTTTTCCTGGGGTTGTCTTTAGTTTGAGCTGCAAGGGAAATAACATTAGGTAACAAAAAAAAAAAGTGTTCAGGAGAATCCTGCATAGCAGAAGCTACATAAGTAGCCTTTGTAGTCCATGGCTGCGAGTTAGTGAATTTTAAAAAGCAAAGGCTAGGAGTTGTTCATTTCACTAGGAGCAGGAAAGGAGTTTGGATGCTTTACTAATAGCCCCTTTTATCCCCTAGGGCAAGGGTGGAGATGCAGTGATCATTGGTATGTCCAGCATGGAACAGTTCATGCAGAACATGGCTGCGACAGAGGAGGGGCCTCTGCTCCCTGCTGTGGTGGATGCGTTTGATAAAGCCTGGTATCTCACAGCAGCTGAATGCTCCAGTTACTTCCGTTAGACCTGCAGGCTAGCTATCACTGCCCACTCCACTTTCCAGCAGTCAAGTTACAAAAAGTCTATTATGAAAACTCATGGACTAGCAAACCCTGAAGTTAAAAATAAAGCATTTTTAATAAAAGCTGATGTTTTTTTGAGAGATGGTAAACTTCCATCATTATATACAAAGACTGGCTCTAGAGCATGCAAGTCCCTTAACACTAGACACCCCAAAGTGCATCAACTGATGCATTTTCACAATGACTGTGTTTAGCATGAAATGCAGCTGTAAAGTTACATACTATACACATTTAACAAATAAGTAATGTCAGAGTAAAACTGTAAACAGTGACTGAGATGCACTACGTAGTAGGAACATGAATTTATACCTAGAAGCAGAGTGTATCAATTGATGTACTTTGGGGCTTCTAGGTATAAATTCATTTTCCTGCTAGGTGGTGCATCTGTCATTAATTTTCAATGCACATATTTGAACATCTTGACCTTGCTAACAAAGTCACAGAACATGACTGACATGGTTCTAGCAGTGGCGCTGGTATACAACTTTGAAGATGCATTTGCATCAATTAACACACTTTGGGGCTTCTAGTGTTAAGAGGGAATTACTGTATTCCCAGCCTCTCTGTTGTGAGTATAATAGGTTTTCCATCTTGAATTATGTAACCATCTCTCTGCAGACTTTTCTTTTGCAAACAAGGGAGGGTGTGGTGTGGCTTTTTGTTTGTTACTTAATATCTACAAGTCAGCCTGGGTGTGCACACATACCACATTCTGAAGCAACTATTGTCTGTAGCCCCTGTGTAAGGCATGTTGGGGTAGTGCCTGGGCACAGTGAACAAGGGCTCATGCCACCATAGCTTAAAACAAAAACCTATGACTGACTGAGTTCACAGCAGCAGGAGAATTGCTCTTATCAGAGATGACTTGGGCTTATGCCTTACCTATGGAATATAGCTGACCTTAGTAATAATTACTAAACCAGGGCAGGGGGCACGCTACCCTCTGCATGGAGGCAGTATAACACTGTGCACAGACTAAGCTCTAGGAGCCAAATACGGCACTTATGTATATTAAGCAAGGAAGAGACTAGTTTCTACTATGCTAGAAAGCCCAGGGCTAAGACAAGAGATTTGCCATGAGGTTACAGCATATTTTACTGAACTACTGTCAGACTTTAAATCTTGACCTCACCCCCACCCTGGTTTCTTCTGCAGCACTAGTCATTTAACCAAAGCAGAGCATTTAGGCTTTTTCCCCCAAATATTGAGGGCTGCAGCCGTGTTACTGCTGGATTCCACTTATGCATATAGCATGACATGGTACTAATACAATTGGAAAACAAACTCTCACTAGGAGGCGGTGAGGACTTCCTTGGCACTAGAAATGGTAGACTAGTGGTATGGTCCAGAAAGTCCTCCAGTAGCAGCCATCTATCCATTCTGAGTCCTTGAGGGTACAGTGTTGCAGCTAATCCTCATCTTCTTCTTCTTCTGTCTTTCCATCTAAATCTGTCACCAGCTGGTTAAATTCTGTTGTTTCAGAGTTCCACATTGACTTTAAGGTAACAGTAAATTCTGCCATCTCAAAGCCAAACAGTTTCTAAAAGGAAAAAACATTGTCCATGTTAATTAAGAGCAACAGATCCTGGCCCTTTCAAAACATATTCTTGCCTGCCCCCTCCCCAAAGCCCCTGTTCTGCTTGTTTATGCCCAGTGGCTACAGGAGCTACATCATATCCCAGCCTAGCTTCAACTGGGCCAGTGTGCTGCTCTTCCTTGATCCCTTAACCTGATAATGTGCAATAGGAAGAGGGGCCAGAACAGAGTAGTCTGTATCAGAAACAGGATAGAAATATGAAAAACTTGTGAACCCATAATTACATCCCTGCCCTCTCTTTACATTAAAAGCTTTTTGTTGCTCGACTCTGTTAGGATGTGTGATAGGGGAAAGAAGTAGGTTAGAGCAGTACACTGACAACCAGGGTTCAAATCATACTTCCTGATCGTCCCTCCAGTCTGGTCCCGGAATCTCTGGGGTTGTCAGCCTCCTCTAGCAGCTTTGGAGACTGAGAAACTTCACTCCTGTGATGTCATCAGTATATAAGACCTGGCACCTCCTCCTTACACCAGTTTTATCAGTCTCCAAAGCAGCTAGAAGGGTGGTGAGCCCAGGGATTTCAAGGCTCACTTGAGAAACGATTGAGTAGAGTGCTAGGAATATTACAAAAAAAAAAAAAGACCAAAGGAAAGGGGCACAAAAGGAAAGCTAATTGGGCATTTCTCTGCCTGCAGGGTGGGGAATGAGCTGCTTTCCGTTGCCCTGAAGTCCTCTGCCTTCCTGTAGGGGCATTCAGCAGCGGGGGGTTTTTGGTTTTTTAAGAGGCTGGAGGAGAGAGGACCAGCACTCGGTTTACCTTCCCGCTAAGGGGGACAGGATCCAGAGGACAGCTGGGTTCAGCACGTGCAGATGCATTGCCTGCCGGCGCTTAGAGCTCCATTCTGCAATCGGCAGTGATTTCCCTGTCTTGGGCCTTAGGGGCCGACTTCGGACTTGCAGAGACTGCGGAGGTGCTGACAAGAGCGGCAGTAACTCCTGCTTTTCTGCCTCAACGGTATCCTGAGGTAAGCAGTCCTTTTCGGCAGGAATCGGCAGCTCTAAGGGGTGCAGGCCAGACTGTGTGTCAGAGGCAGGAAAATCACCGGTTTGACAGCCCGTATCTTTAGTTCAGAGCCTTGTTTTGCATTGCTTTCTTCGGGAATCAGCTGGGGGAGCGATTCTGAAGGGATTACAATTAAAAAGTTAAAAAAAATAAAAAATAAAATAAGTTTGCGCGGGGGGGGGGGGGGGCACTTGCTGCGTGGTTCTCATCGCAGCATGCCTTCCAAACAGCTCTGCCTCTTATGTGGGGCTAAGAGGAGTTCCGTCTCACAGGACGGGGTCTGTAGGGGCTGTGCTCCAGAATTGGAGGCCGGGGAGTTAGTCCCCACCCCAGAAGGGGGAGAGCAGGACAGGGTGGAGGAAGTGGTAGAGGCCATTCTCCCCTCCCTGGCAGCTGTGGAGCCAGGGCTCAGCGCAGCTTCAGGGCCAGAGCTCAAGGTTACTCAGCAGCCGGTAATGGGAAGTTCGGTGTCAATTTTCGACGGATTTCATGGCTCTGCTCCAGAAGACTTTGGCTGGCTCTCAGGGGGGGCGCCTACAGCAAGTACCTCCGGGGCTGGCCTGGGGCAGAAGAGACCAAGTTCCTCCTTAGGGGCGGAAGCGTCGGGCGTATGTGCTAAGGCGCCTAGGTTACATAAGGATCTCCTGGATCAGTCAGTGGTGTCAGAAGAAGCAGATATGGAAAGGGATCTAGAGGAAGGTGAGATTAGGGAGCAGGAAGAACAGGCGCGCGTAGTTCGTGTGTTCCGGAGGGAAGAACTGCCGGCACTTATTGCGGAGTCACTCAAGGCGCTTAACATGCCAGAGTCGGCGCCAGCTGAGGATGCTACTGTGGAGGATCCTCTGCTCCAGGCAGTTCGGAGGACTCAGAGGGCCTTCCCGGTACACAGAGTATTTAAGGAAATGATTCAGGAGGAATGGGATATGCCGGAGGCCACCCTTAAGGGGGCTACGGTTATGGCACGGCTGTACCCTCTGCTGGATCAAGATCGGGAGTTATTTAAGGCCCCGAGAGTGGATGCGGCCATGTCAGCGGTGACTAAGAAAAAACTACTATCCCCATAGAAGGGTCTGCAGCACTGAAAGATGTTCAAGACCGTAAATTGGAGACCTTGCTGAAGCAGGTCTTTGATGCTAATGCCTTATCCTTACAGGCGGCTATTTGTGGAGCCTAGGTAGCATGTGCCTGTTTGCGCTGGGCGCAGCGGGTCCAGAGTGACAACACGGTTGAGGTGTCCGAGGAGGCATCCAGATTGGAGTCTGGGGCAGCGTATCTCACTGACGTCCATTATGATTTGATCCGGGGCTTATCTAAAGAGTATGGCTTCCTTAATCACGGGGCAAAGATGCCTTTGGCTGTGCAATTGGGTGGCTGATGGATCTTCCAAAGAACGGTTGAGTAGGCTTCCCTTTCGAGGTAAGCTGCTCATTGGAGAAGATTTAGACAAGTTGGTGAAGGTTTTAGGAGAATCTAAAAGGTGGTAGGTTGCCCGAGGACAAGCAGAAGCAGGGCCGTTCGTCTCCCGGGCCTCGGGGGCAGCAGCGTGATTTTCGTCGGTTCAATCCTCCAAGAGTGGGGCAAACGCTAAGGGGGCGTTTCTCTGGTCGGTCCCACAGCTTTCGGGGGTTTCGAGGAGCGAACAGGGGGTTTGCCGCTGCGTCCTGATCCTCCACTTTCAAAAAGTCACAATGAAGTCAGGAGGGTCCAGGGGGAGTTGGTTCCCGTAGGAGGTCAGCTGCGGGAGTTCTATCCTGCCTGGACCCGACTCATGTCCGATCAGTGGGTCTTGGAAGTAGTGCGCAAAGGTTATGTGTTGGAGCTGCAGCGTCCAGTGTCTGACTCTTTCGTGCGGTCGCCGTGCAACACTGTAGCAAGGCGGTACAGGACATGGTACAGAGACTTCTGCGTCTCAGAGCAATTGTCCCGGTTCCGGCTGACCAGTTAGGCTGCGGTCGATACTCCATTTACTTCGTGGTACCGAAAAAGGAGGGGACATGGCGACCCATTCTGGATTTAAAAAGGGTGAACCGCTGTCTGCGCATATCTCATTTTCGGATAGAGACCCTCAGGTCCGTCATTGTGGCGGTAGGAAAAGGGGAGTTTCTGAAGTCGGCGTATCTGCACTTTCCGATCCGGCAGGTACATCAGAAATTCCTCAGGTTTGCAGTGCCTATGGGGCATTTCCAGTTTCAGGTGCTTCCCTTTGGCCTGGCGACGGCGCCTCGCACCTTCACCAAGGTAATGGTGGTAGTGGCAGCGGCATTACGGAAGGACGGGATCGTGGTGCACCCATACCTGGACGATTGGTTAAGCCGAGCGAAGTCCAGAGAGGAGAGTGTTTTGGCTACGGCCAAACTGCTAGATCTGTTGCAGAGTCTCAGCTGGGTGGTCAATGTGGCAAAGAGCAAATTTGTCCCATCTCAGAACCTGGAGTACCTCGGAGCGGGTTTCGATATGGGCGTGGGGCGTGTTTTTCTGCCTCGACAAAGGGTTCTCGGCCTACGACAGCTGGTACGCCGTTTTCTCGGGCTACCTTGCCCCATGGCCTGGGAGTATCTGCAGGTGTTGGGGACAATGGCGGCGACGCTGGTGCCATGGGTGCGGGCTCACATGAGGCCGTTGCGACCACCTTCTCAGAGTTCTTTGCATCAAAGAGATTCGCTGAGTCAGAAGTTACCCTGCCCGCCACAGGTTCGTCTGGCTTTAGGTTGGTGGCTGAGGCCAGGGAGTCTAGAGAAAGGGATGTCATTGGAAGCTCCGGCTTGGATTTCCCTGACGACCGATGCCAGTCTCCACGGCTGGGGTGCCCATTGTCAAGGTCACCTGGTTCAGGGCCAGTGGTCCAACCTGGAGAAGACGTGGTCGATCAACCGATTGGAATTGCGGGCGGTAGTACTGGCGCTGCGAGACTTGACACCTTTGGTTCAGGGAGAGGCCATTCGGGTGTTCTCAAACACCACGGCGGTGGCTTATGTGAATCGTCAAGGTGGCACCAGCAGCATGGCGCTAGAGGACGAAGCGGAGAGTTTGTTCAAGTGGGCGGAACATCATCTCGTGGCCTTGTCGGCAGCGCATGTCGCAGGGGTGGACAATGTGGAGGCCGATTTTCTGAGTCGAGTAAAAGTAGACCCGGGGGAATGGGTCCTCCATCCCGAGGTGTTTGCGCTGTTAGTGAGGCACTGGGGGTCTCCCGGTGATGGACCTCATGACAACTTTTCAATCAGCAAAGGTGGATCGGTTCTTCAGCAGGCGAAGGGAGCGGATGGCAGGAGGACTGGACGCCCTCGTTCAAAAGTGGCCGGAGGAGCAGCTGCTGTACGTTTTTCCGCCGTGGGTATTGATCGGTCGGGTGATACAGCACAAAAGGACAAGTGATTTTAATTGCACCGGATTGGCCGAGACAGCTGTGGTATGCGGACTTGATCAGGCTCTTGGTGGGGCAGCCTTGGAAGCTTTCCAGTCGCAGGGATCTTCTCACTCAGGGTCCTCTCTGCATGCCCCAGGTGGATCGATTCTCGCTTATGGCCTGGCTCTTGAGCGGGCTAGGTTGAAGGCGAAAGGCTATTCGGGGGCAGTGATAGCTACTTTGCTGAAAGCGGAGGAAGTCTACTTCATTGGCATATGTCAGAGTGTGGCGTGTTTGAGGCTTGGTGCGCGGACAAGAACGGCGTTCCTCTATGGGCCTCGGTTCCGCAGGTGCTGGCCTTTTTGCAGGATGGTTTTCAGAAGGGCCTCGCTGCGGCCTCCTTGAAAGTGCAGTTGGCAGCGTTATCCTGCTATAGAGGCAAGGTGCAAGGAATCGCTCTGGGGGCTCATGCAGATGTGAAGCGTTTCTTGCGAGCGGTTGTACTTCTTCGGCCGCCATGCCAGAGATTAGTCCCGGCATGGGATTTGCCTTTGGTCTTGGACGCCTTGGCAAAGGCACTGTTTGAGCCCTTAGCAGATGCTTCGTTGAAGGACCTTATGCTGAAGGTGGTGTTCTTGGTGGCCGTGGCTTCGGCCAGACGAGTCTCCGAGTTGCAGGCGCTGTTTTGTAGAGAGCCTTTTCTGTCTTTCAGTGATTCTAAGGTGGTTTTGCGGCCCATTCCATCGTTCCTGCCAAAGGTGGTGTTGGCTTTCCATTTGAATCAAGTGGTGTCCTTGACGGTTTTTCGCGAGAAAGGTAAGGGTCAGGTGGCGGAGCGACTTCATCACTTGGATATTCGTAGGGCGTTGAGGAAGTATGTTTCTCAAACAGCGTCGTTCCGTAAGTCAGACAGGCTGTTTGTGCTGTTTGCAGGGGCAAGGAAAGGGGAGGCGGCTTCCAAGGGCTCGATTGCACGATGGGTGAAAGAAGCCATCGCTTCGGCATACATCTTGCGAAGTCGCCCGATTCCATACGGTCTGCGGGCTCATTCCGCGAGGCCGCAAGTGGCGTCTTGGGCGGCGTGTAGTTTAGTGCCGGCGGTGGAAATCTGTAAAGCGGCAACGTGATCGTCTCTGCATACCTTTGTGAAGCATTACTGTCTGGATGTTCAGGCAAACAAACAGACACCTGTTTTGGCTCGGCGGTGCTTCAGGCCAGGCTAGCAGGTCCCTCCCGTTGATTATGTTTACTGCTCTGGTACATCCCCAGAGATTCCGGGACCAGACTGGAGGGACGATCAGGAAGATTACATTAGATTTACCTGCTAATTGTAGTTCCTGGAGGAACTCCAGTCTGGTCCCGTATCCCGCCCGGGTTCCTTACTGCGCTGTGGCCTGAAGCAGGAGCTGTTTTTACTGGTAAGCAATATTTTCAGTTTCTTGGGGGGCGGGGGGTCATGATAGCTTGGGCTCTCCCCTGGAAATGAGTGGTTATCTGTGCATAATTGGCACGGGGGGGCGCTCAAGGCATACGGAAAGTGATTAGCGGGTAACTTTCTTGTTAATAGTTGGGCCGACAGGCCTTTACAGTTCCGTGCGGCAGTTATTTTGGTGCTCCGGTGAGTCTGCTTTGTCAATAGGTAAACTGGTGTAAGGAGGAAGTGCCAGGTCTTATATACCGATGACATCACAGGAGTGAAGTTTCTCAGTCTCCAAAGCTGCTAGAGGAGGTTGACAACCCCAGAGATTCCGGGACCAGACTGGAGTTCCTCCAGGAACTACAATTAGCAGGTAAGTCTAATTTAATCTTCTCCCACTGATGCTCTTTACAAGCTTGAGCAGGTTAATTCACCCTCCAGTGTCTTGTATACAAACTTAAAGGGCACTATTTAATCACAGTGGTGTGGGTTTTTAATGCTGCCCACCACACAAATAAAATCCAGATAATCAGCCCTGGTCTCTGGGTAGTTAGCAATGCCAGCACTCTCCAGAGAGCAGTAACATTCAGTACCACTGTGGACAGTTTTTGCTTTCTGAACTTATGCAACTATCTGGACAGCAGCAATAGTGAGTACTGCTATCTAGATGGTGCAGTACTCTGCTCATGGACCTGCCCCTTAATATCTTAGCCAACACTACTTACCTGGATAGCAGAGACTTCTAAGTGCCCCTGAATTAGATTAGAAGCTTTGTAGGGACAGAAATACCTACATTGCCTATGTTCAAAAGCATCCTACCTCACTCAGAGTTCTAGGAAAGCCCTGCTGGTCCTCCCTGGATAAAAAAAATAGCCCACCTCTAATCCCTACTATGCCACCCGCTTAGCCAAGCCCATGCTCACACATGTACCCAAGCTACAACTTCAGCAGCCTCATCCAACCTGCTACTTATAAGCAGCATCCAATCTACTTTGCCACCTTCTGCTATTGGTACTCACAAGGATGCGTGCTTGCTCAGGAGTTATTACATTCCCCTCTTTACACACGTCAAAATCTGATAGCAGTGTTACAACTCCTGCAAAGATGAGAAAACAGAGGCATAACACCATCAGGGAAGAGTGTCAAAAATAGATATCGGGTCCTTGTGTTACATCAGTTAAATACACATCCATTTAGAAGTCTGGCTTTCCCCTGCACTGGGAACACAGTTCAGTAAGTCTTGTCCAAGGGTCTGGAATTTATGCATTGAACTCCTATGTAGTCACCACAGTCCCAGAGAGTGTACTACCATACGAAATTGGAGGGAGCAGCTCAGGCCCATGTATCATGTAACCTGTGCAGAATTAAGGGTTTCTTGCCTGTTCCAGTAAAGTTATGTCACTAAAGCAGTTTTAAAGGGGGTCAGGTCTTATAGGAGTGGCATTGAAGAAGTCTGGTCTAATACATTCTCACCTTTCTTCAGGGATGTTGGTAGTCCCAGCTGCCGTAACTGAGGCTCCATGGAGTGTGGGAACTGTTCCAGTGGTCCTGCATCTAAAGTTACTGTGAACGTTGCTTTGTTTCCAGCACGGGCATAGTCCATTTTTCTAAACTGATTAAACCATCTGTGAGAGGCAAACGGAAGACATGGCTGGACATAAGCAACTAGATTACACTCCCTGATGCAGCCTATGGTAAAACACTAGTCGAGTAGCTGACAACATCTGAGTGATGCCTAGCAAGTGTCAAAATAAGTGATAATTCCAATTCAGAAAGGCACTAAAACACCACCTCTTTCTTCTGCACTACTCGCAACCCACCAACCTAACATCATCTACCACACACCCAACTATGAACTCATGAGTTACTGTCAACGCATGTAGATACTGTAGATAAATTGAAATTGATGTACATAGTTCCCCCCCAGTTGAAACCCAAGTTTAACTTCCTGTTCTTTGTAAGTGCCTGATAGGAACCTATTCGGCACAGAACCGTTTTATGTAAACCGTGCTGATTTTTAAGAGTATGGTATATAAGAATAATAAATAAATAATAAAAACCATTTAGACAAGTCTCTATAACTGGAGTTAAGCAATGTAGTTGACTATTGTGCTTCTTTAGAAGAGATCTGGTTGTAAAGTTTGCACACATTTGACAAGGAGGTTTTTTAGACCAATGATGTAAAGTGCTTGAGCCATTACTGGCGGAAGTCTTTGACTAAGCCTAGATGTCATGAGCTTTAACAGCACTGAAGAGCCTGTCAGGACACAGACTGAAAGAAGACGGGGCTCTCTTAATTCAGCTTCTAAACATATTCCAGCACTAGAAGCGAATCCGATAACACTGCACACTTACTCGTCCACTTCTTCCTTTGTGCGATTAGTGAAAAGCAGACCAACTTCCCCTCTCAAACACTTGCTCAGCTAGAAGGAGGAAAAGGATGCACTTAATGAAATATAAAGCTATGTTGATCATACTTTTAATGGGAAATGGAGTGGGATACTAAGATTACAAAAGGGAATTGGGAAGAGATAAAAATATTTTAGTACAAGATCCATCCTATCAATGGCTTAGAGAGACAAGGTAGTGCTGCATTTCCACAGCATCCCTCCACTCCGGACTCGTGGGTTTTGTCTCTCCTCCAGCAGATGGAGATTGAACTCCAAACTTCTGTGATGTTACACCATAAGGGAGGCAGACTCGCTCCCCAAGTCAGCATTTCTCAGTCACTGGCAGATGGGACAAAACCTTTGCAGTCTGGGCTGCACTGGACTGTAGCAAAAAAATAAAGTTAGGGAAAGATCAATGTAGGATTATCTTAAAGCTCTTGCCTTTCCCCTCCCCCTCGCAGGAACTGGTCCAGACTGCCTGCCAGGAACCAGAGCCGTTTAGTCAGCAAGGTTTCCCATGGAGAAAGGGAAGAGCAGAAGGGTACCGTTAATTCAGGCTCTGCTCTGCCTCCCTCAGGATCATTGATTGATTGGCACTGCTTTGACAGCCCTTTGCCTTTAAAATTGAGCTGCCAACAGGGAGAGGAAGTGTGAGCTGGGAGTTGTGGCTGACGCTAAACAGAATCCCAGGGAATGCAGGGCAGTACCCAGGAGATGATAGTTCCGGCAGGTTTTTCTTGTTGGGGGTGTGTAGCAGACCATATGTGGGGCCTGTGGCTATTAAAAAAGTGCCATTATCCTCCCTAGGCCTATGCCGCAGCTGCAAGTCTCAGAACTGCTGCAGGTGAAAGTTTAACTGGAACTGTTTGTTCAGCAGAGGAGGCCCTGCCATGTGGCACAGAAGGTTCCCCCTTGTCTGCTGTGCCCATTGTTTCCACAGGAACTGTGGCCATTTCAAACAGGTGGGGATCATCCCAAGGGATAAAAGGTGGGTCCTTGAAGACATGGGACTGGATCCTGTACCCCAGCCTATCCGCCCGAGGCAGGGCCGGTGGAGGACAAGATGGTCAAAATTAACACCTCCATGGTTGGTGTAGGAGAAACAGCTCAGGGCTGGACCTGTGCGAGTTCTCCGGAGGGGAGGGGGCGGGGCAGGAGAGCAAACCAGACATCATTCATTTATTATTTCTTATATACCACCTTTCAAGTAGTATCAAGGTGGTTTACGTCGAACACTAAGTGGAATATGTGTAATAATTACATAAGTGGTTAGTTAGGGGGGCTTCAGGAGCCTCCGAGGACGCTCTGGAAGGGCCCTCAGTCCTTGGCTTGGGGCCAATGGGGTGGAACTTGAAGAGGATGAGATTCCCTCAGGGAAAGACCCTAGTATTGTATGCCTATTCAGGTGAGAGGAGCATTCTGTACTCATTGCATATTCCTCAGCAGCATCGAACATCCCACAGCCCATCCTGGAGCAGGAGATTCTCTTAGAGGACCCTCTTCTCCAGGGCATCTGGACATAAGAAGCTGCCTTTCTGGTCCACTGGGCTCTCAAACAGATGATGGAATAGGAGTGGGAGGTTCCAGAGGCTGGCTTGAAGGGTGGGCAAGCTTTGGCTTGCTTATATCCTAGCTCTGCCTCAGAAAAGGAGTTCAAGGTCCCGAAGGTGGATGCTCTGGTCTCAGCTGTCACCAAGATGACCATGATCCCGGTGGAAGGAGGTGCAGCACTTTAAGATGAGCAGAACAAGAAGTTGGAAACCTTATTGAAGCAAGCATTCGAGGTGAACACTACCTATGTGGTGTGGGCCCTGTTTGCAGTGGACACAAGCATTACCAGAAGCAACTGAAAAAGGCCATGTGCCTTCAGCAGAGGTTCCCAAGTTAGATAAGTCTGGGTGTGCCTACTTGGCGGATGCCTTCTATGACCAAATTTGGGGCTCCGCCAAGGGTATGGCTTCAGTGGTAGCAGCTTGCAGTGGCTATGTAATTGGGCAGCAGATGTGTTGTCTATGGCACGGCTTAGCAGACTTCTTTAAGGGAAAGCTGTTTAGGGACGCATTGGATAAGTTGGTCAATGACTTAGATGAAGCTAAGCTACCCAAGCTCAAGATAAGCCCAAGGGCTCAAAGACTGGCTCACCGGGACATGGACAGTCTAAGGATTTCAGGCATTTTGCTCCCTATCAGCTTGGCTGGGACAGTCACAGTTATGCAACCGGTATAGGCAGAGGAGCAAACAAGTCCTAATGAGATGAGGAGGGCTCAGGCAGAGGTCCCAGTGGGCAGCAGACTGTTAGTTTTATTCCATCTGGGTCCATCTTACTGCTGACCAGTGGGCGCTGGAGGTTATCTGAGACGGGTAAGCACATCCTCTTGCAGATGCTTTTCTATTGTTACCCTTTAAGGCTCCGGCCAAGCGGCAGGTTGTTCAGGGCACACTTTGGCACCTCCTGCAGCTACAGGACATCGTACTGGTACCCATGGACCAGTGCGGAGAAGGTTGATACTCCATCTACTTCGTAGGACCCCTATTTTTGGGGGGCTATCATCCCATTCTTGACCTGAAGTATGTCAATCGGGGTCTGCAGGTGCTGCATTTCCACATGGAGACCCTGCAGTCCATTATGATAGCTGTTTGCAAGGGCGAGTTGTTAACCATGTTGGATCTCAGAGGTGTTTCTGCATGTGTCCATTTGAGAAGAGCATCAACATTATCTGTGCTTCATGATCCCTATGGGTCATTTTCAGTTTCAAGCTCTTCCCTTCAGCCTAGAGATGGTTCCCGAATGTTTACCGAGATTATGGTAGTAGTGGCAGCAGTGCTTCTGTGCGACAGGGTGTTGGTCCACTCCTACTTGGACGACCAGCTCAGAGCAAAAGTTGGAGAGCTTTGCCAGCACACAGTGCTTCAGATCCTGCAAGACCTCAGTTGGGTAGTCAACCTCACCAAGAGCTCTCTGATGCCTTCTCAGGACCTAGTCTATCTCTGAGCTCACCTTGATACCCATCTTTAATTTATTTATTTACATTCTCTTATATACCGCACTATTCTGCATCAGTGTGGTTTACATTGAACAAACTGAAATTACATTGAACAGGGCATTATAACTTGGAGATAACCCTCCATAGCCCATGTTCCCTGTAAAATAGTTAAGTGGCTTGCCCAAGACCACAAGGAGCACCTGTGGGACTAGAAACCCCAGTCCTTCCGGCCCAAGGTTGCTGTCCTCTAGTGGGATTTGAACCCCTGACCTTCAGTATCTTGCCCCAACCACCAGGCCACTCCTCCACTCCAATCTTGTCACAAGACTGGGTCCACAAGCTTCAGGGTCAGGTTCGCAACTTCCTCCTGCAGCCTGTTCCATCATAGCTCCAGTCTTGCGGTTGGTAGTGGCACTGGACCTGGTGCCCTGGGCTCAGGTGCATATGCAGCCATTACAGAAGTTGCTACTGTAATGCCATCCCCTTTCTGAGGCAGCTGTGTCCGGTGGACATCTGGGTGAGTCTTGGGTGTCAGCCACCAATCGAGATCTTGCTAAAGTGGGTGCCCCTGGAGCCACCAGAGGAGACAGTGGTGATGACTGATACCAGTTTGACTGATGGGGGGAGGGGGGGGCCCTCATTGTCTATCACAGGTGCCAAAGGCTGCTAGTCGATAGATGAACAACAATGGTTGATCACTCGCCTGGAAATGTGGGCTGCCTTTCAGGCTTTCCAAGCTTTCTGGACTTTGGTGTTTGAAAAGCAGTGTGTTCTCTGACACTGCCACAACGGTTGCTTACATCAATCGTCGGGGGGGGGGGGGGGGAGTGAGCGAGTGTGGTACTAGCAGGAGGAGATCATGAGGCTACTTCAGTGGGCGAAGCAGAACCTTCTAGTGCTGGCAGCAGCACATGTAGCCAGCAAGGAAAACGTGCAGGCAGACTTCAGTAGACAACAGTTGGATCCGGGGGAATGGATGTTGGAGAAGTCTGTTCTGTGGCATAACCCAAAGATAGGGACAGCTGATTATGGATCTCATGGCATCTGCTGACAACGCAAAGCCAAGTTGCTTCTTCAGTTGGGAGAGAATGATGGAGGGCCTTGACATGTTGGCTCAGCCCTGGCTTGCACAGGGTCTACTGTACATGTTTCCACCATGGTCTCCGATTGGTGGAGTGAGCCAGAGCACAAAAAGGTCTGATAGTTCTAGTGGCATCAGACTGGCCTCAACAGCCATGGTATGCCAACCTGATTCAGCTGTTGATAGGGTCTCTTTGGTGCTTGCTGTTGCGTAGCACCCTTTTATTTCAAGGTCTGATTCTCATGCCCCATGTGGCTCTTGAGGGGGCTCAGCTAAGGAAGCATTGCTAGACTGCACCAGTGATAGCCACTTTGATGCAGGTTGCAAGTGCTCCTCGTCCTTATCTTATGGTCGGGTATGGTGCAAGTTTGAGGACTGGTGTGCAGACAGAGGAAAGCAGTGTTGACAACTGTGCCTGACATTCTAAGCCTTCTTTCAGGCCAGGGTAGATAAAGGACTAGCCTTGAATTCACTGTGTGTCTAAGTGGCCACAATGGCTTTTTACTGGAGTCGGGTGCAGGGAGTTTCCCTGGCTGCACGTCCCAATTTCTCCTGGTGGTGAAACAGTTCCACTTGCCATCAGTGGTACAGTTTTGGGACCTTAACCTGGTCTTGTCAATGTTGACAGACTCTTTTTGAGCCTCTGGCATCTGTGTCTCTTAAGGACCTTACTTTCAAGGTGGTGTTTTTGGTAGCCAGTGTGTCCGTGTGATGCATTTCAGAACTGCAGGATCTTTTGTACAAGGAGCCTTTTTTTGCCGTTTTCCCAAGGAGACAGTGGTCCTGCGGCTGGTGTCCTCTTTTTTGCCTGAAGTAGTGTCTACTTTTTGTGTGAATAAGTTGGTGGTTCTCCCCATCTTTTTGGACTTGACGGATCACTGTGACTATCTGCTTGATGTGTGTAGAGGGCTTAAGAAGTATATCAAAAACACAGAGTCCTTTGCAGGTTGGATTACTTGTTCTTCTTCTGTGGGTTTCCTCGGCAAGGGAAGGCCACATTGAAAGCTTCCATTGCCTGCTGGTTGAAAGATTGCTTCGGTCTATCTTTTGCGCTGCAAGTCTCTCCCTATGGGGCTTTGCACGCATTCTACTAGGGCATAAGTGGCCTCATGGGCCAAGTTCAGTCTTGTCCCATTGGTGGAGATTTGCAAGGCAGCTACCTGGTCACTGCATACCCTGGTATGGCACTACCGTCTGGGTGTTCAGGTCAGACTTGCTGGTACAGCCCAGAAGTCTGGACTGGAAAAACACTATGGAAGGTGAAATTAGACCTTATCTGCTAATTTTCTTTCCTGGAGTCCCTCCCGTCCAGTTCAGAACCTGCCTGTCTGTTCAGCATTAGTGAGGCTTGGGTATGGATGTCTGGGAAGATCAGTTTCATCAATTGTCCTTTCAGGTTTCCATAATTACATCTACATTTGTTTTCTTGTGAGGAGTAACTTCCCTTGGACCAGTTCCTTAGGGGATTAGTCAGTTTGTAAATAGTTCCACAGTTGCCGGAGTTTTGGTGTCCCGTTTCTGCTTTGAAAGTTTTATACTGACTTCTGGAGGGAGTCCACCTCCCTTATGGTGCAACATCGCAGAAGTTTGAAGTTTAGACGCTATCTGCTGGAGGCAGGTGGACAAAACTCAGGAGTCTGGACTAATTTCAGCATGCCTTGTAGTGCTATACAAATCAGTAGTAGTCGTCTAGTGTTCAGTTCTTGGACAAGTCATATCATGCCCATGCCTTGATTTACTCCATTATAAAATGTTGTAACAAACTGTTTTAACTGATGGGCCTGAAGAAACAGAGAGGGGGGGGGGACGGCTTCCTGCTGCTTCGGACCTTCAGTTCAATCAGAACCAGCTTCTATAGGGCTCTAGTGCCATGATCCATCAGTTGCAATTATCTATCGATTTTATTCTGCCCAGGCCCTGCACCAGCAGTCCTTAACTGGGCACTTTAGAGATAGCATGATTTTGGGGTTTTCAGTCACTAGGCGACATTGTAATATAAGTGACTGGGTCTCCCTCTTGGGGTCTGCAAATACTGCCTATAAAGCATCCCCAGCCTTGATTGAAACAAGTTATGGATGACCTGAGCCAGGAATCAAACCTAGACCCATCCACAGAGCAGTACAAACAAGTCACCAGGCAGACTAAGCAGTCTGATTGTAAAGCAGAGCGTTGCTATACTTACACAACGAATGAATCTCGAAGTACGAGTTTAAGAAAAAGGTTAAAGTTAGTACCCCCCGTCATCCCTACTTCCTCTAGGCACAAAGCACACTCATGATGAGAAATTTAGTGGAAAAATCCCCCATACAAAGTAGGAAGGAATGCAGATGGTCACTTACCTTGTGCAAATTATCCTTGTATTCATCAGTAGGACTTCTCCCCAGGGCCACCATCATTACTTTGTTTTTGCCAAAGAAAATTCTGAAATTGCAGGAAGGAAAAATGAAGTTTGGGGGGGGGGGGGGGTGTTGTGTGTGTATTTCAAGCCTCAGAAGCGTGATATTACATTTTGATACAAGTATATGGACATCAATCCTCAAAAGTTAAAGCATTTGGATTTTAGCTCACACTCTTAGCAGCTCAAAACAAGATATGTTCTGGTACCATAGGCATTTTTCTGCCCCACGTGGGCTTATTAGAGGCATTGGGGGAGGGAAGCGACTTGTGTAAGACCATAATCATGTAAACCGTTTTGAATTGTAGAAAGACAGTATATAAAAACCTGTTAAATAAATAATCTTCAACTGCTCAATAAATCTAGTCAAATTTATTTTTTCAACCTGTTATAAATAGCCTTTCTTACAGTCTTCTGTTAGAACATACTTCCAGAGCATCCTGTTAGACCAGTCCAGACAAATGGGTTGTGTCCCCTACCAGCAGCTGCACCAGCCTTAATACCAGTGATGTCGCTGAAGCTTCTGTTTTATTTCCCTTTGTCTCTATCATCTGCTTGGACTGGTTTAGCAGGAAATTAAGTAAAATGTCACCTTAGTTTTATAATGTTGCTGGACATACTGTACAATGGTGGTGATGATTTAAGTACAATATACCTCTACTCTAAAAAGCTTAAAATTTAAGTGGGTAACTGATGCAAGGAGACAGAAAGTTACCTAACATCAAAAAGCATCAATGCCAGAGTGGGATTGGAACCCTGCACTCCTGGTTCTCAGCCTTTTACTCTAACCACTGGGTCACTTCCTCTTCCAGGAAAGTTGGGTCATCCCCCTCCTTCCCAGATGTAAACTTTGAAGATAGAATTCAAAGAAACAAACAACTAATGCAGGAATTAAGATAGAGGAAGGTAAGTAGCCTGAGACAGTCAAACCCTAAATGTGACCTCAAAAGGACTCAGCAACAGGACAGGTGCCTGACATACAGACTCAGTTTGTTCCAGGCATAAGGAGCAGCAAGGTGAAAGGAGCAAAGTCTGGAGTTAGCAATAGAAGAGAAGGGCACAGATAGAAGCAATTTGCCAGAAGAACAGAGTTTCCGGGGAGGGGTGTAGGGAGAGATAAGAGGAAAGGTAGTGAGGGAGCTGCAGAGTGAAGGCACTTATAGATCAGCAGGAGAAGTTTGAACTGGATGCAGAAACGGATTGGGAGCCAATGAAGTGACTTGAGAAGAGGGGTAATATGAGCATAACAAGACTGACAGAAGATTAGCTGCTCAGCAGAGTGTTGAGCAGATTGAAGGGGGAGAGAGATGATTCAGAGGAAGACCAGCAAGTAGTAGGTTACAATAGTCAAGCTGGGAGGTGATTAAGGAGTGAATAAGTGACTTAGTAGTGTGTTCAGAAAGGAATGGGCAGATTTTGTTGTTGATATTGAAAAAGAAACGGCAGGTCTTTGACTCCACACACATCCATCTGTGCTGATAGCTAAGATGACCACAACGTTGCGAGCCAAGGAAACAGGAAGGAGTAGAGAGGTTATCCACAGAGACTGAGAAAGGAGGAAGGGGAGAAGAGGTTTTAGGGGGGAAAATAAGCAGCTCAGTTTTGGCCATGTTCAATTTCAAGTGGTTGTGAGACATCCAAGCAGCAATGTCAGAAAGGCAGGCAGAGTTCAGGGTCTAGATTTCCAGAGAGATTGATCTGGGAGTCATCAGTATAAAGATGGTACTGAAAACTATGGGAAGAGATGAGCGCACCAAGGGACTGGGTATAGAGAGAGAAAAGGAATGGACCCAAGACAGATCTTTGGGGTACAGCAACAGAGTAGGAGAGCTGCGGAGGAGGGTCCACCAGAACTAACACTGAAAGAGTGATGGGAGAGGAGAACCAGGATAGCACAGAGCCCTTAAAACCAAGCGAGGACAGGGTATGAAGGGAGAAGGTTGTGGTCAGTGTCAAAAGCAGCAGAGATGTCAAGAAGGATGAGGACCGAGTAAAGGCCCTTGGATTTTGCCAGGAACAAGTCACTGGAGACTTTGGCAAGAGCCGTTTCAGTAGAATGTAAAGGATCCACGAGGGCTTGAGAGGAGAGAAAGTCAAGGCAACAGTGGTGAATCACACGTTCAAGTAGTTTAGAAACGAAGGGGAGGAGGGAGATGGGTCAAACGTTAGGACAGGAAGGATCAAGTGAGGGTTTCGAGGAGATGTGCAACTACAGCATGCTTAAATGCTAAAAAGGACAGCTGCAATGTAGAGCGATAGGTTGAGAATGAGAGATGGAAGGGACAACAGTGTAGGAGATGGGGCTTAGGAGACTGGTGGGAATAAGATCAGAGGAGCAAAGAAGGTGTGCTGTTTCCCCCTCAGAGATCATATAAAAAGGAAGAAAGCGTGACAGAGGTAGAGGAGGAAAGTAGGAGGGAGGAGTGGCTCAGTGGTTGGGACGGGTTACTTCAGGCTGGAAGGCCGGGGGTTCAATTCCCGCATGGGGACAAGCAACTTCAGGCCAGAGGGACTGGGGTCTCTAGTCCCATGGCCACTCCTTGTGGCCTTTGGCAAGCCACTTAACCCTCCATTGCCTCAGGTACACTTAGATTGTGAGCCCCTCGGGGACAAGGGAATAAAAAGAACCTGTTAGTGTACATGTAAACGGCACTGATTCTAAATAGTGCGGTATAAAAAAGAAATAAAGAAAATAAATAAAATAAAAGCTGAGATTGAAGAGGGGAAAGAGGAAGTAGCTAACTTTATGGGACTTGGAGGATGATCTTGTGGATTTTGTCATGGAAATAGTCAGCTGGTGTTTGGGCAGAAAAGGAGAGAACTGATAGTAAAGAGATGGCGAGGGTCAGAGGCAAGAGATTTAGTCAGATGGACATAATAATCTTGTCTGGTGAATGCTATGGCTGTGGAAAGAGACGAGCATGAATCTGAAGTGTAGAAAGTACAGAAGGGAGCGGGATTTGAGCAAAGCTCACTCAGCTGAATGGGCACTGGAACGTAGATAGTGGAAGAAAGCCAGGGCTGGGATATAGTATGCCTCACAGGATGTGACATGGGCAGAGTGAGAGCATTCAGAGCAGAGGAGTGTGCAGTGTTATAGGAAGCTACTGCCTCATCAACAGGCTCAGACGACATAGTGGAGTAAAGAGGTGATGAAGCAGTGTGAGGAGAGAGCCAAAAGGGACAATAGTATGAAGATTTCTAAAGAGTTGGAGGAGACAGGATGAGGTTGAGATGGTGGGTGATGAAGCTTAGCAGGTGATTGTCGGATAAGGGAAGAACTGAGGTACAGAGGTTTGAGGGTAAGCAATTAGAGAAAAATACAAGGTCAAGGCAGTAGCCATGCTGGCGAGTGGGTCCCTTGGTCCTTTAACGCCCAACTCCGATCTGCAGCAGCGATGCTCTGACAGCCATGGCACAGTCCAACTTCTGAAAGAAGAGCTCAGCAGCTGCCGCGGGCCACACACTGCATCTGCCGTGTATGCTGCAGCCCAGACGTGCACTCGCCAGCTCAAACATACTTCACTAGCACCCGATAACCAGCTGATCAGGAGCTGACTGTGCTGCTGCTTTGCTCCCTGCCCAGATATCCTGCTTAAGAGCAGGACCCCCCCCCCTCAGCTCAACCCCTGGCCCTCTACCAAGAGTTGGGGAGCAGGAAAGCCTAAGGGCACAACTGAGGGGCAGGGACCTGGAACCACCGGGTTCTGCATCCCCCTTACAGCCTAATAGCAAACCACTCGTTCCCGTTGTCAGCACAGGCTATGTTCATCCATCTGACTTAGCACAGCAGCACAGGCTAATTAAGGAGAAGTGTTTTGACTCAGTGGTTTTCCGTCTCCATGCAACTGGACTGAAGGGACGATTGTAGTATATGTATATGTATATGCCATTCTCGACAGAACTCCTGGACCTCTCCCCACTAATCAAGTGCTTTGACGCGGTCACAGACTGGCTAAATGCACAAATGCTTAAGATAAACTTCAAAAAGACAGAAGTCCTCTTCGTGACCAGAAACCCTGCATTTACCTCACCAACGTCCATCAAGGTGCGTGACGCTGAACCCTCTGCAAGACTACAGTGAGATACCTAGGGGTTACACTCGATCAACAACTCAATATGAAGGCTCATATCAGCAACATAGCGAAATCTGTCTATCATAAAATCCGGACCCTTTGTTATCTGCGTCAGCTGCTAGAACCAGATGACTTTCGATCAGTCTTTCAGGCCTTAATAATGCCTCACCTGGACTACGCCAATGCGATCCTACATGGCCTACCAAAGAGCATGATTAACCCCTTACAATTGGCAATGAACTCAGCTGCAAGAATCCTTTATGGAGCCTCCAAGAGAACCCACATCACTCCAATACTGAAAAATTACATTGGCTGCCTATACAATCTAGGATCTCTTTCAAGATCCTAACTATGACTCACAAAGCGATCAACAACAACTCCGCATCTACTAATCACTGACCTGATATCAATTACACCCCCTAATCGAGCAAGGAGATCGACTGCCTCCAACTCTCTTGTACTACCTAAGGCAAATCACGAAATGCTCTCAAGTCACTAGATCCAGAGCCTTCTCTTACTTTGCACCATCATGTTGGAACGCCCTACCATCAGGCATCAGAACCATCAGTGACCTCTCCCAGTTCACAAAAGCACTGAAGCATCACCTGTTCTTGCAGCACTACGATGTTTCGGACACCCTCCCATACCAACCCACCTCCACACCCCAGGCCAACACATTAAACCCATGCACTCCATAGTCTTAATCCGTAGAACTGCAATCTCACCTTGCACCTCCTCTCACCAAGAAATTACCTAGATTCATTTAGCTGCATTTAGTTGCTTTGTACATAGTTCTCACGTTCTCTGTTTTCACTGTTCATGAAACCTGTTTAATGTATACCCAGTTTATTGCCCTGTTCATTTGTAAGCACAGATCAATTTTTGAGACGTGTAGTTTTATGTTCATTGTAAACCGCACTGATGTCAAATAGCGCGGTATAAAAGAAACTGTAAATAAATAAAGTCACATACTTAAACTTCCCAATCGCAAAGCATGCATACAGAATTAAATAAAAGGCTTATAGCATAAGCAAACAGCTTGAGGTGTACGGTTAAGGGACATGCTGTCACTGCTCTGCTTATGCCATAGGAAGAAAGACCACCCTAGCATTCTTCCTTAATATTCACACAAAGCAGCACTATTTTATACAGATAAGTTTATACTTTTTTCCACCTAAATCAAAAATAATGGCAACAAGGAGTTGGTCAAAATAAGAAAACAAATTTTCTTTAACTCAGACTAAAGTTTCAGTCCTCACTGCCATCCACATACACCATAAGCTGCAGTTCCTAATTCAAACACTTCATGCATCACCCATCCAAATTTGCTGCTTTGAAGGGGCTCATACCAAGCTGGCACAGCACTGAATGCCAACACTGAGCAGCTGCCCTCCCCTTACCTTCCAAAATACTAGAATACCATCTTTTAAATTTAAAGTCAGTCCAACATTTCAGCAGGCTATAAAAACCTCTTAAAAAAATACTGCCCACCAGCAAGGATTGTGCATATACAATGAAGAAGGCATCAAGAACAAACACAATGGGATCAACACTCATTTCTGCTTCAGGGGCAAAGCACCCAGTTCTCATCTGCCAGTGCTCACCTGCTGTGCTTCCAGGCGTTCCTGACCTCCTTCAGTTTGTTATTCCTCATGTTTTCGACAGATAATACAAACAGGTATTTGTACGTGTCCACACATTTCCGCAACTACAAGGAAAGGGGATTTGTTCAGCCTCAGGGAAGGATAACATCCACAGTATGGCGTGGGGTATTTTTCTACCAAATAAGAGTATGCTCTAATAGCTTTTTAACCAGCCTGAAACATGTAACCCCTGCCATAGAAAAGGTCTAAAACTGCAACTTATATCCACAAATACAGAACACACACAGACAAATTCTTAGATTATAAAACTTTGTTTCCATCTATAATTTCAACTATAGACTAATGGTGAAGACTTATGGACAACACATATTTCAGTATCTAGTCTTAAACTTTACACTTGCACCCTGCCTTTTCATTCCCATAGAGCTGCCCAAAGTGGTTTACAATACATTAAGATGAAAGTCATAATAAAAAAAAAAAAACACTAAAGAAATTATAAATTCAACCACAATTAAAAATATAAAAAAAAAAAAACACTAGCAGCCACTGACGTCTTATTGCCTACTATCACTTGGGAATATGTCAGTTTAGTTACAATTCAGATTTATAATATCAAATCACTGAACAGCAATAGCCAAACAGACCAAATGCAAGAAAGGTGAAATTAGACCTTATCTGTTAAATTTTCTTTCCTGAAGTCCCTCCAGTCCAGTTCAGACACATGTGTTATGCCCACCCACCAGCAGAGGGAGACAGAACACACTGAGCCAAACACAGCCCAAGGAGTCTGTGCACATCAAACACCGCCAGTATGACCATATCAAAGCAGATTCAGGAGTCGCAACCCCCAATCCTCTGCCAATCTAATGGAGAAAAAGTAAGGGGAACCCCTTATCTGTCCTCCTGCTGCTCTATTGAGCTTCACTGCTTTCTAATTCTGTAAACAAAAAAAAAAACCCCCAAAATCAAGAGGCTCACAGTAGTGCCAAAACACAGCCCCAGTAAAGAGACCAGACAGCAGTGGACAGCCATAGAGTGACAACACCCTAGCCCTTTTTGGGTTGATGCAGGCCATCCCCACAGAGAAAGGAACACTGGGCGGGTTCTGGACTGGAGGGACTCCAGAAAGAAAAATTTGCAGGCAAGATCTAAATTTCACCTTTCTAATTGTCCCCCAGTCCAATACTGATGCATGAGATGTACAAGAGCAGTACTAAAGTCAGGCGGGACTAGCAACTCCAGCCTGCAACACCTGAGTCCCAAAAGCTGTGTCCTGTCTCGCCTGCACATCCAGGCAATAGTGCCACACAAAGGAATGCAAGGAGGACCAAGTGGTGGCCCTAAAAAATGTCCTGAGGCGGCATGAGACTGAACTCCAACCAGGAAGAAGCCCGAGAATGAGTAGAATGGGCCCGCAGGCCCTCCGGTACAAAGCGGCCCCTCACCAGATGAATCCAGTAGGTCTTGGCTTAACAGGAAATGGAGACTGGGGATGCCGCCTCACCTTTCTGTGGCCCACCAAATGCCAGGAACAGGTGATCCGATCTTCAGAAGTCTTGCATGACTCACAAGTAACATCCGCATGTCCAACAGGTGCAAGATCTGCGAGCCTGTGGAATCCTGCTCACCGGACAACACCGGGAGCGCAATCACCTGATTAACGTGAAAGGCCAAAAATCACCTGAGGAAGACAGGAGGGAACAGAGCACAGTACCACCTTTCCCTTAGAGATCACCAAGTAAGGCTCCCAAGCAGGACACGCCTGCAGCTCAAAATCCCATAGCACCCAGTAGATCACAACCTAAAATGCTACTTTCAGCGTGAGGTCCTTCAAGGAGGCCACACAAAAATAGTCTCAAATGGAGCCTCTGACAAGGCCGTAAGGACCAAATTAAGGTCCCAAGGCAGCACCACAAACTGACAAAGGGGATGAAAGTTCTTAAGTCCTCAGAGGAAATGCACTATGTCCGCATGCGCCATGAGGGATGGTCCCTGTACACTACCTGGAAACAAGCCAAGGCTGCCACCTGAACCTTCAATGAGCTCGAGGCCAAACCTTTCTCCAGGCCCACCTGGAGAAAAGGCCAAATTCTCCAGTAAAGGAGGCCCAAAACTGCCGCACTGTGCTTCTCGCACCAAGCCTCAAATGTGCACCAGACACGTACATAAGCCAGGGGCGTAGAACACTGCCGAGCCTGCAACAGGGTGTCCACAACCTGTGGGGCTTAGCCCCTATGGCTCAGATATGCCTGTTCAAGAGCCATGCCATAAGTAAGAATCACTACACCAGCAGGTCCCCCACCCCGGCAGGGAGTTCGCCACTAGAGCCCACCTCAGATCTGTGTACCACAGCTGCTGAGGCTAATCAGGGGCCCACCAGCACCACCAGGCCTGGATACACCTGGACTTTCTGAAGCACACAGCCTATCAAAGTCCAGGGAAGAAACAAGTCCAGCAGTCCAGCCATGGGCCAGGCCATCGAGCCCTTCCGACATAGGCTCTCACCAGCAGTTGAAGAACCGTGGGGCTTTGGCTTTGGACAAAGTTGCCATCAGATCCATGATCAACTGGAATGATGATGCAGAGAGACCACGCCCCTGGAAAAAGCATCTTCCGGCTCAGGAAGTCAACTTGTATGTTGACAACCCCATAACATGGGCCACAGAGAGCGCTAAAAGTTGGCGTTCTGCCCACTGCCAACAGAACTCCTGGTGCCTCCCTGGCAATTGATGTACATGACCACTGTGGCATTGTTGAAGAGAACTCACCTCTCCCCCCTGCAGGGCCACCACCACTGCCCTGATCTCCAACTGGTTGATAGATCATTGCCATTCCACCAGGGACCATAACCTCAGCGCCCCCTGTGCCCAACAGTGGCCCTCCCAGCCCTTGAGGCTGGCATCTGTGATCACCACTACCCAGTCAGACAGCTCGAGCAGCATCTCTGCCGCCAGCACGGACAGGTCCAGCCACCACTGTAGATTTCGTGGGCCATGCCCGACAGGGCCAGACTCGCCTCAATTAACTGGACCTGCGGGGACCAGCGGAAGAAGAGTGCAGACTGCAAGAGATACATGTGTAGATGGACCCAGGGTACCGGGCCCAGGGTTGCAGTTATTGTGCCCAATACCTACCGATATCCCCACACCCATGGACTTGGAACCCTCTGCAAGGCTTGCACTTGAGCCTGCAGCTTGACTCTCCTGCCCTCTGGTAGAACACCATGCCCCTCTCCATACTGAAAAGAGCCCCCAGGTCCTCCAAGGATTGCGAGGGTAACATCCTGCACTTCAAGAATTTGACCACCCAGCCCAGCTCCTGCAGGAGCCAGAAAACAGACTTTGTGGCCTCCCGGCTTCTCCTGCAACAACTTCACCTGAATTGACCAATTGTCCAGGTCCGCTGCCGCCGCCACCACCACCATCATAACCTTGGTAAAAACTTGAGGAGCAGTGCAAGGCCAAATGGCAAAGCCTGAAATTGAAAATGGCTCTTTGGTACCGCAAAGCTCAAGAAGCACTGGTGATTGGGGCAAATGCAGGTAGACCTCTGTGAAACTGAGGGAAGCGACATACTCCCTTTGCCACAGTGCCACAATGACAGAGCACAGGGTCTTCATACAAAGGCGGAGAACCCTTAACCCCTGGCTGACTCCTTTTAAGTCCAAGATAAGCCACCAGGATCCCTCCTTTTTAGGGATCATGAAGTAAATAGAGTAACGACTCAGGCACCACTGCCTCCAGCTGCAGCAGCCACTCCAGCATGTCCTCAATGGCTCGGGTCTTGCAACTGGGGGAAACCACATAAGTGTCTGAAGGGGATGCGCAAACTCAAGCGTGTATGCCTTGCGGATAACCTCCAACACCCAGGCATCTAATGTAAATACAGGCCCAGATGGATTAAAACGGCTGCAGGTGGCCTCCAACTGACAACAGCCTCCAGTGGGGTCTTCTCTTCAGGTCTGGCACCTCCCTCAAAAGGGCTGGCCCCATGGTAGAAACCGAGAACGCTGCAAGCTACCCCTGAAGCCCCACCAGAACCTCTGGAAGTTCTGACCTCTGCCCTGGGAGGGAGCCTCTCCCAGAGCCCTTGGATTGATCTTCAGGCAGCTGCAGAATCTTTGACTTGCCCAGCTCCTTCACCAACTTCTCTAGATTTACTCCAAAGAGCAGCTGCTCCACAAAAGGCAGCTTACTGAGTCTGGTTTTGGATGCAACGTCTGCTGACCAGCTGCAAACGCATAAGAAGTGCCACACGACGGCCGCCACTGTGGTCATATTCCTAGCTGAAGCCCGAATGAGGTCATAGAGCAGGTTGGCCAATGCGGCCATTCCCCACTCCAGGAGAGTCACCTCCCCCAGGGCCCTTGATTCGGCTAGGGAGGCCTCTGGAACCCACTGGGACCAGCAGAGGCATGCTCTTGTGACACAGGCCCCACTGACCGAAGCCTGTAGGGCCAGCACGGACACCTCAAGCAAATTCAATGCCTCATAATACTAGTTCAGCACAGAGCACAGGCTATGAACATCCACCACCTGCCGAAACAGACGATACTGGCTGTTTTAGGGTGCACAGGCTCCTTGGGGGCAGTTTTCAGCTCAGTGTTTTCTCAGTCTCCATCTGTTGATGGGTGGGCATAACCTATGCATCTGGACTGGAGGGACGATTAGGAAACCTTATCTAATATCCTCACTGGCCTATGCTTGGTCTATACAGCACCAATTTAAATGTTCTAGAATGGTGTTTTTTATTTTATGAATATTATAATCTATTTAAACCCATATATATTAAATTATATTAAAATTAATACCTTCCACTTTCTCCCCCAGATGTTAAAAGGGGATTACAAACATTATAGCACTTTACAATTGTTATAAAAAATAACATTTCCCTCTTGATCCAATTAATGGTCCTTTAATATTCTAAGCAAATAAATTAGCTCAAATATTTCCAGAACAGCATTTTCAATGCACATCTTAATTCCATATAATTTGTTACCTCTTTCTTATCCTTGGGTCACCCTTTCCATTCTGACGCTGAACAATTTAGCTAAAGCTCTCTTGCCAGAAAATTTTCAATTACAGGATATGCCAAAGAAAAACTCTCAGACTGCAACCCTCTACTACAAGTTGGAAACATCACCAGTTTTAACACATGATCAGGTACCAGACTCTGAAATGTTAAAAAACAAAGCATAACTTTACATCTATTCTAGCCTACATCGGAAGCTAATGTAACTGGCATAATAAAGGCGTAGCATGATAGTTTGGGTGGTAATTTGTTGTGGGGGTAACCCTAATAACATAATATTACAGTAATCTAAGGTCTGAATCAAAATCCTTAGTTGGTCTTCCAGCACAAAAAGCACAGATCCTCCAGAGATGTTTTAATTTGGTAAATATATCCTGTACTGTGACCTGCTGCTCCATCGTCAACCCAGAAGCTAGTTTTCTAGATCTTGACATTCCATCTCTAGCTTTCACACAGTAGTTGCAATTCTCAAAAAAAATCTTAACCAGTATCTTCCCAACTCATTTAATTGAAATAGATTTAGTAGACTGAGATTTTGCTAATGCTGTACACATATCTAGTTGCATCAGTATTACTCGTTTACCCTTATTTAAAAGGTACCTAAGTTTGTGTCCTACAGTAGCCAACAAAGAGGCTCTTTTACTAAACACCGCTATCCAGTTAATGCATTTTAGTGTGGAGTAACTTGCCAGGGTGAATGACAACACATAGGCCTGCCAGCTATCAGCCATCAAAATGCACTTTAACTGCCCATCAGTTAAGTGGAGTGGAGGAGTGGCCTAGTGGTTGGGGCAAGGTACTTCAGGCCGGAAGGTCGGGGGTTCAAATCCCACTAGAGGACAGCAACCTTGAGCCAGAAGGACTGGGGTTTCTAGTCCCACAGGTGCTCCTTTGTGGTCTTGGGCAAGCCACTTAACCCTCCATAGCCCATGTTCCCTGTAAAATAGTTATCTCCAAGTTATAATGCCCTGTTCAATGTAATTTCAGTTTGTTCAGTGTAAACCGCACTGATGCAACTGATGCAGCGCGGTATATAAGAGAATGTAAATAAAAATAAATAAAAATCACACACTAATGTAGAGAGTGGGCATCACTGGCACATTGTCGATGAGCATAGACCAATCAGCATGCATGCACCTACAGATCTCTCTACCTATACCTGCATTAATTGCGCTGCACATAGTGTACACGTTTGTGCATTAATTGTTGGGAACATGCTGGTCACATCCCTGATAAGTGCACAGCCTCTGGTAACTAACTTGCCTTAAACACCACATGTTAAGTGCAAAAACCTTATCAGGATTTAGCAAAAGAGCTCTGAAGTCTCAGCACTATAATTTCTTCTAAATCCTGAATGAGTATGATGTAAAACATTAAAATCATCCAAAAAGGTTAGCTGGTTTACTACCAAAGCTTGTAACATCTTTGCCAGTATAGGCGTACTTGCAATCACTCTGTAGTTGGCTGCTAAACAAATCCAATCGTGATCCCTTTGGAATCGGTGTCAGGATCATATTCCCTATTTTATCAGGAAAAGCTCCTCTCTGTTAATCCGTTGGATTACTTTGTACACCATTCCTTATCTCAATTGAGGAGAGTTATAAAAAGTGCCCTTTGGACACAGACCTAAATATGAATAAAAACTTTACCCTTAAAATTGATCCCGGCAGTGATCGACTGGGATTGAGCCCTTTACATCCATATTCAATTTTGTGAATTTCAAATCTTCTCCTTAAAATTACTTTCCTTTTCCAGATCAATAACCTCTTATTCAGGATCATTACATTTTAGCATCCCAGGGGGATGAGTGAAGAGGATGGTGCGAGTGCTCCAAGCTTTGGTTTTGTTTAAAGGTACCAAGTATTTTTTTTTCATCTCATTTGTTTCCTTATACCCTACAAGCCAAACAGCCAATGCCAATTTAACCCTGCTTTAATGTAAATACGTTCCTGTAATGTAAATATGTTCCTGTTTGATATAAACTAGTTTACTGTTCAAATGTTATATATAACTAACACTGATCTGTAATAGCGCGGGATATAAAAACAAAGAAATAAAATAACTAAATAAATACAAGCAAAAAGAGGAAAGTCGAGCCCCCTTCCTTCAAGGGAAATCTACTAGATCTTGGTCAGCAAACAATAACTTGGATTGGCATTTGGTAGTGGAGAATTGGAGCTGTATGGGGAAGAGATTTCCCCCAGCCCTTGTGATCATTCTACCCCAGAGCCAGTACAGTTTGAGTTGACGGTGAGAAAAACTGCAGCCGCCCATTCGTAGTGTCTGAATGTTCTGCAGGCGGGCAGCAAGCGCCAACCGAGATGTACTTTCAGGAGAGCGAGTAAAGCAAAGGTGGTCAGTAAGTGATGGAAATCTTGTGCATATGGTTCTGGATGATGTTAAAACATCAATGTTGTGGGCTCCAGAAGGGACTTTGATATCTATAATGGGAAACAGTGAAGTTGGAAGTAATGGGAAAGGGAATAGAAACAGGATTTAGCTCAAGCTTTCCTCAGAAATTCAAGGCAAGTTACATTCACATAAAGTCAGCCAGGCCTCGACACATCTTCTTGGAATCTAGGAGCCAGCTACTGAGACCTAGGTCACAGTGTCCCCCTCTCCACTCCAAAGAGCGTATCACAGGGGTTTTTTTTTAGGTTTTAGGGCCTGATTTACTAAGGGGCCCCCTTACTAAACACTACTAACTGGTTAATTTGAGTTTTGGCATGTGGTAAATGGCCACTGTAAATGCTAATGCATGGGGGACATACCAGCTGTTTTTGTTAAGTGCCGTCCAAGTCTGTGTCTATTCCTGGTAACCCTCTGGATAGTTAACCTAAGCTTTGTTCAGTCTTCAGCTATGCGGCTCATTGTTGCTGTTATTGTAATCGGTCCATCTCATTGCTGGCCTTCCTCTTTTACATTGATCTTTTACCTTGCCAAGCATTATGTCTTTCTCCAATGATCTCTCTCTTCGCATGATGTGTCCAAAGTATGAAAGTTGAAGTCTTGTCATCTGAGCTTCTAAGGAAAGCTTAGGTTTGATCTCCTCTAGTACCGACTGGTTTATTCTTCGGGCAGTCCATAATATACACAGTATTCGTCGCCAGCACCATAATTCAAAGGCATCAATTTTCTTCCTATCTTTTTCACTGTCCAACTTTAGCAGTCATAAAACGTTATTGAAAATAGCATGGCCTGGACAAGTCGAATCTTTGTATGGAGAGAGACATCTCTGCTCTTGAGAATCTTGTCTAGGTCCTTCATAGTCATTCTACCAAGAGCAATACGTCTGATTTCTGGACTGCTAGTCATTTCTTTATTGATTGTTGATGCAAGTTAAAGTTGTCGACTATTTCAATTTCTTCTCCATCAACGATGAACTTATTCATTTTGCCAGCTGTTGGGATCTTGTCTTCTTAATGTTAAGGTGCAGACCCATTTTAAGACTTTATGTTCCTTGCTTGAGAAGCAAATGTTTCAGATCGTCTTCACTTTCAGCCAGTAATGTGGTATCATCAGCATAGCCAAGGTTGTTTATGAATCATCCACCAATTTTCACACCTCAGTCGTCTTCATACAGTCCTGCTTCTCTGATTTGTTCTGCATACAAATTAAAGGGGTAAGGAGAAAATGCATGTTAACTGGTAGTCACAGTAATGTGGAGAGTGGGCATGGACAGCACTTTAGCATGTGATCACCATTAACGTGGCTATTAGCACGAGTGCATCCAATGATAACTCAAGTACACATAGCAATACTCAAAGGTAACTGCGCTGCACGTTTGCTGCTGAGGAAATGCTGGTTGTGCCCCAACAGTTAACAGAAGCTCTGCACTTAATATGCATTAAAAATAAGTCAAAGTGCAAAACCTTAGTGGGATATAGTAAAAGAGCCCCCAAAGACTGTTTTCCCATTTTCAATGGGAAAAGGCTTAATAAATAGGCCCTTAATGTGAGACTGTACAGTGCCAACAGAAGGCACCCCTCCCACCACCCGTGTGACCTTTTATAGCAGCACCCGAGGCAACTTCCTTGTTTGCTTCATATATCAATATGGCCTGGTGATATATGAAGCAAAAAGGTCTCTCATGCCTGCACACCTTACCTTCGGCCCAATCTTTCTCTTGGTCATGACCTCCCCCACCTTCATCCAGTTACTCTCTCAATTCACTGATTCTTGGGCCTGGCTGCGGCTCCTGAAAAATGCAGTATTTCAGATTCCTCCAGCACAACCGGCTCTCTACAAGCTTGAGCTGCATGTGAAATATGGGCTAATCTTGCAATTTCATTGTGCAGCTTAAGCTTGTAGAGAGCCAATTGTGCTGGAAGTAGTATGAAATTCTGCGTTTTTCAAGAGCTGTAGCCAAAATGGGGGGGGGGGGGGGAATGACATCATGTGTGTCAGTGTGTGTGTCAGTGTCTAATTTCTGGGCACTATGACAACTTGGCACCCAGAATTTGTCGACCCTGCACTGGGCAATAGTTTCTAAATGTTCTTTGCGTGCCAGTTGGGACCTTGAATCAGAAGCAGGAGTCTCTGGAGAGAGTATTTGAAGAAAGACTGGATGCCTTGGAGAGTTGGGCAAAAGACTCTAAAAGGGGTAGTAAAGGCTCTTGTCCAGGGTAAGTTAATAATATGTAGAAAGATAGAGCATATGGAAAACTTTTTGAGATATAGATTTTTCAATTCTCCAAGAGTTGCTGGCATATCATCCTTAAAAAGTTGCAAAATTAAATTAAAAAAATAAAATATTCAATACCGCTCTGTCTACAAGTCACAGCGGTGTACTGGGAACAATTAGAACAAGTAATGGAAGTAGGTAATAATGTGAATTAAAACAGTAACTCATGGAAATAAGTATGCACAGCAAATTGTATGATAACCTGTAAACCCTGCTACATATTCCAGAATCTTCTACTCCAGTTAATAAAGTCTTCTTTATTCCGAGTTGAGTAAGAATCAGCAGAACAAATCTAGTGCTTTGTATATGACTGCTTTGCTGGGAGCCTCCAATCTCGAGCTAGAAGAGAGGGCTGCTCTCATTGTTAGTTTTGTTTTGATAAGATCTCAACTGTGCTTAACCCAGAGCTCAACAAGTGTCAGGTCGACATGGCAACTAACTGACCTGGTGCCTGCGGGTCAGAGCACCTTGCAGCAGCATGGAGACCCCAAATTGCTGGGAAAACACGGAGGACATAGATCCCCACCTGCAGTCAGTTTAATCCCTGCGGGCAGAACTGCCAAGACCAACACTGTCTGTCCACAGGGATCCCATCTCCCACAGGCAGAAGTGCTACAGACGCTGGCTGCCTACCTATGGGGGCCCCATCCCCCACAGGCGGAAGTGCTGAAAAAGCTTTGGTCTCCTCCATGGTCGTGGCCTATCACCCCACGGGCAGAAATGCTGAAAAGTGATCATCTCTTCGTCAAAGAGTAAAGGAATAACATAGTAGTTCGAACAGACTGAACCAATGAAAGCAGGGTTCAAATCCTTGTATCTGAGACGGTATGATTTGCTCAAGGTAACAAGTCCCATGTTATGCCATGGAACCTAATTGCAGATAACTTAACTCTGATAGTAAACATACCCCTTAGATTGCAAGCCCCATAGGGTAAGGGATTAACTTCGCATTATACCCAACTGTAATTCAGAGAGCAATACTTCTGGTGCTGATGGAAGTGTTATTGTTCAGTACCATCAAGTCCTGGCAACCATCTGGATAGTTGACCTAAACTTTGTTCGGTCTTCAGCCAAGTGGTTCATTGTTGACAGAGTGGCATCCATAGCTGCTGTTATTGTATCAATCCATCTCATTGCTGGCCTTCCCCTTGTACCTTGCCAAGCATTATGTCTTTCTCCAATGATCTCTCTCTTCGCACGATGTGTCCAAAGTATGAAAGTCAAAGTCTTGCCATCTGAGCTTCTAAGGAAAGCTTAGGTTTGATCTCCTCTAGTACTCACTGGTTTGTTCTTTGGCAGTCTATGGAATTCATAGTATTCGTCGCCAGCACCATAATTCAAAAGCATCAATTTTTTTTCACTGTCCAACTTTTGCATCCATATAAGTAAAAAACACAACATAAAAATGCAGCATTTTAACACTAATGCTAGAATTTTTAAAAACACAATTGCATTGTTTTAATAATCTTTCAGTATATAAGATGAATAGAAAATCTTAATATATTCTTACCTCTTCTATTAAATTCTGTTTCACTTCTAAGCCTTTCTTTGTGGTTTTAGTTAAGGTCACTGGAAAAGCGAGAAGCAGAAATTTCAAACAGAGGCTCCAATTACAAGATGACTTACATATATATTCACCACCAAGAATTATTTTATAAAATGTGTAAGTGCAGGGCTTTATTTAGCAGCAACAACAGAAAATGTGTAATGGCACACAACAAATAAAAGCATACTGAATAGCAATAGTTGGACAGCTGGCTGTAAGATATACATTTGTATATACGGTTGTAACTTTATAGAGCAACATTTCATTTCTAATAAAAAAAAATATTGGGAATTATTTTTGAGCATGGGCCAGTTTAAAGCCACAGATCAAGTTAGATTATTTCCTTTTTTCTCAGTCAAAGAAATCAAGGAAGCTAACAAAAGTTACAGCACAGTAATAATAATGGGTGATTTTAATTACCCCGGTATTGACTGGGTCAGTGTCACGGCAGGACAAGCTAGGGAGATAAAGTTTCTAGATAAAATAAAGGACTGCTTCTTGGAGCAGCTGGTTCATGAACGGACCAGAGGGGAAGCCATATTGGACCTAGTCCTTAGTGGAATACCAGATCTGGTGCAAGAGAAAGGTGTTGGGGCCACTTGGCAATAGTGATCATAGCATGATCGCGTTTGATTTAATTAGTGGAGGAGGGATGGTAAGGAAATCCACAGTACTACCTTTTAACTTTCGAAAGGGAGACTATGATAAAATGAGGAAAATAGTTAAGAAAAAGCTAAAAGGAGCAGTTGCAAAGGTTAAAGACTGTATTCCACGCTTTAAGAAAAGTGGAAGAAGTCCAAAAAACTGCCAGCATGGTTTAAAGGTGATGTCAGAGGCTGTTGTTGCCAAAAAAAAAAAAAAGCATCTTTCAGGAAATGGAAAAAAAGAGCCAAATGACAAAAACTGGAAACAGCACAAGCACTGGCAAGTTCCAAACTATGGTTACACGATGCAAGGTTCCACATTAGGAACCACCACCCAGGAAAAAGATTTAGGCGTAATTGTGGACATCATGTTAAAACCCTCCGTCCAGTGTGCAGCGGCAGCCAAGAGAGCAAATAGAATGCTAGGTATCACTGGCTTCCCATCCGTTTCCATATCCAGTTCAAACTTCTCCTGACCTATAAATGCATTCACTCTTCAGCCCCCCAGTACCTGTCATCTCTTGTTCTCCCTACATCCCCTCTCGGGAACTTCGTTCTTCTATCAGTCTATGGGGCTTGTTTACAAAGCCGCGGTAGCGGTTCGCGGTCGTTATCGGAGCCACGGCCCCATTGAAATCAATGGGGCCGCGGCTCCGATAACGAACCGCTACCGCAGCTTTGTAAACAAGTCCCTATGTCTATCTATGCCCTTCACTCATACTGCTAATTCCAGACTTCGCTCCTTCCACCTGGCTGCACCCTTCGCCTGGAACAATCCACCTGTGTCAGTGTGCCGGGCCAGGTTGAAATCTCACCTCTTCACTGTTGCTTTCAGATCCCGACTCCTGTGTTGTGACTTGACTAGATTATAAATGCCGTGCTTGTGCTTTTTGCCCTGTCTAGATTTCTCCCCGAGTATTTGTTACTTTGTCTTACTAGATTGTTAGGCCTGATTTGTAATTTGTATTTTGTCTTAACTAGATTGTAAGCTCTGATGAGCAGGGACTGTCTCTCCTACTTGTCTGTACAGCACTTCATACATTTGCAGCACTATATAAATGCTCAATAGATAGATAGATAGATAAGGAAAGGAAAATAAAACAAAGGATATTATAATGCCTCTGTAGCATTCCATGGTACGACCGCACCTTGAATATTGTGTGCAATTCTGGTCGCCATATCTTAAAAAGGCTATAGCGTTATTACAAAAGGTTCAGATAAAAGACACCAAAATGGTAAAGGGGATGGAAGGATGCCCCTATGAAGAAAAGCTAAAAAGGTTAGGGCTCTTTAACCTGGAAAAGAGATGGCTGAGGGAAGATATGATAGACGTCTATAAATTAATGAATGGAGTGGAACGGGTAAACGCAGATCGATTGTTTACCTTATCAGAATATCGAAAGACTAGGGGACATGCAATGAAGCTACAGGGTAAGCTATTTAAGACAAATAAGAGAAAATATTTTTTTTTCACTCAACGTGTAATTAAACTCTGGAATTTGTTACTGGAGGATGTAGTAAAGGCTGTTAGTGTAGCTGAGTTTAAAAAAAGGTTTGGACAAGTTCCCGGAGGAAAGGTCCATAAACCATTATTAAAAAGGGACCCAGGATATCAATGCTTTACCCAATGGAACCTGTGTCTTTTGGGGAAACTGCTAGGTACTTGTGACCTAGATTGGCCACTGTTGGAAACAAGATACTGGGCTTGATGGACCTTGGTCTGACCCAGTATGGCGTATCTTATGAACTTATGAGAAATATTGAAACTAAGACTTGCTAAACCCACAGAAAAGGACAACAGAAGTTAACAGACCAGGAATAGCAAGAAGGATAATCAAGATAATAAAGTCACTGGACCAAAAGGTATGTCAAATATCTCTTGACTGGTAAATGTAAATATCCTTCAAAAGCAAACCTATTTGCAATTTTTGAGGCCTGGTTTGCCATCATTACAATAGACTCTATGAAATGCTCTCCAGGGCAAGAGAAATCAAATGATATAAGAGAAAAATAAAGGCAGAAACTAGATGCGGTATAGCAAAGTTTTTTTTTTTTTTAATAATAATGAAGATTACTGATTAGGAGAGAGACCAAGAAATTAAGGGGCTAGGGATAGAGAGAAGCTATGGGGTAGAACAGTGGGCTAAGAAAAGGGATCTAGAGAAACTAGGGGGTGGTAAGAGCCAGAGAGTCCAGGGAATAAGGGGCAGGAAGGGTCAATGTAAAGGAGGAGAAAGACGTGATAATGCTATGGGGAGAGAGAACAGAGGGGAAAATGATCAAGAGATAGGTCGGAGGGACATAGAAAGAGTGTCCGGGAGGAAGAAATGAGAGGCCGAAGGTAGATGAAGAAAAGGAGAGAACAGGACAGCCATGGATACGCGAGAAAAAGATCCCATGCCAACCCCCCGTCTCTGGGAGCCTCACTGACCTTTCTTGTCCCGCTTAGACTTCGGCATGGTGACTTGGTGAGCGGTGACCACGTTACCGCAAAAGCCAGCGAAAGAGGACCTTCTCCGTCCCCGCTAAGAACTATGGGATGGGCGGCCAGTCTTCAAATAGCCTGCACCAACCGGAACCGTTTTCCAGAATCAGAAAGCCCCAGAACTAGCGTAAAAGGAACAACTCCACATCAGAGTACTAAGAGGTGCTACACATGAAAAATAAAGACCCACGCTACCATTGACGACGTGTGTATCCAGGTCAGGCACATTTTGGGCCACTGTCTCCTGGGGCCTTTCCACTTAGCTAATTTCCTCCTTTCTCTCTGAACGCTCGTCTTCTCTATGGTTTTTCCCCCAGGTCTGTTGCATGCTGGGTAACTGGCGGCTGCTCGACTATGGCGGCCGCTGTCAGGCTACTGTTGTCTTTCTTCGTCTTGGCTTTGAGCGCCGCTGTCTATGAGGATCAGATCGGGAAGTTTGACTGGTGAGTCCCGAGAACGGACCGTGGGATCTGGGGGTATTAGTGCGCGCTGTAAGCGGGGGAATCTGCCTGTGCTTAATTGGTTAATATCTCCAGTGGAGGAGCTACTGAACTCTTATGGCGGCTTCCTGGGCCGAGTTTTCCAGGCTCGCATGGGAGCTCTGGGACATGGCAAAGTTTCATTGCAGTAGGGAACGTTACACAGAGGGGCTGATGCACTAAAGCAGCTCTAGTCACTCCCAGTCCTCGAGGCCGCGAAGAGGTCGAGGTCGAGCAGCGGGCTGAGAACCAGAGTTCAAATTCCACTGCCATGCTTTGTGATCTTGGGCAATTCACTTAAGAACCTAATGTATGCCTTATCGGGGCAGACCAAAGGTCCATCAACTTGACTTTCAAACAAGCAGTTTCGGGGTTACCAAAATTATATCGAATATAATATATATATTTTAGTGTTGTTAAATAAGTGCTGACTCCCGGCGACCCAGCTGCCTCTGGGTTTTCTTGGCAATATAATGAATGAATGAATGTAATTTAAAGTAGATTGCCAGGCCTTTTCTTCCGAGGCAGTGGAAGGTAAAGTGACTTGTCCAAGGTCTCAAGGAGTGCCAGTGAGAACCCTTGATTTTCTGGGCACGTGGTAATTGCTCTGACCACTAGACTACTCCTCCTTAATATTATATTATAACCCCAAATTACAGCATATCATATATTTTCTTTCTTTTCAATTCTACTTTTTTTTGTTGGACTCTGCTGCAGAGACTCCTAATCAAGACATCTCCCTTTTCTCACTTGTCTTTTTAATGATAATAAATGCTTACAGACTGGACCGTACCAAGCTAGAAATGCAACCTGCGCAAGTAGCGAATCTGGTGCTACACTTCACTCAGCCATGCGCAGTAATTCACTCTTTTTGCGCTTCCTGGAAACTCAGTGATGATATCAGAGCCCCCTTCTGTGTTTGCTCCCTGTTAAGCAAAGAAAAGAGCAGGGGCAATAAAAGTAGAGAACATCAGCTTGTTATACAGTATAGCTCTATATCAGTGTTTTTTTATTTATCACATGGTATTGAGACAAATCTGCCATGTCGGGCATTATTAAAGACTTGTTCTCTACTTTATTGCTCCTGCTCTTTTCGTTTCTGAATCTCCTTGTGGGGGTGTGTCTTTGCTGTTTTTTGTGTGTTAAATCCATGAACTGTTAAGCACGATGGAAACGTTTTGAATGACTTGTTTATGCATTGAGGAGATTTTTAGAAAAACTGTAAGTATTTATGATCATTAAAAATGACTCGATTGAGAAAAAAAAAGAGATGGCTTGATTAGGGGTCTCTGGAGTAGAGTCCGACAAAAAATGATAATATGCTGTAATCAAAGGTCCATTAAACCCAACATCTTGTTTTTAACAATGGCAAATCCAGTTCACAAGTACCAGTCAGGTTTCCAAAAGTTAAACAGCATAGAATCTGTCTATCTTAGGGTAAGCAGTGGATTTCCCCAATCGACTTTAATAATGGTTTATGGACATTTCCTTCAGAGACTTGTCCAAACCTCTTTTAATCCCAGCTACACTAACAGCAAGTGGAGGAGTAGCCTAGAGGTTAGAGCAACAGACTACTGCCCAGGAGATCTGGGTTCAATTCCCACTGGCTCTCCTTGTGGCCTTGGGCAAGTCACTTTACCTTCCATTGCCTTGAAAGAAAAGGCCTGGCAATCTACTTTTGGTCATACCTTGCCAAGGAAGCCCAGGGGCTGCTGGGTTGCCAGGAGTCAGCATTGACTTGACGGTATTAAAAAAACAAAAACAAAACACTAACTGCTTTTACTACATCTTCCGGTAATGAATTCCAGAGTTTGATTACACGTTGAGTGAAAAAAAAAATATTTTCTCTGATTAGTCTTAAATGTGCTACATTGTAGCTACATTGTGCTTCCCTAGTTTTTCTACTTTTTTGAAGGAATAAACAACCGATCCATGTTTACCCTTTCTATGCCACTCATTATTGTATAGACCTCTATCATATCTCCTCTCAGCCATCTTTTTTTTTCAAGCTGAAGAGCCCTAACCCTTTAAACCTTTCCTTGTAGTTGTATCCTTCCATTCCCTTTATTTTGATTGTAGGAATACAAAAGGTACAGCGAAAAACAATGTCTTTTTTAAGATATGGTGACCAGAATTGCACACAATATTCAAGGTGTGGCTGTATCACGGCGTGATGCAGAGGCATTGTAATATCCTTAGTTTTAGTCTCCATTCCTTTCCTTATGAGTCCTAGCATTCTGTTTGCTTTCTTGTCTGCTGCTGCACTTTCGGCAGAGGGTTTCAATGTATTATCCACGATAATGCCTACATCCTTTTCAGAGGTAACGATTTCTAATGTGGAATCTTGCATCGCGTAACCATAGTTTGGGTTATTCTTTTCTACATGCATAACTTTGCACCTACCCACATTAAATTTCATCTGCCATTTAGATGCTCACTTTCCCAATTTCTCAAGGTCCTCTAACGATTTTTCATATTTCTCTTGTGTTTTGACAACTGAATAATTTTGTCACCTGTAATTTTGATAACATCACTCATAGTTGTCATTTATGTATATATTAGAAACCAGTGTGCTTGGCATAGATCTCTGGGATACTCTACTATTTGCCTTTCTCCACTGAGAAAATTGGCCACTTAGCCCTAATCTCTGTTTTCTTTTATTCAGTTTCCAATCCACAATAATATACTGCCTCCTATCCCATGACTTCAGTTTCCTCAGTCTCTCAAGTAGGACCTTTTTGAAAATCCAGATACACTATGGAGTATGTTTACTAAGCAGTGGTAGCAGCTTTTGTACGATATTGGAGCCATTGCCCCATTGAAGTCATTAGGACCGCAGTTCCGATATTATACGGAAGCCGCTACCACTGCTTAGTAAACATACCTCTATATCACTGGCTCACCTTTATCTGCTTGTTTGTTCACACCTTCAAAGAAGTAAAGCAGATTAGTGAGACAAGATTTTCCTTGGCTAAATTCATATAGGCTTTGTCCCGTTAAACCATGACTATCTGTTTAGTAATTGTTCTTTATAATGATCTACTATTTTGCCCGATACTGACGTCAGACTCGCTGGTCTGTAGTTTCCCAGATTATCCCTGGAACCCTTTTAAAAAATAGACTTTACGTTAACCCTCCATTGCTTCAGATAGAAACTTAAATGCAAGCCCTTTGGGGATCATCGGTTTAGTTTACCTTCTTACTTTATGGGTGCAAAGGGTAAGGAAGTCATATTGGCAGTGGGGACAGGGAGACCAGTTCACCATTAGTGCTTGCAACATTTGGGGGGGGGGGGCACTGCCCCCCATGCTCTCCCAAACTACCCCTATACTGGGGATAGGAAAATACGTACTGTAACTTGACTTGAGCTAGTGCTAAAAACAAAATGTGAGCTAAATCTGAAATCCCTACCTAATGAATATGCCCTAGAAAAATTTTCCATACAATGGAGGTAGCATGCATGCAGTCTAAAGAACCTAGTAAATCAGGAGGGTGAGCAGCCGTCCTCTGAGTGGTGGGCAACTAGCGGAGTCTCAGACTCTCTGGAGGGCACTTTGCATGCTTCCTGCTACAGGATCAGGTGGGATCTTAAACTAACAGGGGACTTGAGGCAACTATTTTCCTGTTTTTCTTACCTCACTTTGCTGGCTGTGCTGTCTTGGCATGCAAATAAGCTGGTATTCAAAACTGAACCTTGGACAAACCCTGCAGGCTGCAGGTCCTGCTACATTTATACTAAAGTATTTATTTTAATTTCTTTGCAGTTTGTTCTCTGTATGTAGCATATAGTTTTCCATGGGTAAAGCATGTTTCAAAGATGGACAAAGGCTGTTATAAAATTGTTTAGCTGAATACATATGTGTATAAGTATGTATGTTGACAAGCTGGCATGTGCTTAATTATGGTCATTTTATATGGTGAGTATTTTATGCCTATTTTGTAAATAATTACACGCATACTATATTATGAAATAAAGGACATAATTGATGAGATACACATGCCACATCTAGGTGTGATCATTTACACCAGTCCTAGACGTTTTGTAGATAACGTGTGTAAATGATAGTATATTATAATGTACGTGTGTAAATTTGTGTGCTGTCTGTATTCCGCCTGAGCTCTGTCCCTGTGCATGCCCACCCAAAAGTACATGCCATTGGCCTGACACACTTACGTAAAGAATAACGCCTGTCTATAGTATGTGCATAAAGGCATAAGAGCATAAGAAATACCATATTGGGTCCATCAAGCCCAGTATCTGTTTCCAACACTGGCCATTCTAAGCCACAAGTACCTGTCAGATTCCAAAAAAGGTTCATAGGTTCTACAATGCATGTCCCGGGGTAAGCAGTGGATTTCTGGTGTCCTCTTCGATAATGATTTATGGACTTTTCCTCCAGGAACTTGTCCAAACCTTTTTTTAAACCTAGCCAGACTAACAGCTTTTACTTGAATGGCGGTATATCAAATGAAATAAACATAAACATACTACATCCTCCGGTAACAAATTCCAGAGTTTGATTACGCATTGAGTAAAAAAATTATTTTCTTTTGTTAGTAAATGGGTTACATTGTAGCTTCATTGTTTACGCCATCAAAAAGTAGAAAGACTAAGGGACATACAATTGATCTATGCTTACCTGTTCCACTTGATTCATTTATTTATAGACCTCTATCATATCTTCCCTCAGATGTTTCTTTTCCAAGTTGAAGAGCCCTAACCTTTTAAGCCTTTCCTTATAGGGGTATCCTTCTATCCCCTCTACCATTTTGGTGGCTCTTCTCTGTACTTTTTCTAAATCCACTATATCCTTTTTAAGACAATGTGACCAGAATTGCATACAATATGCAAGGTGCGGTTGCACCATGGAACGATACAGAGGCATTATAATAATCTTGGTTTTATTCTCCATTCCTTTCCTTATCATTCCCAGCATTCTTGCCTCTTTGCGGATGATACCAAAATCTGCAATAGAGTAGACACCCAGGAAGGTGTAGATAACATGAGGAGGGATCTAGCTAAGCTTGAAGAATGGTCTAGAATCTGGCAGCTGGGATTTAATGTTAAAAAATGTAAGGTCATGCATTTGGGCTGCAGCAATCCAAGGGAGCAATACAGTATAGGAGGTGAAGTACTTTTGTCCACTAAAGAAGAGCGGGACCTAGGCGTGGTTGTGTCTGATCTTAAAGTAGCTAAACAGGTAGAAAAGGTGACGGCAAAAGCTAGAAGGATGCTTGGGTGCATACGGAGAGGAATGGCTAGCAGAAAAAAGGAGGTGATAATGCCTCTGTATAAGTCTTTGCGACCTCATTTGGAGTATGGTGTGAAGTTCTGGAGACCGCACCTTCAAAAGGATGTGAACAGGATGGAGTCGGTGCAGAGGGTTGCTACTAAAATGATTAATGGGCTTCATTATAAAGCATATGAGGACAGACTTAAGGATCTTAATATGTACACCTTAGAGGAAAGGCGGGTTAGAGGTGATATGATTGAGATGTTTGAATACCTCCGTGGCATAAATGTTCAGGGAGAGAGCCTCTTTCAATTGAAAGCAAGTTCTGCTACGAGGGGACATGGGATGAGGGTGAAGGGAGATAGATTCAGGAGTGATATGCGGAAATATTTCTTTACGGAAAGAGTAGTGGATCCATGGAATAGTCTCCCAGTGGAGGTGGTAGAGATGAGGACAGTAACTGAATTCAAAAAAGCATGGGACCAACACAGAGGATCTCTAAAGGTAAAAAGTGGACTGTTGTAGTTGTTGTTATGGAAGGACAGACTAGATAGGGCCATGTGGTCTTTTTCTGTCGTCATGTTTCTATGTTTCTATTCTATTTGCTTTCTTGGCAGCTGCTGCACACTGGGCGGAGGGTTTCAACCTGTTATCCATGATGCCTAAATCTTTTTCCAGGGTGGTGGTTCTTGATGTGGAACATTGCATCATATAACCATAGTTTGGGTTGTTCTTTCCTAGGTGTGTAACTTTGCACTTGGTCACATTAAATTTCATCTTCCATTTGAACATCTAGCCTTCCAATTTATCAAGGTCCTCTTGCAATTTTTCACAATCCTCTTGTGTTTTAACAACTTTGAATAATTTTATGTAAACAAAAACAAGAGGAGAAGAAAGCCTATTTGGTTTTCCAAAGAAGTGGCTGCTCAGATAAAGGCAAAACACACAGCTTTCGCAAAATTCAAAAGCTCGCAAACAGAGGAACACAGAAATGAATACAGGATCAAACTCAGAGACAGAGAGAAATAAGGATAGCAAAATCAAAAGCAGAGGAAAAGATGGCTAAAGATGTGAAGTGTGGTGACAAAACCTTCTTCAGGTATATTCGGGAAAGGAAGAAGATCGAGGTGGAATTGCAGGGCTCAAAAGTGCTGTGGACGGACTCGTGGAAAGTGACATTGAAAAAGCGAAATTGCTAAACGAGTACTTCTGCTCTGTTTTTACTATAGAAAGTCCTGGAGAAGGACCACCTGTGACTCCCAAATATAAAAATGGGAATGAAGTAGTTACCACACCATTCAGAGAAGATGAGGTGTAGTTACCACACCATTCAGAGAAGATGAGGTGTTAGAACAACTTGCAAAACCTGAAAGTGGACAAGGCCATGGGACTGGATGGGATACATCCCAGGATACTGAAAGAGCTCAGGGAAGTTCTTGCAGGGCCGTTAAAGGATGTTTTCAACAGATCCTTGGAAACAGGAGAGGTTCCTCAGGACTGGAGAATGGCTGATGTTGTACCTCTACACAAAAGTGGTGACGGGGAAGAAGTGTCAAACTACAGGCCTGTGAGCCTTACCTTGGTGGCGGGAAAAGTAATGGAGGCGCTCCTGAAAGAGCGAATAGTGAACTTTCTCAAAACCAACAGGTTGCAAGACCCAAGGCAACATGGTTTTACCGAAGGACGATCTTGCCAAACAAATCTGATTGAGTTCTTTGACTGGGTGACCAGGGAGCTAGATCAGGGGCATGCGATGGATGTCATCTACCTGGATTTCAGCAAAGCCTTTGATACTGTTCCTCATAAAAGGCTTATCAGTAAACTCAGTAGCTTGGGGATGGATCCTAAGATGGTAAATTGGATCAGAAATTGGTTGAGTGACAGACGACAGAGGGTGATGGTAAATAGAGCTCACTCAGATGAAGGGAAGGTGATTAGGGGGGTGCCCCAGGGGTCGGTCCTGGGCCCGACACTGTTCAATGTATTTGAGTGATATTGCTGAAGGACTGAATGGAAAGTCTTTTTGCAGATGACATGGAAACTTGCAACAGAGTAGACTCCCCCGAGGGAGTGGTTAACACGAGGAAAGATCTACAAAAGCTGGAAGAATGGTCAAATGCTTGGCAATTAAGATTTAATGTGAAGAAGTGCAGAGTCATGCACTTGGGTAGCAGAAATCCAAGGGAAATGTACGCAATAGGGGGCGAGAGGTTGGTGTGCACAGATCAGGAGAAAGACCTTGGTGTGATTATTTCTGAAGATCTCAAGGTGGCAAAACAGTGCGACAAGGTGGTGGCAAAAGCTAGGAGTATGTTGGATTGCATACAAAGAGGAATCACCAGCAGAAAGGAAGAGGTACTTATGCCACTGTACAAGTCACTGGTGAGGCCTCACTTGGAATACTGTGTTCAGTTTTAGAGACCGTATCTTGCAAAGGATGTAAAAAGACTGGAAGCTGTTCAGAGGAAGGCGACCAAAATGATTTGGAGCCTGCGTCAGAAGCCTTATGAGAAGAGACTTGAAGACCTAAATATGTACACTCTGGAGGAGAGGAGGGACAGGGGAGATATGATTCAGACCTTTAAATACTTAAAGGGAAATAATGAACAAACAAACCTCTTCCAAAGACAGGGAAGCTGTAAAATTAGAGGGAACAACAGGAAGCTGCAAGGTGGTAAATTGAAAGGCAATGTCAGGAAATACTTTTTCACAGAAAGGGTGGTGGATGCTTGGAATGCCCTCACGATGGAAGTGGTGGGGGCAAACACGGTGATGGAATTCAAAATGGCATGGTACAGACACAATGGGATCCCTTTACAGCAAGAGGATAAAATAAAAATAAACTGAGCCATCTAATTTCTCAACAAATAGGGGTGTCCTGCATGGAGTGGTGGGTTCATCCCTAAACAGGGACATGGAGGGGTGCCCTGCACAGAGCGGCAGGTGCACCTACTTTTGCCATCATGTTGGGCAGACTAGATGGACCATGCTGGTCTTTATCTGCCATCATTTACTATGTTACTGTATGTTACTATGTTATCTGCAAATTTGATCACCTCACTCGTTATTCCCATTTCCAGGTCATTTATGAAGATGTTAAAAAGCAGCGGGCCCAGCACAAATCCCTGGGGTACTCCACTATTCACTATTCACTTTCTCCATTGAGAATATTAGCCATTTTGCCTACTCTCTGCTTTCTTTCTTTTAACCAGTTCCCGATCCACAGTAGTACACTACTTTCTGTCCCATGACTTTTTAATTTTGCCAAAAGTCTCTCGTGAAGGACCTTGTTAAAGGCTTTCTGAAAATCCAGATGTCCTATATCAACTAGCTCACCTTTGTCTACCTGTTTATTCACACCTTTAAATAAATATAACAGATTAGTAAGGCAAGCCTTTCCTTGGTTAAATCCGTGTTGGTTTCCTCCCATTAAACTATGACTATCTACATATTCAGTAACTGTAATCTTTATAAAGGTTTCTACCATTTTGCCCAATATTGACGTCAGGCTCACCAGTCTGTAGTTTCCCAGATTACCCCTGGAACCCTTTTTAAAAACTGACATTACATTGGCCGTTCTCCAGTCTTCAGGTACTATAGATGATTTTAATGATAGTTCTCAGATTACTAATAGTAGGTCTGCAATCTCATCTTTCAGTTCTTTTACAACCCTCAGATATATACCCTCTGGTCCATGGGATTTACTACTCTTCAGTTTATCAAATACTTGTAATACATCTTCCTAGTTTATCAATATTTCTTTCACTTCTTCCGATATATCACCTTTGAATACCATTTCATGCATGGGTAAAGCAAAGGATTCATTCAGTCTCTCTGCTATGGCCTTGTCCTCCCTTTTATCCCTCTATCATCTAATGGTCCAACTGACTCATAGGTTTTGCTACAAAAATATTTGGAAAAGGTTTTATTATGCATTTTTGCTTCTACAACAAGCTTTTTTTTTTCAAATTCTTTGCCTGCCTTATCAATCCCTTGCATTTAACTTGTCAGTGCTTTGTTTCCCGTTTTCATCATTTGGCTCCTTTTTTCCATTTCCCAATGAATACTTTTTTTTAGCTATAGCAGCCTCTCTGATCTTGCCTTTAAACTATGCTGGCAATCTTTTGGCTTTCTTAAAGTGTGGAATACATATGATCTGGGCTTCCAAGATAGTGTTTTTAAACAATGCTCATGCTTGATGTAAATCTTTAGCCTTTGCAGCTGCTCCTCTTAGTTTTTTTTTCTTAACAATTTTCCTCATTTTATCATAGTCTCCCTTTTGAAAGTTAAAAGGTAGTACTGTGGATTTCCTTGCCGTCCTTCTTCCATTTATTAAATCAAATGTGATCATGCTATGATCACTATTGCCAAGTGGCTCCAACACTTATCTCTTGCACCAGATTCTGTGTTCCACTAAGGACTAGGTCCAGAATAGCGTCCCCTCTTGTCGGTTCATGAAGCAGTCATTTATTTCATCTAGAAAATTTATCTCCTTAACATGTCCTGTAGTGATATTGACCCAGTCGATACTGGGGTAATTGAAATCACCCATTATTATTACTGTTTTTTGTAACTTTTGTTAACTTCCCTGATTTCTCTTAGCATTTCATCAACCTTCTTTTCATTCTAGCCAGGTTGTTGGTAGTACACCCCCACTGCCATCGTCTTCCCCTTTATTTAATGGGATTTCTATCCATAGAGATTCTACAGTGTATTTTGTTTCATGCAAAACTTTAATACCATGTGACTCAATGCTTTTTCTAGCATAGGGTAGTTCAAATTGTTGGAGGGGTTGTGCTCTCTCTTTGCGATATCGTTTGTTCCCAGTGACAGTGGCAAAGTATGACAGTGGTCCCATTGGTTGTCCTCTTCTTTCCACCAGGTCTCTGAGAATGCCATTCATATCTAACCTTTCATTTAATGCTATATATTCTAGCTCCCCCATCTCCCATCCACACATGTAAGTCATTGAAAATACATGACGTATGTGCGTTGATGGTACATATCTTTATGCAGTTCCTTATAAAATTACCTCCAAGATGCATGCTGTATAGGGGTTCCCATGGGCGTAGTTTGGGTAGGAGAGGGACAGAGCTGTGATGTATATGCGCATTTTATAAAATATACAGAAGCACACATAGGGTGCACACATACCATAGAGAGTGGCTCATTCTCTTCCTGGACCATTGTAGTGGGGGCAACCTTTTCATGGAAGAAGCTGCTCCTCCTGATCCTTCAGCATGTGACAGAGTTTTGTAAACCCAGTGCCTTGGAATTTTCCAGGCTGTTTTACGCTTAGAAGTGGGATTATTTAGGTCATGGCAAGTTACATTCACTAGGACGCAGGGATAGCTTACAGTGTCTATAAATAGCAGTTTAGGGATTAAAAAGGCCTTTAACTGGCCATGTTGGGGCAATTGTAAATATAGTGCCTAAGTGCATATAACAGCAATTTATGCGCTTAAGTACGTTTTTCTGAATTTGTGCAGAGATATGCTCATGTAAAAAGTGAGCGCAGAGAAGTCGTGCTGCTTGCTTTTACACAGTATGAGAGTAATTGTCTAAATGTCCACAGAGTTGATGTGCATTGGCTATTTTATAAAGTGGAGTAGGTGTGTGTAATTTTATTTCATAAAATAGGGGCATAAGTGTTAAATCTAGGTGAGGGCGCTGCCTGCAGAATTATGTATTCTAGCAGACACACGTTTGGGAAATGATTTGAAAACTCATTTGTTCAACAGGCATACCCAGCTTGCACTGAAGACTAATGCAGCTGGCAGCAGAAGAGGACCAAGGTTAATACTTTGATTTCATTGACAATAGAAGTTAATGTCTCATAATTTCTGTGTTTGATATTGTTTGTCACATATGTGTGTTTTTTATGCATTTTTTTAAATTGTAATCTTCCTAGAGCTATGTTGTGGAATATAAATTCTTTTAAATAAATTAATACACTTTGAAAAGCCATTTACCCAGGTAAATAGATTGTCCGACTGAAAATTGCTACCCTTTCCCTGTGTAAAAGTATGCATAGGGATTAACAATACATGAGCTTTTACTCGTGGGAAACATAGGTGGACTCAAATGTAGGGTTAGGTTACTAGAAGCAACAGTATTCCCGGTTTTGCATTTTCAAAACTGTGTGCTATTCGGCAGGGAAAGAGTATCCACAGAAAATCCAGGTGTATCTTCCTGCAAGTCCTTTTTTCCCAGGCAGTTTTCAAAGGGATTGTGACTTGGTGCAAGATCTGTGAATAAAAATACCCATGGAAACTGAAACTCTGTAGATATTGGAGAAACACCTCCTTGATTAGCGGTCGGCCTTAGAGAGCCTGAGCAAGCATTTGGCAAGTGGAATTATAGCACACAGCTGTGCAGTTTGTGTTCTCTTCCAGTACCTTTCGATGCTCAGATGTTCACTTGTTGGCCTGGTGTCCTGTGTTTCAGGAGACAGCAGTATGTAGGGAAGCTAAAATTTGCCTCACTGGACGCTTACCATGGATCCAAGAAACTTATTGTTGCCACAGAGAAGAATGTGATCGCAGCTTTAAACTCCAGGAACGGGGATCTGTGTGAGTTTACGGCCTACTTTCTTTTTGTCATTGCAAAGATTGTCCATAACTGTACTTCTAAAACAGACTTTCTGGACTTTTATAGGAATAAAAGAAATCATAGGGACCAATATTCAGCTGTTATGGCTTTAACAATATCTGGCTGTTCATACCAGCCACTATCTGGACAATGCGGTTAGAGCTGATGGCAACACTCACTCTTTCTGAATAAGTCATCCAGATTACTTAAGGCAGCCTTTTCCCAAAGTTATCCAAGTAGCGGACTGAATATTACCGCTATCCAGATAAGTTTGAGGATCTCCTTGGCTCCGCCCATGCTCCCCTCTGACACTATAAGAATAGCGCCCTAGTGGTTGGTCATATTTTCGATGACTTTCGAGACAGCAGATGCTGCTGAACGTCAAGCCATTAATTTACACTTGTAGGCCTCAAAGAAGAGAATAGAATGTGTGCATTAAGTTGAGGAGTACATGTTTTATCTTAAAAGGTTGTATTACTCCTCAAATAGTCACTACGTCAGGAAATTTGGGACCGATTATTGCATGGTTGCAGAGTAGAGCATCCAGATCTGTCTTTGCTTGTTTTTTAGTGTGGCGTCATGTGGATAAGGGAACCCCTGAAGGGGCTGTAGATGCCATGCTGACCTATGGACAGGGTATGTGATACTACGGAACTGTTATCATCTTCGTGTATGCTTTTTAAAGAGTTTTCTTTGGTTTTCACTGAAGTGTATGAATTTCCTTCTCTAGATGCAGTCACTGTGTCTGGTGGGGGCCGACTTCTCCGTTCCTGGGAAACGAACATTGGGGGCTTGAATTGGGAAACGTCCTTGGAGACTGGCAGGTGAAGTAAATTCAGTGTGCGCACATATCCTGCATCTTTGGGTGACCATGCGAGCATGGTCCATCTTTGTGTGTATAATGATTTAGCTCCGGTTTCTCTCTGCTTTAACTTGAATGTGTGTGTGTGTGTGTATGAGTGAGAACTTGTATCGGTGTTGCTCATGAAATCATTTTTGAATGTATACGGATATCTGATATGTAAACGGCTGTGTTTCTCGGGCTGTTTCAGTTCACTTCTGTCTCTTTGACTATGAAAAGCTTTGGGATGCGAAGTCTTTAATTGCATGGTGGCTTTTGGCATAATGTCTCTGATCTGATCCAGTTTTCAGATGGCCAGTTTGGTTGGCACGCAGGGTATGGTGAAGTATGTAGCTGTTCTGAAGAGAGGCGTACTCTCCCTTCACTACCTATCAAATGGACACCAGAAGTGGGTGGAGCCCTTACCTGAAAGGTAATAAACCCAAAGCAGTGAGAGCATGAACTCTGCACCAATACCTCGTACCATCCAAGGATTTTGCATCAGCACAGTGTGCTCAGGGGCTGTGTATAGAATGGGTCTGAGTTTGTGGAATCTCCTAATATAAGTAAATGCTTCCTGAATTTATTTTGTGTATTTTGCATATCATTTCTGTTAGGGTGACTCCTTTCTGGATAGCACAGATCATGTTAATGGTATGTTACCAGAGACACTAGAGATGTTTACCAACTCTTTGGGCAAATTTTACAGAGTGACAGATTTTCTCTTTATTTGTTTTTTCTTGGTTGGGGTATTTTTTAAAACGTAGGCTTTGCTGCACCAATTTTTTACTACGTCATAAACTCTGTCTCCTGGGAGAGTGGAAAGCTTTTGAAAAAGCTACAGGAAATGTTCTTGTTTTTGTGGAGCTTCCTGCCTCCTGTAGTTTTCAGCTTTTGCACTTAGTACAGCTTGGTAAATACTGGCCTATATATATATTTTTTATGGTTCCCTTGTGTGCTGCAGTTAGCACCAGTTTAAGCGGTGTAGCTAACTGCTCTGTTATATGTGATGTTAGTAGTTAAGGCAGAGGTAGTTGTTCCCTGTCTGCATTAGCTATTGAATGTGACAGCATGCTTGAATTCCCACATTTAAACATCTAATGCAGCATAAACGGGTCCTTTTAATGATATCTCACGCTGCCTCTTGCCCCAAGGAGGAAAGGGAAAGGTTAAAAGTTGCTTGAACCGGAGGCTTCTGATGCACTGAAACTGTAACACACTGCTTCAGTGTAGCTTTCCAGAGCAAAACAGAAATAAGCTCGAGTCCTGCATGAGAACATTAGATGAGATGCTAGTTTTTTGCTGTTCATAATTCATTCCCTCTTCCTTCTGTTTTCAGCGGCTCTTGTTTGTGTATTCTACTGTCTAAATTCAGTTAACACCCTATACTTCTGCCCAGCATTCATTCGCAAGGGTAGAGGACCAGTGTATGGGACGACAGTCTGGGGCGGACAGAAGTGCTTTCTGTAGGAAAATTCTGCAAGCTTAGTAGGATAAAGTGAGGGCTCTATTTCTCTTCTGGGAGACAGAATGCCTCAAAAACGTGTCTTTTTATTTGGGAGTTGAAGGGGGCAAGCTGTTGCTGTGGTGTTAGTTCATAAAGTACACAATCCAAACTTTCTCTCCACTAGTGAGACCCTCCAGTACCAGCTGGTGTATTCTTATGGGAAGGGTGTGGTCCATGCACTCGGAGTAGTTCCCCGAAGTCACTTTGACATCGTAACCTTCAGTGTGGAAGACGGAGAAATTAACAAACAGGTAACGCATGGAAGCTGTAGTTAACTCATTCTATGATGTGTTTCAGCATGCAGATGTTGCCTGGTGGTGGGTATCTGCCATATCACACTTTTATATATAAAATATACACACAGGCACGCACGCACACTACCCATATCACACTTTTATATATAAAATATACACACACGCACGCACGCACGCACACTACCCATATCACACTTTTATATATAAAATATACACACACGCACACACACTACCCATATCACACTGTTATATATAAAATATACACACACGCACACACACTACCCATATCACACTGTTATATATAAAATATATACACACACGCACACACACTACCCATATCACACTGTTATATATAAAATATACACACACACGCACACACACTACCCATATCACACTGTTATATATAAAATATACACACACACGCACACACTACCCATATCACTTTTATATATAAAATATACACACACGCACGCACGCACGCACACTACCCATATCACACTTTTATATGTAAAATATACACACACACACATGCGCGCTGCAGAGAGTTTGATGGAGGGGTGGAGATGAGCCAGGAGAGAAGTTAATACACGGTGATGAGGGAGAGAAAGAGAAAGGAGAAGCGTGTAAAGAGAAGTAAGCTGGTAAAAGCTGGACAAGAAGAACGCAGAAAAGAAACAAGAAAAGCCTGATGAAGTGTCTTTAACCCCCCTCTCTTCCTCCTTTATAGAAACATGACGGCAGAAAAAGACCACATGGTCTATCTTCCATATCAACTACAATAGTCCTCTTTTTACCTTTAGAGATCTTCTGTGTTTGTCCCATGCTTTCTTGAATTCAGATACTGCCCTCGTCTCGACTACCTCCACTGGGAGTATTCCATGCATCTACCACTCTTTCCATAAAGAAATATTTTGGCATATTACTCCTGAGTCTATCCCCTTTCACCCTCATCCTACGTCCCCTCATAGCAGAGCTTGCTTTCAATCAGAAGAGACTCTACTTCTGTGCATTTATGCCACAGAGGTTTTTAACATCTCTGTCATATCTCCTCTAACATATATATATATATTAAGATTTTTAAGTCTGACCCCATATGCTTCATAACAAAGACCACTAGCCATTTTAGTAGCCACCCTCTGCACGACTCCATCCTGTTTATATCTTTTTGAAGATGTGGTCTCCAGCATTGCACACAGTACTCCAAATGAGGTTGCACCAAAGACTTATACAGAGACACTATCACCTCCTTTTTTCTGCTAGCCATTCCTCTTCCTATGCACCCAAGCATCCTTCTAGCTTTTGTCGTCACCTTGTCTACCTGTTTAGTCACTTTAAGATCATCAGAAACAATCATGCCCCCAGGTCCCACTCTTCTTTTGTGGACAGAAGTACTTCACCCACCACACTTTACTGCTTTTTTGGAACCCAATTGCATGACCCTGCATTTTTTAGCATTAAATCTCAGCTGCCAAATTCTTGATCATTCTTCAAGCTTACGTAGATTCCTCCTCATGTTATCTACTCCTCCCTGGGTGTCTACTCTATTGCAGATTTTGGTATCATCCACAAAGAGGCAATACTTACCAGACAGCCCTTCCCCAATATCACTAACAAAGATGTTAAAAAGAATAAGAACATAAGATATGCCATACTGGGTCAGACCAAGGTCCATCAAGCCAAGTATCCCGTTTCCAAAAGTGGCCAATCTAGGTCACAAGCAATGTTCCCTCTAATTTTCTGTAGGCTGTGTGCGCATAAAATATCAGCTGTGCAGCGTTTGAAGGAAGGTTAAATTTTTGTGCGCCACATAACGACACTCGGAGTTATATACTTTAAAATTTGACTACACGTCAGAATATAGTATGCACACCACATTGATTTTAATCAAATTAAATGAAAATAGATGATTACTAAATGAAGCGGAACATTTCTAGTAATTACAATCACAACTTTTAAATTTTAATACGTCTGTGTTTTCTATCAGAATCAGAACCGTAATTTTTGTGCGCTCTGTTGTAAAGTATGTGCGCTCGCTCGGCAAGGTGTGTGCGCGCGCACACGCACACGCACACAGCTTAGAGGGAACAGTGGTCACAAGTACCTAGCAGATTCCCCAAAAGACACAGGTTCCACAATGCTTGTACTGGGACAAGCAGTGGATTTCCCGAATCCTCTTTAAGAATGGTTTATGGACCTTTTCTCCCGGAACTTGTCCAAACCTTTTTTAAACCCAGCTACACTAACAGCGTTTACTACATCCTCTGGTAACAAATTCCAGAGTTTGATTACGCTTTGAGTGAGGGGTAATTTGGAATAGTTCACAGATTGCTGTGGCACACCACTGGTAACATTCTTCTCAGAGTGAGCTCCATTTATCTGTACCCTTTGTCACCTCCCACTCAACTAATTTCTAACCCAGTCAATCACTTTAGAGTCCATGCCTAAGATGCTGAATTTGTTGATAAGGCATCTGTGCGGAACAGTGTTAAAGGCTTTACTGAAATCTAAGTACACCACATCAAGGGCTCTCCCTCGATCCAACTCTCTGGTCACCCATTCAAAGAAATCAGTCAGATTTATCTGACAAGACCTGCCTCTGGTAAGCCCATGCTGCCTCGGATCCTGCAATCCATTGGATTCCAGAAACCTCACTATCCTCTGTTTTAGCAGCGTTTCCAATAATTTACTCACCGCAGAGGTTAGACTACTGCCTTTCAAATTCATCCTGCTAGACCAGTCCAGGCAAGTGGGCCATGTACTCCTGCCAGCAGATGCTGGATACAGAGAGATTCAGCCTTGGTACATATTCCTGTGCCCCTAGGGATATTTCTCTGTCTCCAGCAGATGATGGGTTTTTTTTCTGGCTCCTCCTGGCAGTTACTCTAAGGTTATTTTGAGGGATGTCTCCAGGGTGCACATGAGGTGCCCCTCTGGAGTTTCCAACTGTCCTTTTTTGGGTAAAGTGTCTGGTCAAGAGGACCAATGTAGCTTCCCTAAAGGGGTGGGTGGGGGGGAGGGTCAGGCTCCTGGTCAGGAGGACCAGTGCAGCCTGACTTCAAGGAGAGCCGTTGGTACTCACTTTTTTTTTTTTTTAAATAAAAAAGCTAACTAGCTTCAGTACTTCAGTTTTCAGCTGCAATGTTCTGTGCTCAGTGGTGGTAGATTAGCTTTCCTCGTCAGCAGACATTGCAGTGAGTTGGTTCTCTCCCCCCACCCCGTACCGGGATCAATTGCTGGCATCTGGACCACGAGACTCGGGGGTGTCTCCTCATTCCATGCCACCGCTGTATCCCACTGCTCTCTTCCTGCCATTTTCTCCAGCCTTTGGGATTGCCATGCGGTGCGCTGAGGCCAAGGTTGCCATTTTGGAAAGCGAGACTTTCATTTTCACCCTGCTGCCTCTGGAAGGGGCTCCTTTCAGCAAAACAGCTCACAGTGACTGTGCCCACCTCCCTGCAGAGGTCTGTTGTCTATCGGTAGCCGCAGATGCCATTTTTTAGAGGACAGAATTTGCTTGTCTTGCTCTGCACATCCTGGAGAATTCTCCTGCACAACACAGGATGAGTCATTCCCAATGGCTACGGATAGTGTGGCTTCGGGAGTTTCTGCTTCCCCAATCTGGGGACTCCAGGGATACTTCCCGGGCCTGAGTTGCTCCTCCCCCACCTCTTTTACTGTCCCTGCATACAGAGTCTACAGCACAGTCACAGTGGCACACAGATCAAGAACCTGAACCGTTCAGTTTATGGCTCTGTTCAGGCAAGCATGGGACCTTTCGCGATTCAAGCCTGTCTCCTCCCACTCGGAGGCTTTCCCGCCCAGCTAAATCCTTGATTGATAAAACTTTCTCTTCTCAAAAGTGCCCTCGAGAGGATCAAGGCCCCAGGGATAGAGGATGCTCTCCCAAAGAAGTTTCTTGGGCTTTGGGCCATGGGCTTCCTACTCTGCCTGAAGAGGAGGATCACTCTTTGGCTGAAGATAGACTGGATGCTTCCGACTGTGAGGATGGTGAATGGCCGCCTCCTGATGACCCTGGTGAAGAACAAGGCGACACTCAAGATGTGCGCCTCTTTAGCAAGGAGGAGCTGCCAGCCCTGATTATGTAGGTTGTGGAAGCCTTGCACCTCTCCGACCCTCCTGAGCAGGAGTCCAGCCAAATCAAATCTCAAGCAGACCCTATTCTGGTGGGGATCCAAAAGCACTCCAAGGCTTTCCCGCTAGAGCTCCAGCAGATGGTCTCCTTCAAATGGGATGTGCTGGATGCTCCCCTGCGATGGCCTGATGGTTAGGATGTCATTATCTTTGGTCCCCTAGGGATCTTGATTGATGGCTTACATATCCTAAGGTAGATGCTCTAATGATGGCTGTTATTAAGCACACCACCATTCCGGAAGGTGGTGCAGCTGTTTGGGATCAGAAATACTGTACATTAGAGGGATTCTTGAAAACCGCCTTTTCTTCTCTGGCCCTCCAGGCCTCTGCATGTGGGGGTCTTGTGGTGTGGGCCCGCTTGTGCTGGTTTCAGCTGCTGCCTGAGGATCCCGCTTCGGCGTGCTTGGAGTCTATCGCTGCCTTTTTGGCCAATGTCCTTTTATGACCTGCTCCACCTCGCAGTGCGGTGGCAGCTGTTTATGGTGGCTCGCTACTGGCTATGACTCTGCCAGCGGTCAGTGGATTGGCCTCAAAGGCTTGTCTGGCTAAGCACCCATTTAAGGGCAAATTTCTCTTTGGAGAGGATCTTGAGAAGCTAGTGAAGGACTTGGGAGAGGTCAAATTTCAGCGCTTTCCAGAAGACAAGCCCAGACTCAGTTCTCGCTGCTCAGGGGCAGGGCATATCAACTTCCTCCTTCCAGTCGCGGTTCTGCAAGTCGAGGTGTTATCGGCCTGGCAAGTCTTCTGGATTTTCATAGTCGTGTTGCTCAGGCCAAAAGGCGCAACCCTTTGGGGTGTCAGAGAGAAGGATTCCTATTCTGCCCCAGCTAAGTTCTCCAGCTCCAGTCATTCATCTCGCTGACAGGCCTGAGGTCCACTCTGGGACGCTGCCCTTTTTTAGGCTCTTTTTTTCCCACGAGTGGGCCTAAATAACTACTGATCAGCATCGTATGTCACAGGTATGTTCTCTACTGTTTTCAAACCCATACAAGACACCTTCCTGGTTTCTCTGTGCGGCTCCTCTAGCAAGCGAATGGCCGTACAGGCTACCCTTCAGCATCTTTTACAGCTGCAGGCCATTTGTCCAGCGCCTCCTTCCAAGAGACATTCCCAGCGCTGCTCTATTTACTTTCTCTCCCAAAGAAAGATGGCTTCTTTCGTCCTATTCTGGATCTCGAGGGAGTTGATCATTCTCTGCGTGTGCATCTTTTCCGCATGAAAACCCTCCACTCAGTAATACAGGCGGTATGGAAAGGAGAATTCCTTGCTTCCCTCGATCTTGCGGAGGCCTATTTTAACATTCCCATCTACGAGGATCAGCAACATTTTCTCCAGATCTCGGATACCGCTTCCAGTTCTGCACTCTACCTTTTGGTCTTGCCTCAGCACCTTGCACCTTCTCCAAGATCATGGTGGTGGCTGCAGCAGCCTTGCGGAAGCAGAGGCTTTGTGTTCATCCTTATGTGGACGACTTTGCTCATCAGGGCAACATCTCAGGCAGAAGTGCATGATGCAGTCTCTTGCATAGCTTCCTGTCTGGGGAATCTCGGCTGGGTAGTCGGTCACTCCAAGAGTTGTCTGCAGCCCTCCCAATCCATGGAATTCCTTGGGGCCCACTTCGACACCAGGCGGGGAAAGGTCTTCCTGACACATGACCGTTTCCGGAAGTTCTCTTCTCAGCTACATGCATTTCTCATGCAGGTCATGCCCCTCCCCCCCCCCCCCCCGTGTGGAACTACCTTTTAGGTCCTGGGGCCCATGGTGGCCACATTTTATTTATTTTAAAGGATTTATATACCGCTTTATCCTGAAATCAAAGCAGGTTACACAGCAAACAAATCAAATCAATTCAATTTCACAGCAAACAAATCAAGTGGTTGGGTGCAGGGGTGTGTGTATAGTGTGAGGAGGTTGGTTGCATGGTGAGTTGTATACATTGTGAGCTCTGTACATGAACTATTTGCATTTTTTACATTTATATTTACATTTGCATTTTGTTAGGCAGTTCATGTGATGTCATTGTAGTGTTCTGTGACGAGTATTGTCTAGCATCTTCTGGACGTCATTGAGGTCATTTGTTGCTCTCAGGTTGTCGGTGAGTGAGTTTTGCTTGTTTGGATTTTGTTTGTTTAGGTGAGGTTTGCTTGTGGGGTGATTTGGGTGGTTGGGGTGGGTGATCTTCGTTGAATTGTTCGATGAATAGGGTGGTTTTGAGTAGCTTCTGGAATTCTTTTATGTCTGAGCACCCTAGGGATGGACCCTAAAGTTACTGCTTGGGTTAGAAATTGGTTGGGTGGGAGGCGACAAAGAGTACAAGTAAATGGAGCTCACTCTGAGGAGAAGGATGTTACCAGTGGTGTGCCCCAGGGATCTGTCCTTGGTCTGATTCTTTTTAACATCTTTGTTAGTGATATAGCGGAAGGGCTGTCGGGTAAGGTTTGCCTCTTTGCGGATGATACCAAAATCTGCAATAAAGTAGACACCCAGGAAGGTGTAGATAACATGAGGAGGGATCTAGCTAAGCTTGAAGAATGGTCTAGAATTTGGCAGCTGGGATTTAATGTTAAAAAATGTAAGGTCATGCATTTGGGCTGCAGCAATCCAAGGGAGCAATACAGCATAGGAGGTGAAGTACTTTTGTCCACTAAAGAAGAGTGGGACCTAGGCGTAGTTGTGTCCGATGATCTTAAAGTAGCTAAACAGGTAGAAAAGGCGACGGCAAAAGCTAGAAGGATGCTTGGGTGCATACGGAGAGGAATGGCTAGCAGAAAAAAGGAGGTGATAATGCCTCTGTATAAGTCTTTGGTGCGACCTCATTTGGAGTATGGTGTGCAATTCTGGAGACCGCACCTTCAAAAGGATGTGAACAGGATGGAGTCGGTGCAGAGGGTTGCTACTAAGATGATTAGTAGTCTTCATTATAAAGCATATGAGGACAGACTTAAGGATCTTAATATGTACACCTTAGAGGAAAGGCGGGATAGAGGTGATATGATTGAGATGTTTAAATACCTCCGTGGCATAAATGTTCAGGGAGAGAGCCTCTTTCAATTGAAAGCAAGTTCTGCTATGAGGGGACATGGGATGAGGGTGAAGGGAGATAGATTCAGGAGTGATATGCGGAAATATTTCTTTACGGAAAGAGTAGTGGATCCGTGGAATAGTCTCCCAGTGGAGGTGGTAGAGATGAGGACAGTAACTGAATTCAAAAAAGCATGGGACCAACACAGAGGATCTCTAAAGGTAAAAAGTGGACTGTTGTAGTTGTTGTTATGGAAGGACAGACTAGATGGGCCTTGTGGTCTTTTTCTGTCATCATGTTTCTATGTTTCTATGTTATTGCTTTCAGTTTATCTGGGAGGATGTTCCAGATAGCAGGGGCAGCAAGAGAGAAATCTTGCATGGATGTGGATTTGTTGGTTCTTGTGAATAGGCTGGGTGTTGCTATGTTGTTCTTTGTGCTGTTTCTGTCTGGTCTATTGCTTGTTTTGGTTCTGATGAGTTCCTGTAGTATCTCTGCTGACATGTTTTTAATTTTGAAGATGGTGAGTGCTGCTTTATATTTTGCCCGTGATGAGATTGGTAGCCAGTGCAGGTCGTATAGTGTTGGAGTTATGTAGTCTTGTATTGAGGTGCTTGTAATTATGCGGGCAGCAGTGTTCTGGATTATTTGTAGAGGATGGGTGGTTTGTTTGGGTAGACTTTGGTATATTATATTACAGTAGTCTAGTATAGGTGTAATGATGGCCTGGCATACTGTGCGGAAATGTTCTTTATTGAGGAGAGGTTTAGTCTCCGGAGCATTGCTAGTTTGAAGAAGGCTATTTTGGATATCTTGTTGATATGCAGTTGGAGGGTAAATTGCTTGTCTAGAATCACTCCAAGGTATCGGACTTCGTCTTTTATTGTGATTGGTGTATTGGATATGTTGATAGATGTAGGGGGAATGAATGTGGGGTCTCTTGTGGTGATGCTACGTCATTTTTTTTATGTTGATGTTTAAGTTATTATTGGTTAGCCAGGTCGTTATTTCTTGAATGCAGTTTTGATATGGTGGTATAGTCTGGGGAGTCCAGTCGAATAGGGGTGTATGCCATGATGTCGTCAGCATATATTTATTTTATTTATTTAACAGTATTTCTAAACCGCCTTATCTTATTAATCAAGGTGGTATCACAGCAAACAATCGGGTAAAGTGAGTGTGTTATACATGCATTGAGGGTGAAATTTAGTTGAGTGTGTGTCGTATTGTGTGCGAGATTAGTTTGAGCTATGTACAAAGTGAGCTATATACAGTGGGGCTATAAAACATTTTCTATACATACAGTGTTAGGCGGTATCATGTGCTGTTATACATTCTCTGAGGTTATGTGATGTGTCCATAGTGTTCTATGAACAGCATGGTCTTCAGCTGTTTTCTAAAGTCTTTGAGGTCTGTAGTTGCCCTCAATATGGCGTATTGTATCTTGTATTTGTAGTTTCCCTCATATATGGCGTATTGTATCTTGTATTTGTTGAATATTTTGCATATAGGCTGAATGTAAATGTTGAAGAGAAGAGCTGACAGTGATGAGCCATGGGGGACTCCTTGAGTAGTTTTGAAGGGTTTTGAGGTGAGGTTACCAGATTTTACTTTCTGCTATCTGTCTTCGAGGTATGATTGAAACCATTTAATGGTGGTTTCCTGGAGGAAAGGTCCATAAACCATTATTAAGAGGGGACCCAGGATATCAATGCTTGATCCAGTACAAGCATTGCGGAACCTGTGTCTTTTGGGGAAACTGCAAGGTACGTACGACCTAGATTGGCCACTGTTGGAAACAGGATACTGGGCTTGATGGACCTTGGTCTGACCCAATATGGCATATCTTATGTTTTTATGTTCTTATGTGGTATCTTGTAGTCCAATCTCCATTAGGCGTTTCAATAGTATGTGATGGGAAACTGTGTCAAAGGCTGCTGATATGTCAATAAATATTTAATAAGAAGCCCTGTTTTATTTTATTTATTCATTTGATTATGTTATCGAATAGTTGTATGAGGAGTGTCTCAACCCTATGTTTTGGACGGAATCCGTGCTGGTGAGGATCTAGTGGGGAGAATTCGTCAATGTGATCTTGAAGCTGGCTCTGTACAATTTTTTTCAGTTATTTTAGCTAGGAATGGGAGGCTGGATATCGGGCGGTAGGTTGAAGGGTCTGTACTTTTGGGTGAGGTAGTTTTCGGGATGGGTCGGAATAGATTGAGTGTTTTTGGCATGTAGCCCTGCGAGAGAGAGGTACTCTCTACCTTTTGGATGAATTTGTTGAATTCTTCTTTGGTGGATTTTGAGGTAGTCTCCTGAGCCTGAATGCACATGAGACCTCTAACGTTTGTTCCTGTCCCTCTGGGCCCCTGTCTCACATTCGGCTCCCGCTTCCCCAAATACAGCAGCCTTCGCTGGTGGCTTTGTTCGAACCATTTGCTGCGGGGAGTCCCCTTAGAGACCCATGTTGGATTAGCATGACCACCAAAGCCAGCCTCTCAGGGTGGGGGGTGCATTGTCCGACCCAGATGGCTCAGGGCTCATGGAGTCCTCAAGAATCCAATTGGACGATCAACTGACTGGGGGTCCTGAGTGGTTCATCTTGCTCTGCAGATTTTCCTACCAGAGCTTCGCTCTCAAGCCATCCATAATCTTTGCAACAATGCCACAATGGTGGTCTATCTCAAGAGACAGGGAGGCACAAAGTTTCTGGGGGTGGCCAAAGAGATGGCCCTCCTCTTCCCATGGGCAGAGTGACATCTACAAGCTCTGTCAGCTCAGCACTCAGCCTTCATATTCTGGATCCCGGCGAGCGGGAGCTTGCTCCCTGGCGTTTCGGCGGATAGTGTGCACTTGGGGTCAACCCAGCCCGGACTTGATGGCTACTGTAGTGAATGCCAAAGCTCCTGCTTTCTTCAATCGAAGGAAGGAGCGCGGGTCCCAGAGCTTGGACACATTAGTCCAACCGTAGCCCAGCATGATTCTTGTACCTGTTCCTTCCGTGGGCAATGATGGGTGAGCACGTCATTGCATCATGTCTCACCCCAGGATGGTGATTCTGGTGGCATCTGACTGGCCTCAGAGTTCATGATATACCGACCTTGTGCGTCTTCTCACGGCGGCTCCTCTGGTGTTTTGATCTTGTAGTGGTTTCTTGTGGCAGGGCCTGATCATGATGGACGACCCAGCGCCTGGCTCTTGAGAGGTGTTGCCTTGTTCACAAGGGCTATTTGCGCAGAGTTGTATCTACCCTGCTTAAGGTGCATCACCCCTATACCTCTTTGGCATATGCCAGGGTTTGGTGCCTTTTTGAGACCAGATGCTTCCTATAGGGTATCTCGCTGTGGTGGGCCTGGGTACCTGACATTCTGGCCTTTCTACAAGATGGATTTTAAAAGGGCCTAGCCTTAAATTCCCTATGCATTCAGGTCTCTGCCCTCACTTGTTTCTGAGGGCCATAGAAGGATGCTCAATTGCATCACATGCGGATGTCGGCTGTTTTCTTCGCGGAGTGCAGACCCTCCACTTTGCCTGGTGGTCCCTCCTTGGGACCTTACCCTAGTGCTTAAGTCTCATGAAACCTCCATTTGAGCCAGTTAAGTAGATCACTCTCTGGGGCATCCTTTTAAAGCAGCTTTCTTGGTAGCCGTAACCTCGGCTAGATGAATCTCTGAGCTGCAAGCTTTATCCTGTCAAGACCCTTTTCTCTCCTTTTCCCCTGAGTGGAGTCTCCCTTCGGATTGTCCACTCCTCCTTACCAAAGGTGCTCATACCCTTCCAAATTAATTGGGCCATTTCGCTCCCTTCCTTTTCTAGGGAGCAGTGCTTTGTCGCAAACAGTGGTCTTCGGACAGTCAAGGCCAGTAGGGTACTACAGCAGTACCTGAAGGCCACCAGTCACTTTCTAAAGTCCAACTGCCTTTTTGTCCTTTTTGCAGGCCTGCACATGGGCCTCGCTGCCTCTAAGGCTACAATTGCCTGCTGGACTCGGTGTACTCTCGAGTCCACCTAAATTCTCCAGAGTAAGTCTGTCCTTCTGGGGCTTCGGGCTCACTCCACACATGCTCAAGCGACCTCTTGGGCTGAACAGTCACATATAGCACCCCCCTAGACATCTGTTGAGCGACTACCTGGTCATCCTTATCCACTTTCGTGTGTCACTATTGCCTCGATCTCCAAGCCAGTGGCGCGTTTTGGGGCCAGCGTGGTGGCAGCAGCTGTCTCTTCCTGCCCAGGGGTGGTGCAGCTCTGTTACTTCCCTGGACTGGTCTAGCAGGATGAATTGGAAGGAGAAATTTCACTTACCATTTAATTTCCTTTCCTGGAATCCTGCTAGACCAAGTCCAGGACCCATCCTCTCTGTGATGCCTTGGAACAGCCTTCCTAGCAGAACTATTTCTGCATTTTTGTATCTCACTGAGGGCTGTATCTGCTCATAACCTGCCCTTATGGGTCAGGTTGTACATAGTTGTACCTTTGTCCTCAGTTTAATTGACCTTGTTTTCCTGTTGGGCAATTCTCTTGAAGAGCAGAAGAAGAATATACTGAAGGTGACCCCTAGGGGTACAGCTATATGTACCAGGGCTGAATTACTCAACCGTATGGTGCTTTCTCTGTTGCCAACATCTGCTGGCAGGGGGACATAACCCACTTGACTGGACTGGCCATAGATTCCAGGAAGGGAAATTAACAGTAAGTGAAATTTCTCTGTAGTTCTCAACTTCATCCTTGGTTCCGCTTTTGTGTAAAGGGACCATGTCTGCCTTTCTCTAGTCCTCTGGGACCACTCCCAGCTCTAAAGAAGCATTGAAAAGGTAGGTCAATGGAGCCACTAGAACGTCCCCAGGTTCCTTCAATATTCTTGGAAGTATTCATTCCAGTCCCATCACTTTGTCTCCTTTTAGTTTAACTAGTTCCCCACCAGCACAGTCTTCTGAAAATCGTTCAAGATCCTCTTCATATCTGTTCCTATTTGTGGGTGTTTGAGGTCTTGCTCCTGGCCCTTCATCTGTGACCACAGAACAAAGATATTGGTTAAGCAAGTCCACTTTTATCCTCATCAGCTTCTACATATTCCTCCCCTTCACCCTAAGTTTGACGATACCATTTTTGCACTTCTCCTCTCACTAACATATCTGAAAAGCCCATTTTATTGCATTGGCCATTTCTTCTTCTTTCTTTATCTTTGCTTTCCTGACTGCTTTGCTAGCTTCTCCAAGTTTTTCCAAATATTGATGCTTGCCTTTCTCGCTCTGTGATCTCTTGTATTTTATGAAGGCCACCCTCTTGTTGTTCTCCTTTTCAGCTACTTCTTTTGAGGACCATAGTGGCCTCCTTTTCCTTTTACATTTATTTACCTTTCTAACAAAAAAGGTTTGTTGCCCATAAAATATCCCCTTTCAGTTTTGTCCATTGTTTGTCTACATCCCTCAGTTTCTCCCATCTTCCCTGAGGCACCGTCCCATCTTGGCAAAGCCAACCTTCCCAAAGTCCAAGACTCCTGCCTCCGAATGGATTCTACCAGCCCCATTACCATACCAGACCACAACCTGGACGCAAGATGATGACCCACTACGGCTCAAGAAACACCCTTGGCAAGCACCAAATCCAGTATAGCCTCTAAACATGTGGGCTCTGCCACCAGCTTCTGGAACAGCTCTCCCTGTAGAGAATCTAGGATCTCCTTACCCCAATCAACATCTGGTACATTGTAATCACCCACCAGTAACACGTCTCCCTTTATGGCATTGCATTTTTTTATTTGAATTTTTAAGTTCCTGATCATCACTCTCTAGTCCAGTCCCAACAAGCGGATTGTCACTCCTTCCAGCAGCTGGAGAGTGAGCATGCTCAAGACTTTGTTGTCAGCCTAGATACTGTATACGACCTGCACCACCCCCCTAAGCCAGTAACTCAGGACCCGATTTTCGAAGGCATTTACACAGGTAACTTCCCTAGTTACCAGTGTAAATGCCTTATCTAGGATTTTCGAAGAACACCTACATGGGTAGTGCCCTTCGAAAATCCCGGATATGTCCCTAATGTGCCCAGATGCTATCTGCTTAGCATCGGAACGTGTTGGGGGTATTCCAGGGGCAGAGCAAAGGTGGGCCATGGCGCTACCCATGTAGCACCAATTTTCAATGCTACACGGTTAGCGCTGTGCCTTAAAGATAGATGCTGGAAAACTTTGCCTATCTTTAAGGCTCTGGAGCTAACCGTATAGCATTGAAAATCGGTGCTACATGGGTAGCTCCTGTGGCTTCCTGGCTGTGCGATGACACCCGGATTTCCTTATCGTTCCTCCAGTTCAGTCCTCTACCTCTGGGTTGTCAATCTCCTCCTGCAGCTAGGAGATTGGTATGTCAGAATGATGACATCACTGGATATAGCCTGCTGCACTCCTACTTCCATCCCAGTATGACCAGTCTCCTTGCAGCAGGAGGACTTGACGAGCCTTGTGAGGGGGCCCTCTGGAGGAATGGATAAGGAGCCAGGAGGATATTAGGGTAGCTAAGTGGGTTAGATCTGTTATTGGCAGTGTCTCTCCTTTTTTTTTTTTTTTTTTAAAAGAAGAACCTCACGGCTTTCTTGTTCCCTGCCTGTGCCTGTGCTGGGGTTTCTTCCTGGGGGTTCTGGCTCATGCCTTCGAGTTCTGGCCCCCCCCCCCCCCCCGGTGGCCCAGAGGTCTCTCCCCCCTGACTCTACGGGGGAGAGCCCTTCTTATGCGGTGTGCATCTCGGAGCTGCAGTGTCTGCCCTCCGGCGGCTGAGCGGACGGCAGTAAATTGAACCGGCAGAGCTTCGGGCCCGGGTTTGGAGGCACTACAAGTGGCAAAATTTGCCTGAGAGTGGCAGGCCGGGCCGGTAAGTGATTAACTGGCGTCAGGCTGCCTTTTTTTTTCAAGGGAAAGCTGTTCCGGGAGTGCAGAGGCGCCGGCGGTGCTTTTTTGGCACCCTTTTTCCTTCACTGTCGGCACTCGCGGCGGCCATTTTTTGAGCCGCGAAGCAGCCGCGTGTCAGCAAATCCTCTCCCGTTCCCGGGGCAGAGCACAGCTAAGCTTTTATTTTCGTTGCTTTGGTTTTTGGGGGGCTTCCTTTTGATTTGTTTGTTTCTTTGGTAGTTTTGGGCCTCTTCAGCCATCCCTTCAGGATCGGGGGGTGGGGCTGAGGGGGTATCGTTTCCCAGGAGTGAGTGTATTTTAAAAAAGAAAAAAAAAACAAAAAAACCCCAAAAGGGAGCTTGTTTTAGGGCCTGCAAAGCAGTTGCTTTTAACAAAAACAAAACAAAACAAAAAGCCAGAGCCAACCTCATCAGCGGGGTAAGAGGCTCAGGTAAGCCCCGGAGGGAGTTCTGGCTTGTCTTCTTATGGTGGCCTGGCCTCAGTGTATTGTGTGTGGCACTAGGAGGGTCACAGTTGCTGACACCGGGGTGTGCCGGGGCTGTGCTGCCCTGTCATCTGCAGTGGAACTTCAAATGGAAGTCCATGAGTCCCCGGAGGCGCAGGGCGCGCCCGCGGGGGTGGAGGCTGCATCCCCGCGGCTATCGGCACAAGGGCCAGAGTTGGAGGAGCTGGCGGGGCCCTCCAGTAAGCCTTTGCAAGCCCAGGCGTCGGGTCTCAGAGAATTTAGTCCTGAGTTTGTCCTGCTTATGCATCAAGCTTTTTGCCTGCGGCAGCAGGGCAAGAGGGCATGATCCGGGTCACCGGCATCCCAACCTCCACAGCTAGTGGCGGCTGGGGTGGTAGGCGAGGAACTGCCAGCGCCGAAGCGAGCGAAACTTAGAGACCCGGTGGAGGGCGCCTGGCCGGAAGCCCAAGATCCGGAATGGGATCCTGAAGAGGGTTCGCAGGACCTGGAAGAAGGTGAGATCCCTGAACCCGAGGATCAAGCGAAAATCATTAGGGTCTTCCGCAGAGAGGAGTTGACAGCCTTGATTTCGGAGTCGTTGCAGATGTTGAATCTTGCTACGCCGGCTGCGGTGGAGGACGACGTGGAGGATCCCGTCATCCAGGCGGTTTGACAGACACAGATGGTGTTTCCAGTGCACCGGGTCGTCGAAGATGATTCAAGACGAATGGGATAAGCCGGAGGCAGGGCTTCGGGGCATTCGGACGATGAATAGATTGTATCCTTTGGCGGATAAGGATAAAGACAGGTTCCGGGCACCGCGGATAGACGCGGTGGTGTCGGCGGTTACGAAGAAGACCACCATTCCGGTTGAAGGGAGTGCGACCTTGAAGGATACCCAGGACCGTAAAGTTGACGGTCTACTAAAGCAGGCCTTTGAAGCGGATTCTATTTCGCTGCAGGCCTCCATCTGCGGAGCTTGGGTAGCCAGAGCGTGTCTGCGCTGGGCCCAGCATCTGCGCCAATCTTCGCACGTGGATCTCGAGGAGGTAAAGGAGCTGGATCGCTTGGAGTCTGGGGCGGCCTACCTCGCAGATGTGCATTACGACTTGATTAGGGCGCTGGCCAACAGCACGGGGTCGGTGGTAGCCGCCCGTAGATCTTTGTGGTTACGCAATTGGGCGGTGGACGGCCCTTCTAAATCCCGCCTCAGCAAGCTTCCATTTAAGGGAGGTTTTCTGTTTGGGGAAGATTTGGATAAGTTGGTGAAGGACCTGGGCGAGTCCAAGGCGGGCTGGCTGCCTGAGGATAAACCGAAGCAAGCCAACTCAGGCCAAGGCGTTCGAGATTTTAGAAGATTCCGGTCAACGCGGTTCGGTAGTTTCCAGAGGGGGGCGGTTTCCGTCTCGAGCCCAGGGCTTTCGCGGGTTTTGGGGAGTGAATAGAGGATTCTCCTCCAACCCTGCGTCCACATCGCGTAAGACTCAATGAGGCGAGGCAGGTCCCGGCGGAGGAGCCTCCCATAGGCGGGCGACTTTGGGAGTTTCTTTCTGCCTGGACCCACATCACATCAGACCAGTGGGTGTTAGAAATAGTTCAACATGGCTACGCACTGGAGCTGGCTCGGCCTGTGCGGGATTCCTTCGTCTTGTCTCCTTGCAGGGATCCCAAGAAAACGGCGGCGGTTTGCGCGACTTTGGAAAGACTCATTCGGTTGGGAGCCATGGTGGAAGTTCCCAAAACCGATTACGGCATGGGTCGCTACTCCATTTATTTCGTGGTGCCCAAAAAGGGCGCAGCGTTAAGGCCCATACTCGACCTGAAAGCAGTAAACCGGTGCTTAAGGGTACCGCACTTTCGAATGGAGACGTTGAGGTCGGTCATAGTGGCGGTGCGGCGCGGAGAATTCTTGACGTCTCTGGATCTGTCAGAGGCGTATTTGCACATTCCCATTCGAGAAGCTCATCAGAGGTTTCTGCGGTTCGCCCTTCCCTGGGGCCACTATCAGTTCCATGCATTGCCGTTCGGTTTGGCAATGGCGCCGCGGACCTTCACCAAAATTATGGTGGTGGTGGTGGCGGCGTTGCGCAAAGAAGGGATTCTGGTCCACCCTTATCTCGACGATTGGTTGATTCGAGCCAAGTCCGCGGAGGAGAGTCTCCGGGTGACAGACAGGGTGGTGAACTTTTTGCAAGAGCTTGGTTGGGTAGTCAACTCAACCAAGAGTCATTTACAGCCCACTCAGGACCTCGAATACTTGGGGGTCCGGTTCGACACAGAGGGGGCAAGTGTTTCTGCCGCACAAACAGGCCGAGGGCTTGAGGGACCTGGTGCGGCAGTTTGTGTCCGGTGCCAGCGCCATCGGCGTGGGATTATCTCCGGGTGCTGGGCACCATGGTGGTGACGTTGGAAGCGGTGCCTTGGACCAGGATTCATATGCGACCTCTCCAAAGAGCACTGCTCCGCCGTTGGTTGCATCAGACCGATTCGTTGAGCAAGCGTCTTCCTTGCCCGAGCAGTGTCAGACAGTCTCTTCGTTGGTGGCTTCGCAGCTCGTCGTTGGCTGCCGGCATGCCGCTGGAACAGCCGGAGTGGTTTCCGTTGTTGACGGATGCCAGTCTAGTAGGATGGGAAGCCCACTGCGGGAGCCAGTTTGCGCAGGGGCTTTGGTCTCCCCTGGAGGCCTCATGGGCAATAAACCAGCTGGAGCTTTGAGCGGTGTTCCGGGCCCTTCAGGCGTTCGAGGACATGGTACACGGTCAGCCCATGCGAGTGCTCTCCGACAACTCGGTGACAGTGATGTAATCAACCGCCAGGGCGGCACAGGGAGTGCTGCGATGGAGGAAGAGGCCGACGAGTTATTCGCATGGGTAGAGCTTCGCTTGTCCGCGATTTCGGCGGCGCACATTGCAGGAAAAGACAATGTCACCGCGGACTTCCTCAGCAGAGTACAGGTGGATGCAGGGGAGTGGGAATTGCATCCCAAGGTTTTCAGACAGATAGTCTGTCGTTGGGGGACTCCGATCATGGATCTCATGGCGACCTTCCAGTCTGCAAAAGTCGGACGCTTCTTCAGTAGAAGGCGAGGACGAATGTCGGAGGGCATAGACACGCTGCTTCGTCAGTGGCCATCGGTCGGCCTCCTCTATGTCTTTCCACCATGGGCGTTGATAGGTCGAGTGATTCAGAAGATCGGGGCGCATGCAGGGAAAGTCCTTTTTGGTTGCGCCCGATTGGTCGAGGCGTCCTTGGTACGCGGACCTAGTACGTCTCTTGGATGGGGAGCCCTGGCGGCTGCCAGTAAGGTCGGATCTGTTGCTGCAAGGGCCTCTGCTCATGCCTCAGGTGGATTGGTTCTCGCTTACGGTATGGCCATTGAGAGGGCTAAGCTGATGAAGAAAGGCTACTTGTCGGCGGTTGTGGCAACTTTGCTTAGAGCTCGTAAGCATTCAACCTCTTTGGCATATGTGCGCGTCTGGCGTATCTTTGAAGATTGGTGTTCGAGGCGTCAGGTTCGGGCGGCCTCGATTTCGATTCCGTTGGTCTTGGAATTTCTACAGGGCGGATTTGACAAAGGTCTTGCGGCCAGTTCCTTGCGCGTCCAGTTGGCAGCCCTCTCCTGTTATCTGGGAAAGGTCAATGGAGTGCATTTAGGGGCTCACCCTGATTTAGGTCGCTTCCTGAAGGAGGTCGCTAGATTGCGCCCGGCGCGTAGGGTGTGCGTTCCGCCGTGGGATCTCAATCTCGTTCTCACAGTGTTAGCCAAGTCTCCCTTTGAGCCGTTGCGTTGTGCGTCGGTGAAGGATTTGATGTTGAAGACGGTATTTCTGGTGGCGATTTGTTCAGCGCGGAGAGTTTCGGAACTGCAAGCGTTGTCGTGCCGAGAGCCATTCTTGTCTTTTTCCAGGGAGAAGGTGGTTTTACGTCCGGTCCCGTCCTTTTTGCCTAAGGTGGTATCTCCCTTTCATTTGAACCAGGTGGTGTATTTGCACGTTCTGGGGTCTTTGGGGGGCGACGACTCGGATCGCAGTCTTCGTCGTCTTGACGTGAAGAGAGCATTGCGTCAGTATTTGAAAGTCACGGAGTCCTTCCGCAGGTCTGAGCGGTTGTTTGTTCTTTTCGGAGGAATGCGCAAAGGTGAGGCAGCGGCTAAGGCGTCCATCGCCCGCTGGCTTAGAGAAGCGATTGCTTCCGCTTACATAGAAACATAGAAACATGATGACAGAAAAAGACCACATGGCCTATCTAGTCTGTCCTTCCATATCAACAACTACAACAGTCCACTTTTTACCTTTTAGAGATCCTCTGTGTTGATCCCATGCTTTTTTGAATTCAGTTACTGTCCTCATCTCTACCACCTCCACTGGGAGACTATTCCATGGATCCACTACTCTTTCTGTAAAGAGATATTTCCGCATATCACTCCTGAATCTATCTCCCTTCACCCTCATCCCATGTCCCCTCGTAGCAGAACTTGCTTTCAATTGAAAGAGGCTCTCTCCCTGAACATTTATGCCACGGAGGTATTTAAACATCTCAATCATATCACCTCTATCCCACCTTTCCTCTAAGGTGTACATATTAAGATCCTTAAGTCTGTCCTCATATGCTTTATAATGAAGCCCACTAATCATTTTAGTAGCCACCCTCTGCACCGACTCCATCCTGTTCACATCCTTTTGAAGGTGCGGTCTCCAGAATTGCATACTATACTCCAAATGAGGTCGCACCAAAGACTTATGCAGAGGCACTATCACCTCCTTTTTTCTGCTAGCCATTCCTCTCCGTATGCACCCAAGCATCCTTCTAGCTTTTGCCGTCGCCTTTTCTACCTGTTTAGCTACTTTAAGATCATCAGACACTATCACGCCTAGGTCCCGCTCTTCTTTAGTGGACAAAATTACTTCACCTCCTATACTGTATTGCTCCCTTGGATTGCTGCAGCCCAAATGCATGACCTTACATTTTTTTAACATTAAATCCCAGCTGCCAAATTCTAGACCATTCGTCAAGCTTAGCTAGATCCCTCCTCATGTTATCTACACCTTCCTGGGTGTCTATTGCAGATTTTGGTATCATCTGCAAAGAGGCAAACCTTACCCGACAGCCCTTCCGCTATATCACTAACAAAGATGTTAAAAAGAATCGGACCAAGGACAGATCACTGGGGCACACCACAGGTAACATCCTTCTCCTCAGAGTGAGCTCCATTTACTTGTACTCTTTGTCGTCTCCCACCCAACCAATTTCTAACCCAAGCAGTAACTTTAGGGTCCATCCCTAGGGTGCTCAGTTTGTTTATAAGTCGCCTGTGAGGAACCGTGTCAAAGGCTTTACTGAAATCTAAATACACCACATCTAGAGCTCTCCCTCGGTCCAACTCCCTGGTCACCCAGTCAAAGCAATCAATCAGATTTGTCTGACAAGACCTGCCTCTGGTGAATCCATGCTGCCTCGGATCCTGTAATCCGCTGGACTCCAGAAACCTCACTATTTTCTCTTTCAGCAGCGTTTCCAATAATTTACTCACCACCGAAGTTAAACTAACCGACCTGTAGTTTTCAACCACATCCTTACTTCCGCTTTTGTGTAAAGGCACCACATGAGCCTCTCTCCAGTCCTTTGGCACCACTCCCGACTCCAACGAGGCATTGAAAAGGTCAGTCAGTGGAGTTGCTAGAATGTCCCAAGTTCCCTCAGTATTCTAGGGTGTATCCCATCCGGTCCCATCGCTTTGTCTACTTTAAGTTGAGCTAGTTTCTCACGAACATAGTCTTCTGAAAATTGTTCAAGATGTCCCTCGCTTCTGTTCCTATTGGTGGGTGTTTTCTGAGGTCCTGCTCCTGGTTCTTCATCTGTGAACACAGAACAAAAATATTTGTTAAGCAATTCCGCTTTATCCTTATCAGCTTCTACATATTCCCCCCCTGCACCCTTGAGTCTGACAATACCACTTTTGCCCTTCCTCTTCTCACTAATATATCTGAAAAATGTCTTATCCCCCATTTTATTGCATTGGCTATTTCCTCCTCCTTTTGAATCTTTGCCTTCTTGACTACTTTGCTAGCTTCTCTAAGTTTTTCCAAATACAGATGCCTGTCTTCCTCTCTCTGCGATCTCTTGTATTTCATGAAGGCCTCCCTCTTTTTCTTCACTTTATTTTACATTCTCTTATATACCGCGCTATTCTGCATCAGTGTGGTTTTACATTGAACAAACTGAAATTACATTGAACAGGGCATTATAACTTGGAGATAGCTTTTACAGGGAACATGGGCTATGGAGGGTTAAGTGGCTTGCCCAAGACCACAAGGAGCACCTGTGGGACTAGAAACGCCAGTCCTTCCGGCCCAAGGTTGCTGTCCTCTAGTGGGATTTGAACCCCCGACCTTCCGGCCTGAAGTACCTTGCCCCAACCACTAGGCTACTCCTCCTTTTTCAGCTACTTCCTTCGAAAACCATAGCGGTCTCCTTTTCCTTTTGCCTTTATTTACCATTTTAACAAAAAGGTTGGTTGCCCTTAAAATACCCCCTTTCAGTTTTGCCCACTGTTTTTCTACATCCCCCAGCTGTTCCCATCCCACTAACGACTCCCTGAAGTATTGGCCCATCTTCGCAAAGTTAGTCTTCCTAAAGTCTAAGATCCTCACCTTGGAATGGATTCTAACAGCCCTAGTCCTAATACTGAACCACACCATCTGGTGATCACTGGATGCAGAATGATCTCCCACTACAACATCAGAAACACTTTCACCATTGGTAAGCACCAAGTCCAGTATGGCCCCTTCACGTGTGGGGTCTGTTACCAATTGTCTGAATAGTTCTCCCTGTAGAGAATCCAGGATCTCCTTACTTCTAGATTATACTGCAGCAGGAATGTGCCAATCAACATCTGGTATATTGAAATCTCCTATCAATAGCACTTCCCCTTTCCTAGCAATGCTGCGTATGTCTTCAATTAACTCTGTCCACCTCGTCCTCTTTGAGGGAGGTCTGTATATCACACCAATGCAAATAGATTTCTCTTTCCCTCTTTCTAGTTTAACCCACAATGCCTCCTCTCTCCCTTTTAAGCTCTGTAATTCCAAAGCTTTAATAGTAGTTTTTACATATAGTGCCACTCCTCCTCCCTTTCTTCCTACCCTGTCCTTTCTGAATAAAGTATAGCCAGGTATAGTTACATCCCCGTCATGGTTTTCTGTGAACCATGTTTCTGTAACTGCCACTAAATCCAAGTCAGCCACTCCCACCAAAGCTTCAACATCAGAAATCTTATTTTCCCATGCTACGGGCATTTATACACACTGCTTTCCATATATTAACCCTGTTACCCATTTCCATAAAGGCATTTAATGTATCACCTACCTGGGGGCTTTCACTTACCTGGGGGCTTTCTTCACCTGTCCCCAACGAATCTAGTTTAAAGCCCTCTTCAGTAGATTAGCCAGTCTACTACCGAAGATGCGTTGACCTTTCTTGGACAGATGGATGCCATCTCTGCTCTGCAACCCTTGGAACAGCATCCCATGGTCTAGGAAACCAAAACGCTCTCGATGACACCATCCACGCAGCCATGCATTCATCTCCAGGATGCGAGCCTCTCTGCCTTGGCCTTTACCCTCAACAGGGAGGATTGAAGAGAACACCACCTGTGCACCTAACTGCTTCACCCTCTGTCCCAGAGCCATGAAGTCACTTTTTATACATTCCGAGGTATACCTGACAGTATCATTTGTTCCAACATGGATTAGCAACATTGGGTAATAGTCAGTGGGCTTGATGAGTCTCGGCAAACTCTCCGTAACATCTTGGATTTTGGCACCAGGCAGACAGCATACCTCTCTGGACATCAAGTCTGGTAGGCAGATGGACGCCTCAGTACCCCTCAGAAGAGAGTCTCCAACTACCACTACCCTTCGTTTCCTTCTGGTCACTGATTCTGCAAATTTGGGGTACTTGAACTCTGGTCTTCCCTTTCCAGGGATGCTTTCACCTCCTCCACTTCCAGGGCTGCATAATGGTTCTTCAATTCAAGGGCTGGAGAAGTTGGATTGGTGATTTTGCAGGCCCTGGTGACTTGTGTCCAACCATCGACATTCTGTTGGCACCCATCTTCTCCTGTGTTGGAGAATTTGGTTGCTGCAAGAAGCATCTCATCAATGTACTTCTCACTGACTTGAATGCTCCTCAGCCTCGCCACCTCCTCTCTGAGTTCCTCCACTTGTTTCCTCAGAGCTTCAGCATGCAGGCACCCTGCACATGGAACTGGTCCTTCAAATGGCATTAGGACCTCTGTCTGGACCGAGGCAGAAGCTGTAATGGGGGCAACAGCTTTAGCGATACGATTTTTCCCAGCCATTGTTCTGTTCGTGGAGCTTAGGTATCTCCACGCTTATTTGCTTCAAGGTCGTGTTGTGCCTGTGGGGCTGCGGGCGCATTTCACCAGGGCGCAGGCGTCTTCTTGGGCGGAGCACAGTTTGGTTCCGCCAGTGGACATTTGTAGGGCGGCGACTTGGTCGTCTCTACATACGTTCAGCAAGCATTACCGACTGGATGTTGCAGCGGCTTCGGATGCTCATTTTGGGTTGGCGGTCTTATCTGCTGGCTGGAAGGGTCCCTCCCATCGATTACTGCTCTGGTACATCCCAGAGGTAGAGGACTGAACTGGAGGAACGATAAGGAAATGATACACTTACCTGGTAATTGTAGTTCCTTGAGTGACGACAGTTCAGTCCTCCTTCCCACCCGGATGTTTCGAGAGGGATCCCGATTGGTAGCAGGCGGCAGATGGTTACCGGTAAGTCTAGATTAGTTCAATTCCTTTGGTTGTTCCCTTCTTGATTGCAGGGCAGGGGGTAAGAAAGCCTTGTCGGAAGGGGTGGATGGTTTACGGTTAGTTGATGTTATATTATGTTTAGCTACTTATTTATTGCTCCTTTGAGTCTGCTTTGTCATAGTTCACACTGGGATGGAAGTAGGAGTGCAGCAGGCTATATCCAGTGATGTCATTCTGACATACCAGTCTCCTAGCTGCAGGAGGAGATTGACAACCCAGAGGTAGAGGACTGAACTGTCGTCACTCAAGGAACTACAATTACCAGGTAAGTGTAATTATCATTTTCGATGCCGTGGTCACATATGACCCTGGCATGGAAAATCCGGGTTAGGCGGGAGGGGGCGGGCTATGTACAAACGCGGCGCATAGCACCACCAAGCTCAATCGGACTGAGGCAAGGGGAGGCGGCCTCCAAGGTGTCGTGGTACGCTGGGTGCATAAAGCTATTGAGTCTGCCTACATTCTCAGGAACCAGGAGCGCATTCTACTTGAGCTCAGGCTACTTCATGGGCAGAGCATTCCCTGGTGCCTTCGGGGGGTATAAGTAGGGCGGTGACTTGGTCCTCTCTGCATACATTTGTTTGTCGTTATCGGCTGGACGTGCAGGCTGCTAGGGACACGGAGTTCAGGGCGTCAATGTTGCTGGCCAGTCTTGCTGGTCCCTCCTGGTTGTAGTGCTGCTTTGATAATCCCGTTTGTCAGGACTGGACTGGAATGATGATCAGGAAGGAGGAAATTTCTCCTATAGGTTGCATTTCAACCTTGTTATCACGTGATTTTGATTGATTTATCACCTCTGTACAGCATATTTCTAAATATTTTTAATTATTGTGGCTATTTGTTCTTATTCTTGTACCTTTTTATTTATCCTTATTACATTATGACATTTCAATGGACTTTTTATATTGACATTTGTTACTGTTTGATATCTATTTTGTATGTTTTTATGGACCCCTTTATGTGTATTGTGTATTTTATATCTAGATAGATACACACATTTTTTGATATATATGGTTATTCATTTTAATATTCTTTGTATATATGGTTTTTATTTATTATTTTTTAAGGTCATTGTCCCCTGAAGAAGGCTATATGCCGAAACGCATGTAGGGCTGACCTTTTGAGACTCAATAAAGCTCTTCCTTCAGTGGTGTGGCTCTCCTGCTCCTTTTTGTTCTCTGTGCTTTGTGGGGGAGGCATTCTCTTCTCTGCCAGTAGGATAAGTCAGTCACACCTGGTGACATCATCCAATGGTACCATAGATGGACATGCTCTTCCAGAGCTCAGACAGGTAAGCCCGCCCCTACCTAGCCTAGTACTTTCCAAAGCAGTGTCCTTGCAGGCTAGGTCGGCAGGTTGTTTGAGAGGTGATTCTCATCCTAAAGGGAGGTGGGTGAGTTTGTGTGGCTGACTTATCCTGCTGTCCACGGAGAACTCCCACTACAGGCAAGTAACATCGCTTTCTTCATGGACAAACAGGATGAGTCTGCTACACCTGGTGACTCTGTAGCCATGGCTCGAGGCCGCGTTTTGACTGCAGTGGATGAAAGAGACAGATGACCAAAAACAAGTCGAGATTTTATTAGCAGAACATGGCCGTGAGTAGGTAGGATCTTTGCAGCAACGGAGTTGAATGTTATGCGCATCGAGTAGCAGTAAGTGTGGTACAACAATAGAACAGGGATGCTTCAAGCATCCAGTAACAGCAGAACAATAGAGCAAGGATGCTGCAAGCATCTGATAATGGTGACCAGTCATTAGAGTAGGGATGCTGCGAGCAACTGGTAACAGTGACTGGTCATTAGAGCAGGGAGCTGTAGTGAGAACGCAATCCCAGAGAAGTTGTTTAGTCCGAGGCTCTTTTCATTGCCAAAGGAGCTGTCTGCCAGTGCTCCATGGTCTAAGCAGTAGTGTCTCTGGAATGTTTGTACAGATGACCAAGTGGCCGCTCTGCATATGTCCCTCAGTGTAAATTTGCAAGCATGGTGACCATGGCTTGGAGCTGGTGGGTGCCAATGTTGCTTGTGGACCGAGTTCCCGCTAGGGCAGGGGTGGGCAATTCCGGTCCTGGAGGACTGCAGACCAGTCAGGTTTTCATGATGTCCCTAATGAATATTCATGGACCTATTTCCATACAATGGAAGGCAGTGGATGCAAATAGATCTCATGAATATTCATTAGGGACATCATGAAAACCTGACTGGTCTGCGGCCCTCCAGGACCGGAAATGCCCACCCCTGCGCTAGGGTGTAGCTGTTATCCATAGCAAGAGTCCTCTTTGTAACAGGGCATCCTGGTCTGTTGGGGTCAAAAGAGACAAAGAGCTGGGCTCCCCGGCATTGGTATTCTGTCCTGTCCTATAGATGTAGGTACACAGGGTGTGCACTCAGTTTAGTATGTGAAGCCAGTGTTCTTCTGGGGAAGAATGAGGCTTGGGGGAGAAGGTAGGCAATTTGATTGTCTGATATGCAAAGGGGAGGCCACCTTTGGAACGAATCTGGGGTGGGTTCTGAGAGTGGTACGATTCTAGTAGAGCTGGATGTAAGGCAGGTATGCAACCAGGGCCTGCAGCTCACTGATCCATCTAGTGGAGGTGATGGTGACAAGGAAGAGGGTCTTCCAGGAGACATATTTGAGGGGCGCGGATGCCAGGGGCTCGAATGGGTCCTGCATGAGTTGGTGCAACACAACATTGAGGTTCTAGGGTGACATTGGTTGTCATACCATGGGCCGCAGGTTGGCCAGGTCCTTTATGAACGGAGACCAGCATAGAGATGGAGGCATTGTTCGACCAGTCATGGTAGGCTGTGATGGCTGACAGGTGGGCCTTAATCGACGCTGTCTTGAGTCCCACACCGATGAAGGTGGTGAGGTATTGGAGAATGTGTGGAATTAGGCAGGAGATGTGATGTAATCCCTTGGAGGTGCACCAGGCATCAAGACATTTCCACTTGAGGCTATAGGATTTTCTAGTGGAGAAGCATCAGGCTGCCAGGATGACTTGCTGTACTTCTGTAGTGAGGCAGAGAGATGACAGGTTCAACCTCTCAACTTCCAGGCAGTCAGTGCAAGCATTGGTAAATTGGGGTGCAGTGTTGTGCCCTTGTTTTGTGTGAAATCCAGCGTCTTTGGCAATCGTATGGGATGATCCTGGGTCAGTTGGCATAAGTAGGGAAATCACGCTTGCTTGGGCCAGTGGAACACGATGAGGATGACCCGTGCCTGATCCTGGATGATTTCCTGAATGGTCTTGGAGATGAGCGGAGTGGGGGGAAAGGCATACAGGAGTGGCGGATTCCACCAATGTATTGCGAATGTGTCTGAGGTAAAGCCGTGGGAGGACAGGCATTTGGAACGGAAGCAGATGCACTTCATGTTCGACTCACTGGCAGAGAGGTCCATGTGCAGATGCCCCTACATGCAGAAGAAGGAGCATGCTACATGGGGATCAAGGGACCATTCGTGGGGATCCAACTGATGGCTGAGACTGTAGGTGGATGTGCTCGCTTGGCAGGTACAATGCTTGCAGCTGGCAGGCCCTGGAGAGGGCGAAGGACCAGAGCTTGAACATCTCCCTTCAGAGCATGAGAGAGCCCATTCCCACTTGCTTGTTGATATAGAACATAGCTACCTGGTTGTCCATTTGGATCAAGGCAGTTTTGGTCTTGATCCGGTGGTGGAAGGCGTTCAGTGCGTATCTGATGGCACGTGGTTCCAGGAAGTTGATTTGGTGTAGAAATGCAATGGGTGGGCACCCCAGCCTGACTTGGAGGCATCTGCAGTGATGATGATATGGTGTTTGTGGCTGCTGGAGGGGTCTGCCCGCCAAGAGGTGGTCCCGCTGTGCCAGCCACATGAGCGATTCTCACAACTTTGCATCCATTGGGGTGCGACACGATAGAGGTTGAGAGTGCTGTCACCAGTGTTTGTGGAGGTGCCTTTGTAGGTGGTGCACTTGCAGTCTGTCGAGAGATTGAACTTGGGTGGCCCAGAAGACACAGTAGTGTTCTGGCGATGGCAGAGTTGGCAGATGAGACCTTCAGGGCAAGTGATGTGATGGCATCCACTTGTGTGGGTATAAACGTCTTGGACTGGGTGGTTTTGATGTTCGCTCCAATGAACTCTAAGCTGTGTGGGTTGAAGGCATGATTTTTCAAAGTTCTGTAGGAAGCTGAGTAATGAAAGTAGTGACATCATCTGTCCGACAGATGTCAAAACCTCTTGTGAGGGCACTGCAAGGAGCTAGTCATCCAGATAGGGAAAAATGCATATGCCGAATTTGAGGAGGTACGCAGCAGTTACGGTGACTCATTTTGTAAGGACCCTCTGGGCTGGAGAGAGGCCGAAGGGAAGCACCCTGTACTGGTAGTGTTTGCCAAGCACATAGAAGCATAGATACCTCTTGTGGGCCTGGTGGATGGAAATGTGAGTGTATGCGTCTTCTAGAATCTAGCCTTGCCATCCATTCATTTGCATGTATGAGTGGAAGGATGGAGCCCAGTGAGTACATCTGGACTTCTCTTTGTGGATAAACATGTTCAAGTTGCAGAGGTCCAGGTTGGGGTGAATGCCACTGGATGTCTTGGATATCGAGAAGTACATGGAGTAGGAGCCACAGTTGACCTCTTCTGGTGGAACAGATTCTATTGTTCTTGATGAGAGAAGTGAGTGTATCTCTGCAGTCATGACTAGAATCAACTTCTGCAGTGCTTTTGCTGGAAAGGCTGATGCGTTGTTGTGTGGCAGCGGAAAAATTGATGCAGTACCTCCTAGTGATAATTTCTAGGACCCCATTTGTCTGCCATAATCTTTTTCCAGGCATCCAAGAAGTCTGAGAGCTGTCCCCCACAGGGGCATAGGCTGGGTGTGCATTGCCAAAAAGAAGGCATGCTTTTGTTGGACGTGGAAGTGCTTTAGTTCAGTTGCCTGTGGTCCCTCTGGCAAGGCCCTCTCCCTCAAGGGCCTGGAAAACAAAAAGAAAATGTACATACTTGTCTTACTTCAACAAAGGCTAACACACCTTGTTAATGAAGACGTGCGTTTATTTATAATACAAAGCAGGGATAACTTGAATTTCACTTATTTAACTTCTTAATTCGTACTTATTTAGAAAGGCAAGTAATTCATATATCTACCTATGATTAGTTAAAAAGATATCTGGAAAACTATTAGAATAAAAGCACTTAATTACAGAATAGATAACTAGAAAGATAATTACAGAAGAAGAATATACTTCACCGAAAGAGATTTACTTCATCCCTGTCACACTTCGATTGAATGGATCCCTGATTCAACCAGACAAGAGAGACTTCTCAATCGGGAGTTTCTCTAGGCAATGCGTCCATTCCTAGATGAATCCATTTCTCTCTCTGTCTAGCTGAAAACAGGTACCCATTTTATCCAGTTGCAAGAACAATCCAGTTATTTCCTATCATGTGACACATACGTAGTATAGAGTCAGTTATCCATTAAGCACATCCAAGACACTGGCCAGGTGCTTGAAAATGCTCAAGGGAACCCCCCACCCCCCCTGGTCTACATTACAATTGATGAATTCTTAGGAGAAATGTTTCCAAGGCAAGGTGAATTGTCCTGTTTTGTCCTGTTAATGGGTTTCAATTTGTCTGCTAGTAGAAAGGCTCCTAGGTGAAGTGTTCTTTTGTTCTCTGTAATGGGTCTCCATTTGCTTGCTAGGAGAAGGTCTCCTCCCTGATCTTTCCAGTATCTGTAGTTATGTAAATTGTTTCAACAGTTTCAAGTGCCCCTATTCACAGATGAGGCATATTCACTGCTGAGACATATTCACTAGTGGCATAATCAATAGTCAAAATTCATCTGTACCACAATACTCTTATTCATCGACATCTCAGCTGCCTTTGATACAGTTAACCATGGAACCCTCATAAACAGGATCAAGTCAATAGGAATATCAGGAACCCCCCTAAAATGGTTCACATCATACATCTCAAACAGAATGCAACAGGTGCAGTTCAACGGCGAAAAAGCGGAAGCATTCCCCCAAACACAAGGTATACTGCAAGGCTCCGCACTCTCAGCACTCCTTTTTAACGTATATATGCAACCACTATGTGAAATCTTCACTCGGCACAAAATCAACTACCACATATATGCCGATGATATTATGCTGTACACACAACTTGACACTGACAACCCGGACTACAGCCCACTCGAAACATGCCTTGTTGTTGTTGTTAAGTGCCGTCGAGTCGGAGTCGACTCATGGCGACCCTCTGGATAGCTATCCTAAATTGTGTTCGGTCTTCAGTCAGGCGGCTCATTGACAGACTGGTACCCGTAGCTGCTGTCATTGTATCGATCCATCTCATTGCTGGCCTTCCTCTTTTGCGTTGACCTTCTATCTTGCCAAGCATAATGTCTTTCTCTAATGATCTCTCTCTTCGCATGATGTGTCCAAAGTATGAAAGTCGAAGTCTTGTCATCTGAGCTTCTAAAGAAAGCTTAGGTTTGATCTCCTCTAGTACCGACTGGTTTGTTCTTCGGGCAGTCCATGGTATACACAGTATTCGCTGCCAGCACCATAATTCAAAGGCATCAATTTTCTTCCTGTCTATCTTTTTCACTGTCCAGCTTTCACATCCATATGATGTTATTGAAAATACCATGGCTTGAACAAGTCGAATCTTTGTATGGAGAGAGACATCCCTGCTCTTGAGAATCTTATCTAGGTCTTTCATAGCCATTCTGCCAAGAGCAATGCGTCGTCTGATTTCTTGACTGCTTGTTGCTTCTTTATTGATAGTTGATCCAAGTAGGTTAAAGTTGTTCACAATTTCAATTTCTTCTCCTTCAACGATGAACCTGTTGATTATGCCAGTTGTCATGATCTTTGTCTTCTTTACATTAAGGTGCAGGCCCATTTTGAGACTATGTTCTTTGATTGTGAGAAGCAAATGTTTCAGATCATCTTCACTTTCAGCCAGTAATGTGGTATCATCAGCATAGCGAAGGTTGTTGATGAGTCTTCCACCAATCTTCACACCTCTGTTGTCTTCATACAATCCTGCTTCTCTGATGATTTGTTCTGCATATAAATTAAACAGGTAGGGGGAAAGTATGCAGCCTTGCCTTACACCTTTGCTTATTTTAAACCATTCTGTTTCTTCTTGTTCCGTTCGAACTGTTGCTTCTTGATCAATGTACAGATTGCGCAAGAGAACGATCAGGTGTTCTGGTATACCCATGCTTCTTAATGTGGCCCAGAGTTTCTCATGGTTTACACAGTCAAAAGCCTTGCTATAGTCGATAAAGCACAAATAGATATCCTTTTGGTATTCTTTAGTCTTTTCAAGGATCCATCTCACATCCGCAATGATGTCTCTTGTTCCTCGTCCTTTCCTGAACCCTGCTTCCACTCCAGGTAGTTCTTGTTCCAGGTATGGTTGTAGTCTCTTTTGAATAATCTTCAGTAGAATCTTGCTGGCATGTGGGATCAGAGTGATTGTGCGATAATTTCCACTGTCAGTTGGATCACCTTTTTCTTTAGTATTGGTATAAACACAGATCTTTTCCAGTCAGTTGGCCATGATGTTGTCTTCCATATTTCTTGGCAGAGCCTTGTGAGTACGGTAACAGCTGCATCAGATTGCCTTAGCGAGATGCAATACTGGTTAAAACAAAGCAGCATGGCAATCAACCATAAGAAAACTGAGGTGATGTATATCTCCAGGAAGGCAAATTTTGACCCCCCCCCACAACAATAACCTTGTGCAACAATACCTACCAAACGAAGAAAGAAATAAAATATCTAGGAGTAACATTCGACTGCGACCTAAAAATGGAGAAACACCTCCGCAAAACCAACAGGGCAGTTTTCCACAAACTGAGAGTTCTACAACCTATACGGAACATTATTGATCCCCACGACTTCAGATCCGTCGCTCAAGCACTCATCATGCCACATTTCGACTACTGTAACGCCATTCTTCAAGGACTACCTAAGAAAACCCTTAACATCCTGTAAATGGTGCAGAATGTATCCGCCAGGATCATCATGAGGAAAAGTCTTACTGAACACATCACACCAGTACTAATTGAGTTGCACTGGCTCCCCATTACAGCTCGCACAAAATACAAAATACTAACAACCACTTTCAAACTCATACACAGCATTGCTCCATCCTTCCTCTCCACCCTAATCGGCATGCAACCCACCAACAGAAACAGGAGAGCCATCAACTCCAACACCCTCCACATCCCTACAGATATAAGATCTGTCAAAGTCAGCACTAGTAACAGGGCATTCTCATACACAGCACCTACACTATGGAACCAACTACTGCCCATGCTACGAGCCAGCAAAGATCTATCGGATTTTAGAAAAAAACTCAAGACGCACCTATTTCAAAGTCATTTCAACCTGTTCTAAATCCACATGAAGGGCAACTATCTACCCAAAGACCCAGAGAACCTTCTATGTAAAAATGTACATATGTAAACTCTTTTCCCCATAGACTAGTAGATAATTTTCTGTGTGCCATCCTTTCCTCCCGAATCAATTATGTATATACCATAAATTTCCTGTTTTGATTTGACAGCTTTTTCTATGTAATCATACCCGCTTCTGATCGCTGGAAGGAGCGGTATACAAATGCTTGTTAAATAAATAAAATAAATAAGGTTTTGTTCGTAGAAGTGATAAGCTGGTTGTGGCTTGAAACATTACGTCTGTCACCTGCGATAGGAACTGTAGCGTTTAGATGAGGAGTAGGATTTTCGTGGCTGAATGCCCTGGAATTTTCGGTGGCTAGAGCTGCGCTCCATGCCTTCCACAACAAGAGTCTAAGGAATGCTACACCATGCTTCAAAGTCAGTTGATGGTATCCTTGACCTTGTCACTGAAGAGGTTGTCCCTGGAGCAGGGGACATCGACTATGCGATCGTGCATGCCCTCCCTCAGGCTGGATGCCTGGTGGCGATGGTCATTCCCTTATGTGCGGGCCATGTTGTCAAGGCTGAGTGGATGAGGTGCTTCGCACATTCTGTAAGGTCATTGAGGACGGTCGAGGTGGTTGCTGAGGACTCCAGAGGCAGTGCATTCACGGCACTCTTTAGCTTGTCCAGCAGAGCATCTTGAAATAGGATCTGTTGAAATTGGTGGGCTGCAGTCTTCACATTTTAGCATGGTGCTGTGGAAGGTCCTTTTCCCCAAGTTATCGAGGAGCCTGTGTCCTTCCCCGGAGGCGCATTAGAGTGAGTGAGATTTCTTGGCATGCTTCATCGCAGATTCAACAATGGATTGGTGAGGGAACTGTGGCTTCCCAAATCCTGGTGTGGGCTGCACTTGGTATTTCGTTTCAAGCTTCCTGGAACAGGTAGGGCCGGATGATGGGGTTTGCTAGATCTTCAGCAGATTGTCCAAGAGAAGCTTGTGAACTGGTAGGGTAAGCAGCATTCTTGGGGTATCAAGATACATTTGTACTCCAAGGACTTTGTTCGTTGGGTCTGGTGTGTCGGCCGAGGTGATGGAGAGCTGGGACGCCTGCCTCTGCAGGAATTTGGGGTATGTGAGTCTTCCAGCGGTGATGGGGGTGGCAGAGAAACCTCTGTCATGGTGCCTAGCGAGTCAGGGGGAGCGACAGTCTCCTTCTGTGGAGCCATCGGTGGCAGCTGCTTCCCCCTTCATTGTCGTCAAGGGACCTAGAGAGAAATATAGAGGCGACTGCAATGGCAGGGGTGGGGGGTACACGTGGCCCTTGATGGCACTGATCTGGGAGGTGACAGCACGTTAACTGAAAAGGCGGGTCCAGTGGGTTCCTGTGTCCGAGAAGGGCCATATTGCTCCAGGAAGCGGGGAAGGAGATCTAGGACCACTGCGGGTGCTTGCTGCAGCTTCCCCTTCCCCTGCGTCATCCTGCCACCGCTGCAATCATGTTCTCTCGAGTTGTAGGCTCTATGTATACTCGGTGGGATGGCTGGCTGCTAGGGCTCTTAAGGCTGCTTGTGCTGAGGCGTGATCTGAGCGTCTGACAGATCATGTGCCTTTTGTAGAAGCTGTGGGGCTCGCTGCTGTGAAGTCTTCTGTGCCTGCGGTGTGAGCTGCTCCAGCTTCTGCCCCTGCTGTTCCTGCAGCATTCTTTTGCTGCCGCTGTGTGCTGAGCTGATGTGGGGCCCGATCGCAGCGTTTGTGAGGCAGGAGGGGTCATTTTCGGTGTGAAGAGAGGATGTTCACACTGGCTTGATGATGTGCTGACATGTACTCCTGGTGTTCTCTGTGCTGAAAGGCTGCAGAGGGCATTCCCGGCACAGAAGAGAGGTTCCCCAGTTGGGTGTGGTAATGCACCGATGCATGTTTTGTGCTACCATGGTGCCAACCAGTGGCCGTGGAGTAGGCAGAGTCCAGTTGAGAGGAGGAGTTTCTAGCGCCATGGGGATCAGGCTGAGACACGCTACATGGTAGGATGCTGGCTGCGCCTGAAATAGTAGAGGCAGCAGGTCGGGTTGGGGCAGGCCGGGACACCGATGCTTGGGCCACCTCAAGGGGTCTCCCAACGGGCCGGGCCAGGCCAGGGATGGCCTTGTTGGGTACATCCCATGCTGTGGCAGCATGTTTTTTCACAGTATATTTCTTCTCTCAATGCTGCTGCTGCTTGGTGATTTGGGAAGTTGTGGACTCTGGCAGCAGATCCAGGGAGACTCCAGCAGTAAGTGATTTGGTGAAGTGACAGAGGGCATGGCTTCATGATCATTGGGCCCGTGGGGACATGTAGGCACCGTGAGGGCAGTCTTCCATGTGGTGACTCGCCCCCAAGCACCGGACACAGCGATCATGTGTTGGTGCTATTCGTTTTCTGGCTGCACTTTGGGCATTTTTTTGAAACCTGGTTTGGAGTTCATTATAATCTTCTTCTTGTTCACATTGTTGAAAAGGTATGTTAGAGCTGAGATTTTCATCCTTGCTGGCAAGGCAGAAAAAGTAAAACTGGGCTAGGTAGGAGCAGGCTCGGAGGTAGGGTCACCTTAGCACATGAAACATAGAAACAGAGAAACATGATGACAGAAAAAGACCACATGGCCTATCTAGTCTGTCCTTCCACAGGCTTGCTTTTCTGAGCTCTGAGAGATCATAAACAAGCATTTATACTCCTATTTATTGACATTTCGGCAGCATTTGATAGTGTTCATCACACTATAATGCTTAATAACCTGAAACAAATAGGAATAAATACCACTGTACACAAATGGTTCACCTCTTATCTAAACAACAGAACGCAAAATGTAAGAATAGGCAACCAAACATCAACCATTTATAAACAAGAAATTGGACTCCCACAAGGCTCTGCGCTATCAGCCCTCCTGTTCAATATTTACATAAAACCAGTCTGCAATATTTTTAAAAAATTCGGAGTATACTATCATCTATATGCAGATGATATTATGATGTACATCCCTTTCACAATCCCTAACTTACCAATAAAACAACTATCAGATTGTTTCAATGAAATAACAACCTGGCTAAAAGCTCAAAACCTCCACATTAATCATTCAAAAACAGAAGTCCTAATTGTAACAAAAAACCAATCATATATCCCTCCAACCCACATAACAATACAAAATTATGACATTAAAATAAAGAACGAAATAAGATACCTAGGTGTTATATTAGACACACATCTGACGATGACTACTCATATCAGAAACACTATAAAGAAAATATATTTTAAACTCAAAATACTTAAACAACTTCGCCCATTAGTACACCTACAAGACTTCATTAATATATTCCAGGCTACAATAACCCCGCACTTTGATTTTGCTAACCTAATTCTTTTAGGAATAACGAAACAAAACATCAAAAGAATCCAACTAGCACAAAACGCCGCAGCTAGAATTATAATGAAAGCACACTCATTCCAGCACATAACACCAATACTAGCTTCCCTTCACTGGTTGCCAATTCAAAGCAGGATAATATATAAAACTACAATAACTACATTTAAAGCCTTAAATCACATGGCTCCAATCCCACTAAGCAACCTAATCAGTATGGAATCTCAAAAAACTACGCATAGAAAAGGACACTCAAATAAACTAAATTCTCCTCATGATTTCATAAAAGCAAATAAATTAACTAATAACAGAGCTTTTTCTCATGCAGCCCCATCCACATGGAATTCCCTTCCAGAGGACCTACGATCTATAAACGAAATTATGGAACTCCGTAAAAAACTAAAAACCTACCTATTCTCCATGCACTACGGCAACATAGATAATCCCTTGAAACACTCCGATAAAGGCTAAAATCACCTGACTGAGTAATACTAAATCCAACAACTTAACAGAAAAACCACTGAACTAAAAACTCTATGAATCAACCCTAAAGTACCTACAACTTGTATTTGTATATAGTTTATTGTACATAGTTTACATACATAGTACATAGTTTATTGTACATAGTTTACAAGCCAGTTATGCTGTTATGTATTAGCTCATGCTGTTAACCATTATATTGTTTATTGTTACAAAATGTTTGATGTAAAACCAAGCTCTTGCTTTGTGGATTTTGTTTTGTTGTGAACCGCAACTGAACTCTGGAAGATGCGGGATATAAATGATTGTTAAATAAATAAAATAAATAAATCACTTCTGTCCATGGCGCCGTCAGATGACGTCAGCAGGTGTGACTGACTCATCCTGCTTGTCCATGGAGAACCACAGTTTTTTATTGCAATACTGGTCTTCAGCATGGGAGCTCACAGAGGCATATATTACACTATACTGCTGTGCCAATTAATCCATTTTTCTCAAGTAGCAAGCAGACGTTTCATTGCTTTTACTGGACTGGTTTCAATATTGAGTGAACAGCAGTTGCACTCTCCATACAGGAGAGGGAGTCCACATTTATACTGAGTGCACTGTGCTATTCAGAATAGAGAGTATAGAAACCAGCAGTCTTCTCTGGCTCCTTTGGGCTTCCCACTCGGTCAGACCCAGGACTGGGATCTGGCACCATAAGCCTTTTGTTCACAATCACCTGGGGATTGCTTTCTCATTTTATAACTTTTCCTAGCTCACTCAGCCCTTGACCAGGGGCCATGTAACAGGCTTCCTTCCAGAATCCTGCAATTGTGGGTCATAAATCCAACCAATAGGTGGCACTGTTGTGCAGTGACTAAAACTCCCAACCCCAAAGGACTGTGAGGTCTGTGTCTAAAGCAGTGATGGCTAACCTTTTTGAGCCCAAGTGCCCAAACTGCCGCACAAAACCAAAGAATTTCCTCAAAGTGCCAGCACGTCATTTGCATAAGTGGTCTTATTTGCATAAATATTTGCATAATGTTACCATACACTAACTTTTAGTAAACATGTCTCTTAATGAGTGTATGGATAAAGAAAGACTAAAAGATTTCTACATTACTATAATCCAGTGCCAACCGCCAGGCACATTAGGAACTACTACAAACGCTGCCCATTTAGAACCCATAGCAAACCCGCCGTATCCTGACAGCATTACCAGGACTCACAAAGCACCATACCCTACCTATCAAAAGGCAACACTGCAAATATTAAACCAATACATTTCAGTGAATACTGGGGAAAGAGAACAAGTGGCAACGTCAAATAGGAATTTCCTCTTGTACCAAACAAAGCGCAGATGTTAATGATGCACATTTCCCAGAGCTGACATATTCCAGTTAATAAATTCAAAATAAAGAGATATCTTTCTACCTTTTGTGCATTTTTTTTCAGTTGCAATTGGTCCAGCCATTTTCTTCTGGTTTCTTCATGTTTTCTGCTAACTCTCCATCGTCTGCTGTCCATTTGTCCTTTCTTCTCTCTTCTAGTTTTTTTTCCATTCTCTCTCTCTCTACATCTGCTTTAACATACTAATCTTTCTCCTTTTGCTCTTTCCTCATTCCTATTTCATCCACACAAATTTTACCCCTCCATCCTCCATCCTCAATCCCCAATTACTCTCCCAATACCTGGCCAATTGTAGATTTTTCATCCCTCCTACACAAAATATTTTTCCCCTCTCCATTTTACTCTCCCAGCCCCATCCCATTCTAATCCTCCCCCAACATCAGCTCCCTTCTAGTTCCAGTCCCACCCAGCATCCATTCCCTTCTTCAAGCCCCCCACTTCCCCTCAGCCCATTTCCATTCCAAGCCCCGTCCCCATCAGCTATTTGCAGTTCAAGCCCCCCACTTCCCCTCAGCCCATTTCCATTCCAAGCCCCATCCCCAACAGCTATTTGCAGTTCAAGCCCCCTTCCACTCAGCCCATTTCCAGTCCTAGCAACCCCCCCAACCCATTACCAGTCCTAGCCCCCGATAGCCCACTCCCAGTCCTAATCCCACCAGCCCATTTCCAGTCCTAACCTCCCCATCAGCCCACTCCCAGTCCTAATCCCCCATCACTCAATTTTTTGTTTTAGCCCCCCCACCGCCCATCACAACACCCAACCCCCCCCAGCGCCCATCACCACTCCTAACCCCCCCAGCCCAGCCCAGCCTATCACCACTCCTAACCCCCCAGCCAGCCCAGTGCCCATCACCACTCCTAACCCCCCCAGCCAGCCCTCTGTCCATCACAACTCATAAACCCCCCAGCCCAGTGCCCATCACCACTCCTAACCCCCCCAGCCCAGTGCCCATCACCACTCCTAAACCCCCCCCACCCCAGCACATCACTACTCCTAACACCCCCCAGCCCAGCCAAGCCCAGCCCAGCCCATCACTACTCCTTCCCCCCCCCAGCCCAGCCCAGCCCATCACCACTCCTAACCCCAGCCCAGCCCAGCCCAGCCCATCACCACTCCTAACCCCCCCAGCCCAGCCCAGCCCATCACCACTCCTAACCCCCCCCAGCCCAGCCCATCACCACTCCTAACCCCCCCTCCCGCCCATCACCACTCCTAACCCCCCCCCAGCCCAGCCCATCACCACTCCTAACCCCCACCCCCCCCAGCCCAGGCCAGCCCAGGGAAAATTAAAAAAAAAAAGAAAACCTGTCTGCTGCCGCTGTCGGGGCCGCCGCGGCAGAATCGAGCGTGCCGCGGGGCCCCCCTGTACCCGGCAGATCCTGCCCTCCCCGTAGCAGCTCTCTCTTTGGAGCTACAGTCAGACGCGCCGGCTTGCAGAGCGCGAAGGGAAGAGTTTCCCTTTCGCGACTCCGTTAAGCCCCCGTGGGCTTAACGGAGTCGCGAAAGGGAAACTCTTCCCTTCGCGCTCTGCAAGCCGGCGCGTCTGACTGTAGCTCCAAAGAGAGAGAGCTGCTCCGGGGTGGGCTGGATCTGCCGGGTACAGGGGGGCCCCGCGGCACGCTCGATTCTGCCGCGGAGGCCCCGACAGCGGCAGCAGACAGGGTTTTTTTTTTTTTTTTCGATTGCGGACCTTCCCGCGTGCCAGCTGCAAGGCCTTCGCGTGCCACAGCTGGCACGCGTGCCATAGGTTCGCCATCGCTGGTCTAAAGCATCCTCAGTCAGAAGACCTGACCCAGAAATTAAACTAGACTGTCCTCAAATGTTGCACTTTTTAAGATGTGTTAAAATGATTTGTTGATGGAGTAATTAGAAAGCTTATTTTCTGATCACAAGAAAAGTTATCCTTTTTTTTTTCTTTTCAAATGTCTCTAATCCAAATGCAATGGCTGGAATTGCCTTCCTGTCTGTAGCATGTGCTCTGCAAGTTCCCTTACCACTGGGTGGTTAATGACCTGCATCTTGTTTGTTGCTTAGGTAAGGGTGGCAGCTCCATGGATGACCACCCTGAATAGTGCCTGTGGGGTTATCGACCAGGGGTTCCTAGTATGTGCAGACAAGGGAACACGCTCTCTGTACACCTTGTTGCTTGAAACTGAGCAGGAGATGAAAGAGATCCCGTTGCAGGTGAGGACTTGAACAAACAACAAATTCATGCCTTTTGAATTTTTATCATTTTTAAAGAAAAGTACAGGTTTTTTTCAGTTTAAAGTTTATTAAAAAAACAAAACATCACACGACTTCATTACAGAACAATAAACCGTATCTGCTTCAAAAACCTTTCTGTATTTCCATTATTACAATGCTACAACAGTTCACCCCAAGTTCTTTTTAATTAACTTTTTTTCTTTTTTAAGAAAGAAAAAGTTGATGCAAAAGAACGTTGGGTGGAGTTATTGGTTTCCATTACCTGACTATGTTAAATTTAACTCTGAGCAAGTTAAGGCACCTCCTTGACTGAATTTTCCATACTAAACCATGACTCTTTTAAGCTAAAACCAGTCTTAGTTGACAGGGCCGCTGGGCTGCTAGGTTTGCTTCTGTTAGATTCAGAATTCTCAGGTTGCTGAAGTCTCACAATAAGCGAGAGTGCCTATTGTCGAGGGTGTGTCCAGCTGTCTATCTGTATACAAGGCGCATACAGTGAGTTCTGTGTATGTACAATGGTGCATGGCACAGGTAAGACCATGCAGAAGTAGGCAGATACCACCGCTGTGGGAGGAGGCCTCGGTGGCTGTCAGCATGTCCCCAGGCCAGGGAAGGATGTAAAAGAGAGAGCAGGTGAGCGGGTTTGCAAAACACACCTTTGAGCAGTGCTTAGAGTATGCACTTTCCAGTCTGTTTTGCTCTTTTATTGGATTCTTTGTAGGTTGTGATCCTAGAGATTAAACGAGATTTTAGATTTTTTTTAGAGATGTTCTAGATAAACTTGTGAGAGCAAATAGAAAGTCAAAGGGGTCATTGTTAGGCATTTCTTACCCTGGTCTTGTGAAACATATCACTGATTGCAAAGCATCTAGTCTTCATCAGGACCACAACAAGGCTTCTCTTCTGAACTTTCTATAGCAGTGGAAGTGTCGTTTCTGAAAAGAGAAAATACCTGTCACTTTGCTGCTTTCCTTCTCCAGACCCTTGACTTGGAATTTGCTCCTGATACCGAGCTGCGGATCATCACCACACAACCCAATCCTGCCACTGCTTCCAGATCCCAGTTCTTCCTGCAGATTTCCCCAAACCACTTCATCCTGCTGCAATACAGAGATGGGCTCTTCAGCCCCCTCCGGGACTTCCACCAGGTACCTTTACACACGGACTCATTTTGTTTATTTATAGCTATTTAGCCTTCATGTCTCATCTTAAAGTGAGTTACAGTCTCTTAAAAATCTGTTCACATAGGTGTAAAATAATCCGATATCACAACATAAAAGCTAATCATCAATATATCAGAATTCAAAACTGAATCTAGGCTGGAAGCTCTCTCTCTCTCTCTCTGTAGCTCAGTACTTTCCAAATTTTTATCCCGTATGACCCCATTTTAACAACTGAAAAGTCATGTGACCCCCAGGTGATGAAACCAAACTGGCATATCTCCAGCCTCTTTCCCCTCCCTCTACTCATCTAAAGCAGGAAGGCAGCAGCAGTCCGCACAGGATCCCTTGTGTCAGTGTGCAGTATGTATTTATAGATCCCAGTACTCGGCATGCATTTCCAGCCTAACAGGAAGCTTACCCAGGAGGGGCAAGGGCCCATGATGTTCACTGGAGCACAGGCCACATGCTGACTGGTGACTTAGCGTAGGTCACAGTGGAAGACCAGAGAGATGGGGAAATGGCCATATTTTTGTGACCCCATCCACTGATGATGTGACCCCAAGTTTGGGAAGTACTGCTTTAGATAGCAATTTGTTATAACTTGTAAATAATTATTACCTATTCTGTAACTATTTTAGCTCGCACTAATGGCCGTTAGTGTGCACTGACTATAGGAACAAAGGGGGCTGCCCGACACACTGAGCTTTGGTAGTGATAGCCCTTCGTTTCTCACATCTAAAAACTAGATTTTAATTTGTAAGCCTCTGATGTTACTTGAAGGGTGGTATAGAAAGATTTAACGGTGTTACCACTCGGGGCATCCATATGTAGTCTTGTTGAAAGCAAAGCTAACACTAGCATGGGCAACAAAACCCAGCCGTAAGCAAAATATAGGTTATTTATTTACACAGTTAAGATTATTCTGATGAGTCATTTTTATTTAAACGGTATACGTTTTTTTTCTGTCTAAAATTCAGCGTGCAAAGTATATATAGTGCTGGGACATGGCGTGCTTTGTTCGGATGATGTAAAATTAAGGTTTTGTGATGCTTAAGTTTGTCCTCAGACCATTGCAAAGAATCTGAGCATGTGGCAGGGTCATTGCAGTCTGCACCACTGTTTCATAGGCGTGTAGAAACCTTCCGATTACCACAAGAAGTGCAGGCAGCGTTACCTTTCTCTTTCCGCACGGAATCACTGTGTTCTGCTTTCTTTTCTCAATAGACTGCTTTGGTAAACTTTGCTACCGTTGCAGAGAAGACTGTGGTTGCTGTTCTCCACTGCAAGAATGATCCAGTGAGTATTGGAGTTTTGCACTGGCATGAGCTTTGGGTGTTCAGTGCAGCTTATGTAGCCAGGAGGATGGGGCTTTCAGCGCAGCCTGTGGAACTCATTAGAGGAGGGATGACGTTCAGCATCGTGTCTCTAGCTCTGACCTGGACCGAGCAAGGAGAGGATGAAGGGTGCTCGCTTTGCATCTAAGCTGCAACTGTTCTTCAGGAGAATTGGGGAGTGCCCAGCTGTGGAATTTGGATCTGTTTTAGGAGTTGGGAAGGGGGAGGGATGCCCAGAGGAGCATCTGAAGCTCTAATCCTGAACCGTCTTAGTGGTGGTTGGACTTGATTTTATAGTATTAGTGTCCTTGTCTTGTTTTAGGTTCAGCAGTCTAGATCTCCTGAGAGTGTGACAGAACAGCCCAGTGCCAAGGTATGTAAAGAATGGAGCTGGCAGAACTGCTGCCTTCACCTCCCAGCAATCACGAAAAGAGACTTGACCTTCCCTTGCTTGTGGGATAATGCTGACTCTGAAATTGCCAAACCCATTCATAAAAAAGCAAAGCTTAGAGGGTGTAGCTAGTTTTGGTTTCAGTGGTAGCCCACAGTGATAAAGTCTTTGTATTGGGGCTTAATTTGTAGACAAAAAAAGGAGTGGAACTGTGGGTGGGGCCAGAAGTGACCTGTGGGGCTGGGGCTGAAAGTGTTTGTATAGTTTATTCACCAATGCTGTAAATAAAAGTATCTGCTTAGGTTAGGCCTGCTATCAGGCCCACTATCAGCCCATTACCAGTCCTCCCCCCCCCCCAACCCAGTATAAGCCCATTTCCAGTCACAGCTCCCCTCATCCCAGCATTGGCCCTCCTTCAGTACCAGCCTCTTCACCACTACTCGAGTGCCCCAGCCCCTTTCCAGTCCCTCCCTTCCTCATCCTACTTCAGCCTCCTAGTCCTAGGCTCCAACCCCCATCAGATCTGTCTATTAGCCACCTCTTACCACCACATCACTTGCAGCCAGCTACCTCCTCTCTAGCTCTCCCTGCCTGTTCCTGTTTGCTCTTGTGACTCTGTTGTTCAGAGAGCAGCCTGTCCACGGCCTTTTTAGTAAAGCAGAAAGTGCTTAGTTTGCTTTACCAACATACTGTGGCTGGCGGCTTCAGTACAGCTGTGGGAGCAGATGAAAATGCCCCTTCGGCTGTGTTAAGTGTTAATACGGCTGCAGCAGCACAGAGCGGGGAGAGGAGGTGAGACAACGGAATCTATATTTCCTCCCAGGCCTTGACAAATAGAGTTTGTATTAAGGAGCCAATCCAAAATCTTAGGAGCCAGTGGCTGCGACTTCCTTGGGCCTTCCCACCCCCATTGCCTCCACCCTCCACTGACATTCCATTTGCAAACCCATTCATGTCTGGGGAGGATGAAAGTGCTTTTTTGAAGAGACGATAGTGTGTATTACTATGGTAGTAGGGGTTGTATGTGGCATCTTTAGATAGAAATATGTAGAAAGTATTTGTGCTTGTGTGGTTTGTCCGTCTGCATGGGATTTATTTATTTACATTCTCTTATATACTGCGTTATTCTGCATCAGTGCCGTTTACATTGAACAAACTGAAATTACATTGAACAGGGCTTTATAACTTGGAGATAACTATTTTACAGGGAACATGGGCTATGGAGGGTTAAGTGACTTGCCCAAGACCACAAGGAGCACCTGTGGGACTAGAAACCCCAGTCCTTCCAGCCCAAGGTTGCTGTCCTCTAGTAGGATTTGAACCCCCGACCTTCCGGCCTGAAGTACCTTGCCCCAACCACTAGGCTACTCCTCCACTCCATGCGGTGATAGATGCGGTGATGGATGCTGTTGTATGGCTTGGGTGCAGGGCTGTGGTGTGTGTGTGGTGTGGAGTTAAGGGGCCAATATGAGTGTGTGTGTGCGCCTGTGTGTGGGTCTATGGTGCGGAGGTGGGGTGCCTGTGCACCTCTTGTATGGACGGTGGGGGGTGTGTGTGTGTGTGTTCTGGGAGAGGGATGTACCTTTTTGGCATATATACATGCATTCTTCCCTTTTGTCCCTTTAGTCATCCTTTTTAACCTTCAACAATCCTGCACTCTTCCTGCCCCCCCCCCCCCATGCTCTTTTCCCCTTCCAGACTCTCTCGCCTTTCCTTAGCACTCCCACCCACTATCTTCCATTACACCATCCTCCTTTTTTTTTTTTTTTTTTAAATCTACTGCCCTTTTAAACTTTTGCTGCCTCACTCCCTTCCCCCCCCCCCCCACCATCTAATCTTTTCAACAGACCTTGGACCTGGCTGTCTTCTGCCAGCCAGCAGACTACTGCCTTCCAGACTTTCCCCTCCTGTCCTGTCTGCGGGGATCGATTTTCCACAGGCAGACAGAAGAGACTTTTTCTGCAATTCCTCCTCCTCCTGCCCACGGGAGATGGGATCCCTGCGGGCAGCCTGTTGCCTCTGAGCCTCGCCCTCCTGCCCGCAGGGATCGATCTCCCGCAGGTAGACAGGAGGGGCTTTTGCTGCTTTCGCATGCAAAAGCCCCTGTTGCCTGTGAGCCACATATCCTGCCTGTGGGGATCCGATCTCCTGTGAGCAGAAGAGAAGGAGGAATCGTGGCAAAAGCCTCTCCTCTCTGCCCATTGGAGATCGGATCCCTGCAGATGGGCAGACAGAAAGGGGTCTCTTTCTTGTCATTCCTCCAGTCCAGAGATGTGGGTTATCATGCCTCTCCAACTGCTTGGGGGCTGAGTATGCCAAGTCTTGATTACATCAACCTACATAGGCAGCTGGCACTGCCTACCAGCCTCAGTATTCTCAGTCTCCAGGCAGCTTGAGAGGTGTGATTTCTGTGTGTCTGGATGCCACTGAAGAGTCACAACTTGGGGGGGGGGGGGTAAAGAAGAGAATTACAAGATGAGAAGAGAGATCAGTTTGAGGTTTGGAAATTTGGGGGCAGTGACTCTTTAAATTTATTCTTCAACAAAAGGAAAAAAAAAAGCTAGGGTAATCAGCATTTTTACTCTGAGCTCCAATTGAACTGCAACGGCTCCCAGTCGAGTGGATGAGGAGCTTGCTGGCAGATGCACCAATGGTAGTCCCCTGTACACTGAAAAGGCTTCCTACCACTGCTGGATCCATGACAGCCAGCCTGGGGAGGTGAGCAGCGCATTGGCAATGTCATCGAAATGGCAGCCATCTCACGTTTCCTGTCGTCAAGGCTCCAGGTCTGCAGTTCTCTATAGCAGAGGCAACAGCCAGGTGAGTGTGCGGAGCTTTGAAGGGCGATTGGAGGCATGTGGCTTAGAAGCCATCTGCCGTCGAACCAAGGAGCATTTGGAGGCGGCACCATTTTGTAAGCCACCGAAGCACTTCAGTGCAGTGGGGGACTCTCTGGGCAGTGTGGGATCTGGACTTGGGGGGGGGGGGGGGGCATTCTTCACTTGTTGTTTTTGTTGCGTACTCGAGATGTTTGGGGCAGTGATCAGAAGCATACTAATGCTGGCGAAGACCACATGTTTAGCCTGTGACTCCTGTCGGAGCTCTTTTTCCACCATGGAGGAAGGCTTGTTGGGGGTGGAAAGACTGGCAAAGCAGCTGTGGGGGCATCCTTTGGAGGGTCAGACTCCTGCTGAAGCAAAGTGGTTTTGGTGGGATGGCAACCAGTTTAGAAGTGTCAGACAGCCCTACTCCACAGATAGCTGAGGCCCATGAGAGTGTTTGCTTGTCACCCAGGCCTTTACTTCTAAGGATCTGCCCTCAGAGACTGAACTGGAGGCCTTTTTGCCGAGTTTGTACTTCTCATGCGTAAAGTCTTCTGCCTGGGGCAGAGCTTGGAGGAGGCCACCTCAGGGTTGAAGGAGAGAGCTAAGAAGAGTGGGTTACCCAACACCCTATTAGGAAATCAGGCAGTGAACACGTTCTTACCAGGAGGTATATGCACAGTGGCCGTTGGAAGATACTGGCTCCATGGATTCAGAGGACCCAGGAACAGGGGTAGATCCGTGGGGTAGAGTCAGCGACTGCAGAGCTGGAGGAGGGCGAGATCTCACAAGGTGAGGACCCCCATATAGTGCGAGTGTTCCACAGGGAGGAATTAGCTGCATTGATCGCCCATTCCCTGGTGGTGCTGAATGTGTCTCAGGGAGCAACACCAGATGAAGAACCCTGAACGATCCCCTGTTCAAGTAGTAAGGAAGACTCAGATGGTGTTTCCAGCTCATAGAGTGATTAAGCAAATGCTCCTAGATGAGTGGGAGGTCCCGGAAGAAGGCCTGAAGGGTTACACGTACTATGGCACAGCTATACCTATTGCTGGAGCAGGAAAAGGAGCTGCTCCGATCGCCCAAGGTGGATGCATTGGTGTTGTCGATCACTAAGAAGACCATGATTCTGGTGGAGGGCAGTGCAGCCCTCAAGGATGTGCAGGATCGGAAGCTGGAGACCTTGCTCAAGCAAGCATTTGATATTAATGCCCTGTACTTTGCAGGCATCCATCTGTGGAGCCTATGTGGCCAGGGCATGTTTGCAATGGGTGCAGAGTGTGCTTGAAGGTGACTGGGTGTCGCAGTGGACGTTGGTGGAGATAGCTATGCTGGAGTCTGGTGCAGCTTACCTGGCAGATACATTTTATGATCTGATTCAAGGGTTGTCCAAGAGCATGGCCTCAGTGGTGATGGCACGTAGATTTCTATGGTTGAGAAATTGGTTGGCAGATGTATTGCCCAAGACTCGCTTGAGTAAGCTCCCCTTCAAGGACAAGCTCTTGTTCAGGGAAGCATTGGATAAGTTAGTGAAGGACTTTGGGGAGTCAAAAGGAGGTAGCCTTCCCGAGGACAAACAGAAACCAGGTAGATCATCGGCCCTGGTCAGGGGTCAGGCCCGGGATTTTCATCACTTCAGAGCGGTTTGGTTTGTCCCCATCAGAGAGACCGTTCCCTCCTGGGAACCGGTAGAGGTTTTTACACGGCTTCCTTTGCAACAGCTAAAAAGCCACAATGAAACTGGGGCCCGGGATAGCGTGATTTCCTGTGTGGGGGCGGTCGTCGTTTGCCGGATTCCGCTTGGCTCCAGCTCATGTCCGATCAGTGGGTGTTGGAGGTAATCTGGGAGGAGTACATGCTCGACTTTGCCTGACATCTCGTGGATGCCTTTGTAAGGTCACCCTGTAAGGTGCCTCAAAAGGTAACGACAGTGCAGGACACACTGCTGCAACTTCAGCAGTTGGACGCAGTAGCGGAGGTCCCCTCTGACCAGTGCAGCTGTGGTCGATACTCCATATACTTCATGGTTCCTGAAAAGGATGGAACGTTTCGGTCCATTTTGGATTTCAAGTGTGTAAATCGCTGCCTGAGGGTGCCCTGCTTTCACATGGAGACATGGTCTGTCATAGTGGCCATGAGAGTGGATGAGTTCTTACGGCTCTAGATCTGACTGAGGCGTACCTGCATTTACCAATTCAATCTGAGCATCAGCGTTTTCTGCAGTTTGCGGTGCCAATAGGGCACTTCAGTTCTGGGCGTAACCTTTTGAACTGCCTACCACACCACAGATATTCACCAAGGTCATGGTGGCGATCGTAGCTGCGTTCCGTCGGGAAGTGATCCTGGTACGTTCCTACCTAAATGATTGGCTGGTATGGGCAAAGTCCCAGAAGAGCAGAAGGGCTACAGACCTCGTAATCTACTGCAGCGGCTCGGCTGGGTGGTCAATTTTGTCAAAAGCAGCCGACTCAGGATTTGGTATACTTGGTGACCATGTTCTGGACAGACAGGGGGCAGGTGTCCTTGACAGGAGACAGGGTGAAGACCCTGCAGAGTCAGGTCCAGCAGTTTCTCTGGATGGTGGCCCTAATGGCCTGGCTTTATCTTCAGTTATTGGAGCCAATGGTGCCATCTATTGAGTTGGTGCCTTTGGCACCGGCCCACATGCGGCTGTTACAGAGGGCTCTGCTTTGGAGGAAGTTGATGTGTCCCTTATCCACCCGGGTAGCTCTCTGGTGGTGGCTGTGCTTGGACAAGCTGTTAGCAGGAATGCCCTTGAAACCGTCATGTGTTCCACTGACCACGGATGCCAGCCTCATAGGCTGGGGAGCACATTGCAAAGCCCAGGTAGCGCAGGTTTGTTGGACGCCGAAGGAAAGCTTGTGGCTCATCAATTGGTTGGAGATGAATGGTGTTCTTGGCCTTGAAGGTGTTTTGGCTATTCCTTCACAGGAAGGCAGTCGGGATATTCTCTGACAACACCACCATGATTGCATACATCAGTCAACAGGGAGGCAGAGGAAGCATGCAGTTATAGAATGAAGTGGTCCTTCTGTTGATGTGGGCGGAGATGAACTTGCAGGCAATCTCAGCCTTTCATGTGGCAGGCATGGAGAACGTGGCAACAAACTGCTTCAGTTGTGTTCACTTAGACCCCGGTGAATGGTCCCTCCACACGGCGGTGTTTGTGCAGCTTTTCTGCCGCGGGGGGATCTGATGACGACATTCGAGACAGCGAAGGTGGCTCGATTCTTTAGCAGGCGGAAGAGCGAATGTTGGAAGATCTGGACATATTAGTGCAGAGATGGCCCTCAGATGGGCTTCTGTATGTTTTTCCCCAATGGGCACTCATAGGACCAGAGGTGCAAAGGATCGGGCACATCAGGGACTGGTGGTACTTGTGGTTCTGAATTGGCTATGCTATGCAGATCTGGTGCGACTGATGGTGGACCGGCTGTGGCGATTGCTGACACAGTCTGACCTTCTCTCACAGGGTCCCATTCTAATGCCTCAGGTGGATCAATTCTCACTTATGGCATGGCTCTTGAGAAGGCTCAGCTGAGAAAGAGGTTACTCCACTCCGGTCATTGCAATATTGTTGAAGGCTCATGAGATCCACTTCTCTGTGGAGAGTGTTCGAAGAGTGGTGTTCGGAGCATGACTGTTGACCGCTGTTGGCTTTCTTGCCGGATATTCTAGCCTTTCTAGTCGGGGTTGGAGACAAGTTTGCATGCAACTCACTTTGATTGCATGTAGCGATGCTAGCTTGTTGTTGTGGACAAATCCAGGGTCTGTCCCAGGTGCGGTGTGTGTCCTCAGAGCGTTGAAGCAGGTTCGTCCACCAGCCAGATCGCTGGTCCCTCCTTGGGACCTGAATTTAGTATTGTCAGTATGTGATGTCCTTTGAGCTGGTGGGGGCTTCCACCTTGAAAGATTTGACGTTGAAGATGGTGTGTTTGGTGGCAATTTGTTCAGCCAAACTGATGTCAGAGCTGCAGGCGTTGTTGTGTCGAGAGCCATTTCTTTCCATAACAAAGGAGAAGGTAGTATTACGTTCAGTGCCCTCCTTTCTCCCTAAGGTGGTCTCGGTGTTTCATCTCAATCAGCTGGTGACTCTCCCAGTGTTCTCGGAAGCAGGGACTATGTTGGAGGAGCACCAACTACACTTGCTGGATGTTCGCTGGGTGCTATTTGAAATGCAGTGAGCTATTTCGGAAGTCAGATCATTTGTTTGTCTTTTTTGAGGGGCTGTATAAGAATGAAGCAGCTTTGAAGGCGTCTATTTCCAGTTAGATGTGGGAGGCTATTGCCTCCGCCTACTTGTTGAAGCATAGAGAATTGGCCAAAGGGGCTACAGGCACATTCGGCCAGGGTGCATGTGGCATCATGGGGGAGGCTAGCCTGGTTCCATCACTGGATATCTGTAGGGGTGGCAACTTGGTCATCATTGCATATCTTTTGTGAAGCATTACCTCCTTGATGTGCAGGTGGAGGGGAGACGTGTGGTTCGGATAGGCGGTGATTCAGGTCTGGCTTGCGGGACCCTCCGGAGGTTGATACTACTATGGTACATCCCACATGTCTGGACTGGATTGGACTGGAGGGACGATAAGAGGTGAAAGTAGGTCTTACCTGTTATTCACTTTCCTTGAGTCCCTCCATTCCACTCCAGGACCCTCCTGCTGACGTGTTGATAGCATGATGGTGATCCTGGTTCTGAAGAGTACATCAAATGGATCAGTAGGCTGGGTAGGAGTGTGGCGCCATCTGATTTGCCAGCAACCCCCGCCCCCCCTCCCAAAAAAAAATGACAATGACGACAAAAAACAACAACCAATAAAATAGAGTTGAAGAAAAGAAAACTTACCTTAACTGGGTATCTGGATGGGAAGAAACATGTTTGGGGAAATTTATAGTTTTTAATTGGCTGGTTCTTATTTGTTGCTCTTTGGAGTCTGCTTTGTCAATAGAGTACAGAGGCAGGTAGGTGGTGCCAGCTGCCTACGTAGGGTGGTGTAGGCATACTCAGTTTCCAAGCTGCTAGTGAGGTGTGATAACCCACATGTCTGGACCGGACTGGAGGGACTCGGGGAAAGCCACTTAGCAGGTAAGACCTAATTTCACCATTCTGTGCCTCCAATCATGCATTTGTTTGTGTGTGCATAGGGAGGGGGTAAGATGGGATCCCCATGGGCGCCTGGTATTTTTCAAGCCCTGCTTCTGCCATCCCAAGAAGTGCTGGAATGCCATTCCACCCCAAATTAAGCCCTGCTTTGTATAGCAATAAAGCAACTGAAGAAGGAACCTAGGATTAAGTAGTACGTTAATATTCTTCTCCTGTCTATACTTTAGACAAGTCATTTGATAAAACATTTTCTGCATATAGAGCACCTTTTACACGTGGAAGTGGCTCTTGTGCACATGGATTTGGCTGCACAATTTTATAAGTACACACGCTGACAACACTGAGTGTGCTTCTATAACCACTGGGCCCAATGTTGGAAGCGACTCACGTGGTTAGCAGACCAGCATTAGCGCTGCTGAATATCTGTGGGCGCTGCTGCTGCTGCTGCACACCCTGATGCTAGCCAGTTAGCGTCGGGAAATTCCGGGGGCAGTGGAGCTGGTATGATATGGGGATAATTGGGCACCAGCGATATTCAGCCGCTGCCCAGTTATCCCTCGGCGGTGAAAGTCGGGCACAGTAAAGGCTGGCCTAGCTTTCACTACCAAAGCTAACTGGGCAGTGGCTGATTGTCGCCCCTGCTCTGTTAGCTTCCTGGCTATCTGGCTGACCCAAATATTCAGTGCCACTGGCTGGATATGGCCGCGGCATTCAGCATCTGGGTTTAGGGTTCACTGGTGACGGCTAGCCATTGTGATCACGCTAGCTGCCATCGCTGAATATCGGGCCCACTGTGTGTAGGCATTCCTGAGGCCATGGTATGGGTAGAGCAAGGCTGGAGTTCTGATGTGTGCACATATTTTCACGCATAGAATACATTTATTTAAGAACTTTCTGAACTGCTTACCGTATGCAATCCCAGGCGGTGTACTCTGGAACAGGCAAAGTAAACCCTTTGAGGCATTTGTGTGCTACTGAGGCAGCTTCTCGGTGCCTATTTTTTAAAGGTACATGGGCATTTTTCTTGCCTTTATAAGTTCGGCATCTTTTTGTTGCTTTGGCACCCTGTTCTGAAATTATCCCCATGTGAATTTATTTGCAGTAAACAGATTTTTGCTTAGAAAAGGAGATAACAATCGAAGTTGTGCGTTAATGTCATTTGTACCTCAGAGCAAGCTGTTGCACCATCTACAGCATCACCAGAAGCCCTTAATGGAAACGGATCTTTGAACAGAGGACTGAACTTTATTCTTTTTAAAATTAAAAACAAACAAACAAACAAAACAAAACTTGTCACCTCTGTGGTGCTATAGAGCACTAGTGCAGAGGGGATATTTTATCCTTCTAGTTGTCCCGGCCTCCCTTCAAGAGGCAGCTCTAAAGCTTCTGAAGCATGTTGAAATCCCGTCTGGAGGGACATTTCTCTATAGGTCCACATCACAAATTGTGTCTGTCTGTCTGTCTGTCCTGAGTGCTGGTCCAGCTTCACTGCCTAGAGTTACAAGTCGTGCACCTGGTTGTCTGCTGTTTGATGAAGAATAAATTGTTGAATGCTGTTTCATGACATGGAAGACCAACTGAGATACATAGTGGAAGGGGAGCAGCAAGAGGAATCTTAGGAGCCAGAGCAGTGCCTCCCCTCCCACTGTGATCTCTTTGTTTTTATCACCAGAAGCAACAGGAAAATTATTGGTCCTGGAGAATTTATTTTTCCTTTTTGTCCACCAGACCAGTCCAGTACACATGGGTTATGTCTGTCAGCCAGCAGATGGAGACAGAGGAAGCTCAAGAGCTGTGAGCTCTAGGCTGATGGGCACTGTGCAGCCCCTTGCTCTCCAGTATTTTCTGTGACAAAGCAATGGTGAAAAATCCCCCAACAATCGCCCTCTTTACGAGGATAGAATCCAGAGATTCAATCTGAGGAACCAAAATGTAAAGTAAACCCCCGCAGTCTGCTAATAAAAACAAAACCTAACAACCAAAGACAGCAGAAGCCTGGGATATTCTGGACTAGTCTCGTTGGACTCGAGGAAAGAAAGTTGGCAGCTAAGACAAAATTTATTAGTTGTATTCGCCTATAAGGTATCACATTTTTACAAAAAATTAAAAAAAAAAGGTTTCATGCCACCCCTCTAAATATCCATCTGATCACTCTCTCCGAAGCTTGTGCTTCATCTTCAGAAGGCTATCGGAGTTTCCCTTTATTTTTCTTATTCTGCTCCAGGAGTCCTTGGTGTGTCCGAATCAAACCTACAGCACTAATCTGTACTCGTCAGAGACTGGGCGCCGATTATTGGACACGGCCATCACCTTCAGCTTGGACCATAGTGGTGCCATACCTGAGCGGGTAAGCCGAGACATGTGCCTGTGCTAGATGCTGTCTGCTCCTCCAGTTAGGAGGTCTCGTTAAGTTTCAGAGACGAGATACAATGTCAGGCATGGAAGAGTGAGAAAACCACAAAGATGATGATGTTATGCTTTATAGGCGCATTTCACATAAGCAATGGCGCCTATTGGGAAGGTTTCATTTGGTTTCTTTTATTGGTTTGTTTTTTTATTTTTGTCTGTCCATACGCATCTGTTTGCACATACAAACAGATGCCTGCCCCCCACCGCTGCCATTGCAGCAGATCCGCAGGGCCATGGTATCTCCCCACTGCTACTCCCAACACTTCCCCCTCCCCCTTTGACTCCTCCCTCAACTCAAACCTTTTTTTTTTCCTGCAGTGACTGCAACAATAAATTAAAACGGCAATAACACATGCCACAATTCTGTCCATGCAGTCTTGAGCTCTTCCACATCCCCCTCCCCCAACACACATTTCCGTTTGCCGTGGAGGTGGGATGTTGAAGAATTCAAGGCGTTTGGGCTGAGAGGCTTCGCGACTGGCCGGCGTAGTCATGTGTTACAACAGGTTTTTTTTCATTGTGGCAGGTGCTGTGGGGAAAAAACAAAAGCTTTGAAAGGAGGTACTGGCCATAGGGGGGTGGAGAGGGGTGAGAGAGACAAAGTGATGCTGGACCTGGGGGAGGAGGGGAGTGGGGGAGTCTGCAAGCACAGCAAAGCGTAAACGTGTCATTGTGTTACATCGTAAGTGTGCACTTTTTAACTTGTTTATTCTAAAGCACTTGTAGCTGTTGAAATTAAATGCAGTGTGGAAAAGATCTTCTTAAGTTCAGTCAAATGATTTGTGTCTAATCCACAGTGAAAAGTAGAGATTGCACAGTTAAAGAAGGCTGGGACCAGTTGGTGATTCCAGGCCCTGTCACTGGCCAAAACCCCTCCTGCACCTGTCATTGCTGTTCACGTGGTTAGAAGGGTTGTCTTTTCCTGTGGTAGCATGGCAGAGAACCTGCGTGCATCCCTGAGCCCTGATTTCCCCCAGTTACACCTGTTGCTGTTCTCTTCCTTTGCAGGAGACCTAAGACATAGTTCCTTGCATTATCCCCTTGGTTATATATAACTGTTCCCCCATCAGAACCTGCCTTCCATTGCCCTAGTGTAGATGGAGGCACTGTCTCGATAAGGAACACCTGACGTGGTATCCGTAGAATATACAGACTTGAGGCTAATCTCCCCCATAACCAGGGATAGTATCTCAGTACATTATCTTTGTAAACAGGTGGTCATTTAGGATCATGAGACTTGGATATAAATATGAAAGATTTCTGTACGACTGTTATAAGAAGTCTGTCCCCTGGTTTCCTCTGGCAGCTCTACATCCAGGTATTTCTGAAGAAAGATGACTCCGTGGGGTACCGCATTTTGGTGCAGACAGAGGATCACACACTGCTCTTCTTGCAGCAGCCGGGTAAGCCAGAGATGTGAACTTGGCTGGCTCTCTATGCCTGGGGTAATTCATAACCCTCCCCCTTCCTGTGGGCCAAGCTGACGCTGACATCTTCCAGCCACATCAAACTCTGGGGGTTCAGGCATTCTGAATTGTGTAGAATTACTCCAGGAGTAGCTCTCTGACTAAGCCAGAGGAGTTATTAATTGATTACATTTGATTACTTCTCAGGAAACTGAGTATATCGAAGAGGTGCACAGTAAAATTGCTCACTTCAGTTACATGTCTCTGGCCTGTTGCTGCACCTAGCTGGGCTCAGAGGCAACTGTAGCTCATTGATTCACTCTGACCGAGAAACTGCAGGAGAGAGGGGTGGGCACTGGAGCGGGTCCTTAGAATCTTTTGATAGCAACTTAGCCTGTGGTAATATATTTGGGTTTTCTTGCCAACAAAATGCAGCAACTTTGCTTGGGTAAGCTTTGCCAACGTGTCTCAACTTAAGCAGGCTCCTATGTGTGTATGAACCCGTTTGCGAGAGAAGTCTGCGCATGTTGGGCATTTTGCACACTGTAGATATATGATCTGTTCTGCTGCCGTGGCTTGTAAGAATAAAATAGGTCATAGTGGCAGATAGTACATGCTAAGCTTTGGAAAACAAAGCTATATTTTATTATTTTTTTTTGTGATATTTTATTTTAATTGTATATATAGTCACCATTTTTAAAGAAAGGTTTGTGATGGTATTATTGGAAGGACTGGTCATAATTGGTCTGAATTTGTGCGTTCCTGGGTTTGATACTATCTAAAATGTGCCGTCACATATGTGGAGGTTGCAATGTACATAATTCTGTAAGTATTTTAGAAAAGGCTTTGCTAAACATGGAACCTTTCCTCGTTGTCTCTCCAGTCCAGTTGCGTGGGTTGTTTCCTCGTTGTCTCTCCAGTCCAGTTGCGTGGGTTCAGCTCTCACCAGCAGCTGGAGACTGAGCATGCAAAGTCTTGATGATGTCATGATACATAGGCATTCTGCACTGCCTACTAGGACCAGTATACTCAGTCTCCAGCAGGTGGTGAGCATACTCTGCATGCTCTGGACTCCATTGAAGGGCTTCAATTATGAAAAGAAAATAAAGTAGAAAATTATATAGGCTGAATTTGAACTAGGAGCAAATTTGACTTTTATACCATCAAAGAAAAAGAGAAGATAAGAGAGATATGGAGACCCCTTTTAAAATCACTGATCCCTTGAGTGGGAGGTGTGCCTGCTGTTGTGTGGGGCCTCACTGAACACCTGGCAGTTGACTGATTAACCAGGGCTGTTGGAACGGCCCGGTTTGGCACACAGGAATTACCTGGTGGTCCAGATTCCTTCACTATACCTTTTGCCCAAATTCTCTGTTGCTTGGTAGTCCAGGTCCCTTCCCTATACCTCTGCCCAAATTCTCCATTGCTCCGCCTGTGGTCAGCGAAACCTGGCTGCCTCAGGCTAGTTATTTTTTTTTTTCACTTTTTGCTGTGCCGCTGTTGAGGAGAAAAAAACAAAAAAAAGTAGAACCGAAGGCCATTTTGTGCAGAGTCATAGTCTGTGTCCAGCGCCGATGGTGACTACGGGCTGTTTTTGGCAGTTCCTGCTCCCATTTGCAGTATTAGGCAGTTGGTCATGCCTGAAGGGGTTTGGTGTGCTTTTGGTTTTGCTTTGGTTATTGCTATGCCGAAGGTAAAAGCAGTGTGCTTAGCATGTGGAAGCTGCTGGGGCACTCTGCTGTGGGCTTCTGCAGGGGGTGCGAACAGGAGGCTCGCTTTGCAGAGGAATCCTTGTCAAGGCAGAGATCTGTATCGGAGGATATTTTGCCTTTGGGTGATCAAATCAGCTCGCTGAATCTTTGTCCTTTGCTTTAGTGGAACCTGTGGTTTTGGTGGGAATGGCAGCCATTTTGGTTCAGGCCAGCTTCGCCAGTCCTGTAATTGGCTAGGCAGGATATTATATTTCAGATCCCTAGGGCCTCGGACAGGCAGGCATGACGGGTGTTTACTCCTGCTGGGTTGCCATTTTGCTTGATTTTGTCCTGCTCTTGCATCAGGCTTATCTCAGTTAGGCATGTCAAGCTGCCATTGCGAGCCCTGATCCTACCGTTGGATCTCAAGTCTAGTGCTGTCTGCCCTTTGAGCCCTTGGGCGCTGCCACCTTGAAGGATTTGACATTGAACATGGTTTTCCTGGTGGCTATCTAATCAGCAAGATGGATTTCGGTGCTTCAGGTATTGTCTTGTCAGGAACCCTTCTTGACACTCTCAAGAGAAAAGGTGATCTGTGACCTGTTCTTCCTTCCTGCCTAAAGTGATTTTGGCCTATCATCTTAATCAACTGGTTACTCTGCCAGTTTTTCTGGACCATGGCGAGAGTGAGGAGGATCGGCAGTTGCATTTATTGGATGTCCGGAGAGTTCTCCGCAAATATCTGAAATGGACCAATTCTTTTCATAAAGCAGACCACTTATTGTCCTCTTTGGAGATCCGCAGAAAGGGGAAGCGGGATCCAAGGCCTCGGTGGTTCTGGGAGGCAATTGCTTCAGCATGCGTAGTACTTTGCAAACGTCTTCTGAGATGGTTACGCGTGCATTCGACCAGGGCACAAGCGACCTTGTGGGAAGAGTGCAGGCTCGTACCTTCACTGGATATTTGTAGAGCGACAATGTGGTCCTCGCTACAGATGTTTGTTCGGCATTATCGCCTGGATGTGCAGGCCATGGGAGATATGAGATTTGGGTTTGCAGTGTTGCAGGCCAGGCTTGTGGGTTCTTCCCGTGCCTAGTACTGCTATGGTACATCCCATGCATCTGGACTGGACTGGAGGGTCAATAAGGAAGGTGAAATTAGACCACCTCTGCTAATTTGCTTTCCTTGAGTCCCTCCAGTCCAGTCCAGGACCCTCCCTTTGATCTATCAGTTTATTCCATATCGACTCCAGGCAGAGCAGAGTACATAGATCATGTGTTCTGGGTCATTATCAGCTTTCTCAGTAATTCCCAGTAACTCCAGGAGGTTACCTACACTGCAATGGAGTGCAGTGGCATCCACTCCGCAATAAATTGAATGACATGAATAAATTGGTGAAATTTTTAATGAGAAAATTCACATGTTTGTATTATGGTTCTGATGACTGTTAATTGTTGCTCTCAAAGTCTGTTTTGTCAATAAAATACTGGTCTTGGTAGGCGATGCAGAGTGCCTATGTATCACGACATCATCAGGACCTGGCATGCTCAGTTTCCAGCTGCTAGTGAGGGCCTGATGACCCTCTCCTCAAGATGATTGAAGGACCACATCATTTCCCTGTGGTTCCAACGCCCTAAGCTGTATGGTCTTGGCAAAGGGCTCTCCAGCCCAAGAGACTGGCATCCGTTGTCAGGAGGATCGAGGAGAAATCGTCCAGCGGCATGCCCTTCCTCAGATGACAGGTCTGCTGCCACCACCGCAGGCTGGACTGCACCATCAATGGTAGCGGGAGCCCACGCTCGAACTCTTGAGAACTCTGGGACCACCGAGTCAGCAAGGACTGCTGGAGCGGTCGCATGTCAGCACGCGCCCATGGCATCATCTCTATTATAGTCGCCATCAATCCGAGGATCTGAAGATACTTCCAGAAGCTGGGAGCCCCCTGTGCACAGAACAGTGCCAGGCAAGCCAACAGACAGACAGACATAAGATATGCCAAGGTCCATCAAGCCCAGTATCCTTTTTCCAGCAGTGGCCAATCTAGGTCATAAGTGCCTAGCAGTTTCTCCAAAAGACACACGTTCCACAATGCTTGTATTGGGTCAAGCAGTGATATCCCGGGTCCCTTTTAATAATGGTTTATGGACCTTTCCCCCAGGAACTTGATAAAACCTTTTTTAAACCCAGCTAAACTAACGGCTTTTACTACATCCTCTGGTAACAAATTCCAGAGTTTGATTACACATTGGGTGAAAAAATATTTTCTCTTATTAGTCTTAAATAGATTACCCTGTAGCTTCATTGCATGTCCCCTAGTCTTTTTATATTTTGATGTAAACAATCGATCTGCGTTTACCTGTTCCACTCCATTCATTAATTTATGGACCTCTATCATATCTCCCCTCAGCCGTCTCTTTTCCAGGTTGAAGAGCCCTAACCTTTTTAGCCTCTCTTCATAGGGGTTGCCTTCCATCCCCGTTAACATTTTGGTGACTGTTCTCTGTACCTTTTCTAATAACGCTATATCCTTTTTAAGATACGGCGACCAGAATTGCACACAATATTCAAGGTGCGATCGCACCATGGAATGACACACAGGCATTATAATATCCTTTCTTTTATTTTCCATTCCTTTCCTTATGATACCTGGCATTCTATTTGCTGTCTTGGCCGCCACTGCACATGGGTGGAGAGTTTCAACATATTATCCACGATGACGCCTAAATCTTTTTCCTTGGTGGTGTTTCCTAATGTGGAACCTTGCATTGTGTAACTTTCTCCTCTGACAGGACAACTCTGCCCATTCGAGTGTCAAAACATGCTCTCAGGAACTCCAGGGACTGGAAAGGCAACAGCTGGCTCTTTCCTAGATTGATCACCCAGCCGAGGAAAGGACACCACTTGGGATGGCACCTGAGACTCTTCTGCAAGAGAACGGGCCCAGATGAGCCAGTCGTCCTGATATGGATGGACACAGATCCCTCGGTGCCACAGCTGGCACCACCATGACCTTGGAGAATGTCCTCTGTGTGGTGGATAGCCTGAAAGGGAGGGTGGCAAGTTTCCTGCTTTCATTTAGAGACTCTTCGCTCCATGGTGGTGGTAGTACAAAGGGGAGAGTATTTGCCAATATATGGATCTGGAGGAACCATTTTGAAAATCTACACATGGGAAAAAAACTGTGTATTTTGGGGAAACTGCTAGGTACCTAGATTGACCACTGTTGGAAACAGGATACTGGGCTTGATGGACCTTGGTCTGACCTAGTATGGCATATCTTATGTTCTTATGAAACTTGGCGATCTGTACGTGGAGGTGTCAGCACTTCCTTATCATCCCTCCAGTCCAGTCCAGATTCCTGGGTTATATCCCACTTTCAACAGATAGAGACTCAGCATTCTAGGCTTTGATATCATGATATAAGGGCAGCGAGCCCCTCCCTTCAAGCCAGTATTCTCAGTCTCCAGGGGATGGGGATGAGCTTTTTTTTTTTTTTTTTTTTTTTTTTTAATTTTAATTTATATTTTACCATTTCACAATACAAGAAGTAAACAAAACGAAACAAAAAAAAGCAACAATACAGGAAATCATCAATATTGTACAAGTCCCTACATTTAACAACCTGTCAAAATCACATCCAGGAGGTGGTAATTAAAGATAATACATACATAAACCTACTAAATGCCCAGTAAATCCTCAAAAACAACCCAAAGGTAAATATAAAATAGGGATAAATATAGAAGAAATCCCAGAACAAACTAACCCTTCCCTTTCAAAAAATCTAGCAAATGTTCCACCTCCCCAAATATATATTGCTTCCCTTAATCAAGTATATGACAATTACATGGGAATTTCAAGAAAAATTTAGCCCCAAGAGCCACCACACGTGGACGGACCTCCAAAAAGGCTTTCCGACGTCCTTGTGTGGCTCTTGAGACATCGGGAAAAATTTGAATAGATTGTCTGCAAAATTTCTCAAACTTTTTTTCTTAAAGTAAGCCCTAAAAATGTTTTGCCTATCCAAATCAGAAACCAACGAAACCAATAGGGTAGCACGAGTAGGTATCTCATCCTGGGATGATTCCAAAAACGCAGACAAATTTAACGAAGGCGAAGATCCTATTTCCCCCTGTACATCCTCCCCTCTAACTTTGTCTCTACTTGAACCCCCCGAAGAAAGGTAATATATACTTGATATAACCATTGAATCAGCATCAACTAAAAGCAACACTTCTTTCAAATATTTTTTTAAGAGCATAACAGGATCCAAGTAATGTGTCCGGGGAAAGTTTAAGAAACGCATATTCTTAGCCTGCAAGGAGTTTTCCAAAATTTTGTCTTGACGACGCAATAAGGAAACATCTCTCACCAATGTACCTAAAACCCCTTGCTTAGAAGAATCTTGCGTTTCATAAGAATCAACCCTTTTTTCTAAAGAAATCAATTTGGCCTCCTGATCAGAAAGTTTATTCAGTTTCTTTTGAAAAAGTTGAGAACTTTTGCAGAGAGGTACCAAAAACCACCTCCACCCGAGAAAGCATGGTCCAGACATCCTTCAGGGAAACATCCTCTGGAGGAGCCGGAACTTCAGTAACACCGGAAAATACTACCGCCGATGGAAGTGGGGGAGGCAATACAGAAATTGAGGAGTCTGATCGTAAAAATGATGACAAAACAGGCTTCCCAGCTACAAGCTGATCATTCCCAGACAACAAAGGGAGTCCAGATATACTTCCTTTGGATAAATGCATCGAGGACTGCACAATCTCATGAGGGGACAAAACGGAGGAAGGAGTACTCACGGTAGAAACGTCCGCCGGAGTATTGTCCACTGAATGAACAACAGCTGGTAATCCTCCAGTATGTACATGGGCATCCATAGGACCTGTAACTTTTACAGCCTTCGTCTGGGCCGGAGGATAACGCTTCTTCCGTTTCTGGGATGGGGATGAGCTCTTGTTAGTCTGGGCTGTACTGAAGAGATTTTCATAGAAAGAGGAAAGACAGTTTTTCTATTGCAGATTAGGCAATTGCAGCACACAAAGAAAAAAAATAAGATTCCTTTTTGGCAAGCTTAGAGTTCACCTCTGGAAGAACCAAGACTGTTCAGTCAGCCAAGGGTTTCGGTGCTGGGAGGGGGCCTACACCTGGTAGTTCAGGTCCCTGATCCATCCTGCATTAGCTGCCCCTGCTTACTTGGCTGCACCTCTGTTTTGGGGTTTTTTTCTGTGCCTGGGCCTTCAAGAGCCTGGGGGGGGGGGGGGGGTGGTTCTGCATCGTGCACGGTGGCCGGCTTCTTCATCAGATGTGGCCATTGGGACCATGATGTACGTGGCATCGGGTACGTGGGTTTTTTTTTTTTTCTGCCTCAGCATGTGTTTTTCAAGTCTCTGGCATAAGGGGGAGGCTCTGGGGTTTGAGCAGCATTCCCTTCTCTTCTCAGTCAACAGTTTTGCTTTCATTTTGCTGTCAGGATCTGTAGCGTTTTAGCATGCCATCAGGGAAGAAGATAAAGGCGGTGTGTGTGGCCTGTGGAGCACGTCTTGGAAAGCTGTCAGCTGCTGGTTTTTGCTGCAGCTGTGAGGCTGAGGACCAAGCTGCAGGGGAAGACCTCTAGATGTCTCAACCTTTGTTGGGAGAGACTCGGGGCTTACTTTTTCATGATATTGAACAGCTCAGGGAGGTTTCTGCACAGGCCGCTGGTCATACTGTTTTGGCAGAAATCGTAGCCATTTTTGAACAATCTGAGTTGCCAACTCTGCCTCGCAGACATGATTTGGTTCCTGCTCTCCCTAGCAGTCTTCCTGGCTCTGGTGGGGGAGCTGATAAGGTGTTTTTTTCCTCCAGATTTCGTCCTGCTCCTACTCCTACTGCATGAAGCAGGGCCTGGGGGAGTTTCCCAATGGCTAGAAGGGGTTCTTCCCTCTAAACCAGGGGTCTCAAACTCCAGTCCTGGAGGGCTGCAAACCAGTCAGGTTTTCAGGTTATCCCTAATGATTATGCATGAGAGATATTTGCATGCACTGCCCCCATTGTATGCAAATATATCTCATGCATATTCATTAGGGATACCCTGAAAACCTGACTGGTTTGAGGCCCTCCAGGACTGGAGTTTGAGACCCATGCTCTAAACCAAGGAGAAGGCTGTTGCAGGACACTTTTTGGATCTGATTTCTCCGGTGGCTAAATGGAACTGCTTGCTAGAGGACATTGACTATGACCGCGCTTCATTGTTTTTCTGTGACTTCGGATGACCCCCTGGAGGGACCTTTGGGACTCTCTGGGGATGGTTCCTCTGGGGAACTTGGAGGGGGAGATCCCTCAAGGGGATGATCCCCCACATGAGATTTTCATTGGGAGGTGTTGTGGCCTTGATTGTCCATTCACTTGCAGCTCTTAATATCTTGCAGGAACAGGCGATCCCCCTCGATGGCCCCCTGCTTCAGGGCATATGAACCTCTGAGACTGCCTTTCTAGTTCACAGGGCCATAAAGCAGATGATTGACTCAGAGTGGGAGGTTCCCAAGGCAGACGTGTTATGGTTTGCCTATATCCCATCCCGGCTAGTGAGTAGGATCTCCTTAAGTTGTCTAGGGTAGGTGCTTTGGTCTCCGTGGTGACCAAGATGACCATCTCCATGGAGGGTGGAGTGGTGCTTAAGGTTGTGCAGGACAAGAAGTTGGAAATACTTTTGAAACAGGCCTTTGAAGTTAATGTTTTGATGCTGCAGACTTCTGTCTGTGGGGCATATGTGACACGGGCCTATCTACGATGGTCTTGGTCTGCCCATTAAGGTCTCTGAGTCACAGTCCTTGCAATCTGAGGTGGCGAGGCTGGAGTCGGGTTCTGTGTACTTGGTGGATGCTTACTATGACCTCATTAGGGCTTCTGCTAAGAGCATGGCCTATGTGGTAGCGATTAGACTGTTTAAGACTAATAAAAGAAAATATTTTTTCACTCAATGTGTAATCAAACTCTGGAATTTGTTACCGGAGGATGTAGTAAAGGCTGTTAGTGTAGCTGGGTTTAAAAAAGGTTTGGACAAGGTCCTGGAGGGAAAGGTCCATAAACCATTATTAAGAAGGGACCCAGGATATCAATGCTTGACCCAGTACAAGCATTGTGGAACTTGTGTCTTTTGGGGAAACTGCTAGGTACGTATGACCTAGATTGGCCACTGTTGGAAACAGGATACTGGGCTTGATGGACCTTGGTCTGACCCAGTATGGCATATCTTATGTTCTTATGTTCCTGTGGTTGCACAACTGGTTATCAGATGTGTCCTCCAAGACTTGTTTCAGAAAGCTTCCTTTTAAGGGTAAGCTCCTGTTTGGAGAAGTGTTAGAAACGCTGATGAAGGACTTCTGTGAGTCCAAGCTGGATAAACTACCAGAAGATAAGCCGAAGACTAGTAAGGCACCTCAGGCGGTGTGTGGGACATTTAAGGATTTTCAACAGTTCCGTACTGTATGCTTTACACTTTTTCTAGCGAGCATTCTATCCGGCGAGGGGTCTGTCCTTTCGAGGTAGCAGGGGTACTGGTAGGGGCTATTATGCGGGAGCTGGCGCCAGTCCCAAAAGTCACAATGAGTCAAGGAGGGCCCTAGTGGAGGTCATTCCCGTGAGAGGCCATCTGCGGCAGTTTTACCCTGCCTGGGTCTAAATTACCTCCAATCAATTGGTGTTAGAAGTCATTCACGAGGGTTGTGCTCTGGAATTCACCCGACCCCTCTCAAATGCCTTTCTGTGGTCCCCTTGCAGGGCTCTGTCCAAGGTGCAGGCGGTGGCAGACACCCTCCAGAGGTTGATTCAGCTGGAGGCAATGTTCCCTGTGCCTGCAGACCAGTTAGGTCAAGGTTGATACTCTGTTTTCTTGTCCTCAAAAAGGAGGGGTGGTCCTTTTGGCCTATTCTCAATCTCAAGTATTTCAAAAGAACCTTGCAAGTGGAGACCATGGGTTTCGTCATTGTGGCCATGCAGAAAGGTGAAATATTGACTATGTTGGATCTCATGGAGGTATATCTGCATGTGCCCATTTGGCTGGAGCATCAGCATTTCTTGCACTTTGCGGTGCCGGTGGGTCATTATCCGTTTCAAGCTCTGTCATTTGGTCTGGTGATGGCTCCCTAGACGTTTACAAAGATCATGGTGTTCGTGCACTCCTATCTTTATGACTGACTAGTTAGAGCAATGTCATGGGAGGAGAGTTGCACAGCTATGAGGGGAATTCTCGAGCTTTTGCAGGAACTTGGTGGGGTGGTCAACCTGGCCAAGAGCAGTTTAATCCCCTCTCAAGATCCCGTGTACTTGGGGGCCTGATTCAACACTCTGTGAGGACTGGTGTTGCTGCCGCTAGAGAGTTATGAAGCTGCAGGTGCAGATTTGGCTGTTCTTGGGCTAACTGGTGTCGGCAGCCTGGTCCTATCTTCAGGTTCTGAGATCCATGGTGGCAACGTTGGATCTCATTCCTTGGGCCAGGGCACACATGCGCCCCTTGCAATGGTCTCTCTTGTCTTGTTGGTCCCCACAGGTTCATCCTCTCCCAGAGGCTAAACTGTCCGAGCGAGGTGAAGACCAGCTAAACTGGTGGCTGGATTCCACCAAGTTGTTAAGGGGGGATGCTGTTGGAACCTCCAGAGTGGACGATGGTGGTGATGGATTCCATTCTGTCCATTTGGGGGGGCTTATTGTCAGTTGCAGGTGATGCAGGGCTTTGGTCCCCACAGGAGAGCTCTAGGTCCATCAGTCGTCTAGAGATGCTAGCAGTCTTTTATTTGGTTCTCCAGGTGTTTCTCCTGCTCGTGCAACACCAGGCGGTACAGATCTTTTTGGACAACACCACCATGGTGGCGTGCTTCAGTCACCAAGGGGGCACAGGCAGTGCAGTGTTGGCGGAGGAAGTGTCGCCGCTCTTTGGTGGGCAGAGGAGTATCTCCTGGCATTGTGGGTGGCGCACATGGCAGGAAAGGAAAATGAAAGCTGACTTTCTCAGCAGGAATCAGTTGGATCCGGGGGAATGGTTCCTGGAGGACTGTAACTTCTGCAGCATTATCAATCGCTGGGGCCTACCGATAATGGTTCTGATGGCCGCCGCCGCCTCCTCCAGTGCCAAGATAAGTTAGTTCTTCAGCCGTCGGCAGAAGCGGATGTCCGAAGGTGTGGATGCGTTGGCTCAGGAGTGGCCGATGGAGGGCCTACTTTTTGTTTCCGCCGTGGCCACTGATAGGGCACTTGCTATAGAGGATAAAGGCCCACCAAAACTTGGTAGTCCTGGTGGCTCTGGATTAGCCTCAGAGACTATGGTATGCGGATTTCATCCGTCTGTCGGTAGCGGTCCCGTGACATCTGCCATTGATCTGCTGTCACAAGGCCCGATCTTCATGCCTCACGTAGATTGATTCTTGCTTATGGGCCTGGCTCTTGAGAGGGCTTGGTTGAGGAAATGCGGGGACTCTGCTCCAGTTATCTCCACCTTGTTGCGAGCTCGCAAGCGTTCCACATCCTTGTCTATATTAGAGTTTGGCGGGTCTTTGAGGTGTGGTGTGAAGAACAAGGTCGGCGGGCCCTACTGGCTACAGTTTGGACATGCTGGCCTTTTTGCAAGCCAGGGTAGATAAGGGCCTGGCTTAGAATTAGCTGCAGGTACAAATGGCTGCTCTTGTGTGTTATTGCAGTCCAATGCAAGGCATCTCTGGTGGCTCATCCAGATGTAGTGCATTTTCTTAGAGCCACCAAGCAACTGTGGCCGCCAGTGCATTCTCTGGTGCCATTTTGCGACCTTAATTTGGTCTTGGAGGCGAAGGTCAGCCCCATTTCAAACTCCTGTAGGCAGCTTCCCTTAAGGATCTCACGTTGAAACTGGTGTTTTTGGTGACTATTTCAACGCATTTTGTGACTGTACAATGCATAAAATTTCTGAGCTCCAAGCCCTGTCGTGTCTGGAGCCCTTCTTGGTGATCTCCAGGGAAAAGGTTGTTTTGCAATCTATACCCTCTTTTTGTCTAAAGTGGTCTCGGTGTTCCATCTTAACCAAATGGTGGTTCTGGTTTTTACTGATTCCAAGGATAGGCAACTGCATCTCTTGGATGTGTGTAGGGCTTTGCGGCGCTCAGGGGTGGCTCAAGGCAATCTGCTGCCTGAGCCGAGGGATGAGATGGCGCCCCCCCCCCCTCCCGGGTGGGGATCTTTCTCAAAACTCCAGTCAGGGACTGAACCAAATCAAAAAGTCAATTAGATAATGTGGAGCAAATGCAAGATGTTCACACACAAAGGAACTAAAAAAGAGCGAGAACCACAGCAGGAAACTGCTAGGTACCTATGACCTAGATTGGCCACTGTTGGAAACAGGATACTGGGCTTGATGGACCTTGGTCTGACCCAGTATGGCATATCTTATGTTCTTATGTTCGGTTTATAACTCCAAATTATAATTAGTTTGTATTTTGTGTTAAACTGCGTTATGGTGCTTGCTTTTTTTTTTTGGACATACATTTTGCATTCACAGAACCCCCTCCTCAACAATGGGTGCAGAGAGGAGATAGGACATTCACCCACAAAACTCAATATATTTAAAAAAAAAATCTGATTCTGGTGATCTCACCAACAAAAAACATTCTCCAGTACCAGGCATATTGGGAACTAATATAAAACCCTACTAAAGTCATTAAGATCTGCAAGGCCAAATCTGTCATACCATACCAGCATACACTTCCAAAACTCATACAATAAGGGACCTACCAAGAAAAAAGCAGCACTATAAACACTGCAATGGGCCCCAAAACACCCATACACCTATTTGAAAAGCTGAACAAGTCAAATTACTATAGTACAGATCCCTACATACAAACTCCATGTTAACAGAACACCTGGCCTTGGTCACACACTCAGAACACAGACCCTCACCAAGTACAGAATAAGTGACCACAACCTAAAGCAAAAATAAAAATATGTAGACAAAAATTAAAATGAAACCCCAAGAAGCCAGACCAGTGCACACCAGATAAGAGATGCAGTTCCCCATACTATGTGAAATATAGATAGCACAAAGTCCAATCACTAAATTGAAAATACAATTATTTTTTCTACCTTTGTTGTCTGATTTTTGATCATGCTGGTCCTGGATCTGAGGTTTCCGTTTTCCTCTGTCTTCTCTTAGGTCTTTCTATGTTCTTTAGTCCATCTGCCATTTCTTGTCTCTCCTTTTGCTTTCTTCATTTTCTTCCATCAGCCTTTTTTCAGTCCCAGTAACTCTCCCTAGTATCAGCCTCCTTGCCTTCCCAGTACCGCCACCAGTCCCAGTGCCCCCTCCTATTTATTTTATTTATTTATTTTATTTAACAGTATTTCTATACCGCCTTATCTTACAATCAAGGCGGTATCACAGCAAAACAATCAAAAGAAGTGATAGTGTTTTTCATGCGGTGAAGGTTATATCGTGATTTGTGTGTAAGATGTGTTGTGTGTTTGATTAGGTTGAGCTATGTACTGTGGTGAACAGCGCCCTCCTGAGCCTATGGAGACAGATGAAAATCCTGAGGTTCGGCAGGATTTACGCCAAAATGACAGGGCAAGGAAAAAAGAGAGACTCTATTCCACAGAGCTGAGCATGGAGACCAGCCCAGGGGAGGAGTCCTGCAGGTCTGATTGGGCACACCCAGCCCTGGGAAGGGGCGTGTCCAAAAGAGAACGTACTTTTAAACCAGAGCATGGCTCTGAGCAAAAAGAGAGAAGGGAGGAGAGGAGGAACGAGAAGGAGGCTGTGACTCAGTACGAGTATGGGAATGAGTTGAAGAAGAAGCAGCCCAGGAAGGAATACAGGAGGAAGAAACAAGAGGATGGTTGGAAAGCCAGAGGAGAGTCTAATGATACTTGGGAACCTGGCATAAGAAGAAAACCTGCACAACTCTATTCAAGGGAAGTAACCAGAAGTCCCACGGAGAGAGGACTTAATCTTGAATTGGATAGCCGTTGGAAGGCAACGCCTTGGGAGAGAAAGCCTTCAAGGCAAGCACAGGTGAAAGAGCAATCATTCTCTGAAGTGTCGTTTGTGCCGGAGAGCAACAAACAGAACAGCTGGAGAACCTTGGAGCCCTCTGAAGACAAAAGGGCTGTGCAAAAAGTGAGTAATTTGCCACATGGTTGCCAAGCTGAATATAAAGATAATTCTCCTATCTATGAAACAATTGCCAAAGAGACTAGCAATTATTCTGATGCCTTTAACTTACAAGAAGAGAAGACAAACAGCCTTGAGCAGAAGGGAAGTTTTATAGCAGATAATAGTACCCTATCTCACAGGGAGCAGGCTGAATTGCTTCTACAAAGCTTTAAACAATTCTTAGAGTTACAAGCTAGACAACAGCTAATTTCACAAGAAGCTAGTAATGCCTTACAGCTTGAAGGAGTAACAGAGAGTAATACAGACTTACCAGGCTGTGAACAAATGGACTGTACGATTTGTTGTATAGATAAGTCAAGCTGAAGGAAATGCTTTTGCCGTCTGTGTTCTGAGAGTTACAAAGCTGTTGTTTGCACTGCTGAAAGAAGCTCTAATTACGTGCACATGTTTCCCCAGCACTGTGGGAGTAACAGTAGCTGTAAGAGGCTGCAGTAAGCCCAACTGGCCTCTGGAGGCAAAAGAGAGTAATTGGCTGAAAAGTAAAAAGCAGCAGTATACCTTTGAGTTGCATTTATTCTGAGTTTTCTGTTAGCCTTTTTGAAGCACCTTTGTTTTGCCATGTGATGGAACATTTATCCTTTGCTTTAATAAAATACTTATTATCAAGAAACCCAACAACTACAGTTTCTTTAATTTCGGAGTGAGAAAAACTGAAACTACAACTCCCAGCATTCCTGGGGTAAAGGTTTTACTCTTCCCTCACGAAGCACCAGCGGCTGCTCCTGCCTTTAACCCCTTAAGCTGGGCAGGGTCGCCGCAGTACATTGTGCGCTATGATACATCGTGTGCTATAATACATTCTTCTATACATTTAGTGTTAAGAAACATCATGTGCCATTATACATTCTCTTATCAGTGGGTCGGAGGGGGAGTATGTTGGTTGTTCCTGGTAGTTAGATCATGTGACGTGTCCATAGTGTTTTATGAACAGCGTTGTCTTCAGCTGTTTGCGAAAGTCTTTGAGGTCCGTCGTCTATCTCAGATCGTCTGGGAGGGTGTTCCAGATTGTTGGGGCAGCCAGAGAGAGTGCTCTTTCTGTGGTGTCCTTGCGTGTTTTTCTGAAGTCTCTAGGGGTGTTGACTCGGTTGGGGGTTCCTTTTCTTCATGGGCGTGTGCTGGTGTCTGGTTGTAGGAGGGTGTGCAGGCTGTTGGCTGAAGTGTGTTGTTTGATCTTAAATATGTTTATGATTGTTTTGTATTTGATGTGTGAACTGATTGGGAGCCAGTGTAGGTCTTTCAGAACAGGTGTGATGTGTTCATGTCTTGTTGTTCCAGTTATTATGTGGGCCGCCGTGTTTTGTGCTAGTTGTAGTGGTTTGAGTGTTTGTTTTGCTAGTCCAAGGTAGATTGGGTTGCAGAAGTCCAGTAAGGGGGTTATTAGTGCTTGGCATACGGTACGGAAGTGCTCAGTGGCGAGGAGGGGTTTAAGTCTTCTGATGATTCTCATCTTGTAGTATGCATTTTTGATTGTTTTGCTTACGTGTGGCTTGAGATTCAGTTCATTGTCCAGGGTCACTCCGAGGTATTTTACTTCCGATTTTATTGGTATGGTTGTGTTTTGTATCTTGATGTCCGGTGGGTGGATGAAGTCTGGGTTACGAGTGATGATTAGTGCCTCAGTCTTTCTGTAGTTGATTGCGAGGTGGTTGTTTTGACACCATATTGTCATTTGTGTGAGGCAGTTTATTTTAGAGTAGTCCGGGTCGGGAACTGAGATAGGTGTGTATATCATGATATCGTCTGCATAGATTGTATATTGAATGCTGTTCTTTTTCAGGATGTCGCATATTGGCTGGATGTAGATGTTAAACAGTAGTGCTGAGAGTGCGGATCCTTGTGGTACTCCTTGGAGGACTTTTATGGGTCAAGAGGTGTTGTGGCCTACCTTGATCTGTATCTGCCTGTCGGTTAGGTATGAGTGGAACCATTTTAAGGTGGGACCATGTAGCCCAATGTTTTTTAGTCTTTCCAGGAGCGTTTTGTGGTCTACTGTGTCAAATGCAAATTTAGGCGTCATACTGGATACACATCTCAATATGAATATGCACATAAGAAACACAACAAAGAAAATTTACTTCAAGCTCAGAATCTTAAAACAACTACGTCCTCTAATACATTTACAAGATTTCATGAAAATAATACATGCAATAATAACTCCTCACTTCGACTTTGCCAACCTAACTCTATTAGGGGTAACGAAACAAAACATCAAAAGACTCCAACTTGCTCAAAACGCAGCGGCCAGAACCATCATGAATGTCCCACCATTTCATCACATAACACCTATACTGGCAAATCTTCATTGGCTACCAATACAAAGCAGAATCCTATACAAAACACTAACAACAACCTTCAAGGCTCTAAACAATATGGTCCCACCGACCCTAAAAAATCTCATATCTAAAGAATCAACCAATAATCTACATAGAAGAGACCAAACAAACAAATTAAGGACCCCAAAAGAATACATAAAAGCTAAAAAGACAACTAACAAAAAAGCATTTTCCCATGCGGCTCCCATTATCTGGAATGACCTCCCAGAGGAAATCAGATCAATAAATGAGATCAAAGAGATCCGTAAGAATCTAAAAACACCTCTGTTTAAGGCACACTACGGGCTATCAACAAACTCCCTCTCCCAACAAGAAAACGGACAATAACACTGTTTGACTGAGTGACACAAAATTGTCATGATCCAACACCTTCCACTCCTAAGATTTTACACTAGTTTAGAAATTTATAATATATTTTTACGTCTTATGTAATGCACTCATACCCCAATTGTATATAGTTACCAAAATGTTATTTGTTTTTGCACAATTTTCCTTTGTTTTAAGATGTTCCTTGTAATTGATTACTGACTGTTTTGTTTATTTATTTATTTACATTCTCTTATATACCGCGCTTTTCTGCATCAGTGCGGTTTACATTGAACAAACTGAAATTACATTGAACAGGGCATTGGAGATAACTATTTTACAGGGAACATGGGCTATGGAGGGTTAAGTGGCTATGGAGTGTATAATAGTTACACTGTTTCAGACGTTCATTGTAAAACAGACATCAGCCTGTTATATTGTTGTTAAATGTAAACCGCACCTGATCTCTGGAAGGTGCGGTATATAAGCGACTGTTAATTAAATTAAATGCTGAAGAGATGTCAATGAAGATCATTATGATTCCATTCTTAGTGTTGTCTATGATTCGGAGGATGCTGTCGAAGAGGTAAATCGGTAATGTTTCGACTCCATGGTTGGGGCGAAAGCCGTGTTGGTTGTCATCCAGTGGTGCATGGTTGTCAATGTGTTCTTGTAGTTGGTGTTGTACTGTTTTTTCGATGATTTTTGCCAGAAAGGGTATGCTGGATATTGGTCGGTATGTTGCTGGGTTGTTCTTGTCGAGAGTTGTTTTCTTTGGGACCGGTCTTACTGTGGCGAGCTTTAGTTGATTTGGCATGAATCCTTGAGTGAGGGAGTTGTGCACCATGTTGTGTATGATGTGGATGAAGTTTGATTTGGTGGCTTTGATCCATGACACTGGGCAAGGGTCTGTAGGAGCGGTGCTTGTATTGATTGTGGAGATGATGTGGGAGAGCTGCTCTGTTGATGGTGAGCAGAATGTGTCCCATGTCTTGGGGTGTGAGATAGACTTAGTGGGTGCGCTGGGTCTTGTTCGCTCTGCAGAGTGAAATTTTTCCTTGATGTGGTCAGCAAATTTTTGCGGGTCTATTTGTACTTCATCCTCTGTCCTTTGCTCTTTTGTGAGGATTTTCACGATTTCGAATAGCTCTCTGGGTTTGTTGATGGAGGTATTTATCATGTTTGTATGGTATTCTCTCTTTGATTGGTTGATGTGTTCATTGTATTGTTTTTGCTTTGTTAGGTATAGTTGCTGGTTTTCAGATGCCTTGGTCTTTCTCCATCTCCGTTCTATCTTTCTTAGTTCCCTTTTTTCTTGTCGTATGGTTTTTGAGTACCACGGCTTGTGTTGTAGCTTGTTGTGACGGTGTTTCTTGGGTCTAGCATCTGTTGCTTTGGCGGCGTTAGAGTGCTGTTCCAGTTGGTGATTTGAGCCTCCAGGTTGTCTGTTTCTATGGTCAGTTGTTGTATCGTGTCTTGTAGGAATGTGTCCCTGTCGAAGTTCTTGAATCGTCTTTGTGTGGGTGTGTTGTCTGAGCGTTCGTTTAGATTGTCTTTTTGTAGTAGCATCTTTATCTCAATTATGTAGTGGTCTGACCAAGGAACTGGGGTGATGGTGGGTGTTGATATTAGACCTCTCGATGTTAGGTCATTGGTTGTGAAGATGAGGTCTGGGGATGATCCGTGTCTGTGCGTTGGGGCATCGACTATTTGGGTGAACTGAAGTGAAGTCATTGCTTGAAGGAAAGCTTCTGCATCTTTGGTGTTGGTGGACTTGAGGTTGAAGTCTCCTAGCAGTAGCATGGGTTTGTTAGTTGCGGTGATAGCGCAGACTGCTTCGAGCGTTGAGGCTAGTTCGTCGGGTGAGGCTCTGGGTGCTCTGTAGGTTAGGCAGAGTGCCATGTGTTTGTTCTCGATGTTGATTGTGTTACATTGTTGTGTGTCAGTGAAACTCAGAGCTTTGAACCTTAGGTTCTTTTTTGCAATTATCAATACTCCTCCTCCACGCTTGTGGGTGCGTGGGCAGTTGTATGCTGTGTATGTGTCTGGCACCAATTGATTGAGCAGTACATTGTCGGTGGGATTGAGCCATGTCTCTGTGATGCAAAGTATGTCGGGCTGACTGTCTTCTATGTGGTCTGCTATTGTGTGTATCTTGTTGCATATGGATCTGGCGTTTATGAGCTCTATTGTTGCATGCTTTGAGGCATTTGTTGTTTCGTGTGTTTCCTTTGAACTAGTGTGAGTTTGATTTGTGTTTGATTTGTCTTTTTGTCCCTGGTGTTCTGTGTGTGTCATTATGCGTGTACTGTGGTTCTATGTATGTCCAAGTGGTTGGTGGGTGCCATGGTGAGTTTGAGTGTGGGTAGTGGTAGTGTGTGGTTGGTGGCAGGAGTTGTGTGATGAGGCTGAGTGGGAGAAACAATGTTGCGTGCATGTTGATTTTTGTGAAGTCTCGTTAATGTTTTACTTGCGTTTCTGATGTCTTTTACTTCTATCTGCTCTCTGTTGATTTCTTCTGTGGTACTGTCGGCGGGGCTGTGTCTTTTGTTTGGATTCCTTCTGCTCGCCTTCGTGCCGCGACAAAGGGCCCTCTGGCGAGGCCCTCAGGCAGGGGCCCGCCGCTTTTATGTGGGGCCGGCGGCTGCTGCTGCTTTCGCTCCCACTGCCCCAATTGGGCAGGAGCTGTTGGTGAATCAGCGGAGGTGGAGTGTCCGGGCAGTGGCTCCCTAGGAGCAGGGACGCCGCTTTTATGTGGGGCCGGCTGCTGCTGCTTTCGCTCCCACTGCCCCGATTGGGCAGGAGCTGTTGGTGAATCAGTGGAGGTGGGGTGTCCGGGCAGCTATGTCAACTCCCTTCCAGCTCCCCCTCTCCCCTGTCCATCCGCCTTCCAGTGCCATCCTCGGGTGTCAGCTCCCTTCCAGATCCACCCCCTTGTCTGCTCCCTTCCAGGCCCCCCCTTGTCTGCTCCCATCCATCCTCACCTCACCGATTCATATTCCTGCGGCTGCTTTCCTTTGGATGGCGTTGGTGGTTCTACCTTAGGTAGTTTCTAGGGAGCGGCAAATCAGTGCCACCACCTAAAAGCTGCCGCCTGAGGCCACCGCCTTGGCCTAATGGTAGAACCGCCCCTGGCGGCGCTGTCTCTAGTGGACAGAATCCTTTCGCAAATCGGAGAGCATCTCTTTGTTCTTGCTAGCGGGCCACAGAAGGGGGAAGTGGCCTCAAAAGCTTCTGTTGCGTGATGGTTGGAGGCGATTGCTTTGGCTTACCTTGTGAAGCATAGGACTCTTATTCCTGGTTGTGTGTACACTCTACTAGAGCACAAGTGGCCTCGTGGGCAGAATGCAGTCTTGTTCTGCCTGTGGATATTTGTAAGGCAGCTACCTGGTCATCTCTTCACACCTTTGTGTGACACTATTGGCTCGATGTCCAGTCCAGGGAAGATGCTCAGTTTGGTGCCAAGGTGCTTCAGGCTGGGCTTGCTGGTCCTGTTCTGGTACATCCCAGGAGTCTGGATTGGACTGGATGGATAAGGAAGGTGAAATTAGGTCTTACCTGCTAATTTTCTTTCCTTGAGTCTTTCCAGTCCTGTCCAGAACCCACCCCTCTCTGTTTGTTATGCAAGTTTGGTGTAGGTAAGAGGTTAGCTTTCATTGTCGAGTAGCAGGTGTTCGGCTAGTGCTCGTTCGCTAGTGCTGGACTGTATCTTTGCTTCTCTCAAAGGTGGTGACTGGGGCTTAGCCACCCTCTGACCATGTCCTTTTGGTCATGTATGCAGTTTGCATAAGTTGCTAAATTAATGTGGCTCCTCTTGAAGTCTGCTTTGTTACTAGAATACTGGCTTGAAGGAAAGGGCTTGCTGCCCTTATATCATGATACCAACAAGGCCTAGAATTTTCAGTCTCCATCTGCTGAAAGTGAGCTATAACCCCGGAGTCTGGACTGGACTGGAGGGACTCAAGGAAAGAAAATTTAGACCTTATTTCTTTTTAAAATTTTTATTTATGAATTTCTACATACATATCAAGAATACATCTTGAAACGGAAACTGAGAAGGGTATAGAACAACATAACAGACCAAAACAGTCCCAGCAAAAACAAAAGGAAAATACATCATCATACCCAACCCACTTTAGCCCTCAAATATAGGGAATACCAAAAAGGAAAATTATACAACCAACATTTCGATAGGAAATTAGAGGTGTGAAAAACAGCTAGTATCCATATGCTCAAACAGAGGGAGATGGGGGAACACCTATCACCCTATGATGAATGAAGTCATTAATGAAGTCCAGCAATTGTGAAGGCTCATAAAAAATAAGACTCAGACTGATACTTGATCAGACACTTACATGGAAATTTTAGAAAAAAGAGCCCTCCCAATTGCTGAACCCCAGGGCGGAGAAGGAGAAAGTCCTGCCGCCGCCGCTGAGTTTCCCTGGAGAGGTCTGGAAACATACAGACCAGCAACATAACTTCATAAGCCATTCCTTATCAGAAAGCAGAGCTAATGTAATCAACAAAGTAGAGGCCACTACCTGCTCCTCCTGCGATGATTCCAACATTGCAGTTACATTCAAAACATCTACATTAGATAAACCCTTAACCAACTCCAAGCCCTCAACTTTTTTTCCCTGAGGGCAAATAATATATCTTAGCTATAGGGGGGTGAGATTCGGGAGGAATATCCAAAATCTCTACCAGATACATCCTAAACATATCCCTTGCAGATACCATAGATGACCTAGGGAAATTGATCAGATGTAAATTAACAGCTCTGGACATATTTTCCAACACCTCTAGTTTAATACTCATATTCTTCCTCAAGGTGTCCACCTCCTTCTCAAGGAACACAGAACTTTCCTGAACTTCTGCAACAACCTTCTGTAGATTAGTTATTTTAACTGCGTTTTCTTGAATAGCCAAATCATTGTTTGTAACCTGAGACGCCAAACCCGACATCCATGGCAACATCTCTTCACAGAGTTGCATGATAGCGGCCCATATTGTTTCCAGCGTCACCACCTCCGGAGCCTCCATAGACGCCGCTGGGGGAATCTCTCCTACTCCAACAGTTGATATTCCGCCCGACAGCGGGGTTGTTGTAGTTGGCCCCAACACCGGGCCCACACCTCCATCTGCCATCTCTCCTGCGACCTCCAATTTAGACCTTATTTCACCATACATGTATATGCCACCCATTATGCAAACCAACACACATCAATGCTGCCAATTAACTACGGATGCCGCTCTCTTTATCTAATTTCAATTTGGAGGGGGAAATAAACAATGGTGGATTAAGGGCTGGCCAAAATGAGCGCTTTTTCAAAACATAAATGTGTCAGGGAGCAGCTGTAAACTCTACTTGGACAATTGTGGTCGTACACATGTATTCCCTATATGAAATGGGGAATACATGTGTAGATTTTTGAGCCATCCTGGTCACTCCCTAACCATGCCCCTTGTAGTTACTATGTAGCAAAGACATCCACATGTAAATTTAGCCCTTTCTAAAATAGCCATTTCCACATATAAAATTCCTGTTTTTACATGTGGAAAATTAAAAATAAGGGTTCTAACCCCCCCCCCCCACAATGTTTTATGGACCGTTATAATTCCCTTGACATAGGCGACTAGCTGAAATGTGGACATGCTGAGTTCTTTTCATATTTTACTTTCTTATTTTATATTATTTAGTTAAGATTTTATTAATAATTTATTAAACACCTGGATCCTCAGTGAATTAGGAAACACCCTGTTGTCTTTGGTTCCCCTCCCTCTTTTTTTTTTTTTTCGTGGTTTGTTGCTGTGAAGGTGGGGGGTGGGTCATATTCTTTGGGAATTTTTTTTTTTTTTGTGGTTTGTTTTTTCTGATTTTTTTCTTCATTGAACCATGACACACCCTGTGGATAAACATCCATTGAAATCTTCTTATTTGCAGGAAAGATTTTGTGGAGTCGTGAAGAATCACTAGCGGAAGTAGTTACAATGGAGATGGTAGACCTGCCATTGACGGGTGCTCAGGCAGAGCTGGAGGGAGAGTTTGGAAAGAAAGCAGGTATGATCGGTTATATTAGATCTAAAAATAAAGTGTACATATGATTTTTCCCAGTCTCCCCTAAAACACACCCCTAGGAACACTTTTTTCTTAAATTCAATTAAAGGGACAGGCCTTCTCCAACATGTATTCTTTTGGATGTATTTGTGGAGGGCAATTAGCCAGTTTCTGTGGGTAAAATTCTGTGCCTTGTGGTTTTTCTCCTTACATAAGAAAGAGGCTTCCTTCTTTCCTTCCTTTTTCACCTCACCTTCTTGCTTAGACTAATATAGGGCAAGAAATATGTCTTTCTCTGCTAAACCTTTCTGTCCATAACATGCCATTCCTGATCATTCCTCCAGTCCAGTCCCGATCTGTGGGTAGTCTCACCTCACCAGCAGCTTGGAGACTGAGAATGTAATCTTTAATGACATCAGTATAGATAAGCAGCTGGCACCTCCCATCAGACTCCAGTATCTCAGTTTTCAAGCAGCTGGAGAGGTGTGGTTCCATAGGTAGGGACTCACTAAAAGAACAACTAAGGTAGAGCAGTTGGTTTTGGTCATTAGTTTTGAGGACAAAAGAGCAGCTGACCCTTTACAAAAAGCTGGGGCTGGAATATAGCATAAAGTTACTGTTAAAACAAAAAAAAAGATAAAGAAAACTGACCACGGAGAAGTTAAACATTACCAAAGTATCTTCCGGTAGATCCAGGCTGGTAGTAGGCAGAAACATCCCTTGGAGGATGGAGGGTCACTTCATCTGCCCTTCCCCCCCCCCTGCGTAGGTAGGGTCTGCTCCTAATTCTTTAGGGGAGAGGAGCCGCGAACTGGTGCAAAGCCTGGCTCTTGAGTTCCTCTGGGCTCTCCGAGGTAGCTGAGCATTGGGGCAGGAGTTGAGTGGTCCCCGTTGGAGGCAGTCTGGTGGTCCAGGGTGACAGGGGAAGCAGCCTGCTGAAAGGAAGCCTGATTGGAGGGGGACGCTCAGGGACAGCTTCCCGCTCAGTGCGGGCACCGGTGCCATTTTAGGGGCTGCGTTTCTCTGGCTTTCTTATTTTCGTTGTTTGTTTTCTGGCGGGCTTCACATACAGGGGGCATATGCGGACGATCTGTTGCTTGATATCACATTTTCTTGTTTTTCTTAGCTCTTTGTCATTTCTAATTCTTGTAAAAAAAAAAAAAGGAGGAAAAGTAATAATACAGATAAGGACTACTAGGAGCAGCAGCAGGGCTAAGCCAGTCAGAGGGCTGCTGGGTCTTCGGGGCAGCTGATAGGAGAACTAGTCATGTCCTCTAAGACCATGTGCCTTGCATGTGGCTCACAAAGGGTCCCTAGCGCAGATGTTGCTATAATTGTGAGGCAGAGGCTTGGTTGGTGGAGGAAGGGCCCCTCAAGGGCAGGTAGAGAGTGGCAGAACCCTTGGGAGAATTAGATGTCTCCACTCAACCCTCGGGGGACTCATAGTGCGTACGTCTCCACAGCGGAAAGCGTGCCCAGGTTGGAGAGCATCAAGAGCCTATCTCCGCTAATCAGGAACTAAAGAAAAGAAATAGCAAGCCCTCCTTGGCTAAGGAGCCATCGGTGAGGGGTCTTCCTGGAGCGGTTTTGCCAGAATTTGTCCTCTAAGGCAGCAGGGACAGGAGTCTCCAGGTGGCTCCCAAGTAAAACCGAAAAAGAGGGGTTTACCCGAGGTACTGATGGGCGTTAGGGTGGAGGGTGAGCCGGGTCCCAGCTGGAAGAAAATGGATGATGATCCTTGGGGGGGGGGGGGGGGGAGATATGGAGTCAGCCCATACTGAGGAGGAAGAGGGAGGCAGAGGTAGAGGTGGATATGGGTACAGAGAAGATGAAGCTTGAGGAAGGTGATATTCTCCAAGGTGAGGAAGCTTGTATTGTCTGCATCTTTCGCAGAGAGGAGCTAGTGGCCTTGATTTCTCATTTCATGAAAGCACTCTATATTGGTCCAGAGGCTCCGTTGGAAGAGGAGCCTCTGGAGGACCCTCTATTCCAGGCTGTCAGGAAGCTGCAGACGGTGTTTCCTATGCACTGGTTGATCTGGCAGATGATCTTGGATGAGTAGGATGTTCCGGAGGCCACGTAGAAAGGAACATAAACTATGGACTGTTTGTACCCACTTCCTGAGTGGGACAGAGAACTTCTGCATTCCTGTAAGGTTGATGCAGCAGTCTTGGTGGTTACAAAGAAACCACGAATCCTGTGGAGGGCAATTCAGCCCTTAAGGATGTTCAAGACAGAAAAGTAGAGACCCTGTTCAAAACCGAAGGTTGATATCAATGCCTTGTCAGGCATCGGTGTGTGGTGCCTTTGTGGCACAGGCGTGTTTGAGATAGGCTCAAGGGATTATAGAGGGCTTGAGGGACTCTCACCCACTACCACCCCAGGCAGCCAAGTTGGAATCTGACACAGCGTATTTGGAAGATTCCTTTTATGATTTGATCAGAGGTTTGTCTAAGAGTATGGTGGCGGTGGTGGCTGCTCACCGCTATCAGGAATTGATTAGTGGATGTTTCATCCAAATTGCATTTGAGTAAGCTCCCCTTTCAGGGCAAGCTCTTATTCAGGGAAGATCTCGATAAGTTGGTAAAGGATGACTCGAAAGGAGGTAGGCTCCTAGAGGATAAACAGAAATGGGTCCATTCCGTGGCTCCGGTGCAAGGCCAATCTTCAAATTTCTGACACTTGCACGGTGCACTTCACTCCATTCCAGAGGGGAAGGTTCCCTTCCCAAGGACAATCCTTTTGAAGCTTGTTGGGGACTGGTAGGGGGTTTTATTCCCCCTCCTCCTTCGCCTCTAAGCTGTCCCAATGAAATGAGGGAAGGATAGGGGTGGTGCCCCTAGGGGGTCGGCTGTGGGAATTTTATTCCATCTGGGCTTGCATTACTTCTGATCAGTGGGTGCTGGAGATTGTCAGAGAGGGGTACGTGTTGGAGTTGGCATGACCTCTCGCGGATGCGTTCGTCCTCTCCCCTTGCCAGGGCCACTGAGAAGCTCGAGGCCCGTCTGGGAGACACCCCGTCTTCTAGATCTGCAAGCTGTGGTAAGGATGCCGGACGACCAGTGCGGTTATGGTCAAGACTCTATTTATTTTGTCATTCCCAAAAAAGGCTTCCTCTTTCAGACCCATTTTAGATCTCAAGCATATAAATAGATGCCTCAGAGTGCCTCGTTTCTACATGAAGATGCTCCGGTCAGTCATTGTGGCGGTCAGAGAGGGGGAGTTCTTGACCTCGCTCAATCTGACAGATGCCAGCTTGCACATTCCTATTCAAGCCAAGCATCAGTACTTTTTGCGATTTGCACTGCCCATGGGCCACTTCCAATTTCAGGCGTTGCCATTCGGTCTGGCTACAGTGCCCTACACTTTCACAAAGGCTGTGGTGGTGGTCACTGCCTGTCTGCGCCGGGAAGGGATTCGACCCATCTTATTGCCAGGTCCGTTCCTGATGATTGAGTGGCTCATTCAGGCAGAATTCAAGAAAGAAAGCAAACAGGGCCACAGCAAGAGTGCTCATGTACCTGCAGAGTCTCGGCTGGGTGATCAACTTTGCCAAGAGTCACACCTGGTCCTCACAGGATTTGATGTACCTGGGGGCCTGATTTCAGATGGCAGCACGTTGGGTGTCCTTGCCAGAGAACTGGTTATGCTCACTGCAGGGACAGATCCAGAGATTTCACAGCCTGAAGCTTCCAACAGCTTGGCACTTTCTCCATGGGTTGGGTTCCATGGTGGCAACCATACAGCTCGTGCCATGAGCATGGACCCACATGCACCCATTGCAAAGGTGGTCTGTGCAGCACCTTCCACTGTTGCAGCTGCTGACTTGCCTGGGAAGTATCTGGAGGACCCTTCAATGGTGGCTGCAGTCAGATAATCTCCGAGCGGGAATGCCCCTGGAGGCACCACAATGGATCCCGCTGACGATGGATGCCAGTCTGTCAGGATGGGGAGCGCATTGCGAGACCCAGGTAGTGCAGTGCCTTTGGTTCCTGCAGGAGAATGCTTTTTTGATCAACTGTCTGGAATTGTGAACAGTGTACTTGGCTTTGCAGGAGTTCTGGACTCTGATTCAGGACAAAGCAGAGTGTTCTCACACAATACTACAGCGGTGGCTTACATCAGTTGGCAAGGGGGAAAGATCAGCGCAAGTCTAGAGAACAAAGCAGCACTGTTGTTAACCTGGGCAGAGGAGAACCTGCAGGCGCTTTCGGCAGCGCATGTGGCAGGCAAGGACAACATAGCAGCAGACTATCTTAGCTGGGTACATCTGGATCCGGGGGAGTAGATGCTCAACAATGCAGTATTTGCTCAGGTGGTGCGCCGCTGGGAACAGCTGATCATGGATCTCAAGGTGATGTCATGGTCAGCAAAGCCATCTCGATTTTACAGCAGGAGAAGAGGGCGCATGCCAGAAGGGCTCAATGTGCTCATATAGCATTGGCCCACGGAAGGACTTCTCTGTGTTTCACCCCTGGGTGCTTATAGATAGAGTACTGCAAAGGATAGAGACATATTGGGGTCTGGTGCTTCTAGTAGCTCCCTATTGGCCTTGGCGACTGTGGTATGCCGATCTGGTACATCTGTTGACCATCCATGGTATCTACCGGCTCAATCAAACTTATTATTGCAAGGTCCATTCCTTATGCCACAGGTGGATCGATTCTCGCTTATGGCCTGGTTCTTGAGTGGGCTAGATTGCAGAAGCAGGGTTGTTTGGCCCTGGTAATATTGACACTTTTGAAGGCCAGATGGCGCTCCACTTCACTGGCTTGCTTTCACGTGTGGAGAGTATTTGAGGGCTGGGGTGCCGATCACCACTGTCAGCTTCAGTGCCAGATGTCATCGCCTTTTTGCAGGCGAGGTTGGATAAGGGGTTGGTAGGTAGCACCTTTCGGATGTAAGTGGCAGTCATCTCTTGTTACCATGGGAGAGTTCAAGGGGTGTCCCTTGCAGCGCATTCGGATGTGATCTGTTTGCGGTCAGTGAAGCAGATTTGACCGCTAGTGCGGTCGATGGTGCCTCCTTGGGACCTCAGGCTGGTATTATTGGTGTTGACAGAAGCATTCTTTGAGCCATTGGGTGCCTGTACCTTGAATGATCTTGCGTTTTAAAGATTGTTCCTGGTGGCCATTTGTTTGGCTAGAAGAATATCTGAGCGTCAGGCACTGTCGTGTCAGGTCTTTATCCTTGCAAAAGAGAAGGTGGTTCTCAGGCCAATGCCTGCCTTCCTTCCCAAGGTGCTATCGGTTTTTCACATCAATCAGTCCGTGACGCTTCCAGTGTTTTCTGGTGCAGGAGGCACGGAGGGGAACCCCCTTCTGCATCGTTTGGATGCCTGTAGGGTGTTACAGAACTATTTGAAAAGAGCAGAATCTTTTAGAAGATTTGATCAACTATTTGTGCTCTTTGGGGGTAAGCGCAAGGACAAAGTAGCCTCTAAAGCCTTCATTTCGAGATGGGTGCAGGAGGCCATTTTTTGGCCTACTTGCTTTGGAGCAGGAATTGCCCAGGGGGTTGAGGGCTTGCTCATGCAGGCCACTTCGTGGGAGAAGTCCCAGTTGGTTCCGCCAGGGGAGATCTGTAGAGTGGCAATCTGGTCATCCCTGCATACCTTCATGAAGCATTATCAGCTCGATGTTCAATCAGCGGGGGATGCCAGATTTAGTTCGGTGGTTCTTCAGGCTGGGCTAGCAGGTACTTCCCAAGATTAGTACTGCTATGATACATCTCACAGGTCGGCACTGGACTGGAGGAACAATAAGGAAGGTGAAATTGGGCCTTATCTGCTAATTGACATTCCTTTAGTGACTCCAGTCCAGTCCCGGACCCACACCTTTTGGTTCTCAATGGAAATGATGTCTCTGGGCCTGAAGAAGGTCATCTGATTGTTATGGGCCTGGGGAGTTGATTGTGGGGTATTTCCCAAGGCAGGAACAGCAAAGAAGAGTATGAAACAAGTAGAAAGTTGAGTCGGTGGGGTCTGGAGTGAACAGAGACTCGTCTGGAGTGCATAGGCACGCTATGGGCCTACTATTTGGTAAGCGATCTTGTTTTTCATTTAAGGTTATTTTTTTTCTGCCTGTTGGGGTTTGGTTTGTTGGTTTTCCAAATAGGTTTAGATAACATACCTTTTTAATTGTTGCTCTTGTGAGCCTGCTTTGTCAATAGGATTCTAGAGACTGGTTGGAGGTACCAGCTGCCTATCTATCCTGATGTCATTAAAGATGACATGCTCAGTCTCCAAGCTGTTAGTGAAGTGAGACTACCCACAGGTCGGGACTGGACTGGAGTCACCCAAGGAACATCAATTAGCAGGTAAGGCCTAATTTCACCTTTTTATTTATTAGTATTTAGCTCATGCCTTTCCAATGGTAGTTCAAGGCAAATTACATTCAGGTACAGTAGTTATTCCCTTGTCCCCAGAGGGCTTACAGTCTCACTTTGTACCTGAGTCAGTGGAGGGCTAAGTGATTTGCTGAAGGCCACAAGTAGTGTTGGTGGGATTTGAACCCTGGTCTTTCTGGTACCATGCTGCTGCCCTAACCACTGGGCTACTCCAAACAAGGCCATGTTACTATGTAAGGATCTTTCTTACTCCAGCATTTCAAACTTGGGTTTGAACCAAGCATCAGGAAACTCTGGGATATGGAAGATCTTTAATACCTGAGAGTTAAAAACTTGTCGTCGAGTCACCATTGACCAGTTGCCCCATAGTGCTGCCCCTAGGCATAGACATTGGTCTCAAGGGAGGTGGGGAAGTCAAACATTGTAGAGTATGTCCTTGTGTGTGTTCTGTGATCAAATGAGGTGTTTCTTATTTTTCTGCTGCATTGGACTCAGCCATTCAAGGTAATTTCTGTATTCCTTGCTCTTATCTCCTGGTGTGTCTCTGCTGATCTATGAACTCGTCTGGTATTGCTTGTATTCTTGGGTGGTTCCCTCTTGGTGGATATTATTTGCTTGTGCTGGAATTTGTGTAGAAATTAACTGCTTTTTGTTTAGAGACATTCTGTGCACCCAGTTTTCTGGTTTAGCTTTCTTCCCAGGCTCTGTGTTCATGATGCAGATTTCAGTATTATACATGCCTTACAGTAAGGTTGATAAAGTGAGTTAAAACATTTTTATTAGCAATTACATCAAAGCAGTTTTAAATCATGGGCTTGAAGAAAATTAAGGGTTTTTTGTTTTCCCCTTCACTTTCTCACTGGAATGTGACATAACACTGGGGTGAGTATAAATGGGAAGAGTCTGACTCTCTTACATCCCAGCAATGACGTGTCAATAACACAAAGTCCTGGATTGATCTCTGGAAACTCTTTTAAGATTAAGATATACTTTTTGGCTATTTATAGGTACATTTTGAGGAAGGAAATTATACAAAAGATTATGAAAAAAGGTGACATTTTGCTTACCGGTTAATGTCCTTTCCTTGAGTCCTACTAGACCAGTCCAGACAAGTGGGTTATAGTCCCCTACTAGAAGATTGGTGAAGACAAAGAACCAATGAAAAGCCCAGGCTTCAGTGCCATTACTCATATACCTCTATATGCCTCAGCCATCAGATGTCTCTTCAGTATTTATCCTAAAGCATATGGGAGAAACATGGCAAGCCTTACACAACCTCAGTCATGGGCAATAGTGAGCAATAAACAGTAAAGAACTATGTACAGGAAAGTATAAAAATAAGGCTGTCAGTAGAAGATGAACTTGCAGAGCCAAGTATAACAATCATAGAAGACCCAAGGGTACTGCAGCAGAAGAACAGAGCAAATACAATTCCAGGGGTGTGGGCCCTGGACTGGTCTCGCAGGACTCAAGGAAAAAGACATTAACTAGTAAGTAAAACATCACCTTCCATATCATTCTGCTAGACCAGTCCAGACAAATGGTATGTACCAAAGCTATGACACCACTGGGCAGGAAGAAGACACAGCAGCTTGCAAAACCCTTGAACCAAAGGCTGTGTCCGCCCAAGCGCTAATGCTTGACAGAAGTGGAAAGTGATGCCCATGTTGCCACCTGGCAATTGTCTGCAGAAACTTCCACTTCACTTATGAGGATGCCTGCGCTTGGGTAGAATGGGCACACAAACTCTCCAAAACCAGCCAGTTCCGCAGCAGATACGCCGAGGCAATGTCCTCTTTAGTCCAGCACCCCAAAGTCATCTTAGCTGCCACATCACACTTGCACGGACCAGCAAACGGCACAGAATGATGGCTGGACTTACGAAAAGAATTTGTAGCTTCCAAGTATCGGAAGAGCATCCTCCAGACATCCACAAGGTGAAGATCCTTATCCTTCCCTCGACACTGCTTCTTAGAGAAGAAGGGCAGGCAGACCACCTGGCTCACATGAAAGTGAGAAATCACCTTAGGCAAGAAGGAGGGCACAGACCAAAAGGAAACGGCCTCCTTTGAAAAAAGACAGATAAGGATCTCAGCAAGACAGAGCCTGCAGCTCAAATTCACCTTGCGCAACAAATCGCGATAAAGAAGACCGTCTTGAGCATCAAATCCTTCAAAGTAGCGCACTTCAACAGCTCAAAGGGTGCCAACATCAGGGCCCTGAGCACCAGATACAGATCCTAGGAAGGGATCACAGACCAGAGCGGAGGACACAGATGCCGAACCCCCCTCCCTCCCTGGAGAAAATGCAAGACATCCAGGTGCAAGGCTAGAGACTTACTAGCCATTGGAAACAGGCCAAAGCTGCCACCTGAACTTTCAGGGAGCTAAGGGAAAGGCCCTTCTCCAGGCCATCCTGTAGAAAAGCCAACAGAGGTGGCACCTTGGCTGCATCAGGAGCCAAGTGTCAAGTGTCGCACCATCGCTGAAAGAGGCACCAGACCTGCACGTTTTTCTAGCTTGGTAGACCTCCTCCAGGCTCTGAGCAGAGTGAAGACCACCGCTGGAGAACAGCCTTTACATGCTAGCTGTCTTCTTTCAAGAGCCAAGCCATAAGCGAGAAGGGAACTGGACTCTCCAGGGCTATTGGTCCCTGCTGCAATAGACCCTGAGACAGAGGCAACTGAAAAGTAGATGCCTGCAGGAGCTGCATCATGTTTCCAAATCACGCTCTGCTTGGCCGATTCATCATCACCATAACAATCCTGCCCGGTTGGCGTTCTGTATGCCTAAGCACACATCCTACTAGGAACCATGGATGAAACACGTACAGCAGGTGCTGACTTGGCCAAGGCTGGGCCAGGGCGTCAATGCCCTTGGACCCTATCTCCGTGCAGAGACTGAAGAAGCGGCAAACTTTTGGCATTGGAGTGGGTCGCCATCGGATCCATTTTGGGGCTGCCCCAGCAGCACAGAATCAACCAATAAGCCTCCTGACTTAACTCCATTCTCCAGGATCCAGAGTGCCGGCTGAGAAAGTCCGCTTCCACATTGTCCACCCCGGTAATGTGCTGAGTCGACAAGGCTAGGAGGTTCTTCTTTGCCCAGGCAAAACAGGAGAGTCATCTCCAGAGCTATCCTGGCACTCCTTGTGCCGCCTTGCCGATTTAACATAAGCCATTGCCTGACCCTCGACCAAGAGCCGTAAAAGCAGAAGAACCAACCTGATGGCCCTTACCTTGAGGCGGTTGATGTACCATACTGCTTCCCTGTGTTTCCACCCACTCTGGGCCATACAGTCTTGGCAATGGGCTCCCCAGCCCAAGAAGCTGGCATCCATCATCAGAAGGATCCAGGAGAAGTTGTCTAGTGGCATGCCCTTCCTCAGATGACAGAACTGCTGCCACCACCACAGACTGGACTGCACCATCAATGGGAGCGGGAGCATGCTCGCAAACTCTTGAGAACTCGGGGACCACTGAGTCAGTAAGGAGTGCTGGAGAGGTTGTCTGTGAGCACATGTCCATGGCTCCTTCTCTATGGTTGCTGCCATCAACCCCAGGAGCTGAAGATAATCCCAGACTCTGAGAGCCTGCTTCGTACAGAACAGTGCCATTCAATCCAGCATTCTTTTGACTTTCTTCTCCAGTAGAAAAAACGTTCTCCCAGAAACTCCAGGAACTGGGAAGGCAACAGCTGACTCTTTCCCCGATTGATCACCCAGCTGACGCTTTCCAAAAAGGACACCAGTTGGGACGCCACCTGAGGCGCATTTAAAAGGGAACAGGCCCAAGTGAGCAAGTTGTCCAGATATGGATGGACACAGATTCCTCTGTGCTACAGTGCCGCAGTTGCCACCATCATGACCTTGGAAAAATATCCTTGGGGCAGTAGATAGCATGGTAAAACACTGATACGTTTTCTGATCTGCCTGGTCTGGGATATGAAAATAAGCCTCAACCAGATCCAGATAAGTCGAACGCCCCTTGACGCACTACTTGAATCACCGAGTGGAAGGTTTCTGTCCAGAAGTGCAGAATGCACAAGTGCTTGTTGATCCCCCCTTGAGGTCAAGAATGGGCCAGAAGGAACCATCATTTTGGGCACCACAAAATAGATGGAGCATTTGCCCTTGCCTCGCTTGTCTAAGAGGCTGGGTACCACTGCCTTAGGCACAACAATTTATCCAAGGTGGTTCACAGAATAGCATTTTTGATCGCTGACCCACAAGGGGAGATGATGAAGGGGTCTGAAATCGTCTTTATGCATTCCAGAACATAGCCCAATTAAATGGTGTCTAGCATCCAGTGATCCTTGGTAACCCGGGCCCATTCCTGAAAAAAAAAAGATGAAGCTTACCTCCAACCAGAGGAATCGGGGAATGGGACCCATACCTTCATTGCGCAGCCTGGGAGGGTCCTCCTCTGGAGGGGACAGAGTCCCTGGGCCCACACGCTCCACAAAAGGACTGAGAACAAGCCCAGAGCCTGGAAGCAGAGGGAAAGAAAGGTTTCTGCAGGTCAGTAATGACTAAAATCCCAAGAGCGTGGGGATCCGGCCAGCATGCCCTCTGTGGACGGGTAGAGGCAGATGAGAAAGGGGCACCAGCCCACTTCACAGGCCCCCTGGACCTGTCTTCTGGAAGGTGGTAAGATTTTGTTTCCTCCAGATCCTTCACCAGCTTCTCTAAATCTGCTCCAAAAAGAAGCCTTCTGTTTAAAGGCCATTTAGAAGATGAGTCCACTGCCCAGTGCTGGAGCCAAATTCAATGCCGTGACACCATTGTCAGGACATCATCCTTGCTACCAAATGTACCAGGTCATACATGGCATCAGAAAGGAAAGGTCATAGCCAACTCCAAAAGAGGGGTAGTTTCATCCATTGGAAAAGACTGAATCCACTGGAGCAGGGCTCGAGACATCAGGCTGGTACATACCAACAGCTGCAGAATAGCAGCCTCCACGGTGCACTGACTCTTCAGTAATGGTCCATCAAATCCTTTAAGGCCGATCCACCTTCCACCGGAATGGTGTTCCGTCTGGTAACCGCCATGACCTGTGCATCCACCTTGTAAATATCAAACCACTCAACACACTTCTTTTCCGGGAGAGCATAGATCATCTTACACGCCCTTAACTCCTTAGGCAGGATGTTAGAGTCCTAGTCCAACCAGATCATATCCTTGATCACATCTGGGAATGGAAAGATAGTAGTGGATTTCCATACCCTTTGAAGGAGCAGGTGCACCTTTGGCTCCTGCTCTGTGCCGGATGCATCCGTCAAGTTCAAGATAGATGAGACCCTGGCAATCAGTGCCGCCAGCTCCGTCTTCCAGAATAGGCAGATCATTCTGACCTCTTCACAATCTTCTGAAGGCAAGAGTACTTCTTTATCCACATCAGAGCCCAGTACTGAGCCATCTGAGTCTGTCATAGTCAAAATCTCAGACAGCTCCCAACTGTTCCCCTCTCTGGGGGATGCCCCTCACCAGGGATGCTTAGCCAAAGACAATTGAACAGGGCTTCCATTCTCAACCTGCCCCACATGAGACTACGCCCAGGGGCACCCAGAGGACACAGGGTCTGAATTTCCACACCAGAAGGACCAGGCCTGCTGTAAAAACAAACAAAAAAAAACAAACCCAAAAACAACTTTGGAGGGCAATCCAGATTCTAGAAGCTCTCCCCTTGGAAATGATCCCCCTCCCCCAACACCAGTGGGCACAGCCAACACAGACCCCTAGAGGACAGGGAGCTGCTCACAGCACGTTTGCTGGACCCTCTGGCTGGCTGGATATCCTTACCCATAGCGCCATCTGTCACCTCCCACCCTTTAGGTAGGCAAGGCCGAACTAACTGCATGCCCTGGCTGAGAGAGGGGGAGCAGGCTCTCCAGGGACAACTCAGAAGCTGACATGCAAGAAGAGCAGATTCCAGAATCCGTGATAAGATATCTCACTTGTCACAGGTCAAACAACATTTCCTGGCAGAAACATAGAGAGTTAAGGCAAGTATTATAATAGCGCACGCTAAGGCCATGGCTGCCAGAAAGGCACATGTTAACTGTGCTTTTATTGCAACGCACATTACAGGCACTAGGGAAGGAACGCACGTTGGAGCCGCTTGGGCAGAATGTGTGCTAGGACTGCACAACTGCCAGGCACACACAGGTTAAAAAAAAAAAACCAGCAGGAAAACACCACACCGCACCAACAGTCACTAGCGGTCTACCCTGAATTGCATCCCAGGAAGATGGAATCAGGAGCCTCCAACAAGGACAGTAATGAGGTCAAGCCTTGGTACTCACCCCCTGAGAGTCCCAGATAGAGAATTCATGCTGGGTTCCGCTCTATTCCCCTGAAACTGTTTTATTAGCTTTGCAGTACTGCATTTAAGGTGGCTAGCAGGCAGATCCCTCTGAGAGCTTTCTGCAATCTTTGGGAGAGAGAGAGAAGGGGGAACAGAGTTCTGAGGTTGTGTGAGGGTGCTGCACTCTTTCAGATCCTTCCAATTTCTGGCTGCTCAACAGGCTCTTATCATGATAAGCGCGTGGAGCTGAACCAATTTTCCCTCTTCCTATGGATACTGAAAAGACTGCAGTCTTGTGGAGCCTCCCATGTCATGCTCAAGTGAAAGAGTCACTCTCAAAGTGGTTGTTTAAACGCTCGCGAACAATCTTATCCTCTCAATCTTCAGATTTTCTTCAGAGAGGAGAAAATCCGTCCACTATCTGCTGGAGACAAAAAAAAAAGTACTAAAGAGACCTCTGATGGCTGAGGCTAATAGAGGCATAGGAGTGATGTCATTGAAACTGGACTTTTCATTGGTTCTTTGTCTCCACCGATCTACTGGTAGGGGAACACAACCCACTTGTCTGGATTGGTCTAGCAGGATGATATGGAATATATTTTTAGACTTTTTTAATTTATTTTTTTAATTGCAAAAAGTTCCTTAATGCTATATTGTTTTGATTAACTTTCTGGCATGTCCCAAATGTAGTTATTTGAGAACATAATGTTATGCTGTGTTAGGCCAATGAGTCCATAGAGCCCAGCATCCTGTCTCCAACAGTGGCCAGTCCAAGTCACTTGGAAGGTCTTGGTAGAGCCTAATGGGGAAGATCCATTTTCTCTTGCTTACTCCCAGAAGTAAGAGGGAAATCCCCATGTTTACCTAGCTAATAATTGTTAATGGATCTACTCACTACAAACTTGTTTGATCCTCCTTTTTAAGCCCATCTATATTATTCATCTCAACCATGTTATCTGGCAGCAAATTCCACCTTGACTAAAAAAAATAATTTATTAAATTTCTATTATGCAAACAGAACATAGCAGCACACAGATGGTTTTCACCTTTTCTCCTAGTCTGTTGCTGTTTGAAATGATTTCACAATGAATATACAAAAAATATCCCAGTGCAATAGTAGTGAAGTGAAAACTTTCTGTTCTGTCTTCTTAGTCTCGGAAACAGCTTCCTGCATGACTGGAAACAAGCCAGAATAGAGTTTTTACTTTATTATTGGGGCACTGTTTTTTTTTTGTTTGATTTTAGATGTTTCACATAAGCAGTAGCACCTATTGGGGAGACTCCATCCATGTGTCTGTCTTTTGTTTGCTTGTCTGTACACATCTGTTTGTGCATGAGCAAACGGGATGTATATAGTGCTACTCCCTCTGTAGCGCAGCAGCCTAAAGAGCCTGCAGGTGCCCCAGTCCTGCTGGCAAGAAGACAGCTTTGGTTTTCAGAAAGGTTGTATATTAAATACGCAAACAAACATAAATATAAACAGGGCTGTGGCCAGAAAATGCCAGCAGGAATCTCCGTGTGTTACTGGTGTGAAGAGCGGGGCTGTGGTCTGGCTGGAGTGGCTGCTTCAAAGCAGGAGCAAAAAAGTGGATCAAGGAGAGAAGGGGGAGCGGGGGTTAGAGGAGGAAAGCAGATAAAACATACAGGAGTGGGCGGGGCTCTAGAGGAGGGAGGAGAAGAGGATGGGGTGTTTTGGCACTTCCGTGACAGACAGACAGACACACATACATATATATGTACACACCCACCCTGACACCCCATGACACAAGCATGCACTCATGTACACAAACCTGTCTGATACCCCATGACACAAATGTGCGCATCACACACAGACGCACCACCTAATACCCTCCATTACAGAGAAATGCACTCCAGAACCCTTCATGAAACACACTCATACGCACCCCTCTGAAGCCCTTCTTCACAAGCACAGACATATACATACCATCTGACACCCCTCCATGAGACATAGACACCGACACCCCCATGACATACCCAGACACACACTGATATCTCCATGACACACACATGCATTACCTAACACCCCCTCATCTGCCGCACCGCACACAGGCACTACTTGACATCCCCTATGACACACACATGCACGTGTACATATACATCCCACCAACATACACATGCAGTCTTGAGAGACCCGGCCACCACGCATGCACTTGCAGACATTCCTGCACACACAAGCATGTCCTCTAAACACAAATAACCCATGACACATAAACAGACACATACCCTCCCCCCTGTCTGACATCCCATCTTCACATCCCCACAGTTAAACTGTGCCAGTCATACCACTGACATACTGTACACACCCCCACACAGCTTACATATACCATCAGTCGCATCCCCTTCTACCCTACTCAGAGACACTTTACCATGTCTGTTTCAAACAATCCCAGACATGCCTGATTCTACAAATGGAGGAAAGGGGAAATGCACCATTGTGTTACGCTGCAAGTATACATACATTTTCAACTTTTTTTGTTGGAGGGAAGGGATTTTTTTTTTGTGTTCTCAATGTTTCTCCTGCTCTTCTTTTTGAGCTTTCAGCTCACTTGACACTAGCCTAATTGGGCTGCAGGGCCATGAGCTGTCATTCTGGGGGATTTTTTCCCCTAGTTGATATGTCCTAGTACCCTGCAATCACGAGCTATCGGGTGTCGCCTTTCTGTGATGACTGCAGTTCCTTTCCTCCTGAGGCCGTGAGCACTGTCTGCAGTGTCTGCGGCTCCAGCAGCCTCAGGGAACAGAAGGCCTACCCTGGGAATCAGATCCAGAACTGCACTCTAACGCCATCAAGTCTCTGCATGGGCTTCTGATATATTTGTTTTTTAAATATAATGTCAGTTATTGTGATGCTGCTAGGCATCCTAAATTTATTGGGAAATACCTTTTTAAAAATATATTTTTGTATTGCGGCTAAAAATTCTGCATCTTTGGGGGAGGGGATGAGAGGTTGAGTCCTGAAACTAGTGGATTAATTGCATCTGCAGTTGGCTTGATTATGCAGAAGGATTTTACACAAAATTAAGTGTGGCCACTTTTTCCCCATTCTTACCCAGACTAAATTAAGTTCTCTTTTTGTCCTTTTCACAGATGGCTTGCTGGGGATGTTTCTGAAGCGCCTATCCTCCCAGTTCATACTCCTACAGTCCTGGACTGCCCACCTCTGGAAGATGTTCTACGATGCCCGCAAACCCCGCAGCCAGATCAAGAATGAAATCCACATTGATACACTGGCCAGGGATGAGTTTAATTTGCAGAAAATGATGGTGATGGTGGCCGCCTCAGGGAAGGTGAGAGATGCTGGGAGGGGAGCATGTGGGAGGTGTTGGAGGTGATGAAGAGCTGAACTCAATGTAATTTCAGTTTGTTCAATGTGAACCGCACTGATGCAGAATAGCGCGGTATATAAGAGAATGTAAATAAATAAACTCAGGGTTGGGGTACAGTGAGTGGCCTCGCTTATGTTGACCAATGTATAGGGATATATGAAATGGGGAAATGGACGGTGATAGGTCTTTTATTGAGTGAGGGGAGAAAGGGAAGGATATAGGGCATCTGTGGGTGACGTAGGCTCAACGAAGCATTGAGAGGATTTGTGAAGTAGTGCTGCACAAAGTTTGGAGTTAGTGAGCTGAAGGTCCTTTACCAGGTGGATCATTTCCAGGTAATCAATAACTGATTATTGCCTTTGTTAGACTGAAGGGTCAGAATCCAGATGAATTTGTTTGTATTTTGGCTTCTGGGACAATGAAGACCTTGAAGGATGAGAAGTGGGAGGCCGAACACATTACAGGCTTGAGGAGGATAGGATATTGAGGTGCTGGAGGAAGGTGCTTACCCCCATTTTTTAAAATAATTTTAGGGACTTGTTTGTATGTGTCATTTCACATGACCTGTTTCTTTTTTATGTATTTCAGTTGTTTGGCATTGAGAGCAGCTCTGGCACAATCCTTTGGAAACAGTATCTGCATAATGTCCGTCCAGGATCGTCTTTTAAGCTGATGGTCCAGAGGACAACAGCCCATTTCCCCCACCCTCCTCAGTGCACCCTCCTCGTCAAAGATAAGGTGAGTCTAACTGCTCGGGATTTCTCATTCTCTAAAAGGAAAGGTTACCAGGACCCAAATGGAAGCAAAACCAAAGCTGAGCCCCAGGTAAAATCTATTAAAAAAAAAAAAAAAAGCGCCAAGCTTGCTTGCTTGCTGCATCTGCATTCACTGAAGTTTGTTAGTCTTGGACGACTACAGAGAACTGGATCAAGCAGCATTGTGGAAGGGTGGGAGAAAATGAGTAGGCGTTTACCTACAGCTCTTTTGTAACTAAACGGCCTCTTCCTCTTGCCCCTAATGCTGATCATGACCATTTATGATGGTTGTAGTCCAGATATGGACTACCGTGATTCTTCATTAGTAGCTATTCAGGTATTTTTGCAGCTTCTAATCCCACGCCCCCCCCCCCCCCCCCCAGTATATCCAAGCCATGGCTGTGGCAGAGAAGCAGTGACCCTAGCACAAAAACATCTTTCAGACAGTCAGTAGATGGTGCCATTGATTGCTTTCTGGGACGCCCTCTTATGGGACTGGTGGGGAAGGGTAAAGCTATGATTACTGTCTTTGAGAATCCCCACTGAGCGGTGGAAGGCTGGTTCTCCATGGACAAGCAGGATGAGTCAGCCACACATGGGTCAGCCACACATGAGTCATCCGACAGCGCCATAGATTATCCTGCTGTCCATGGAGAACTCCTGTTACAGGTAAGTAACTTCGCTTTCAGTCTGTAGGAGTTTAGTCACCACTCTCCTTTTCACCTTCTGTTCTTCTGTATCTCTGCCCTGTGCATGTTTCATTTGTCTGGATTAACATGTCTCAGCCTCTCTATATATGGTGCCTTTTAATCGGTCTGTGGTTGCCTTCTCTATGCACGTCCACCTCACATTTGATTCAGATGTTTTTCTCCTTTCTCTTTACAGGAGTCTGGGTTGAGCTCGCTCTATGTCTTTAATCCTATCTTTGGGAGGTGGAGTCAGGTGACGCCTCCAGTGTTACAGCGCCCTATTCTGCAGTCCCTCCTCCTGCCCATCATGGATCATGACTATGCCAAAGTACTACTTCTGATAGACGACGAGCACAAGGTAAGGCCTGAGGAGCTCCAACATGCTTTACTGTATGAAAACTTTCCATACCAACTATATTCCCCCTGGGGAAAATCAAGTAAAACATACACAAAATATTGCAAGCAAAACAATTAAAATAAAGCATATGTAGAAATACAGTAAACAAAACTGAGTAATCGCCAAATATTACATGACTTGCCTTCAGTGTTATGCAACCTTATCCGGCTAAGACATCTCTCCTCGGAGCATCTGGGTTTCAGCTAACTTAAGACGTTTGTTATAATCTATCTCCTTTAACTGATTCCACAGTGTGGGGGCTGTCACTTCAAATATTCTCTTACAAGCTCTAGTGCCTCTCTTTCCAAATTGGAAACCTCAGCAGTGAATCGGACTTTGATTGTAGACATCTACATCTGTATTTGGTGTATTCTTTTCCAGTGTTACAGCCGAATAGTTTGCTTTACCTCTCACTGTCCTAAATGTTCAACCCTGGAAATGCACTCGGGGTTCTAATGGGGGGAGTCTCTCTCTGGATGTTGCCATTAGCAGGAGTCACTTTCTTTTCCTTGCTGGGTTTATAATAATGCATGCAGTTTTCAGAACCGTGGCACGTGTTACCCTTTTTGCGCATAACTGTGTGATAGAAAAGCTGCCCATTGATTGTACTACCTCCACGTTATTGGAAGCTGGATTTTTGCTTTCAAGTTTAAGTGAGATTTTTTTTCTTGTTTGTCCTTTATACCGTTACATATACTCCACTGTTTGCCTTTCGCTCTTCAGGTGACGGCCTTTCCGGCTACAAAGAATGTCCTCCACCAGCTGACAGAGGTAGCCTCTGCTGTGTTCTTTTACTTGGTGGATGCCGACCAGGGCAAACTGACAGGATTCCGGTTGAACAAGGTATGAAAGAGAAACTCACTGTGGAGTTTGCAGACCTGCAGACCATGTCAATGCCGCTGAGCTGGATATTCAGTGGCACTAACACGGTGGGTGCAGCCGCTATACGCCCTGATGCTAACCGCTTGGCATTGGGGCATGTCGGGGGCGTTCTGGGATGGCATCCATCACTAACTGGACAGTGCCGATATTGAGCTACTGCCTGGTTAGCGACACACGGCTAAAGTAAGGAGCAGGAAATGCTGGCCTTACTTTAGCCGTGGAAACTAACCGGGCAGCGGCTCAATATCACCGCCTCCTGGTTAGCTTCTGGGTTCTGCGACCAACCCAAATTTGCTCATCGTCCCTCCAGCGCAGTCCAGATGCATAAATTTATGCCCTATCACCAGCAGATGGAGACTGAGAATCACTGATGTCGCGCTATGTAGTAGATACCCATACCTGTTATATCTTACGAACTTCAGCAAGAGGCTTTCTTTGGCGCGATGCAAGTACTACGCCGAGCTTTAGCAGTAAATTGGAGAGACTGAGTTCATACTCCACATACCCTGGCTTAGAAGTGAGGTTCATGACTGTCATGATAGGGGCAAAACTCACCCATTTAGAAAAACTGCCCCATAGACAACAAGTGAAAGTGAATTGAAACCACCACACAAGCCACCATGGAGGACATACAGCATGATCCAAAACTGGTCTTGAAACCCTCACACCCCTCTAGATCCTGTTGCGAATATGCTAGTCACACCCCTGACAACTGACTCGGAGGCTTTGCATTTAACGGGCATTTGCTTCGCACATTAAGGGCAAAACCTTAGCGAGCTTTAGTAAAAGGAGCCCTAAATAATCAGCACTATCCAGATAATTTGCTGCACTGCCCATAGACCGCCCTGGCACTAGACTGTGGCACTAACTGAATAGTGCCAGTGAATATTACCAGGTAGTGGCCCTTAGGCGTTGGTCCGTGGCGTCAGTTGCTGGAAGTTACACTGATGGCTTCGGCTGGATTGTTCGTGCTTATTTATTATGGTAACTTGCTGTTCCGTGTATTTCTCTTTCTTTTACCTGTATGACTGTCTCTGTCCTTTATTCTGTCCTGTCATATAAATGGCGTTCTTTTCCTATTTCCTTGAATGATATAGTATTGTAAACCGCTCTAATGCCTTTGGGCCTGAGCGGTATATCAAATCTGAATAAACGTAAACATAAACATAGATCTGTACATCTCTGACCACTCCATTTCTCAGTCTCCACCAGATGGTGATGAGCTTTTGTGCAGTCTGGATTCAACTGTAGACAGTTTTTTTTTTTTTTTAAGAGAGCACAAAAAAGAATTGGATTGGTGTTTTAGCTCCGCATTGGACCCAGGGCTGTTTTAATGGTGAAGTTAGGCCTTACCTGCTAATTGACGTTCCTTGAGTACCTCCAGGCCAGTCCTGACCTATGGGTAGTCATGCCTCACGAGCAGCTTGGAGACTGAGCATGTCAACTTCAGTGACATCAGCTGTCTATCTGTACTGGTACCTCCCACCAGACTCCTGGAGCTGGAGAAGCGTGATCCCATAGAAAGGGGACTCACTAAGGAACAACTAAGGCAGATAAGCTGAGGGATTTTAGTTTTTTGGTTTAGCCCTGGTTCTGGCCCTTTAAACCAAGACGATTGTGGGGTTACTAATAAAGTCTTGAGTATAAAAAAAAAAGAAAGAGAAAGGGCTGATCTTAAGTGACAGCGGAACATTCAGACAGGCAGCAAAAGCTCTTCATGAGGCAAGCAGGGCTTACTGCAGGTACTTTAAGATGGTAGCGGCAGCTCCCAATTCCCTCGGGGAGAGGAGCTGTGCACTTGAACGGGACCTGCCACTTTGGCCAATCTGGACCCTCCCGACAACGCTGAAGCTCTTTGAGGCAGCTGAGAATCAGGGCAGGTATCTGGTGAGAGGTACCAGCTGCCTATTTGTACTGATGTCATTGAAGTTGACATGCTCGGTCTCCAAGCTGCTAGTGAGGTGCGACTACCCACAGGTCAGGACTGGACTGGAAGGATGTAAGGAATCGGCTTTTGTTGTGGTCCTTGGGATGCAGAACTCAGTAATCAGAATCCCCCACTTAGTCCCCCACCTCACGTGCCAAGGTACCCTCTCTGGGACCCTTGAGGTTCTCTTTTCCTCCTCTCCAACTTTTGGGAGGGGACCCAGGGACTTTTATGCGGCAGGGCCTGGCTCTTTAATTTTAGAGCTTTAAAAAAAAAAGCTTTTTTTTCTTACCGTGGCAGCGAGTGAATATAGTAGAGTGATCTGGGCTGTCGGCAAGCTTCTGGAGGTGAGGTGAGAGGGGCCCGGTTGGTTTTAGTGGGAGCGCATGGCTATGACTGTCTGAATTCATTCAGGCAGAGCAGCCTATGGCAGCCTCTATGGTCAACTTTCTCCAATGGGATTTTGCTGCAGGTGCAAGACTGAGGGTTGCACTGTGGAGCACTTGCTCTGGGGGTCTAGCGCTCTGGAAATTTAGGTGCTTTTGGCATCGGTGGGCTGATTTAGAGCACGGACAGGTTTCCCCTCAGCTGTGGGTTTTGGTGGGAAACATGGTATGAGGGAGGCAGCCGAAATAGAAATAAGAGAGCACTCGGGGCCTGATGGTAACTCCTGCCCAACCGGGGGAGCAGCAATTGAGATTGGTAATCTCGGGGAGATGGCTGCAGATCCAGGGTTGCCTTTTTTCATCTGAATTTATGTTGCTTTTACACCAAGCCTTCTGTTTGAAACAGAGCCTGGCACAAGGTTATTCTCATTGTGGAATCTGTGCCTTTTTGGGACCTGCCAGGTACTTGTGACCTGGATTCGCCACTGTTGGAAACGGGATACTGGGCTTGATGGACCTTGGTCTGACCCAGTATGACATTTCTTATGTTCTCAACACATGTACCAAGGGGAGTCTAGAAGGACTGGTGTCAGCTGTCAGAGTCCAGAGAACCTGCATCTAAGCACCAGAGGATGGAAGATGATGTGTGAGACGACCTTGGTTCATTTTTTTTTCAAGGGATATGATGACCCTCTGGAAGGTCTGTCCTGGGCACTGGGGAGAATCCTCAGATGAGTAACTTGAGGATGATGAAATTCTGCCCGGTGAGGACCCCTCCATAATAAGAGTTCTTCGTCAACAGGAATTGCCAGTACTGATTGCATGGTCCTTGGTGGCTCTGAATATCACGCATGGTTCTCTGAAGGAAGGAACCCTAAAGGATCCCTTGTTACAGGGCATTTGGAAGCCTCAAAAATCTTTTCCGCTTCATAGTGCCATAAAGGAGATGATAGAAGTGGAATGGGAGGGGCCGGAGGCAGGGTTACGAGTTAGCAGATCTATGGCATGTTTGTGCTCTTTTCTACCAGAAGAAAAGGACCACCTACCACTCCCAAGGGTAGACACTCTGGTCCTCGGCGTTTACCAAAAAGACAACAATTCCGGTAGAAGTTTGAACTGCACTGAAAGATGGCCAGGACTGAAAGGCTAAGCTAGAGTCCTGCTTAGCTGCCTCCGACAATGCTCCAGATGGACCGGGATCAGACTTGGGCAAACTTTGGGCCCACCATAAACCTGCCTGTGCCACATAGGCCCCACAAACAGACACCTGCAATGCCAGGGCAGTGATCTTGAAAGATTGCTTCAAGAATGCTTCTAGTTTTGAGTCCTGTGCATCTTTCAGAGCTGTTCCAATTTCTACCGGAATTGTCGTCAGTGTATGTATTTAGTGGATGCACTGTATGACCTGGTGAGGGCCTCTGCTAAAAATATGGCCTCTATGATGTCAGCATGATGGCTCTGTAATTGGGCACTGGAAGTAGCCTCCAAGACTCGACTCGGTAAGCTTCCTTTCAAAGGAAAACTCCTTTTTGGGGAGGCGCTGGAGAAATTGGTGAAGGATTTGGGGGAATCCAAGGTCCTGGAAGACATGCCTAAGTACACAAAGCCTGCCGCTCCAGCTGCAGGCTGCTTCAGGGACTTCTGGAGGTTTCAGGCAGTGCACTGTAAATCTTTTCAGCATTCTCACTATCCTCCCAGGGGTCAGCCCTTTCTAAGGGGTTAGGGAGGGGGTAGAAACTATTCCGGAGGGGCCTCAGGAGGCTCCAAGAAGTCCCAGTGAAGTGAGGGGACCCAGGCAGAGTTGATTCTGGTAGGTGATCGGCAACAAGTCTTTTACTCTGCTTGGGTCCCAATTTACTTCCAACCAGAAGTGATTTGAGAGGGCTACGCCTTCGAGTTGGCTCAGTAGTGGCAGACACGCTTGAGAGACTGAGTCAACTAGAAGCAGTGGTCAGAGTGCCCCCAGACGTGCTCAGATTCTGTTGATACTCAATTTATTTTGTGGTTACCAAGAAAGAAGGTTCCTTTCGCATGGTTCTGGAACCAAAATACATGAATCAGGCCTTGAAAGTGCCTCCTTTTTATATGGAGACCTTGCAATCAGTCATAGTAGCCATGCAGAAAGATGAGTTTTTAACCTCCTTGGATCTTTCTGAGGCGTATTTGCCCATTCCTATCTGTCTGGACCATCAATGACACCTCCCCATTGCAGTTCCCATAGCACCACAGACCTTTTCAAAAGTGATGGTGGTGGTGGCGACTGCTCTTCAGTGTGAAGGAGTGTTGGTTCATCCTTATCTTGACAATTGGCTAATCAGAACGAAGTCTGTCCAGGAAAGACGAGAAGTGACGAACTGAGTGATATCCCTCCAATGGCTCAATTTCAACAAGAGCAACTTGGAGCCAACACAAGATTTAACGGATCTAGGGGCTCATTTCCATACCAAGGTGGGATTGGTATCCTTTCCTCTGGAATGCACCAGGAAGGTTCAGGTGCAGAGTTTTTTTCAGATGCAGTCTCCCTCTAAATGGCATTACCTGCAGCTCCTGGGGTTTGTGGCGGTGACCTTGGATCTGGTACCGTGGGCCAGGGCGCATATGAGGCCTCTGCAGAAGGTGAAATTAGGCCTTACCTGCTAACTGATGTTCCTTGAGTTACTCCAGTCCAGTCCCGTTATCTGTGGGTAATCACACCCCACAAGCAGCTTGGAGACTGAGCATGTCATCTTTTATGACATCACCCTAGACAGGCAGCTAGCACTTCCCACCAGCCTCCAGTATCCTATTGACAAAGCAGACTCACAGGAGCAACAAATAAGAGCTATGCTAAGAACAAAACAACCTTGTAACTGCTCCAGGCAACCATAGCCCCCACCAAAGAAGGGGAAAAAATGCTTACCTGTTAAAAAAAAAAAAAAGTAAAGAAGTCCACTGGAGACAAGTCACTCTGGCTACCCCAGATTCCTCCAATCCTTCCAAGAAGTTACTCATTATCTTCTTTTTTTTTTTTTGAAAGGAGTCCTGCTCCAATTCCTTCAGTTCCCACTCCCAGGCTATTCCAAACGAGATTACTTTCTTCAGGTCCAGGAACGCCATACAAGATCATTAGGCATACACAAACCAGGGAGGGTTGGACTGGACTGGAGTAACTCAAGGAACATCAATTAACAGATAAGGCCTAATTTCACCTTCCTTATCGTTCCTCCAGTCCAGTCCCGTTACCTGTGGGATGTACCATAGCAGTATTAATGTTGGGAGGGACCCGCGAGCCTGGCTTGAAGCACAGCTGAGCCAAATTATGCATCAGCCGCTGCCTGAACATCCAGATGGTAATATTTCACAAAGAAATGCAAAGAAGACCAAGTCACCGCTTTACAAATATCCAGTGGTGGAACCACAGTGCTGCTTGAGCCCTGGTCAAATGAGCTCTCAAGCCTTGAGGCAAAGTCTTACACCTCAGGAGGTAAGCTGGAGATGGCCTCCCTTGCCTACTGTAAAATAGAGGCTTTGGGAGCCACCTCCCCCTTGTGCGGTTCACCAAACAGAACAAACAAGCGATCTGACTTCTGAAAGGGATCTGTCTTCAAGTACCTCTGCAGGATGCGTCGGACATCCAGTTGATGTAGGGGGGATCCTCCACCCACCACCCTGCCCCTGAAAACACCGGAAGCGTCACTGATTGATTCGTGTGAAAAACTGAGAGCACCTTGGGGGGGGAAAAAGGAATGTACCGGCTGCAGCGTAACCTTTTCTCTCGCTATGACTGGAAATGGAGCCCGACATGACAGCGCCTGAAGCTCCGAGATTCTCCTGTCGGAACAGATGGCCACCAAAAATACTGTCTTTAACGTCAGGTCCTTCAAGGAACAGTCGCTCGGAAGATTAAAAGGTGCCTCTGTCAAAACGGATAATGCCAGATTCAGTTCTCAAGGCAGGATCACTGACCTCACCGGTGGTCGGACTTGCTTTACTGCCTTAAGTAATCAGATGACGTCCGGGTGAGTCACCAGAGGAATCCCTCTGATTCTGCCATGATAACAGGAGATAGCTGCCACCTGTACCCGTGGAACTACAAGCCAACCCCTTGTCTGGACATGCCTGCAGAAATGCAATGATCTCAAACTGTAGCCTTCAGGGGACAACTATTGTGTTCCTCGCACTAACCCTCAAACACTCTCCAAACTCGAATGTATGCTAATGAAGTAGAACGCTGATGGGATTTCAGCAACATAGCGGGGCTATTCGGCCTCAGTTATTGCAATCTCAACCGAGCCCCCTCAAGAGCCATGCCGTAAGCGAGAATCTATCCACTTGAGGCATTAGGATGGGACCCTGTGATAGCAGATTGGCTCTCACTAGCAGACATCTGATTGTCAGCCACACCAGCATACCACAGTCGTCTCAGCCAATCTAGGGCAATTAGTAGCACCAGACCCGGATGTGCCTTGATTCTCTGCACCACTTGACCCATGTGCAACCAGGGGGGAAACACATAGAGTAGCCCCTCCATGGGCCATGACTGTACCAGCACATCAAGGCCTTCTGACATGAAACATAGAAATATGGCGACAGAAAAAGACCACATGACCTATCTAGTCTGTCCTTCCATATCAACAACTACAACAGTCCCCTTTTTACCTTTAGAGATCCTCTGTGTTTGTCCCATGCTTTTTTGAATTCAGTTACTGTCCTCATCTCTACCACCTCCACTGGGAGACTATTCCACGGATCCACTACTCTTTCCGTAAAGAGATATTTCTGCATATCACTCCTGAATCTATCTCCCTTCACCCTCATCCCATGTCCCCTCATAGCAGAACTTGCTTTCAATTGAAAGAGGCTCTCTCCCTAAACATTAATGCCACAGAAGTATTTAAACATCTTAATCATATCACCTCTATCCCGCCTTTCTTCTAAGGTGTACATATTAAGATCCCTAAGTCTGTCCTCATATGCTTTATAATGAAGACCACTAATCATTTTAGTAGCCACCCTCTGCACCGACTCCATCCTGTTCACATCCTTTTGAAGGTTCAGTCTCCAGAATTGCACACTATACTCCAAATGAGGTCGCACCAAAGACTTATACAGAGGCACTATCACCTCCTTTTTTTCTGCTAGCCATTCCTCTCCGTATGCACCCAAGCATCCTTCTAGCTTTTGCCGTCGCCTTTTCTACCTGTTTAGCTACTTTAAGATCATCAGACACAACCACGCCTAGGTCCTGCTCTTCTTTAGTGGACAAAAGTACTTCACCCCCTATACTATATTGCTCCCTTGGATTGCTGCAGCCCAAATGCATGACCTTGCATTTTTTAACATTAAATCCCAGCTGCCAAATTCTAGACCATTCTTCAAGCTTAGCTAGATCCCTCCTCATGTTATCTACACCTTCCTGGGTGTCTACTCTATTGCAGATTTTGGTATCATCCGCAAAGAGGCAAACCTTACCCGACAGCCCTTCTGCTATATCACTAACAAAGATGTTAAAAAGAATCTGACCAAGGACAGATCCCTGGGGCACACCACTGGTAACATCCATCTCCTCAGAGAGCTCCATTTACCTGTACTCTTTGTCGCCTCCCACCCAATCAATTTCTAATCCAAACAGTAACTTTAGGGTCCATCCCTAGGGTGCCCAGTTTGTTTATAAGTCGCCTGTGAGGAACAGTGTCAAAGGCTTTACTGAAATCTAAATACACCACATCTAGGGCTCTCCCTCGGTCCAACTCCCTGGTCACCCAGTCCAAGAAGTCGATCAGATTTGTCTGACAAGACCTGCCTCTCAGTCCATGCTGCCTCGGATTCTGTAATCCGCTGGACTCCAGAAACCTCACTATTTTCTCTTTCAGCAGCGTTTCCAATAATTTACTCACCACCGAAGTTAAACTAACCGGCCTGTAGTTTTCAACCACATCCTTACTTCCGCTTTTGTGTAAAGGCACCACATGAGCCTCTCTCCAGTCCTTTGGCACCATTCCCGACTCCAGCGAGGCATTGAAAAGGTCAGTCAGTGGAGCTGCTAGAACATCCCCAAGTTCCCTCAGTATGCTAGGGTGCATCCCATCAGGTCCCATCGCTTTGTTTACTTTAAGTTGAGCTAGTTTCTCATGAACACAGTCTTCTGACAATTGTTCAAGATGTCCCTCGCTTCTCTTTCTGTTTGTGGGTGTTTTCTGAGGTCCTGCTCCTGGTTCTTCATCTGTGAACACAGAACAGAAAAATTTGTTAAGCAATTCTGCTTTATCCTTATCAGCTTCTACATATTCCTCCCCTGCACCCTTGAGTCTGACAATACCACTTTTGCCTTTCCTCTTCTCACTAACATATCTGAAAAATGTCTTATCCCTCCATTTTATTGCATTGGCTATTTCCTCCTCCTTTGAATCTTTGCCTTCCTGACTACTTTGCTAGCTTCTCTAAATTTTTCCAAATATAGATGCCTGTCTTCCTCTCTCTGTGATCTCTTGTATTTCATGAAGGCCTCCCTCTTTTTCTTCACTTTTTCAGCTACTTCTTTCGAAAGCCATAGCGGTCTCCTTTTCCTTTTACCTTTATTTACCATTTTAACAAAAAGTTGGTTGCCCTTAAGATATCCCCTTTCAGTTTTGCCCACTGTTTTTCTACATCCCCCAGCTGTTCCCATCCCACTAACGACTCCCTGAGGTATTGGCCCATCTTGGCAAAGTTAGTCTTCCTAAAGTCTAAGGTCCTCACCTTTGAATGGATTCTAACAACCCTAGTCCTAATACTGAACCACACCATCTGGTGATCACTAGATGCAAAATGATCTCCCACTACAACATCAGAAACACTTTCACCATTGGTAAGCACCAAGTCCAGTATGGCCCCTTCACGTGTGGAGTCTGTTACCAATTGCCTGAATGGTTCTCCCTGTAGAGAATCCAGGATTCTCCTTACTTCTAGATGATACTGCAGCAGGAATGTGCCAATCAACATCTGGCATATTGAAATCCCCTATCAGTAGCACTTCCCCTTTCCTAGCAATGCTGCGTATGTCTTCAATTAACTCTGTCCACCTCTTCCTCTTGTGAGTGAGGTCTGTATATCACACCAAAGCAAATAGATTTCTCTTTCCCTCTTTCTAGTTTAACCCACAATGCCTCCTCTCTCCCTTTTAAGCTCTGTAATTCCAAAGCTTTAATAGTAGTTTTTACATAAAGTGCCACTCCTCCTGATTCCACGCTTTAAGAAAAGTGGAAGGAAGGCCAAAAAACAAACAGCATACTTTAAAGATGAGGTCAGAGAGGACTTGTAGCCAAAAAAGCATCTTTCAGGAAATGGAAAAAGGAGCCAAATGATGAAATCAGGAAACATAAGTACTGGCAAGTTAAATGCAAGGCATTGATAAGGCATACAGAGAATTTGAAAAAAAAGTTTTGCCTTGGAAGCAAAAACACATAAAAAGTTTTTCAAGTACATTCATAGCAAAACATTTGTGAGAGTCTGTTGGAACATTAGATGATAGAGGAGTAAGAGGCACTACGGGAGAACAAGGCTATAGCGGAAAGGCTGAATGAATTCTTTGCTTCAGTCTTTACTGAAGATGATATAGGGAAGTTGCCCATGCCTGAAATGCTATTTAAAGATGATATTTTAGAAGAACTGAAAAAAATATCTATAAACCAGGAAGATGTATTACAACTATTTGATAAACTGAAGAGTAGCAAATCACCTGGACTGGATGGTATACATCCAATGGTGTTGAAAGAAACGTAGACATAGAAACATGACAGCAGAAAAAGACCACATGGGCCTATTTAGTCTGCCCTTCCATATCACCCACTACAAGAGTCCCCCTTTTTTCCTTTAAAGAGCCTCTGTGTTTGTCCCACGTTTTTTTGAATTTAGATACTGTCCTCAAGAACTGAAATATAAGATTGCAGATCTACTATTAGTAATCTATCATTGAAATCATCTATTGTACCTGAAACTGGAGAATGGCCAATGTAATGCCAGTTTTAAAAAGAGTTCCAGGAGTAATCCTGTAAACTACAGACTGGTGAGCCTGACGTCGGTAATGAGTAAAATGGTAGATAGTCATGGTTTAATGGGAGAAAGTCAACATGGATTTAGCCAAGAAAGTCTTGTCTTACTAATTTGTTATATTTTTTTTAAGGTGTGAATAAACAGGTAGACAAAGGTGAACTGGTTGATATAGTATATTTGGATTTTCAGAAAGCCTTTGACTCACGAGAGACTCTTGGCAAAATTAAAAAGTCATGGGACAGAAAGCAGTGTACTACTATGGATCAGGAACTGGTTAAGATAGAAAGCAGAAAGTAGGGCTAAAAGTCCAATATTCTCAATGGAGAAAGGTGAATAGTGGAGTACCCCAGGGATCTCTGCTGGGCCTGCTGCTTTTTAACATTTTCATTAATGATTTGGAAATGGGAACAGTGAGTGAGGTGATCAGATTTGCAGATGAGACAAAATTATTCAAAGTTATTAAAACACAAGAGGATTGTGAAAAATTACAAGAGGACCTTGATAAACTGAAAGAATGGACATCCAAATAGCAGATGAAATTTAATGTGGACATGTGCAAAGCTATGCACTTAGGAAAGAACAGCCTGAACTACAGTTACATGATGCAAGGTTCCACATTAGGAACCACCACCCAGGAAAAAGATTTAGGCATCATTGTGGATAATATGTTGAAATCTTCCTCCCAGTGTGCAGCGGCAGCCAAGAAAGCAAATAGAATGCTAGGTATCATAAGGAAAGGAATGAAGAATTGAACCAAGGATATTATAATGCCTCTGTATGCTCCATGGTGTGACCGCACCTTGAATATTGTCTGCAATTCTGGTCACTGTATCTTAAAAAGGATATAGTGGAATTAGAAAAGGTACAGAGAAGAGCCACCAAAATGGTAAAGGAGATAGGATACCCTTAAAATGTTAGGGCTTTTCACCTTGGAAAAGAGATAGCTGAGGGGAGATATGATAGAGGTCTATAAATTAATGAATGGGGGGGACCAGGTAAACATAGATTGGTTGTTTACACCATTAGAAAATAGAAAGACTAGAGGAAACACAATGAAGATGCAATATAACCCATTTAAGACTAATAAGAGAAAATAATTTTTTTTTCACTCAATGTGTAATCAAACTCTGGAATTCGTTACCGGAGGATGTAGTGAAGGCTGTTAGTGTAGCTGGGTTTAAAAAAGGTTTGGAGAAGTTCCTGGAGGACCTAGGAAATCCACTGCTTACTGTGGCACAAGAAAAGGTGGTGCTTCACCCAGTTCCCTCTTTTTTTTTTTTTTTTTCTTTTTTTTTTTTAATTTTACAGAAGGTAGTTTCGGTGTTCCACCTTAACCAAACAGTAACTCTTCCTATATTTTCTGGTTCTAAAGTGGACTCAGACTCTTGTCAGTTGTGTCTGTTAGACATTCACAGGATCCTGCGACGATATCTCAAGCATACTGAAGCATTTAGGAAGTCAGATCATCTCTCGGTTCTGTTCGGAGTCTGTGCAAAGGGGGTGGAGGAAGCTTCAAAAGCATCCATTGTGTGGTGGCTGAAAACGGCTCTTGCTTCTGCATATTTGCTCAAACATAGATCACTTCCGGAGTTTACTTGACTAGGGCTCAGGTTTCGTCGTGGGCCGAGTATAATCTCGTTCGTCTAGTGAATATCTGTACAGCAGCCACATGGTCTTTGCTCCATTCTTTTGTATGGCACTGGCGTGTGAATGTTCGGGCAGCGAGAGAGGATGCGCAGTTTGGAGCGCAAGTGTTGCAAGCTGGGCTTGCATGTCCCGCCCGAACTTGACTATTGCTCTGATACATCCCCTGCATCTGGACTTGACTGGTGGGACGGTGGGGAAGGTGAAATTAGACCTGCTAATTTTCTTTCCTTGAGTCCCTCCAGTCCAGTCCAGAACGTGCCCATTCTGGTTTTGTTTTGTTATGGGTTGTTGTTTTTGGTGAGCCTGAATGTGGAAGAAATAAAGATGTGTATTTTGCATCTGTCCAGGGCTGTTTGGGGTATTGAGATAAGCTGAAAGCCCTTGTCTAAGGCTGAATTTCCTGTACTCCGTTCTACTACTACTACTACTACTACTACTACTGAGCATTTGTATTAGCGCTACAAGTCGTACACAACGCTGCACAGACATGTAAGAGATTAGTCCCTGCTCATCAGAGCTTACAATCTAGTCAAGACAAACACAGAAGGTGTAGGTAGGGATAAAGCAAGACGAAAGAAAAGGAGATCAGCTGAGTCAAGATCCAAAAGCAGCAGCCAATAGGTGGGTTTTCAACCTGGATTTGAAGAGGGTTACAGAAGGTGCCTGGCGTACAGACACAGGTAGTTTGTTCCAGGTGGAAGGAACGAAGTCTGGAGTTAGCAGTAGAAGAGAAGGGCACAGATAGAAGCAGTTTGCTAGAAGAGCGGAGTTCCCAAGGGGGGTTGTAAGGAGAGATAAGAGAAGAAAGGTAGTGAGGAGCTGCAGAGTGAATGCATTTATAGGTCATCAGGAGAAGTTTGAACTGGATGCGGAAACGGATAGGGAGCCAATGAAGTGACTTGAGAAGAGGAGTAATATGGGCATGACGAGGCTGGTGGAAGATTAGCCGCTCAGCAGAGTGTTGAACAGATTGAAGGGGAGTGAGATGATTCAAAGGGAGACCAGCAAGGAGTAGGTTACATTAGTCAAGACGGGAGGTGATCAAGGAGTGGATAAGCGTTTTAGCAGTGTGTTCAGAAAGGAAAGGGCGGATTTTGCTGATGTTATAGAGAAAGAAACGGCAGGTCTTAGCTATCAGATGGATATGTGTGGAGAAAGAGAGAGAGAGGAGTCAGACAACCCCCAGATTGCGGGCTGAGGAAACAGGAAGGAGTACAGAGTTATCCACAGAGACTGAGAAAGGAGGAAGAGGAGGGGAGGTTTTAGGGGGAAAGATAAGACGTTCAGTCTTGGCCATGTTCAATTTCAAGCGGTGGTGAGACATCCAGGCAGCAATGTCAGAGAGGCAGGCAGAGATCCGGGTCTGGATTGCCAGAGAGATTTCAGGTGTAGAGAGGTAGATCTGGGAGTCATCAGCATACAGGTGGTACTGAAAGCCATGGGAAGAGATAAGTGCACCAAGGGACTGGATGTAGAGATAGAAAAGGAGGGGACCCAAGACAGATCCTTGGGGTACACCAACTGGGAGCGGGGTAGCAGAGGAGGAGGAGCCACCAGAACACACACTGAAAGAGCGATTGGAGAGATAGGAGGAGAACCAGATAAGTACAGAGCCCCTAAAACCAAGCGAGGATAGGGTATCGAGGAGAAGGTTGTGGTCAACAGTGTCAAAAGCAGCAGAGAGGTCAAGAAGGATGAGGACAGAGTAAAGGCCCTTGGATTTTGCCAGGAACAAGTCACTGGAGACTTTGGCAAGAGCCGTTTCGGTAGAGTGTAAAGGATGAAAGCCAGACTGTAAGGGATCCAGAAGGGCATGAGAGGAGAGGAAGTCGAGACAGCGGCGGTGAACCGCATGTTCAAGTAGCTTAGAAGTGAAGGGAAGGAGAGAGATGGGTCGATAATTAGGACAGGTGAGATCAAGTGAGGGTTTCTTGAGGAGAGGTGTGACCACAGCATGCTTGAAGTCAGCAGGGACTTTTGCAGTGGAGAGTGATAGGTTGAGAATAGGAGAGATGGAAGGGACAACGGTGGAGGAGATGGGGCTTAGGAGACGGGTGGGGATAGGATCAGAGGAGCAGGTGGTGAGTTTGGAGGAAGAAAGAAGGTGTGCAGTTTCATCTTCAGAGATCACAGGAAAGGAAGAGAGGGTAGCAGAGGTAGGGGGGAGAGTTGGGAGTGAAGAGAGGGAGCTGTGACATTCGATTCCTATGGTGTCTTAATGTACATAGTTACTATAAGTAGTTATGGATTTGCATAATTTTTGTGTTTGTGGAGACTGCTTTGTCTGCGGAGTCTGCTTTGCCAATAGAATACTGGAGATGCACAGATCCCTTATAGTGTGATGACATTAAAATCGATGATTCTCAGTCTCCATCTGCTGGTAATAGGGCAGATGGAGACTGAGGGAGGAGTAGCCTAGTGGTTGGTGCAAGTTACTTCAGGTCGGAAGGTCGGGGGTTCAAATCCCACTAGAGGACAGCAACCTTGGGCCGGAAGGACTGGGGTTTCTAGTCCCACAGGTGCTCCGTGTGGTCTTGGGCAAGCCACTTAACCCTCCACTGCCCATGTTCCCTGTAAGTATTAGTGTATGTGTCTCATATCTCCGTGTGTTAAGTGTATCCCCCAATTGTGTTGTGACCGCTTTGATTGAAGGATAAGGCGGTATACAAAACTGTCGAAATAAATAAAATAAATAGGGCATAAACTGATGTGTCTGGACTGGATTGGAGAGACTCTAGAAAAGAAAATTAGCAGGTAAGGTCTAATTTTACCAGATATGGCCTGGGCATTAAATATCCATGGTTAAACTTCAGTGGCAACGACTAGCTGCTTTACAAGCGTTAGCCGCTGCTGAATATCACCATCCCCCCAGTCTCTGTTTTAAAGATCTGAAATTACCTTGCACAGAGATGGTTTTGTTTGAGTTGCCAGGATTGTGGCCTGAGTTCGGTTGTTCTTTTTAAATAGCGAAAACATGCAGGCCTGCCTGTAACAGATGTCACTGTAGAAGTAGCTGACGTCACTAGGATGGAGCAGAGGCGGGTCTTCTTTTCCAGAGCTCTGAAAACTCTGGAAACGTTTACTGAGCATGATGGGTGTTCCTTAAATGGCACCGTGTCCTCAGTTTTATAACTAGAGAGGGCGGGATTGTGTGGCAGTAGGATCTTGTTGTCCACAGAGAACAGCCGTTACAGGTATGCAGGTGCTTTTTCTCCCTGGACAAGTAAGATCACTACAGCCACACAAATACCCTCCTCCGTCTAATCATTCGTTCCAATGTCTCTAATCACATAGCTGTTCATATCACCCTTACTTATTGCTTCTTTTCAATATGCACATTGGTGCGCCTGATACCCAACTTGAGTTTCATTGGGCTTTTTCGACTTTATCAGAGGTTTCTCTTAAACCGGAGTCTTTTATTTTTGGCTGCTCAATCTCAAGAGAAACTCCAGATGCAGTAAAAAAAAATTCAAAAAACTAACAAAATATTGGAACTAATGATTCGACTGAAGAGGGTTTCTGCTAGAAAATTAGATTGCTTTGCTTTTCCTTTCAGTAAGGCTCTTATGAGAATAACATCTAATGGCTATTGCAGTTAGGAGGACATCTTGTTATGACATTCTGGGCAATATTTAAATCCAGGCTTATTCTGGCATGTTAAACATGATCTCTGCTGAACTGAGCTCAAATTTGGCAGAAAAAGGGACTGACTAAAACTTTCTCAGCATGGAGCAGAATAGACCTGAATTTCCTGTACTCTGTGGTTAAATAAACATTGAGAAAACAATGCCGTTTGGGAGCTCAGGAACACACGTACAGGCTCTGAAAACCTTTCCAGAGCTTTGTGAGAGAAGAGCCAACTAGGCTCCATCTCGGTGTCACCCACTTGTGTGGCTGTAGGATCCTGCTGTCCTTGGAGCAACCTCCGTAATATGGCACCTGACAGAAACAGTTGCTATCTTCTTAGCTTTTCTTTCAATATGTCACCATAACTAGAGATGAATCCTTCCATTCAGAGAAGCCTAAAGAAGGTATGAACAATCTAGGTCTCTTCTAAAGAGATCTTTCACCTTTAATGCCTGAGTTGTTACCCCAGTCCTCGGGACACACCTAGCCAGTCAGGTTTTCAGGATAACCACATGCCGATTTCTCTCATGCATGTTCATTGAGCTTATCCTGTAAACCTGACTGGCTAGGAGTGTCCCAAGACCTGGTTGAGAGCCTCTGCCTTAGTGGTACTAAACCAAGCCACATCTTAAGACCTGTTTCATTGGCACAGGACCTGACCACAGAGGAGATGTGGGGCGTGACCATACCAACAGATCTTCAGCGGATCGCGTGCGTGAAGGGAAAGAGAGCCAGCGAGCACGTGCACTCCCAGGGGCGCGTAATGGGAGATCGCAGTGTTCTCTACAAGGTACATATGCTCTAACGGGCGTGTGCTGGAGGAATCACACTGTATTCTATGAGGGACACATGGTGCAATGGAAGAATTTCATTGTACTGCTGTGATGTAAACCTTGGGCCAGACAGTTTATATATAGATTTCCTGCAATGTTTCCTTCTTAATTTTGTTTGTGTATCTTCCCCAGGCTTTTAGTATTTTGTGCAGGATACAACAGACTTTGGCAACAGGTTCAAAATTAAATAGGGCTAAAGGGTAGAGGACACTTTAGTATATTTAACAGGTGGGGGGGGGGGGGGGTACTCCAGTGAGAACTGTAGGTTAGCTGAGGCAGAATGTGAAAACTGGCAGAGTCCAGCATAGGTTAAATGAAAGCTGATGGGGTCATGGGTCCTACAGAGCACTGCAACAGCTCACCATTTTAGATAAGTTGCTTTCACAATACCATTTCTTTTCTTTGCAGTATCTGAATCCTAACCTGTTGGCAGTAGTGACAGAGAGTACAGATGTGCACCCAGAACGCACCTTCATTGGAATTTACCTGTTTGATGGCGTTACAGGCCGCATTATCCATTCCTCTGTACAGAGGAAGGCAAAGGGCCCCGTGCAAATCGTGCACTCTGAGAACTGGGTTGTGGTAAGTGGTCGCACTCTGGATCAGGCATCTCCAAGCCCTGCTTCTTCTGCCTCTGAGCAAATGTATTAGTAGAATTTCTCGAGCACACAGACCCTTGCCGCAAAAGCACCTCTAAATTGCCGAGGCATCTAATGATAGGATCCCCCCTCAGTAAGAAATCATTAGCCCGTCCTGGTGCTATTCAGTACAGAACAGAGCATCTCCGTTGCACATCCTGGCACAGTGCTAGTAAGATGTTCAGCTTTACTGGACAGGGGCCACCTCCTGCGGTTTCTGCCTGGCCTGCAGTCACTGGAACTCCTTGCTGAGGCATTGCTGCTCCTAACTGGGCAGATCCATGGATAAGAAATGTGTAGCCCTGAAACGGAGCACATGGTCTGGGAGAGGGGATACAGCACTGAGAGAGAGTCTAACAATGAAGGTCACTTCCTGCTCGTAGGAAATGGACACAGTTTGTATTTTGAACTAATCAACTTCTTTGAAAAAGAAGTAAAGTGGGAGATATTGGTGCTGTTCCTTTTACAGCTGTTTACCATCTCATGCTGCCACTGGTTATACTGGTTTTGGTAACCTACCTGAAAAGGTGGTATCTTATCCAGTATTTATCCTTAAATGCAGTTCCCTTGCATGGTTGTATATGGAAAATTAATGTGTGATGTGCAGTGTTACTTTACATTGCTGAAGGGGAACAGTATCATCCAGTATAACCGGCCACTGTCTTTTCTTCAGTACCAGTACTGGAACACCAAGTCCCGGCGGAACGAGCTGACAGTTCTGGAGTTGTTTGAAGGCACTGAGCAGTATAACACTACAGCGTTCAGCTCCCTGGACCGCCCACATATGCCTCATTTCCTGCAGCAATCTTACATCTTCCCATCATCCATCAATGCCATGGAAGTGACCATCACTGAACGAGGCATCACAAGCCGGCATATACTGCGTGAGTACCATTTTGGCACTGGGAGGAGGGGAGGCATTGGAAAGTAATAATCCTGAAACTGGCCTAGTAGTCCTCTGAATATCTTCAGGTATAATGTGCCATTTCTTATCATCCCTTCAGTCCAGTCCAGATGCATGGGTTATGCACACCTGCCAGCAGATGGAGACTGAGACCCACTAGCTCAGTCTTGACATCATGGTACAAAGGGGTCTGCGCAGCCTCGATTTCACCAGTATTTCTCAGTCTCCAGCAGATGGTTGTTGTGCATTCCTGTGCAATCTGAATTGGGTTGAAAGGATGATGAGGAAGGAGCCTTTCTCAGCAGTTAGTAACGAAGTAAAATACTTGGGAGTAATCGTTGACCACACCCTTAGCATGACACTCCATATAAAGCAAACAACTTAAAAGATACTGTACAAACTAAAACTGTTAAAGCAACTCCGCCCTCTGCTCCACCACAATGACTTTAGATCTGTCATTCAAGCTATCATCACGCCCCATTTTGACTTTGCCAGTACTACTCTACAGGGTATCACAAAACAGGCCTTAAAACGGCTTCAAATAGTCCACAATGTAGCAGCTAGAATAACTATGAATATCAACTCAATGGAGCATATTACCCCAACACTTTATGCTCTCCACTGGCTACCCATTCAAAGTCGCATTAATTACAAAATTCTGGTTACCACTTTCAAAGTAATAAATTACATTGCCCCGTCATATCTATCCACACTCATTTCTAAGGAAACCCTCAACTGAAATCAACGCAACCAGTACAAAAACAAACTGGTTATACCGACGGACTTCAGGAAATCCAGAAAATCAACAAACAACAAAGCTTTTTCTCGCGTAGCCCCAAACCTTTGGAATGCTCTACCAGACAACCTCAGAGAATTAAATGACCTCCAAACGTTCCGCAAAACCTAAAAACCCACCTATTTTCCATCCATTTTGGCATACAAGCAGAACACAATATCTCTGACACAACCCCCCTTTCGCCCTAAATCCTACCAAGTGATATACCACTCTACAACCAGCCCAGAGATGTAAATAGTATCTCCAGGAACAAGCAGGAATGAGTCTTCACATATGGGTACGTCGGTACCGATGGAGCCTGCGTGGGAACGCTCCCCAGCGTCCAATCAGAAAGCTTTTGGGAGCATCCCACAGCGCCTGTGTGCTGCCTTCCCGCCTTTCCAACTGTCTCTCCTCAGTTGTTCTTTTTCCACGGAGCCAGCAGGTCGTGTTCCTGTCACCGCAGAATTTCCTTATTTTTTCTTTATTTCTTTTCTGTCGCGTCTGCCTTCCTCGACGCTATACCAGTACCGCCGGTTCTTATTCTTTTCTTTAAAAAAAAAAAAAAAATGTTGTCCTTTATTTTTCTTCAGGTGTACTTCAGTTTTGGGCCTTGGGCCCCAAACCCTTTTCCTTAACTATGGGAAAAACCTGCCTCAGGATTTAAGAAGTGCACAAAATGTGGCGGTACTATCTCCGTCACCGACACCCATGACTGGTGTCTAAAATGTTTAGGCCCTGACCATTCTATTAAAGATTGTGTGTCCTGTTCCATGATGTCTAAGAGAGGTCGACAGAACCGAGCTGCCAAGCTCAGTACCCTGTTTCCCTCTGATGCAGCTTCGGTGGCATCGACGTCTTCCAGGGCTTCTTCCTCCTCACATGGATCTCAGGTAACTAAACATAAATCCAGCCGGTCCTCGAAGGGCAAATCTCCTTCTAAACATCGAGATGCCCCTGGCCTTGCCCTCGAGGATTCTGCACTGGCAAAATTACCCCGGCGGGAGGCTTCGGCTTCTAAAGCATCATCATTGGGGTTCCAGGACGATCTAGATGGCGTGGCCTCAACAGATCTCCTGGTGCCATGCTCTGGGGTACCGGTGGCTTCCACCAGTACCGACTTCCAGGCATTGGCAGCGTCGATGGATCAGAGGATTCTGTCCATCGAACGCAGTCTGGTGGCTTTCCTTGTGGCATCGATGCCCGTGGTACCGCAACAGACTACTCCGCCGGTACCGGCTCCGGTATCGCCATCGGCGCCGATTCCAGTACCGGTGGCATCAACATTGACATCGGCATCGGTGTCAGCTATGCTGGTACTCTGCCCTCTGCAGCCCTCCGGTACCGATACCACGGTACCGATGATTCCCGATACCGATCCCGGTCGATACGGGTATCGGGCTTTGCAAGAGCATCCCGACAGACGATACTTCGATTCCTCTGATGACTCTGAGGATTCTGAAGAGTCTGTCGATGCAGCGATGCTTCTTCCACAGGAGGAGTCCTCTCCTAAACGAAGGATGTCTCCTCCAGAGTACTTGTCTTTTCAAGACTTCATCAGAGAGGTGGCTCAGTGTCTCTCTCTATTACAGTAGCCCCAGAGTCAGAACCTAGAGCTAAGGAGTTAGATATTCTGCAATATTCTAAAACTCCTAAAGAGGCAGCTACCTTACCTATTCATGAGATTCTGTATGATCTCATGTTAAGGATGTGGGAAGCACCTCTATCCACCTCTCCTCATTCTCGCAGGTTAGACACCATGTATCGTGTCCCTCCTTGTCCTGGTTTCCATAAAACTCAGCTTCCTCACCACTCTATTGTGGTTGAGTCTGCAATGAGAAAGATCAGAAGTGCCAAGAGACATGCCTCTAATTCTCCAGGACGTGAATGTAGAACCCTGGATGCTTTTGGTAGAAGATTCTTCCAAGCTTCCATGCTTGCTGCGAGAATTAATTCCTACAGTCTCTACATGGGAATGTTCTTAAAAGAAGTCACTGACCATTTGCTGACTTTAAGTCCTTTTATGGCGGACAGTAAAAGGCCAGAATTTCTCTCTGGGCTCAAACATGCCCAGGATATCTCCAAATTCTCCAATCGTGCAGTTTTCGACTCCTTTGAATGCGTAAGCAGAGCCTCAGCTATAGCTATAGGTGCACGTAGGATTGCTTGGCTTCAAGCATCTGATTTGGAGACCTGGGTCCAAGATGAATTGGGAAATATCCCTTGTACAGGTGAGACTCTGTTTGGTAAAGATTGGCAAGCAAAAGCCAATCAAATGGATGCTGAAAATTCTGCTTTGGATAGACTATCCAAATCTACTGCTGCCCCTGCTAAGAAAAGGTTGTTCAAGAAAGCACCCTTTTCTAAAAAGGGAAGATCCTATCCGGCTTATAGTCAGAGAGCATCTTCTGCAGCTCAGTTTCCTTCCAAACGTCAGCAATCCTCCAAACAGACCAAGGCAAAGGCTGCGAGGCCTGCTCCAGCCCAGCAATCTCAGCCCCCTCAGGGCCTTTGACTCTCTGCTAGAGAACTTAGCCTTCCTGGCCCTAGAAGGACCAGAGCCCTCCACCATTCCAGGAAGGTTATGTCACTTTGCTCCCAGATGGGGGCAAATCACAGCAGAGCATTGGACACTCTCCATCATAAGAGAGGGGTACAAGCTTCATTTTTCAAGCTTGCCCCCTCTCACAAGAGTGCACCAGTTCAATTCTCCAACCTCCCTCCTCAGCCTGTTAGAGCAGGAGGTTGCCACTCTTCTAGCCCAGGGGGCAATAGAGGAAGTGCCTTCTCAACAACAGGGCACGGGGTTCTACTCCCCCTATTTTCTTATTCCAAAGAAAACAGGGAGCTTCAGGCCCATTTTAGATCTCAGAGAATTTAACAAATTCCTAGTCAAAGAGAAATTCAAGATGGTTTCTCTAGGAACTATGCTGCCATACCTTCACAGTCAGGATTGGCTTTGTTCTCTAGATCTCAAGGATGCGTACACTCATGTTCTCATCCATCCAACTCACAGAAGGTTCCTTCGGTTCCTTTTCCAGGAGAAGCACTATCAATACAAAGTGCTCCCCTTTGGCCTGGCCTCTGCACCACGGGTGTTCACGAAATGCATGGCAGTGGTTGCTGCTTTTCTGCGCACCCTGGGAATATTTGTCTTCCCTTATCTGGACGACTGGCTCATTCGAGCTCCCACTCAATCAGAGGCCAAGACTGCTCTAACCTGCATAATGCGTATCCTTCAATATTTAGGGCTGGTAATAAACATCCCAAAATCCAATTTGATCCCTACTCAGTCCCTAGAGTTTATAGGGGCACTGCTGGATACCACAAAGGCAAGGGCCTATCTTCCCCAGGCCCGCTGTCTTCGCTTGATGCAGTTAGCTTCTCAAGCAGAGTCAAAACCCCTACTAACTGCTCGAGAGATGTTACAGTTGCTAGGCCACATGGCATCCACCTTTCATGTGGTACCATATGCTCCCCTTCACATGAGAGCAGCTCAGTGGACCTTATCCACCCAATGGACCCAGGCATTAGGCTGCCTGTCCGACAAAATAACAAACACAAGTCGCCTCATTTTGTCCCTCCAATGGTGGAAGTCCCCTCAAAACCTGTTGCTGGGGTCTCCTTTTCAACAGCCTCTACCCCAGGCAACTCTTACAACAGATGCTTCTCCAATGGGCTGGGGAGCTCATCTTCAGGACCTCTCCACCCAGGGCATCTGGTCCCCACAGGAGACTTGTCTGCATATCAATCTCTTGGAACTCAGAGAAATCTTCCTTGCTCTGCGAGTTTTCCAACAAGCAGGGAGGAACTGGCTCTCTGTCGCTTTGCAACGAAGCTCTGCGACTGTGGGCACTCACCAGAGAGCATCACCTTCATATTCTGGCAGTCTATCTTCCAGGTGTTCAAAACTCTTGGGCGGACAGACTCAGTCGAGTTCTGCTTCCACACGAGTGGTCCCTAGATATGGACCAGGTATCCAAGATTTTTCAAATTTGGGGAACCCCGGACATAGACCTCTTTGCAAGTCCGTGGAATGCCAAACTTCCCCAGTTCTGTTCCAGAACTCTGGCTCAGGGGGCTCAGGCAAGGGATGCTTTCCTCCTTCACTGGGGTCAAGACTTCCTGTATGCCTTTCCACCCATTCCCCTAATTCCCAAAACCCTGTTCAAGCTTCAGAGAGACAAAGGCCACATGATTCTCATAGCTCCACATTGGCCACGTCAGGTGTGGTACCCTCTGCTTCTACATCTCTCTCAAGCTCCCTCCCTAGAGTTAGGGTCTGCCCCAGACCTCCTCTCTCAGGAGGACGGAAGGTTGTGGCATCCCAATCCCCAGTCTTTGCATCTCAGGGCTTGGTTGCTGAAGGCCTAGATCTCCAGGATCTTCCTCTTTCTCAACAAGTGAAAGATGTTCTTTATGCTTCCAGAAAACCTTCCACTAGACGTTCTTACACCTTCAAGTGGAAAAGGTTTACCATCTGGTGTTCTGGAAGGGGTCTTAACCCCCGGTCAATACCTCTGGAATCGTTGCTGGAGTATCTCCTGCATCTGTCTAATGCAGGCCTTAAGACAAATTCAGTAAGAGTCCATCTGAGTGCTATTGCAGCTTTCCTCAGGCCTCTAAATGGACAACCTGTTTCCTCTCATCCCCTTGTAGCAAGGTTCATGAGAGGCCTCCTTTTAACAAAACCTCCCATTAGACCACCTCCGGTGGCATGGGACTTAAATTTGGTTCTTGGTCAGCTTTTGAAGCCGCCTTTTGAACCTTTAGCTACTACCTCCTTGAAATACCTTTCTTGGAAGGTTATCTTTCTCATTGCAATCACATCAGCACGCCGCATCAGTGAATTGCAAGCACTAGTAGCTAATCCACCTTATACAAGGTTCCATCATGACAAGGTGGTCCTTAGGACTAATCCACACTTTATGCCTAAGGTGGTCTCGCCTTTTCACCTCAACCAAGAGGTCTGCGTACCTGTCTTTTTTCCAGGACCTCATGCATCAAGTGCAGAGAGGAATCTTCATACCCTGGACTGTAATTGAGCTCTAGCTTTTTACTTACAGAGGACCCAGCAACATAGAAAGTCTTCCCAACTCTGTGTTGCTTTTGATTCTTCTCATTTGGGACAACCAGTCTCCAAGAGAACTCTTTCCAACTGGATTGCCCAATGTATTTCTTTCACCTATCAGAGTAAGAACATTTCTCTGGAGGGCCATGTCACAGCTCACAGTGTGAGAGCCATGGCAGCCTCAATGGCTAATCTGAACTCTGTGTCTATCGATGACATCTGTCGAGCAGCCACTTGGGCCTCAGTTCATACCTTTACAGCCCATTACTGCTTAGACAAGGACTCCCGCTGGGATGCCTTGTTTGGTCAGGCTGTTCTCAAACACCTGTTCCATACTTAATCAACTCCTACCCAGCATCCCTCATGGGATGCCAGAGATCCAGTTGGGGAAGTGCAGCCCTGTCCCAGGGACACACAACGTCTGGGCTCTCTCCCTGGCATCAAAAGCTAGGGAGTCCCCATATGTGAAGACTCATTCCTGCTTGTTCCTGGAGATAGCACAGTTACTTACCTGTAACAGGTGATCTCTGGGAACAGCAGGAATAAGTCTTCACAACCCACCCACCTCCCTTAGGAGTTGTCTCTCTCTCTCTCTCTTCCTTTCCCTCTCTCTCCCTCAACAGGGGAATTGTGTTGGCAACATTGTGACAAAGGCACATCAATCAGATAAGATACGTTCCATTCTATTGAATTTGCTATATTCATTTGGGTCATTGATGCTATTGGGACACCCGAACCTAGCAATACGGTTCGTTGTCCATAAGTCTGAGACCCATTCAAGATCTATATAATTATGTTTGTGGATTGGAGCCTAGTGAGGCGAGCGTTTCATTAGATAGTGCTGCCTATCACTGAAGATATTTTGGAGTGTACTCTACATTTATTTAGGTTCTTTAATATGCAGAGCTTAAAATAGACCTCCTTCTTTTTCCTTCGCCAAATCCGTGCGATTCGACCCTTTCTCTCTCCACCTGCTCTCGCTACTTTACTACTATCACTTGTTATGTCACGCGTCGATTTCTCTAATTCCATTCTCACTGGTCTCTCCAAAGCTCAACTGAACAGACTTCAGAGGATCCAAAACACTGCTGCCCGTCTCATCACTCACTCCTCCCCTCGAGATCATGTACGACCTCTTCTTCTCCACCTCCATTGGCTGCCCGTTTCCTTCCGCACCCAGTTTAAACTGCTCACCCTTGTCCACAGGGCACTTCATACTTACACCCCACAATATTTTGCAGATCTTATCCACTTTCACACGCCCAGACATACTCCCCGTTCATGTCACCTTAACCGCCTTACACCTCCCCCCCCTCCCTTGCCCACCTCCAGTACACCTGCTCCTCAGCTTTCTTTTCGCAGGCCCTGCCCCCTGGAACTCCCTCCCCACTTCCCTTCGTTTAGAACCCCATCATACCAACTTTAAATGTGACCTAAAGACCCACCTCCTTTCCTTGGCCTTTAATCTTCCCTCCCCTCTCGTGTGAGTCTCTCCTACGTTTACTGTCCTATTTTCTTCTTTTCTCCCCTATTCTGTCAAGGATTGTAAATTCTTTTTCCATTTTCCTGGCCTTGTGCCTCTCCTTTTTTTTAAATTTATTGTATTGTAAACCGCTCTGATTACCACAGAAGGGCGGTCTATCAAGCAAAATAAACATAAACATAAGGCCTAATTTCACCTTTGTGATCTCAGTGCTTACTATCCAGCTGATGCTGTTTCTTGTGGTGTGGCGACGTATGACATGGTATTTATATAGAGGCCAATTCCGTAGGTGCACGTCGGGCTAGCAGGACGTTCACAAATCTGGACAGCCCTGAGATGCACCCGATCCTGCTCCCACGAGAGCAGAATCGCAGCATAGGGCCTGGTTGTCCAGGCCATGCCCAGATTCCGGCACCCTGGACGTCCAGAGCCCTGCCTAGCTAACTCAGCCTGGCTTCTGCATGGTGCTGTGGCGTCCTATTGCTATGGCACTGCCGCACACAGAGCGCTATTCCCTACCGCCAGACCCCCGACTGGGGTCGGGCTGCAGGGAACTCCCTGCATCCTCCTACCTCGCCAACCTCTGGGGGTCTTATTCCACCTCGGAGGTGGAATAAGGCCCCCGTCCAACTTGCTAACCCTGGATATACAGGGCTGCGCCGGAATCGGCCCTGTACGTCTGGGGTTATGGGCCTGCCCATGCTTCTCCTCTGGCCCTCCTGAGCTGTACGGGGGAGCTTTGGGCACAGAACCGGCCCCAGACGAATAGCGGGTGATGTACATCCACACCTGAAGTACATTCCTGCTATTCGGAGTTCGGAATGACCCCCCACAGTGTATATAGTTTTTGGGGGGGGGGGGTTAGTGACCCTTTCCACTTTTGGTGTAGCCAAGGTTAAGACAGCTGAGTCTAGTTTTCCTTGAGTTTGTTAGGGTTATTTTGAGCACTGTCCTTGTGCTTCTCTTTCATAGGTGGCAGTCTTTCCTGTGCGGATATCCAGTTTAGTCCTCCACTTTCGGGTAATGCACCTCTCACTGCAGCCTGGAGACTGGACCAATCAAATCTTCTGTAGTACATATCCAGCAGGAGCTCCCAGAAGCCCCCCAGTGTGTCCAGTCTCTTGCAGTCTGCAGACGTAAAAGTGTGTCCTCCTGGGCACACTGAGTGACCATTGCAGGAGCAACACTTGTTAGTTAGTCTTTTAGGGTTTGTTTTTGGGATATTTACTTGCTGTTTATTTAATAGCTAGCTGTCTCTTTAAAAGGAAAAGAAAAAAATCTCCCTGGTGCATTAGCACAGGAGGCTAGGAGAAAGTCAGACCTGCTGGCTCCTGACTTAATGCCTAGCTAATTTTAACAGCCTTAAGTGAGCTTCCCCTGGACAGTAAGGGGTAAAGCCATACCTGATACAGCAGTGGCTGGTTCTGGGAGAAGTTGGCTGAGTTCTGGATGTTCCTGAGCTGGTAGGAGGTTTCTTTTTATTTCTTTCTATGTGAGCAGTACACTGTCAGAGCTGCCAGCACTTTGCTAGGCTCTCCTGAGCCAATTGGGCAATTTTTCTTAAAATTGGTCGTTTGCCCTGTAATAGAGGGTTGTTTTCTTTATTTTCCATATTATTTGGTTGCCTTTGTATTTTCGCGCCGTTTTTTACAGAGGGTGAAAAAGTGCGGCGGCCATTTTGGATTTTTAAAGTGTGCTTTTAGTAGCACTTTTGATCACTTGTGCACAGGTTCCCCTAGCGTTTTTGGGGTTCCTTTTGCTGGCGCTTTTGCTCAGGACACCCCAGGGAGTCTGGGGAGTATTTTGTTTCTTGTAAACAAAAAAAAAAAAAAAATAAATAAATAAAAAATAAATAAGCGTTTTATTTTTAAATCGGGACTGATTTGCATAGGATTGCCCCTGTGGTGTGGGCTTCCCTGTGACTGTTCCATTATCTCCCGCTGGGCAGAGGGGGCCTTGGGATGGCTTCCAAACCCCAATGCCTGAGTTGGGGGTCCCGCAGAGGTTCAGTGACTGGCTCTGGCGTTTGAGGAGCCAGGCTGCAGTTTATTCAGCCATGAAATATATTCTCCCACTGCTGTCCTCGGCTCTGTGGTAGCTTGATTGCTTTTTCTTGCTCTTTCAGCGTTTTTAGGCATTTTCTTCTGCCTGCAACCCTCCCACCTTCCCCTTTGGCTGTTTCAGCTATTTCCTTAGCTTTTGGGGGGTTTTAATTCACTCCTTTTTGTGTTTTATTTTTGCTGGTGGCCATTTTGCATAGCTAATGAGCCTTAGTTTTTGGAGGGAAGCCTGATTTCTTCTCGGCTGACTTTTAACAGCTACAGTGCTGGGTCAGTTTTCACACAGACTTGCTTGGTGTTGGTGGGGAGAGGTATCCTTTTTTCTCTGCCTGTTCATGAACATAAGATATAACAGGCTGCGCTTTGTTAATTGTTCTCAGATAAATGTTAGATAACTGAATATATTTCCATAAAGAGTGCAGAAGGCATGAAGAGAGACCAGTATGCAATTCAGAACCACAGTTCAATGCTGAGTCCCTGACGTACTAAGGGGCAGGGCTAGTGGGTTCCGTTCCTCACTGGGCCCAACAAAGAGGGCTCACTGGGGCATTGCCTATTGAGGGGAATATGATTGAATGCCTGTTCCTGCGGAGCGCACTTATTTGTTTTTAGTTCTCCCTGTGCATAATTTAGGTTACGCTGCATTGGCGGTCCGAAGAAATACGGGCACCTCCTGCATCGGCTCTGCTCTTACCTCAGCATCGTGCTTCCCCAGCTGAACTGGGGGACTCCGGAGCTTGGCTTCAGGGGAATTCTCCATTGGCTTACGCTGCACTGAGTCTTTCCCACTAGAGTTTGGATGCCTCCAAGAAGTTCAGGTATCATTTTCTGTAAGAAAACTGTGAGTAGTCTGTTTTTGTTTTTTCGGCCTTATCTCAGCTGCTCTGGGATGATTTCGGCTATATCCGGACTGGCTGCCTCTGTGCTTTGCGGTTCCTACCTTTGGTCCTTGGGCCACAAACTGCTGTCGGGGTGCTTTGTACGTCCTGCTGATTATGGTACCTGCCTTGGTCAATATACCATTTGCTTGAGGTTTTAAGTCAGTGTTTTGAGTCCTGGATGGTTTGGGCTCGGCCTCATGGGGCAGGCTCGTGGTACGGTGCCTACGGTTGGGTTGAGCTTCTATCTCCCTCCCCGGATACAACTCTCAGCCCCTTCCATGGCGGTCTGAATGGCTGCGGAGGGATCCCGCTCTAATGTCCCTACTTTCAGTCACTGTAATTGCTTTTCACTGACTTTGACAGTTTCTAAATGCCCGCTCAGGGTATGGCTGACAGTTCCCCTCTCAGTTCTGTGGCTGCCGGTCAGTTGTTTTGTTTTTCTCTTCCGTGTTTCTTATGAGGGAACAAGCTCTAGTCGGCAGTTTTCACACATGTAATCATGTGGTAGCGGCACGTGGGTTTTCGGAATCCTTTGCTTGCAGAGTCTTGGGTTTCCCTGAGCCTTCCTTGCTTTTTGTTTTAAATGTAAAAATGAATAAATAAATAATTAATTATGTTATGACTGAATGACCGGGAAAAAAAAAAAAAAAAAAACCACCCACGGCATTGCTAGCTGGGTCCCTCGGCACTTCGCTCCCTCCTCCTCGGAGCTTCTGCTGCGGGATCTACCACAGCCGCTGCAGTCCACATTACACATTCCCATCCGGCTGTCTCATCAACGGTTTCTTCTCCGCTTCGCTCTTCTGTGGGGCCACTTCCCATTTCCAACCGTGCCGTTTGGTTTCGCCACGGCCTCCGCACCTTCACGAGCGTGATGGTAGTGGTCGCGGCGGTCTGGCGCAGAGAGGGCGCCCTGGCCCATCTGTTTATCCACGACTGGTTGCTTCGGGCAAGGTCCAGTCGGGAGTAGGTGCACGGCGCGAGCAGGGTGATGGCTCCGCGGCGGTTCCTCGGCTGGGTGGGGAACGAAGACCAGGGTGGTCGGGGTCCAACGCAGGATCTCGAGTAGCTGGGGAGGCGCTTCGACACCGCACGGGGTTTGTTGGGCCTCCCCGAGCGCCGCGTCCTGGCGTTGCGGGCTCTTGCCCGGCTCTATAGGGGGCTGTCCGCTCCATCGACGTGGTGGTACCTGAGGCGCCTCGTATCGAGGGCAGCGGCCTTCAAGGTGGTGCCTTGGGCGCGGTTCCGCATGCGTCCTCTGCAGAGGGCTCTTCTCCGCCGTTGGTCCAACCAGTTCGGCTCGTTGAACAAGAGATTGCCAGGCCCAAAGGCAGTTCGCCGGTCACTCTGATGGTGGTTCTCCTCCGAGAACCTGACGCAGGGGCTTCCCTTGGAGCCTCCTCTTGGGGTTCTTTCACAACGGATGCGAGCTTATCCAGCTGGGGGGGCTCACTGCGAGACCCGCTTCAGGCAGGGGGTGTGGTCTCCCCAGGAAGCTTCTTGGTCAATCCACCGTCTCGAACTTCAGGCGGTACGGCTAGCCCTATGGGCCCTGGAGTTCCTAGGCCTCGGTCGACCAGTGCGAGTCTTGTCGGTCTATGCGACCTCTGTGGCTTGCTTCAATCGCCAAGGGGGCACCGGCGTTGTGGCCCTGGAAACAGAGGCGACGGACTTGTTCAGTTGGGTGCAGACTCGTCTGCCGGCAATATCGGCAGCGCGATTAGCAGGCGCTGAAACTGTCCAGGCCGACTTCTCAGCAGAGTGCGGGTGGACCCCGGAGAGTGGGAGTTAAACCCACAGGTGTAGGCGCACATAGTTCGGCGGTGGGGTCCGCCCATCATGGGTCTCATGGCGACCTACCAGTCGGCCAAGGCGGGTCGCTTCTCCAGCAGCCGGAGGGGGCGAATGTCCGAGGGCTCGACGCTCTCACTCAGTCGTGGCCGACCTCCGGGCTCCTGTATGTCTTTCCCCCGTGGGCGCTGAGCGGCAGGGTCGTCCAGCGCATCGAGTGCCATCGGGGCCGAGTGCCGCTGGTGGCTCCGGGTTGGCCCCGGAGGCCCTGGTATGCCGCTCTGGTCCGGCTTCGCGACGGCGTTCCTTGGCTCCTGCCCGCGCGGCCAGACCTTCTCCTTCGGGGCCCCTTGCGGACGCCCCAGGTGGCTTGATTCTCGCTTACGGTTTGGCCATTGAGAGGGCTCGGCCAAAAAAAAAAAAAGATTATTCGCCCGCAGGGATTTTCACCCTGCTGCGGGCGAGAAAGTCGTCCACTTCTCTTACTTATGGTCGAATCTGGAGGATTTTTAAGGACTGGTGCTCCCGGCGGGGAGTCCGGGTGGCGACGGTTGCTGTGCCCGTCGTCTTCAGCTTTCTTCAGGATGGGTCCAAGGAGGGCCTTGCGGCCAGTTCCCTGAAGGTTCAATTGGCAGCGCTCTCTTGTTATCGAGGCAAGTTCTTGGGTCGCCTTCTCGGCGCTCATGCGGATGTGCGGCGTTTCTTGACCGCGGTTTTTTTCATTACGGCCTTCCCGCAGAGCGTTGATTCCCCCGTGGGATTTGCATTAGTTCTGCGGGCTCTGGTACGGGAACTTTTTGAGTCCTTGCGGAGGTTGTCTCTGAAGGATCTCACGTCGTAGACGGTTTTTCTTGTAGCCAATTGCTCGGCTCGGCGCTTTTCGGGTCTTCAGGCCTTGTCCTGCCGAGAACCTTTCTTGTCTTTTTCCGCGGATCGGAGTGTGATCCGTCCGGTTCCTTCCTTTCTGCCAAAGGTGGTGTCCCCTTTTCACTTGCTTCAGGCGGTGTTTCTGCCAGTTCTTTCGGCGAGCTCGGTCGAGTCGGTGGACAAGGGTCTCCGCCGGCTCGATGTGGGTTGCACGCGGCGACGGCATTTACAGTCTACTGAGCCTTTTCGAATGACCAATCGGCTTTTTGTGCTCTTTGGGGGTGCAAGGAAAGGGGAGGCGGCGGCTAAGGCCTCCATTGCTAGATGGCTCAAGGAAGCGATCGCGTCCGCATATCTGTTGCAGCAGCGGACGGTTCCGGAGGGGTTCCGAGCTCATTCTTCTCGAGTTCAGGCGCCCTCTTGGGCGGCGCATTCCCTGGTTCCGCCGGCAGATATCTGTAAGGCGGCCACTTGGTCGTCTCTGCACGCTTTCAGCAGGCACTATCGCTTGGATGTGTTAGCGGCTCGGGATTCCTGTTTTGGTTCGGCGGTCTGCGCGCCGGCTGGCAAGGTCCCGCCCGGTCTTAACTGCTCTGTTACATCCCGAAAGTGGAGGACTAAACTGGATATCCGCACAGGAAATGGAAATTACACTAACCTGGTAATTGTAGTTCCTGTAGGATCCAGTTTAGTCCTCCTTCCCTCCCGACTATCTGTGTTATCTTGCGGCGCGCTGTTCCGAGCGGTTGACTAGGGGACGGTTCTTCGTTCCGTTCGGTCTTGGCGACGGTGCTGCGTATCGCTCTGGCTCTTCCCTTTCTTTGACGTTCAGTCAGCTCCTTAGCTTTCTCAGGGGGGAGCTCGGTGTAAATTTGCGGGCGCCGGTTCCGGCGCTCTGCGGTGTTCTGACTTCCTCGTTTGGGGAGGGAGTTGGTTATTCCAGGGGGGGAAGTGAAGTATAGTAAAGTGCAATGTTTTATGATACTCTAATGTGTTGCTTCGTTAAGTATGCTTTGTTACTAGTACACTGGGGGGCTTCTGGAAGCTCCTGCTGGATATGTACTACAGAAGATTTGATTGGTCCAGTCTCCAGGCTGCAGTGAGAGGTGCATTACCCGAAAGTGGAGGACTAAACTGGATCCTACAGGAACTACAATTACCAGGTTAGTGTAATTTCCATTTTTTCTTTGTTCAGGCATGGTTACGGTGGTGTGACCTTCAGTGTCGAGTAGTTGCCTTTTCGGGAGAATTTGGGTCACTGCTGTTTGGTTGGTATTGGGTTTTGTTTCCTCCCTCGTGTTGTGGTGGGAATAAGTCTGATATCATTGGTGCTATTAAAAAAAATAATAATGTGGAAAAACCTGGATAGATTAAGGGATGTCAAGATGCTTACAAACAGTGATTTAAGGATCTTAACCATCTGGTACCTGTTGAGTGCCGTCTCTTACTGGATAGCTCACTGTAGGGTATCCCCTATTCTTTTCAGTCCTTCGGTCTTACTGGGAGGATCTCAGATATTCAGACTTATCATGGTGTGCTCTTGGCATGCTTCAGGATTATATGGCTTTACTCTCTAGTCTCACAGGGACATGAGGTTTTCTTAATTATAAGAGGCAGTTGCCTAGAATTAATCTTCATTGTCTGTGGAATATGTGTCTTTACAGTGGTTGCATTTTGTTGATGCTCATAGTTCCATCATCTGTTTCATGTCTTAGGTCTGCTGCTAGTGAGCCTGGCTTCCTTCGGGGGGGTCTATGTAGCTATGAGGACCTGGGGCATTGGGCAAGGGTTGTGTTGACTACTGCCCAGAGAGGCAGAGATAGGGCAGCGGTTCCTGCCTCAACTGTAAGTTTGTTCCTTTTTTGCCTATTGCTGGCAATGCCAGTATCCAGCACAGGGGTTCCTGCGTTCCAAGGCTTCAGGCTGGGTTCTTCTCTTCCCCTCCCCATTGTGGGGTACTTCTTTGTTGCATATCACGCGTCTGGACTGGACTAGAAGGGTGCAATTAGATCTTACCTCCTAACTGTCTTTCCTTCAATCCCTCCAGTGCAGCCCAGGACCCTCCCTATGGTCTTTATTTTGCTCTTGGCCTTCCGCTTTGGAGGTTGTATGGTGGGGTGAGACAGCCAGTCGATATTGGGTGCTCTTTATCGCTTTTCTTATAGGCTCTCAGTTGCTTGCAGCTCTGCGTCGGTGCATCACTTGAGGTTATAACCTTGTGAGTGTTCTGTTCTGTATTCTATTCTTCGCTCTTGTGGGAGTAGGAATACTTTGGTGAGTATGTTATGAGGATTTTCTATGTGCTATGTGAGCAGTTAACATTCTGGTGTTGGGGAATCTGCTTTGTTGGGGAAATACTGGTGAGATTGAGGCTGCACAGACCCTTTTGTACCATTATGTCAAAATCAAGCTAGTGGCTCTCAGTCTCCATCTGCTGGCAGGTGTGCATAACCCACACATCTGGACTGGACTGGACTGGACTGGAGGGACTCAAGGAAAGACAATTAGCAGTAAGATCTAATTGCACTGTTGTGAGGGACAGTCCACACTGCCATATGGTCTATGCTGACCCACAGAGCACAGTTTGTCTTTAAAACACCTTATTATGAATTTTTAGAGCATTGTCCATGCTCCCATTGGCACCGCAACTCCATGCAGGAGCCATCGAATATTGACCCACTACCATATTTCCCAGATTATTAGTCTCCCCTGAGTATAAATTGCAGGGGCCAAATGTAGGCTTAAAACTGGTAAAGTTTTAGTATAAGTCGCCCTGCTGTACAAGTTGCAGCTTATTACTGGCTAATATCCATTGGAGCGGTGCCACAGTGAGCTGGCTGAGAATCGGGAACAACGATCGGTGATTGGCAATCCAAGGAGAGGTAGGAAGGCCACAGAGCACATCGGGGCAGCTTGCAAGTTCTCTAAGGAACTGAGATCAGGTTGACAAGGAAAAACTTATGAGAGATATCCCTAGAATACTAGAACAGTCGAATCCTGCTCTTCAACAGCTGCTCTGCCTGGATGGCCTTGAAGAGGCGGGAGTTTGCCCAGTTTCTTGATCGCTGCAGCAGCCCGGTGCAGGGAGCAGAGTGAAGAAGGCGGCGGGACTTGAAGTTAAAATTAAGACTTCCATTTCGTTCCTCCAGTCCAGTCCCGGCACCTTTGGATATTCACACCACACCAGTAGCTTGGAGACTGAGCATGTCATGATTTTCTTGACAATCCACCAAGAGAGGCAGCTGGCTCCTCCCACCAGCCTCCAGTATCTCAGTCTCCAAGCAGCTGGAAAGACATGAATCCCTCAATAGGACTCACTGAAGGAATGATTGGGGGTTTAATTGAACAAGAAAAACTTTAATTTAATTTGATTTAATTTAGCTTAATTTACTTTAATTGACTCTTGACTGTGGAGATCACCTACAGAGCGCTCAGCGGCTGAGGGCAGCTGTCAGCAGCTCATGCTCACTAAGTGCAGTGCTGGTGTTTAACTGAGCAGAAAGGAAAATACAGGCACTTGGGTGATTCCCCCGGATTCGAGAGTTCCTCTTTGGGGACTTGGATCAGCCATCTTGAGAGCCGGCAGCAAGCAGGGTTTCAGGCGGCAAAAACAGACCACAGCTTAAACTGTGGTTGAAAGGTGCATGCGCGACTACTCCAGAGCTGAGAAATTGAAGGCGGAGGAGTCGTCACGGTGCGAGTGACCAGTTTCCCCTCAACCTGACGCCGAAGCCCTGAAGTTGGCTCAGTGTCAGGGTGGCTGCTCCGACACCGGTAGAGGCAGATCCAGGCAAAAACAGGTGCAGAGGTGATTCCTGATAGTCTGGGGGAACCGCATGGTAACGGCGGCCATTTAGGTAAGCGTGGGAATTGAAGGTAGAAGGAACTGTGGGACTGGAGCAGGCAGGAGGGCTGTGACGTGGTCAGTGAATTTCCTGCGGCATGTTTTTTCTTGGTTTTGGGAAACAGAATTAGTTTTGGACACACAAAGTTAAAAAAAAAAAAAAAAGCTGATCAAAATGCCTGCAAAGCAGATCTGTCTGGCATATGGGTCACGCAGGAGTTCAATGTCCACGGCCGGATTCTGCTGAGGCTGTGGGGTAGAATCCACGTCAGTGGAGACTGGCCTGAAGGAGGACAGGTCCAAAAAGTCTGAGTAGCAAGGAAGACTGGCCAACCTCTGGGCTCTCCACAGAGGCAATGTCGCAGGAACATCAGTAAATGCGGGGGGCCCAAAGGGCAAGAAAGCCCTTAAGAATACAGCTGCTAAGGTGCCTCAGGGAGTCAGTCCTCAGGGTTTTGTGTTGTATTTTTGCTGGAATTTGTCCTATTGCTCCACAAAGCCTTTTGCTTGAAACAAGTGACAGGAGAGACGCGGGTGGTTCCGTGGAATGGAATTAAGCTGTTCTCTGACAAAGCATGCTGCTGGGAGAGACTGTGGACGAGCCAGGACCCAGTAAGAGAAGATTGGAAGAAGCCCTCTGGGAGAAGGCTTCACCGGGGGCTGAGGAGCCAGATGAGGAAGATGTTCCGGATTCGGAGTTGGAGGAATGAGAGGTCCCACAGGCAGAAGATTCACGCATCGCCCGTCTTTTCTGCAGAGAGGAATTGGCAGCCTTAATAGTGCAGTCCTTTAGGATATCAAATGTTCGCACGGAAGCATCAGAGGAAGAAGAACCACAAGAGGACTTGCTATTCCAAGCAGTTCAGGCAACTCAGAAGATGTTCCCGTTGCATAGGGTTTTCTGATGTATGATATAAGAGGAATGGGATGTTCCCAAGGGTGCGCTCAGGGGAACTCAGACAATGTCCCCTCTTTACCCGCTGCTTGATCGGAACAGAGAAATCTTGCGAGTCCCAAAGGTGGATGCGGCAGTTTCGGCGGTAACAAAGAAGACCACGATCCCCGTGGAGGAGAGCTCGGCCCTCAAGGATGTGCAAGACTGCAAGTTGGAAATGCTCCTTATGCAGGCATTTGACATCAATGTGTTGTCATTGCGAGCATCAGTCTGTGGATCCTTCATAGCCTGGGCATGTCTGCAATGGGTGCAAGGTATCTTATCAACCAAGGAGCAGACCTCACAGAGACTTATCTCCACATTCCTGTGTGGGCAGAGCACTAGCAGTTCCTCAGGTTTGTAGTGCCAATGGGGCACTTTCAGTTTCGAGTGCTGCCATTTGGACTGGCAACTGCGCCTCGGACTTTTACCAAGGTTATGATGGTGGTAGCAGTGTTGCTGCGGCAGAAGGCATTCTGGTCCACCCTTACTTTGACAATTGGCTCATCAGGGCAGAGTCCCGCATGGAGAGCTAACGAGTGATGGAATGTGTCGTAGCATGCCTGCAAAGTCTTGGCTGGGTGGTAAATTTCACCAAGAGTCACATTCTGCTGTCCCAGGACCTGGACTACCTCTGTGCTTGTTTTCAGATGGATGTGGGGTGAGTGTCGCTGCCGGTAGTGAGAGTGCATAAGCTACAGGGACAGATATAACAGTTTTTCTGAGGATGCAGAGGCTAACTGCATGGAATCCATAGCAGTGTCGATCGACATGGTCCCCTGGGCACAAGCGCATATGCAACCATTGCAGCGGGCTTTGCTGCGCAGGTTCACCCCCTCTCAAAGCAGTTGCCTTGCATGGAGGAGGTGTGGCAGTCACTACAGTGGTGGCGGCAAGCCCACACGCTCCTGAAAGGCATACCGCTGGAAGCGCTGCAGTGGGTGCAGCTCACAATGATGCCAGCCTACTAGGCTGGGGGGCACATTGTGAGGCTGACTTTGCGCAGGGACTATGGTTGCAACAGGAGGGCAGAGGCCCATAAATCAGCTAGAGCTGAGAGCTGTTTTCTTGGCCCTGCAAGGATTTCAGACCCTATTGCGGGGGAAAGCCGTGAGAGTGTTCTCAGACAACGCCACGGCTGTGAAATACAACAGGCAGGAATGTACAAGCAGTGTGCAACTGGAAGAAGAGGCTGAGCCATTGCTGGAATGGGTGGAGAGCAACCTGGTGGCTCTGTTGGCAGCGCACATGGTTGGCCGAGAAAACATAGAGGCAGATTACCTTAGCAGAGTGCAGATCGACCCAGCAGAGATGACGCTCAATCAGGGGATCTTCATACAGTTGGTGAACCGTTGGGGTCAGCTGATCATTTATTTATTACAGTTGCTTATATACCGCACTATTCGGTATCAGCGCGGTTTACAGTATAACAAAGTGACCAATACACACATTCTGTTTGGTTTTACATCGAACAGGAATATAAACTTGGATAACAGGGCGTCTTGATGGCGACTTGCGTTCTTTTCTTCTGCTGTAAAACCATGCTGCTTTAACCGAGTCGCATGTCGGAGGAACTTGGCGTGCTTGTCCAGCTGTGGACCACAGAGGGACCTGTATGTCTTTCCTCCCTGTCCGCTTATCGGCCAGGTAATTTAGTGGATTGAGGCGCATCTGGGGCTGGTGTTCCTGATCGTCCCCGATTGGCCAAGGTGGCTGTGGTATGCTGATCTGGTATGGATGATGGCTGACTGATCGTGGAGGTTCCCAACTGTTCAGGGCTCCCTACACATGCTGCAGGTGGATCGGTTCTTGCTTACAGCATGGCTCTTGAGAGGGCACATTTGAGAAAGAGAGGCTATACTCCGGCAGTAATAGCAACCTTGCTGAAGATGCTTAGGCAATCTACTTCGTAGGCATAGATTTGTTTGGAGAGTATTCGAACATTGGTGGAAGAGACAAGGGTGCACTCCTATGAGATGCTTAGTGCCAGAGGTTTTGGCCTTCCTTCAGACGGGCATTGACAAAAGCCTGGCCGGCAGTTCCTTAAGGGTGCAAGTGGCAGCTCTTTCCTGCTATTGAAGCAGAATTAGAGGGGTGCTCCTGGCTTCACATCCGTACTTGGTTTGGTTTCTCAGAGCAGTAAAGCAGGTACAGCCGCCGGTGCACTCGATAGTTCTGCCATGGGATCTCAATTTAGTATTGTCCGTCTTGAAGGAGAAGCCTTTTGAACTATTGGGAGAATGTACGCTGAAGGATCTGACCTTGAAGGCAGCATTTTTTGGTGGACATTTGTTCAGCCAGGAGGATTTTGAAGCTCCAGGCATTATCGTGCAGGGAACTATTTCTAGTGATATCCAGGAGTAAGGTAGCTTTACGGCCAGTTCCCTCCTTCTTGCTGAAAGTACTATCAGTTTTCCACCTGAATCAGACCGTGTCCCTTCCTGTTTTCTCAGAGACTGAGGGAACAACAGTGGATCCACTCATGCGATGGTTGGATGTGTGTCATGTATTCCATCCTCTCAGTCCTCTTTTTCAACCTATACCTATAACCTATTACCAACATCTTCAGAAAATTCAGCATTGGGTATTACATCTATGCGGACGGCATTATTTTGTCTCTCCCCATAAACATAAATAACCCTATCTATCACAATCTATCAGACTGCATTATTGAAATGGAATCATGGTTAAAGTCCAACAATCTTAATATTAACTACAAGAAAACGGAAGTCCTATACATATCAAGAAATCAAGACCCTACCCCCTTTCAAACCATAAAGATTAATAATATTGTACTCCCTGTTAAGCAAGAGGTGAAATACCTCGGCATAATACTAGATCAATCCCTCAACATGCTCCCCACATATAAAACAAAAAGTAAAGACTACCTTCTTCAAACTGAAAACTGTTCAACATCTTAGACCCCTGCTAGACATCAACAATTTTAAATCAGTAGTCCAAGTCCTTATCACCCCACATTTTGACAACTGTAATAGTCTGTTACAGGATTTACCAATCAAACTTAATTGTCTGTAAGGCTCGCCTAACTGATCTTAAAACCCCCATTCTATATGAGCTCCACTGGCTCCCGGTTCTAAGCCAAATAAAATATAAGTTACTAACAGTAACTTTCAAACTTAATCAATAACATCTCCCCATCCTTCTTATCAACCCTCATTCATACTCAACCAGATAGCATTTTGCCTGCGGTATCTGGTATCTACTGACTTGCAACCCCCCACTCTATCCGCAAGACAAAACAGACCACAAGCTCCAGAGCCTTCACATATCTCGCCCCCAGTCTCTCAAACTCCCTCCTACTACCGCTACTGTCGATCAAAGACCTCCAAACATTTAGGAGAGAACTCAAAACTTATCTCTTCCTTGCACACTATGGAAACACAAACATAGACCCCCCCCTCACAAGCTATATCACAACACCCCCCCTGAGAGACATGCACATTCCGCACTCTCAATCTCAAAGAAAATTATCATAATCAGAGATTATGTACATAGTTTATTAGCTTCTTGTTTTAAGCAAAATGTAAATTGTAAATTATGTTAACTGTAATTACATAGTTTACTATGTAAAAAGTTATACCACCGTTCTATGTAAAATGTTCTGTTCTTTGGAAGGGGCGATATAGAGGAATCTAATTTAAATAGATAAAAATAATAGATGTATTACAGAGATACCTGAGGAGCACAGGGCCCTTCTGTAAGTCAGGGCACCTGTTTGTGTTTGGAGTGCCGCGAAAGGGAGAAGCGGTGTCCAAGGCGTCCATATCTTGATGAATCAGAGAGGCTATTGCCTCGGCTTATGTTGCGATGTAAGCCAGTGCCATTGGGGTTGTCAGCCCATTCGACCCAGGCCCAGGCGGCGTCATGGGTGGAGTTTAGTCTGCTGCCAGTAGATATCTGTAAAGCGGCAATCTGGTCTTCATTGTCTTCCTTTGTCAAGCATTATAGGTTGAATATACAGGCTTCAGAGGAGGCACATTTTGGTTCCGCGGTACTGCAGGCTGGGTTAGCAGGTCCCTCCCGGGGGTAGTACTGCTATGGTACATCCCAAAGGTGCCGGGACTAGACTGGAGGAATGAAATGGAAGAAGAAATTAAACCTTACCTGCTAATTTTATGTTCCTTGAGTTATTCCAATGCAGTCCCAAATCCCTCCCTCTTCACTGATATCCAAGACAAAGGCGAACTGTTAGCACTTGGCTCCCCGGCTTGCTAGAAGGCTACCTAGTTCATAAGAGATTGGGGTATAGGGTCGCGTAGCGCATATTAAAAAAAAACAAAAAGAAAAGAGAAGGAATATGCAGAAGGCAAGCTCTCCTTCTGATGGATGGAAGAGGAGTTGAGAGCAGGGGTGACTGATCTTCAAGGACTTTTTCCATCTATGACAGGTGAGCGTGATTCCCCTCTTCTCCCCAGGTGGGGAGGGGGTTTGAAGAGCATTTTTGGATTAATTTGGATTGTTAAAATAATGGTTAAGAGAATTGTTATGGTTGTTTTTTTGAGTCTGCTTTGTCAATATGATACTGGAGGCTGGAGGGAGGAGCCAGCTGCCTATCTAGGTAGATGTCATGAAAATCATGACATGCACAGTCTCCAAGCTGCTGGTGGGGCGTGAATCCCCAAAGGTGCTGGGACTGGACTGGAGTATCTCGAGGAATATCAATTAGCAGAAAAGGTCTAATTTCTTCTTTTTTTAGTTTTATATGACCAGCGCCAGCCTGCTTTAGCGCAGAGCACCATGGAACTGTGTACACATTGTTAACTCCGCTGGCAGTCCTGCGGCTTTTGGAGAGCCACCGTGTCTTTGGTACTGGGCCTGAGCTGCTGCTCAGTGGAGTGGACAGGTCAACCCTGAATGGGGCAGTGGCAGCCCGCCTTTCCACAAGCTTGGTGTGCGGCGACATGGTGATAGGGTCCCTCTCTCAAGGTGGGAAGGGACTTCTATATCTTTCTCTTTAGCTGGAGGGCTACGGTAAAGTTACTGTATAATTTGCCCCTTTATATAGGTCACACCGGTTTGTCACAATGTAAAAAAACACGACTTACAATCCAGGAAATCCGGTAGTTTTGGTTTCAAACATAAACTAAATGTAGGTGCTAGATTGACAGTCTGGCAAGTGGGCAAGCTGTACTAGCAGCCTGTTTGGCTCCTAATTTCAAAGTGCCACCCTAGGGCCAAGGAGCTGGCTCTAGGTTCATTCCCTTACTCGTTGGTTTCTTGCCAGAGATTGCACAGGGAGTGTATCAGTTTTATAAACGTTCATTTATGGAGTGACTATCTGTCCATCGAGGACTAAGACTAACAACCTTATTTGTGGAATATCCCTCTAAACAATCTAGAGTGACTAACTTGCAGGTGAGTTGAATCCCTGTTTCACCCATTTCCATGATTTTTTCGTGCAGGAGAAAAGTGTCGTGGGGGAGGGTGGGAAAAACAAATGTCTGTCATGTGATATCCTGCAGAATGACTGAACTCTTGTTTATATATGGTCACTGCTGTTCAAAGTCTATTTTTCTTTTCCCTTGTGCAGTGGGACTTCCCTCTGGTGCTATTTTTTCTCTGCCTAAGGCATTGTTGGATCCTCGCCGCCCTGAAATTCCCACGGAATACACCAGGTAGGACCATAGGCTTTCTGTGGAATCTTCATGGACCTAGTGACGCTTTTGTGGATTCTCTGGAAGATCTTGTCATTGCTGAAGTTGCACTGGTTATTTCTCTTTTTAAATACAGCATTTTGTCATATTTTATTCAAATAGAGGTGCAAGTTAAATAGAATGTTATTGAACGGTTTTATATACTTTTTATAAGTTTTGTTGAGATAATGGGGTAATTTTCTGTTTCTCTTTCAGAGAAGAAAACTTGATCCCTTATTCTCCAGACCTACAGATCCATGCCGAGCGCTTCATTAACTACAACCAGACAGTCTCCCGCGTTCGGGGCATTTATACAGCGCCCTCTGGTTTGGAGTCCACCTGTCTGGTGAGTGGACGGCTTTCCCTTGCTGGTAAAGGCTCTAGTTCATGCAGAGGGGACTCTGAGCCGTGCTAAATATTAGGGAGGTGCATTCATTAGTACACCTTAAGAGCTTTTGTGCTTGCTAAATCAAGTTATGCCTCTTAGCCCATAAACTATCACTTGGCAGTGCACATAAAAATATGTCTTTAAGTGTGTTAAACTTTTATTAAGACAAATTTATGAAACAAACTGAAAAAAAGTCTGGGTAAATAAAGTTAAACAAACCGAAAAACCACCAATTTTTTCCTTGTGCTCATCCCTGCCTAACATCTATGGAGAGAGTAGTCCAGTGGTCATTTGGCGGTGCTTTACACGGCAGTTAGTCCTCCTTGTATGTTTGGCTCCCCACGCTTCTCAGTTTTAGTGAATAATTTCTCTAGGGGGCCGTGGTGGCTTTCTGTACACACTGTGCAAAGCTAATTTCTAAGTTCTAATCAAATAGAGGCAAGGTGCCTTTGTTTCCCCTGGTTTCTTGCCAGCTAGAACTAGTCGACTTTAAGGTCTAGAGCCTAGGCCAGGGTCCTCAAGTGTTAAGGGAGAGCCCATTACAATGTCTCAAATCGCCAGGGGCAGTTTAGTCGATGGTGCCGGGGCAAAGGACCATGATCTTAAAAGGTAGGAGAAGGGGAAGATAGGGGACAGGCTTTGCAGATAGTAAGAGCATCAATAATAACTCTAGATTTCTCAGCCACTGACAATCCTGAAGTATAGAGTTGGGTGTGGCACACACTCGGTCCTATTCCCTCGATCTGTCAAACATCATCTTTGAACTTGGGTCTGGGAAATTCTACTATCCTATTGCTGTTCTTGCACATGAAAAACAAAAAAACCTTTCCCTGCAGCTGCAGACCATATCTGCCCATGAGTGAGGGGCCCTGTTTGGCCTGGAGTTTGACAATCCTTCCTAAGCAGTCCTTCCTTTTTCTCCCAGATTTTGTTTAGTCCTGCTGCTGAGTTAACCCTTCCTTTCTCTCTTTTAGGTTGTTGCCTATGGGCTGGACATCTACCAAACCCGAGTCTACCCGTCCAAGCAGTTTGATGTTCTGAAAGATGACTATGATTATATCCTGATTAGCAGCGTTCTCTTTGGGCTAGTGTTCGCCACCATGATTACCAAGAGACTGGCTCAGGTCAAGCTGCTGAATAGAGCCTGGCGATGATAGCATGGAGGATTGAAGGGAGGAGGAGGGGCAGAAGAGGCTGGCGAGAAAAGAAGAGGTGCCGAGTAGCGGGTTGGCATCCTGCCTTCCTATTGCTAGAGTTATTAAAGCCAAGTGGCTGTCAGAGCTCTCCCTGGTGCTAGAAACCCCTCCTCCCAGCAATGGAGCCATTACAGATTTCTACAGCACAGTGTGACCATAGGCAAAGTGAAATTCAAATATTTATTTATTTTAAAAAAACTGCCAAACTTTTCATGGCAAAAGCTCCTAGGAAACATGAATGGCGCATGAGCTACGACAATATGCAACAATATTTGAGACTAGAAAGCTGGTTAAGAGTGGGGCAGCACAGGGTAGATAACATGAAATTCAGGGCAAATTATTTGATTGGATCTTTTCTGTCTAGAATTAATAATACAGTAACAAGTTATGTATTTTTTTTATTTATTGCAGCTTTGTTTTTATGTTTGTAATTCTTCGAATGTTGGAATACTTGCTGTACTGTGACCTTGAGGCTTCCCCTTCCCTGAGCAGGGAAAGCCCATTTCCATTCATCCCAGAAAAGAAATAGATTCTGGATATGAAGAGGGTTAAATTTAGCAAAGGCTGGCTTCCAGGGCAAAAAGTTACTTCAGTTTTCTAGATGAAAAAGTCTTTGTTTCCATATCGTCCCTCCAGTCCAATCCAGCCGCATGAGTTATTTCCCTTTACCAGTAGCTGGGCATATCAGGTTTTGATGATGTCACACTACAAGAGCTCTGTGTACCAATTCCAAAACCAGTATTCTTTGTCTTTAGCAGCTGGTAAGGAACTTCTGTGCAGTCTGGACTTCACTGAACTGGGGGGGGGGGGGGGGGAATGGAGAAACCAACATACTTATAAAAGAGAGCAGAATAAGAGGAGCAAAGTTAATTGGCAAGAACAGTTGACGAGAGCCTTGCAAAGCTTAATGCTAGAGTCCTCTGTCAGAACCCGGACTGTTGGATCCGTCAGGTTCTTTTCAGGGTGCAATACCTGGTGGTCCAGGTCCCTTCACTTCTCCTCTCTGTGGGCTATCTGTTTGTTTACAGAATTTGTGAGCTGTGAGCTGCAGTGCAGGTCAGTGCTGTTGCTTTCTGCCATTTGTGCTTTAACCCCCCCCCCGCCACCCCCCAAGCAAGCATTGTTTAAGTTTGCGGCTACTCCGTTGCAGTCAGCTCAGCTGTTTTGGTGCTGGTTACTCTAGTTTTCGCAGTTCACTTCTTTTTCACTGTTGGGTTTGTTTACGTTGCCATGCCTGCAGGAAAGCAAGTGTGTGCTGTGTGTGGGAGCTGGCGTAGCTCACTGGCTGCTTCTGCAGCGGCTGTGAGCATGAGGATCATGCCGTGGAGGAGGTGCTTTCCAGGGCAAAGGCTGCAGGGGGGGGGGAGAAGCTGTTCTGGCATCGGGAAGTTTAGATCTGACCTCAGGGCAAGTTTCTACATATCGGGACCCGTGATTTTTGTGAGAACGTCATCCATTTTGAATCAGCCCAGCACACTATTACAATCTATGGGGGAAGTCAGGATTTGCTTGCTTCACCTTCCAGCAGCTTGGCTGCCTCAGATTTACTTAATTCTGGCTCTCCAGTGATGCCTTTTTCCCCTGATTTTGTGCTCCTCTTCCATCAAGCCTATTCTATTGTTTGAAGCAGGGACTTGGTGGGGGGTGGGGCAGCGCAGAGACCAGGAATGGTCCCAAGAGGAGGGGAGAACCTTAGGCTATAACTCCACAGTGGTATGGGCCGGATCTGGGAGAACATGCATCTAAGCTGTACTGTTGGATGAGGAGTCTTGGTAGGAGCAAGTGTCTGTTCACTCTGGGGTATCTGAAGATCCTCTGGTGGGGGGGGGGCTCCTCGGCCTGTGTGGGGGCCCTGCAGTGGCAAACTTGGAGGAAGGTGAGATTCCCTCAAGAGAGGACCCCTAACATCTGGATATTCCACCTGGAGGAATTAGTAGCTCTGATTGCACATTTTCTGGTGGCATTGAATATCCTGCAGGATTCCCGGCCCTTTGAGGAGCCTCTTGAAGATCCACTACTGCAGGCATCAGGACCTCTCGTACTGTGTTTCCAGTGCGTAGGACCATCAAGCAGATGATTGAGGCCGAATGGGAGGTATTGGATGATGGCTCAGTTGTATCTAATTCCGGCGGGAGAGGAGTTACTGCTGAAATGAGGGCAGCCACCTTTGGAAGTTTAAGTAACGAAGAAGACAGTCATTCCCATTGAGGGCAGGGCAACTCTCAAAGATGCTCAAGATCAGACATGTGAGGCACTGTTGAAACAGTCCTTTGAGATCAATGCCTTGACATTGCAGGCCTCTATCTGTGGAGCCCATGTGTCGCGAGCTTGCTTACGTTGTGCTTAAGGCTTACTGGCCTCTGATCTGCAGCCCCAGCAGTTGATGTCTGAGGCTGTGAAGTTGGATCTGGTTCCACTTATTTGGCTGATGCCTTTTATGAGTTGGTGAGAGCGTCTGCTAAGAGCATGGCATCTGCCATAGCTGCATGAAGGCTTCTGTTGCTATGCAATTGGTTGTCGGATGTGTTGTCTAAAACGCGTCTTGAGTAAGCTCCCCTTCAAGGGCAAGCTTTTCTTTGGAGCAGCATTGGACAAATTAGTCAAGGAGCTGGGTGAAACAAGGGGGCTTGGGTCCTGGAGGATAAGCCCAAGAGCAGAAAGTTGATAGCCCCAGCGAAGAGGCAGTTCTGTGATTTCAGGAAGTTTTGTGCTATCCAGTTGCTCCCTTTTAGCAAGCTAGCCACCCTGCCAGGGGTCAGTCCTTTCGAGGCAACAGAGGGGCCAATCGAGGCTTCTATTCAGGAGTCTTGGCGGGTTCCAAAAAGCCACAATGAAGCGAGGGGGGCCCAGACGGAGCTTCTTCTGGTAGGCAGTCGGCTACAACATTTTTACTCCAAATTACCTTTGACCAGTGGGTTCTAGCAGTCATTAAGAGTGCTATGCCCCGGAATTGGCACAGCCTATTCCTGCCTTCATGTTATCCCCCTGAAAAGCTCTGTCCAAGGTGCAGGCAGTCAAGGACACCCTCCAGGAACTGTTGCAGCTTGAAGCGCTGGTGGTGGTTCCTGCAGACCACTTAGGTCAGTTTATTTTGTGGTGCCCAAAAAAAAAAAAGAGGATTCCTTTTGTCCTATTCTGGATCTCAAGCATGTCAACTGATTTTTGCTGGTGCTCTATCTTCACATGGAAACACTGCGCTCGATAATAGTGGCTTACCTGCAAATTTCCATTTGCCGGGATTATCAGTTTCTGTGCTGAGAGGTTCAGATGGGTCACTTTCAATTTCGAGCATTGCCGTTTGGTCTGGCCATGGCTTCATGAACCTTTATGAAGGTTATGGTGGTGGTGGCACAATGACAGGAAGCGATTCTGGTACACCCCTATCTGGATGATCAGAGCAAAGTCATTAAAGGAAAACTGCAAGGTCACTCAGCGCATGGTAGGCTTCCTTCAACAGCTAGGCTGGGTGGTCAACTTTGCCAAGAGCAACCTGGTGCAATCTCAAGATCAAGTATACCTGGGGGCATGATTCAAGATGGGAAGGGGGCTTGTTACCCGATCCGAGGGAAGGGAACAAAAGATGCAGGCCCAAGTGCAGCAGTTCTTAAGGATGGCAGCACTCTCACCGTGGCATTACCTGCAGCTTCTGGGCTCCATAGCAGTGACATTGGAGCTGGTTCCTTGGGCCAGGGCTCACATGAGGCTGTTGCAGAAAGCCCTTCTATGTTGCTGGTCTCCTCAGAAGCACCCATTCTTGAGACGTTTGCCCTGCCTTCTGGACACAAGATTGAATCTGTGGTAGTGGATGGTTTCAGAGAATTTGTTAGCGGTGATTCTGTTGGAGCCTCCCGACTGGGTAATGGTAACCACCAATGCCAGCCTCTTCAGGTAGGGAGCACATTGTGAGTTGCAGGTAGCCCAGGGCCTTTGGGCTCCGGAGGAGTACATTTGGGCCATCAATTGCTTGGAGATGCAGGCAGTGTTTCTGGCCCTGTAATTCTTTCAACCGCTTATTCACAATAAGGGAGCGAGAGTCTTCTCAGATAACGCCATTACCATGACTTACAGCTTGACAAAGAGGTACAGGAAGCGTGGCACTAGCAGACGAGATAGGGTCACTGCTAATTTGGTCACAATTGAATCTTCTAGCACTCTTGGTAGTGCATATGGCCAGAAAGGAGGATGTGCAGGCCATCTTCCTCAGTCATCATTAGTTGGATCTGAGGGAGTGAGCTCTAGACCCCTCAGTGTTCTGAAGCATGGTGTGGTGCTGGGACAAACAGATTATGGATCTGGAGGCTTCAGCCAGCAATATCAAGACCAATCAGTTCTTCAGTTGCTAATGAGAGCAGATGTCCGAGGGGCTGGATGCTGTGGCGCAGATGTGGCCAATGGACTGTCTCCTTTATGTGTTCCTTCCCTAGCTGCTGATAGGATGTCTTTTCCAAAAGATAGAGGCCCATGGCGGGCCTGTGATATTGATTGCATTGGACTGGCCTCAGCGGCTGTGGTATGTGCGTCTGGTTTGGTTGACAGTAGCTGATCTGTGGCGCCTTACAGTGAGGGTCAGCCTTCTGTCGCAGGGTTTCATTCTCGTGCCCTAAGCAGATCAATTCTTGCTTACGGCCTGGCTCTTGACAGGCCAGCCTGGCTCGGTTAAGGAAGAAAGGTTATTCAGCCCCGGTCATTGCCACCTTGTTGTGGGCCCACAAGCATTCTACATCTTTGTCATATGTTTATTTCCTCTGGGCGGTCAAACCAGTCTGTCCACTGATTTAGCCATTGGTGCTGTCGTGGGATCTTAACCTGGTCTTGTTGGCCCTACATTGAAGGACCTTATCCTGAAAATGGTATTTCTGGTGGACATTTGTTCAGCCTGGAGAATTTTAGAGATCCAAGCCTTATCGTGTCGGGAATTGTTCTTAATTACAAATGAGAAGGTGGTGGTGTGTCCAGTCCCCTCCTTTCTCACTAAGGCGGTTTTGGCGTTCCACCTGAATCAGTCAGTGTCTCTTCCGGTTTTCTCCTCCTCAGAAGACTCTGTGGGAAGGGTACCAGTTGCATTTTTTGTACATGTTCCATGTACTCTGGCGGTATCTGAAGCAGATTAAGTCCTTTCTAAATTGGATCTGCTTTTTGGCGGGCCGTGCAAGGGAGAAGCAGCATCTAAAGCTTCTGTAGTGCAGTGGTTGAAAGAGGTGATGTGCTTCACCAAGTATGCCGAGGCAAACCCCCCCCCCCCCCCCCCCGGCGCAAACTACCCCTTGGGCGGAGATCAGTCTGATTCCTCCATTGGATATTTGCAAGGCATACGTTTGTGCAGCACTACCGGTTGTATGTGCAAGCCAGGAATGATACGCAGTTTGGGGCCACTGTTCTGCAAGCCAGGCTCATGGGTCCCGCCCTGGTTTGATTACTGCTCTAGTACATCCACACGTCTGTAGTAGACTGGAGAGATGATACGGAATGAGAAATTAGACCTTACCTGCTAATTTTACTTTCCTTGAGTCCGTCCAGTCCAGGACCTGCCTGTCTTCAGTCTCAGGTTTTAGGGTGAGTCCAGCTCTGGAGGAGTCTATCTAGTGTCTGTTGAGTGTGGGGTATGTCATATGGATCACTTTTTTTACTCTGTGGCCTCGGTTAGTAGTGGTGACTTCAGGGGCAGTGGGCCTGGAATGCACTGGTGAGTACAGGGTAGTTTCTCCTGTGGGGTACTTTGGTTTCTGTCCTTCTCGATTAAGCTTTTTGGTTTCGTTGCCCTACTGGCACAAAAAATATTAAAAACGAGTATTAAAAAAGTGTTATGAATGTTGATTAATCTTGCTCTTTTTGGGGTCTGCTTTGTTATTAGGATACTGGTCTTGGGACAGAGCCCTTGTAGTGTGACATCACAGAAATCTGCTGTGTTCAGTCTCCAGCTGCTCATGAGGGGAAATAACCCATGCATCTGGCTTGGGCTGGAGGCACTCAAGGAAAGTAAATTAGCAGGTGTAAGATCTAATTTCTCCATTCTTAATATGGAGAAAAATAGTCAAATGAGCTAGTGTTTTTTCACATTGGAACATAAAATTGAATTGTCTAACACATTTCAAGTTGAAGTGGGGTTCAGGTCGTATGCTGTTGGTATGTACCTTGGATGGTAAACTTTTCTTTATCATAATTGTTTTTGCCTTTTTATTCTGCTTCTCAGATAATTCCTTTCTTTTTTCAAAAATGTGAAAAAGCGTAGTTACTCACCTGTAATGGGTGTTCTCTGGGGACAGCAGGAATCAGCCCTCACATATGAGTGACGTCGGTGAAGCCTTCACAGAAGCATCGCCCCAGCTTTCAAAGAAAGCCTTTGGGAGATGCCACCACGCATGCATGGTCCCCTTCCTGTCCAAGGGTGCCATCTTGCCTCAGTCTCATGGACATAGCTAAGATGGCAGAAATAAAACATCAAGAAAGCAACTCTATGGGGAGAAGGGAGGGTTGTGAGGACTGATTGCTGCTGTTCCTGGAGAACACCTGTTACAAGTGAGTAACTACGCTTTCTCCAGGAACAAGCAGGAAGTCAGTCCTTGCATATAGGGACTCCCTAGCTACAGGCTACTGAAAGCTTGTAAAAAAAAACACGGAGCCATAAGCAGCAGCAGTTGAGTCCAAGGATATAGAATCCAGAACAGTCCATGTGTCCAGTGAGGAACACAGCCTGAACACAGAAAGATCGGCGGGTAGGAGTTGCCTAAACCCTGAACAGATTACGGAGTACAGCCTGGCCAAAGGCGCTGCCCCATCAGGACTCCCTCTCCAAGCAGTAATGAACTGCAAAGGTATGGACCGAAGACCAGGTGGTGGCTTGGCAGATGTCATCATCAGGATAGAGCACAGGTTTGCCAGAGAGGCTGCTGTGGCCCTGATACTATGCGCCATGACCCGGTGCTCCAGCGAGAGCCCAGCCTGCTCATAGGCGAGGGGAATACAGTCCACCACCCAGGTGGACAGAGTTTGCTTGGTGGTGAGGTCATAGAAAACAAAAAGCTGTGAAGCTTTGCGGTGGCCCTGGGTATGTTGAAGGTAGGCGGACAGGTCCTCTTTCAGTCCACAGTATGTAAGATGGCCTCCATCCTGCTGGCGTAAGGCCACGGAAAGAAGGTGGGGAGCACCATCTCCTGATTGAGGTGGAATGGGGACACCACCTTTGGAAGGAATTTGGGGTGCATGCGGAGCACGACCCTGTTCCTGTAGAGCCTGGTGTAGGTCGGCTCCACCATCAAGGCTTGGAACTCCCTGACCCTGCAAGTGGATGTGAGCACCACCAGGAAGATGACTTTCCATGAGAGATACCTCATGTGACAACTCCACGTTGAGGTCCCATTCCACCGCTGGTGGGGGGATGGGGGGCTTTGACAACAGAAGACCCCACAGGAAGTGGGTTATGAGAGGCTGCACAGAGAGGGGCTTGCCCTTGATGGGGTGATGGTGCTCCGCAAGAGCACTTGGATGCATTCTGACAGAATTGGATTTGAGCCCGGCTTGCAGCAGATGAAGCAAGTATTGCAGCACTGGTTGCTCTGTGCACCATACAGAAAGCCTGTGCCATTTGAAGCCTGGTGCAGGCTTATGGGAGGCCAAGATTACCCTTCTCCTCCTCCCCTGAGAGATTGAAAGGGGCCAAGGCTACCTTTTCAGCAGCCATGCTGTCAGCGACAGGGTCTCCAGGTTAGGGTGCAGGAGGGAGCTCTCCTCCTGAGACAATAACCCCGGGGAACTCCCCAGAGGGACTGGGACCTCCACAGACAAGCGGAGAAGCAGCGGGGAACCATGGTTGCTTGGGCCACCAGGATCAGTGACGCCCTGTCACAAAGAGCCTTAAAAGGGTCTTGGCAATCAACGGCATGGGCAAGAAGATGTATAGAAGGCCTTCCGACCACATAATGAGGGATGCTTCCACAGCCACGTGGGACAAGTGGGGCTGCCAAGAGCAGAAGTGGGGCAACTGGGAGTTGTCCGGGCTGGCAGAGAGATCCAATAGTAGGTCCACCAGAGCTGGAAGAGCCGATTGGCCACTCTGGAGTCCAGCTGCCACCTGTGAGACTGAAAGACCCTACTCAGTGTGTCTGCCAGGGCATTGCTTTGGCCTGGCAAGTACGCCACCTGCAGGAGTATCCCTTGGTGGATTGCATAGGAGCAGAGAACCACTGCTTCCTGGCAGAGGGCGCGAGACCCCATGCTCCCCTTGTTTGTTGATGTAGAACATTGCGATGTGGCTATCCATTTGGACCAGCATTGACTGGTGCTGCAGGTGGTGGCAGAAGGTCCGGAGAGCCAGGAAATTGGCCCAGAGTAACAGGAGACTGATCTGCTGCTAGCTTTCCGCCTTGAACCAACTGCCCTGAGTGCAGAGTTCCTCACAATGCGCTCCCTAGTCCAGCAAGGAGGCATTCCTAGGGAGGACCCTCTGAGGGGTGGTGATCTCTCTGATTGAAGATGCTGTATGCCTGTCACCAGCAGGTAGTTTCTGTAAGCAGTTTCCTTCCTCGAGTAAGGGGGGCTTTTTACTCAGGCCCTGCTGTTGGGGGAGGGTAGTGGTCTTCTTCGAGAGCCTGATCCTCGTCATGAACTCTGTCTCCAACTCTGCAGCCTGATTGGTCATGGGTTTGCCAAAGACTCTCTTCCTGGCAGGGGATATCAACCAATTTGTCCTGAACCCATTGCTTCAGGTCAGATGACTGCAGCCAAGCCTGGCGCTGGGCACTGATGCCCACTGCAACTACTCTAGTCGATGACTCGAAGCCGTCATGGGCTGCTTGAGTTATAAACTTGAAGCACTCATGAATAGCTTTGGCCAGGTTCTGGAACCGCTGGAAGGACTCCTAGGAGAGACCAGCTGAGAATCCGGCGAGCTCCGGAGGGGCACGGATTGGAGGGCTGTGTTGGCGCATGTCCAGGGATTCCTCGCCCTTTGTCTCCCAGTCTGAGTAAGTGGTGGAGTCGTCGAGAGAGGGCTAGGCCAGGCAATCTGGCCCCAAGCCCAATGGATCAGGTTCCTCAGAGGCTCCATAGCCGAAGCCATGGGCACTCGCTGGGGAGGGGATCATCTCAACATCTGGGGATGTCCTCAAGGTTGAAGGGCCAGTGGTCTGGGATGGATGACCCGACAGAACCAGGTATCAGGGCTCACTGCTGGGCCTTGAAGGCAGGCAAGCTGCACTCCAAGGCCACCATTCTTGTCTCCAGTCCAGAAGGCTCCACAGCCATCGGCACGGGCACTGAGGAACTTGTGCCTGGCACCAGTTCCGCTGGAGAGGAGTCCTTGACTGGGGTGGCCTCGGGTTCGAAGCCGATCACCGGAGGATGAGGATTCCTTTTGGGCGAACTTGGTAGGTCGCTCCCACTCAGAGACCTCGTATGAGCGGCGTGGACTGTGGTGTCTGGCTCGTGACGTATCTACCTTCCCAGATCCATACACGGACACGGCTCTCAAGGGTTTCTTCTTGTGTTCCCCATTTGGGGAGCTCCGCTCAAAGGACTCGTGGCCTCAATTGGGGCTTGCGGAGTCGCCATATGAGTCAGAGGCCTTGTAGCGCAGTGTCTCTGGAGACTCTGGGAAAATTCTGTTATGTTGCTCCTAATGGCCCTTGATGACCTTGGATGACATTTTCTTGCAAAGGCCACAGTCCAAAGGGTTATGGTCTGGCTCAGGACAATGGATGCAGCAGTTGTGCATGTCTGTGAGCACCGATCACACTTTTTGAAGCTGCTGGCGGAGGCCATGGGTGGAAAAAGGGCCCCAGCTAGATCAAAGCCCCGAGGCTCTGCCAGTGGAAGAAAAGGCGTGAAACCGCACCAAAGAAAAAAAGGAAAGGAAGCGATGCTGAGGCAAGCAAACTCGGGGCCGGGAAGAGTACTGGTGCAAGACTGGAAAAAAGAGAATAAAAACTCAAAAATTGAATACTTTTTTTCTGGGAAAAACAGATGGGCGGGAAGGGGACCATGCATGCATGGTGGCATCTCCCAAAGGCTTTCTTTGAAAGCTGGGGAGATGCTGCGGCGGCACCAATGGCACCCTTATGTGAGGACTGACTTCCTGCATGTTCCCTGAGAATATTTGTTACAGACAAGTTAGAAAGCTTGCTTTTAGATGTCTGTTCTAGTTTTTTGGGGTTCTTAAGATTGTTTGATACAACTTAAGTACAGGGTAATTTGCTGACCTATGAGTACTGCAAAGGAAAATGTCCTCGCCAAAGTGTCTCTGAAAATCCTGCAGTTGGCTCACACCCAGCTCTGTCTCTTTTGGATGCAGGGGAGAGAGTGTATTCTTGGTGGTTTTTTAGCTCTCCAGCAGCTCTATTGTTGGCATTGGGTAGTAGGAGAGGATGTATATAACACCTTATGCTTTCAGGCTGACTGATCTAGAGGAGACTAAATACTTGGCTGATAATGAAATGCAGGTGAGTTGTGGCGATTGGTGCTGTTCCATCTTTTCAGTAGTAATAAGTGGGGGGGAGGTGATTTTCTGCTTATTTTTGGCTTAATCCTCAGCATCTCTCATGAAAAGAGAAATTATCATTTGGGGTATATTTGGATCCTCAGAAATTGACACTGTAATGATTTGTTGGGTATTTGCTACACCAGCAAACAGCTGGAACTGATTTAGTTAAAGTTTAATTACATGCTTATTCAATAAAACAACACAATCCAAAGACAGTTTTATGGTTTGTTTTATTTTTATAAATTTATAGGAAAAAAGTTTTCTGAGGAAAAAAACTGTTTTAGTGAGTTAGAGAAGGTGTTAAGCTAAATTCAGCGCATTGTTTATATTTCACTGAACAGTCAAATCACAGCTTCATAGAAGTTGTCTTCCCTAGCACAGACAAGCCACAGATTTAGGCATGGACAATGTAGGCAACTCTCTGCCACCAAATTTGATAGGCGCCAGAACATTTTTTAGTGCCAGGTCCAGACTATGTATTTAATACTAGCCAGCAGCAGCAACCCTTTAGTGATTAACTTCAGCTCAGGTCTCTCTGTGATGCCCCTCCCCTATTTTTTTCTAAACACAGGCTTCCTGTCATCATAACACCTATGAAAGAGGCGAGTGCAAGAAAGGCCACACTGCAGTTCTGAAAGCTCTGTTGCTCCTGTACAGTGATGTTTGGTGCAGGGCCAAAGCAAAGAACCTTGCCGAAAGAAGGACGAGGGCAGGAGTAATACCGCTCCCCCTGGGTGCCTATTGCTGAAATCCAGCACAGCGTCTGCTACTCCAGGAGCGAGAGCAGAATGTACCCTTTTTCTCCCAACAAATGCAAAGGTACACAGTCCAGTACAAGCAGTGCACTTCTGAGTAACCTGATGAGATTTTCACTAGTTCATAGTCTTCCTTTGATCAGTCAGTTATCCTCAGGAATATCTTTCACTAGCTAATCTGCTTTTTCAAGCATGACAATGTCTCATCTTAATAATAAAGCTGGTAATTGCTCCAACATCAATCAAATTGAAAACACTGAAGGAGCCACAGTTATTTTACATTTCCAAGCAGCCATATATGTACTGAGACCGAGGCAGGTTGTTGTCTTTTCATTCCAGCTATTCTCTTGTCATGGTGCAGTGGTGGGTAGTAGCAACATTATCTGCTTTGGAATACTTCTTAGGCAGATAAAGGTAAGATCTCACCAAAAATAAAGATGGATGAGAATTTGTGTCTTTTGGGATCAGGCTGTGTTCCATTAGGTATTTCCTCCATGTCCCTGCAGATGTAAAGTAGATCTGTGGAGCCTGGACTGATCTGCTTAAAAAAGGAGGAAAGATTCCTTAGACAGGGGCCTAGGGTACCCCCAGTCAGAGAGTAAGGGTTTCTTTCTCTTGGCTGGGATTGTCTGGCATAGCCTTGGGCGGTGTGGTTTTACTCAAACAAGAGGGCTAGGGCTGGCGTCAGGTGTGTAAAAACAATCCCAACTAGGAGAAAAGGAACCCTTAATCTCTGGCTATAAACCCCCCAGACCACTGCCTAAGAAGGGATTGTTACTTATTTTAATTTACCAAATCAATCCAGGCTGCACAGACCTACCTCACTTCTGGGGTGACTAAAGGAAAGAAAATTAGCAGGTAAGACCTAATTTATCCTTGGCCTTGATTTCTTTTTTTCTGCCGATGGGCAGGTTTTTGCTTAGCAGTTTCTCTGCTCAGTCTGGGATGGTGAAAGATGTAATCACCCATGATATTTCTTTCTAAGTTGTAACAGGACTTCAGAAGTTGCTATGCTACGCTATGCTACGCTACATGGGGCTACCTATCTGTGCAAGACAGAAACAGGCACACAAGTTATTTAGAAGGGATAAGAACTGGTAAACCTTTTTTCTTTCTTTCCATACTAACAGCATGTGCAAGACCTGGCTTCTTATCCAGGCCAGATTTTATCACCTTCCTCCTTTGCACGATATCAGCATCCAAAATCCACTATCCTCAGGAACAAGCAGGAAGTTGGTCCTCACATGTGGGTGATGTCTAAGCCAATGGAGCCCTTGCTGAAGCATCTCCCCAGCTTCCAAAGAAAGCCTTTTGGAGATGTCACCATGCATGTGTGGTCCCCTTCCTGCCCAAGGATGCCATCTTGGTCAGTTTCCCTTTTTCCACAGAGCCCTACAGACGTATATCTTGTCCCCACAGAAAAAAGGTTGATTTTCTGTATACTCTTGTATGCCTTTCCTGCCTTTGCACAGGCTCCTACCGCCTTTGCCAGGAGGCAGTAGCCCTCTGTTCATATGCGACCAGATGGGGGATGCTCCTCCGGGCAGTGTACTTCCCGGGCCAGGACAGACTGAGCAGGGTCCTCCAATTGCATGAATGGCACCTAGACCCCAGGGTGGCAATTCAGGTTATGGAGCACCCTGAGCCTCGACCTCTTTGTCATCCTGACCAACTCTCAGCTGCCACGTTTCTGTGGCCCACAGCTGTATCCAGCCTGGGTAGTACTGGCTGCTTTCCTCATCTTGTGGTCAGAGAGCCTGTTGTATGCCTTCCCTCCCATGCCTCTGATAGCGTGGACCCTCTTCAAGGCCCAATGAGACAAGGCTTCCCTGAGTCTGATGGCCCAGGCAGCCTTGGTTTCTTCTCCTGCTTCATCTTGCGGCAGAATCCGTGGTCCCTCTCGGAGTTCACCGGGGCTTCTCACTCAGGAGGGCTCAGGTCCCCCACCCCAACTTAGGTTCCTTATCCCTCACAGCATGGCTGCTGAACGGGTTGCCCTAGCGCCCCCTCAACCTTCCTCGCCTCCCACAAGGACTCCAGGAGGCAGACCTACGCTTTCAAGTGGCACTGGTTCTTATGATGCACGGAGCCAACAGATGAACCTGTTCTCCTGCCTGGTACAGGTGCTATTGCAGTACCTACTCTACCTTTCTTACCCTGGGCTCAAATTCAACTCCGTGAGAGTGCACCTGAGTGCACTCTGTGAACCACCACTCCATAGAGGGCAAGCCTCTTTCTGTGCAGCCCCTCATCACTTGATTCATGAGGGGGCTTACTGCTCCCGAAATCCCCCCATGCAGCTGCCCCCAGTAGAATGGGATCTCAATGTGGTCCTGGCGCAGCTTACTAAGCTGCCCTTCAAGCCATAGGCTACCTGCCACCTCTGATACCTGTCCTGGACGGTGGCCTTCCTGGTGGCACTCACCTCTGCATGCCAAGTCAGTGAGCTCTAGGCCCTGGTGGCTGAGCTACCCTACACCAGGTTCTACAAGAACAGGGTCATGCTCCGCACTCACCCAAAGTTTCTTTCGAAGGTTGTCTCTGAGGTGAAAATCAGTCAGAAGGTGGTACTCCCTAGCTTCTTTCCATGTCCCCCACACCAACAAGGTGTTGGCTGTTCTACATATTTTGGACTGCAAAAGGGCCCTGTCCTTTTATCTACAGCATACTCAGAACCACTGCAAAGCCTCACAGCTTTTGACTCATACAACCCCAGTCAGCTGGGGGCAGTGGACTGCATCACTTTCACCCACAACTGGGCTGCTGCTGGAGCACCGGGTCTCGGCGCATAATGTCAGAGCTATGGGAACCTCAGTTCCGATGCGGAGATCTGCTGGGCTGCCACCTGGTCTTCAGTCCACACTTTGCAGCTCACTACTACCTGGAGAGGGAGTCCTGACAGGACACTACCTTCCGCCAGGCTGTACTCTGTTCAGGGTTTAGGCAACTCCTGCCCTCCAACCCTTCTTGTTCAGACTACCGGAGCCATGGGTTTCCCTGGACATTGGGGTCTTCTGTGTTTGTCTTCAGATGCACTTGTGGCTGCTCACTCCTAGGCTGTGCTTTTTCTACCAGTCCTCGGTAGCCTGGAGCTAGGGAGTCCCATATGTGAGGACTGACTTCCTGCTTGTTCCTGGAGAAAGCATAGTTACTCACCTTTTAACAAGTGTTCTCCAGGGACAGCAGCAATCAGTCCTCACAACCTCCCTCCTCCCCTTGCAGTTGTTCTTCATTTTGACCATCTTTTCTTTACTGGCTCTAGCTATGGCAGCAGACTGACCAAGATGGCACTATGGGGGGGAGGAATGATCATGCATGTGTGGTGGCATCTCCCAAAGGCTTTCTTTGGCAGTGGGGGGGAGATGCTTCTATGAGGGCTCTGTCAGCGTTGATGTCACCCATATGGGAGGACTGATTCCTGCCATCCCTGGAGAACACCTGTTATAGGTGAGTAACTACACTCTAGATCCTACTGTGGAGTGATGCGGCTGGTCTCCAGCCATCTCTGTAGGTTTATCATTACAGCACAGTGGTGTTAAAAGAAACCATCCCTACTACCAGCATTTATTATTAGAGTACCTGCAAGAAAGGTGAGCATACAATGGTGGGGAAAAAGGAATCACTTTTGATTAAAATTAGATTCTTTGGTAAATAGCACCTTTTATTAAAGAAATTAAACAAAACAGGAGTAAGCAAACAGAGGCAACACTGTGTGTGTTTTACATTCTCCTTTCAGGAAAACATCAGTAACAAGTCATAGCTCATGGTGTGGGGGATGAGTGGAAGGCTGAATGAATTTGTTTTACAACAGTTTATAGGCGACTGAAGCTATATTTCTCTCGGCTCCTGCATAATCGAGTTCCTTAGGCCTTATCACTCTGTACCCAGTCCTGCGTGGGCTTTCTCTCTAGTTTTCCTGCTTTTGCCCACCTAGAAATCCTGCTGTGATGAGGCTGCAGGCTGGTTTGAGGAAGCCATAGTGATTTTCTTTGGTTGATCACAGGGTGTTATGCTATAAGCCAGGCTTGGTTCAGTCCTCCCAGGGTTTGTGAGGGGGAGCTGGGTGTCAGCATGTTACTCAGCCCAGGTTCCTTACAGTCCTACAACCACCAGTCTCCTGAGAGGGAAGTAACATTTACTTGGGTTTTGGATATTAGGTTTATTATTCCCCTTTTAAATCCAAGCTCAAGAAAAGTTACTTTCAGGTCGATGAGTTATTTCCTTGCCCAAATGGACTCACAATCTAGGCTGTATCTGAGGTAATGGTGTAAATCATTTCACATTCCCAAGTGTCAATGGAAGAAAGGCATTTGAACCCCAGTTTCACAACCGGTTTCTCTAACCATTAAATTACACCTTCCCTCCCCACCATCTGCAATCACGTTTTTGATGGCTAAAGATAAGGAAACTCCAGTCTTATGTTGGGCAACCAGTAATAGGAGGGAGACAGACCCCTAGTATAGTACAAATACTGCAATCTTCACACACTATATAATACGGGTTAAGCTGTTCTTTCCCAGCACAGGGGACAGACAGGCAGAAAAGGGAGCTACGATACCATGTACGCTCTGCTTCACAAACTGGCTTTAGAGGAGTAAAATAAGCCAAAGAGACTCTCCATGCAGACAGATGCACTGAAGGGCCAGAAAGGTTCCAGTGGAATCCGGCACGGGCAACAGTCCACAATAATGCAGGGGCACTGGCAAGAACCAACCCAAAACTGATCATCACCATTTTAAAAGCAGTTTCCCTGCTGGCAGGAATGATATGAAAACTATGGATGGAAGGCCCTTCTATTCTAGGATACTTTCTGCAACAGAAAGGCTCACATGCTTTCCTAACACACCTTAGATACTTGCTTAATAAAAGGATCAAGCAACAGTTTCTTTCTTTGAAATAAGGGACAAAGAATTACAAGAGGATTCTTTTTTTATTTCAAGCAACAATAACAACATATTCTACCCTCTGCTTCTGAAAAGTAACACGCTCCTGGTATTTGTAACTGGCCGGCACTGAAAGGGCTGGTATGCCTGTCGCCGAGGTGTCTGACACTGCAATCCATGGGGCCACTGGACAGATGCCAACCTTCCCTCCCCCCCCCCCTTCCATTGCTCCTTCCAGCTTAACCCATGAGAGAATCTGTCACTAGACAATATGTAAAGGGAGAACCATCATTTTCTTTAGAACAATAAATAGCATGGCGTGGATAACACAAACGCTATGAACTTGGAGACCAACAGGCACATTCCCTCTCATCAAACTTCACCTGTGATTTTACTAATCTATGTACAGCAGTTTTTCATCCAGGCTGAAAGTACGTCACTATCCAACCTTCATGATTTTATTTTTTTTAGACTTTGTATCCATATCAATGTTCTTCACACCTTATACCTAGCATATTGCAATGAAATGAGAGCATGTAAACAGTTAAAACGCTAGGTGGTTGCCTCACTGACACCACTCCTCTCAGAAGACCCATTCCCTGCCCCTTGCCAATTCCGTTCCATTCCACACCAGAATACCTATTCCACTCCAGCCGGATTGGACGTACTAATAATTGCTCACAGTTTCTAACTTCTTTGTAAAATCTGGCACACTAAAATTAACCCTGCATATTTGCTAAAATCATCACTCCTTCAAGCTTTCCTACAATCCACCATATTAAAAGCAGACACCTGGGTTTAATCCAAGTTCCAACTGAGAAACACGTTCTGAATAAGCATCAGTCCTCTGCTCCAATGTTCCCAGACAAGAATGGAAACATCCACTCTACTCGCCATCCTGCGCCAAGAGAAACCCTTTATAAACCATGAGCAGAACTTGATCTATTTTTAACACTTTACATCTTAATACTGTTACAGTTTTAAATAAAAGTTTGGAGATGGGGGGGGATCTTAACTACCAAAACTAAAAGCATTTCAGATAAGGTTGCTGTAGACGTCTGTGATCATGAACCCTGTTGCATAATCTGGAAATCCAGATCAAATGGAGGCAGTGGGAAAGTTTCCTTCCCTGAACCTATTGCGTTTAGCAGATCTTGCCACAAAGCTACCCTGCAGGTGGCTGCCTCGCATGGTAAAGGGGCCAACTGGCACTTTGGTGACATGCTCAGATAAATAAGACACAGAACAAGCCCTGAATGTTTTGACTGTTACACTAAACATTTAGCCCACTGCTTTTAAAAGCTGGTTTTGTCTGTAAAATGCTGTGCAAATTAACAATGTAAATAGTTTTGAACATTCCTTCAGCCCACAAAAAGCCACGTTTCTCCTCCAATTTTAGATGCAGGAGTATCTACAATTTTTTAAATTTTACTATGGACCTTCTTATTTCATATTGAATAATTTGATGTGTTTTTGATGTAGCCTATATTCTAGAACAGTCATGAATCACCTAAAGGGCTAAATGATTGTCAATATTTGGTAAACTGCAAATATTCATATGCTAAAAATCAGATTTGAGCTGACCCTGAGGGGTGGTGAGGAGAGCTATTCCACTTTATCCCTGCAGAGATTTACTATGTGCACAAAGTTTGGCACATTTTCTGACTTTTACAAACTAAAAACCTCTAGGACCATGTGCGAGCCTTTCGTCTCCCTTCCCTTATCCATTGATGTATGCATTTCCCATTCTTTGTGAATATTTACTAAAATATTAAGTAGGGAGGCTACAGTTTCACATCAGTTCACTGCAGCCTTTAAATTTCGATTAAGATGGTTGGATGAGGTTAAGCAACAAGTTTATTATTTATGTATCTGGGAAGATCAATATAGGTTCTGGTAAAACACCATGCTTCTAGCAGATAACACAGAAAAGACAATTATTGTTTGAAGCTATAGAATGGAAACAATTTAAGGATGGACCATTTACTGTCAGGGATCTTCAGTCTCAAGAGGCTGCAACTGCAACAAACTCCATAGCCGCATGTAGGGTTTCCATGAACCTGGTGAATGTGTGCATCGATGGTCAGGAAGGGTTGGATTAGGCGGTAGAAGGCAGCTAAAACCAAAGGAAAGTAAGGCTCTCCATTTCAAAAGAGCTTCCTTAATAGAGTTTTACAGACAGCAGAGGCAGTGGTCCCATTCATTATTCATACTGTACCTAGGAAGAGTGGCATAAATTCTGCCCAAGTGGCCCCTGTGGTGCAGGGGGGGGCAAGGATAAAGGGGGCCCATTTGCAGATACTTCCATATCTTCTGAAATGGATTTCCCCCTGCTTGACGGCCAGGCATTTGAATTTCTGCCACTTCCCAGGAATATCCTTAGCTACCTCATGCCCTTCGGAAAGATGGGCAAGGAGCAATTTATTCTCCACTTTTCATATCTAAGACTATAGAATTTGAAATCTCATTATGTAAGCAGAATTTAGAATCAAGACCGCAGCCTAAGAATGCTGGTGGGCTTCAATTTGATCTACTGTGCATCAGGCAGTATCCGAAAAGTAGGCAAGACTGCGCACCCTGGATCAATTAAATATTACTGCTAAGACCTTAACTTTGAAATGTCACCCTACTTTTGGTTTAATTTTCTTGCTAAAAATACTGACAGTGGTAAAAGAGAACCTGATAACTGAAGGCTAATCCTTCCAACAGCTATTCACCGCGCCCATCCAGTGGGTTGCAAAATAAAACATATTTACTGTTTAACATGTGCATTAGTTCTTTTCTTACCATATAATTCAAGATCATTAAAATAATATTCACTTATTTTTTTTCTATACATTTCGTAGGAGGAAATCCTTATGCTACAAACCCCCTGCTGTTACAGAGCTAATTTTCAGCTCTTGACTGGTAATGATGAATGTTTTGGCATCTTATGTGTGACATCATCTTGTTCCTCTAGTGCCATGAAAAATGACCTTGAGGGCCACTAGGCATACATAACGAATTTGCCGTCACTGATCTGGAGTCGATGCTTCCATATGCACACTTGTTGGAAACAGCATTAGTAGTGAAAAGTGAAATGGCCCAGAAGACCCTCTTGTAACATGTCTGACCCCATGACAAAGTTCCAAAAGCCTGGCCAAGCAGCACCTACCCTCTGTGTCCCAAGAGGCATGTTTCTGGAAGTAGGACGCCAAGAGGTTTGGAGTGTATAAAATTCTCGAGTCATTATATGGTATTCCTCCTTATCAAAAAAGGTGAAGCGACTCTTCTTTGCCCTAGTGATCACGTCCCATGTAAGAATCAAAATGTGAACTCCCATAAATCCCTGACAAACTAAGTTTCCAAAACACATGACTTTAACCATTCTTAGACCAGCCTGGGCAGGAGTGACAGGAGTACCAGCCATGTTTTGGGAGTAAGCATCTCCCCAGAAATTGCTTTTGTATTTTAAGAACATTATTTCCTTCCAGTTGATCTTCCCCTCTCCTCCCGTCCCCAAAAGTAGCAATGTAAAAGCAACATCCACAATATACACCTAACCATTTACTGAGCGCATGATGCAAGTGGGCAGTGCAGGGTAACTGCTGAGGACTCAGGGCTCTGAAGTGTAAACAGAAAAAGCCTGGAAAACCAGTGGTATCTCGGCTACACCCCCCTCTCCTCCATCACCACAGCTAAGTGGCTTGGGATTGCTTTACTGGCTTTTAAGAAGCTACTGACAGAATCTTTCTTGTGGTTAATTAGGAGGGGGATTTTAAAATCAGTAGTTAGGATACGCCTCTCCCCCTCCTTTGCAAGAGAAGAGTCTTTTCTGTCCATCCCACCCATCCTATCGACAAAAAAACAATTCACTTAACTAAAATTTTCATGGACCCATCTGAATTTATTCAGCTTAAAAATTGAACTGGATGGATACTGTCTGCCCTTAACATTTCAGTTTCAGAAATATGCTCCTTCAATCTCCCAGCATTCAAAGGGGGATGCCTGGGAAATTTTGACCCATGTGTTCTGCACTTTTCAAGTGATTCTGGGTTCTTCAACTCCATAGAACCTCTACCAAGTGTCAACAAAATCCCTTGAAATTCTCTTGCACAGCATTGAAAGCCCTGAGAGGGTATGTAAAAAAAAAATAAATCTCGGTATGGAGCTTGAAATCCAGAATCTGCACCTTAAAAACATTTAAGGGGGAGAAACAGGCTTTAAAAAATGCCCCCATCCATTTTTGAAGAGGAGCATTATGCTTTATTTTTCGGGTTTTATGGCAGTGGTAAAGTGGGGCAAAAATGGGGGAAAATATCCTGTCAAAACAACACAGTAAAGCATTCCCAATGAGCAAAACTGTTTCCTCAAATTCCCATCTATTGTGCAAACCCTCAGAGCCCGGCACGCCAAAGATATCTGAGCTAGATTGGGCGGTCCACTACTGGACAGTTTTTAAGTCGGATGGGGAGCAGGGGCAGGGAGAAGAACTGTGGGCTTTTTATTTTCTTTCTTTTTTTCATATCAATAACTCACATATTGCCAAAAAATAAAAATAAAACCTCCTGTAACAAAATCCTGCTCCCCAATCTTGCTTCTTTGTTCTTATTTTTTTTAAAATGAATGCACATGTCACATCACCTGGTTATCCAAACCTAACACTTTTCCTTCATTTAAAAATGGTAAAATATTTATCATGGAACTCTGCAGAACTTTTTTTTTTTTTTAAAGAAAAAAAGTTTTGTAACCAGATATAAACCAACTCTCCCCCTTTTTTGTTTTTGGTAGCAGCAAGGCACCATGCTGGTCTTTGTCTTTTTGGACTTTTTAAAAAAATGTCTTTTGATTGGCTTGATGGTGGTGATGACACAAGCCCAAAGCCTATGAAGGGCATTCCTTGATGTTATGTCCCACCTCCACATGATGCTTCAAGTCAATTGGCTGATGAGGTTGATGTCCTGGTCTGCTATTCAACAGCACTATGTTTTTTAGGCAACCTGTGATTCCAGAAAGATATTTCCTTGCTGTCAGCATTTTCACATGGGGGGCTCCACCTGGGAAACAGCGAACCAGAGAGAGAGAGATTTCAGCATATCCAATCATTTATTGTCACCTCGTCTTACCCATAAGACAATTTGCAATTTCACGTAGACTCAGTCCAGGTCCCCATTTTAAGGATGCCCATGAAACTCAGAAAAAAAATGTAGCAAACAGAAATAATCAAGAAAGTCCAAATTTATTCTTATCCTGTAGTTAAGGGTGAGAGTTCACTGAATTCTTTCATTCTGATAAAAAGTTCCCGGTGGAACTGAAACAATGGAACAGATTTTATGGAAATTCACTAGGTAAGAATAAATACTACTGTCTTGATCATTTCTGGCAAGCAAACACCTTTGCTGCCTTTGGTTGACTTGGTAGTGACTCGGACGACTTGTGGTTGGACCCTCAGGTGTTCCACATATCAGAACTTAGATCCACAAATATAGAGATTGCCAGGAGAAGGATGCGGAGTTCCTGGCTACTACGAAGAACAGCAAAATGAACCATATTTGTTGGGGGAAGGGAGGGGGGGGGGATCAGTCCCGATCTGGAACACTGGAATCAGCCTGTCTTAGTGGGAGCCAATGACAGATCAGATCCTTACCGATGTAAATGTGGCCCTTTGTGTTCACCATAATGTTGCTTCCAGGGGACTCTCCGCCCACTAGCTCTTCACCGTCTACCTGGATGGAACCGATCTTCCCCTCCCTGCAAAACAAATCCCCACAAGTCAAAGGACAGGCTACACTTCAGATATGTTCATGGTGGCATTCTCTGGCCTGTTTTGCCAAAGGCATATTTATTTATTTTATTTTATTAATTTATTAGCATTTCTATACTGCTTTTTCCAATAGATCAAATGCAGTTTATATTAAACGAGTGAAATGTACAGTAAACAGCACAGTGTCAATTACATTAAAACAGCTGAACTATATCCATTAGAAATAGAACTTTACTTAGGCTAAAACTAGATAATGTTGCAACTATATACAGCATACGGTACCCATAGGTTTGATATTATGAATCGAGGGATAGCATAAATTAATGAATGGCTTGTGTGTGCGCACATATGTCATCCCGGGTACCTTCAGCCCCGCCAACTAATACTGGTGGGGGACACAGGCACGTGCACATTTTGTCTGTTGTCACTATTATCCTACAGATCGGAGCTGTACATGGAAAGTCAGTTTGCTGTATACTGGGGATCAAGCCGGATGAGTATGTCCAGTAAATGAGGAGGGGGGTGACCATGCATCCTGGGCTTAGTCACATAAATTGAGAATTAGAGACATGTGTCTTCCCCTTCTTCCAGGATGAGGTAGCTACACATAAAAATACAAAACCCAAAAAATCTAAACATAACAAAAGGCCTGGGTTATGAACTTTCACCTCCCTAAGACTCTACCTTTTACACCTCTTGGAAACCCCTCAGGGCGCATTCACTTGGCTAACCCAAACTATGACATAATATCAAACTGCCTCATGGAAGCTGAAAAATGGCTATGCTCAAATAATCTGAAAATTAACTTTAAGAAAACAGAGATACTAATTACTTCAAAAAACATAAATTACACTCCACCAATCGATATCACAATTCTGAACTTTACTCTTCCCATAAAAGAAGAGATTAAATACTTGGGAATCACCCTTGACAAGGCCCTTAACTTCACTAACCACATTAAAAAAACAACCAGAACAATTTACTATAAGCTTCGATCAATACAACAATTAAGGCCCCTCTTAGAAAGCGAAGACTTTAGAACTATCATGCAAGCACTAATAATTCCACACATTGACTACTGTAATGGAATTCTATCAGGAGTACCTAAAAAGAACTTAAAAATTTTACAGATGGCTCAGAATGTAACAGCAAGGATAATTGCTAAAGCTAAACTGTCTGATCACATCACTCCAATACTCTATTCCCTGCACTGGCTACCTATAATAAGTAGAATACAATACAAAATCTTTCTAATAACATTCAAATTAATTAATCAGATTGCACCATCATACCTATCCACATTGCTTCAAATTCCCTCAGATAACAGAATAAGACGTGCGAACAACCTCAATACCATTTTAGTGCCCAACTCAATCAGAAAAACAAAACAGAGTACAAGTAACACAGCATTCTCTTTTGTAGCCCCCTTATTGTGGAACAATCTCCCTGCCCAATTAAGAGAGTTAAAAGACCTAAAGCAATTCCGAAAGGAATTAAAAACATATCTATTTACACAATATTACTCTAACATAGATAATAATTTTGACAAGGCCACCCACCCTCCATAAATCACCAAGGCTCTCACCTGCTCTGATAGCCACAACACTACTCTCAAAACTGAACACACGATGCAACCCGATGTACATATGTATATATAAATACTGTAAAAGCTTGTAAAAAGCTTGTAAATAGTTTCAAGATATGCTTATACTTAATGTTTATAGTTCTAATTACTGTTTAATGTACCTAATTATTTCTAAACTGTTGTATGTATTTCTTGTTGTTTGATGTAAACCGCCACTGATCTTGGGAAGTGGCGGTATATAAAAGACTTACAAATAAATAAATAAAGCAGAAACTCTCTCAGCTGAAATTTGCTACTGATCCTTCCCCCTTTTTAATTCACTCTATGACAATCAAGAGCCCATCTCTTGCCCCTCGATGCTGCGCGTGCTCAGTCTTTCCTGCTCCTTACCGGATGGCAGTCACTTTGTGCCACTCCCCATCATTGATCGGATCTTCAGAGATGATGTTGGCCTCACCGCTGCCCAGCTGGTAACTGTAAAGGGACAAGAGTTGCCTTTGAGAAAAGGAGCTACATGTTCAAAGTAACCTTGCGGTAAAGGATCCAACGGGATGACGCTGGTCTTGTACAGCTTTCTGTGCTTGGAAGACTGGGTCACACCTTCAGCTCACAAGCTTCTGCATTCAACTTTGCATGTGTGTGCACACTTGCATCTATGCGCCCAAGTGCTTCTGGTTTTCTTTTACTAATTTTCTTTCAGTATTTTAGCAAATGAAAACCATTTAGCACATGTTAAAACTCAGGAACAAGAATGAAAATTGAGGCTTTTTGTGTTGTTTTGGATTAATCAATGACAAAAGACAACAAATGTCATTGATATTATCGTAAAAATACAAAACAGACCTTAATCCACAAACTATAAAGAATACCTCCCACATAAAACATTTTAATATATTATCATTGCTGGAGGACAAGAGATTTATTGCCCCAAATAATACAGGAGGAAAATCATCAGACCACCCCTCACAAAAAGAACAATTTAAAAAGGCTATTCAAAAATTCAATCATTGGAAGAAACTTTATGCACATTATAACAAATAGCGCAATCTTAATTTATAGGTGCTTAAATCTAGCATAGTGCGACATCTTCCAGATATAAGCCCAACGCTGGCCACGTTTTGCAAATTAGGATTTGGCTCAAAAGCTTTTTCAGTCGCACAAAGGGTGAAGTGTAAAGGCAGCAACATTTTGTGCAACTGGAAAAGTCCCTGAAGCAGCATCTGCGAAACACGGCCAGCGTCGGACGTCTCATATCTTCCTGGAAGATGCCACTGTGCTTGATTTAAACATCTATAAATCCTGTTTACACTATTTTTTATGAATATTTATGTGTTTAGGAGTTATTTCCAGTGATTTTTTTTTAGCCATTTTAAAATGTTCTTTTGGCGAAGGCTGATCTGCCGTTTTTCCTCCTGTATTATTTTGGATAATGATGTGATTTGAATAATAAATGTCTTTGCATCCAGCCATTGTACAAATGTTTAAATGTTTTACATAAGAGGTAGTCTTTATTGTTTATGACCAGCATTTTCAGTGCAATTTAAACTTCTACATATCCCTGTTGTAATGAGCTTCGCGGACTGCGTTTGACATTCCAGCAGCACCACACTTCATGCTGGCTTTATATAAGTCGAGTCTATGTGTCTGGCTCCATGCACCTGTACCCTACACACTCCTCCTGTCTACATCTGTAGTGCTGACAAATTATTCCAGTGGCACGTCGATTCTCCCCTTCACCACGACACAGCATCGTTTATTGCTGGTATTCTACAATACAGACTGGCATCAATGTCTCCACTATAAGGCTGAAGGTAAAGACCAACCCCATGGCTAATGGTCTCTACTCTATTATTGGACCTCAAAAGCAGGAGCTGGACCTGAGAATCTCAAGCTTTCTGACACAGCATCACCATCAGGATCTCCAGACCTCAGCGGAGTATAGATAGAAGAGTCAACAAGGAGCAATGGCAGTTGGTCTCGTGGACAGTCACATTTCACATGGTCAGTGTGTGGGAGGAGACAAGCCAGAAAATGGGATGCTATTGGGGGAAGTGTATGATCATTCCTTGGCAAGAGCCAATGAGAAGCCACAAATATGAATCCACACAAGAATAAGAAATTAAGCACCAAGGCGATGGTTCAGGGCCATATCAAGGGCTGTGTGGGCACCAGAGAAGGCAAGCTGATGTCATCACTGGGCTTCCAGGAAGTCTGACATAAGTGAGTTCCTGCATGCAGCTGGGCGGGGCAACAAGTTCGCCAGTCGCACAGGGCACACTGCTAGCATGGTACAGTCCTACGATGGTTTAAAAACATGAGACTTTCCTACCTGAAAGCAAGATGTCCATCCTTGAGTCCAATGCTGATGAAGTCTTTGGCCTTCCCGTTTTCTCTTTCCTCCTGTCATTAAAACATGTTTTCTTCTCTTAATTTTAATAAATCACACTTTGGTCTTCTTAACATACCCTTGTCAAAGCTGGGACTGAACTAAACTTCGAAGAGAGATATATTCAGACATTTGTATTTCATTAGCCCCCCCCCCTTCCCCCCAGGAAAGAGTCAAAGATATTCACACCCTGGGGAAAATACTGTGGAATAAAATATTGTTTTGCATAAAGGAAACTGGTTTCACTCTGTATCATATCAAAAGTATCACACGACATGCATAAATAATAACTCTGCATTTATCACAAATGTTACCAAGTCATCTTTTTTTCCATCAAATTAAGTATGCAGTTAGCTTTCAAATCCCCTGACTCTATGAGAGCAGCTAGTACGTTGTTAAAATAGTCACCTCAGTTTTCCTGCACCTGTTTGGTCCATTTTAGTTACAGAATGATATCAGACATTACATCACACAGACTGTATGAACCAATCAAGGCCCATTCCATGTGACATCATCTAGGACAAATGACATCACACAGACTGTATGAACCAATCAGGGACCTTAATGTGTGGTTGCTCCTAGGAATCCATGGAAACAGCATCAAGCATTAAGAACATATTGGCCTGGTAGTAAAATGATGATACTGCTAACAGCAGTTCATAAAAGAGGAGAGGATTCCTCTCTGCTGTTTAAACTCTTGAAATACTGCGCTTTATAAAGATGACCACCTACAGAGCAGAAACACAAGGGGCGAGGGTGAAGTGAGGTCGCCCCTTGTGTTTCCTGTACTTCCGTGCGAGGGCCTTTGCTCTCCTCGTGTTTCCCACCTACAACCTGCAGTCCTTGTGGGCAACAATGCACATGGGTTTTCAGAATACCCCTAATGAATATGCATGAAACAAATGTATATCCACACCCAGTGTATGCAATCTCTCCTGCATAACATTAAGGATTTTCTGAAATCCTGAGCGAGAATTGAAGGTTATCTACCTCGGTTCACTGACCATTTTTAAACAATCCTCTTGGAGCCAATGCATCAGCAAACAACATATTTATATATCTTACACATGCCCCCCGCCACCCTCCCGTCCCTCCACACACACTTATATGAACAGATAGACTTGCAGGCACCTTATTCCCACATACACTGCTCCCCCACATGCACCCCATAACCCTGCACATACCTTCAATCAAACAAATCACTTAAAATCTACTTACCACCCATCTTTCAAGACTGTGTACATCATGAGGAATTATTACTTCCCGAACATTCATCCCCGTTCCTTCCCCCCCACACACACACTCGCGTCCAGGCACTCCTCTGCCCTCGCCCCAGGCATGTATCTATACATTCCCTCCACGCACATGTTGATTTCTGCATGCGTGTGCATTAAAGCCATTATAAATGTAACATTTTATGAAGTGTCTGTGTATTACTAATTAAAGATTTATTTGGATTTTTGGATCAGCAAAGAATATTGTACAAAGAATATTTCATGTGAGAAAAATCATGCTAAGTCAGTCTGCTAGCCCAGATCAGAGCTTGGGGTTACTTTAGGTCGAGGAGTGATAATGGAGCTGAGCTTGGGGGTTACTTTAGGACAAATTCTCTGAGCAGGCAGCAGGTTTGGCTGGACAAAACTGGATGAGTGACTCATACAGTGACTCAGCAGCTGACATTTTTTTCAGCTGCTGGTCATGAGCACAAAGTTAACCCTGACCAATCCTGGTATGAGCCATGAGCACAACATTAACTCTAACCAATCCTGATTTGAGCATGCAACATGTTAACCTATGAATTACCAGATCATGCAGCAGGCATGAATCTGAATTGAGTACTTAGCAGGGGGATTTTCAGCAGGTCTCCGGGACTGACTTCTTCAAGATAGACAGGGCAGACGTGTCTCTGTAGTCTCCCGGATTTTTCCTCTAAGTGATTGCTGAAAAGTCCCCCACCTGGAGTGAGCTACAATAATCCGGTGATGTACTGATGCTTAACATCTTGCTTATTATTATTCTAAAAGGACTCAATTCAATAAAAGCATATTGCATTTGCTAAAGTGTCTATGCCTAGTCTGTGAGCTAGTGAATGACAGGGTTAACTTGTATTTTCCAGAGTGTCTGTGCATAGTCTGTGAAATAGTGAGTGATAGGGTTAACTCATATTGTATTTGCCAGAGTGCTTATGCCTAGTCTGTGAGCTAGTGAGTGACAGGGTTAAAGGAAGTGTAAAATTTGGCAATACATAAATGGCGACGAGGGTGGGATGGCCTAAATTATTACATAATGGGTTGGCAGAGTCCTGGGATAATAAGCTTAAGGGAGCAGGGACCCTGGGACACAGACCTGGGTGTTGTTAATAGCATATAGGAATCAAGCACTGGATAGAGAAAATCCAGGACAGAGAGCGTGTAGATCTGCTTGGCCAGGCATGAAGAATCCCAGATGTCTGCAGCTTTCGGGGCTGTATGATGAGAAGTCTGGTGAAGTAAATTCAGGACAGAGAGAGAGTGGATCTGCTTGGGCAGGCATGAAGAATCCCAGACTTCTGCAGACTCCGCTGAGTTCTCCCAGCTGATGTTACTGGACTGCATGATGCAAGTTTGGTGAAGTAAATATTCTTTGTAAATAGCTGCACTATCTCATAACTCTTTCAGTGAAGTATTACTGGTATTCTTCTGTAATTAAGTGTGTTTAGTTATTATTTTAATTACTTTCTAATTTTCTTTTCTGACTACTCGTGTGACTGGGAGAGTTGCTTGCTTTTCTGGATAAGTATCCTTGCTTTGTTTGTGGATAAACTGCACGTCTTCATTAACAAGATGTGTTAGCCTTTGATGTAGTAAGACATTTGGTACCAGGAGTGAGGTTCGAGAAAAGATAATGTTGAAAAGAAGAGTGAAGAATGCAAATAGTGTAAAAAATGTGAATATTGTAAATGTTCAAGGTTGGCATTAGGTGTTCCTGCGGGTCAGGATTAAGTGAGAACTGGGTGTTGGTTTTAAAAAGTGAATGTCCTTACATGCTTGCAACTGTTGAAATGCTTTTGTTGCCTGCATATCGTAAGATACATCAGACAAAACCCAGCAAATTAGATTACAATGTTACAATGCCAGACCCGTTTGACAGATAAATTAGATGCCTATCCTGTAGAGTTAGTATTAATTGTTACTTGTTTTTTTTAAGGTCCCTGCTTAAGAGAAACTCTGATCAGATAGGTAAAGCACTTGTAAGCTTTGATTTGTTCTGTATTCAAAGGTTTGTTTATAGTAAAAAACTGTTTTTCTTTCATTACTGGCTACTCCAGTAGATTTTATGGTCCCTGAATGCTGAAGTGACTAGATCAAACAAACAAGGCATGAAAATAAGGAAACTGTTTTTGTGAGCCAGTTTGCAAATGATTTAAATCCTGAGTAAATGAGAAGGTAATCTTTATCATTAATATGTTATGTATCTATTCATTGTCTTTGACTGTATATGCTACCAAGCAAACTTAAAAGTTAAAGGAGGATTTTTATATTGTGGCAAGCACCCCAGGGGGCATAGTTAACCATAAACAGCTATAACTATAGGTTAATTGTTCAGCTACATTTGCCTGAAGGACACAAGACCTATTGTTTGTTTTACTGTCTGTGTTGACGATAACATTTCAGATCAGCTTGATACCAGTTTCAGGTTAATTTAAATGTGACAAAGCACAATTTTCACCTCTTAGACGTTTCACGTCACTTGAGAATGCCTGTTTCCTGAACTGTAAGATTCAAGATAATTACTTTGCCTTGTCACAAGCTTTATGCTGATGACTGAGGGACAGGACAGTAACATCACAGTTTTTTTATTTGTTACAATATTGGATTTTAGGATAAATTCACCTGTTTTTCTGTATTTGAATTTTACGTGTTAGTATCCAGAGAAAAAGTGTACTTTCTTCTAACAAGTTTCTATTTCAGTTTCAGTACAGTTCCTGAGAAAATAGATATATGTTGCAGAAAAAACAGACATATGTGGCAGCACTGTGAGATATTAATTTTCTTTAGTTTATACCCTTGCACTTATGTTACCAAATACACTTGTTGTAGTAGTACATTACGCAGAGGTCCAGTACACACACAGCAATTACAAGATTAATAAGTTTGCTGAAATTTTGAACAGAGGCTGATATAAAATTGCTTTGTTCCCAAGCATATAGAGCAAATATAGATTAAAGATGGAACTGAGTTCCCAGAAAATAATGAGAATTTGAGTTGATTGGATAAAACCAAATCTTGCTTGTCAGCAATGATCCAGGAGAGGTTTGAGAAAAGGAGTAAGAGAGAGAGAGAGGCAGAGGGGTGAGGCCACGGCCTAGGCTAAGAAAATGTGCTGCTTCCAGTGTGATGATCTGGGCTACCAGAATTCTGACTGCTCTAAGACTCCTCGAGGACCCACAAGGCCTAAAGAACAGGAACCTTGCATATTTATGCCTCTGAAGAGACATGAATAGGCAGGGGGGTAATAGGCCAAGAAGAACCCGAGGATCGTCATGAGGCCCAACCACAAATGCCTTGCAGTCCAAGAAGAACCTGGGGACGTATCGCTGTGAGGTCCAACCACCAATGCCTTGTACCCTCTTAGATCTCTCACCTCAAAAGGATCTCTTTTTGACACCATAATTAATGAGTAGCTTACACAAATCCTTGTGAACACTGCAATTTTAAAATCAGTCTAACAGCACTCTCACTGAGAACAGTGTATACGACAGATTCTAGTTGTACGTGAGAGATGAGCCATATTTCTTTCTATTGGGATTGATGTTATAGAATGCTGCAAAATAATAGTTTTATATTGTAGGGATTTTACCCAAATTGTTCCTATTTTAGAATGAGCATATGTCCACTTAGCATTGGACCAATTAAGTTGATGGGAAAGGGACACTGTTTATGCTTATTGAGAAGAATCTAAATTTACCATTTGTTTACACCAATATTAAGTTATTAACAATTGTTTGATATTCTTAGCAGCCTTGCCAAATAAGGATACATAAGTATGGTATGAAAGGGACCTATGTATGTGATTGGTGGAATGATGCAGGTGATGAAAAAGTGTTGTGGAAAAGTGTTGTGAGGGATGAAGTGGAAGATTAAAGGAGAAACTGTGATAGACAATAAACTGATGAAGGTAATTTGAAGTGACATATCTGCCCAATGAATATGTAAACAAAAAATTATGAGCACTTTATTCAACTATGCCGTCTCCAGAAGCTTTATTTCAGGAAGTCATACTCAACAATTGGAAGAAATAGATATTTGGAGACAGGCTAGGTGCACCTTGCACCCTGATGAGCTTTGGAAAACCCACACTGGCTATGTGGTACTTCCGGATGCTTTTTGCCTCACTTTTCCTCTGTATGTCCTGGCCAGGCATGCAGAGACAAAGGGGGATGATTTGATGACAAATTCTCACACAATTGGGTATACAGTCAAACCTCGGTTTTCATTTGCCCCGGTTTTCATACGCTTCGGTTTTCAACGTCTTTTTTGACTGAGATTTTGTCCCGGTTCTCATACATCGCTTCGGTTTTCAACGTCTTTTTTGACTGAGATTTTGTCCCGGTTCTCGTACATCGCCTCGGTTTTCGTAAAGTACAGTACTGTAAATACATACACCCTCGCGCTGCACACCGGTCTGTATACACTGCCGGAACGCCCGCCTGGTCCCGGCAGCACTGCCCCCCGGACTCACCGATCGCCAGCGTGATGAGAAGCGAAAGCCAGCTGAGCACATAAATGAAACACATCCTCGAGCCTAGTCAGAGAGGCAAGGATTGCGCAGAGAGGAAGGCCCCGATCTCATCCACCGCCTGCCCGTTCTCTGGAGCGCCCCCTCAGGCTCGGAGGTAGCAGGGAAGAAAAGCTGTCAATGTAAGCAGGAGATGTTGCATGAATGTGGGAGGCAGTTCCTTCTCTTGCAGGGTACGTCTCAAGCTATATCATTAAGATTTTCTGCCATTCTGAAGCATTGAGCAGATAATGTAAAGGTATTTTAATGGGCTGAATCCAATGTGATTCCGAAGAGAGCTGGGCACAGATGTTAACATACTGTACAGTACTGAACTTAGCTTGCTTTCAGTGATGTTAAATGTTCATTTATCCATTTCATTAGTCATTTATATTTATTTCTCATTGTTTTATGTATGTAAAAATATAGTTATTCTCTATAAACTGTATTTTTTGTGAATATTTTTGGGTGTCTGGAACGGATTAATTGGATTTACATTATTTCTTATGGGAAATATTGCTTCAGTTTTCATACGTTTCGGTTTTAGTCAGACTTTTAGGAACGGATTAATCATGAAAACCGAGGTTTGACTGTAATTCTAAAACTTGTCAAAATTGCAGAACACGTGTGTGCAGCTTGTCTGATCTGAAACATGTAAAGGTCAGTCAAGGGCATAATGGAATATTTCCTACAAACAAATGAATTTCCAGTGATAGAGAGACAAGGAGTTAATCAAACTGCGAGATAAGATTGACACCATACGAGATAGTTACTGGTAGATCACTGAAAGTTTATAAAGCAATATTTATTATTTGTAGAATATGATCTTAGTAAATATAGATGAAATTAAGTTTATCTTGTTGTGAAATCTAATCTAGAATTTTTAGTCTTTTTATTTAATATTGGTGCTGCTCTTCTGAATGAGGCCTGGAGCCATGTCACCAATTGCAATCCAGAGAGTCCAGCAGAGGATATTAGCCAGAGTCCAGATGGAGCAGACCATCCCGAGAAATCCGAACTACACACCGCAGAAACGTGTGAGGGAGTCCCTACCTGCATCAGTGTGTCACAATGAAAGAAAGGCCAAGATGTCCACCTACGAGAATGAGAGGTTCAACTTTTGAGAGAGGCCAAGCTTGAACTTCAGAGAAAGGTGAAATACACTACGAAGTCCTGAAGAACTGCTGAGAAGCAGGCCCAAATTATCTGAAAATGGACTTTTGTGGACTTTTGTGAATGATTTTTTTTTCTTATGTATTGTTATTATTTCCTTGGAAATTAACTGTAATTCTAGTATCTCAGATTTTTTTTTCTGCTGAACATCATGTGCCCAAGTGCTTATGTCACCTGTTCCCCAGATCTTCCATGGGGCAGATGTACATTGGGAAAACGTTCTGAATGTGCAGGTGAAAGGAGTCCCCCACTGCATGGGGAACTGATAGCTGAGACCTACAAGCCATTTGGCTTTGACAATTGTAATGCCGGGGGGGAATGGGAAAATATCACCTAAATTACACTGAGACTTGTCCCCTCAAGCGTTTCCCTTAATGCTATCCACTATGTTTTAGCCCATGTTATTATTACTGTATTTCTAAATGAATTACAAAGGCGATTCAGCCATTGCTTACGTACAATATCCTTGTTGATCCAAGGGTGGAATGTATTACTAATTAAAGATTTATTTGGATTTTTGGATCAGCAAAGAATATTGTACAAAGAATATTTCATGTGAGAAAAATCATGCTAAGTCAGTCTGCTAGCCCAGATCAGAGCTTGGGGTTACTTTAGGTCGAGGAGTGATAATGAAGCTGAGCTTGGGGGTTACTTTAGGACAAATTCTCTGAGCAGGCAGCAGGCTGGACAAAACTGGATGAGTGACTCATACAGTGACTCATACAGTGACTCAGCAGCTGACATTTTTTTCAGCTGCTGGTCACGAGCACAAAGTTAACCCTGACCAATCCTGGTATGAGCCATGAGCACAACATTAACTCTAACCAATCCTGATTTCAGCATGCAACATGTTAACCTATGAATTACCAGATCATGCAGCAGGCATGAATCTGAATTGAGTACTTAGCAGGGGGATTTTCAGCAGGTCTCCGGGACTGACTTCTTCAAGATAGACGGGGCAGACGTGTCTCTGTAGTCTCTCGGATTTTTCCTTTAAGTGATTGCTGAAAAGTCCCCCACCTGGAGTGAGCTACAATAATCCGGTGATGTATTGATGCTTAACTTCTTGCTTATTATTATTCTAAAAGGACTCAATTCAATAAAAGCATATTGCATTTGCTAAAGTGTCTATGCCTAGTCTGTGAGCTAGTGAATGACAGGGTTAACTTGTATTTTCCAGAGTGTCTGTGCATAGTCTGTGAAATAGTGAGTGATAGGGTTAACTCATATTGTATTTGCCAGAGTGCTTATGCCTAGTCTGTGAGCTAGTGAGTGACGGGTTAAAGGAAGTGTAAAATTTGGCAATACAGTCTGGAATGCCCAAGCTTTCTACTGTTTATATTTGATCATAATATTCATTTATTTACTATTCATATCACTGGATAAAATAAACCACTGGTGAGTAACCTCCAGCCCATGGGCCAGCTGTGGCTCTTAGCTCAATGTTGTCTGGTCAAAGGGTTGTTCTGTTCCTGCAATGAAATAATGGTGGCAGGGACTCTGCTCCCACCCCATACCAGAAGGAGAAAATGGCGGTAGTGGGAGCTCTTGCTATGCTCCTGTTGTTCAGTCCATTTCTTGCTTATCCTCTTCCTTCCCCCCACACGGAGGAAATAATGGCAGCAGGAACTACTGTGCTGTACCTGCCACCTGATCACCTTGACTTCCCCCTCCCCCCTGGAAATAGCCATAGGGGATGAAATAAGGTGATGTCATGTGGCCTGGAAGCAAGCACAGGTGCTACCCTGGAAGCCATGTCAACACCAGGGGTCAACATTACCACATGAAATGGGGGATGAGGGGGGAGATGGGCTGAGGGGAGTAGACCAACAATAGGGAGGGCTGAAAGCAGGCACATTGGTGCGGGGGGGGGGGGGGGGCAAGGATGATATGGGAATGACAGGAAGGGATGGGTGAGGTTCCGAGGCTCAGAGACCCTCCTCCCAACGGGTCTGATGAACACTAATGCAGCTCTTCATCCCAAAATGGTTCCCCACCCTATATTTTAAAGCTATCAGAAACATTAAACATGCTACTGTGTTACCATAGTAACTCTCCCTGGACAGACTAGATAACAGCTAAATACATGCCAGGTGGGCACATAATTCCCTCATCGCTGGAAGCCTGCAAGCACAGCTAAAACTGAAGGGCCGCCATGATCAACTCACCACGCCCTGCCAGAAGATCATGCCGTTGGAGGAGGTAGTGCGTATTTCCAACTCAATGGTTTCAGGGGCTTCTGGGCGGCTAAAACAGGAGGAAAAGCAGAATTAGCGCTACCTGCATCGCCTGCCTGTGTTACTGAGCCATGTCGATTTGAAAAACGATAGCACGATACATTTAAGTAACTGAGTTATTACCACGAATACCCAGCTACCTAGTAATACACTGTACTGGGACAACCTACCACAGACGTTAAACACCCCAGAATTGAACAATGTTCACTGCATCCATGGGACAGAGTCGGGAAATCACATTAGGACAAGCAACTCACCCTTCACTCCTTCAAAAACAAAGCGTACAGAAGATAAGGGAAAACAAGGGGCCCATAAACAACTGAAACTAGGGATGTGCAGGCCAAAAATGTACATTTTGCTTAGCTTCTCATGTCATTTGTGAGATTTTTAAGCCACTTCAGCCCCCCATGCAAAGGGGTGGGGGAACAGAAGCACAAACAGCCTTGCAGTCCCAGAGGCTTAGGTAAGCGGTGCGGGGTTGTTTGAAGGGGACTGGCGGCAGTGGTAGCTCATAATCCTTCACCAGCCCTGCCTAAAAACAGCATTGCCAGCACTCATGCGAGGAGGCGCCAAAAGCCAGTCCTTGCACACAGAATCGCCAGCATCTCTATGGGCAGGACGCCTGACCAATGAAGCTCTCTTTGTGCACAGGTGGGTTTCTGAGTCACGGCTCCCACTGTACATGCCAGCCAGTGACAGAAATTCAAATGAAGGGCCCCATGCAAAATATTAGAAAGGACTCCTCAGGGCAGGAGAAACCACCTCAGAAGAACCAGGAGCAGCTGCAAGAGGGCCCCCCCCCCACCCCCGTCTTCCCTGGGCCCTCCTACACTGAAAGGGCTGCTTGGGTGGAAATTTCACCACTGTGACTTTCTCAGCATCCTTAAACGTGTTTTAGAGGAGGCTCTACGTTTGCAGAGCCTTCTGTAAAACATGCGGGGGAACGGTCAACTTCCCAGCCTGGACCATCCCTCAATGTTCCATACAAAATGAGGCTTCACCCTACCTAGTTACCAGTCTGTTATAGTATATAACCTATCTTAACTCTCTCTCTCATACGTATCTATAATTATAGCACCTTAATATTGCCTATAGTGCTGCAGACAGGCCCCAGCTACAGTCCGCATAGAATCTATCAGTCCGCTAAATACTATCCAGAGGTTCCTCCTCCCTTTTCTCCACATGCCAGACTCTAGAGAGCAAGATCAGATATGCCATTTTGGGAATTATCTTTTTGTTTCAAAGCTAAGGACACCTTATCCTGGGTTACAACGAGCACTTCTTCCAGCTTCTTTACAGATCAGCATCAGACCCTCTTTTCCTATGTTAGTTGATATGTTTCGAAGCTCTAACAGGACAAAATTATCCTTTGGTGGGTAATAGCGGTAAATAAATATTTTGGGCCCCCGACCATAATACAAATCCATTTTTAAACCCCACATTTCTCTCTAACATACATCGACTTTATCACGCCTGTCTGACCCCCTCCAGTGAGTGGAATCTCTTACCTGCTGCTGCCCCCTTGTCTACAGCTAGAATTGCAAGAGGCCAGTGGCTTTTGTACATTTTGGGACCCTTCCCAAACAGGGCCACCTGCAGAGAAAGCTGGCAGATGAGATGGCAACAGTAGGTAAGACTCCTCCTGCTATCTGGAGGACAACGTGCAGAGTGTGGAGAGGACAGAGAGATCTTGCAGGTGTTAGTGGTTCTGGACAGGGATGGCCCTAGGCAGACCTTCCATGTCCCCCCCCCCCCCAGCATTCATCTTCTCGGATGGAGCAGAGGGGGCGGCATGACGATCTCTCTGCTGCATCGGGCCTTAAAGGGCCTGCAGTAGCGCTCCCACAGCCCGCCACTCCTGCTCACCTCTGACACAATGTCCTGTTGGAGGGAGCACAAGTGGTAGGCTGTGAGAGAACTAGCACAAGCACTTTAAAGCATGACACAGTGGAGGGATCGCCCACCCTCCCTCCCCCAGGTGAGAAGATGCATGCCAGGGGGTGAGGATATGGCATTGCAGCGTGGGCCAGGTGGTGCTAAACTGCTGCTTCAGCAGAAGGGCCGATGCCGCCCACTAGGGCCTGCTGCTCTAGGTAATTGCCTGGTTTGCCCACTGGATGAGCCGGCCCTGGCTATGGCTCACTCCTTCTCTGATGTTTGGGAACTGTTCAATTACTGCATCTTACAAGACACTCTGAAATATTTGGGCCATTGGCATGTGCTTAGTTTGCACCTGCCTTAATTCTGCCCTAGAGGTGAAATTATACAGGGGGCAGCCTGGACGAAAGGCTCTGAAATGGGAAGAAAAGGTTGAATGAGGGAGGTCAATGGCTGAGGCCCTCTAATAAATGTATGCCTAGGGCCTCGTACAGTGTAAATGCCAAAAGGCTCCAAGTGGAGCATAGCCCAATAGCAGCAGACTGAGAACCGGGGAAGCCAGGACTCAAGTCCTGCATCTTCCACCGAGGCTCTCTGTGACAAGCTTCCATTGTAAGCCCTCTGGGGCAAGCACCTACTGTACCCGAATTGATAACTTGCCTTGAGCTCGGATTAAAAAGAAGAGTAATTAAAGCCACATTTAAATGGACGCAGAACCCATGAGCACGAGGGACTGCAATGCACCCTGAGACTACATGGATTTAGGACTTGCGAACTGCTGCCGCAGTCAAGCGCAGTCCCTGCATCTTCCCTGGGGGGCTTTGGAGGGATAAGCTGGAGGTGGTGCTGAGGAAGGAGCAAAGGTGGGGGGGAAGGAGAAGCAGAATCAAGCAGTGAGGGAAGAGGCGATTCAGGGGGCCTTATAACGAGAAGACGATGTCCACTGCTAGGAATGTGAACCTTTGGTAGGTTACAGGCAATTATATCGCTAATTAAAAAGGTTCTACCAGCTATTGAACTGTCCTTAATTAAAACCGTTACTTGGCAACCCTGCTCTGTCCCCAAGTCTCCTAAATCAATTAGGAGTTTACCATTTTCATATAGTAGACCTGGCAGGTCCATGGACTCCTTCTTGAGTTTGGGCCCTAGGCATGTTCCTAATTTGCCTTTGTATTGATCCTGCCCTGTAGATACCATCTTTCCCCTAAACATCTCCCCCTAGCAATACCAGGGGCTGAGCCTCCTTTTAAACTGTCCGAACATGCGAAGACTCCAGATCACTCACCTCCTGGGGAACATCTGTTTCGGAACTGCAATATACGCACCATCCGAGAAATAGGCGCCATACTGACCAGGGGCATCTAAGAAAACAAAGACTCACATAAATTTATCTTTTGGATGGGCCAATTAAAAAATACCCAAACAGCCAGCAGATTTACAGTCCCAACATATTATTCTGGGATGAACCATTTAAGATGTACAACTTCAGCATTCCAGCAAAGTCCTTTACGTTTCCAAGAAGGGAGAGAAAATGGAAGAATGAAAGAGGCCAATATAACGGCACTAGAGAGGGAGGAAAATGGAGACTAAGAAAACAAGAAAAGATGAGAAAAGCCAAGGAACAGAAAACGAGGGATGTGCATAGAGCAAAAATTTTCAGCTTATGTGGATTTTTTTTTAAAGAATTTTGGATGCTTTTTCAATTCTTTTCACACATTAGTTTTAACAAAAACGTTTTAAAGCTAATTGTCCGAATGCTTGCTAATTCACAGGTTAACGCGTGTTACACTGATTCAGCGAGCACTAAGGGACATGTTTACTAAAATGCACTAAGTTAGCATGTGATTGGGTCACAAATCTAGCCCAGAGACCTCAAGGGGCGTGTGTGTCCATCCCCCTGTGGTTAATGTATTGCAACTACATGGCACGCTGCTAACCGGCACACAGATGCGCTTAATATCTAATACACCTGCACTAACAGCGACAGAGGCGGTTATCATGCACCCAAGATGCCCAGGCTAACTGCACTGCACCGTCAATGCCCACATTCTGCCGCTAACCCACCCAGTCCCTGCCGAATCATGCCCTAACCAGTTAGTGTGGATATTTACAGTGGGTTCCCCTGCTAACAGCGCACTTTAGAAAAAATGCCCCTAAATGTTTTAATACAGTACAGTGAACCCCGTATTCCAATCAGCTAGGAATACAGGATTTCACTGGAGTATATTTTTGAAGTTCACTCTGTTCTTTGGTGGAATATGGTTGGATCTATTCCTAAATTGTTTTTTAAAGCACACAAATTAACGGAATGTACAATAACACATGCAGATCCCTACAGAAGTCGGGCGGCTTGCAGAGAGAATAGAGAACAGGATGAAGCCAAGAGAAAATGCTGATTCCGAATCACTGGTGAGCACAGCTACGAAGTCAAAAGAGCAAAGCAAGGGAAGGGAACAGCTGCAAGGTGAGACTCCCCCGGATGGATCGCCAAGGTACATACTCCCGTCATCGGTGCCATGGTTAGCAAATCCTCTCCTGCAACCATGTCACTCGGGAGGATGCACACAAGGAGGCCCAAGGTCTGGAGTTCTTTGGTACATGTAGAAAGATTATGGAGTCTGAACAAAACCAAGATCTATTTCATCTACTACGTGTTCTCAAACTTTCAAGTTGGCAGGTTGTGACCCCCCCACAGCTTAGAGGCCTACAAAAAGTAGTTTTACAAGTGCTGTTGGGCTTGTTCAGGGAAGCCAATGGTCTCAAAATAATTGTTTAAAAAGCTGATCTTTACCAAATCAAGGCCACAGCCTTTTTTATTTTTATTTTTTAGGGAACCTTGAGAGGGAAAAAGGCAATTTTGAGGTGGGGAGCGCAGTCCAAAAAAGGGTGGTGGGTCTCACTGCTTCTCTCTCTCACAGTGAAACAGGTGTAAATCACATGGCCAATCCCAAGAGCAAAGCTGGTGCATTTGCTTCTTTGTTCAGTTTGAATACTAGAGGTTGGATGTAAATATCAATCCAAAAAAAGTAATAAAAAGTATGAAAAGCCCAGAAACCGCATGATCGCATAATTATGAAATGCTTCCACCCCCCCCCCCCCCGGCTTCATTTCCTATACTGCTATTAGTCATTGGTATAGCGCTCTACAAGGCATACGCAGCGCTATATTCAATAATATCTGGAAGGCCTTGTTTTTTGCTGAAGAAACTGTATAGGACATACTTTTCCATAAACAGTTAGTAAAGAGGACCCAGGAAATCCAGTGCTTGCCCCAGTACAAGCACTGTAGAGCCTGTGGGTCTTTTTGGAAAACTGCCAGGTACTTGTGACCTGGATTGGCTACTGTTCGAAACAGGATACTGGGCTTGATGGACCTTGCTCTGACCTAGTATGGCAGTTCTTATGTTCATTAGTACCAAGGGACCATCGTTCGGTTCTTAACTTTAGTGCCCAGAAGCAGAAGGCCCGTAGTGCTGTTTGCCGAACCAATTATCTGAGATGCCTTTTTGTCTTCTCTTTTAAATGCAATGGAAATGAACAATGCACCACTGTACAACCGTGAAAGCCGAGAACCTGCAGACTTTTGTTTTGCACTTTTGGTCCCACTTTGGCCTTGCCCTTAAATCTGACTCCAGGTCGTCTTTTCAGTTTTGCTTTCATACGGCCAGGCACACCTGTTGCAATACGGCTGCCTCTCTGCAGGACACATAGCTGCAGTCCCTAAATTAGCATAGCATATGAAGTTCAGGGGATGGCACTTAGCACCTTGGGGAAGGCACCATGCCATTAACCTCCCAGCCGTGAAGAATACAGAGGTTATAGCTTGACTCACTGAGAGGGATTGAGAAGTGCTTTAGAACCATGGAGGCTAGGCTGGGAAACAGAAACTTCAGTTTTTCATATCAGAATTATTCTGGCACTCAAAATGGGAATTTTTATCAGCAGAAGGGAAGGGCAGTTTTCAGGCCCTGATTTTAGTCAGTCAACCAGTCTGATAGTACAGCTGTAGCAGAATACAACTCCTCGGGGAGATAGAAAGGTTGGGAGGACTTATTCCTGCTGTGCATTGAGAACACCTGCTACAGGTGAGTAACTACCTTTTCTCCATGGACAAGGAGGAAGGAGTCCTCACGTATGGGACTCCCCGGCTACAGGCTACTGAAAACCAATGAGAATGCAGACAGCAGTCAAGAGACCAACTATGTACAATAGCAGCGATTGTCTCTTTCCTTTTTTTTTTTGGTAGCCTGGACAGAATAGAGTGGCCCTAGGGGGATGGAGTTGGATTCCAGACTGACTGATGTTGCTTTCGCATTGAGAATCCCCATTCGGACAACAGTGAGATGCGAGTGTGTGGACTGAAGACCACGTTGCAGCCCTGCAGATCTCTCCCATGGAGACCAAGTGTAAGCTGGCCACCGATGCAGCCATAGCTCGGACATTGTGAGCTGTGACATGACCATTGAGGCTCTGGCCTGCCTCGGCATAAGTGTAAGAGATGCAGTCTGCTAGTCAAATTGAAAAAGTGTTTGGAAATGGCAATCCCTAGCTTGCTGGGGTCAAAAGAAACAAAAAGCTGCATGGACTTTCTATGGACTTTTATCCACTCCAAGTAGAAGGCTAAGGCTCGCTTGCAGTCCAACGTGTGCAATGCAACTTCCCCTTTATGGGCATGAGGCCTTGGAAAGAATGCTGGAAGAATAACTGGCTGATTAAGATGGAAATCTGATAGCACCTTTGGGAGAAATTTAGGATGAGTATGGAGGACCACTCTATTACAATAGAATCTGGTGCAAGGTGGATGAACTACTAGAGCCTGAAGCTTGCTCACTCTGCATGCTGAAGTGACCGCCACCAGAAACAATATCATCCAGGTCAAGAACTTCAGAGGGCAGGAATTGAGCGGCTCAAAGGGAGCTTTCATGAGCTGTGCAACAACCACACTGAGTCCCAACCACATTGAAGTCCCAAGAAATATCTGTTTAATATTGCTTATGATTTGCCCATTACTTGCTTTATTGAGTCTCCTTTCGTCTTTTGTTCTTTGTGTGTAGTATGAATGATGTTATTCTTTCCTGTTTTTAATGGAGTTCTTTTCTTATTTTATTGTTTTTTTCAGATTTGTTTGTACACTGCTTTGCTGAGACCCCTTGAAGGGTGGTTTATCAAATATAATAAACCATAAAGCATAACTGTGGGAGGTTTGTAGGGAAGCTTCAAGAGAAGCAACCGCTGCATAAAGCAAACAACTAAAGGCTGTACTGAGATGGACTTTACTTCAACCCCTCAATGATAAGCTCCAATTGCACTGAGGTGGACTCTGATGGAGTTGGGACTCAAGTCCCAACTCGGAGAGGTGAAGAAGATACTCAAACAGTTTTTGTGTGGGACAGACAAAAAGATCCAAGACCTGGCCCTCACACCAGACAGCAAACATTTTCCATTTACAGGAATAAGACTTTCTTATTGAGGCCCTCCTGGAGGTCAAAGGACATCAGTCACACTGGCCAGCTGGTTGAACTCAGACAATATTAGTCTTTCAACATCCATGCCATGAGAGCCAAGGATTGAATGTTGGTGTGCAACATCATCCCTTCTTCCCGCAAAATCAGATCCAGCGCGTGGCCAATTTGGAGTGGCTGACTGGAGAGCTGTAGCAGGAGGGGAAACCAAGGCCGTCTTGACCAGTATGGAGCGATGAGAATCATTATGGCTCCATCTGTTATGAGTTTCAGGAGGGTCTTTGAAATGAGAGGGATTCGAGGATACGTACAGAGAAGGCTCCCCCCCCCAATGTAGAAGGAATGCGTCAGAGGCTAGTCTGCATTTTATGCTCTTACCCTGGAACAGAACTGATCCACCTGGGCATTCTGCAGAATGGCGAACAGATCTATGAGGGTGTCCCACTCCTGAAAGATGCGAGTTGCAACCTCCTTGTCCAGTGTCCACTCGTATGGTTGGAGGACTCGACTGTCTGTCTGCCAGAGTGTTTTGTTCGCCTGGCAGGTATGTGGTTCTCAAGTCTATCCCATGTGCGATAGCAAACTTCCACAACCTGACTGCTTACCAACACAGGAGGTACAAGCTCGTTCCTCCCTGCTTGTTGATGTAGAACATGGCAACTTGGTTGCTAGTCTGAATCAGAACAATTTGGTTGGACAGCTGATCTCGGAAAGCCTTTAGAAAGTTTGCCATGGCTTTAATTCCAAGTAGTTGATCTCGTGGAGAATTTCTTGACTCGACCAATTATCATGGTTGTGAAATCCATTGAGATGAGCTCCTCACCCCAGCTTGGATGTGTCTGCCATCAGAACTTTTTGGGGTGGAGCAATTTGGAAGGGAGACCTCTGAGCAAATTGGTGTGGATTGTCCACCATTGCAGTGACTGAACAAGAGGATCGATGATATACATATGATCCTTGAGTTGACCCGTGGTTTGGGTCCATTGAATCCTTCGAGTTCATTGAGCCTGCCTTATATGGAGGCATGCCAAGGATGTGACATGCACTGTAGAGGCAACGTGGCATAGTAGCCAACATCCTGCGAGCTGATACCTGCTGACTCGATTGAGTCTCATGCACTAGGGCTGTCAGTCTGTGAAGTCAGACATGCAGGAGGAAGGCTCTCGCCTGAGTCGTGTTGAGCAGGGCTCCTATGAATTCGGACTGCTGGGTGGGTTGAAGGTGGGACTTGGGGTAATTTATAAAGAAACCCAGTAGTTCCAACACCGAACAGTCAATCGTGTTGATTCTTGAACCCCTGCCGGAGTGGTAAGAACATAAGATATGCCATAATGGATCAGACCAAGGTCAATCAAGCCCAGTATCCTGTCTCCAACAGTGGCCAACCTAGGTCATACATACCTAGCAGTATCCCCAAGAGACACAGGTTCCACAATGCTTGTATTGGGTCAAGCATTGATATCCTGGGTCCCTTTTTAATAATGGTTTATGGACCTTTCCTCCAGGAACTTGTCCAAACCTTTTTTAAACCCAGCTACACTAACAGCTCTTACTATATCCTCCGGTAACAAATTCCAGAGTTTGATTACACGTTGAGTGAAAAAATATTTTCTCTTATTTGTCTTAAATAGTTTACCCTGTAGCTTCATTGCATGTCCCCTAGTCTTTCTATATTCTGATTACGTAAACAATAGATCTACGTTTACCCGTTCCACTCCGTTCATTAATTTATATACTTCTATCATATCTCCCCTCAGCCGTCTCTTTTCCAGGTTGAAGAGCCCTAACCGTTTTAGCCTAGCAGGAATGCAGTGGACAACCCAGTGCAGCTTAGAGAGAACATTGCTCAGTACTGGAAGTGTTGTCCCCCAGGATGAATCTGAGATACCTCCTGTGAGCAGGATGTATCTGTATGTGGGTATACGCATCCTTCAGATCCAGGGAGCATAGCTAATCTCCTTTTTGAAGGTAAGGAAGCAGGGTGCCTAAAGAAATCATTCGGAACTTTTCTCTTACCAAGAATGTGTTTAGATCTCTTAGGTCTAGGATGGGATCCCCATTTTCTTAGGGATCAGAAAGTACCTGGAATAAAATCCTTGCCCTCTGCTCTGGTGGCACAAACTCAATCGTGAGATCTGACAAGAGGGTGGTGATCTTTCTCTGAGGCAGTTCCTAAAGCAGAGGGTTGAGGTGATGCATCCTCAGGGGCAATTTGGTGGCAGATCCAATAAATGTAGTTTGTAACCACTTTGGATTATCTGTAGAACCCATGAGTTTGATGTTATGAGGGGCCACCTTTGGGTAAAAAGAGTGAGCCTTCCTCCGACCGGAGGGTTTCCTATTGCAGTTATTGATAGAGTGCTATGCTCTGAAGGAACCAGTCAAAACCCCTCCCCTGGCTTTGGCTGAGGAGCTGGCTGGGCTTTCTGCAGCTTCTCTCGACGCTGCTGTGGGTGAGGAGCCTGTTTGGGTTGGGAGGTTTGGGACCTAGGAAAGTACCTATGCCTATGAGAGTAATAGATCTTTTTCTGTTTCCCTACCTGGTATCTCCTGCATTAGAAGGCCAGCTCAGACGTACACCTTGAGAGATTATGAAGGGTGACATGCTCCTTTTTGATGAAGCCAGCCTTCTCTTCAATCTGTTCTCTGAAGAAATTCTCTCCATGGCATGACATATCAGCAAGCTTGTTCTGCACTGGTTGTTCCAGGTCTGAGGACTGGAGCCAAGCGAGTCTCCAGATGCCAATACCCATGGCAGAAGCTCTCGATGCCGTTTTGAAGATGTCACAGATGGCCCAGACTATGAACTTCGAGTAGTCCTTGCCTTGTGCCACTAGGGAATGACACTGTTCCAATTCCTCTGGAGGAAGAAACGGAGACAGCTTAGCAAGGTCACACATGATGTTCTTCATGAATATGCCCATGTAGAGCTGGAAAGAGGCCATGCAGGCTATAAGATGGAACTTTGAAAATACCTCCTCCCTAAAGAGTCCAATATCCGAGCCTCCCTCCCTTGGCACTGAGGAATAAGTCTTGGTACTCTTGGACCTCTTAAGGGCGAATTCAACCACCAAGGAATGGTGAGGAAACTAAGGCTTCGCGAATCCAGGAGCTTTCTGAACTCTGCACATGGAATCAAGCCTTCTACTGACTGGAGGCACTGTGAGTGGTTTTCCAACATTCTCATCTGCACTCTCTGCAGGATGTGGTGCAAGGGCACTGTCACTGCCTCCTTAGGGGCCAAAGAGTACTGCAGGATCTCCAACTCTTCTGCCCTGGGTTCATCCTCAGTCTCCAAAGAAAATGGTATGGCCTTGGCCATGTTTCTTACAAAATCCTGGAGGTCATGTCCTCAGGTGGGGACTTACACCGCTCATAAGGTGGAGAAGGGTCTGATGGAAATTCAGGAGACCTGTCCTCTGACAAGTCTTCAGATTCCACATCGGTTACCCAGCCTTCTGAATCAGACTCTGAGAAAAAGTCTAAGTACTCTCAAGTCTCTGCCTGGATCTGTTTCCTGACCTGAGGCGATCAGGAGCTCCTTCGGGAGCAATGATGCACTGGTGCTCTTCTGGGTTTTGAGGGTGCACAGGACCTCAAAATGCTAGAGAGGAATCTGGTCAGACAGGCACCCATGTCGGGGTCCTTCGATGCCCCGATGTCAATGCATCTCTCGCAGGCAAGGTGTGCATCTCGAGGATCAGCTGTACGGTGGTCTAGGTTGATGCAGTTAATGTCGAGGCCCAGGCATGCTGCACCACCAAGAGCAACATGGTGCATTCCTCAAGAGCTTGCAGAAGAAACTTCTCCATTGTCAATTCCGAAGGCTATGGGGTGTCAGCAACTTTGACCGATATACCTGGGATCTGTATAGGGGTATCGGCAGCTTGGTCGCAGCTCTCAGTAGGCTGTCCGTGCCCCTCCGATATTCTGGAGGTTGTGCTCTCCTCCTTTTCGGCAGCTTTGAGGGACGATCTCCAGACTCTCATCACTCTCAATGCCATGCCTCAATGGGCTCCGATGCACTAGAATCTTCACTAAGTGCTTGGTTTGATCACTCTTCGACGTCAACGAAAGACGAAGTTGAATCCTTCCTCATCTTCGGGTTGAGATCGATTGATGGCAGATGCTTCAGGGCACTATAGGTGCTCAGCTATGAGTGGGCTTGAGAACTCCTCGATGTTGATGCACTGCCAGTGTCCGGATGCAGCCTTTGAAACTATTGACACCGGTGTCATCTATGCCGATGCACTGGTTTTTGTGAGTGACGAAAAGTGATTCATACTGAGTCTCTCGACTTTTGAGTCCTCTTTTTGTCATCTGCACACACAAATTACAATAGGGCTGATGATCAGGTCCCCAGGCATTGAAGGCACCAACTATGGGCATCTGTGGCAGATATGGTCCCAGAGCACTGGTAACACTTCTTGAACCCACTGGCTAGTTTCTGGGACATGTCGTCCAATAAGATACCCACAGTAAAATCAAATGTACCGATTTTGAAGGGATAAGGCACAGCTGGTGTACTGGCATCTAAGAAGATAGAGGTGCTGTGGGAAAAAAACATTTAATGATTGAAATGGCAAAAATAAAAGGGAAATGAGAAAACCGTGATGGCAGATGATTGCTGAAAAAACTGGAAGCACAGAATCCCCGCAGAGGAGAAAGGAACAGTTACCAAGTGGAGAAGTACTGGAAAATGTCCATTGGACTCTGCGGAAAAAAGAAGACTGGTAGAGGTCTATAAATTAATGAACGGAGTGGAACGGATAAACGTAGATCGATTGTTTACACCATCAAAATATAGAAAGACTAGGGGGCATGCAATAAAGCTACAGGGTAACCTATTTAAGACTAATAAGAGAAAATATTTTTTCACTCAACGTGTAATCAAACTCTGGAATTTGTTACCAGAGGATGTAGTAAAGGTTGTTAGTGTAGCTGGGTTTAAAAAAAGGTTTGGACAAGTTCCTGGAGGAAAGGTCCATAAACCATTATTAAAAGGGACCCAGGATATCACTGCTTGACCCAATACAAGCATTGTGTAACCTGTGTCTTTTGGGGAAACTGCTAGGTACTTGTGACCTAGATTGGCCACTGTTGGAAACAGGATACTGGGCTTGATGGACCTTGGTCTGACCCAGTATGGCATATCAAGTTCTTATGTTAACACGTGCCACAGCGGTAAGTGGGAAGGAGGTGCGCAGGTGCAGTGGAGCCTCCCAATAGATTCTAATAGGAGCTGGGGAGCGTTCCCCTACTTGCTCCATCGGAGGACATCACCCATACGTGAGGGCTCATTCTTGCTTTTCCACGGAGACAGCCCATTACAGAGGATCCCTCGCATAGTGGATGCAGAAGGGGAAGTTGGAAAACAAACAGGGCCTGATGCCTTGCAGTAGGCATGGGAGAAGTCCAGATGGACCTCATGCTTGTTCTATTACTCTATAGGAATGGGTTGGTGGGGGCAGCAGTGCATGAAGTATGGGGGTGAAGGCATCTCTATCTCCTGCAGTCCTGACAGCAATAAAAAGAAAAGTCATAGTTAGTCAAAAATAATGGAGGAAATGTGGGATACTGTACCATTCCCCCCACTACCCTCCTCATGCCAGATATGCTCCAGGCTCTCCACCACCGATCCTGCACAAGGGAAAGGAAGATATTAACCAGTCTGCAACCTACATCAAATATCACCATCCAAAAGCCTCGATTTCCCACCTGGGCTCCCTCTTATCTATTAAAAGGAAAGAGGAATCACCAAGAGCATTTCTGCAGACCCCCCCCCCCCCCCCCCACTTCCACACCCCTCACACTGTAACATCGACCCAGGTCTTAATTCCAATCCGTAATGTGAGATTTATAAGATTAAAATGATGGGTTCAATTTTCAGCGGCAATGACTAGCGTGATTACAGTAGCTCACTGCCGCCGCTGAATGCTAAATTCTGATATTCAATGCCAGGGCAATGAATATCCAAATCAGCTGGCTGCCAGGGAGCTCGCTGGGCAGTGGCGACATTCAGCCACTACCCAATTAGCTTTGGTGGCAAAAGTTAGGGCAGTCTTTATTGTGCCTGACATTTTCCGCTCAGGGAAAACCAGACAGTGGCTGAATACAAGCATTCATCTTACTTTTTCTAGACATCTCCGCAGCGTTTGACAGCGTTAACCATACAACAGTGTTAAACAGACTCCAACAACTAGGACTAAGCTCCACAGTACACAACTGGTTTACCTCATACCTAAGTAACAGAACACAAACAGTGAGAATTAACAGCCAAACGTCAAACACATTCAAGCTAGAGCAAAGCACGGGGATCTGCCCTGTCGGCACTCCTCTTTAATATTTACCTTCAACCAATCTGCAATATCTTCAAACATTTCCGCGTCCATTACCATATCTACGCGGACGATATAATGGATATACCTTCCATTCAAGATCCCAAACCCACCAATGCAATTAATAACAGAGTGCTTCAACGAACTCATAACATGGCTAAATAATCATCATCTACACGTTAACTACGCAAAAACAGATGTCCTATACGTCACAAGGAACAAAACGTACAATCCCCCAGCTTCAATCGTCCTGCAGAACCATGAGATCAAAACAAAAACAGAAGTTAAGTATCTAGGAGTGATACTCGATAAGAACCTCAGTATGGAATCACACATCAGAAACACAACAAAAAAATACACTATAAACTAAAGACTCTGAAACAACTACGCCCGCTGGTTCAGCTACATGATTTCATGACAATAATCCATGCAATTATTACACCCCACTTTGACTTTGCCAACACAATCCTTCAAGGCATCTCAAAACAAACTCTTAAAAGACTCCAGCTAGCACAAAATGTAGCAGCCAAAACCATAATGAAGACCCGAACAATGGGACACATTACGCCCATTCTAGCTAAGCTCCACTGGCTCCCAATTTACTGCAGGATAAAATATAAAATTCTAGTAACTACATTCAAACTAATAAACAACCTTGCACCATCAACACTAAACACTTTAGTCTCCAAGGAAAAACCTACACGCAGCCAAAGGAGTAAAAACACAAATAAAACAGAGACTCAAAAAGGATTTACAAAAGCTAAGAAATTCACCAACTATAGGGCTTTCTCACACTCAGCCCCCACTCTCTGGAATGATCTTCCAGAGGACATCAGACAACTCACAGATATTAGGGACTTCCGTAAAAAATTAAAAACACATCTATACAAGATACACTATGGCACACAGATTAACACTAACACTGACACACAAATAGACAAGGGATAACGGACAAGAAACTAAAAGCAAGTCCAAGCTAACACGGTAACTAACAAACACCCCACTCTGCACATAGATGAGACTCCACTCCCTTGTAAATTAACCAATTCAGATTAGTTTCCACGCAAGCAACCTGGAATGTAATTTGTACTGTGTGTACATAGTTATTATGTTACATGTAAAAAGTTACTTGTAAAAAGTTTCCAAACGTTCCATGTATTGAGACTAGACATGCCCATCTGTCATGCCTTGCATCGCTTGTTCTTTGTAAACCGCATCCGATCCTTGGGAGGATGCGGTATAAAAGTGTTTGTTAAATAAATAAAAACCACTGCTGACCAGTTATCCTCAGGTGCCGCCCCTGGAACACTCTGGTGCCAGCTGGTTAGCATCGGGGCACCTAATGATGGTACCCGCAGATATTCAGTGGCACATATAAACTCGTGTGGAAAAAAACCGGACTGTTCAGTGGCTAAGAGATTCAACAGTTGCTTTATAATGAAAGCTCCTTCCTGTTCTTTCATTCACTGCTATGAACATGACCGTCACGGTATGCGCAAAACTAACCCATTTGGAGAAATTTCCCTGTGTAGAAAACATACAGATGTTTCAGACCAGCGAGGTTATAGTAAATGAATCCATTATGTGATGTGAGGAGCACCTGAGACCAGTGAGGTGAAGTGTGAAACTGCACTGCAGTGTGCAGGGTTGGTGACAGGAGGAATGAGTGAGACTCCATTGCACTGCGTGAGGTCGGTAATGGGAGGCAGGCATAAAGCTATTATCATAAGTGACATCACATACATTGGATCTAGTTAGCCCATGCCATGTACGTTCACCAATATGGACTGATCTGACCCATGCCTTCTAACATGTCTGCCTCTTGCTTACAGCAGGCAACAGTGACCGCTAAAGTCTTCAGAACAGCAATGTGTCTGCTTCTTAAGTACCTTTTATTTTTCGGTCTCCTTTTTGAACATTTGGGGGGTTATTCTATAAGAGATTTATGCTAGCAGGACATCTTTCTATGCACATAAGTAGACTGCTATAAAACCTCCCCAGGGGTATATATGTGCATACTTGTGTCAGGTATTCTTAGGGGACTGGCACTTGTCATGTAGGACATAAAACACACATGTGCGTCGATTCTTACCACCCCAAACATGCACAGCTTTACAGCTGCCTCGGAGCATTTGTGAGCTACTGGGGATGAATCTAGAAGTCTTTTTCATAAGAGGGATCTACATGTGCCGGCTGCCTTTACAAACGAGGTACTGTATAGAATAGGCACCGCATAGATGTCTATGGGCCTTAAGCACATGGCAGAATTCTATAAACCTTTGCAGATGATATCAAAATGTGCAATAGGGTAAACACCCAGGAAGGTGTAGATAACATGAAATGGAATCTAGCAAAGTTTGACGAATGGTTGGAAATTAAGATTGAATGCTAGCAAATGCAAGGATATGTATTTGGGCTGCAAAACCCCAAAGGAGTGGTACAGTAAAGGGGTGAAGTACTTCAGTGCACGAAAGAAGAGCGGAACCGGGGGGGGGGGGGGGGGCCAGATCAGAGGATCTTAAAGTGATCAAACAGGTAGAAAAGGTGATGGTAAAAGCTAGAAGGATGCTTGGGTGCAGAGGGAGAGGAATGGCCAGCAGGATAAAAGAGGTGATAGTCCCTCTGTATAAATCTCTAGTGACACCTCATCTGGAGTACCGTGTACAATTCTGGAGACTGCACTTTCCAAAGGATATTAACAGGGTGGAGTCAGTCCAGAGGGCAGCTACTAAAAATGGTCAGTGGTCGTCATCATAAGGCATACAGGGACAGACTTAAAGATCACTACGGGGTTATTTTAGAAGCGCTATTCATGTGTTGAACATCCGAAAATGACCATTCAGACGTGAAAATCACAGAGACGTCCCCAGACCCATTTTAAAAAGCTGGGTATATAGATGTTGCTGGCATGAGTATGTCCAGGGGTGTAGTGGAGGCATGGTATGGCATGGCCTGGGCGGAGCAATGGAGAGGCCCGTCACGGTGCGATTTCAGAATCTGGCACTGGTTGGCGAGTTGTCCATGCCTATACCTGCTTTTAATCACGAATCAGGTGAAAAATGTGCTCATTTCATGGCTGCAATGCTTTCGGGGGAAGAGCAAAATCCTGCCATAGTTAATATTTCCTGGCCAAATACATACGCCAAACATATCACTGGCCCATCGCTGCAGACCAGATTATCTGAACTATCCAACTGCGACATGCAAGTCTCATAACATAGTCGCCCACCTTCTGAAATATTCCGGCTCACTCATCCAAATGCCCATTTATGGGGCCATGCAATTTGGAGATGCCCATATTTGCAAAATGGCCTATACCGACTCACGTAATCCGACTCTGCTTATCAGTGCGGGCCCGTCGCTAGAACTGGTTACTGGGACGTTCATCTTTCGGGGAGGAGATGGGGCGATTTCAGAAGGCACTTATCCATCACTTCCTTCACTGCAGCTACTCCCTCAGAATTTTTGGATGTGTGCTCTGGACATCGCAGATTCTTCCAAGAAGGCCTTTCTAAAATGCCACTTAATATGTATAACTTTCGACGAAAGGCAGGAAAGGGGAGACATAATAGAGATAGTTAAACACGTCTGTGGTCTAAATGCACAGGAGGTGGCCCTCTTCCAGCTGAAAGGAAGCTCTGGAACGAGGGATCACAGGACGAGGATGAAAGGAGAAAGGCTTAGGAGTAATCTGAGGAAATATTTCTTTATGGAAAGGGTGGTGGATGTGTGGAACAGCCTCCCGGGGAGGAGGTGCAGATGAGAACGTTATCTGAATTCAAGAAAGCGTGGGACAACTCCAGAAGGGATTGTAGAACTTAATAGTTCTTATGAATGGGCAGAGCGGATAGGCTGTATGGTTTTTATCTGCTCTCATTTTCACCGTTTCTGTTTTCTGCATGTAAAACCCCCGATTTACACGTGGAAAAGGCCTCTTAAAAAGTTAGGTCAGGTGTGCTCAGGGGAAGAGTTAACGCAGAGCAGAAGCGGATTCACGATTTACTTACATATTTTATAAAATGTGCGTGTAAAGCATGTGGTAAATGTGCTCCTGGTTCCAAGTAGGCATAATGTCTGCCCCTTCAACCTGGGCCCAATTCCTGCTAATATTTTATAAAATAGACGCCCTGTTATAAACTCACTCTCATGCTGTGCAAGCGTCACTGGGGGCGTAGCATGGGCACAGTAGGAGTGGAATTGTGATATGTGCACATATGTTACACAACATGCAAACACTACACCGATTTATATTTCCTTTGGGGCAACTGCCAATAGTTCTGGGAGCCTGATTTGTAAAGGCGAATAGACTCCTGTCGTGTCTTTACATAACAAGGTTATACTCGTAGCTCTCTATAGTGGGATCTTTTCTTGAATAGTCCCCTTTATGAAACAAGCTTAAAGTAAGCACCTTATTTGGCTTGTCACAGAGAGACCTGTTATTTTTTTGAAAAGCAAGTAAACACCTGTTAGCGCACAATCTAATGAAAGGATCTTCCATCTTGTAGTCACTCTTCAGCTCCCTGTGCTGTGTTCGTACTTTGTGAATATCGGTGTGATAGCTGTTGGGCTCTGATGACAATCAGGACAGCAGCGCCTAAGTCTACTTATCATTCTTAATTGTGATGACAGCTAAATAGTACATTTTGAAACCAAAACCTTTTTACATTTAGAATGATTTAACAGACAGCTAAATGATTTAAAATATTGCAACAACACTAAAGAGAAGCTTGAAACTATCAGCTTAAACGTGTCTGCTTCCACTTGAGTTGGCGTAAGGGACTGGTGATGGTCTTCTACAGATTCTACATATTGCATGGGAGACTGTGGCTGGAGTTTTCTCTGGCTCACAGATACTGAGGTGCATTGAGTTCAGCCACATGAATACTTCAGCTGCCTTTGGTCACTGTAGAGCAAACGGCAGGGTAATATAGGTCTTACCTTGCTCACAGTATGTCCCTGAGAAGCCAAAGGGACACGCGCAGTGCCTACCCTTACATGTTCCACCGTTTAAGCAGGGATGGTGGAGCAGGCATCTGTCCTCGGCGAGCTCACAGCGGGCACCTGCAAAAACAGAACCTTTACTCACAACAGAACATGGCCAACCCATGTGGCAGGAGCTCCCGGTGCCATTTTTACATGTTCTCTTTGGCTTCCACAGCTAGTATGATAAACTTTGCAGTTTTCCAGGTCACGCTGCATCCTCAGCTCCAGTTACAAAGACACAGCGTGACCCAGGAAACTGCAGCGTTTACAATTTTTACATGTCAGTAAGCTTGTAGATTTTCTACTGCAATAGTTCTCAAGGACCATCAACTGAGGTCACCAAATAGGCCTGGCATTTAGAGAAACCAAATTATGCAAATTCATCTGGTTCTTTATAAAAAACACATGAACGTTAAAGAGGGGGGGATTTTACCAAGGAGCCGCATAATGATCCAAGGCTCCTACATGCATTTTCCCAGACTTGGCATGTTCATGGGAACTTCCACGCGTGCTTTGGTCGGGCAGGATTCTGGAAGTGTTCATGGAAATACCCTGCATGCTGATCTGAGGTTGGGGCATGCACATGGGTGTGGCATGGGCCTTGAGAGATGTGCCTACCTTATATAACACTATAACGTATGAACATCCCTGCGCTGAACTAGGCACTACTAGCTAGACCTGCTCTAGGGTGGGCATGACTGATGAGTCTAGTGTGTTGGTACGCAGCTATTTTATAAAGTGAGGCATGTGCGTGCCTCACTCTATAAGATATGGCGGCTACGTTTGTGTAGGGATGTGGGTCATCTACGTGGCAGGTTGCAAAATTACCCTCTAATTGTGGGTGTCTGGAAACAAAGCCTGTATAGGGGCCTGAGAAACTGGCATAAGAATTCCTGGATTATTGTACAATACAGAAAAAAACTCACAATTACAGTTCATGACCCAATGACTGCCCGAGCTAAGAAGGGAAACCTAACACGTGCAACACCAAACCGCATCACAACCTACAGGCTTGCTTGTTCCACCCATATGCTCAGGACGATTTTCAATGTAGAGGCTTTAAATATGAATCCACAAGAGAATTGATGCCTAAAACTTGTCACATGCAGGAAGAGATTCTGAAAATAGTTTCATGGTGTCACGCTGTTTCCAGAAGGAAAATGAAAGGCAGTGTGCCATGAGGGACTCTGAATGAGTAACTATGCTGTTTGGGCAGGTCTGTCATGATTGTGCTCGTCATTACACATCTCTCAGCGCCACCCCCCCTAAGAGAATGGCTGAGCTGGTATGGGCTGGCATTCCAAGATACGACACACGTTTCCGCATTGAGCTCTGTCCCCAAAAGTCTTTACAATACAAAGGAAGGGTTTGAACATTACTAATGGTGTGACTACCACACATAGAGGCATGAACTCCAATTTTTAAAATAATTATTTTTGGCATTGATAAAGTTAAAAAACAAGGCTAGCTGTTCATTAACAACACTAAATGCAAAGCAAATGTTTCTTTTTAGCACAGGGAGCTACTCTCATCTGACCCTGTTTGTAGAGGGAAATTCTGGGTCAGCCCTGGCTTTCTGACATGCTGCCTCCCTGGTGTGCTGTGGTATCTGCAGGACCAATTCCCAATGGAAGAAGTAGGGACTACATATCCCACAATGCACTGGGATGGAAGGTCATAAAAACATTTCAAAATGGATCAGGTCACTTCTTTGAAAGCCAGAGATTCACTGGCCTCACCAAGTGTCCTCAAGCTAGAGACATACATACAAAGAGACAAAGCATTAACCCTTCTATTACAGGTTCTACTTTATCCAAGGATTACTAAGAAAGACAGTATGGGAATTAACTATAACCATTCAGTTCTTTTATTTCTGGAAGTACCTAACAAGTGCGTTAATACATTAACTGTTTACAGTCGTCAGGGAAATAAACTGCCAACTCTGTTTATTTAATCACGATCATCCAATGATACCCTTCCCACAACAATCCTGTAAAAATGCATAATTAAATATCACGCTTTTAAACGTGTGCGCACCTCCTACTCTTCCTGAAGGTAAAAGAATGCGCTGATGGCTCTTTGAGTTTGTCTGGCTGTCAGAATCCATTGTTCATCTTTGACGCCTGCTGCTGTTGCGACTCCTTAGAGACGTAGGCACCCTAGGCGAACACCTAGACTTGCCTGATGGTTGGCCTGCCCTAGGTGAGGTTCTCACAGAGTGTTTGAGATGATAAAACCCCCGATTTCTGGTTTGTTCTGCTGTATCCACCCCCTAGCTGTAAGTTTTTGGGATAAGATTCAATTCCTCAGACATTAGCTTGAAAATTGTATCTCACCTTTGAACCCATCCTGGCAGAAGCACTGAAAAGCGTCTTCGCCACTTGGCATACATCTCCCCCCATGCAGGCAGGGCATGCGGTCGCAGGGCGAGTGGTCTTGGCACTGGCCGATACCGTAGCTGTCCGTAAAGCTATAGGAAATGTCCACCTTCTTCCCATTCACAGACACCTGTGGAAGGAAAGTTTAACAGGAAGTTGGGTTCCGCCCTTCCATTTAATATGACTCAGATGTATTAAGCAGCACTACTAGAGAGTAGTGGGTCAGGATGGAGTGTGAATAATTTAATCAAAAACACATACATATACTTCAATGCATTCTTGCGCTCTGGCTTGCAATCTATAGTATTTGGAAATAGAGAAATATTCCAAGATTCTATTACACACTGGGGAGCGTGTATTAGGAGCAAGTCAGGTCTAATTCAAGAATACAGAGAAGTAGAGTGAAACAGGAAAATGGGCTTGATGGATCTTTGGTTTGATGTAGTATGTTCTTACGAAGGTGTAGCCTAGTGGTTAGAGCAGCAGGTCGAGGACCTGGGAAGCCAGAGCACAAATTCTGCCGATGCTGCTCGTGACTTGCAAATCGCTTCACTCCGGTATCTCAGCTGCAAACAGGCTACAAGTCCTCTAGAGATAAGAAAACACCTACTGTACCCACGTGTAAGTCGCCTTGAGCTACCAATGGAAAGGGCGAGCTAAATACAAATATTAATAGTGAATATAAATGAGATGCACGTGCATATGAGGAATTGAGGAATTCAAATATGTCTCATGCAGGACTGGGTCTCAGAGGACAGGACTGGAGTGGGGGAGTAGCCTAGTGGTTAGAGCAGCAGCCTGGTGACCAAGAGACCAGGGTCTGATACCCACTGGCACTCCTTGTGACCTTGGGCAAGTTACTTTTATCCTCTATTGCCTCTGAAGAAAGGCCTGGCAATCTACTTCCAGCCACACCTTGCCAAGAAAAGCCAGGGACTGCTGGGCAGGGCCGGCGGTACCTGATAAGCCATGTAAGCACAGCAGGGGGGTGTCGTCGCTAGTCACCCGCCACCCACCGCTTCAAAAAAGAAAGCAGCCGTGGGAGCATTTCTCTGTTCCCGTGGCTCTACTCTCTTTTAAACTGCTGGGTTACGGAGTTTCCAAAGGCAGTAATAAACATTTCCTGAGAAACAGGAAATGCAGCTGGAAGAGCTCAGGTACCTGTCTTATGTCTTCACCCAGGGGTGGGAATTAGTCAGGTAGCTTTTTCTGTACTTTCCCTAAGTGCAGAGCGAGCTGGTGACCTTTGGTTGCTAATCAGTGAGTTATTGCTACCACGTAATCATACTGCTGCTACGACTTATTGCCTCATTTTTCTATTGCTAGTCTGTATATTTTGTATTTTTCTATCCAATATAAACCTAATATCACAGAACTCTGTCTCTCTCCTGGCTCATCACCAGAGGGTCCCACCAAACCTGCAGGCAAGGGACTAATAGCAGACTTTCCCCTAGACATAACTGACCATAACATAACAATGTATCTTATCTTTTTGTCTGCTAATATTCCCCCCCCCCCATCAATCCAGGTCACAAGTACTTATCAGGTTCCCAAAAAGGTACATAGATCCCACGCTGCTTATCCCAGGGTAAGCAGTGGATTTCCCGGGTCCTCTTTAAAAATGGCTCATGGACCTTTCCGCCAGAACTTGTCCAAACCTTTTTTAAACCCAACTACACTAATAGCTTTTACCATGTCCTGTGGCAATAAATTCTGCAACTTAATTATGTGTTAAGTGAAAACATTTTTTTTTCTTCAATTGGTCTTAAATATACAACTCTGCATGTCCCCTAGTCTTTATACTTTTTGAAGGCGTAAACAACGGATTCACATTTACTCGCTCTATTCTGCCCATCTATCACATCCCCCCCTCCCCGCAGCCATCTCCAAGCTGAAGAATCCTCCGACGTTTAAGCCTTTCCTTATGGGGTATTCTTCCATCCCCTTTAGCATTCTCGTCGCCCTTCTCTGTGCCTTTGCCAAGCAGTTCTCAAGGTGCCCTTGGCACCATGGAGCTGTACAGAGGCCTTATGATATCCTCCGTTTTATTCTCCAGTCCTTTCCTTATGATTCCTAGCTTTCTATTAGCTTTCTAAACTGCCACCGAGCAGAGCATTTCAACATATTATCCACGATGACACCTGGATCCTTTTCCTGACTGGCGACTTCTACCGTGGAACCTTACATTGTGTAGCTATCTAACTTTGCACTTATGCACATTAAATTTCATCTGCCATTTGGCTGCCCAGTCTCCCAATTTTTCAGGGTCCTCTTACCATTTTCACAATCCTCTTATGATTTAACAACTGTGACTATTTTGCGTGGCCTGCAAATTTGATCACTTCATTTGTTACTATTTCCAGATCATTTATGAAGATGTTACAAAAGGCACTAGGCCCAGCAGAGATCCCTGGGGTATTCCACTATTTACTTTCTCCACTGAGAAAATTGACCATTTAGCCCTATTCTCTGTTATCTTTTCACCAATTCCCAATCTACAATAGGACACTACCTCCTATCACATGACTTTATTTTCCTCAAGAGTCTCTCATGAGGGACCTTGTCAAAGGCTCTCTAAAAATCCAGATACACTATATCCACTTGCTCACCTCTATCTGTTTATTCACACCTTTAAAAATGTAGCAGATTGGTGAGGCAAGATTTACCTTGGTTAAATCAATGTTGTCATTATCCCATTAAACCATGACTTTTGTTCTTTATAATGGTTTCTACCATATTTTCCTGGCACTGACATCGGGCTTACTGATCTGTAGCTTCCTGGCTCATGTCTGGAACCCTTTTTAAAAATTAGTGTGACGTTGGCCACTCTTAAATCTTCAGATGCTAGAGATAATTTTAATTGATAGTTTACAAATTGCTAATAGTAAGTCTGCAATTTGATTTATGAGTTCTTTCAGCACCCTGGTATGTGTACCATTTGGTTCAGGTGATTTGCTACTCTTTCATTTGTCAAATCGCCCTATTACTCTTCTAGGTTCACCAAGATTAGTTTCAATTCCTCTTTAAATATTGTTTCTGGCATGGGTAACTCCTTTACATTTTCTTCAGTAAAGGCCAAAGCAAAGAATTAATTTAGTCTCTCTGCTATAGGCGTGTCCTCCCTTAGTGGCCAGGGACGCTGCCTCATAGCTTATTCCTAGATTTTAACTTGCATCTCAAAGAGAAAAATGATTGCAAGCTCTCCAATATTTTGGTATGGACATATATGGACACATGGAGTGGAGGAGTAGCCTAGTGGTTAGAGCACTGGCTTGGGAACCCAGAGACCAGGGCTCAATTCCCACTAGCACTCCTTGTGGCCTTGGGCAAGTCAATTAACCCTCCATTGCTTAGAAAAATCCAAGTTATCAATGTCCCTGTTTAATGTACGTTTACCAAGTTTAAGTTACAATGTAAACTGCTTTGATTGAAATGATAGAGCGGTATAAAAAGACTGTTAAATAAATAAAATAAATAAATAAATGCTCCCTTCCCCCAGGATTAGACAAAAACAGCTTCTGTGGTACCCAGAGACAATTGGCCGCTGCATGGTTATTTGCATACATCACACACTTTCTCCACTGGACGCAACCATAAAACACAGGAAAATAAAACTACATTGAATGTGGCTTTGGCTCACCTCTCCAATGCAGCCATGGAACCTGTCTGTGATGTTAATGGCTGCAGGCAGCTCAGTGGATTGATCCACACCGCCAAGGAACATGCTTGTTCGAAGATTGAGCCCCTGACTCTTCCCAGGTGAGGATCTCTTCACAGCCTTGCTGCTGTCCACTTGCAGGGTGCCATCTTTGTTTATCCGTTCTGCTGAAACTTTGTGCCACTGGCCGAGGGCTAGTGGGTTGGCACTTTTGAGAACGGCCAGCCCTGCAATATGAGTGAGGTTGAGCCACAAAAGAAATAGTGTATTTATTTATTTTATTTAAAAAGTTTTATATTCCAAACTATAATGCTTAGGTGGATTACAAAATGACATACATAATAAATTGCAATAAAATAAAACTACACTAAAACAAAAACATCACAATAAAATAAACAGAACAATATGAACAATGAGCCTTAAAAACCTTCAATTAACTGAATAAGCTTGCCTGAATAAATACACTTCCAGCCTCTCCCTAATAGCCAGCAAACCGACGTCTCAAGTCCCAACTCAAGGGCAAAGTCAGGTTAAATTATATTAGTTCAATATAAACTGTTCTATTTAAATTGTTCATTGCAAACTGTTTTTGTTCCTTGTAAACCGCACTGATTCCAAAGAGCGCGGTATATAAAAGCAAATAAATAAATAAAGTCAGAACCAGAGCAAGTCACTTTGGTTCCTTGTACCACATTAGCCGTGCAAGATTCTATTTCTCCGAATTCTCAGATACGTTTTTTGGTACCGTACAAACTGAGTGAGCCAAAGAGTTCTTACCTGCTAACAATTGTAGTATATTAGGATATAACTATCGCTCAATCATTTTATCGTCCTGAGCTTCACTCTCTATCTCTCAGTGTAAGCTGGGCAAATCACTTTCTCCTCCTGTATCTCGGTGCCTAATGCTGCTCTGTGACCCGGGGGGAATCCTTTTCTCTCCCTGACTCTGTGTGACCTTGAGAAAGTCACTCTCTCTTTATGCGCCTCGATCACTATCTCTATGTGACCTTGGGGAGGGTTACCTTATCTCCCTGTGCATCACTTCATTCAGGTGATGTGTTTCTTTTCTCTGTTCTTCTGTTGAAGGTGTTAGCAGTCCAGTACTTTAAATCTCCTTTCCTGAAGTTCTATGATTGTAAATCCCATTGGGGTCCTCTAGGACTGAAGAGTGTTCCATATGCTATTTAATAAGGGCTTGTACTGCCTAGAGCAGATCGCTCTTTAGCAAGTGCTGGCAGCCCTGGGACCTGAGACATCTAAAACATTCACGTCTAGCATTGTGTTTGGATAATCCTATTGCTGCAATAAAAGCCATCACAAGCCACAAAGACTCTCCCTCAAACCAATGCAGCTACTAGAATGCTTCAGACATTCAGTGGTTATTGAGAATTCTCGTACCAGAACCCAGCTCATAGCGGAACTCCAAGTGCCTATTAACGATAGCTAAGGACACAAAATCCACCATGGGGCCGGCCTTTCCACCGCTGAAGAAGAGGAGCCCGCTGGAGGAGAGGGGCTTGAACTCCATGTCAATGCGCAGCTCATAGTGAATGTTGGTGAGCGGGGGATAGGTGATGAATGAGTCGTCCCCACTGAAGAAAGGCGTGGTCACCATGATTCCTATGTAAAAGAAAGCACAGAGAAGCTATCTTTAATGCAAAGCCCTGGGAAGCGTTAGATTCATCGGATTATTATCGAAGCAAACCAACGTGCCTGTAACTTAGGCAATTATGGAGTGCACCCGCTCATATAAGATAACAAGAATGGAGAAAGTTTCCCTGGCAGCAGAAGGATAGTTTGACTCTTTCCTCTGACACAGCAGTGGTTTAATGCATCTGTGGACAAGTGCATCTATCCCATCGTGGTTATCTGATCACTGTTTACACTGGTAGTTACCCAGTACTCTTAAATCAACATGCTCTAAAACAAATTGCATACAAGTTCATTCCAAGAGAGCTTACTATTTATGTGCTTCCTAGGGCAGTAGAAGATAAAAAGGCAAAATGGGCCCCATATTCAGCAGTGCTGACTAGCCGATCTAATGCAGCTAGCTGGTTCTGCTGAACTTTAAACCTGGATATTCACTGCTGGGATGATATCCATCCCCAGCACTGAATATCTGCGTTGCCCGGACTGACAAGAAGCTAACTGGGCAAAGGCAATATTCAGCCACTGCCAGGTTAGCTTCTGTGGCGAAAAGTAAAACCCGTCTTTGCTGCTCCTTACTTTCACCTGTGAGGGAGTCAGTTGGATCATTAGATGATGGAGGGGTAAAAGGTGCACAGAGAGGACAAGCCCATAACGGAGAGATTGAACAAATTTTTTGGTTCAGACTTTACTGAAGGTGATGCAGGAAATCTACCCATGCCAGAAATGATATTTAAAGGTGATGGTCAGAGGAATTGAAACAAATCTTGATAAATCAGGAAGATGTAATACAGCTAATTGATAAACTAAAGAGCAGAAAATCACCTGGACCAGATGGTAGACATTTAAAGGTGCTGAATGAACTGACATATGAGATTGTGGAATTACTATTAGTAAGCTGTGACTATCATTAAAATCATCTGTAGTACCTGAAGACTAGAGCGGGCCAATGTAATGCCAATTTTTAAAAAAGGTTCCAGGAGTGATCCGGGAAACTACAGAGCCCGACATCAGTACCAGGCAAAATAGTAGAAACCATTATAAAACACAAAATTACTGAACATGTAGATAGTCATGGTTGAATGGAAGAAAGACAACTGGATTTAGCCAAGGAAAGTCTTGCCTCACCAATCTCTTAATTTTTTGACAGTATGAAAAAAACAGGTAGATAAACGTGAGCCAGTTGATATAGTGTATCTTGATTTTCAGAAAGCCTTTGACGAAGTCCTAAAAAGACATGGGGTAGGAGGCAACGCACTATTGTGGATTAGGAACCGATTCAAAGATAGAAAGCAGAGAGTAGGGCTAAATAGACAATTTTCTCAATGGAGAAAGGTGACTAGTGGAGTACCCCAGGGGCCTGTGCTGGGCCTGCTGCTTTTTAACATATTTATAAATGATCTGGAGGTCCCCATATTTAGAAGGTCTATCGGCCAGGGCGAGGAATGATATCTTAACAGTATAAGTTGGCTAAAATAAATACAAGGACCCTATAAAGGCAAAGGGGGGGGGGGGACATTAGAGGGAGGGGAGGTGGGGGCTGAATGGGGGTGGGGGAGGAAGGGCGGAGGAGGATATGAGATGATACAATAAGGAAGTGCTAGATAAAGCTTAAAATACCAATGTATCAGTGGATCATTTGGGGGAAAGTCAATAAGGTGTGTAAGATTGGCACAGAATTAAGTCTTATGAGTCTTCGGATGGTGGGTTGGAAAACTCTAAGTAATCCTTCTCCGGCGGGTATAAGAGCACCTGCTTGCCGGAAAGGCGGAGGAGAATACTAACACCATCAGCTAAGGAGGCCATTATTGGGGGGAGGGGGGAGAAGAGAAGGGGGGTGGTGGGGGGGGGGGTAAAAATACAAAATAGAAATATCAGTCTGTAGACGGTTTGTGTATTACCAGTTGTGTTGAATATATGCAGTGATGTATTTAAAGCCAATATCTTGGAAAGGTGGACTGTTCTGGTTAATAATAATACAAAGATTTAAACATAAATGATCTGGAAATGGGAATAATGAGTGAGGTGATCAAATCTGCAGGTGACATAAAATTATTCCAGGTTGTTAAAACACAAGAGGATTGTAAAAAATTGCAAGAGGATCTTGATAAATTGGGAGTCTGGCCGTCCAAATGGCAGCTAGATTTATTTATTTGAGTGATTTCTATACTGCCATTTCAGGTAATCATAGCAGTTTACAAACCGAACAACAGATTTAATGTGGACAAATTCAAAGTTATGTGTGTAGGGAAGAACAACCCAAACTACGGTTAGGCGATGCAAGGTTCCACATTAGAAATTGCCACCCAGGAAAAGGATGTAGGCGTCATCGTGGAAAATACATTGAAACCCACTGCCAAATGTGCAGTGGCGGCCAAGAAAGCAAATAGAATGCTGGGAATCATAAAGAAAGGAATGGAGAATAGAACAAAAAATATTATAATTCTTCCGTATCGCTCCATGGTGCAACCACACCTTGAATATTGTGTGCAAGTCTGGTTACCATATCTTAAAAAGGATAGAGCAGAATTCAAAGAGGTACAGAAAAGAGCAGCAAAAATGGTAAAGGGTATGGAAGAATATCCCTATGAGGAAGGCTTAAAAGGTTAGGTTAGGTTAGTCTTCAACTTGGAAAAAAGACTGTTGAGGGGAGATGATAGAGGTCTATACAATAATGAATGGAATGGAACAGATAAATGTAGATCAGCTGTTTATTCCTTCAAAAAGTAGAAAGACTAGGGGACATGCAATGAAGCTACAATGTAGCACATTTAAGACTAACTGGAGAAAATATTTTGCACTCAACGCATAATCAAACTCTGAAATTCGTTACCTGAGGATGTAGTAAAAGTGTAGCTAGATTTAAAAGAAGTTTGGACAAGTTTCTGGAGGAAAAGTCCATAAACCATTATTAAAGCATTCTGGGGAAATTGGACAAGCAGTTTACCCATTGGATCTGTGTACCTTTTGGGAACCTGCCAGGAACTTGTGACCTGGATTGGCCACTGTTGGAAACAGGATATTGGGCTTGATGTACCCTTGGTCTGATCCAGTATGGCATATCTTATCTTATCTTACTTTCACTGTGAAGCCATAACCAGGTAGCAGCGATATTGAGCCGCTGTCTGTTTATGGCTGGGTGCATTCCAGAATGCACCATTGCTAACCGGTTAACATTGGGGCAGGCAGTGACAGTACCCGCAGATATTCAGCAAACTATGTAAAATGCCTTTGAATATTGGGCTCAATATGTATTAGTGGTAGAAGCAGGATCTGAACCCAGTACATGAGGCCACCCACCCAAAAATACTCTTAACCGTATCTTCCATAGACAAATAAATCCAAAGTGCAGTTATGACATACCTTCCATACACTTGTCTCCAGCCTTGCCCAGGTGGCATCGGCAGTTATAGCCCAGTCCATCATCACGGTTAATGCAGGTGGCATTGGGGCCACAGGCCTCTGAAGAAGAGATATTTAAAATGTCAGAGTGAGCAATGCGCATATTACAGGGTCAGGTGCTTTGTGGCTCAGATTTATCTGCCAGTAAGGACTTGTGGGTGAAAGCTCATCAATTTTGCTCTTCAATTTATAACAATTACCACATTGTGCCTATGTTTGAAGAATGATGATATCCAGTACAGATTTTATGTTGAAATTATGCCATTTATTCCTGGGTTGGGAATTCAAAATATCCCTAAAATTACAGATGTTTCTGAATATTGGTAGTTCAGGTTGGTGATCATTATGTTGGATTGTTTTCAGAGCTTGATACTTTGATTACAGAGGTTTCGTCACCATTTGAGGGGACATCATCAGTGCGGGGTTCCAGATGGTAATGTGCTTGATGCTTGCGTTTATACTTATATTGGGGTTGGTGGCGACTCAGCTCTTTGGTTCGCAGGGATTGATTGGTTGGTTTCCTGTTGGCCAAAGAGCTAAGTCACCACCAACAAGGCTCAGGATCAGCAACCACACCTCAGCAGCCTTCAGAGAAACCATCCAATCAATCCCCGTGGACCAAAGAGCTGAGTCATCACCAACAAAGCTCAGAAACAGCAACCATACCTTGGCAACCTCCAGGGAAACCAACCAATCAATCCCTGAAACCAAAGAGTTGAGTCACCACCAACCCCAATATAAGTACAAACGCAAGAATCAAGCACATTACCATCTGGAACCCCGTACTGATGATGCCCCCATGAATGGTGACAAAACATCTGCAATCAAACTATCAAGCTCAGAGAACAATCCAACATCATTCCTAAAATTGTTTGGATGTTAAGCAGTGGCTGGGTAGTCTTCGTTTAGAGCTTAATGTTAAGAAAGCCAAATTTAGGAGCTTATCTTGGGCCCCTTATCAGGAGTTATTCCTGCGCAGACAAGTTAGGCTATACCTGAAGAGCACCACTGCAGCATTAATCAGTGTAGCACTAAAGGTCAGCTCTAGTATTACCAATGTCAATGACCAGGTAACAGCTTTGCATTATTCTCCATGCTGAGATCATTCTAGTGATACCACAATGCATTGTTACCAGTCTATACCTGGGCCACTGTTTAACTAAAGTCACGCTGCATTACTCTGCTGGAGACAATGCCATTAATCTGTGCTGGAGGCGAGTACCTGGGTGGCAGTGGAAAGCCCGAAAATGTTCACAATTGCTTCCAGTAAATCCTTGAAGACAATCGCAGACATAGATGCTGCTTTCCGAATCCCGGCAAATGCCGCGGTTCTGCAAAGCAAGGTCAAAGGTGGTTGGTAGTGAAGAAGCCAACTTCAGTTTTAACCCATAAGCACCGATAACCCCACCCCACTGGCACAAAAACCATGGAGCCCGATATTCAGCAGTGGTATCTAGCGCTGGTAACGCAGTTAGCGGCACTGCTGAAAACCAATCCCCAGCAGCGATACTGAGCCGCGGCCCAGTGAGCTCCTGCAGGTAAGGTTAGGGCAGCCTTGGCCCATCTATCTTTACCTGCGGGTCACTAACTGGGCAGCAGCTCAATATTGCCACTGCCCAGTGAGTGCCAGACAGCCACTTCCACTCTTTCCCAAAACACCCTGATGCTAGCCACGCAGTGTCAGGACACGGAGCAGCACCAACCATGTTACTGCCGCTGAATATGCCACTAACTGGCATTTACACGGTTTGCAGGTCTGTAAACTGCATATCCCCTTTCATGATGGTTTTGGATAAAGACCAGGAAACGCTCACATCCGCTAGTGTTCTCACACCCCTCCCCTTGCCGCCTTGCATCCATTACTTTGCTGTTCCAGTGCCGGCTGCTCCTCCGCTGCCCAGGTCTAAGTATTTCATACCTAGCAATTTAATCTGTACTGCAAAAGCAATGATAAACACCAATTTTATAAACCCTCAAAGAACCCCATATTAGCTAGAAAATGAAAACCTAAAGTTACAAGTTATAAATGCCTCAGAATAGAAACCCCACATATAACCAACACATCATCCCTAAAACTTATGATATATTACAAGAGCATTGCTCAGCCAAAGAGAAGCATTTCACAACAACTCTCGCTCCTTCATCTAACACAAGAACTCTAAGCCTGCGGGGTTCTCTACCGCAGAACAATTTTGCCAAGGTCCCAGGGCACATAACCATCATGACATGGTGTGCAATCGCCTTCTTTCCTGAGGCAAAAATCCCTACTCCATAAGAAATCCTGGGAGATGGACAGGAAACAGCTACGCGTTCGCGCTCTCTTCCTCAAGTTACAGTTCTTCTCTCAGATCTACACATCCTTTCTTGGCTGTGATACTGGACCTAACTAAGAGTTATCCAGAGATGATTCTGTATCTGAGCTTCAGAGATCACTCAGGTCTGAAGTCACACCTGTGTGGCCCCTAAAACCCATGGATTTCATTCTACTAACATGCTAAAGGCTGGCAGGAGAAGACAATAGTTTAGTCCAGTCTGCCCAGTTACAATTCTTTCACTTTGGATAGGTGAGCATATAAAATTCCCATACTCAGTATAATGCAGTCCAATGTGAAGTATCAAAGGCTGTTAAGAACCAAGCTCCCCCTCCCCCCAAACCAGGATGCTAAATAGAACACTGCACTTGTCTATCACTGAGAAGCTTAGGCCCATAGGAGTCACCTGACATGGATGGTCCCTGCAAGTGGGACAGTTTGAGATTCCTTGAGCGCTCAAATCCAAATTCCTGAAGATAACCTCTTCTCCTTGAATGACCAGCTGGCGTATGCAACCTGGAGTGTGTAGAGAGAAAAGTCCAACATGGCAGCAAACATAAAAGGAAGAGATCATAATCAAAGAGCAGGTAGATAGGATCTGGATTCAATCGCTTGCATTTTTAAACCTAGATTCAGGTATAGATGGCAGGTCTCTACTCTAGTGGGTTTATGATCTAAGGCTCTTATTCAATAAAGCATGGTTACTCACCTGTGAAAGGTGCTCTTCAGGGACAGTAGGAATCGGTCCTTACATATGGGTGATGTCGGCGCAGATGGAGCTCTTGTGGCAACCTCTCCCCAGCTTTTCAAGAAAGCCTTTAGGAGATGTACCACACGTACATGGTTCCCTTCCTGCCCAAGGGTACCATTTTGCCTCAGTCAGGTAATATCCCAAACTACTAGCTATATAACCCCACTCTGTCTCTTAAATCACCAACTAACTAGAGTGACATATAATGACTGAATTGTGTGTAAAAAGTCTTACATGTTTTTTTGTCGGAAGTTTTTGCCTTGAGGGGATTACTCCCTCTTGAAGTGTAACTTCCTTTTTAATCAAAACCACGGTTTTATCCCGTGAATCCTAATAGTGAGATGATGCACACAATTTTAGTGCCTCTACACACCTCAAAAACATCTAAAACTCTGTATCTGCTGTCTCCAACTTTCAAACAAACTTGATATTTTTCAATAAATTTCAATACTCATCTGATCGAAATTGAAATATTCGCAGTCAGAACCGGACACAGTACTGCATTTTGGACCGAGCCATTTCTTTCAGGTCCTGTTTCAATGCTTCATGCAAATGCAATGTGTGCCTTTGAGTCAGTCCTGACTCCTGGCGACCCAGAAGCTCCTGGGTTTTCTTGGCAGTGTTACCGGAAGTAGATTGCCAGGCCTTTCTTCCGAGGCAATGGAGGGTTAAGTGGCTTGCCCAAGGCCACAAGGAGTGCTAGCGGGAATTGAACCCTGGTTGCTTGGTTACCATGCCAGTGCTCTAACCACTAGGCTACTCCTCCACAATGCTTCATACTGCTGCGAAAAAATGGCTACTTCAAACTTTTCAGACGCCATTCACAACTCCATCAAAATTTTTTGACCATCTGATATCACCACTGATAGTTTTAAAGAACCTCTCCACCAGTCTCTAACAACAGTCAGGTAATATAGCACAAGATGGCAAAAAAAAGAGCAACTCCACGGAGAGGAGGGAAGGTTGTGAGAACTGATTCCTGTTGTCCTCGGAGAACACCTGGCACAGGTGAGTAACCACGCTTTTTGCGCGAACAAGCAGGAAGTCAGTCCTCACATATGGGACTCCCCAGCTACAGGCTACTGAAAAAACCTGTAAAAGCCATAGGTGGCCAGAAAAAAGTGAACCATGAGAAGCAGCAACTGAATCAAGAGACAACAGACCCACAAGCGGCCCTGAGAGTCAAGCAAGGAACCAGTTCTCTGGTAGCCTGAACACACCAAAGGGCCACAGAACAGGAGTTGCTTTACACCCCAAACAAATGATGGAATACTGCCTGGCCGAAGGCGCTGTCCTGGTGGGACTCCCTCTCCAGGCACTAATGAGCCCCGAAGGTATGAACAGAGGACCAGGTGGCAGCCTGGCAGATCTCCGCCAGGGGGACAGAGTGCATGTTTGCCACCAATGCTGCCATGGCCATGACTCGTTAGCAAAGGCAATGCAGTCAGCCACCCAAGTGGACAGGGTCCACTTAGAGACTGGTGTCCCCAGCCAAACTGGGTCATAGGAGACGAAGAGCTGTGAGGAGTGGTGGTAGGCCTGAGTCCGTTCCAGGAAGGAGGACAGGGCCCACTTACAATCCAGAGTGTGGAGAGTGGCCTGAGCCTGACTGGCAAGGGGTCACGGGAAGAATGTGGGAAGTACCACCTCCTGGTTGAGGTGAAATGGCGATGCCACCTTTGGTAGAAATTTAGGGTGTGTGCGGAGTATGACCCTGTTATTGTAGAACCTTGGGTAGGGTGGATGGGCTCGCTGACCATGCAAGTTGAAGTGAGCGCCACAAGGAAGACCACTTTCCAGGATAGGTACTTGAAATGGCATGAGCTGAGAGGCTTAAACGGTGGCACAGTGAGTTTCAAGAGGACTATGTTGAGATGCCACTCCGCCACCGGGGGGCAGATGGGTGGTTTAGAAACTAGTAAGCCCTTCAGGAATAGAGTTATGAGGGGCTGGGAGGAGACGGGATTGTCCTCAACAAGATGATGGTGTGCTGAAAGTGCACAGAGGTGAACTCTGGCGGAGTTGGACTTGAGTCCCACCTGGGACAGGTGGAGCAGGTACTGGAGTACCAGCTGGACCGAAGAGGAGAAGGGGTTTATCCGCTTCTCTGCACACCAGAAGAAGCCACTTAAAGGCATAAGCCCGGGGAGTGGAAGGTTTGCCGGAAGTCAAGAGAACCATTTCCACCTCTCTGGAAAGATCAAATTGGGCCAAGGCTACCCTTTCAGCAGCTAAGCTATCAGATAGGGACCCCAGATTGGGGTGCAGGAGAGAGCCACCCTCCTGTGAGAGCAGACCTGGGTCGCACCCCAGAGGGACCACGGGTGCCTGGGACAGGCAGAGGAACAGCAGAAACCACGGCTGTCAGGCCCACTGAGGAGCCATCAGGATCAGTGTGGCCCTGTCCAGCTGGACCTTGAACAGGGTCTTGGTGATCAGTGGTGCAGGTGGGAAAGTGTAGAGGAGGCTCCCATCCACAGGATGAGGAACGCATCTGCCACCACCCACGAGGGGTGCGGCTGCCTGGAGCAAAAACAGGCCAGCTGAACGTTGACTGGACTGGCAAAGAGTCCCCAAAGATGAAACAGTCGATAAGCACTTTCAGGATCCAGCTGCCACTCATGCAGTTGAAGGACCCGGCTGAGCTGGACTGCCTAGACGTTGTTCTGACCCGGGAGGTAGAATGCCCGCAGGAGCATTTCTCTGCTGCTGGTGAAGGAGAAGAGACCCACCGCCTCTTGGCGCAGGAGGAATGATCCGTCCCTCCCTGCTTGTTTATGTAGAACATTGCCACCTGGTTGTCAGTCTGGATTAAGAAACATAGAAATATGACGACAGAAAAAGACCACAAGGCCTATCTAGTCTGTCCTTCCATAACAACTACAACAGTCCCCTTTTTACCTATAGAGATCCTCTGTGTTGGTCCCATGCTTTTTTGAATTCAGTTACTGTCCTCATCTCTACCACCTCCACTGGGAGACTATTCCACAGATCCACTACTCTTTCCGTAAAGAAATATTTCCGCATATCACTCCTGAATCTATCTCCCTTCACCCTCATCCCATGTTCCCTCGTAGCAGAACTTGCTTTCAATTGAAAGAGGCTCTCTCCCTGAACATTTATGCCACGGAGGTATTTAAACATCTCAATCATATCACCTTTATCCCGCCTTTCCTCTAAGGTGTACATATTAAGATCCTTCAGTCTGTCCTCATATGCTTTAGAATGAAGACCACTAATCATTTTAGTAGCCACCCTCTGCACCAACTCCATCCTGTTCACATCCTTTTGAAGGTGCGGTCTCCAGAATTGCACACTATATTCCAAATGAGGTCGCACCAAAGACTTATACAGAGGTATTATCACCTCCTTTTTTCTGCTAGCCATTCCTCTCCATATGCACCCAAGCATCCTTCTAGCTTTTGCCATCACCTTTTCTACCTTTTTAGCTACTTTAAGATCATCAGACACAACCACGCCTAGGTCCCGCTCTTCTTTAGTGGACAAAAGTACTTCACCCCCTATACTATATTGCTCCCTTGGATTGCTGCAGCCCAAATGCATGACCTTACATTTTTTAACATTAAATCCCAGCTGCCAAATTCTAGACCATTCTTCAAGCTTAGCTAGATCCCTCCTCATGTTATCTACACCTTCCTGGGTGTCTACTCTATTGCAGATTTTGGTATCATCCGCAAAGAGGCAAACCTTACCTGAAAGCCCTTCTGCTATATCACTAACAAAGATGTTAAAAAGAATCGGACCAAGGACAGATCCCTGGGGCACACCACTGGTAAAATCCTTCTCCTCAGAGTGAGCTCCATTTACTTGTACTCTTTGTCGCCTCCCACCCAACCAATTTCTAACCCAAGCAGTATATTTAGGGTCCATCCCTAGGGTGCTCAGTTTGTTTATAAGTCACCTGTGAGGAACAGTGTCAAAGGCTTTACTGAAATCTAAATACACCACATCTAGGGCTCTCCCTCGGTCCAACTCCCTGGTCACCCAGTCAAAGAAATCAATCAGATTTGTCTGACAAGACCTGCCTCTGGTGAATCCATGCTGCCTTGGATCCTGTAATCCGCTGGACTCCAGAAACCTCACTATTTTCTCTTTCAGCAGCGTTTCCAATAATTTACTCACCACCGAAGTTAAACTAACCGGCCTGTGGTTTTCAACCACATCCTTACTTCCGCTTTTGTGTAAAGGCACCACATGAGCCTCTCTCCAGTCCTTTGGCACCACTCCCGACTCCAACGAGGCATTGAAAGAACATAAGATATGCCATACTGGGTCAGACCAAGGTCCATCAAACCTAGTATCATGTGTTCAACAGTGACCAATCTAGGTCATAAGTACCTAGCAGTTTCCCCAAAAGACACAGGTTCCACAATGCTTGTATTGGGTCAAGTAGTGATATTCTGGGTCCCTTTTAATAATGATTTATGGACCAGGAACTTGTCCAAACCTTTTTTAAACCCGGCTTTTACTAATACTCTGGTAACGAATTCCAGAGTTTGATTACACGCTGAGTGAAAAAATATTTTCTCTTATTAGTCTTATATAGGTTACACTGTAGCTTCATTACATGTCCCCTAGTATTTCTATATTTTGAGGGTGTAAAGAATCAGTCTACGTTTACCCATTCCACTCCATTCATTAATTTGTAGACCTCTATCATATCTCCCCTCAGTCGTCTCTTTTCCAGGTTGAAGAGCTCTAAACATTTTAGCCTCTCTTCATAGGGGTATTCTTCCATCCTCTTTACCATTTTGGTGGCTCTTCTCTGTACCTTTTCTAATAACGCTATATCCTTTTTAAGATACGGTGACCAAATTGCACACAATATTCAAGGTGCGGTGGCCCCATGGAGCGATACAGAGGCATTATAATATCCTTTGTTTTATTCTCCATTCCTTTCCTTATGATTCCTAGCATTCTATTTGCTTTCTTGGCCGCTGCTGCACATTGGGTGGAGGGTTTCAGTATGTTATCCACGATGATGCCTAAATCTTTTTCTTGGGTAGTGGTTCCTAATGTGGAACCTTGCATCGGGTAACCATAGTTTGGGTTGTTCTTTCCTAGGTGCATAATTTTGCACTTGTCCACATTAAATTTAATCTGCCATTTTGATGCCCAGTCTTCCAATTTATCAAGGTCTTCTTGCAATTTTTCACAATCCTCTTGTATTTTAATAACTTTGAATAATTTTGTGTCATCTACAAATTTGATTACCTCACTCATTATTCCCATGTCCAGGTCATTTAGTAACATGTTAAAAAGCAGCGGACCCAGCACTGATCCCTGGGGTACTCCACTATTCACCTTTCTCTAGTGGGTAAAATGGCCATTTAGCCCTACCCTCTGCTTTCTATCTTTTATCTGAGCCACAATATTACACTGCCTCCTATATCATGACTTTTTAATTTCGCCTAGAGTCTCTCATGAGGGATCTTGTCAAAGGCTTTCTGAAAAACCAGATACACCATATCAACCAATTCACTTTTGTCTATCTGTTTATTCACCTATTCAAAAAAACATAACAGATTAGTAAGACAAGACCTTCTTTGGCTAAAGCCATGTTGGCTGTCTCCCATTAAGCCATGACTATCCATATGTTCAGTAATTTTGTTCTTTATAATGGTTTCTAGCATTTTTCCCGGTACTGATGTTAGGCTCACCGGTCTGTAGTTTCCCAGATCATCCCTGGACCCCTTTTTAAAAACTGGCGTTACATTGGCCATCCTCCAATCTTCAGGGTATTATAGATGATTTTAATGATAGTTCACAGATTACTAATAGTAGGTCTGCAATCTCAAATTTCAGTTTTTTTTCAACACCCTTGTATGTGTACCATCCGGTCCAGGTGATTTGCTACTCTTCAGTTTATCAAATAGTTGTAATACGTCTTCCTGGTGTATTGATATTTCTTTCATTTCTTCTGTGACATCACCTTTAAATATCATTTCAATCATGGGTAACATCCCTCCATCTTCCTCAATAAAGACCGAAGCAAAGAATTCATTCAGTCTCTCTGTTAGGCCTTGCCCTCTCTTAGTGCCCCTTTTACCCATCATCTAATGATCCAACTGACTCACAGGTTTTTTGCTACAATTGTACTTGAAAATTTTTTATTACTCGTTTTTGCTTCCACAGCAAGCTTCTTCTCAAATTCTCTCTTTGCCTGCCTTATCAATGCCTTGCATCTAACTTGCCAGTGCTTATGTTGTTTCCAGGTATTGAAGGTAATGGCAGAAAGTCTAAAGGGTGAGCACTATCATCTGGAGCTCCAGGAAGTTGATCTGCTGGAGCCTCTCCTCCTGCAATCAGCTGCCATGCGTGCGAAGATCATCGCAATGGGCTCCCCAGGCCAATTTAGAGGCATACATAGTGAGGATCCTCTGCGGGGTTGGGGTCTGGAAAGACATCCTGGCCCGCAAGTGCTGGGGCTGCTGCTACCAATCGAGGGAGTCGGCCAGAGAAGGGGTCCCGGCCACATTATCCTATAGGCACCCTGTTGCCTGCGACCACTGGGAGCTGAGAGTCCACTGGGCTGGTCATATGTACAGGTGGGCATCCAGGGTGACATGCACTGTGGATGCCATGTGGCCCAGAAGGCGCAGCATGAGATGAGCAGAGACTGAGGGTTGACCCTGGACATGCCCTGCGAGTGCCTGGAGGCACTGGGCCCTATCTGGAGGAAAGAAGGCCTTGGCCTGGATGGTGTCCAGCATTGCTCCTATGAACTCCAGACATTGCGTTGGCTGTAGGTGGGACTTTAGGCAGTTTATCACGAACCCCATGTGTTCCAGAATGAAGATGGTGCGGTCCGTTACCTGGCGGGCTTCTGTGGTGGTGCCGCCCTGTTTTGAGCCAGTCGTCCAGATATGGGAAAATGAATACCCCCCCGGAGATGCAGGAAGGTGGCGACCATTGCCAAGCACTTGGTGAAGACCCTTGGGGCAGAGGCCTGCCCGAAGGGAAAGATCCTATACTGATAATGGCAGCCTCCCACCTTAAAGCAGAGGTATTGCCTGTGCAGAAGTGAATAAGGATGTGAGTATACGCATCCTTTAGAATCAAGGAGCATAGCCAATCTCCCTGCTGGAGGTATGGCAGCAATGTTCCAAGGGAGAGCATCCTGAATTTCTTCCTCACCAGGAACCTGTTAAGGTCTCGCAGACCTAGGATAGGCTGAAACCCTAAAAGTAGCACCAGAAAGTAGCAGGAGTAGACCCATTGCTTCTGAGTCTGAGGGTATGGTTTCCACCACCCTGTCGGCCATGAGATTTGCGAATTCCTGTTGAAGCAGGTCCCAGTGAAAGGGATGCATCAGGAGCTGTCCTAGAAAGAATGGTGGGGGTGTCTGTTTGAAGTGGAGGAGGTATCCCTCCTTCACCACCTGCAAGGCCCACACATCGGTGGTGATGGTGGGCCATCGGTGGGTGAAGAACACAAGACGACCCCCAGTGTGCTGTGGGGCAGGCCCTCCCAGGGGAAGAGAGGCTATGCCTCAGGAGTCAAAACCTGTGCCAATATCTGGCTTCAGTGGTTAGTGCCTACATTATCTGGATCGTGGCGATATTCTGGATACACTATGGGGGTCATTCCGACCCATAAACAGCGTGGTTGGACGTCCAACCCATACACAGCTCCTGCACTTAATTCTGTTCTTTTGTCTCCCTGCAAGTAGAGGGCCATTGTGCGGGAAGCACTGAACGGGGGCAGGAGGGGGCGGTGCTGGGGTGTGACCAAGCACCCGGACATACAGAGGCCTTTCAGGTCAGGCCTGTGTGCGTCCCCTGGAAGTGACTTGGACACCCGACATTCCACCCTGAAGGAATAAGTGCTGGGCATGGTCTGCAGCTCCCCTTCCCCATTGCGCCACTGCAGGAGTGTATCTGCAGCCCTATCCCTGTTCTTGGGGGCCTCCCAGAGGGCCAGACGGTGAGGCGAGTGGTCACGGTGGCATCTGGGCACTTGGTTGTTCCGACTGGATGTGCCAGTGCCATGGCAACGGCAACAGGATGCCGCTGTGCCGGCACACCAGCAGGAGCGTTGGGAGGGCAGACGGGCAGGGCACTGGACGTCTCCCTCATTGGAATTGGGGGCACACCAGCAGGAGCGTTGGGAGGGGCAGACGGGCAGGGCACTGGACGTCTCCCTCATTGGAATTGGGGGCACACCAGCAGGAGCGTTGGGAGGGGCTGGCTGGACAGGGCACTGGACGTCTCCATCATTGGAATTGGGGGCACACCAGCAAGAGCGTTGGGAGGGCAGACGGGCAGGGCACTGGACGTCTCCCTCATTAGAATTGGGGGCACACCAGCAGGAGCGTTGGGAGGGCAGACGGGCAGGGCACTGGACATCTCCCTCATTGGAATTGGGGGCACACCAGCAGGAGCATTGGGAGGGGCAGACGGGCAGGGCACTGGACGTCTCTCTCATTGGAATTGGGGGCACACCAGCAGGAGTATTGGGAGGGGCAGTCGGGCAGGGCACTGGACGTCTCCCTCATTAGAATTGGGGGCACACCAGGCTGTATAAGTGCCCCGATTCCGCCATCATGGGAAAGTATAGCTCTTGCGGTTGCGGAATCGGGTACAGTGTCTATAAATTAATAAATGGCGTGGAATAGGTAAACATAGATCAAATGTTTACACCATCAAAATGTAGAAAGACCAGGGACATGCAATGAAGCTACAGTGTAATCCATATAAGACTAAAAAGAGAAAATATTTTTTCACTCGACACATAATCAAACTCTGGAATTTGTTACCGGAGGATGTAGTAAAAGTTGTTAGTGTAGCTGGGTTTAAAAAATGGACAAGTTCCTAGAGGAAAGGTCTATAATCTATTATTAAAGGGGACTCGGGAAATCCACTGCTTGCCCCAATACAAGCATTGTGGAACCTGTGCCTTCTGGGGAAACTGACCTAGACTGGCCACTGCTGGAAACAGGATACTGAGCTTGATGGACGTTGGTCTGACCCAGTATGGCATATCGTATGCTCTTAATGTGAACATAAGAACATATGCCATACTGGGTCAGACCAACGTCCATCAAGCCCAGTATTCTGTTTTCAACAGTGGCCAATGTAGGTCATACGTACCTAGCAGTTTCCCCAAAAGACACAGGTTCCACAATGCTTGTACTGGGTCAAGCAGTGATATCCTGGGTCCCTTTTAATAATGGTTTATGCACCTTTCCTCCAGGAACTTTTTTAAACCCAGCTACACTAACAGCCTTTACTACATCCTCCGGTAACAAATTCCAGAGTTTGATTACACGTTGAGTAAAAAAATATTTTCTCTTATTAGTCTTAAATAGTTTACCCTGTAGCTTCATTGCATGTCCCCTAGTCTTTCTATATTCTGATGACGTAAACAATCGATCTACGTTTACCCGTTCCACTCCGTTCATTAATTTATAGACTTCTATCATGTTGCCCGGTATATTCTTTGGCCGTCCAGATGGCCCAGACTTGCTCCTTTCAGAATTGGCCTCCACCTGCAGTTGTTTTGCAGACTGTTATCTGGACACTGTTGAACGCTGTCACTCTCTGGATAAACCACCAGCACTGCTCACGTTCCACCCTGGCACTCTCTGGAAGTCAGAGGAAATATTCAGCGACATTGTCTGAATAGCCACTCCTGCTAACTGAATATTGCCCACTTACTGTAACTTGATTTAACATGTGCTCATGGGAATTAATGTGTATTAAATCGTTAATGCATCTTAGAAATGAGAACCTACGTTTATACCTGAAGCAATGGAGGGTGAAGTGATTTGCGGAAGGTCACAAGCAGCATTAGTAAGAGAAGAGGAATCCAAACACTGGTTTCTTTCTTTTTCAGTCCACAGCTCTAACCACTAGCCCCAACTACGGCCCTCTGAGCATAGCAGCTTTTACTGGGACATTGATCAACCATTCCTATACATATAAGGAGAGCTGGCGCAAGGCTGTTGGGCGCCCTTGCAAATACTCAGCCTTACGCACCCTCCCCCTCCCCCACCCCCAAGATTTTGATAATTAAACTCAATAATCATGATCATTCCAACAGCATCCCTCCCAGAACAATCCTATAAAAATGCGTAATTGACATCATACTTATAACTATTAAACGCTGCTTTGTATGTATGTGTCTATCTGATCTTCCTGCGGGTAAAAGAATGTGCTGATGGCTCTTTGAGTTTGTCTGGCTATCAGGATCTATTGCATTGGTTTGACTCCTAATGGTTGGGCCTCTCCTGCATACAAGATGCCTTTAGATCAGTGGTTTTCAACCTTTTTTTGTACCGTGACCCCTTTTAGCATTGGTCAACTTGTGGTGACCCCCAATGATAAAATCAAATGCGTCTCTCTTCCTTTACCGTTAACGCATTGTCACTGTAATCATTTGTTGAATTAATATATTATAGGCCTTTGCGATATGTTTTTATTTATAAAATTTACTTATTTAAACCACAATAATTAATCACAATAAGTAACAATATTTGATTTCAAAATTATGATGATTTTGTAGTCAAATCAATAATATGAAATAAAATTATTTTTTCTACCTTTGTTGTTTGACCAATTTATTCTCTGATCATGCTGGTCCCAATCTAAGGCGTCTGCTTTCCTGTCTTCTCTTAGTTCTCTTTCTGTGGTCTATGGTCCATCTGCCATTTCTTATCTCTTCTTTCATTTTTTTCACTTCTTTCCATCAGCCTATTTCCAGTCCCAGTAACCCTCCCCAGTATCAGCACCTTTCCAGTCCTCACTCCCAGTACCTTCCAATGTCAACTTGCATTCCCATGACTGCCACTGGTGTCCATTCCCTTCCAGTCCCTTCTAGTACAAATACCATGGCAGCCCCTCTCAGATCCACTCCCTTCCAGTTCCATTCTCCAATCCCCTCGTATCAGCCCATTTGTAGCCTTAGCCCCCCAGTTTTCTTCCAGGGCCAGCAGCTCTATCCTCCCCTCCCCACAATCAGCCCATTCCCAGTCGAAGCCCCCTAATCAGCTCACTTCTAGTGCTAATCCCCCCTCAACCCCATTACCAGTGCTAGCCTCCCCTAATCAGCCCATTGCCAGTCCTACCCCCCCATCAGCCCATTACCAGTCCTACCCCCCCATCAGCCCATTACCAGTCCTAGCCTCCTCTAATCAGCCAATTTCCAGTCCTAACCTCCCCGATCAGCTCATTTCCAATGCTAGCCCCCCATCAGTCCATTACCAGTCCTACCCCCTATCAGCACATTACCAGTCCCAACCCCTCCTTGATCAGTCCTTCCCAGTCCTAGCCTTCCCTAATCAACCCATTACCAGTCCTAGCCCCCCCCCATCTGCCCATTATAATCCTAACCTGCAGTGTCTCTCCCCTCTGTCCAGAATTAATCCCCCGTCTGTCCAGTATGTCCCCGTCTCTTCCCTTTGTCCATTCAGCCCCCTCCCTCCCTCCAAGTCAGCCATCCCGCCCTCCCTCCCTCCCTCCATGTCAGCCCCCCTCCCTCCCTCCCATCCATCCCTCCATGTCAGCCCCCCTCTCTCCATGTCAGCCTCCCTCCCTCCCTCCATCCATCCCTTCATGTCAGTCCCCCCTCTGTCCATGTCAGCCCCCCTCCCGTCCTCCCTCCATGTCAGCCCCCCTCTCTCCCTCCCTCCATGTCAGCCCCTCTCCGTCAATGTCAGCCCCTCCCTTCTTCCACCCCCCTGTCCATGTCAGCCCCCTCCATCCATCCATCCCTCAATGTCAGTCCCCACTCTGTCCATGTCAGCCCCCTCCCTCCCTCCCTCCATCATCCATCCATCAATGTCAGCCCCCCTCCCTCCATCCATATCAGCCCCCCTTGTCCATGTCAGCCCCCCTCCATCCATCCATCCCTCCATGTCAACCCCCACCCTCCCTCATGTCAGCCCCATTGCAGGTTCCCTGCCCCCTCCTCCCCTCTCCCTGTCTGCCTGCTATTGCCCTGTTCTTCTGCAGCCACGGCTCCCTGTCTCTTAGGGAACTGCAGCTGTGCCTGCGAAACCGTTGCGGAGCCTTCCTACCTCTCGATGGGCTCCGTGCAGCATTGTCCTGCCTCTAAAGGAAGTGATAAACAACTTCCTTTGGAGTTGGAGCAGTGCTGCACAGAGCCCGTCGAGAGGCAGGAAGGAGGCTCCACAACGGTTTTACAGGCATAGCCACGGTTCTCTAAGAGGCAGGGAGCCGCGGCTGCGATAGAAGGGAAGCGGTGAGTTTACCGCTGCCGAGAAGTGGACTCGGCAGCAACTTGTGCGCTTTTTTTTTTTTTTAACGGCGGAGTGAGGCGACCCCCGCTAAATCCTATGGCGACCCCCATGGGGGTCACGACCCACAGGTTGAGAACTGCTGCTTTAGATGAACCTGTGAATGCAAGAAGCACCAAGTCCTGATAGTCAGGAATAAATAGGCTGAAATTTAACAGGGATAAATGCAAGGAACCGCCTTTGGGAAGGAAAAACCCCAATGTACTGTGGAGAGACCATTTGCCCTCTGGTTGTTCTGAGGTCATGTTGGCAGGGCAGACTCAGAGGAGGTAACGGGGCACTTCTGCTATCCTTCTCCTGTCATGAGTCAGGACCAACTCTGCTTTCCAGGTTAGGAAAAAGCCAAGTTCTCTAGCCTTGCTGTGGGACAAGAAGATTTACACAGGGCTTTTGGAGGATTTGAAGTGAAAGGTGGAGATGAAAGGAGCATGGGCCTGACTTCTCAAGTCACTAAAATACCAAGAGGCTGTGAATTTGAAAAGAAAAGAAACAAGAAAAAACAGTAAAATTCATCTAAAGAGGCTCACAGTGGAAAGATGAGGTGAGTGGGTACAATAGGAGTGGGAAGTGGACCGAACAGGATGGAGGGGCGCAACGGATGTAACCAAACACAGAATTGTTGGGGTGTGACAGAGCGAACCGAGGCTGGAGTATTCTTGGGGAGAGGAGAGAGTTGCTGAGGACAGTGGACACGGTAAGGTGCTATGGGTTTGAGCTGGGAGAGGACAGGCATGACAGGATGAATAAGGGGAGACAGACATGAGCAGGGGAAGATCTGGTGGGATGGAATTGGATGAAATATGAGAGCGATAGGAAAGAGGTGTCTATGTCTTCTTACCAACAAACCCATTTTTGTGACCAGTTTTAGAGATGGCATCATAGTTCGGGTAGCCGCCCAGGTACAGCTCCTCATTCAGATCCAGCCCTTGGAATTTACCCTAATGGTGAGACAAGACAAGAAAAACACATCAGGGCTGAGCTCTAAACACCTCTTTTTCATATGCCATGGGTTACAGGTAAGAGTCTAGGTATCTGTATCTTATCCAGGCCAGGAGCTTAATAGCAAATGCTGCCGGGACTATGCCAGGTATTGCCCAGCTAACAATCCCAGGAACCACACTGGAGGCAGCGGCTGCCTTTCTTCCACTGAGGGTAATCTCTCAGCGGTTAAGAGCATGACCTGTGTGGGGAGTTACGGGGGGGGGGGGGGAGGCAAAGCACTTTTCCCTTCTCCTTCCCTCCCCTCCCCTATGGAGCTTAACATACACATTGGGGGTCACTCCAAGGCATGAATAGTGGGGATGTCCACCCCTGCTATTCGTGCCAGCTGCCTGCCCCAAATAACTCCCCCCCCCAGTTGTGTGAGAAAGTTAGTCGGGGGCAGGGAAGAGGCAACCCGGGGGTGGAGAGTGGGCGGGCAGTGGGCGGTTGCCAGCCCTGGACATATAGGGCAGATTCTAATGTCGGCCCTATACGTTCAGGACCGGCAAACTGGCTGGGGAAGGGGTTTTGTTTCGCTTTGGGGTGCAAAAGGAGCTGGGGGGGGCGAAGTTAATCCCCTGCAGCCCGACCCTGGCCTTAGGAGGCCAAATCGGGGGTCAGGCTGCAGGGAATTAACTTTGTGGGGCAGCGGCCGGCATCGCAGCTTTTAAAAGGCGCCACGGTGACATGGCAACAGGACACCATAGCTCCATTTAAAAGCCCTGGCTGATTTAGCCGGGCTAGCTCTGTACGTGCAGGCCGGGAATGAATCGCAGTCCCGGCCTGCATGTACAGTGCTGTTGGCGATTCTGATCCCGTGCGGCTAGACATGAACCGCAGGATCATAATCACGATCTCCTTTGTACGTCCGGGTCCGCTTACGTCTTGAATGGAATCGGGCCCATAATAAACAAAGCTCCAGAGATGTGACGGTTTTGTCTGTGGGGTTTTTATTTTACCTTTTCTTTGGTTTTTTTACATTTCTGCCCGTTCACAATAGATAGTTTCTTTTCTTACAGTATGACAGGATCTTGGCAGGACAACCACCAACGGCTCCTCATCGTAGGGAGATCTCAGATGAGACAGATGATGTGGGAAAGAACAGGGCATTGGCCTGGAAATATATTGCCAGAGGTCCCAAAACTGCAGAATTTGCAAAAGCACATCATTTCTTCTGTACTATAGTTTTCCAAATTATAAAAACTGTTGTGTGCTATAAAATTACATTCTTTTAAATGAAAAACAAACTGGACACGTTTAGTGGAGTTTTAGCTACTTTTTTTTGGTCTTGAACAGGTGATAATTTCCACCACTGGAAATAGCCCGACCCTTCCCCTCCATTTTTTATTGCTTCAGAACCAATCCCCTGACTTATCCTGGCTCTGGACTTCCCCGACATCCTTCTAGTCTGGGTTTCTTTTAAAAGCATTTTACTTGCTTGTTCTTAAGCTGCGATTTCTTTAATATGGTCTCAAAATAAATAGTTTTTTCCTGTTTTAAACAAAAGCTGTTCTCGAACTGAATGCGGAAAAAATTCAGAACACACCGATTTGCCAATCACAAATTATCAAAATTGTCAAAATTAAAAGGAGCAATGTGTAATTCTGGGGATAAAGTAGCGTGGGTTTTATTTGAAGTCACTCACACCTTTCCAGTTGTAGTTTAAGGTGAGTTATACGAGGTGCGATCAAAAAGTATCGAGACTTGTACAATAACACAAGAAGTATCACACTGACAGTTATTGCACTCAGTCCCGTCCGATAAAACCCACTTCCTCCAGCGTTCCTGCCTCTGCTGGAAACAATTTTGAAATGCCTCTTTTGTTATGCTGTAAAGCTGCTGTGTCAAATTTTGCTTAATAGTCTCCAAGTCATCGAATCTCCTTCCTTTCAGTGGGAATTTCAGTTTTGGAAAAAAGAAAAAGTCACAGGGTGCGAGGTCAGACCTGAGTACGGAGGCTGATGGATTTGCTCAATTTGGTGTTTGGCCAAGAACTGCTGGACAAGATATGATGCATGAGCTGGGGCGTTATCGTTATGAAGCAATCATTCACCATTCCTCTGCAACTTGGCCTCTTATGACGAACTACATCTCTCAAACGTATGTAGTACTCTTTACTGATGGTTTGGCCTTTTGGAGCATACTCTTGATGAGCAACACCCTGATATTCAAAGAAAACTGTGAGCATGACCTTGACATTGCTCGTCACCTGATAGGCTTTCTTGGGTCTGGGAAAGTTTGGAGTATTCCATTGTGAGAATTGAGCCTTAGTTTCTGGGTCATAACCACAAACCATGATTCATCACCAGTAATCTTTTTGATGAAATCTGAGTCATTTTCAACACATTCCAACAGCTCCTTGGCTGCAGACAGTTGATTTTCTTTTTGGTCAGAGGAAGTGTTTCGGCATGAATTTTACAGACATATGTCTCATCCCCAAATCGACCATAAGAATGGACTGTACTGACCTAAAATTGATGTCCATATCCTCAGCAAGCTCTCTGATAGTCAATCAACGATTTGAGTGTATTGCGGCACACACTGCTTCAATTTTGTTTCCATTCCTGCATGTGGATGGCCTTCCAGAATGTTAGTCACTGTCAATACTTTAGCAGATCTCTTGGAAACGTTTGTACCAGTCAAATTCGAGCATGACTCATGCATCCATTGCCATACATTTGCTGTAACTTGTCATAAGTCTCTGCATGAATCTCCAAGTTTCTGGCAGAATTGAATGCAAATTCGCTGTTCAATTTTTTCACTCATCATAAACCTGATGAATTGCTTTTACACCAAGAACATAAGATATTCCATATTGGGTTACACCAAGGTCCATCAAGCCCAGTATCCTGTTTCCAACCGTGGCCAATCCAGGTTACAAGTATCTAGCAGCTTCCCAAAAGAAACACAGTTTCCACAATGCTTGTATTGGGGCAAGCGGTAGATTTCCCAGGTCCTCTTTAATAATGGTTTATGGACCTTTCCTCCAGGAACTTGTCCAAACCTTTTTTAAACCCAGCTACACTAACCACTTTTACTACATCCATTGGTAACTAATTCCAGAATTTGATTACGTGTTGAGTGAAAAAATATTTTCACTTATTAGTCTTGTACGGGTTACACTGTAGCTTCATTGCATATCCCCTAGTCCTTCTACTTTTTTGATGGCATAAACAATCGATCTACATTTACCCGTCCTATTCCATTCTTTAATTTATAGACCTCTAGTGAATACTTAATTTCTATTCATCTATGAGGAATCCCCATCAACACAACTAGAATTCAAATATATACCCCAATAACAGCTGCAGAAGAGGATGAAGTCGATGATTTCTATGAACAAGTATAAGCTGAAATTGACAAAACATGCAAACAGGATATCCTGATAATCATGGGTAATTGGAATGCAAAGGATGCAATAAAGAAGAAGACATAGTGGTTGAAAAATATGGACTTGGCAACAGAAATTAAACTGGTGAAAGACTGATTGAAATCTGCAAGACCAACGATCTATTCATCTCAAACACCTACTTCCAGCAACACAAGCGGCCACCGTAGACGTGGACTTCACCCAGTGGATCAGACAAAAATCAAATTGACTACACCTGTGGAAGTCAATGATGGAAAGGCTGTATAACTTCAACAAAAACAAAACTTGGAACTGACTGTGGTACAGATCACCAACTACTAGTATGCAAACTCAAGCTAAAGTTGAAAAAGAGCAAGCCACTAATGAATGTAGCAAAATAGGACCTTGAGAATATACTACTGGAATTTAAAGACTGCCTGCAAAATCAATTTGCTGCTTTAAATACAAATGAGAGAGCTCCAGAAGAATTATGGGATGACATCAAGAAGGTTGTGTTGGAAGAAAGTGAGAAATCTCTACAAAAACAGCCAAAATGGATGACCGAAGAAACTCTGAAAATTGTCCAGAAACACAGAGAAGCTAAAGCCAGAGGAAAAAGAGAGGCAATCACACAACTCAACAGAGATTTCCAACGTGCAGCAAGTCAAGACAAGGAGAAGTACTACAATGACACATTCATGGAAATAGAAGCAGAAATATTAAAGGAAGAACAAGATTGGCTTTCCTAAAGCTACGAGAGTTAAAGAAAAAATTCCAGCCTTGAATTGCAATGTTACAAGATGCTCAAGGATCCAAGTTGAATGATGCTGAGAAAATCAAGGTGGAAAGAATATACAGTGTCATTATATGATAAAATTCAAGTGGACCAACTGTGTTTCAACCTGTACCTTATGATCCAGAACCATTGGCGGTGAAAAAAGTCATCGAAGCAGCATTGAAAACCTTATCAAAGAACAAAGCACCAGGCATTGATGGCATTCCCACTGAAGTATTATGGCAATCTGATGCAGCTGTTACCATACTTACAAGGCTCTGCCAGGAAATTTGGAAGACAACATCATAGCCAACTGACTGGAAAAGATCTGTGTTTATACCAATACTAAAAGAAAGGTGATATAACCGACTGTGGAAATTATCACACAATTGCTCTGATCCCACATGCCAGTAAGATTCTATTCAAGATTATTCAGAAGAGACTGCAACCGTACCTGCAACAAGAACTGCCTGACGTGCAAGCAGGATTCAGGAAAGGGAGAGGAATGAGAGACATCATAGCAAATGTAAGATGGGTCCTTGAAAAGATTAAAGAATACCAAAAGGATATCTAAATGTGTTTTATTGACTACAGCAAAGCTTTTGACTGTCTAAACAATGAGAAACTCTGAGCCGCATTAAGAAGCATGGGTATACCAGAACACACGATCGTTCTCTTGCACAACCTTTGCATTGATGAAGAAGCAGCAGCTTGAATGTAACAAGGAGAAACAGAATGGTTTAAAATCAGCAAAGGTGTGTGACTAGGTTGCATACTTTCCCCCTACCTGTTTAATTTATATGCAGAACAAATCATCAGAGAAGCAGGATTGTATGAAGATTGGTGGAAGAATCAATAACCTTTGCTATACTGATAATACCACATTACTGGCTGAAAGTGAACATGATCTGAAACATTTGCTTCTCAAGATCAAGGACCATAGCCTTAAAATGGGCCTGCACCTTAATGTAAAGAAGACAAAGATCCTGACAACTGGCAAAATCAATAAGTTCATCACTGATGAGAAGAAATTGAAATAGTGGACAACTTTGACCTACTTGGATCAACTATCAATAAAGAAACAACACGCCGTCAAGAAATCAGATGACACATTGCTCAGATGACAAAATTTTCAAGAGCAGAAGTGTCTGTCTCCAAGATTCAACTCGTTCAAGCCACGGTATTTTCAACAACGTCATATGGGTGCGAAAGTTGGATAGTGAAAAAAGATAGATAGAAAGAAAATTGATGCCTTAGAATTATGGTGCTGGAGACAAATACTGTGTATACCATGGACTGCCCAAAGAACAAACTAGTCAGTAATAGAGGAGAACAAACCAGTTAGTACTAGAGGAGATCAAACTTAAGCTTTCTTTAGAAGCTCAGAAGACAAGACTTCGACTTTCATACTTTGGACACATCATGTGAAGAGAGAGATCATTAGAGCAAGACATCATGCTTGGCAAGGTAGAAGGTCGATGCAAAAGAGGAAGGCCAGCAATGAGATGGATTGATACAATAATGGCAGCTATGGGTGCCACTCTGTCAGCAATAAGCCACCTGACTGAAGACTGAACACAGTTTAGGACAACTATCCACAGGGTTGCCATGAGTCGACACCGACTCAACAGCACTTAACAACATCATCACATCTCTCCTCAGCCATCTCTTTTCAAAGTTGAAGAGCCCTAATCTTTTAAGCCTCTCCTCATAGGGGTATCTTCCATCCCCTTTACCATTTTGGTGGCTCTTCTCTGTACGTTTTCTAATTCCGCTACATCCTTTTTAAGTTACAGTGACTAGAATTGCACACAATATTCAAAGTGCGGTCACACCCTGGAACGATACAGAGGTATTATAATATCCTTGGTTTTATTCTCCATTCCTTTACTTATGAGTCCTAGCATTCTATTTGCTTTCTTGGCTGCCACTGCACACTGGATGTAGGGTTTCAACATGTTATCCACGATGATGCCTAAATCTTTTTCCTGGGTGGTGGTTCCTAATGTGGAACCTTGCATCGGGTAACCATAGTTTGGGTTGTTCTTCCCTAGGTGCGTAACTTTGCATTGGTTCACATTAAATTTAATCTGCCATTTGGATGCTCAGTCTTCCAATTTATCAAGGTCTTCTTGCAATTTTTCACAATCTTCTTCGGTTTTAACAACTTTGAATAATTTTGTCTCATCTACAAATTTGATTACCTCACTCGTTATTCCCATTTCCATGTCATTTATGAATATGTTAAAAAGCAGTGGACCCAGCACAGATCCCTGGGGTACTCCACTATTCACCTTTCTCCATTGGGAAAATTGGCCATTTAGCCCTATCCTCTGCTTTCTATCTTTTAACCAGTTCCTGATCCACAATAGTGCACTGCCTCTTACCCCATGACTTTTTAATTTCAAGAAGAGTCTTTCATGAGGGACCTTGCCAAAGGCTTTCTGAAAATCCAGATACACTATATCAACTGACTCACCTTTGTCTACCTGTGTATTCACACCTTCAAAAAAACATAACAGATTAGTAAGACAAGACCTTCCTTGGCTAAAGCCATGTTGGCTTTTGTCCGTTAAGTCATGACTATCTACATGTTCAGTAATTTTGTTCTTTATAATGGTTTCTACCATTTTGCCTAGTACTGACGTCAGGCTCACTTGTCTGTAGTTTCCTGGATCACCCCTGGAACCCTTTTTAAAAATTGCCATTACAATGGCCATTTGCCAATCTTCAGGTATTACAGATGATTTTTATGATAGTTTACAGATTATTAATATAAGGGCTGCAATCTCATATTTCAGTTCTTTCAACACCCTTGGATGTATACCATCTGGTCCAGGTGATTCATTACTCTTTAGTTTATCAAATAGTTGTAATACATCTTCCCAGTTCATCAATATTTCTTTCCATTATTCCGATGCATCACCTTAAAACAGCATTTCATTCATAGGTAACTTACCATCACGTGTTTTTAAAAAGTACAGATGTGCTGCAGCCACGCTACACTTTGCACATGCAGAGCAGATAACTAGGTCACTGCATGCTTAATAGCATCATGGTGTGACATATTGTGGTATAGCTACAGACAAGTCTCAATACTTTTTGATCACACCTCATATTGAGGTACAGAAGGTATTTCCCCTTGTTCCCAGAGGGCTGATAATCTGTTTGTTCCTGAGGCAATGGAGGGTTAAGTGACTTATCCAAGGCCACGAGGACTGTCAGTGGGATTTGAACCCTGGCTTCCCTGGTTCCAGCCTGCTGCTGTAACCATTAGGCTATTTCTCTACTCAGGAAGAAGGGAATGGCACAAGTCCTTGTAAGTATATCAAGCTGCAAACTGCACATATCGCAAGACCCCACATGGGAAAAACATTCAAAGCATTCAAATAACTTATCTTCCAAAATCAATCAGCATTCCACAAAGACGGAGTAGCCCAACAAAATACTTTGTTTCTCCATAAGGCTTCATCAGGGGCAAACTCTAGTACTAAAAACCACCGCTAAAACCTTTCCCTGTAATAGTACTAGAGTCTGCCCCTGATGAAGCCTTATGAAGAATCATAGATCTTTGTTGGGCTATTACGTCTTCGTGGTATGCTGATTGATTTTGGAAGAGAAGTTATTTGAATGCGCTTTAGTAGTGCAGGTTCTTTTGACTTCCGAGTGTCTTTATTTCTGTCCTAGGCCCTGTCGTCCTTTGGTGGTCACCTGCAGGGTGCAGGGAGTTGAGACAATTTTGCTGCTGTATTATAGAAAATTAAATTAATTGAAAATCTCTTTTCTGGAGTGTGTGCCTTACTTGCTACATTTGTTTGTTCTGAAGCTGAGAGGAACTGCTGCTCTGTCCCGGAGAGCACTGGGGACCACGTAAGCAGACCGGGCTATAAGACCAAGCCCCCACCGCGGGACGTGCTCCGAAGGGGCGTGTCCTAAGGGGCAGGTCACGCCCCTTTGGAGCACATAGGAGCGGTTCAGGTGCGACTGGAGTATTATTTGTATTATTTTATGGGGAAGCGTAAGAAGCAGCCCCCTCCATCCTTAATATCATCTGGAAAATCTGTTAAGGTGGTGGGGCCCAAGGATAGTCATCTTCGGTCCATGGTGCCACCCCCTCCTTCGTTGTCTCCAACCGACTCATCGGATTCTGTAAGTCCTGTCCCTCTGAATCTGTCTCCAGAGCTGCGTAGGGTTTTAACCCCACCCAGCACACAGCCGCAGGTATCGGATAAAGAACCTTCTCCTTGTGTAGACGGTAATTTTTCTGTTTCTACAATGCTTCCTGAGTCTTTTTTGAAGCTTGATATTGATAATGTTTCTGTACCCTGCCCAATTGATTTCTCCTTGTTACCTTCGGAAGATCCTTTACCACCGAAAGATGTTTCGTTGCAAGATATATGGCGGATTGTATCCAGAACTGAGCTTTCTTTGAAATCTTCTCTGGTTAAAATCTCTACATTTACGAAGGAGACTGTGAACTTTTTGTCTAATCATCAGGACAGATTGGGCTCTCTTGAGTCTCATAAAGTTAAAGTGGATAATCAGATAATCTCTATTCAAGAGGCCTTAGCCTCTTTTGTTCAGGATTCTTTGCAATTACATCGTCGTGATGAAATATTTGAAAATGCTTTACGGGTTAAAAATCTCAGATTGTTAAATTTCCCCTGCACGCACTATCTTTCTCCGAATAAATGATTTACTAAATATTTAAAGGATGTTCTAAAAATCTCTGATCCAGAATCTGTAGTTTTATCTAAAATATACTATTTGCCTACTGGTATTAGAGAGAATCTGGTTTCAGATTCGGAGGCAGATGGTGCTGCTACTGGGGAAATGGATTGTTTATCTGTTCAGAGTCTGGATCTGTCAGCCTACTTAGAGTCCTCTGTGGAGGAAATTTCTACTCGTGCTACTTTGTTAGTAACGTTTTCATTAGAGCGGGATAAGGAGTTGATCTTGCGATCTTATTTTAAATACAGACAGGAAAAGTTTTTTGGGCAGTTGATACGGGTTTTCCCTGATGTGTGTCGTACTACGCAATTGAAGAGGAAGGCCTTTCTTTTGCTCCATCCTCGTGTTGTAGCTTTAGGGGCCTCCTTTATACTTAAATATCCTTGTAAATGTGTTGTCACGTATCAGGGTAAATCCCATATTTTTTTTGATTCAACTCAACTTGAAACTTTCTTACACAGTGCTGGTTGATAGGTGGCTTTTTGCTTAGTATAAAGGGGTTTTGTTTAAATGTCTCCTTCTCAGTTTTGGATTTAGTGATTAATTTTTCTTTTTTTCACACTCCATATTGTGGGCTAGGAGTAAATAATTTGTTTAAATCAATTTCGATTATCTATCATTGCCTTATATTTCTTATGTATTTCCTGTATGAAAGGATTGAAACTTTAATAAAATTAAAAAAAAGAAAATCTCTTTTCTACAAAATAGCTGGTAATAAGCTAAGCTTAGCTTTTTTATTATTTCCTGATAATAAATGTTTATATATTGGGAGACGTTTTTCTGACCGCTGATGTTTTTGCAAAGCAATTCCCCCTTGGGCAGGCAACAGCTGAGTAGAGGGACAATAGCTCTGAACACTGAGGTCTTTTCTCCTCTCTAGTATATATGTATTATTGCACTTTTGAAATTGTTTTGATCTAAGTAAGGTCTTTGAGAGTACTTTTGGAATCGGCTCCCCTGTTGACGAATATTTTTTGAATAAAAAGTTTGTATAGTGGGAGTTAATCGGCTGTAAAGCATAGTTACTCACCTGTAACAGGTGATCTCCGGGAACAGCAGGAATTTAGTCTTCACATATGGGTATTGTCGGTACCGACGGAGCCTGCGCGGGAACGCTCCCCAGCATCCAATCAGGAAGCTTTTGGGAGCATCCCACAGCGCCTGCGTGCTGCCTTCCCACCTTTCCCAACTGCCTCTCTCCAGTTGAGTTTAAAGCTGAGACAAAGAGAGAGAGAGGGAAAGGGAAAGAGATAGATAGAGAGATACAACTCCTAGGGGAGGTGGGTGGGTTGTGAAGACTAAATTCCTGCTGTTCCCGGAGATCACCTGTTACAGGTGAGTAACTACGCTATCTCCAGGAACAAGCAGGAATGTAGTCTTCACATATGGGGACTCCCTAGCTTTAGGTGCCAGGGAGAGACCCCAGAAGTTGTGTGTCCCTGTGAAGGGCTCCACTTCTCCCCATGGATCTCTGGCATCCAACCAGGGATGGTAGGTAGGAGTTGATTAGGTATGGAACAGGTGTTGGAGAACAGCCTGACCAAACAAGGCATCCCGGCGGGAGTCCTTGTCCAAGCAGTAATGGGCTGTGAAGGTATGAACCGAGGCCCAAGTGGCTGCTCAACAGATGTCGTCGATAGACACAGAGTATAGATGAGCCTTTGAAGCTGCCATGGCTCTCACATTGTGAGCTGTGACATGGCCCTCCAGAGGAAGGTTCTTACTCTGATAGGCAAAAGAAATACACAAAAGCAACAAAGAGTTGAGAGGACTTTCTATGTTGCTGTGTTCTTTGCAAGTAAAAGGCTAAAGCTCTTTTACAGTCCAAAGTATGAAGATTCCTTTCTGCATTTGATGCATGAGGTCTTGGAAAGAACACAGGCAGGTAGACTGCTTGATTAAGATGAAAAGGCGAGACCACCTTTGGCATAAAGTGTGGATGAGTCCTAAGGACTATCTTGTCATGATGAAACCTTGTATAAGGTGGATGAGCTACTAGTGCATGCAACTCACTGATGCGGCGTGCTGATGTGATTGCAATGAGAAAGATAACCTTCCAAGAAAGGAATTTCAATGAGGTAGTAGCTAAGGGTTCGAAAGGTGGCTTCATGAGCTGACCAAGAACCAGGTTTAAGTCCCATGCCACCGGTGGTGGCCTAATGGGAGGCTTAGTTAGAAGAAGGCCTCTCATAAATCTTGCTACAAGAGGATGGGAGGAGATAGTTGTCCATTTAGAGGCTTGAGAGAAGCCGCAATAGCACTCAAATGGACTCTTATGGAGTTAGTTTTAAGTCCTGCATTGGATAAATGAAGAAGATACTCCAGTAATGATTCCAGAGGTATCACAAGGGGGTTAAGACCCTTCTGCAAACACCATATGGTAAACCTTTTCCACTTGAAAGCATAAAAGCGTCTTGTGGAAGGCTTCCTGGAAGCATGAAGGACATCCTTTACTTGCTGAGGGAGGTTAAGATCTTGAAGATCTAGGCCTTCAGCAACCAAGCTCTGAGATGCAGAGACTGGGGATTGGGATGCCATAACATTCCATCCTCATGAGACAGGAGATCTGGAGCAGATCCTAACTCCAGGGAGGGAGCTTGAGAGAGATGTAGAAGCAGAGGGTACCACACTTGCCGTGGCCAATGTGGTGCTATGAGAATCATACGCCCTCTGTCTCTCTGAAGCTTGAATAGGGTTTTGGGAATTAGGGGAATGGGTGGAAAGGCATAAAGGAAGTCTTGACCCCAGTGAAGGAGGAAAGCATCCCTGGCCTGAGAGTCCTGAGCCGGAATTCTGGAACAGAACCAGGGAAGTTTGGCATTCAACGGACTTGCAAAGAGGTCTATGTCCGGGGTACCCCAAATTTGAAAGATCTTGGCCACCTGGTCTGCATGTACAGACCATTCGTGTGGAAGCAGAACTTGACTGAGTCTGTCTGCCCAAGAGTTTTGTATGCCTGGGAGGTACACTGCCAGGAGATGAATCTGATGCTCTCTGGCGAGGGCCCATAGTCGCAAAGCATCGTTGCAAAGCGACAGAGAGCCTGTTCCCCCCTGCTTGTTCACATAGAACATCGCTACCTGATTGTCCGTATGAATGAGGACTGTCTTGTAGCTGAGCAGGGTATGGAACACTCGAAGAGCAAGGAAGATTGCTCTGAGCTCTAAGAGATTGATATGTAGATGAGTCTCCTGTGGAGTCCAGGTGCCTTGGGTGGAGAGGTCTTGTAAATGAGCTCCCCAACCCATTGGTGAAGCATCTGTTGTGAGAGTTGCCAGGGGTAAGGGTTGTTAAAAAGGGGACTCCAGCAACTTGTTCTGAGTGGACTGCCACCATTGGAGGGACAAAATAAGGCGACTTGTGTTTACTATTTTGTCTGACAGGCACCCTGATGCCTGGGTCCATTGGGTGGATAAAGTCCACTGGGCTGCTCTCATATGGAGGCAAGCATAAGGAACCACATTCACTGTGGATGCCATGTGGCCTAGTAGTTGTAGCATTTCTCGGGCAGTGAGATGAGGTTTTAGCACTGCTTGAAAAGCTAACTGCACCATGCAAAGGCAACGGGCCTGGGGAAGATAGGCCCTTGCCTTTTTGGTATCCAGCAAAGCTCCTATGAATTCTGGAGACTGAGTGGGAGTTAGACTGGATTTTGGGATGTTTAAGACCTGACCCAAATACTGAAGGATACGCATTGTGCAAGATAGAGAAGCTGTGGCCTCTGGCTCTGATGGGGCTCGAATGAGCCAGTCGTCTAAGTAGGGGAAGACGAATATGCCTAGAGTGCGGAGAAATGCTGCTACCACAGCCATGCATTTCGTGAACACTCTTGGAGCTGAGGCCAGGCCAAAGGGAAGCACCCTGTATTGGTAGTGCTTTCCTTGAAAAAGGTACCGAAGGAACTTTCTGTGAGTTGGATGGATGAGAACATGGGTGAACACATCCTTGAGATCTAGAGAACAAAGCCAATCCTGACTCTGATGGTATGGCAGCAGAGTTCCTAGAGAAATCATCTTGAATTTCTCTTTGAACAGGAATTTGTTCAATTCTCTGAGGTCCAAGATAGGTCTGTGTCCCCCTGCTTTCTTTGGGATAAGGAAATAGGGGGAGTAAAACCCTGTACCCTGTTGAAGAATGGGTACTTCTTCTATTGCCCCTTAGATCAAGAGGTCACCATACTTCTTGTCCAACAGGCTGATGAGAGAGGTCTGAGAATTGAACTGTTTTACTACTGTGGGAGGGGGCATGCTCAAGAAATGAAGCTTGTACCCTTTTTCTATGATGGAGAGTGTCCAATGCTCTGCTGTTATCTGCCCCCATCTTGGGGCAAAGTGACATAACCTTCCTGGGATGGTGGAAGGCTCTGGTCCATTTAGAGCCAGGAAGGCTAAGTTCTCTAGATGCAAGTCAAAGGCCTTGTGGAGGCTGAGACTGCTGAGGCAGTTGAGACTTAGCAGTCTTTGCTTTCCTTTGTTTGGGTGGTTGCTGACCTTCCCGGACAGGTTGACCTGCAGAATGTCCCTGCTGAGAATAAGCAGGATAAAACCTTTTCTTTTTGGAAAAGAATGTTTTTTTGAAAGATTTCTTTCTTGCAGGATCAGCTGTGGCCTTGGATAATCTATCCAAGGTGGAGTTGCAGCATCCAACTCATTGGCCTTTTCCTGCCAATCTTTGCCAAACAGGTTCTCACCAGTACAAGGAATGTTTCCTAGTTTGTCTTGTACCCAGAGCGCCAGATCAGATGCCTGGAGCCAAGCAATTCTATGTGCACCTATGGCAATAGCACAGGTTCTGCTTATGCACTCAAAACAATCAAAAGCTGCACGGTTGACAAATTTGGAAACATCCTGGGCATGTTTGACCAATGTGAGAAAATCCTGTCTTCTATCTTCAGGGAGAAGAGGACTCAAAACCTCTAAATCTCCTGTGATTTCCTTCAGAACATTCCCATATATAAAATATAGGAACTGATCCTGGCAGAAAGCATGGAAGCTTGGAAGGTACAACGTCCAAAAGCATCCATAGTTCTGCACTCACGTCCTGGGGGATCAGAGGCATGCCTCTTTGCACTCCTGATCCTTCTCATAGCTGACTCCACCACAATGGTGAGGGAGCTGAGTCTTCTGGAAACCAGGACAAGGAGGGACTCAATACATAGTGTCAAGTCTACGAGAATGAGGAGAGGTGGTAAGAGGGGTCTCCCACATTCTGAGCATGAGATCATGCAAGATCTCATGGATGGGCAAAGTAGCTGCCTCCTTAGGAGCTTTGGGATATTGCAAAATTTCCAGCTCCTTTACTCTGGGCTCTGTTTCAGGAGCCACAGTAATGGAGAGACCCCGAGCCACCTCCCTGATAAAATCCTGGAAGGAGATATCCTCTGGAGGAGACATCCTGCGTTTAGGGGAGGAGGGCTCCTCTGGAAGAAGTGCTCCGGTATCAACAGAACTATCGGAATCCTCAGATTCCTCTGCGGACTCAAAGTACCTCCTTGTCCGGATGCTCTTGTAGAGCCCGATACCCGTACCGACCGAAGTCGGTACCGGGGGAAATCGGTACCGGTGTATCGGTACCGGAGAGCATCGGGTGACTGGGTGCCGGTAATGCGGACACCGATGTCAATGCTATCGGTACCGGCACCGATACCGGAGTCGGTGCCAGTACCGGCTGGACTGTCTGACGCAGTTCCGAGGGTGTCGATGCCGCAAGGAGAGCCGCCAGACTGCGTTCAATAGCCAGGAACCTCTGGTCTATCGACGCTGCTGATGCCTGGATGTCGGTACCGGAGAAGACAGCCAGTACCCCAGAGCATGGCACCAGTAGTTCTGCCAAGGTCAAGGCCTTGAGAACGTCCTGGAGCCCCGATAATGCTTTGGAAGCCGAAGCCTCCTGCCGGGGCAATTTTGCCGGTGCAGAATCCTCAAGGGCAATGCCAGAGGCATCTCGGTGCTTAGAGGGAGATCTACCCTTTGAGGACCGGCTGGACTTATGTTTAGTTACCTGAGATCCAAGGAAGGAAGAGGAAGCCCTGGAAGATGTCGATGCCACCGAAGCTGCATCAGAGGGAAATGGTACTGAGCTTAGCAGCTCGGTTCTGCCGATCCCTCTTAGACATCATGGCACAGGACATACAATCCGTGATGGAGTGGTCAGGACCTAAACATTTCAGACACCATTCATGGGTGTCAGTGACGGAGATGGTACCGCCACACTTGGTGCACTTTTTGAAACCTGAAGCAGGTTTCTCCATTGTAGAAAAAATTTGCACGTGCACCTGGGAAAAATAGGAAAATAACAAAATAATTTTTTTTTTTTTTAGAACAGAAATAAATAAAGAAAAAATGGCAGTACTGGTAAATCATCGAGGAAGGCAGACGCGACCACAAAAAAAGAAAGTAAAAAGGAAGAATTTTCTGCGGTGACAGGAACAACGACCTGCTGGTTCCGCAGAAAACGAAGAACTGGAGAGAGGCAGTTGGGAAAGGCGGGAAGGCAGCACACAGGCGCTGTGGGATGCTCTCAAAAGCATCCTAATTGGACGCTGAGGAGTGTTCCCGCGCAGGCTCCGTTGGTACCGACGATACCCATATGTGAAGACTACATTCCTGCTTGTTCCTGGAGATTACTGAATGCAAATAAGCGAAGGTTATTAAAGCACAGGTTTAGACATAGAGTAAGATCCAGAAGTTTTTGTTGGTAAACGCCACTTCTGGTGTGGTTTTTCTGTGTATGACTGATGTGCAAAACTAATCCATTTGAAGACTGTCTCCAAGACAAACCAAGGAGACACATATGTTGGAGATCAATTCTCGGGACTAGAGCATTGCATCAATGACCTTATAAACAGAGTTATAAAAGGAAACTTTTAACACGATTCAGGAACTTAAGCCTTTTGAAGGTAAAATGATAAGATACTTTGAAACTAACAATAAAGGACTTAACAAACAATGTAGGTTTCCTATTATATTAGAAATCCTAATACTCTACTGCTTTCCCATCTTCTGATCACCCTTCCAGCTTTCCCTCTGCCTTCACCCTCCCTCCTCACCTTTCCCTTTGAGGCGATCATTGCAATGGTTTTGCTATTCACTTATATATTCTTTTGCACCAACTCTCCTGACCTGAGAAAGGAGGGTTTGATTTCCAAAAGCTAGTCAAAAAATGTATTTAGTCCAATAAAAATTACATTGTGTTTTTTTTTGTTTTGTTTTTATTTAATAGTTCTGGGGGAAGTTCACTTGCTAATTATCTGGAAATGCAACTACTAGAAATTTCTTTAGTGAATCAGAGAATTTCCTTTCAGATTTTTCCTCCATTGACGGTCTAATACTCCATTATGACCAACTAAAGGCTTCAGGCCATGGGCAAAGAGATTCTCTAATAGGCTGCAAGACCTAAACTTGATACATGTGGAGGCCAATTCAAATCTGTGCATCCCCGGGTCATCTGGATGGCCTGAGGATGCACCCGATTCTGCTCCCACGGGGGTTAGATGGCCCCGTGGGAGCAGAATCCCGACATAGTGGCAGGATGTCTGGGACGTGTCCCGATTCAGGCACCCTGGACGTCCAGCCACATCCCTGGTTAGCTCAGTCTGACTCCTGCATAAAGCTGCATTGCCATGCAGGAGCTGCATTCCCGGCGGCAACAGCAGACTCTTCGTTTCCCGCAGCCTGATCCCAATTGGGCCTTCCATGGCCAGGGTCGGGCTGAGGGGCAGCCCCTGCTCCACTTCACCTGTCTTTTGCACCCTGGCTCCTGCATCCCTCGACATTCAGGGGGACTTATTCCACCTCTGAGGTGAAATAAGTCCCCCGTTTAAATGGCTGACTCTGGAGGTACAGGGCCGACCCTGAAATCAGCCTCTGGCCCACCCTCGGGCCTCCCTCGGTTTTCCCCCTCCTGCATCTGTACAGAGCTCCCCGCACATCTCTGCTGTATGTACAGGGAGCTCTGTGGGTGGAATTGCCACCCAAGCGTTTAGTGGGGATGGACGTTCAAACTGGACGTCCATCCCTGCTAAACGATGCGCAGAATCTACCCATATTGATTTACTTTATAAAACCCTCACACATCCATCTTGGAAGGCTACATACCTGGGAGGTCCCGTTGACAGGGAGCTGGTCATCCACTACCAGAGACCCCTGTGTCAGGTTGCGATAGATTGTCACTGTGTGGAATTCTCCTAGTTTGATGGGGGTAGGGTAGCGGATCGTTGCCATTCCCGAGCCAGCATCAAACCTGGAATTTAAGAGACAAATCTGAAGAGTGTGTATTTATGAAAGAGAGAGATAGCATGGTACTCAGCAAAGGAGAAGTTTCCCTTTGGCTTGATTCTATTAACCTGAGCTTTTGTGTGATCCATACTACAAGTATGCTAGTCCTTTTTATCAGCTCCCATGTTTATGACTCATGCTGGTGTCCAAGCACGCCTTATCAGGGGTGGAAGCTTTTGACATGTATTCGTAGGTTAAAGGAAAGGATGTGAGAAAGAGAAGCTGAACTATGGACAGAAAATAAGAGGAAGACAAGAAAAGTAGGGGGTGAAGGGATAATCAGTCCAAATCTGGATTTCAAGCCTGCTCTATAGGTTTGCTTTGTATGATTGCACCCTTACCTGCCTGAAAAATATACACAGCAACATATGATTGACACAAGAAAGACACACATGTGGGTTATGAAACAGAGTATTTTGTGGCCTTGCATGGGAGAGCCTGGTGAACCACACTTTTGTGCAGAAGAAGTGTACAAAAGAATGTGAAACTAGGAAAATGGAATACAGGCCCAGAAGCTGACAAACTGAGAGAAAAAACTGTCAGTTGAGCCATACTCTGAGCCCTGAAGCAAGATAGTGTCAGAAGATGGGATTCCAAGAAATGAAAAGGCATTTACAAGGGGGCTGTGATCAGCTGATAAGCGGATTCTGAGCAGACTTTGAAATGCAGACCTTGTTGAAATACCAACTGTTGTTTGGTGATAAATTGTTTCTTGGCGATAAACATAGGTGGGGTGGGTCTGAGGGTCTCACTGGCCGAAGTTCTCTGACTTAGCAGGTTTTGCTGGTTTTTTGCAAGTTTGGCCAATGACGTCAGTAATTCAAGCAGAATTCACTGGGACAGAGAATGTATATAAGAGAGTGCCTATAGAGCTTCAGCGGGCAGCCTTCTTGCCCCCACCACTGTACTGGAGGTTAAGAATGCTGCCTGCATCTGGGTCCCTCAGACAGACACTTGTGTATCTGTGCTTGCAGTTTTTGCTTGTACTGAATAAAGGAATTTTGATGACAAGTGACTGTGATCTGAGTTTTTTTCTTTTAAATCCTGGGGTACGGCTCCCATGTACTCAGGCAATCTTGGTGAAAATTTAGGGATCCTTTTCTAGGTCTGACCCTGCCTACAATTGGCGCCCAACATTATTCAGAAGTTGCAGTACAGCCCATATATCCCGTTGAAGGTAAGTGGATTTCCAGCCAATGTATGTGGTTAAGTCAGACCACAGAATATGCAGTCCCAATGATGAGCTGTCCAATTTATTTTAAGATAGATATTTCTGTGATTCTGTTTAAAATACATAAAGTTAACTAGCTAGTGGCGAATGCTGATGCTATTCAGATAACTTCAGGTCACACCCACAGCCACTTCTCTCCCCGCCTAGACGTAACCACGTAACAACAAAGGAGCCGATGCAGAAAGATCACCACGCCCTTTGCATGAAGATAACGCAACTTATAAGTTCCAACAGGGCAAATGCAGAAAAGAGACCGATGCGTGCGTAAACAGCAAAGGAAAAGCAAGTGCACACAGTAAAACCAAGCATATTTAAATTACAGGCAAATGAGCTATGTGTATTAAAATGGAATGCTAATATTGTCTGTGCCCAATGCAGAGAAACCCATAGAGGATTGCATAACCAGCCGAAGTGTCAGTATCACTACACCTGGGTCAGAAGTGGCTTACACCACGTACCCCCAACAGTATTTTGATGGCATTAGGAGCTTTCCCTGATGCCTGGATCATCTGAGGGGAAGTTTGACACTTCACCTCAGATGATCCATGCATCGGGGAAAGTCCCTGATGCCATCAAAATATTGTCGGGGGGCTGGTGCTCCCGAAAGAAAGCAAATCCTTGATGGCCCAGTGGCCCTGATCCCCTCACCTGTCCAACTGACAATAACCCTGGTGGTCCAGTAGCCCGGATCCCCCATCCTCCCAACTAAAAATAACCCTAGTGGCCCAGAAGCCCCGAACTCCCCAGCCCCCTCTCGGTACCTTTAGCAGGAGTTTGCCCATATGCTTCTGCATCGCCATCTTGCAAAATGGTGGCGCCTGGCCCTGCGCGGTGCATCCTGGGATGCACCAGGTGGGGTCAGACTGCCATATTAGCTTATTTTTAGTTGGGTGGGTGGGGGGAGGGATTGGGGTCACTGGGCCATCAGGGTTATTTTTAGTTGGGTGGATGGGGGAGGATTGGGGCCGCTGGAGGCACCGGTCTCCAGACAGTATTTTTATGGCATCGGAGGCTTTCCCCGATGCCTGGATCATCTGAATGGAAATTTGACATCTAAGTTCAGATGATCCAGGCATCGGGGAAAGCCCCCGATACCACCAAAATACTGTCAGGGCACATATTCAAATTAGCCATGTGGTGCCCCTGTTTCTCTGTGAGAGCATGCCAAACTTGTGCCGACTTCTGTGCGTATCTGTTTGGTTTGTTCTCCCAGTTTAACGTTGCCATTTGTGCCACAGTTTAATGCGTGACTAATTTGCATATGTGCTCCTTTCTGCATGTCGGTGTTGAAGTTGTGCGCTATCGGTGCACTGCATAGGGGTATACAGAGTTGAAGATGCGTGACTTCAGAGCTGGCTTCCTGCATTGGCCCAAAACTGAGATGTCCAGACATAAGTTAAGGCTGGAATAGTTAAGTTTTGAGGTGATAGTAGCGAAAAGGATTTAGATCAGGAATGTCCAACTCTAGTCCTAGAGGGCACCCAACCATTCAGGTTTTCAGGCTGTCCCTAATGAATATGTATGAGATACATTTGAATACAATGGGGGCAGAGCATGGTTTGGTGCCCTCCAGGACTGGAGTTGGAAACCCCTGGTTTAGATAATTTTTGGAGGACTGTGTAGAGTTGGTAATGCACAGCAATATCAATCAGCCCTTCTTGGGGTCCCTCTGGGGTCTATGTTGTGTCTCATCTTTTCAATTTTTATTTGAAACCTCTGGCTGACATTTTTGAGGAAATAAAGCTTTCAAATTTATATCCATATGGATAGTATCCAACTGTTTTTTCCGCTAGATAGGGGCTATTTCAGGCATTTTGATTGGATAAATCAAGAGTTTGAGATAATAAGAACATGGATAATAAAAATTAATGCTCAGTCTGTCAAAGACTGAAGACTTGTGGGTGGGAATGCCAGAGTTATCAGAATCAATCTTTACATTGAAGACTGACGCGACAGTTCTGTCAGTATAACAAAACTTTCTAGTCTAGGTCTAGTTTTTGATGACAAAAAAATATCAATGAAACAGCACATTGTGAACAGGGCTAAAAGTTCAGATTTGTTATTATGATCAAATAGGGAGATTGAAGCCCCACTTGATGGAGCAAACACCAAGGTGACATTTTACTTACCAGTTAATGTTCTTTCCTTGAGTCCTGCTAGACCAGTCCAGACAAGTGAATTGTGTTCCCCTACCAGCAGATTGGTGGAGATGTAGAACCAATGAAAACCCTAGGTTTCAATGACATCACTCCCATGTCTCTATTCGCCTCAGCCATCAGAGATCTCTTCAGTATTTGCCCCAGAGCATATGGGAGAAACAGGGCAAGCCTGACACAACCTCAATCGTGGGCAACAATGAGTAATCGACAGTAGAGAACTATGTACAAGGGAGAGCATAAACCAAAGGCCGCCAGTGGGCATTCTTAACAGGGGCTCTGCATTTCAAGCAGAGGTAAGAGCGTGTGGCTTTTATTACTAGCTCTCTGCCTGGGAGCTCTTAAAAGGGTTTTGGTACATTTTTAAAGCAAAGTAACATTCTTTTAGGTGCTTTAATTCAAAAGGGGAAATATTTTCTTTAGTGGTGTAAGTTTAAAACTCTGCTTTTAGTATCTTTCTCAGCTCTTTGAAGCTAATGACACCTCATCAGGTGATAGTTCTTTCCTTACCCCCCAGCTCTCACCCACCCCATGTGAGTAGTCTTGCTTTATAGGGCACCTCCCCAATTAGCTACACACAAGGACTTGGAACAGCACATTTAAAACACACTTAAAAGAGGTTAACTGCTTTTTCTCTGAAAGGATAGCTGGGAAACCGGCTGGTACTTTGGTAGGTCTCTCTCTAGTTTGCTTCAAGAGGTACCTAAGCTTTACCAACTGAACAATGGCTGGGAAAAATCGTATTGCCAAAGCTGTTGCCCCCATTATAGCTTCTGCCTCTGTCCAGACAGAGATCCCAATGCCATTTGAATGATTGGTTCCATGTGAGGATGTCTGCATGCTGAAGCTCTTAGGAAACAAGTGTAGGAGCTCAGAGAAGAGTTGGCAAGGCTGAGGAGCATTCAAGACAATGAGAAGTACATTGATGAGATGCTTCTTGAAACATCCAAGCTCTCCAATAGAGGAGAAGATGGGAGCCTACAGAATGACGAAGGTTGGACACGAGTCACCAGGGCCTGCAGAATCACCAATCCAATTCCTCCAGTCCTTGAATTGAAGAACCATTATGCAGCCCTGGAAATGGAGGAGGTGAAAGCATTCCTAAAAAAGGAAGAACCAGAGCTTGAACACCCCAAAGTTGCAGAATTAGTGACCACAAGGAAGCGAAGCGTAGTGGTGGTTGGTGACTCTCTTCTGAGGGGTACTGAGGAGTTCATCTGTAGACCAGACTTGATGTCCAGAGAGATATGCTGTCTGCCAGATGCCAAAATCCGAGATGTTATGGGGAGTTGGCTGAAACTCATCAAGCCAACTATTACCCAATGTTGCTCATTCATGTTGGCACAAATGATACTGCCAGGTATCCCTCTGAGTGTATCAAAAGTGACTTCATGGCTCTGTGACAGAGGGTGAAGCAGATAGGGATGCAGATAGTGTTCTCTTCATTCCTCCCTGTTGAGGATAAAGGCCAAGGAAGAGAAGCTTGCATCCTGGAGATAAACGCATGGCTGTGTGAAGGGTGTCATAGAAAGCATATTGGTTCCCAAAATACTGGGATGCTGTTCCAAGGGTTGCAGAGCAGAGACGGCATCCATCTGTCCAAGAAGGGTGGACGTGTCTTCAGTAGCAGACTGGCTAATCTACTGAATATGGCTTTAAACTAGATTTGTTGGGGATGGGTGAAGAAAGCCCCCAGATAAGTGAAACATTAAATACCTTTATGGCAATGTGTAAAAGGGGCAACATATAGAAAGCAATGTGTATAAATGCCCGTGGTATGGGAAATAAGATCCCAGATGTTGAAGCTTTAAAGGGAGAGGCTGACTTGGATTTAATGGCAGTTACAGAAACATGGTTCACAGACAACCATGATGGGATGTAACTATACCATGCTATACTTTATTCAGAAAGGACAGGGTAGGAAGAAGGGGAGGAGGAGTGGCACAATAAGTAAAAAATAATATTAAAGCTAAGGAAATACAGGGCTTAAAAGGGAGAGAGGAGGCACTGTCGGTAAAACTAGAAAGAAGGAAAGAGAAATCTATTTGCATTGGCGTCATATACAGACCTCCCCTCACAGGAAGAAGAGGTGGATGGAGAGTTAATTGAAGACATACGCAGCATTGCTAGGAAAGGGGAAGTGATACTGATAGGGGATTTCAATATGCCAGATATTGATTGGCACATCCGAAGTAAGGAGATCCTGGATTCTCTACAGGGAGAACTATTCAGACAATTGGTAACAGACCCCACACGTGAAGGGGACATACTAGACTTGGGGCTTACCAATGGTGAAAGTGTTTCTGATGTTATAGTGGGAGATCATTTCACATCCAGTGATCACCAGATGGTGTGGTTCAGTATTAGGACTAGAACTGATAAAATCCATTCAAAAGCGAAGGTCTTAGACTTTAGGAAAACTAACTTTGCCAAGATGGGCCAATACCTCAGGGCATAGGTTTTCAACCCAGTCCTCGGGGAACCCTAGGCCAGTCAGGTTTTCTGGATTCCCACAATGACTATGCATAAGATAGATTTGCATACAATGAAGGCAGAACATGCAAATCTTTCTCATGCATATTCATTCTAGGAATCCTGAAAACCTGACTGGCCTAGGGTTCCCCGAGGACTGGGTTGAAAATCCCTGCCTCAGGGAGTCATTAGCGGGATGGGAACAGCTGGGGGATGTAGAAAAACAGTGGGCAAAACTGAAAGGGGATATTTTAAGGGCAACCAACCTTTTTGTTAAAATGGTAAGTAAAGGTAAAAGGAAAAGAAGACCTCTATGATTTTTGAAAGAAATAGCTGAAAAGGTGAAGAAAAAGAGGGAGGTCTCATGAAATACAAGAGATCACAGAGAGAGGAAGAAAGGCATCTATATTTGGAGAAACTTAGAAAAGCTAGCAAAGTAGTCAGGAAAGCAAAGATTCTAAAATAGGAGGAAATAGCCAATGTAATAAAATGGGGGGGGGGGGGGGATAAGACATTTTTCAGATATGTTAGTGAGAAGAAGAAGGGGAAAAGTGGAATTGTCAGACTCAAGGGTGAAGGGGAGGAATATGTAGAAGCTGATGAGGATAAAGCAGACTTGCTTAATAAATATTTCTGTTCTGTGTTCACAGATGAAGAACCAGGAGCAGGACCTCAGAAAACATCCAAAAACAGGAATAGAAGCGAGGGGAATCTTGAACAATTTTCAGAAGATTGTGTTAGTGAGGAACCAGCTAAACTTTAAGTAGACAAAGTGATGGGACCAGATGGGATACACTCGAGAATACTGAGGGAATTTGGAGATGTTTTAGCAGCTCCACTGAATGACCTTTTCAATGTCTCTTTGGAGTCAGGAGTGGTGCCGGAGGACTGGAGAGAGGAACATGTGGTCCCTTTACACAAAAGCGGAAGTAAGGATGTGGTTGAAAACTACAGGCCGGTTAGTTTAACTTCGGTGGTGAGTAAATTATTGGAAATGCTGCTGAAAGAGAAAACAGTGAGGTTTCTGGAGTCCAGCGGATTACAGGATCCGAGGCAGCATGGATTCACCAGAGGCAGGTCTTGTCAGACAAATATGATTGATTTCTTTGACTGGGTGACCAGGGAGTTGGACCTAGGGAGAGCTCTAGATGTGGTGTATTTAGATTTCAGTAAAGCCTTTGACACCGTTCCGCACAGGCGACTTATAAACAAACTGAGCACCCTGGGGATAGACCCTAAAGTTATTGCTTGGGTTAGAAATTGGTTGAGTGGGAGGTGACAAAGGGTACAGGTAAATGGAGCTCACTCTGAGGAGAAGGATGTTACTAGTGGTGTGCCCCAGGGATCTGTCCTTGGTCCAATTCTTTTTAACATCTTTGTTAGTGATATTGCAGAAGGGCTGTCGGGTAAGGTTTGCCTCTTTGCTGCTGATACCAAAATATGCAAAAGAGTGGACACCCATAAAGGTGTAGATAACATGAGAAGGAATCTAGCTAAGCTTGAAGAATGGTCTAGAATTTGGCAGCTGAGACTTAATGTTAAAAAAATGCAAGGTCATGCATTTAAGCTCAGCAACCCAAGGGAGCGATACAGTATTGGGGGTAAAGTACTTCTGTCCACAAAAGAAGAGCAGGACCTAGGCGTGATTGTGTCTGATGATCTTAAAGTAGAAAAGGTGACAGTGAAAGCTAGAAGAATGCTTGGGTGTAGAGGGAGAGGAATGGCCAGCAGGTGTGACCTCATTTGGAATATTGTATGCAATTCTGGAGACCACACCTTCAAAAGGATATAAAGAGGTTGGCGTCAGTACAGAGGGTGGCTACTAAAATGGTTAGTGATCTTCATTATAAAACATATGAGGACAGGCTTAAGGATTTTAATATGTATACTTTAGAGGAAAGGCGGGATAGAGACGTTTAAATACCTCTGAGGCATAAATGCACAGGAGGCAAGCCTCTTTCGATTGAAAGCAAGCTTTGCTACAAGGGGACACAGGATGAGGGTGAAAAGGATAGACTCAGGAGTAATATGCGGAAATATTTCTTTACGAACAGAGTGGTAGATGCGTGGAATAGTCTCCCAGTGGAGGTGGTAGAGATAAGGACAGTATCTGAATTCAAAAAAGCATAGGACAAACACAAAAGATCTCTAAAGGAAAAGAGGGGACTGTTGTAGTGGTTGATGTGGAGGGGCAGACTGGATGGGCCTTGTGGTCTTTTTCTGCGATCATGGTTCTATGTAAGTAGAAGACACACCTGCCAAGTATAAAAATCGCAGTGGATCAAAGGATACCACAGCAAAACAGAGTAATACAGATTCCAGGGCAAGCCCTGGACTGCTCTAGCAGGACTCAAGGAAAGGACATTAACTGGTAAGTAAAATGTCACCTTCCATATTGTCTTGCTAGATCAGTCCAGACAAGTGGGATATACGAAGGTACAACTCCACTAGTTGGAAGACACAGCAGCATGCAAAACTCTTGAGCCAAAGGCTGTGTCCGCCCACGTGTGGACATACAAACAGTAATTCTTCACAAAAGTGGAAAGTGATGCCCACGTTGCCACCCGACAAATATCTGCAGGGGCTACTGAGCTTCATTCTGCCCATGAGGATGCTTGTGCTTGGGTAGAATGGGCAAGTAAACCCTTCAGAACCAGTCAGTTCTGCAACAAATATGCTGAAGCAATGGCCTCCTAAATACAGCACCCTAAAGTCAACTTAGTCAACAATTCGTAACCTCCAAGTACAGAAGAAGCACTCTCCGGATATCCACAAGGCGAAGATCCTTTCCTTACCCCAACACTGCTCCTTAGAAGAAGAGGGCAAGCAGACCAACTGGTTCACATGAAAGAGAGAAATCACCTTTGGCAAGAAGGAAGGCACAGGCCAAATGGAAATGGCTTCTCTTGAAAAAGATAGATAAGGATCTGGGCAAGACAGAGCCTGCATCCTTCAAATTAACACCCTTCAATGGCTTAACCCTGGGAGTACCGATGTGGTCAAAAGTGACCCCATTGCAAGTTTCACAACACGTATCACGGAACCTAGTTGTTCAAGAATGCAATCTTTTTATGACTTTTCACATGTCAATATTCTCTTTGTATTGCGCCATGAGAGGAATAATTTTCATCCGCTAGGTGATGCTAGTGATGAATTGCAGCACAGAGTATCAGTGGGGTCATTTTTGACCCCAGTTGCTTACGTCCGGTTTGGATCGTGATACAATTTGCAGTTTTGTGAATTTTTTGATCTGACAAAGGTATTTATCATTAATTATGTATCATTTATTTTTTGTACTCTTATTTTATGAAAATTACACATTTTCTATAATTGATATCATACGTTCTCTCATTATTTCCGATGAAATCTAAAGGCTTTCAGCTCGTTTATCACGATTATTGTACACCTATAGTAAAACTGCTTTGAGTTTTATTCAACTTTATCTTTGTTTATTTATTTTAGGTTATTGTTTATGAAAACTCTGCTCTCAAGTCAGAACACACTCCCTGAAACTTCAGGTACTTAAAAAGGATATAGAAGAGTTAGAAAAGGTACAGAGAAGAGCAGTAAGCATAATAAAGGGGATGGAAGGATAACCTCATGAGGACAAGCTTAAAAGGTTGGGGCTCTTCAACTTGGAAAAGAGATGGCTGAGGGGGAATATGATAGAGGTCTATAAATTAACAAATGGAGTGGAATGGGTAAACATAGATCAGTTATTTACGCCATCAAAAAGTAGAAAGACTAGAGGGCATGCAATGAAGCTACAATGTAACCCATTTAAGACTAATAAGAGAAAATATCTTTTTAATTCAATGTATAATCAAATTCTGGAATTTGATACCAGATGATGTAGTAAAAGCTGTTAGTGTAGCTGAGTTTAAAAAAGGTTTGAACAAGTCCCTGGAGAAAAGGTCCATAAACTATTATTAAAGAGGACCTGGGAAATCCACTGCTTACCCCAGGATGAGCATTGTGGAACCTGTGTGCCTTTTTGGGAACGTGCCAGGTTCTTGTGACCTGGATTGGCCACTGTTGGAAACAGGATACTGGGCTTGATGGATCTTGGTCTGACTCAGTATGGTATGTCTCATGTTCTTATGGGAGGGCAACAGCTGGCTCTTTCCCCAAATGATCACCCAACCAAGGCTTTCCAAAAAGGACACCACTCAGGATGCTACCCAAGATGCTTCTGAAAGGGGATGAGTCTGGATGAGTCAGTCATTTAGATATGGATGGACACAGATCCTTTGGTGCCGCAGCTGCCACGACCATGACCTTGGAGAACGTCTTTGGGGTACAGGATAGCCTGAAAGGGAGAGTGGTGAACTAATAATGAGAGCTAAGCATGGCTAATCCACCTGGATCGGGATATGAAAATACACATCAGCCAGATCCAGAGAAGCCAAGAACTCCCCTTGGCGCACTGCTTGAATCATGGAGCGCAAGGTTTCCATCCGGGAGCGCAGGATGCACAAATGCTCATTGACACCCTTGAGGTCCAGAATGGGCTGGAAGGAACAATCTTTTTTTGGCACCACGAAATAGATGGAGTATTTTCCCTTGCCCCGCTCGTCTGGGGGACAAGCACCATTGCCTTTAGGCGCCGCAACTTGTCCAAGGTGGCCCACACAGCTGCACCTTTGATTGCAGACCCATAAGGCGAGATGAGGAAAGCATCCAGAATCAGCTCTTTGCATTCTAGGACATAGCCAAACTGACTGGTGTCTAGCACCCACCAATCCTCGGTAACCTGGGCCTATTCCAGAAAGAAAAGGTGAAGCCTGCCCCCAACTGGAGGAATTAGGGAATGAGCTCCCAAATCTTCATTATGAAGCCCATGAGAGTCCTCCTCTGGAGGGGACCATGTCCCTGGGCCCACACGCTCCAAGAAACGACTGAGAATGAGCCCAAAGCCTGGAAGCAGAGGGAAAGAAAGGTTTTCCAGGTCAGTAACAACAACAGTTCTGAGACTCCTGGGGATACAGCCAGCACGCCCTTGGTGGACAGGCAGAGGCTGAGAAGAAAGGGGCACCAATCTGCTTCACAGCCCCCCTAGACCTGTCTTCCAGACGATGGCAAGATTTCATCTCGCCCATGTCCTCAACCAGCTTCTCCAAATCAGCTCCAAAAACAAGCTTCCCCTTAAAAGCTAGTTGGGCCAACCAGGCTTTGGAAAATGAGTCTGTCAACCAGTGCCAGAGCTAAATCCAATGCCGTGACACTGTTGTTAGGGCACCATTCCTGGCCACCAAATGTACCAGGTCATAAATGGCATCAGAAGGGAAGGCTCTAGCCAACTCCAAAAGAGGGGTAGTATCATCCGATGGAAGAGACTGAATCCACTAGAGCAGGGCTGAAGACATCCAACTGGCTTATACTGCCAGCTGCAGAACAGCAGCCGCCACAGCAAACAGGTTCTTCAACAATGAATCCACCTTATGGTCCAGAAAATACTTCAAGGCCTATCCGCCTTCCACAGAAATGATGGTCTGTCTGGTAACTGCCGTAACCTGCATATCCACCTTGGGAAAACTAAACCACTCAGCGCACTCCTCCGGGAGAGCGTAGATCTTCTTACACACCCTTAACCTCTAAGGCAGGGATTTGGGAGAGTCCCACTCTGACTGGATCAGATCTTTGATCACATCTGAGAATGGGAAGACAGTAGTGGATTTCCGCACCTTTTAAAGGAGCGGGTGCACGTTCAGCTCCTGCTCCATGCTAGGAAGCATCCGTTAAGTTCAAGGCAGATGAGACCCTGGCAATCAATGCTGCCAGCTCCTCCTTCCAGAATAGGCGGATCACTCCGGCCTCTTCACAATCTTCTGAAAGCAAGAGTACTTCTTCATCAACATCAGAGCCCAGTACCAAGCCATCTGAATCCAAGCTATAGTCAAAATTTTTGGACAGCTCCCAGCTGTTCCCCATCTCCAGAAGGTGCCCCTTGCTGTGGATGCTTTGCCAAAGGCAATCGAACAGCGCTTCCACTCTCATCCTGTCTCATGTGAGACTGTGCTTGGGGGCACATAGAGGGTGGAAGGTCCAAACTTTCCACACCAGAAGGACCAGACTTGCTGCAAAAAAAAAAAAGAAAAAGAATTCCAAATGATCCAGTGTCCGGAAGCTCTCTTCTTGGAAATGACCCCCTAACACCAAGGGACACAGCTGCTGCAGACGCCCTAGAGGATGATGAGCAGCTTGCATCATGGTTGCCGGACCCTCCAGCCACCATCTATTACCTCCTGCTTTGGGGCAGGCAAGGCCGGACTAAATCCCCTGGCTGAGAGAGGGGGAGCAGGCCCTCCAGGGACAATTCAGAAGCTCCCATGCAAGAAGAGCAGAGTCTAAAATCTGGAGAGAGGCACCTCGCTTGCCACAAGTCAAACATTGTTTTCTGGAAGAAGACACAGAGAGCTAAGGCAAGTATCACAACAGCCTGAAGGTACAGGTTAACTATGCTTATACTGGTGCACGCGTTACAGGTGCTAGGGTAGGAATGCATGCTGGAGTCACTTGGGCAAAACGCATGGATAGGTTGCGCAATCATCAGGTACATAAATGGAGAAAATGCTACTAATGCATGCAGAAAAAGGTGGGAAACCATCACACCGCACCTACGGTCACCAGTAGTCTATCCCGAATTGTGTACCAGGAAGACAGAATCGGGAGCCCTCAGCAAGGATAATGACGAAGTCAAGCCTTGGTACTCACCCCCTGAGAGCCCCAGGGAGAGAATCCCTGCCAGGTTCAGCTCTACACATGAAACTCTTTTACTAGCTTTGCAGTACTGCATCTAAGGCAGGCAGATTGCTCTGAAAGCCTTCTGCAATCTTCGGGAGAGAGCAGGGGGGACAGAGGAGGAGGGAGGGAGCACTGAAGTTGTGTGAGGATGCTGCACTCTTCGAGATTCTTCTAAATCCTTCCAATTTCTGGCTGTTCAACAAGCTCTTATCATAAATGCATGGAGCTGAACCAATTTTCCCTTCTCCTATGGCTACTAAAAAAGACTGCAGTTTAGTGGAGCCTCCCACATCACGCTGAACTGAGAGTGTCACCCTCAAGATGGTTTTCATGAGTGTTTAATCAATCTTTTCCTCTTAATCCTCAGATTTTCTTCAGAGAGGAGAAAATGTATCCACCATCTGCTTGAAACCCTCCGTCCAATGTGCAACAGCAGCCAAGAAAGCAAATAGAATGCTAGGAATCATAAGGAAAGGAATGGAGAATAAAACCAAGGATATTATAATGCCTCTGTATCGTTCCATGGTGCAACCGCACTTGAATATTGTGTGCAATTTGGTCACCGTATCTTAAAAAGGATATAGCGTTATTAGAAAAGATACAGAGAAGAGCCACCAAAATGGTAAAGAGAATGGAAGGATACCCCTATGAAGAGAGGCTAAAACAGGTTAGGGCTCTTCAACCGGAAAAGAGACGGCTGAGGGGAGATATGATAGAGGTGTATAAATTAATGAATGGAGTGGAACGGGTAAACGTAGATCGATTGTTAACACCATCAAAATATAGAAAGACTAGGGGACATGCAATGAAGACTAATAAAAGAAATTATTTTTTCGCTCAACGTGTGATCAAACTCTGGAATTTATTACCAGAAGATGTAGTAAAAGCTGTTAGTATAGCTGGGTTTAAAAAAGGTTCATATAAGTTCCCTGGAAGAAAGGTCCATAAACCATTATTAAAGAGGACACAGCAAATCCACTGCTTGCCCCAGGACAAGAATTGTGGAACCTGTGTGCCTTTTTGGGAACCTGCCAGGTAATTGCGACCTGGATTGTCCACTGTTGGAAACAGGATACTGGGCTTGATGGACCTTGGTCTGACCCAGAATACATAAAAACATAAGAACATAAGAAATGCCAATCTCCCTTGGATATCCTTTGACGTTCCTGAATAGACTGCAAACACTACAGAACACAGCTGCCCTTATTTGTGATTGAGAGATCACCTCTCTTCGGCTCTGAAAGATCTGCATTGGCTCCTGATTGCTTGACGTGTCCAGCTCAAGTTATTGTTCATTTTTAAGTCATATCATCTTCAGGCACTCATGTGTCTGTCCTTTTACGCTCCAATTCACTCTCTTAGGTCATCTGGAGATGATGCTCTATCTGAGAAAACAGCTAAACATGCAAGGACCCAACAGAAGAACTTTCAGTGTCAGGCACCAGTTACTTGAATTCGCTTGCCCCGAGAACTGTCTCTAATAAGCTAGAGAGTCAGCTTTTTGAATGAGCTTGTCATTATCCTGGAATAGTCTACAAGAAGCAAACACACCATCCTGTTATAGTGAACACTGGTCATGATAAGGTTTGGAAATACTGACAGAGTTGCCACTTGGAATGCAGTGGGGGTGGGGGAGAAGCAGTGAGGAAAGAGATAAAGCTGTGAACCACTTTGATGTTGATGGTATATTAAAATATTTTTTAGACAATGGTTGCTGTTTTCAAATGATGCTATCATCCACTTTGGGCACCACACTGTGAGAAGGCAGGAAACAGATATGGATGTGAACATGGCATGCATAATGCCCACCTGCTGTCTTTTTGGGTGGGGTTCAGGGCAGGACTCCCACAAGTCTGCTGTGTTTTCTCTTAGTCATGTTGATCCTATTGTTTTTTGTGTTTTAGCAGCTGTTTGTTTTTTTACATGTTTTTTAAAGTTATTTGCTATTGATTATGTGTGTTTGTTTGTAATCCGCCTAGAATATTAGATTGAGCAGAGAATAAAATCTTTGAATAAATAAAATAAATTATGGAGCAAGGCTGCACAAACGTCTACATTTTTTCAGTTGGAAATTAAAGCTAAGGCTTCAGTGTCTTTTGTCAATTAAATGAAGGCAGGTTTTTCTTCTTGAAAACAGTTTATAACAAAATTAGTCAGTGAACGGCAAAGAATCCAGTTCCATGGCAATGCCAGCAAGCTCACGGCAAGAGGACATTGATCTGTACCAAGCGTTGAGGGAACGAGTATCATTTTACTATGAAGGATTTGGCATGGTTTCTCAGTATAAAATTCCTGATGTTAAAAAGTCAGTAATCAGGGTGCTGTGGGGACACCAAAGGGGGGAAGAGAGGATGGTGGGAGTAAATGGGGAAAATCTATTTGTTTCAAATGCTGCTAAGGAAAGGGAATTTTGCATTTTGTATTGGTTGGTTTAATAAATAGTAAATACCAAAAAAGAATTTGGCATGGGATTTTTTTGTGTGTCAAGAACCAAAGCCAATTCACAGGATTTTTGCAACTATAAACTAGGTAGTAATCTACAAGCTTTGCTTGCACAATTACTTACTTTGTTCTCCTCCCCTCATTTTGGGCAGTCATACAGCCCCATATCAAGGGGAACAGGCTGAGCCTGTCCTGGTTTTATCCCATTGCATTCAGTCTTGTTTTTCACCAGAAAAAATAAAGACTACAATTCCATTCATAGAAGGAGGGAAAACCAGGACTAGATCAGTCTGCTCCTTTTCATACGGTGCTAAAGGGTAACACTATCCAGTGCCATACAGTGAGCCTCCATTTGGGAAACATGGCATGAGCCTCCCTCCAAAGCACTAAAAAGGTGTTGCTCTTCATCAATGTAGACATCTCTCTCAACCCCAAAAGCCGGATGCATGGCTCTTGCAGAACCTCCACGCTTTGTTCATTAGCAGCTGGGCCTATGATGTAAATCCCGGCATCCCAATGAGTGTCATGCATCAAGTCATCGGCACTGTTACTGCTAACAGGAATTTCTACATCAGAATCATCTGGAGGAATTCTATCTGAATACCCAAACTTTGGCTCTGCTAGGTGATACAAAGGGACCTGAAGTCTTAGCTGTGCAAAACCAAGATTCTGTAATAAAGGCCACCTCATCAACCTAAACAAAACCCCATTTAAGAAGAGTTCTCCAGTACGAATGCCTTTGTCACGGCTCCAATGGGCCCCTTCTTATGGTAGAAATTCGGTTAAACAGGACATTACTATTTGGTTCACAGGAGGTCCTTATTAGAAAGATCTCTACTCTATGTGCATTAAAAAGATGGCACAGCTCTTCACCTCACTTCAGGGCGACCTCCCACCAAGCCGAAAGAGATGAAATCTGCCCCGGTGTTGTTCTTCTGTCCGTTGTACATCAGCATCCCTGCAATGCACACACAAATCACATGAGCAAGAGAAGAGAGGACAGCAAAGTAATCCTGAATCCTGCTCATGGCCAAAGCCTGGCAGCACAGTGTGGGCATCCATTCCTCTCTCTATACAGTTAGATATCACTATACAGCTACAGCTCTCTACACACAGTCTATATATTTTAAAGGGCAGCCACAGCAGTAGTAGTAGAAGTAGTAACGTAGCACAGCCACCTCTGCTAGCGAGTATCCTATCTTTTGTTTTCATGTCTTTAGTTCTTCTCTGGGCTGCACAATGACAGCTCTGTACTCATGTAAACTGTGCAGAATATGGGTCTATAGCTGCCCGTGGTACCTGTATGGATTAATGCCCCCTCCCCCTGTGCTACCACTGCAGAATGATGCTGGCCTATAGTCTGAAACCACCTGTCCTCATATTACCTCCATAGATTCAAGCTGTTCTACCAATGAATATGTTGAGATATACAACAACCATTAATTAAAGCCTACAATCTACTGTAAGGCCACTGGGTGGCACTATTCTTTTTCTTATTGCTTACCCTCTGTACTGGGTCTAAGTTGCTTTATGTTCACTTACTGCTCTTATTAATCTGTCACTGAGATGATACTCACACCCTGTCTTCAAGCTGCAACAAGACAAAAGCCCTATATACTAAAAGTTCCACTTTAGATTCCTGCTGTATCTTGTTCTTGAGTATGCTACAACAGGTCCACTAAGAGAATACACATATCCTTGCACTTCCTGCACACTCATCCTTCTGTTTTTTGGTACACCTGCCCCTGTATCACCTTCACATTTTCTCCCTCATAACTGATGTCCCAATGGTGACGGCTGCACAGTATGTACAACGCTCATAGAGAAGACAACCCTGTGTGTACCCAATGCAACCTGGTGCTGTATGTGTGTGTATACACTTGTGTACACACACATACAACAAGGGACTGTACACTCAACAAGGGGGAAGGTTTCCTTCCTGCCTGGCTTCACTAGCCTGAGCTTTTGTGCAGTGGTATGAACACACCTGCACTGATCCACACTGCTCGAGACATATGACGGTCGGCAACTTTTAACATGTATTTGTAGTCTATAGGAACATCCCAAGAGAACCATGAATGAAAAAAAGAGCTTTTTCTGTATAAGGATTTTTCATATGGATCTGTTGCAACAGAAAGTCAAAGTACAGCTGAAAGGATTCGGCATCTGCCTAGAGTCCTGGTCAGCAGGACAAATGCCAATTTCCTTTCAAAGTGTGGAACTGTGGCCTACTCTGAACCAAACAAGATGGATTCCTGCTACGTTCCAAGCCTCAGACCTGCTGACCTCCAAGCAACTGCCTGCCAAGAGTTTGTATGTGTGTATACAGAAGCCTATTGTTCCTGGTCATGATTACGTGCAAGATAACCTGCTTCTCAAGCCTCTCTCACCCACATACTATTCTACTGGCCTTGGACATTTGCAATAATGTATGAAACTGCATACCATCATCTTCTGCATTTCGTCTCTCACCATGGACCCTTTGTGTGCAAGATTCCTACCTCCTGATTTGCCGAGATGCCTTGCAGTATTCTCATGCCAACCAATCACCAAAACATGACAATGACTAATCAAAAGAATAATACAATATGCACAGAAGAATTTGCGCACCATTTTGTGCCTTTTCCCTTTCTTGCTGCCTCTGTGTGTTTCCCCCAGGCTGTTCTACTAATCTCGGGACAGAATAAGACTCCCATAGATACCTAAGGTTCTGTGCCCTCACATGGCTCGTCTCTGAATGGCTGGAGCTAGCGTTACCTAACCTAGCTGCCTCTTTTGGACTTTGTGCTGATCCAGAGACTGCCTCGGATCCCAGCTGCAACTGTCCACCTGGCAAGGCTAAGGTACCAGTCCTATGTTTTCACCTGGAGGGTGGTTATCAGTCAGACAGCTCTTTTTTGTACCTTTCCCAAGTGCAGAGCATGCCTGTGATCACTTGCTGCTAATCAGTGAGTTATTGCCACTAAGAATTGTATTGCAGCTACAATTTGCTACCTCGTATCTCTAATATATAGTCTGTGTATCTTTTATTTTTCTATTCAAATAAAACCTAATATATGTACAGACTTGGCTGTCTTTTGTGGCTCATGTGCCAGAAAGTCTCACCGAACCATGGGCAGGGAAGCAGCAGACTCCCCTAGACATAACAGAGAATACCTTATTTTGTTTTGCTGCTGATACTCCCTACAGAACCTTGCCTTTTCCTTCCTTATATTTTACTCTACCCGTTTCTGACCAGTTCTCCAAAACATTAATATGATTCTGACTTTTGTAAAACATCTAGAGCCCCCTTCCCTCCTTTGTGTCATCTACAAACATTTTCTAAGTGTGTTTCTTACTCTGTGATCCAAATTATGCAATCATAATAGAAAGATTACATCAAACTACAAACTTTATTCTTGAAAATGGTCTGTGTAGCATGAGAGTCCAAAACAAAGCACACACACTTGCAAGTATCAAAGGGTTGCGTATCGAGTGAGGTGAAGAAAGCCCATAGAAGACCATGTAGATAATTCTAAAGGACTTTATTAAGGTGTCTGATGGTCGTACCTACATGGGCCGTGTTTTGACAGCAGCCTTCATCAGGGGTGTAGGGACTGTGTGTTGACTCTGTTATTGTGGGATGTCAACTGTGGAACATGTGTATAGAGGAATGGGTACCGAACACTATGTAGATGAATAAACTTGCAACATGGGAACTACTGGTGGATTGGCGTTCACACAGTTTGACAAAGGCTGCTGCTGAAACATGGCCTGTGTAGGGTAGGCCCATCAAACGCCCTAATAAAGTCCTTTAGAATTATCTATATTGTCTTCTATGGGCTTTCTTCACCTCACTCTATACGCAACCCTGTGTGGCATGAGAGACATTTCCTTGAAAAGCCTGGACTGAGGCCAGAAAGAACAATGATAAAGAGCCGGAAGAAGCTGGGCTCATTAGCTGAAGGTTAAGCGGGAGACACACCAGGAAACAGCGCCACCCAGCAGGTTAGAAATAGCTTCTACCATCACTAAATCCGGCAGCCCAGCCCCTCTAGATCTGTTCTTGTTATTGCATTAGTAAGGTCGGCATATTTAGATTCCATTGTCCAAAGCAAATCATGATTGTATGCACAAAAGAGAGAGGCACAGCCCCCTGCATTTCCGAGCTCAAAATCGAGTGTTTCTCCTTCAAGAGCCAAATATGAAGCAGCAGGCAGCAAGAAAAAGAGACTTACCTGAGTACAGAAGTAGAGCTATAAGGGAGCACGTGAGGGAAAGAGGGGAAAGCAGGAATGTCAGAGAGAAGATGAGAGAAAACAGAAGAAGAATGAGCATGAGAAGAGATGATTAGCAAGAATGAGTTAAAGTCATGGATGAGGAAATGGGGGGAGAGTGGGGAGGGAGTTGTGGAAAGGGAAAGCCATGGATTAGGTGGGAGATAGGACAGCATGAATGTGGTACAAGTAAAATGGAAAAACAAGGATTGAAAGAGAAGGCAGACAGAACAGTTGGGGGGAGGGGAAGGCAGACAGGGGCAACAGAAAGCAAAAGAGTGGAAAGAGCAGGAGAGGAGCGATCACAGGAGATGCGAGAGAGGTGAAGAGAGAGGGAAGATCAGCATACAAATGGTACAAGGGACAGGGGAGAAGAGTTGGCAGGAAGCAGAAAGATGAGAAAAGAAAAAGACTGAGTAACAAGATTCAGGGTTTTCGACCCCCAAAGACATGAAATGAGCAAACCCAAATGAAAAACGCACAGCTTTTTTTGCCCGTTTCTGTTGGAGGGTTTTTGTAAAAATGAAACCATTTAAGCCTATAGCAAGTATTTCCACTGCTACAATATATGAATTTATGGGAACAATCTTGAACATATTCACATTTGGGGATGGATTTTCCCCAAGTGTCAATGTGTGCATGTCTTTTTTTAGCCCACACCTTTCCAGCTGATCTTCACAAGGTGCCCGTATTCCCTGTATCTGAAGATCGGCTCCTTATGTATGTACACTTGCAGGTGTTAAACAATTGTGCAAGGTCCATGTTAGGGGCCTGCGCATTTCTGAAAATGAAATGGGCCAACCACACTTCCACAGCACCTCTTAGTGCACAAAACTAGATGCACAATTTCAAGTGGATAAAATTTCACGTAGGAAGGTTGCAAGGTGCCTACATTTTTCAAAATGGACACTATCCTGGGCCTCTCATTTTCACTTTCTGATATCAAGTTTGCAAATAACAATTTGGACACAATATAATGTTCTTTCCTGACAGATTATAATTAAAAACAGAGCCGAGAACCAAGGGGCTTGACCTCCAATCCCAGAGAGTCATGCAAGAGTGTCTGGCTTTTAGGCTATCCATGCTGGCTTGGTTAACGTCCAAGTTCCTTCACAATATCAAACACATCTGTCTCTTGCCCTCCAGGAATGGAGTGAGATTCTTCTGGTTTGGAGAACCAAAGGGATACTGAAACCACAAAATACAACTGGTCTTACCATCAGCAGTATCTGGGCGGAATGTAATGCGAATTTCAAATGTCTTGTAGGCATCTTTGATGGTGGGCAATGTAAAATAAGACCGGGGACTGTCAGTGAAATATGGCATCACTCGTTCTGGAAGGGCAAAAAAAGGAAGAATTACTAGCCAGGCTCAAAACAGCTGGCACAGAAAAATATCAATTACTTGAAATCAGCTGTAAAATTGGTTTAAAGACCACAAATGTCTATCAAGTCAACATCCTTCCATCGTGCTCTTCCCTTCCCCAATCTCTGCAGAGACAAGCTCACCCCTTCCCCTTGCAAAACTAGTTCAGCAGCTACACTTTCCACCCCCATGCTCGGAAGATCCTCCCTGCCCTCGCTTACAAAGCTCCACCCCCATTCCATAACCACACCCTCATTAGACTTCCTAAAACGACCCCTGCTTCTTCTCTTCCCTTACTGGACCTCTTTACAGGCAGGAGTGGTGATCCATTTGCTTATGCCCTTGCCAGTAGCAAAATCTGACATGGTCTGAGCAATGACCCCTTTACTTTAATCCATATGATTCCTAAAGTTTCTCTAAAGGTACTATGCATGAGAAAATGGTGTAGAAAAGATACAAATGTTTTGTTTTCGTTTTTGGCTATTTGGAAATACTTATGGTGTGAGCCAAATATGTGCTAAGTTTGGCGCAAAGCTAACCAAAAAACTCCAACATTGCTGTGGGGATTCTTCTTGACACTTCTTTCTAGTTTGAGAGATGGCCAAGCTTACCTTGAACCTTCAGCATGGAGAAGGCTGTCACTTTGCCTTGTCTGTTGGCTGCTGTGCAGACGTAAGTCCCTGCGTCTTGCAGTCTGACCGATGGGATTGTCAGGATGTTTCCCTCCAGATAGGCCTCTCTTGGAAGGTCTCCTTCCAGCTGATATCAAACAGAAACCAGCATCTTCCCTTTTATTCCCATGAACTCTGACCTCTTTCTCATCACAATCACTGCCACCACTATCTGTGTCACTGTCATTACAAAAACTACAAAGGCCAAGCCAAGCCAAGCCACTTTTACTTACTACTACTGGATACTATTAACATGACCTCTATCCTAAGAGCAATCACCTGTACACGCCTCGTGTTTTTTTTACATTACCCTCAGCATGAATGTTACCAAGGTTGCCATTGCTATGATTTCTCTTTCTCCTGTCCTTATGGTCACCATCTTTCTTCCAATTCATCCTGCAAGACCAGTCCAGACAAGTGGGTTTTGCTCCTCTGCCAGCAGATGGTGGAGACAAAGAAAGATTAGACGTTTCCAATAACATTGGCACTGGTATAAGGACTGGTGCAGCTAGAGGCACCCTTTAGTATTTCTCTGTCTCCAGCACATGGTGGTTGCTGGACTGGTGCAGTGGCATTTGCAATTTCCCCTTTTGGTGCTCCAGGGCTCTCAGTCTGCTGTTTGCCCCAGTTGGGCTAATCCTTGGGGGCTGTTCCGAGGGGTGCCTTCCTATTTGAGCCCAGTTGGTTGGTGGCTCCTAGGGCGTAGCTGTGGCTGTCCCACTGGATTTGTGTTTCTAAGGTCCAGGCTTTCCATCAGCCTAGGCTGGTTGGTTGAGCCTGAGAAGAGTTCAGGTGAGGTCTGCCCTGGGAAGGCTACGGCTCAAGACTCTCTCCCTCTCCCTGAAAAAAAAGGAAGGTGCAATTGGCAGTGTCCACAGGAGGTAGGAGAGACACAGTGGCCTTCCCGGGTCTGAGGCCCTATGGGATCTTGCTGATGCTGAGGGGGAGAGCTGGTGATGGTTTTGCTCACCACAGGTTTCAGTACTGGGGGGAGGGGGGGAGGAAAACTGGGTTTGAGTTGCTGCAGCTGTTCTCAGTCTCCTGAGCCTGGTCTGCAATGTGCTCACATAATAAACAAACAAAGTGAGGTCTCTTTGGCGATGACACACGGCCGTGTTCCAGAGCCAAGGGTTTATCTTCAAAATTTAGGCTATGTCAGAGCATGCCAGGTTATAGCCACCACTGCCTGGCCTGTGGGGCAGGTTGGTGATAGTGGAGGGCTTGTGTACCAACTGTGCAGCAGATTTGGGGGTGGGAGGGGGTGAAGCCCTTGGCAAGGGGGAGTAAAGGAGTCTGTTCACCCTCGCTAGCATGCTGAGAACAGGGGAGCAGGTGATCCTGGTCCTCCCTGTGGTGTCAGAGATGGCGGGAAACACTGCCATCTTGGAAGACCATGGCAGTTCAGTTAGCCCACAGATTGACTTGCGTTCTGCCTTGGGAGGTATTTTCAGCCATCCATTGCTGGTTCTCAAATGAAAGAGCCAGGGAAGGGCCCTTCTGGGGTCCCCATCACTCATAGGGTCCCTGGGTCCTTTTCCCCAGACTGTTTTTGGTTTCTCCATCACTGCTCAAGCTCTGGTCCTGCTCGGGTCCCTCTGGGGCTACTCTAGAGGTGGCTCCCCTTGGTATCTTGCCAATGAAGCAGTCTCTCCTCTTCTGCAGAGAAGAGGCTTCATAGGAGGCTTTGCACAGTCAGATTCCATCTTTGGAGGGTGGGGATTAGGACACAAGCCCTGGCAGTCCTGGCTACAGAAGCAGTCTGGAAGAGGGTGAATGTTCTCCCATGTCGTGAGGTGTAGTCCTTCCTGATTACCCAGATTTCCTTGGTGCTTTGCATTGGGGATATAGTGATGGAGGAGAAGTCAGATTTGGACCCCATCCTACAGGAGTTGTGGAGGCCCTCTAAGGCTTTTCCGCTTCTGTAGGCATAATCCTAACAGAATGGTAGGCCCCAGACAGCCTTTTGTGGAGGGAGGGTAAAATGATGGGCAAGCTGTATGTCCTTTCCCAGGAGGATGCATTTCCAGAATGTGGATACCTTGGTGACAGTGGTCACTAGGTGCACTACTATCCCTGTGGAGGGTGGCACCACTTTCCAGGATCAGCAGGGCTGCAAGGCAGCTTGGTGGCTCAAGCGCTCTTGTACTGGAGTCTATGGTGGCCTTTCTGGCCAACTCAATGTATGATCTCATTCTTCTTTCAGACTTGTTGCTTAAGGTAGTTCTTCATCTGTAGCAGGTGTTCTCCATGGACAGCAGGAATAAATCCTCACGTATCTGTGACATCACCAGCGGAGTCCCACATAGGATTGCTCCCAAGCTTCTATAGAAGCTTTTGGGAGGCTCCACCATGCCTGCGCACCTGCCTTCCTGCCTGCCACAACGCCATCTTTATCAGTATGATAACAAAACTGTAGCAGAAGACAACTTCTCGGGGAGGTGGGAGGGTTGTGAGGACTTATTCCTACTGTCCATGGAGAACACCTGCTACAGGTGAGTAACTACCTTTTCTCCATGGATAAGCAGGAATGAGGTCCTCACATATAGGATTCCCAAGCTACAGGCTACCGAAAACTGAGAAGGCCGAGAAGCCCAACAGGGGCAAACTGAACAAAGAAATGGAGAAACAACTACAGTATATACAGCACTGTTAGTCCCCAAAGCGGAACTTATCTGATTCAGCTTCTTCACCATACAGTTTCCTTCACTATCAATCATGCTGTTTGGGGGGGGGGGGGGGGTTGTATTTTTTTTTGTAGCTTGGTGGATAGTAGGGCCATGTGGAGATGGAGTTGGATTCTAATCCTCAATCAGATGCCAGAGTACAAATTGGCCGAAGTTGCTGTCATGTCGGGAATCCCCATCCAGATGGTAGTGAGATGTGAATGTGTGGACAGAAGACCACATTGCAGCCTTGCAGTTCTCTTCCATGGAGACCAAGCACAAGTTGGTCATGAACCCCGCCATGACTCTGACATTGTGAGCCTGAGATGACCATCAAGGCTCAGGCCAGCCTGGATATAAACGAAAGAGATGCAGGCTGCCAGCCAAATTGAAAGAGTGCGTTTGCAAATGGCAGCCCCTAGTTTGCTGGCATCAAAAGAGACAAACAGTTGGATGGACTTTCGATGACCTTCATCTGCTCTAGGTAGAAAGCCAAGGCTCCTTTGCAGTCCAGCATTTGCAGTACCGCTTCTCCTCTTTGGACGTGAGGCTTCAGAAAGAAAGTCAGCAGAATGATTGATCGATTAAGATTGAAAACAGATACCACCTTTGGGAGGAATCGAGGATGAGTGCGCGGGATCACTCAATTATGATGGAACCGGGTGTACGGTGGATGAGCTGCTAGAGCCTGGAGCTCACTAACATGGCATTCTTAGATAACTGCCACCAGGAACCACACCTTCAAAAAGATATAAACAGGAAGGAGTTGGTGAGAGGGTGGCTACTAAAATAGTTAGTGGTCGTCGTTATAAATCATATGGGGACAGACTTAAAGATCTTAATATGTATACATTAGAGGAAAGGCAGGATAGAGGAGATATGATAGAGATGTTTAAATACCTCCATGGCATAAATGCACAAGAGGAGAGTCTTTTAATTGAAAACAAGCTCTGCTATGAAGGGGACATAGGATGAGGGTGAAAGGGAATAGACTCAGGAGTAATATGTGGAAATATTTCTTTATGGAAAGAGTGGTAGATGCGTAGAATAGTCTCCCAATGGAGGTAGTAGAGACAAGGACAGTATCTGAATTCAAGAAAGCATGGGACAAACACAGAGAATCTCTAAATAAAAAAAGGGGACTATTGTAGTTGATATGGCAGGGTCTCTTTCTGTTGTCATGTTTCTATGTTTCTAGGAATAAGATCTTCCAGGCCAAGAACATCAAATAGCAGGAATCAAGTGGCTCAAAGGGAGTTAACATGAGCTGCGCCAGAACCACATTGAGGTGCTAATCCACCGCTGGTAGCATGAAGAGAGGCTTTAAGAGAAGCAAGTCTCACATGAAGTGAACCACTAAAGGCTGAGTCAATATGGATTTTCCCTACAAGCTGCAATGGAAAGCCCCAATCATGCTGAGGTGGACACTGATAGAGTTGGACGAGACTTGACTCTGAGAGGTGTAGAGGTACTTGAGTAGTCTGTTGATGGAGCAATTAAAGGGATCAAGTGCCTGCCCTATGCACCAGGCAGCAAATCATTTCCATTTGAAAGCATCCCTGCTGCAAATATGAACGGCGATATATCAAGCTCAATGAACATGAACAAAAGACCTTCACATCAAGGCCCTCCTAGAGGCCAACAGAACATCTATTACTCTGTCGGGCAGGTTAATCTCGACAGACTAGCTTCTCAACATCCACGCAGTGAGGGCCAAGGACCTGACATTGTGATGGAGCATCCTCCCGTCCTCCTGTGAGATACGATCTGGGGCAGAGTCCAACTGCAGAAGTTCCCAATGGGAGAGTTGAAGCAGAAGGGAGAACCACAGCTGTCTGGGCCAATACGACTCAATGAGGATCCTCGTACCCCTGTCTGTCTGGAGTTTCAGCAGGAGCTTTGCTATGAGAGGTATGGGAGGATACGAGTACAGCAGGCCCCTCCCCCAGTGCAAGAGGAAAGTATCCAGTGCCAGCCTTCTGTGTGAGGCGACCCTGGAGCAGAACTTCCACTTGGATGTTGTGCTGAATTGTGAATAGGGGGTACCTCACTTCCGAAAGCTACAAGCCGTGAAATCCCTGTCCAGAGTCCACTCATGTGGATGGAGGACACAGCTCAGCTGGTTCGCAAGAACATTCTGCTTCATGAGTGATGGCAAACTTCTACAACCAGACTGTTTCCCAGTACAGGAGGTACAAACTCGTGCCCCCCTGCTTGTTTATGTAATACATCATGACCTGATTTTCGGTCTGAATCAGCACAATCTGGTTGGCTAGGCGATTCTGGAAAGCCCTGAGGGCATTTGCTATGGCTCATAATTCCAAGAAATTGAGCTGGTGCAGGCTCTGCTGTTCAGACTAGATGCCCTGAGTGTGGAGGCCATCCAGATGTGCTCCCCAACCTAGCTTGGATGCGTCTGTTGTCACTGTCTTCTGGGGTGGTGCCTTCTGAAAAGGGAGACCCTTGAGCAGGTTCTGATGATTCAACCACCAGTGCAGGGACTGGACAAAGGGTACGGTGACCACCGCCCGGTCCCAAAGGCAGCCAATGGCCTGTTTCCACTGAGTATGCAGTGTCCATTGAGCTTGTCTCATCAACAGACAAGCCATGGGAGTGACATGCACCGTGGAGACCATGTGGCTGACCACGGTCAGCATCCCACGAGCCATTGTCTGATGACTCTGCTGGGTATTGTGGACAAAAGCCATCAATCTTTGAAGTTGGTCCAGTGGGAGAAAGGCCTTTGCTTGTGTCATGTCGAGGAGAGCCCCTATGAATGCCAGTTGTTGGGTGGGCTGAAGGTGGGACTTTGGGTAATTGACTACGAAACCCAACAGCTCTAGTATCTGGATGGTCAACTGTGTTGATTGCTGGACTCCGTCTGGAGTGGAACTTTTGATGAGCCAGTCATCCAGATAAGAAAAGACAAAAACTCCTAGTGTCCGAGATAGGCCACCACCACTGCGAGGCATTTTGTGAAGACTCAGGGCGCCGAGGCCAGTCTGAAGGGCAATACTCGGTACTGATAGTGTCCTCTCAGGATGAATCTGAGATATTTCCTTTGGGTGGGATGAATCAGTATGTGGGTATACGCATCCTTTAGATCCAGGGAGCATAGCCAATCATCTTTTTGAAGATAAGGAAGCAGGGTATCTAGAGCTATCATCTTGAACGTTTCTCACACCAGAAAGGTGTTGAGGTTGCTGAGGTCCAGGATGGGCCAAAAATCCACTGTCTTTTTGGGGACCAGAAAATACCTGGAGTAAAACCCATGCCCGATCTGCTCATGGGGTATAGGCTCAATGGCAAGATTGGCCAGAAGGGTGGAGAGTTCTTTCTGAAGTAGCTCTAAATAATGAGGGTTGAGAGGATACACCCTTGATGGGACGAGTGTGCAAGGAGGCAGCAGCTCTGCAAGGTGCAACATGTAACCATTTTGGACTATCTGTAGCATGCACAAGTCCAAAACTATAAAGGGCCACCTGTGGGCAAAAATATTGAACCCCAACTGGAGGGTTCCCCTCTGTGGTCACCAGCAGATTGGCTATGCTCCAGAGGAAGCAGTCAAAGCCCCACACTCACCTTGGATTGTGGGACAGGCTGAGCCTTCTGAGGATTCTCTTGACGTTGCAGGCGATAAGCCTGTCTTTGTTGAGAGGGTTGAGAACCAGGAAAATACTTGCACTTATGGGGGGAGTAGGCCTTCTTCTGGCCTCCATCTTGATACCTCCTGAGATAAGCAGTGGGATCAGACATGTGTCTTGAGAGCCTGGTGAAGGTAATGTGCTGCTTCTCTATGATGCCAGTTTTCCTCCACCTGCTCTCCAAAGAGATTCTCTCCCTGGCATGGCACGGCACATACGCAAGCTTATTTTTCACCGATTGTTCCAGGTTGGAAGACTGAAGCCAGGCGAGCCTGTGGGCTCCAATACCTACTAATGCCGCTCTGAAGACTGTCTCAAAGGCGTTGTACGTTGCCCTAACAAGGAACTTTGAGCAGTCTTTGCCATGGCCCACCAGGGTATGATAATGTTCCAGTTCTCTGGGGAGAGGAACAGACACAAGTTGGTGAGATCATACATGATGTCCTTCAGGAATATGCTCATGTAGAGCTGGTAAGAATGAACTGTAGCTGCAAACATTGAGCTCTGGAAACATCTCCTCCTGTACGAGTCCAATATCTGAGCCTCCCTATCCATAGGCATCAAGGAAGGTGTCTTGGTGCTCTTAATCCTTTTCAGGGCAGACTCCACTGCCAGTTCACAGTAATCCAGCCATCAGAGTCAGACTCTGAAAGGAAGTTGAGGAACCTCTGAGACTCTGCCCGAAGCGCCTTCTGGCTTTGAGGGGTGTGGGAGCATTGACAGGATTGATGATGCATCGACTGCTTCTGGGGTTTCGTCGGGACACTGGAGCCCGATACACTGAAAAGAGAGATGGCCCCACTGGGAACCAGCATTGGATTTCTTTGATGCCCCAATGTCAATGCCTCTGCAGGCAGAATGTGGATCTCAAAGATGGTTTGCACAATGTTCAATGATGATGCCCTGGGTACTGAAGCACCAGCCAGATGTTTCTCCAGCATCAATGTGATACTGGCCTTGAGTACCTGAAGGTGTTACTCCATGGCTGCCGATTCTGAAGGCCTTGGGGCCTGAGCAGTTTTGACCAATGTCTCCAGGATCCCTGCAGGGGTAATAGGCATGGCCTTGGTTGTAGGGAGATGATTGATGCTCCTCCAAAACTCTGGAGGTCGATTTCTCTCTCCGAGGCACCTTGGTGAGCCATTTGTGGCCACTGCTCTTGGCATCATGTCGGGAAGGGCTCTGATGCCGATGTACATGGGACTTAGTCCAGTGAATAGTCCCCCTTTGATCTTTATCTTTATTCAGCTTTTAATATACTGCCCACAGATGAGCATCAGAGCAGTTTACAATAAAACGCCAAATACTACTAGGAAAGGAAACAGAACGCTAGTAAAATAGACAGGAAAGGGATAGTTTAAGAGAAGAAAACACAAGGGGAGAGACCTGAAGCAGAGGAGGGATAGGAACCTTACTGAGACGGGTAAGCAGAGAGAGAGGGCAGGGGAGCAAGGTCAGAAGCTAGGTGGAAAAGGTGGGTCCTTCTGTCTTACTTTAAAGTTGGTGGAAACTGACCAATGGCCAATGTTCTGGGGCACTATGAACACTTGGTTCTGATTGAGCCTGGGAACCTCTCTATGTTGATACATCTTCAGTGGATCATAGGGAAGCAATCGAGACTGGTGCCAAAGATGCTAAATTAGACCTCTGGTCAGAATGATTCTCTGCTTCTCTCGACCCTTCAGGCCTCTCCTTGTCATCTGTAAGCACAAATTGCAAGAGGAGGGCTAGTGACTGGAACCCAGACACCGGAGGCACCAATCATGCTTGTCGGTGACCGAGATAGTCCTAGCACATTTGGTGCATTTCTTAAGCTGGTGGCCAGTTTCTGGGACATATCTGGAAGATGGCCGTGGTTAAATCAAACGGCTCGATGGTGGCCAGAGGCCCAGCTAGGCCATGGGAAAAATGACGAGAAAATAAAAGTTACCGAAAAAGCACCATAAGCAAAGGTAGAACCATGATCGACGCTGCTGCTGGCAGGCAGAAAAGTCGAAACAAGCTCAAAAAAGGAGAAAAACAAAATGTTTGCCAGCGGACGACTGATTCATGTCTGTGGGAAGCCGCAGAAAACAAAGACTGGAAAAGATGGCGCCATGGCAAGCTGGAAGACATGCGCAGTGGAGCCTCCCAAAAGCTTCCAATAGAAGCTGGGGAGTGTTCCCGAGCGGGGCTCTGTCGGTGACATCACCCATACATGAGAACTACATTCCTGCTTGTCCACGGATAAAAAAAAAGGTAGTAAACACAGTGAATTGCTTGCACAATTGTAAAAACCCCTTCATTAATCAGGGAGGACAGTGATTAGAAATGCAAGTGTTGGCTAAATGCCTTGTAAGATTGCTCTGTATCTTCTAGGTCCCTCTCTTCAAATTCGTCTGTGCTCCTAGTATATCAGTCCTTGATTTTACCCTGATTGGGCGTCACACAACCAGAAAGATTAAATGACTCCCTAATGACAGCAATCTTATCCCTAAAAACTTAGTAACCACATTAGGCTCAAGCTCTTGAATCACATCCCCTTGATTAACATTCACCTGTATTAGCCCCAGAAGGGTCTGAAATAAAGCTCTAGGCTTATTTGAGGAAGCTTTGATAAAGATCCTTTTTAGTGTGTTAACGGATGAGTGATACAATTTTAGCTTTCAACAACTTCTCCTCCAAAGAAATGGACTTCTGCCATTTTATTTCCTTTTGTCTGTCTTTATGTACAAGAGATTTAACTTCGCTATATACCGGGGGGAGGGATTCACCAAGAGTAACACAGTACAGCTTCAGAGGCACCAATGAATTAGTGCCAGCATTTAGCTCAGAGTTCCAACAGCTCACTGTTCGCAAGGTGATTTATTAGCCCGTCTTAATGGTGGCAAGAGAGAGCTACAAGCATTAGGGATTCAATTTCTGTGGCATTTATTTGTATTTAGTTCACACCTTTCCAGTAGCTCAAGGTGAGCTACATTCAGGTAGGCTATTTTCCCAGTCCCCGGAGGGCTTACAATCTAAGTTTGCACTTCAGGGGATGGAGGGTTAAGTGATTTGCCCACGGCTGCAATGAATGTCAGTGGGATTTGAACCCTGATTTCACTGTTCTAATCACTAGATTACTCCTCTACTCACTGCCAGGCCCAGAGTAGGTTACTACATGTTCAAACTTAGCACGTTTTTGGGATGAACAGTGTAAATCTATGAACTATCTAAAAAAAAAAACATTGTGCAGAATGAGTGTTATTCAATCGAGATTATTATTCCATCTGTTTTATGATTCAAATTTAAGATTTTTATTGCTTTTAAATTTAAGTAATACTAGCTAGAACTTTTCTGCCAGACTTAAAAGAGAGTCATTTCATGAAGTCCCATGGAGTTTGCACGCATGAGTAGCACATATTATTTGAGGCCTTTTTTATAAAGTGAAGTACATGTGTAATTTACTTGGTAAAACAGAGGTGTAAATGGTACGATACGCACAGCTAATCTAGGCCCAAGCACTTCCAGCAACCTTACGGCAGATCTGTGCTCTGCACACGCTCCCCCCCCCCGTGCAAGTCCATACTGAAAGCACATATGATCGATCTTGTGTGTGTACTTACAGAATAGTGACCACCTAAAGCACGCGTGTACATGCCCACTCACGTATGGAAGTCCTTGAAAACAATGACTTATGTGCATCAATGGTTCACATCTTTACACAACTCCTTTATAAAATCAAATTATAGAAATAAGATAGAGATCACAGTTCTGTCTATTTTCGTGCAGATGCTAATTATGTTTGTTTGCCAAGGCTATCTGTAATTTTTACTGCCTTCTTGAGCTGTTTATTACTTATACCTTTAAGCTGCTGTAAGCTGCTCTGGACAGATTAGGTATAAGTGTAAGGCGGCAAAGCACATTTGCTTTAATCCTCGTTGTACAATCTCAGTTACTGTTCAATGCTCAGGCTGTGTTTTATCTTGCTCAGGGCATCTGAACCTCACACAATAAAAGCAGATATGAACACTTCAATGGTACCTTGGTCCAGGTGATCTCAGGGACAGGAAAGCCAGAGGCCAGACATGGGAGGACTACGGATGAGCCTGTTGTGATTTCCTTGACCTCTGGCTGGGCTGCGATCTGAGGAATAGCTGCACAGACAGAAAACACTCAATGAGGACTGACAACTGTCAATTCTGCACCCATGGGTGCACTTACGGTGCCAACAAATGACTCTTCTTGATGTGATTTTCCATAGTGGTGCAGAAATTATTGGTTCTCCTCAGTCAATGTGATGTAATATCTCAGACACTTATGAGCAGGGCCGGCACAAGGAGAAGAGGTGCTCTCGGCAAAGGTCATCCCTTGCGCCCTTCCAGCCACTCCTCATTGCCATCGCTATTGCCTCTAACTGGGACCAATGGATTGAAACAGCCCCATGGCGCTTATCGAAAATCTTTGGGCCATAGGGCTGTCTGCTTCCATCACCCTCCGATGGCCGACTTCCTGTTTACATGGGGGCAGAAGCAGACAGTCCCATGGCACCAAAGTTTGCAGGTAGGTGCTTCAGGGTTGTTTAAAATCCATTGCCATAGGTCCCAGTAAGGGGCAACAGCAGTCACAATGGGTGCTCTAGGTGGCTGTCTAGTTCAACTAATGATAGCACCGGCCCTCCTTATGAGTCATTTATCAGCCCTTCATAGAACTGAAGCCACTTTCCCATCCATCAGGGCTTGTATGGTGAAATTAGACCTTACCTGTTAATTTTCTTTCCTTGAATCCCTCCAGTCCAGTCCACTGGTTTTGATGATTTCACTCTACAAGACATCTGTGCAGATCTGGTCATACCAGTATTTCGATTAACCAAGCAGACTCCTAAACCGCAACAAATCACTTATGAACTTAAACAACTATTCATAATAAAAAATGCCAGACAAGGCGAGGTACTGCTCCCAAGAAACAGGAAGAACACTTCTCTCTGAATTTGAAGAATGGCTCCCTACCCCCCAACAGCACCAGGGAGCACTATCACCAAAACTGGACCGGTGCGACTGCGCATTTCAAACTCTTACACGTCTGGGCTCACTAAACAACACTGACAGATGTTCTGGACTGGACTGGAGGGAATCAAGGAAAGAAAATTAGCAGGTAAGTTCTAATTTCACCTTCCTAATTGTCCCTCCAGTCAAGTCCAGACACATGGGTTGTGCCAGAACAGTATTCAACTACAGGCGAGCCAACCTTCAACACTCGCACCCCAAACATGTATCAGCTTGTGCCTGAATATCCAGATGGTAATGCCATATAAAGAGATTTATCAAAGAATAAAAGCAGGAATTACCCCTCATTCAAAACAAATTGTTTTGTCGGAAATGCCATCCAGGAGGAAAGGGAACTTCTCTTCCAAAGACAGCTAGTCCTTTTTAATCAGATAAATTTAGTACTTAGCTCATAAGAAGAAGCGCCGCTCGTGAGAACCAACAACTGAACTCTATTCAGGAAATTCCATGATTTGCCAATTTAGGCTTGTCATATGTTCCCACAAAACCATATGACCCTTTTGAGATTTGTGTGGCCTATTATTGTTTATTTTTCAGATAAGGGTGCTTCAGCAGATTAAACTTATTCATCTGTATTATGGAATCCATCTTGCTGGCTCCTTCCTGAAGAAGTTGACCCTATTCTTCTTACTTATCAAAATCTTAGATTATGGGGTTGGAGTCCCTGGAACAACATCAACAGCGACCATATCGCAATCTATCAAGAGTAGACATCATTGCGTTAAAACAGTTAGTCGGTGCTTCTAATATAGTTATCAGAAAAGCTGATAAAGGGGGAGCTGTGGTAATTCAATCCTGGCAGTCTTACGATGCTGCGTTAATGATCCAATTATCTGATTCTAAATATCATCAATTATTGGATCATGATCCCACGGATTTTTTAAAAACAGCAATTAGTCACAGGGTCACTTTAGCCTTACAGCAAAGGTTGGATTACAAAACAAGAAAGGGATTATTTATGTCATCCCACACCAAAAATACCTGTTATTTACACTGTTCCCAAGATTCACAAATCCCTTTCGAATCCGCCGGGACGCCCTATTGTGTCATGCAAGGGATCCAATTTAGAACCATTGTCAAGTTTTGTGATTGTTTTCTTCAACCGGTTGCTGCCACTGTTAGATCTCATTTTCTCATATTTTGGTGGCATTCACAGATTTCAAAAGTTGCACATATATGGTTACACTTGATGTTCAGGCGCTTTACACCAATACTGATCAGAAAGAAATATTGCAATGTTTGACAACATTTCCTTTACTTCTGTCGTCTCAACTTCACAGATCATTAATTTTGGATTTGTTGGAGTTGGTTTGGTTTAACAATTATTTTTTGTATCATGGGAATTTTTATTTACAATGTTTTGGCATTGCCATGGGCGTAACAGTGGTGCCCTCTTTGGCAATAATTTATATGGCCAATTTTGAGGAGGAATATATTTACACTTCCATGTGGTTTTCACACATTCCCTTTTGGATAAGGTTTTTAGATTTTTTTTTTCTGTGGACGGATCCAAATCATCTCTTCACCAATTTATTCAATGGCTCAATACTGTAAAATTTAACAACCAATTCACAGCCAACATAGCAATGGAGTCCATTGAATTTCTTGATTATTGGTTCATTTGATATCCAAAGGATTCATGACATCTTTATACCGAAACCAGCTCAATGGAATACTCTCTTAGCTTATGAAAGTTTTCATCCCAATCCTTTGAAGAAAGACCTTTCTTATGGGTAGTTTTTATGTTTAAGGAGAATCTGTTCGACATTATCTGTGTTTCACATTCATGTCCAGGAACTGTGCCATTCGATTGGCAGACCAGGGATATCCCTCTGGAGTCATTCGACGTGCTTACAAGAAGGCAAAGTATACCCATAGGGAATGGTTGTTGGATCCTTCATTAAATACAACTACCCGACAACTTGATAGGAGAGTGGGTGATTTGTCCTATATGCAACGAATTCTGCAAATTACCCGCCTTTTACATCAACATTGGCACATTTTAGGTTTACATGATTGTTTTAAAAAAACACTTACGTTGGCTTTTTTTAGGGGATCTAACCTGCATGACAAATTAGTTCACTCGGCGTCGGCGATTGATCGTTCCCCTACATCTCATTCATTCTCTTGTCAGTATTGTGACCTGGCAGTATCAGGAGATTCATTACATGATCCCTGATTGAAATGGGACATAAAATCATGCTGGCATACTACTGTTTATCTACATTTGTAGTATAATCTCATCATATGTCCCTGTCAATTATATTATATTGGAAGAACAATCAAGACGATTAAAATCAGGTTAGCGGAACATGCTTCTAGACTTCGTACTGAGACACAATTGACTCCTATGGTAGAACATTGCATTCATTTGGGTCATTCTATTGAACAACTTCGATGGAGGGTTATCGATCATATTCCAGAGGACCCTCATGGAGGCAATCGTACTTACCATTTGAAGAAAAAAAAAATTTTGGATTTTTAAGTTACAAACTGTTATCCCCTAGGGTTTAAATCTGGAACTTGATTGGTTTAGTTTGATCTGATTTCTGTCATTATTAAGTTCTGATTGGTGGAGGGCATTTTCCTTCAAGGTGGAACTTCCCTTTTCACTGTTTGGTGGGTACTAGCTCTGTCAGTACTTACGTCAGATGCCATTTTAAACATAAAAGTGGTGGGAAATCGCCCTTTTTGTATAAGCGCTGGATTTTCACTTTCAGAAATTCTGAAGAAAAAAACCTGAAGCAGAGCCTTGTATAGGCTCGAAACGTGGCACGTTGTGGGACTTCCTGAACAGAGTTCAGTTGTTGGTTCTCACGAGCGGTGCTTCTTCTTATGAGCTAAGTATTAAATTTATCTGATTAAAAAGGACTAGCTGTCTTTGGAAGAGAAGTTCCCTTTCCTCCTGGATGGCATTTCTGACAAAAAAAATTTGTTTTGAATGAGGCATAATTCCTGCTTTTGTTCTTTGGTGAATCTCTTTATATGCCATTTGGGTTTGGCCACCAAATTGGCTTTTTTTTGTTATAGTATAAAGCACAGTTACTTACCTGTAACAGGTGATCTCTGGGAACAGCAGGAATTAGTCCTCACATATGGGTACGTCGGTACCGACGGAGCCTGCGCGGGAAAGCTCCCCAGCTTCCCAGAAAGAAAGCTTTTGGGAGCCTCCCACAGCGCCTGCGCGCTGCCTTCCCGCCTTTCCTAACCAACTCTCCTCAGTTCAAGTTTAAAGCTGAGATAATAGAGAGAGAGAGGAAAGGAAAGATAGAGAGAAAGATACAACTCCTAGGGGAGGTGGGAGGGTTGTGAGGACTAATTCCTGCTGTTCCCAGAGATCACCTGTTACAGGTAAGTAACTGTGCTATCTCCAGGAACAAGCAGGAATGAGTCCTCACATATGGGGACTCCCTAGCTAAGATGCCTGGGAGATCCCCAAGGGTATGAGACCCTGAAAGGTTCCTTGTCTTCCTATGGATCTCAGGCATCCATTAAGGGACGGAGGGCAGGAGTTGTTTAAGAATGGAACAGGTGTCTGAGGACAGCCTGACCAAACAAGGCATCCTGGCGGGAGTCCTTGTCCAAACAGTAATGGGCTGTGAAGGTATGAACTGAGTCCCAGGTGGCTGCTCGACAGATCTGGTCGATGGACACAGAATGAAGATGAGCCATAGAGGCGGCCATGGCCCTCATATTGTGAGCTGTGACATGGCCCTCCAGAGAAAGGTTCTTACTCTGGTAAGCAAAAGAAATACACTGAGCAATCCAATTGGACAGTGTTCTCTTAGAGACTGGAAGTCCTAAATGAGAAGGATCAAAAGCAACAAAAAGCTGGGAAGACTTTCTATGTTGCTATGTCCTGTGTAAGTAAAAAGCAAGAGCTCTTTTACAATCTAGAGTATGAAGGTTCCTCTCTGCACTGGATGCATGAGGAGCTGGAAAAAAGACAGGTAAATACCTCTTGATTAAGATGAAAAGGTGAGACCACTTTAGGCATAAAGTGAGGATTTGTCCTAAGGACTACTTTATCATGATGGAACCTTGTATAAGGTGGATTAGCCACTAGGGCCTGCAGTTCACTGATGCGGTGAGCAGAAGTGACTGCAATAAGGAAAATAACCTTCCAGGAAAGAAATTTCAAGGAGGTAGTGGCTAAGGGCTCAAAAGGTGGCTTCATAAGCTGACCAAGAACCAAGTTTAAGTCCCATGCCACCGGAGGAGGTCGAATGGGAGGTTTTGTTAAAGTTAGGCCTCTCATGAATCTTGCAATAAGAGGATGAGAGGAGATAGGTTGTCCATTGAGAGGCTTAAGGGATGCTGCAATGGCACTCAAATGGACCCTTACTGAATTCGTTTTAAGGCCTGCATTGGAGAGATGCAGGAGATATTCCAATAGAGAATTCAAGGAAGTGCCAGAGGGTCAAGACCCTTTTGAGCACACCAAATGGAAAATCTTTTCCACTTAAAAGCATAGGAACGCCTAGTGGAAGGTTTTCTGGAAGCATGGAGGATATCCTTCACTTGCTGAGAAAGATTGAAGTCTTGAAGGTCTAGGCCTTCAGTAACCAAGCCCTGAGGTGAAGGGACTTGGGATTTGGATGCCACAAAGTCCCTTCCTCCTGGGACAGAAGGTCTGGCGCAGCTCCCAAGTCCAGGGAGGGGGCTTGGGAGAGATGCAGAAGTAGAGGGTACCACACTTGGCGTGGCCAGCATGGAGCTATGAGGATCATAGATCCTTGATCCCTCTGGAGTTTGAACAGAGTCTTGGGAATCAAAGGAATGGGTGGAAAGGCATACAGGAAGCCCTGACCCCAATGAAGGAGGAAGGCATCCTTGGCCTGAACTCCCTGACACGGAATTCTGGAACAGAACCGGGGAAGTTTGGCATTCCACGGACTTGCAAAGAGGTCTATGTCCGGGGTTCCCCATTCCTGGAAGATTCTGAGTACCTGATCCATGTGCAGGGACCATTCGTGTGGAAGCAGAACTCGACTGAGTCTGTCTGCCCAAGAGTTTTGGATTCCTGGGAGGTATACTGCCAGGAGATGGATTTGATGCTCTCTGGCGAAGGCCCATAATCTTAGAGCTTCGTTGCAAAGCAACAGAGAGCCAGTTCCTCCTTGCTTGTTTATGTAAAACATGGCTACTTGATTGTCCGTATGAATGAGGACTGTCTTGTAGCTGAGGAGGGTATGAAAGACCTTGAGAGCTAGGAACACTGCTCGAAGTTCCAAGTGGTTGATATGAAGAGAGGTCTCCTGTGGGGACCAAATGCCTTGGGTGGAGAGGTCTTGTAGATGAGCTCCCCAACCTGTTTGGGAGGCATCTGTTGTGAGGGTTGCCTTGGGCAACAAAGGTTGGAAGGGGGACCCCAGCAACAGATTTTGAGTGGACATCCACCATTGGAGAGACCAAAAGAGACGTTTGGAGGTTGCTATTTGGTCTGAGAGAGCTCCTGAAGCTTGAGTGCACTGGGTGGACAAAGTCCATTGAGCTGCTCTCATGTGTAGGCGAGCATAGGGTACCACATGTACTGTGGAAGCCATATGGCCTAGCAGCTGTAGCATCTCCCTGGCAGTTAAATGGCTCTTTGACTGAATCTGGGAGGCTAACTGCACTAGACGTTGACAACGGGCCTGAGGAAGGTAGGCCCTTGCAGAAGTGGTGTCCAACCAGGCCCCTATGAATTCCAGGGACTGAGTAGGGGTGAGCTGGGACTTTGGGAGGTTTACCACAAGTCCAAGGTATTGCAGAATGCACCTGGTGCGGTTCAGGGAGATCTGAGCCTCTGACTGGGTTGGAGCTCGGATGAGCCAGTCGTCCAGGTATGGGAAGACAAATATTCCCAGAGTGCGTAGAAATGCAGCAACTATTGCCATGCATTTGGTGAACACTCTTGGAGCAGAGGCTAGACCGAAAGGAAGCACTCTGTATTGGTAATGTTTTCCCTGGAACAGAAAACATAGGAATTTTCTGTGAGATGGATGGATGAGGACATGAGTGTACGCATCCTTGAGATCTAGAGAACAAAGCCAATCCTGACTTTGCAGGTATGGAAGGAGAGTGCCTAGAGAAAGCATCTTGAACTTCTCCTTGCATAGGAATTTGTTCAATTCTCTGAGATCTAGAATGGGTCTGTATCCCCCTGTTTTCTTTGGAATGAGAAAATAGGGGGAGTAAAACCCTGACCCCTGTTGAAGAAGAGGAACTTCTTCTATGGCCCCCTGGGCCAGAAGGGTAGTCACCTCCTGATCCAGAAGGTCGAGGAGAGATGTGGGAGAATTGAAGTGTCTCACCATGGTGTAGGGAGGAAGGTCTGAGAAATGAAGTTTGTAGCCCTCTCTTATGATGGAGAGGGTCCACTGCTCTGATGTGATTTGCTCCCATCTGGGAGCAAAATGAGCTAACCTTCCTGGAATGGTGAGAGGTTCTGGCTGTTGTAGAGCCAGAAAGGTTAAGTTCTCTAGTATCAAGTCAAAAACCCTGAGGGGGTTGGGACTGCTGGGTTGTAGCAGCCCCTGCAGGTTTAGGCCTGGCCTGTTTAGGTTGCTGACGCTTAGTGACAAAGCGACCTGTAGAAGATTGTTGGCCAGAAGTGGAAGGAAATCTGCTCCTTTTGTAAAAAGGCTTTTTGAAAGGTTTTTTCTTGGCTGGAATGGAGGTTGACTTGGAAAGTCTATCCAGAGCAGAATTTTCTGCATCCATTTGAGTGGCTTTTATTTGCCACTCTTTGCCAAAGAGATTTTCACCCGTACAGGGCAGATTTCCTAAGCCATCCTGAACCCAGGGTTCTAGATCAGAAGCCTGGAGCCAAGCAATTCTGCGAGCAGCTATGGCAATGCCTGAGGCTCTGCTGGCACCTTCAAAGGAGTCAAAGGTTGCCCTGTTGGAGAACTTTGAAATGTCTTGAGTATGCTTAAGCCAAAGGAGGAACTCATCCCTTCTATCCTCTGGAATAAAAGGGAGAAAGTTGTGCAGCTTTTGTGCAACTTCCTTTAGAAACATACCCATATAAAGGCTATATGAGTTGATTCTGGCAATAAGCATGCTGGCTTGGAAGATTTTCCTACCAAAAGCATCCAAGGTCCTGCATTCTCTTCCTGGAGGAGCAGAAGAGTGTCTTTTGGTACTCTTTATCCTCTTCATAGCTGACTGCACCACAATGGAGTGGTGAGGAAGCTGAGTTTTTTGAAATCCAGGAGAAGGAGGGACACGGTACATAGTGTCCAATCTACGAGAATGAGGAGAAAGGGTGAGAGGAGTCTCCCATAAGTCAATCATATGTTCATGAAGAATTTCATGAATTGGCAAGGTGACTGCCTCTCTGGGAGCCTTAGAGTATCCTAAAATATCTAATTTTTTTGCTCTAGGCTCTGCTTCAGAGGTTACTGAAATAGAGAGTCCTTTAGCCACTTCTATTATGAAGTCTTGAAAGGACAAATCCTCTGGAGGAGACATTCTCCTTTTTGGAGAAGTAGGCTCCTCAGGAAGGGTAATGGATACTTCAGGAGACTCATCTGAGGAATCAGAATCATCAGAGGAATCGAAGTATCGTCTGTCCCCTTCCAATGATCGATACGCGTATCGATCGGTACCGACATCGGGCGTCCCCGGTACCGGATCGGTACCGAGAAATAGCCCTGGACAAGGAACCTGAGTCGGAATCCTGACCGATGTCGATGCAGTCGGTACCGGTGTTGGTACCGGTACCGGCGCCGGTACCGACAACGGAACTCGTTGCGGTACCGACGGCGTTGCAGCTTGAATAAAAGCCATTATAGCCTGCTGCATGGATTGCACAGTGTGTTCCATGGACGCCACGACTGCCTGGATGTCGATACCGGGAGATTGTGCCGGTACCTCAGAGCAGTCTAACAGGTGATCGGTCGAGGCCGTGTCATCGATGTCAACCTGTAACCCCATAGGAGGAGCTTTGGAAGCCGGAGCTTCCCGCCGGGGTTGTTTGGCTGGGGCAGGATCCTCGAGGGCAAGCCCGGAGGCATCTCGATGCTGAGAGGGAGATTTGCCTTTCAAGGACCTGTTAGGTTTATGTTTGGTTACCTGAGACCCATCAGGAGAGGAAGACCTGGAAGATGTCGATGCCACCGCCGGTGCATCCGTGGGAAACAGCACATGGAGCTTGGCTGCTCGGTTCTGTAACCCTCGTTTAGACATTAGAGAGCAGGACTGGCAATCCGGAATGGAGTGTTCAGGACCCAAACATTTAAGAAACCATTCATGGGTATCTGTAACAGAAATTGTACCGCTACACTTAGTGCATTTTTTGAACCCGGAGGCTGGTTTTTCCATGAGGGAAATTTTTCTTGTGGGCCTGTAGGCCTAAGAAGAAAAATACACCAAGTGAGGAAAAAGTATAAATTTTTTTTTTTTTAAAAAGAAAAGAAAAGAAAAGACCGGCGGTACCGGTCCGGCGTCGGGGAAGGCAGACACGCGACCAAAGAAATAAATTAAAATAAAGAACTTCTTCAGCGGTGACAGGAACACGACCTGCTGGCTCCGCGGAAAAGAAGAACTGAGGAGAGTTGGTTAGGAAAGGCGGGAAGGCAGCGCGCAGGCGCTGTGGGAGGCTCCCAAAAGCTTTCTTTCTGGGAAGCTGGGGAGCTTTCCTGCGCAGGCTCCGTCGGTATCTACGTACCCATATGTGAGGACTCATTCCTGCTTGTTCCTGGAGATAGGAATGGAGCAACGACCACGACACCACTTTACAAATGTCAATTGGAGGAATGAGCTCGAATTCCACCCAAGATGCTGCCTGCTCTGGTCAAATGGGCCTGCAAACCCTCCAGAACAGAACGATGCTTAAACAAAAACTGAAGCTATAGCCTCCTTTAGCCACTTGCTATCGATGCCTTCAAGGCCGCCTCCCTTTTGTGCACACCCCCCCCCGAAAAGTACAAAGAGAAGTGACCTGACCTCCTGAACTCCCAGGTCTGCTTGAGATACTGCTGAAAGACTTGACAAATATTCAACACGTGAAGTTTGCCAGAAGTAGATTCTGCCTCGGAAGAAGAAAACACTGGCAACGTAACCATTTGGTTATGGTGAAAAGCAGATACCACCTTGGGGAAAAAAGACAGAACCGGCCTAAGCATAACCTTCTCTTTGGAGATCTGTAAGAAAGGCTCCCTACATAACAGGGCTTGCAACTCGGAGATCCTCCATGCCAAACAAATGGCTACCAAAAACGCAGTCTTCAGGGTAAGATCCTTCAAGGAAGCACTATGGAGCGGTTCGAATGGAACCTCCACCAACACCGACAATACCAGGTTCAAGTCCCAAGATGGAACCTGCTGCCTCAATAGTGGGTGAACGTGTTTCACTCCTCTCAAAAAATGCACCACATCTGGATGTGAAGCTAAGGAAAATCCCTAAATGTTGCCTCTAAAACAGGCTAAGGTTGCTACCTACACCCGCAATGAATTCAAGGCCAGCCCTTTATCCAAGCCTACCTGCAGAAAGGCCAGAACCTCGGGCAGCGAAGATAAGATGGAGCGGAGGCCTCTATCTTCACACCAACCTTAAAACTCACCAGATATGAATATACGCCAAAGACTTTCAATTACTGGTTAACATACAAATCATACAAACATACAAAGACTTTCAATTACCGGTTAACATTCAATTTACCATTGATTATTGTTAAGTTTGCTATACATTGTTTTACCTTTGTTCTATGCAACGTTACTTGTTCTAACTGTTCCCTCTACACCGCTGTGACAGGGGGGAGAGACAGACGACGTCTGAAGGGCTCCACGGAAAAAAGAAGACTGGGCAAGATGGCACCCTTGGGCTGGAAGGGGACCACACATGTGTTGTGGCATCTCCCAAAGGCTTTCTTTGAAAGCTGGGGAGATGCTCCCGCGAGGGCTCCGTTGGTGCCGTCACCCATATGTGAGAAATGACTTCCTGCTTGTTCCCAGAGAATGGCAGATACAATGGTATAAAAAAGTTGCTAAATAAATAAATAAAGACATCAACCACTTTCCAGCCTGAAGCAAAGTCAAAATAACCTGAGATGAGTAACTTTCTTTCTCAGCCTAGCTCTCTCAAGATCCAAGTGGTAAGAGAATTGATTCACTTCCAGCATGAGAATTGGACCTTGCACAAGTAGATTGTCCAACAATGGCAGACACCATGGACCATTCATTTTGAGATGTACTGGATCCACATACATGGCCTCCAAGGCCAATTCGGAACCACTAGGATCACTAGCCCCCAGTGAGACTCTATTCACTGAAGAAGCAAACCTATCAGCAGCCAGGGGGGAACACATAGAGGATGTCATTGCTTAGCCATGACTGAGCTACATCAATCCATCACTGAGCCATCCTCTCTCGTTGGCAGCTGAACAAACAGGTCACTTTGATGTTGCTCATGGATGACATCAGATCCGTAACTTGTTTGCCCCATTGCCTCACTATTTGTCGGAGCAGAGTCTGCCAGAGACCACTCCCCTGGGTCCAACCGATGCCAACTGAGAAAATTGGCCTGCACATTTTCCTTTCTCGCTACTTGAGCCACTGACAGCACCAGAAGATGAGCCTCTGCTCAGTCAAGCAGAGTAGCAATTTCTACTGCCAACACTGCACTTCCAATGACCCCCTGCTGGTTGATATAAGCTACTGTGGTTGCATTGTCCAAAAAGATCCTCAATGCCTTGTTGTGAATGATGGGATGAAAGGACTGTAGGGCTAAAAATACCACTCGCATCTCCAGTCAGTTGATGGACCAGCTCCTCTCCTCCAGAAACTACTGGACCTGCATCACCTGATCCTGACAATGCGCCCTCCCCCAACTATAGAGACTGGCGTTGGCGGTTATCACCACCCAGTTGGGGGTTCCAGTGGCATCCCCGCCGCCAACTTGGCTGAATCCATCCACACAAGCAGGCTCCTTTTTGTTTTCTCCAGACACCGTAACCTCCTCCACAGGGAATGCTTCTGGGGAGACCACCATGATAGCAGCATCCCTTGGAGGGGACACGTGCACTCTGGCCCACAGAACTAGATCCAGCATTGTTGCCATAGAACCCAGCAATTGCAGGTAGTCCCATGCTCGAGGAGACTGCATCCTGCGAAATCTCTGTACCTAACATAGTAACATAGAAGCATAGTATATGATGACAGATAAAGACCCGTATGGTCCATCTGCCTAGCAAAGCGGTAAGAGTAGGTGCCCCTGCCACGCCGTGCAGGTCACCCCTCCCCATGCCTTTGTTTAGGGGTGTACCCACTGCCCCGTGTAGTTCGACCCCTATTTGTTGAGATATAAGAGAGTTATGATTATTTTGATTTTATAATTGCTATAAAGGGATCCACTGTGTCTGTCCCAAGCCACTTTGAATTCCGTCATTGTATTTGCCACCAACACTTCCATTGGGAGGGCATTCCAAGCATCCACCACCTTTCAGTGAAAAGGTATTTCCTGACATTGCCTTTCAGTTTACCCGCTTGCAGCTTCATGTTATGCCCTCTAGTTTTACAGCTTCCCCGTCTTTGGAAGAGGTCTGTTTCTTTGTTAATACTCTTAAGTATTTAAAGGACTGAATCATATCTCCCCTGTCCCTCCTCTCCTCCAGAGTGTACATATTTAGGTCTTCAAGTCTCATATGTCTTCTGACACAGACTCAAATCATTTTGGTTGCCTTTCTCTGAACCGTTTCAAGTCTTTTTATATCCTTTGTGAGATACGGTCTCCAAAACTGAACACAATATTCCAGGTGAGGTCTCACCAGCGACTTGTACAGTGGCATTAATACCTCTTCCTTTCTGCTGGTAATTCCTCTCTATATTCAACCCAGCATCCTTCTGACTTTTGCCACCGCCTTGTCACACTGTTTCACCACCTTAAGATCCTCAGAAACAATCACTCCGAGGTCCTTCTCTTGGTCCATGCACACCAACCTCTCGCCCCCTATCGCATACAATTCCCTTGGGTTTCTGTTTTCCAAATGCATGACACTGCACTTCTTCACATTAAATCTTAACTGCCAAGCATTAGACCATTCTTCCAGCTTTCGTAGATCTTTCCTCATGTTATCCACTCCCTCCAGGGAGTCCACTCTGTTGCAAATTTTTGTCTCATCTGCAAAAAGACAGACTTTTCCATTCAGTCCTTCAGCAATATCACTCACAAATACATTGAACAGTATTGGTCCTAGGAACGAACCTTGGGGCATACCGCTAATTGCATTCCTTTCATCCGAGTGAGTTCCATTTACCATCACCTTCTGTCATCTGTCAATCAACCAATTGCTGATCCAGTTCACCACCTTGGGACCCATCCCCAAGCTGTTGAGTTTATTGATAAGCCTCCTATGGGGAACAGTATCAAAGGCTTTGCTGAAATCTAGGTAGATCACATCCATCGCATGCCCTTGGATCTAGTTCTCTAGTCACCCAGTCAAAGAACTCAATTAGATTTGTTTGGCAACACATCAGCCCTTCTCTGGTCCTGTGGAACTTCTCCTGTCTCCAAGGATTTATTAAAAACATCCTTTAATGGTACCTGATCCTGCATCTTCTTGATTCGATCCACAGGCAAAAACACCAGCCCCAATCTAGTGTCAAAACAAGCATCTAAATAAATCAGATCTTAAGATGGTTGCATAGTGCTCTTGGGAAAACTGATGATCCAACCAAGTTGCTGTAGAAGCAACACCACTCTCTCTGTCACCTCCTGACTCTCTTGTACTGACTTCACCCATATGAGCCAATCATGCAGAAAGAGATGCACCAGCACCCCTTCCTGACATAGAGCAGCCGTGACAACCACCATCAGCTTGGTGAAATTCTGAGGCGCAGTGGCGAGGCCAAAAGGTAGGGCTTGAAACTGGAAATGCCCCATCGGAATCTCAAATAGTGTTGATGATCCGGATGAATAGGAATGTGCAGATAAGCCTCAGAAAAATCCAGGAATGTGAGGAATTTGCCCTTTTGCACCGCCACTATGACCAATCACAAGGTCTCCATACGGAAATGTGGAACTCACAAGGCCTGACCGACATGTTTCAAATCCAAGATGGGGCGAAAGGTTCCTTCCTTCTTGGGAACCATGAAGTAAATCGAGTACCGACTGAGCTTGCAGTTTTCTAGAGGAACTTTGACCACTGTCTCAAGTTGAAGCAGCCTCTCGAGTGTGTCTGTTACCGCCCTTGCCTTGGACAGAGCCTTAAAGGGCGATCGCATAAAGGTGTCAGAGGGGCTGTGCTAACTCTATTGCGTAGTCCTTGCGAATGACCTCCAGAATCCACTGTTCAACTGTAATCTGGACCCAAGCAGAATAGAAGGCCTATAGATGACCTCCTACGGGGATCAACCCCGCCTGGGCCTCAAACTCCTGAATGTGACTTATTGGGCCTCTCCTGGATGCCTGGCTGAATAGTCCCTACCTCTGCCATGACCCCCTCGAAAGGGCTGGCCCCTCAGAGGATATCAAGAACACTGAAATAGGCCATAACACAAGCCTTTAGTCCTCCTTAAAATGCCCACTAGATGGGGGCAGTAGACTTGATTGCACGTGGTTTGTCCTCTGGCAACCTTGGCACCTTCAAATCCCCCTAATCCTTTACTAGCTTTTTGAGGGCCTCACCAAAATGCAGCTTCCCTTTAAATGGAAGCTTACTGAGCCAAGTCTTGGACATCACATCCCTCTGCCCAATTCCGGAGCTACAAAAGATGCCTAGCCATCACCACAGAGGTCATATTTTTAGCCGAGGTCCTTACCAAATCATTCAGCACGTCTGCCAGATAAGCAGACCCACACTCTAGCTTAGCTGCTTCCGAAAGCGCCTCCGGAGGTGCAATAGCAGGTAAACCCTGAGTCCATCTCAAGCATGCCCTAGCCACATTGGCCCACAAATCGAAGCCTGTAAGGCCAAAGCCGAGACCTCAAAGAACTGTTTCAACACAGTTTCCAGTTTCTGATCCTGGGAATCCTTTAACGTCACCTCACCCTCCATCAAAATAGCAGACTTCTTTGTAACTGCAGAAACCAAGGCATCTTCTTTTGGAAGCCACATAAGGTCCTTTCCCTGCAGTGGCAGGGGGTACAAGCACACCATGTGAATGGCCAACCTATAAACCGGCCTCCGGGACATCTTACTCTGCTGAAATGAGATCCTTGATGGCACTATGCAATGAAAAAAAAGTCACAGGTTTCCGAATACCCTGCAACAATGGATCCCCCAAAGTCCCCTCCTTTGCTGGGGTACCATCAACAACAATAATAAGGGCCAACATTTACTGGGAAATAAGGGACACCAATTCCTCACGACGAAACATTCTAATGGCTGTTGGATCATCTCCTAGAGTGACTCTTGTCATCCTCAAACTCCTCCCCAGAAGGATCCCAGTGCCTCAACAGGCCTTCCAAGGGGTCCTCTGAGCTCCACCCCCCCCCCAAAAAAAATGAGCCCTGGTCCTCCCAGGACAATTCTTCTATCTGCCGACACTTAGACAGCGGCTTCACTGGATGTTTGACCCCAAACTTCAGGTCCCCTGTTCCTGCTGTGTGCCGGCCCCTGCTTCATCAGAAGGCTTGGTACAAAAGCAGCACAAACTCTGGGGGGAAAGGACCCCCCCCTGGCCAGCCATCAGCTCTCTAGAGCTTTCTACCAGCATCCTCTGCTCCCCAGAGACCCCAGGAGTGATCATCAGGTCCCCCGAGGGCTCCCCTGACTCAGACCTGGTTGTCTGCCACATGGCTGTAGTTCCTGTCAAAACCGCAGGATCCCGTGGCTAAGGGGGAACTAACCATTGCTTGCTCCCTCTGCCCGGAGCCAGAGAATCCTCCATTTCCACTTGCCTCTGGCCCCGCAGCAAATCTTCTGTGGCACAACCCTCAGCCTCGCAGCTGTTACGGCTCCCGCAGGCCATGCAGCCTGACGACCACACGCACACTCTCTACTGCCGGCTTAACAGTCTCTCTTACCTCACTCAGCCCAAAGTCATTGCTGATGAGGCCGATGCTGCCAAATCCACAGTCTGTGCTCCCTTGTCACCGCGAAAAGGAAAGGAGCCTATTTGTTTTTAAACTTAGAAATTAAAAGGGCCAGGCTCGCTGCAGTACTGAACCCTGGGCCCTCTCCCAAGAGGTGGGGACAAGGACCAGGAGGACAGGATTGCCCTGGGGATTGAGGTGGAAGGGGGAGGGACCCGGACCCCCCAGGTTCTGCACTTCATGACCCACAATTGCTGAAAACAGCATGAGCCCACTGCGGAGCAGCACCTTTCCTTCTCCAATCAAATTCATTTATTTATTTTGTCAATAAATCCGGCCTACAGTGGAGTCCACATTGCACAAGCTCATCACCTTCTGCTGGAGACTGAGAACTACTGGTATGGCAAGATCTGCACAGATCGCTTATAGAGCGACATCATCAATACCAGTAGTTCTCAGTCTCCATCTGCTGGTGATAAGGCATAACTCACATATCTGCTTCGGACTGGAGGGACGATTAAGAATTTCAAATTATAATTTCCTTGAGAGGAGAAAAAGTCCTCTGGCTTTGATGGCCAGAACAGAGTACTCAGAATAAACAGTCAGAATGTTTGTATCCTATCTGTGTTCTTTGAGCGTTTTGCCTTACTGCCTAATAAGTTATATCATTTGTATTCTGCTAACACCGTATCATATTTCTGTTATATGAGTGTTCTACTGTGCTGTTTTCAGGTGTTCATTACTCATATTGTATTTTATCGCTATTATTGCCTCCCTCCAAGTTATCTCACTGTTCTAATTGTCTATTATGTTGCTACTACTGCAATAAAAATTATCTAAGTCAGGGAAGGCTGTTGTACACTGCCGTGGGTGAATCTCTTCATAAGAGTGTTTAATAAATCCTAATAAATAAATCCAGTGACCCGATGGATCAAAATCCTTTGATGGTTTATGAAGATTAAACCACTCTTCCTTTCAACCAGGGCACAGACAGTATGCAGCCGCTGTACAATACTTCTGTCTTGCAGCACTACCACCTCACTGTCATGAGCCCACCAGTGCCTGTGCAATAAGTTCCACTATCTGCAGCAATTTTAATATCCAGAGTAATGCATCAATCTCTGTGTCATGAGCAGAATCTGCCCAGGGAAGCAGAATACAGTCCATGAGTAACAGAACAGTACAATGGACAAAGCCTAGTTACTTTGCACCTCTCAGAATGGGGCAAAACCGTTCAAAACACCTTGTCAACCGGACGCCGAGACAGCGAGAATCCCCAGTGCTTACCAGGCCAGCCTGCCGTCACTTATCTCTTTCCTTTCCAATCATGTTCAATTGTATTTCTTGGAATATATCAACAACTTTTTCAGCTATAGAGTCCTAGGGGTTTTGTGTTTGAAAAACATTATTGATGTTGATGAGGCCATGCTTGCCAAAGGCGCTGTCCAAAAGATGGTGCTGAAATGCCTCTACATTGCTGGGATAGATGTAGAGATTGTAGATCGCATAGAATTTATCATAGAATCATTAGTTCTACAGAAAACCTTTTAGAACATTTCTAACACCTTCCACTGTTCATGAAACATTTGGGGGTTTACTGCTCATTCATTTTTTGTTTTTTTTTAAGCTATTCCAAAATGTCTTTGATGAGTGTCCTCAGCTGCTCGTATTGCTTTATGTCATGTTTGGGTTTACCTGGCTGGTCCTAGCAAAGCAGTTTTCCATAGATTTTGGGAGAAGCTAAAGGGGAGGAACTACTGTCAATTACAGTACAGTGAAACAGGAAGAAACCAGACTGAAATAGTGATTTTGACAAGTCTGCCAGCTGCTGGTTCAGAGGTGCCCCTGTGCTACTTACACTGCACGTGTAGAATGATGTGAGACTGTACTGTGCCCATGTCATTGGTTGCTGTACAACGGTACTGCCCAGCGTCCGACTGCTTCACCTGCTCGATTTTCAGCATCCCCCCACTGATGACCGCGTCAGATGGCAGGCGGCTGCCCACCTTGCTCCAGGTGACCCGTGCCTGAGGGTCCCCGATGGCCAGGCACTCGAACTCCACAGAATTTCCTGCCAGAACCGTCTGCACCGAGGTCCGGATATTAATCATCACCCTGGGAAGAGCTACAGTGGTGTGAAAACAATGAGAAAGATTTACATTCATTTTCCTTAAACAAAAATATCAATGGAAGTCACAACTGTTGCACAGAAACACACATTCGTAAGCTCATGAAGATAGACAAGCCCAGCCAGTCCCGCAGGAACAATGCAAACTTTTCTTGATCTCCAGCTTTATCTGCCTTTGCCCAACTGTGCCCCTACCATGCTCGAAATCTGATGCCATTCTTACACCATCAGATAAAACAAAGTTACTCACCTGCAGTAAGTGTTCTCTAAGTCCTTACATATATCAGTGATGTCATTGACAGAGTCCCGTATAGGAGATCTTCTCCCAACTCCTTCTATGAGCTTTTAGATTGGTTCCTCCATGTATGCAAGCAAATTCCCACCTGTCACCACCATGTTCATCTCCTCAGCCTGGCAACCAGCTAATTCCCGAATCCACTTCCAAGGGGAGGTGGGAGGATTGTGAAGTCTTATCCTACTGTGCATGAAGAACATCCACTACAGGTGAGTAACTTCATTTTTTCTGTCAACAAGCAGGATAAGTGCTCACATATGGGATTCCTTAGTTACCAGCTGCCTCACAAAGAAAATATGGAAAAACTGGAGCGTCATAGGTGGCAGGCACTAAAGAACAGGACAGCTTTTTTTTTTTGCCAACTGGCCTTTAGGCAAACACAGCATCAATGAGGGATCATGGGACAAAAAGAAAAGGGCCCCAGGAGGTACGGAGTTGGATTCTAATCCCCGAAAAGATTCTGAAGTATTGACTGGCCGAATCTACTATGGTGTTGGAAGTCTCTTTCCAGACAGTAGAGGGATGTGAATGTGTGGACAGAAGTCCAAGTTGCAGCCTTGCAAACCTCTTCTATGGAGACTGAGCACAAGCAAGCCACTGACACAACCATGACTCTGACATTGTGAGCTATGATACGGCCTCAGGGCATAAGTGAAAAAGATGCAATCTGCTAGTTAACTGAAAGAGTACTATGTTGACAGCAGCCCCCAACCTATTGGCGCCAAAAGAAACAAAAAGCTGGGAGGATCTTCAAGGGCTCTCTTGCAGTCTATGTGTCATAAGATTTCCCTTTTGAGAGCATGAGGGTCTTGGGAAAAATGTTGGAAGGACTTTTGGACTGATTAAGGTGGAAGTCCGACACCACTTTCAGAAGGAATTTAGGATGAGTCTGCAACGTCGCCCTCATCTTCTGCCAGTGTCACTATGCTCATGCAACCCTTTTTCTCAACTCACTTTAGTGGCTCCATATCTGTTTCCGCACATAGTTTGAACTTTTCCTACTGATCTACAAATGCATTCATTCTTGGACTCTTCATTACCTCTCCTCTTATCTCTCCCTACACCCCTCCTTGGTAACTCCATTCATCATGAAAATCACTTTTATCTATGCCCTTCTCTTCTACTGCCAACTCCAAACTTTGTTTTTTCCATCTTGCTGCTCTGTATATTTGGAAAAGACTATCTGAGTCAGTATATCAGGCTCCATTTCTGGTCCTATTCAAATCCAGGCTAAAAACTCATCTCTTTGAGGCTGCTTCAAAATAAGCCCTGTATAAAGTAAACAACTAAAGGCTGTAGAGAGATGGGTTTACCTTCTGATGGTGGAAAGTGCTAATTGCACTGAAGTATAGCCTTGTAGAGTTGATTTTTAAACCAGACTCAGACAAATATAGAAGGTATTCAAGTAGGTTTTGTATGGGACACAAGAAAGTGCCTAGGGCCTGTCACTTACACCAGATGGAAATCTCTTCTGGAAGCCAAGATGACCAACTGGCAAGTTGAAAGTGGACAGGGTTATCTCCTCGACATGCAAGCTGTGAAGGCAAGAGACTTAAGAACATAACATAAGATATGCCATACTGGGTCAGACCAAGGTCCATCAAGCCCAGTATCCTGTTTCCAACAGTGACCAATCTAGGTCATAAGTACCTAGCAGTTTCCCCAAAAGACACAGGTTCCTAAATGCTTGTATTGGGTCAAGCAGTGATATCCCGTGTCTCTTTTAATAATGGTTTATGGACCTTTCCTCCAGGAACTTGTCCAAACCTTTTTTAAACCCAGCTACACTAACAGCTTTTACTACATCCTCCGGTAACAAATTCCAGAGTTTGATTACACATTGAGTGAAAAAATACTTTCTCTTATTAGTCTTAAATAGGTTACCCTGTAGCTTCATTGCATGTCCCCTAGTCTTTTTATATTCTGATGACGTAAACCATCGATCTACGTTTACCTGTTCCACTCCATTCATTAATTTATAGACCTCTATCATATCTCCCCTCAGCTGTCTCTTTTCCAGGTTGAAGAGCCCTAACCTTTTTAGCCTCTCTTCATAGGAGTATCCTTCCATCCCCTTTACCATTTTGGTGGCTCTTCTCTGTACCTTTTCTAATAACGCTATATCTTTTTTAAGATATGGCGGCCAGAATTGCACACAATATTCAAGCTGCGGTCGCACCATGGAACGATACAGAGGTATTATAAAATCCTTTGATATTGGGACACAACAGAGTCCCCTGATCCTGTAAAAATAGAGTTGGTGAGTTGCCCAGATGAACTGAGTCCCTAATGGAAAGATCAAGAAGACGACTTACCTGGGCCAATAAGATTCTATGAGTATCATTATGCCCCCATTGTCCTTGAGTTTCAGAAGAGGTTTTGCACCATCAAAGAATATGAGGATACATGTACAAAAGACACTCCCCCCCAGTGGAAGATGAATGCATCTGAGGCTAGTATTCCATGCGCCCCCACCCCGGAACAGAACTTGCCTGTTCTGAGAAGATGAACTGAGCCACCCTCCCCCCCAGACCAGAGTCCATTCATGAGGTTGAAAGATGCGGCTTAGTCTGTCTTCACCAGGCAAGTATGTGGCTCTGAACATTATCCCTTGAGAGATGGCAAAGTTCTGCATCCTGACTGCCTCCTAACACAGGAGGTACGATCCTCCCTGCTTGCTGATGTAGTACATTGTTATCTGATTGTCCATTTGAATCATAACAATTTGTCTGGCATTTAGAGCGTTCTAAATTGCTCTTGGTTTCAGAAAGTTTATCTGACAGAGACTCACCTGGGTGGACCATAGCCCTTTGGTGGGAACCCATCTACATATGTTCCCCAGCCCAGTCTTGACACATCTGTTGTGAGTAGCTTTTGGTAAGGAGGAATTTGAAAAGGGAGACCTTTGGCCAGATGGGAATGATCTGTCCACCAGGATAGAGCACCTCAGAGAGAAGGAGTGACATAAATGACATCCTGAAACCTGTAAGTGGCCTGGATTCACTGCATTCTCAGGGTCCACTGAGACGGTCTCATGTTGAGATATACCAAGGGAGTTACGTGAACAGTCGAAGCCATGTAGCCCAACATTCTCAGCATGTTTCTCACTGATGTCTGTTGACTCTGTTGTACTCCCTCCATGATAGTCACCAATTGGGTGAGCCTTTTGTGTGGCAGGAAGGCCTTTGTCTGAGTCATGTCTAGCAGAGATCCAATGAAGTCCAATTGGTGTGATGTTCTCAAGTATGATTTAAGGTAATTGATGACAAATCCTAATAGCTCCAGCACCAGATAGTGAGACAAACAGATTCTTAAACCCCTTCCTGAGTGGTGATCTTGATCAGAAAACATCTGCACACCCAGTCGGAAAACACATTCATGCCCAGACTGCAGAGAAACACTGCAACTACTGTGAGGCACTTTGTGAATACACAAGGCGCAGATGCAAGACTGAAAGGCAGCATGTGGTACTAGACGTGGTGTTTCCCCATGATGAATTGCAGAAACTTCCTGTCACTGGGATGTGGGTGTAAGCATCCTTTAGGTTCAGAGAACATAACCAATCTCCTTTTTGAAGGAAGGGAAACAGGGTGCCTAGGGAAACTATTTTGAACTCTTCTCGAACTAGATACTCATTCAAGTTCCTCAGGTATAAGTTGGGACTGTATCCCTGTTTTCATGGGTACTAGGAAATACCTCAACTAAAATCCCAGTCCTTCCTGCCCTGGTGGGATGGGCTCAATTGTATTTCGAGCATGAAGGATGGAGAGTTCCTGAAGAAGCATGCTGAGAGTTGAAGGCATGCGCTCTCAATGGGCAATTTAGAGGGAGTTCGAATAGGACGATTCTGTATCCTTTCTGAACTAGTCTTTAGAACCCTAAAGTTGGAGGTTTCAAGGGGCCAATGGCTTGCAATGAGCAAGAGCCCTCTTATGACTGAAAGGTTGGGAGCAGGAAAGGGGTATCGGCTATGTTCTCTAGGAGCTTGTCAAATCCCCGTCTCTGGTTTTGGCCAGAGCTCCTGAACCTTCAGTTGCTGAAGATGGGACATGAAGGTTGCTTTGCTTGTGAGGAGTGAGAAGGGAGGAGGATACCTACCCTTACGAGAGTAGAATGATCTATGTTACCCTTCACTGTGGAACCTCCTAGATGAGGAGGCTGGGTCTGAAATGGGCCTGGAGAGGGTTTTCAAGATGTCAGTATTCTGCTTGATCATGGTCGCGGCTTCTTGAACCTTATTTCCAAAGTGATTCTTTCATGGGCACAGCATGTCAGTAAGTCTGAGGTATGGAACCATGAGATTCTCCAGGCACCAGTATTCAGAGAAGGCTCTCAATGCTATATCAAAAATATTATATGTTGCTCGGACAATGTATTTTCCCCTCGGGGAATGATATTGCTCAGCTTTCTCTGGAAGGAGAAAGTTGGCAATCTTTTCCAGATTGCACATGATGTTCTGCAAGAGCAGACCCATGAAAGATTGATAGGACACTAAGTGGGATGTGAGCTTAGCGTTCGGAAAAAACATCCTCCCAAAAGAATCCAATGTCCTAGCCTCTCTCCCTAGGGGTGCCGAAGTGTGAGACTTGGAACGCTTGGCTCTTTGAGAGCAGATTTGCAGTGGCAGCTTCTTGATTCTGAGAGCCTTCTGCACTCTATACAAAGAATCAACTTTCTTACTAACTGGAGGCACAAAGAGGCTCTGGAAGCCATGGAGACTGATAACGCCGATGCCAAAGATGATGGATTGGTCTTATCAGTGTCAAAAATACATTTGTGCTGCTTCTCACGACACTAGAGCCCTCTCATGGTTGAGCCCAAGTACTGCAGGTACCATTTGTGAGTGACTGTAACAAATAATGGTCCTGGAGCACCAGATGTACTTTTTGAACACACTGGCCAATTTCTGAGAAATGTCCAGAAAAATAGCAACAGCAAAATCGAATGACTTGATTTTGAAGAAGGAAAAATGTATTGCGGCCGAAACGCCTAAATATGGCCTACAGCGACATTGTGACAAAAATAAAACAACCAAAAAAAACTATCCTAAGAAATTAAAAGGGTGGTTGAATGCAACAGGGGCAGAAGAAATACAAGCAATACAGAAAGACCACGACAGACACAGAAAGACATCACGATGCTCAGTGTAAAAATAAAAACTGAGGAGATGAGGCGCGGCCGCAGTAGGAAATTATGTGCATGTGCGGAGGAACCAATCTAAAAGCTTCTAGGAGGAGCTGAGAGAGGTTCCTACATGGGTCTTCATCAGTGATGTCACCCACATGTGAGCATCTATCCTGCTTGTCCGTGGAGAAAAGGTATCTGCAAGAAAACCCTCACTTATTTTTAGACCAAAAAAGCTGTGGCAATGCAACACTATTTCGAGCAACAAATCTTTGGAAAGTTTTTCATGTCTACTAATGTGTTTTCATGTCTACTAACGTGTTTTCACGTAAACTCAAAGGGATCAATTTTCAGAAACTGTTCCGTGCCTATCTTCAGTGCCTTAATCTAGGTAGATTTCAATCCAAACTTAGTTTCCTAAAATTTTGGTTGAAAATTCACTTAAATTTAGGTTTGCAATTTATTTGCCTATATTCCAGATTCTAAGTTAGATGCCTAGTGCCAAAAATATGTGCCAAGTGTCAGCATTTTTTTCTCCACCCAAACTCCACCCCAGAGACACCTGTTTTTATGTTTCTAAAACTAAGCACCTAAAATTTAAGAACTCAGCCGTAGTCAATATTTAATAAAGTAAGTTAAGTTGCCTATTTTCCAAAGTTAGGCACCTAAACTCTTTGAGGTCCATATTGAAAATGTTTGTCAGTTTCCTTTCACAGTTAGCCAGGCAAACCTCAAGTTTTCAAATTCTCCTTCCCTTCCCTGGTTAAATTTTGTTCAAGCAAAGAGGCAGCACTAGCGGGTGTTAATGAGGCACAGTTTAATTTTAACTAAGCAGCGCTAATATGCAGTGCTGACTAACCAGTTCCGCAACTAACTCTGGTTGACTGTACAACTGTCCAAAAGTTAACTGGACGACGCATTCGGGCTGGATGAAATTAATCAAAGTTGTCTGGTTAGCCTTAGCTGACAACCTCTGACAACAATGAGCTCTGAAAACTGCAACCTAGGAGGATAATTTTGAACGATAATTCTACATGTAACATAGCCTTTCACACGCAGAAACTCTCTTTTATAAAACTGGGTTACCGGGGCGGCCCCAGAGTTGGTCCATGGTGTTGCACCCTAGACAAACTTTAAGCCTTCCCACTCCTCCCCCCGTCAGAATCTATTATTTAGCTTTGAATGCCCAGCTCTTTGTGGGACCCCCCCCCTTACAACTTATCTGCCTCATCAACGCCAGATCTATCAGAAATAAGCTTTGAATGCCCAGCTCTTTGTGGGACCCCCCCCCTTACAACTTATCTGCCTCATCAACGCCAGATCTATCAGAAATAAAACACACATCATCCACAACATCATGACTGACAACAAACCTGATATTCTATGCATCACTGAAACATGGCTCACAGATACCGACCCAGCAATAGTAAACCAACTAACTCAACCTGACTATACAATGTTCAACTGCCCACGTCCTAACAGAAGAGGTGGAGGAGTCCTAATCCTCGCCAGAGCCTCCCTTCTTTTAACAAACACATCCCTAGCTCCCTCTGAGGGCATAGATATACTCAAAATTGAGAATAAAACATTAACAATATGCTTAATCTACAGGCCCCCCACACCCCATCATGATAACCTGGCCACTGCACTAGAAATTATCTCAACCTCTGCAGTAAAGAAACAGCGAATTATACTGGGAGACCTTAACCTTCCTTCCATACCACACACCCAGGCCGATACTTTCCTTGAAGCAATGGACCAGCTCGGATTTAACCAAATTATTCAGGAAGCCACTCATAACAAAGGCAACACACTAGATCTAGTGTTCATATCATCCAACACACAACTAAATGAAATGCGGAAACCTAAAACTCGAGTAACGCAAGTCCCCTGGTCTGACCACTACCTAATCGAATTGGAAATCCAACTACCAACCACAAAGGAGAAATCTCAAGCCGACACAAAAATACCACAAAGGAAGTTCCGGAAATTCAACAGTGAAACACTGGTAGCATCTATATCCTCGTGCTTTGAATACACTCTCACGGACCTAGATAAGCTGGTAGACACATGGAACTCAAAGATCGAAGCAGCAGCAAGTCCAAACTGGAAAACCGCAAACGCAACAACAAGAACAAGAACTGAACCATGGTACTCCCCTACATTGTGCAAACTGAAAAGGGAACTACGCAAGCTAGAGAAAAAATGGAGGAAAGCGCAAACCGAGGAATGCAAGCGACTGTACCTAACTCTACTCATGGAATACAAGAATGAGGTCAACCAGGCAAAAAAGAATCACCACACTAACCTACTCAATAAAGCCATTAATAGACCCAGAGAGCTATTTGAGCTTGTCAAATCTCTCACCAAAACACAGGACACCAACTGGACCGACGAAATCAAATCCCAGATGCTTGCAGACCACTACGCCAAGAAACTTAACCCGCAAGTACCCACTGCCACAGATCACAGTATGTCTCTAACACTCACCCCTCAGAAAACCAACACGGTCCTCATACAGAATCTGGTGCAGAATGGAACACTTTCCACCAATTAAACGAAAAACAGGTCATAAACATCGTAACCAATTTAAAATCCACCACCTCCCCTCTTGACCCATGCCCTGCGGCATGGATAAAAGCAACTAAAAATGAAATAGCAAAACCAATCACCCACATTGTCAATCAGTCAACAAGGTGCAATGCCTACCTATCTCAAGAGATCGCTTATAAGGCCCATCTTAAAGAACAGATCTCTCAACAAAAGTGATCCTGCGTCATATAGGCCAATCTCGAGTATATCTTTCTTAGCAAAAACAATTGAAAAAGCAGTCCAGCAGCAGCTGCAAGATCACATTGACGACAGGAATGCCCTGGACATACATCAATATGGGTTCCGTCAGCATCACGGAGTAGAAACCCTACTGCTAGCACTCCTCGACAACCTCCTCAGAGGTCTTGAGAACAAAAATGACATGTTCATACTTGTATTTATAGACATCTCAGCAGCATTTGATACAGTACATCACAGCACCCTCTTAAACCGACTATCATCAATAGGTATAACAGGAACCCCCCTAAAGTGGTTTGCATCATACATATCCAATAGGATGCAACAAGTCCTATTCAACAACGACAAAGCTGATGCCTTCCCCCAGACTCAGGGGATCCCGCAAGGATCTGCCTTGTGATCTCTACTTTTCAACCTTTATATAAAACCAATCTGTCAGATCTTTCAGAAGTGCAACATCAATTACCACATCTATGCTGACGATGTGATGCTGTACACACGACTAAACACAACGCAGCCGGATTTCACTCCACTGGAAAAATGCCTTGACATGTTGCAAACATGGCTTCAACAAAACAACATGTCAATAAACCACAAAAAAACAGAGGTCATGTTTATCTCCAAAAAAACCAACTTCTCCCCACCCACCACAGTCGCCCTCAACAAAAACATATACCATGCGAAGCCTGCAATAAAGTACCTAGGGGTCCTACTAGACAACAACCTTAAGATGAATAAACATCTTCGAACAGTCAACCGAGCCATCTTTTACAAATTGAAAGTTCTCCAACCACTTCGCAGTATCCTAGAAAAATCTGACTTCAGGACTGTCGCACAAGCGCTAATCATTCCTCACCTGGACTACTGCAACGCCATTCTACAAGGGCTTCCGAAGAGCACCCTAAATATCTTACAAATGGCTCAAAATGTTGCTGCAAGAATCATCATGGAAAAAAAGGTCACAGATCACATAACACCAGTACTTATGGAACTACATTGGCTCCCTGTAGCCGCCCGTATCATCTACAAACTACTCATAACAACGTTTAAACTCATTCACAATATTGCGCCCTCATACCTTAACAACCTAATCACTAAGCAAGCGCACAACAGAAACAGAAGAACCATACATCTCAACACTCTCTGTGTCCCAACCAGCATAAGATCCGTTAAAACAGAAACAAGCAACAGAGCATTCACCTATGCAGCGCCGATCCACTGGAACCAGCTCCCTCCTGAACTCCGAATGTCAAATAACCTGAATGAATTCAGAAGGAACCTCAAAACTCAATTATTTCAGGCATACTACAACCCAACCTAATTACAGCACCTTACCACAACAAGTTCTCATCTGACCCCCATAATGACACTCGGAATACACGCAGCATATGGACGACCGATATGTAATCCTGTATATATGTATATTTTATCCCCCCGCGCACCTTTTAATCTAATGTTTATTCAGATTTGTGAAAAGTATCTAATCACTAATTCGTGTGTTATGTAAATCATTGCTCAAATCAAAATTGTAGTCTTAAAAATTCATTGTATTGTACGATACATGATGATTCTGTAAAGTAAACCGCGGCTGATCGTAGGAAGCAGCGGTATACAAATGTTTACTAAATAAATAAATAAATAATCTGAATACAGCCTTTATGTGCATAGGTTTGCTCTTATTGCGCTTTTTATAAAATACACAAATGAGCATGCAAAATAAACTGCCCGAGAGCCACTGTAAACGTGTGTGCTAATAGTAAAAAGAGAACGCATGCGTCTACTTCCCCTTATAGTTGGTTTAACTCATGCACATTCCTGCTGCATAGGTTCTACAAACTGTTATAAACTTTCACTCAAAGTGGTTTAGGGAAAACCAACTTTACAGGTTTCACAAATCCCAAACGTCTCAGAAATAAAATCTTTCACTGTACATGGGTCTTACTGCAATTAAGATTTCCCCTATAGGCAGAGGGAGGGAAACACAAAGTCTTCACACATCAGGCCCTTTATGAGTGAAAAAAGTTTCGAGTTTTGAAGAGTTCAAAGAAGCGCTTTAGAAATAAACGGCAGTTCTAGTACTCTGAGCATCAGAGGTACAGGTAGGTCCAGCGGAAAGGGGCTGTAAGACAGTAAACACGGTGTCCACAGAAGATGGGTGGACACAGATATAGTGACCACTCTATGAGCTAGAGCACACGAGAAGAAGCAAAGGGTGATACAAGGCCACACAATTCCTTAGCAAGTATAAAATCGTATTAATAGAAACTAGTGAAGTCTCTGCATGGGGGTAACAGGAAAATGGAGGTAAATACTGTCCCTTCACTTGCATTGGATTCCAGTAAAAAAGGATTCAATAGTAGCAATGTCCAGGCCTTACCCTGGATAACGAGCTTGGCACTATCTTGGGCCTGGCCGTACGGGCTGGTAGCTCTGCAGGTATAGACACCTTGACTTCCACGATCCAAATTCTGGATTCTGCAACGAGAACCGTAATACATTTAAAAAAGCCAAGTAGATATGAATGTTCCCCTCCCCCCAGCTTATCTGTTCCCCACACCCCTTTCATTAAACCAACACAGCTTATCTACACACCTGTTTCTTCATGTAATCTTCCCAGAATTCCCCCTCAGCACATCCTGATGGATCTAACCTCCCCCCATTCCAATGTCTAATCTAATCTGGAGTTTATATACTGCCCCTTCTGGTCCATCAAAGGACCACCCAATACCATTTACAACAACGCAAAATATATAAATATAATTTTTTAAAAAATTACATAACAATCAAAATGCATAATTATATACAAGGGCATTGTAGAGCTCTACCACATTCCAGAAGGTCCAACCTAACTCACCAGGTTGAACCCCCAAAGACGACAATAAGAGACAAAAACCTTTATTCACTGTAAGGTACTTCTGTCCAAATTGTATTTCCAGGCACTGCACAGAATTCTCATTCACTCACAACTAGCACTTATTGCATCTGATCTGAATGACTGAAAGGCCAACTTGGTCATGCCGGTGTTAAAAGCACAACTTCAGAACTACAAAGATGATTGCAGCTCCTTGCTCATCTAGGAACCTCTCAATCATATTGTACCTTAAGACCCCGTCTTGCACACTGTGGTGAGGTGGGAGCTGTCCTCCTTCTTTGAACCACTCAATCCTTGCTCTAGTGCCTCCGATGACATTGCAGGCAAACTCCGCCATGCCACTCACCCCCTTCACATCAATCTGTGGGGAAACCCGGACTGTCAGAGAAGCTGTTGATTGGGAAAAGAAAACGAGGGCAAAAGGTGAATGAAGGTAAAATGAATTGGTACTCTGCGATATAACCCAGTCCCCATCTCCATTCCACTACGGGTTTTCACAGGAGTGTTAGTGCAAAGGAACACCGTTATTCCTTATCCAATGGGACCAAGAATTTGGAAACAGAATCCGCTCTGTTGTCCTTGCTTTGGACCCTTAATGTGGTACCAAGAATGCAAGAATCTGGATTCTCATTTTACTACATGAACAAAGGGCCCGATATTCAAAGGATTTATCCTAACGTTAAGAGTTATGCTCCTATACTGACCTCTCTGACAATCTACTAAGGCTGAGTGCCTAAATATTTTCTTAAAATTTCCTCTGAACTCCTAAATTTAGGAGCATAAAAAGTGGGTGGCAACAGGACGGATTTTCAGCACTAGGTTCATAAATCTAGGCAAATGAATGTCAGGCCTAAATTTAGAAGCATAGGGCCTGATATTCAAAGGGATTAACATGGTTAGAAGACCAGCTAACCGTGTAACTCCCCTTGTTCAGGATATTCAGCGGCAATAACATGGTTACAGTCGCTACTGCACATTCCGATTCTAACTGGTTAGCATTGGGGTGCTCTAGGGGCAGAATCCAGCGATAATCAGGCAACGGTGATATTGAGTCACTGCCTAATTATCGCAAAGCAGCAAAAGTCAGATGCAGTAAAGGCTAATGTTCATTGGCAGTTGCTATCGCAGCACCAGCCACGGCTGCTTAATATGAGAGACACACATTTTAAGCTCCTAACTTAGGATGAATTTTCAACTGAAAACTTAGGCTGAAAATAGGACACAACTTTAGGAGCTCAGCTTTTTTTTTGGAATATTGGGTCTAAAATTCCTAGAAGTCCACACGGATATCAATGCAGGAACTGGCTTACATTTATTTATTTGTTCGATTTATAGATCAGCCCTATAAAAACAACTTGGAGTGATTGACAAGCAAAACTACAAAATAAAACTAACCATATCCATTAAAATCAATGCCACCTATATCAAAATAAAATAAAATTACCCCGCCACACCATGCTCCTGACAGCAGCTAAAGCCTAGCCCCACTACCAACCCTTGAGTAATTTATGGAACTACAAATAGTCTCTTTCCTTAGGAATTATCAGTGGTTCCATAATGTTGGGGCTACCACCAAAAACACTCTCGCCCTCACAATTTGAAACTGAGCCTTCTTTACAGTAGGTCCTATTAACAATGTTCCTGCACCGACAGAAAATTCATTCCTTCTTGGCGTCCATGTGTCTTCTGAATCTGATTCCCTGGCTCAAGACCTAGTACAATTTCTGTCTTTCAGCTGCATCAACATGTTACCCTTCCTACCCATGTTGCTGGCCAGATCCTGGATCTAGTTATTGCCTCAGCTTCCTTTTCCATCTCACCTGTGGTCACCCCTCTCCCCTGCTCTGACCACTCTCTTGTCTCTCTTTCCCTGACTTTTCCTTTCCCCATACCTTCTCCCCCCCAATGTATTCCCATCGTTGTGACCTTTGTAACTTTGCCACGGATTCCTTTGTGGCCCATTGGCCCCCTTTCCCTCTGACTTTGCGCAACATGCCATCGATGATCAAGTTCTTTACTTTTTTCCCACCTTTGACTCCGTTGGCCCCAATCTGTCCATTCCTCACCTCTTCTGCACCCTCTACACCTTGGTATCATCCTAGGCTCCTCCTCAAGTGTCAGGTTTGCTGAGCACCGTTGGTGCAAGTATCTGACACCTCTCTTGTTTTCTTCCTTCCAGTCTGTCTCACAGTTCTACCCCAATGCTGTCCTAGTATTCTGCACTTGTTCACAGAGACCCTTCCTTTTCTCATCCTTTTCAGTAAGCAGTCACTCCTATCACTAGCAGAAATATTTTACAGTACTACAGTATTTTTCAACTATGCAAGCTATTGCATTATGCAACAGGCAGCGCCAATCGTCCATTTCCAAGATTCAGTATTGAGCCCTTTCTATGATCGGGTGGCGTCACCTGCACTACCTCTTCCACTGTTGGACATTCACGTACGTCTTCACCGGCTCTGTACATTCTGACAACCCTGAAAGATCTCACTGGAGTCTGAAGCTCTTAAGAAACAGAGCTGGTTACCCCATGCCTCCATTTCATTGTTTTTTTTTCATCCAACAGCTTGTTTTTCAACAGAAGCATGATCAAATTATCAAAATATGTTAAAGACTGAAAACAGCATTCATGAAGTTGAGAGGTCTTCCCTTCAATATTAAAGACCATCAGAAGTTGAACAGCACACAAGTTTTTTGAATGAAGAAACCAAGACAAAGACAAAAATTAAATCCACCATTATTTCCCAACAGGTGCAATGGACTCAGGGGTGGCCCAAGGGTGTTGCGGGCCACATGCAGAGACTAATTGTGGGACCTCATTTGCATAAATATTTACATATCCATTGGGCCTCAGCTGTATAAATCTAATTTATTTTATTTTAAAATGTATATGCTGCCCATCTAAAATTTTAGGAGACTTTCAAAGGAGTCCTTCACAAGCCTCTTTTTTGTCCTAACAATGACTTAGGGGTGTGTTTGCTAAATATTAATGTGTATTAAGTGCCACTATGCCCATAGATATAAATGGGTGTTGCTGCACTTAGCACACATTAACATTTGTGAAAGCACATTAACCTTTAGTAAACACACCTCTTAATAAGTGTCTGAAAACCATTTGCATGTACAGTGAGGATAAAGAAAGGCTACCATACTTCTGCATTACTATTCTCCAGCGCCAACTGCCAGGTGCGTTACTACAGAACCCTGCTCATTTAGAACCCATAGCAAACCCGCCATATCATAACAGCACTACCAGGACTCGCACAGCACCTAACCCTATTTATCAAAAGGCAGCACTACAAATACTAAACTGATACATCTCTTACTGGGAAATGAGAATATGTGGGTCTACTACATAGAAACTAGACAAACAGAAAAGCACAGTTCTGTCATACACACAAAACAGACAGACCGTCACCAAATACAGAACAAGGGATCACGATTTAGAAATATGAAGACAATAATTGAACTGGGAACCCCAAAAGCCAAACTTTGAAAGCACCACAACACTGGAGAAATTAAACTATGAAATTAATTTCCTCTTATAATGAACAAAGCGCAAAGCCATCAAAGCACATTTCCCAGAGCGGACATATTCCAGTTAATAAATTCAAAATAAAATACTTTTTTTTTCTACCTTTCCTTGTTTGGGAATTTTATTTTTCAGTCACAATTGCCCCAGTCTCTCTCTTCTGTGTTCTTCATGTCTTCTGCTAACTCTCCATTGTCTGCTATTCATATGTCCTTTCTTCTCTCTTCTCCTATTTGTTTTCCATTTTCTGTCTACATCCGCCTCTGACATACTGATCTTTCGCTTTTTGTTCTTTTCTCCATTTCTTTCTTTACTCATTCATCAACTCAATTTCAACCCTCCATCCTCAATCCCCTTTTGACTTTTCATCTAGCAACTTTCCACCAACTTCTAACCTGCAGCCCAGCTCCCCCATTTCTCTTCTCACGCCTTCACTAGCCTCTTATTCCCCTCTGTGCCTCCTCGATCCCTTCCTACACCCAGTTACTTTCTTCTCCAATATTCATTAACTGTTTTCCTCCTTCTTACCCCAGCATTCACTCTTATGCCCCTCTTTCAACTCCAACCTCCATATGACCTTTTTCCTTCCCTCCCACACAAACTATCAGTTCCCCTCTCAATCCTCACTTCCCCCCCCCAGTTTCTTTTATTCTCCCTTCAGCCCCAACCCTTCCAGTTCCAGCCTTCTCAGTATCAGTCCTCCCTTCCAGTCCCATTATCTCCATCCCCCAGCATCAGCCCATTTCCAGTCCTAGCCCCCCAGTATCAGTCCTCCTCCAGTCCCAATCCCTCCCAGCATCCACTGCCTTCCAGTTCCCTCATCCTCCATATTAGCCCATTACCAGTCCTGGTGCTCCTTCCCCCCAGTATCAGTCCTCCTCCAGTTCCAATCCCCCCCAAGCAAAATCTCCCTTGCAATCCCAGGCTCCCCATCCCCTAGCATCAGCCCATTCCCAGTCCTAACCCCCCAGTATCAGTATTCCTCCAGTCCCAGTCCCCCCATCTCCAACATTAGCCCATTTCTCGTTCTAACCCCAGTAATGGTCCCAGTGCCAGTGACTCCCACACCCCCTTCCCCCTCACTCACACATACATACACATAGCCCTGCACTGGCCTGGTTGGCTTGAGGCAGAGCCGGTGAGGGCCGAAGATCGGCTCCTCAACTCAGTTCCGCGCAGCCGCGGGAGTAAAGACTTGCCAGAGCAGTTCCTTTTTTCTGTGTTGTTTGCTGCCGGCATGGGTCACTAGGTAGAGGTTAAACAGAGGCTATGTGCAGATAATATTCCCGCAGATGCCTCAGGCTGGCCCTGAACGGACTTAACCTTGAGGCCCTGCTGCTGGCTTACTAAGGCATGGGTGAGGGACCCTTCCAGTCACACAAACTCCTCTCCAGGACACTTACCCAATACACTGACTTGGGCCAATGCCTCGCCTGTGCCCACTTTGTTACTGACAGCACAGCGGTATCTGCCTCCATCTTCCTGAGCAACAGGGTTGATATGAAGCACTCCTTCCCGGACAATGGCTCTGTCAGAGAGGCTGCCGTTGACTTTGGTCCACTGAAAGCGTAGGGGTGGAGTGCCATGGGCGAGGCATTGCAGCTGGACCGCCTCCCCCACAAGCACGGACAGCTCATCTGGCAAGCTGGTCGCATAGGGTAGCGCTGTGGGAGAGGAAAAGGAAACCCTGAAATGGTGATGGCACTGAGAAGTCCTCTGGGAGGTACTGCTAGAAAGGATTGTTTTTTTTTGCGGGTAAAGCCCTTTTTACATGCATAAAAAGGCTATCATAGAATTACCCCAGGGGATACATGTATAAAAGTATGCACGCCGAGAAAACTGTATGCATTTTTACACTAACCCACATGTAGGCATCTTCTGAAGCAGAGTTTGGGCAGAGTCGCAGTTGACGTGCAAAGCTTATAAAAACACATGCAAAGCTTTACACCTGTTCCTCTGTTATGGCTTCAATCTAGCCACCATTTCTCCCAGTTAAACCCTAGTATTTATAAAGGCCCAGAGGCGTCTGTGTGGCTTTATAAAATGCACCAAAAATAGGTGCCTACAAGTCTTTCACACAAGCTAAAATATTGTCCTAAACTATGACGATAGTCTGCCCAGGCAGCAGCATGGAAAATCGCTGCTATCCAGCGCTGGCGGCCAGAGCTGAACCTGGCTATTCAGCACCAGTCGCTATCCAGACATTGGTGCTGAATACTAGGATGCTATTTAAATACTACATCTTGCATGAAGTTACAGGGACAGCTCAAAACACCACAAGTGCTGGAAGGGAAAATTACCCCAGTTTCACACAAGGATACACCTCCGAGCCCCAGCAGCCGTGGTTGCCTCTGATTCAACCACAAAGAGCATACTTGTGCAAACTTTGCGGGTGGGTTTTAATTGCAGGGTTTGTGTCAGTAATCAAAGCAAAGCTATGCAGTAACTCGGCCTTGATCACTGCCCCAGGAAAAAAGAATTCACTGTTTTCTCCATATACTTTCCCTGGTTAAAATACAAAATCCCGCATGCTGTCGCCTTCACAACCTAAACTTGGCACACAGGAATGTGTTTGATTTCACCAATGGAAATGGGTCTGAAAATTGCCCTCATTATTTACAGAGCCACGGTTACATTAAACTGCCAGCCACCAACTCAGGCTATATAAGCAGGCAGTGCAAGACTACAGATGTAAAAACGCGCGTTTTCTATAATGCAAAAGAAACATATTTTAACTTGCTTCTTCCAAACCCGTCACCATTACTTCAGTGTTTTCTAGTCTCCTTATGATTTTTCACCTCTTTTGATAAGGCGGCAGAAGAATAAGATGGGAGATAACACACGTTACTATTTTCCAGGTTAGGAGGTTTGGCTATTATAAAACTAAATAAAATCCTACCATAGTGGACAAGAATAGGGGCAGAGCTCGGTCGGCATGCAAATTTATATGCGATGTTAAGGAACAGTTTATCTTAGCGAGTTTCCGACAAATCTAGCTGCAGGCAGTTAGGCCAAGTCTAGGGTTGCTGTAAATGGTCACACCTAGATTTGGCACGCCTCTCTCACACCTATGCCCCTATCCTATTAAGTAATGTCCATGCATACTTTGTTATAGTATAGGTAGCAAATAAGCACATGACAATGTACGATGGACTAAGCAGCCCTCCTATTGCCTGGTCAATAGAAAGACTTCCTTTGGGCTCTTTAATACAGCTGCTAACTCTAGCGCAGAAGGCTGCTGTTTTAAACACGTCCATGCAATGGAAGCTCTTTGATAATACCGATCACCGTGCAGCTCAACATCAAGTGCAGGAAGGCGCCTTACTCTCTACATCCAAGGTGATGAAAACTTCGCTGTAGCCAACGGCATTGGAAGCATTGCAGATATACTGCCCCGAGTCCTGCTGCGCCACATTGGGGATGATGAGTGTGTCATTCACCACCTGGTGCTGCCAAGGCAGGGGGGCCCTCAACTTGGACCAGCTGATGGTAGGAGTAGGGTAACCTAGAAAAACAAAGAGGGCACCACTGAGCTGCCAAGCAAGGCACAACCAGCAAAACCTTTTCTCCTGAAGCTTTAGATTTCCTGTCTGGTTGCCATTGAGTCACTGCAGGGGCTCGTTTAGCTTTTGTTCTGCAAAGGTGGGCGCAGAGGTGACCTAACAATTTCCCTTCCAGTCTGCAGACAGCAAGGGATTTTTCTAAAATTATTTTGCTTCTTTTTCAACCAAAGCTCGAGTACAGAGGGATACAGCTCCAGCACATCAAACTAGTGTGATAATTTATATTTTGCCTAATAATTCACAATGGGGCATGTTCACTAAAGTGTGCTACCTGGTAATATGCGATTTAGCACTCGGTAAGAATGTCACACTAGAAAGTAGTGTGGGCCCCCATGCTAAAAATCCCAGGCTAACAGCGCTTGCTGCTCTTAGCGCCACCTCAGTGGGTGATGTTAGGTGAGCCCATGTGCCTTAGCACTATGCGAACTGTAGGAGGGCAGATACACATGCCCCCTGCAGTCAAGATGGGCCCCCTTGCTGGTAACATGGCCCTCTTGCGCATTACCAGCGCGGGCTTTAGTAAACATACCCAATATGTCCTAACACATTTATACTGAGAGCCAGGCCCGTATTAAGTCATAAATGCGCCCTGTGCAGGCCTTTCCAACTCCGTGTTTGCATGGCTGGTCTGAACTCTCCCTTCTGATGTATGCTCATTTCAGACGAGGGGAGGGATCAGACGTCTCTATTTTTTTTGCACCCTGCACTGCTGCGATCTCAGAAAAAGTGCCCCTCAAAGGAGATTATCTACGATTTGATATATAACGGTATAGCAGTCATAGATTACACCGTTAGTATACATTTATGGGTTCTAAAGCTTGAATTGCTGGCTTCTCTTGAAATGAACAGCTGTTAATTTACTGAGGAGGATAAATGTTCTAGATCCTCTGTTGCAAGGATTTCCTAGAAGGCAAACAGGTATTCTGCCAGGAACTCACTCTCTTACACCTTGCTGCTGTGGTACAACACGAAAGAAGTTTGTTCCTAGATTTGTTTAAGTCCAGGACAGACCCATTTAAGAGAGATGTTTTTGAGTCCTTGCAGTCCCAACGCTGATTTAACAAAGTAAAGTTGGATCAATACATTCAGTAAGAAGGACAGATCATAGTATTGCCAACACACCTCTAGGACACTTGGATAGGTTTTATGTAGCCTAGGAGGTGTAAGATTCTTATTAGAATAGCTTTCTGAAATAAATTAAAATTGCAGATATTGCCATGCCAGTCATTTTACCACAAACATCCAGCCAATAAGCCTGTTAGAATTTCCTTGCGATCCTCAGCAAAGGAAGTTTGGCTAAACATAGCCAAATCATTTAGGGGCAAGCAAGGGGCAAGAGGAAGGGGGAATAATATTTAAAGACATTTCCTTTCTCTGTTTCTCTTTCTGTTCTATTTTCCTCATTCTTGTTTTTTTTTCCTTTCAAATTTGGCATGACTCCTCAGGCCGGCAGAAGTCCATCCTAGTCATTGCTGAGCTGAATGAAAATGAACTACGGGAGGTGCATACCTGAGGCAGAGCAGCGTAAAACAACACCGGAGCCCGCCACTGCTACCATCACTGGCTCCTCTGCGGTGACCTGAGGCGCTCCAGGTTTCACAATGTTACTTTCCACATGAACCTCAACCTGGACCCGAGCAGAGCCCACAGGATTCTGGCCCTCACATGTGTAGATGCCAGCATCCTCTGGTTTCACTGATGGAATCTGGAAATAGAAAAAAGGTCACATTTTAAATGCAGAAACAATGGTGTACAACTGCTGTTCTCTTCATGATTTCCCAGCAAGCAGAACTTCACATACAACAGACAAATGGAAAAGCCACTGCTGAGTATCCAAGTATTCTTGACCTATTTGATCATGGAGGCCCAGCATCTTCCTCAAGGAGAAATTAGATCTTACCTGCTAATTTTCTGTCCTTGAGTGCCTCCAGATCAGTCCAGACATGTAGGTTTGTGCTCCTCTACCAGCAGATGGAAACTATGGATGCCACTCAATCAACAATTAGCTGCCTGAGTGAAGACCGAACATAGTTTAGGAAACTATCTATAGGGTCGCCATGAATCGACATCAACTCACAGCACTTCACCACCACCACCAGCAGCAGCAGATGGAGACTGGGAACTACTAGTTTGCCAAAGTCAACCTATAAAGACAGTGTCAGCCAGCCAGTATTTCCATAGTAAAGCAGCTAACAAACCAACTTGTGCAAACAAGAGGGTCCACAAAAGAGCAAGAAGAAGAAAAAGAACAAGAACCACCCCAACCAGGGGCAAGTAACCATTGTGCACAAGTCAAACAAATATCCCAGAGACCAGCAAACCTAGATCTCAGTCTACTACTACTACTACTGATCATTTATATAGTGCTACAAGGCGTACGGAGCACTGCACAGACACATGTAAAAGATGGTCCCTGCTCAACAGAGCTTACCATATAGTCAAGACAGACAACACAGCATCTGGGGACAAGAATAGGTCTAGGGGAATGGTAAGGAAACACATAGTTGGAGAGCAGGAGAGTATGTGGATCAGGATCCAAAAGCGGCCTCGAAGAGGTGAGTTTTCAGCCTGGATTTAAAAAGGGCCAGAGAAGGAGCCTGACACAGAGACTCAGGTAGTCTGTTCCAGGCATATGGAGCAGCAAGGTGGAATGATCGAAGTCTGGAGCTGGCAGTGGCAGAGAAGGGCACAGATAAAAGGGATCTGCCAGAGGAGCGGAGATCCCGAGGAGGGGTGTAGAATGAGATAAGAGAGGAAAGATAGTGAGGAGCCGCAGAATGAATGCACTTACAGGTCAATGGGAAAAGTTTGAATTGGATATGGAAACAGACAGGGAACCAGAGAAGTGATTTGAGAAAAGGAGTTACATGAGCATAGCGATACTGGTGGAAGATAAACCGCGCAGCTGAGTTTGAATAGATTGAAGGGGAGTGAGATGATTCAGAGGGAGACCAGCAATGAGGAGGTTGCAATAGTCTAGATGGGAGGTGACTATAGAGCGGATAAGTGTTTTAGTAATGTGTTCAGAAAGGAAGGGGTGAATATTGCTGATGTTATAGAGAAAGAGACGACAGGTTTTAGCTATCAGTTGGATGTGTGTGGAGAAGGCTAAGGAGGATTCAAAAATGACCTCAAGGCTGCAAGCTGAGGAAACAGGGAGGAGCATTATCCACAGCGACAGAGAAAGGAGGAAGAGGGGAGGTGGGTTTAGGGGGAAAGATAAGAAGCTTGGTTTTGGCCATGGTCAATTTCAAACAGTGGTGAGACATCCAGGCAAAAATGTCATATAGGCAGGCAGAGATCTGGGCCTGGATTGCCAGAGAGATTTCAGGTGTAGAGAGGTAGATCAGAATCATCATCGTAAAGATAGTACTGAAAAACATGGGAAGAGATGAGTGCACCAAAGGACTGGATATATAAAGAAAAAAGGAGTGGACCCAAGAAAGACTCTTGGGGTACACAACTGAGAGGAGGACAGCAGTGGAGGAAGACCCACCAGCACAAACACTAAAAGTCTCTGAACCTATTCTCTCTTCCATATAAACAATATCAAAAGCAGGGGTTCTCCTTCTGGGAGAGGTTCTGGACTAGTCAAGAGGGGCTCAAGGAAAGAAAATTAAGATAAAATCAAATTTCTCCTTCCTCTCTGCCCCTCCAGACCAGTCCAGACGTGTGGGAAGTACCCAAGCAGTACAATCATGAGTTGAATGCATCCTGCCTTGCTTGCACATCCAGTGCATAGCAAAAGAATTTAAGAACAACCATGCTGCTGTCTTACACAAGGTCCTTGGAGGGAACGGACCCATGCTCTACCTAGGATGATGCCTGTGCTCTTGTTGAATGTTATTATTTGTCCATGAAAAATATGCAGCAGCAATTTCCTTCTTTAGCCACTGAAGGAAATTTTAGAAGGAGTCAACAACTGATTGCTTTTACTTATTCCACTCTGTTCATTATTTCATAGACCTCTATCATGTCTGCTCTCAGCCATCTTTTCTCCAAGCTGAAGAGCCCTAACCTTTTAAGCCTTTCCACATAGGGGTATCCTTCCATTCCCTTTACCATTTTGGATGCTCTGTTCTGTATCTTTTTATAGATGCAGCAACCAGAACTGAAGACGTGGTTGCACCACAGAGCGATACAGAGTCATTATGATATCTTTGATTTTATTCTCCATTCCTTTTCTTATAATTCCTAGCACCTTTCTTGGCTACCACTGCACAATGAGCAGATGATGTCAACATATTACCAATGATGACGTTTTCCCGAGTGGTTTAATTTAGCTAATTTAAAATTTGATATAATCACCATATCGAAACAGCAAGGTGATTTACGATAAAAACAACATCAGGAAACAGAAAAGAACTCCAATTATATGGAAAAGAACATTCACACCACACAAGGAGAAAATAAGAGCGCCAAGGAGGAGAGAGAAGGGTCATGGTAGGCCAGCATGTGATGGTGGCTCCTAATGTGGAACCACGTATCATGTAGCTGTAATTTGGGTTGTTCTTCCTTAAGTGCATAATGGCACTTGTCCAAATTAAATTTAATCTGTCATTTGGATGACCAGTCTTCCAGTTTTTCAAGATCTTGTTGCAATTTTCCACAATCATCTGTGATTTAACAATTTTGAATAATTTAGTGTCATCTGCATATCAAATTACCTCATTGTTCCCATTTCCAGGTCATTTATAAATATAATAAAAAGTAGTAGGTCCAGTACAGATCCCTGGGGTATTCCACCATTTACCTTTCTCCATTGACCATTTAGCCCTACTCGCCATTTTCTATCTTTTAATCTGTTTCCAATCCATACGACATTGCCTCCAATCCCATGACTTTTTAATCCCCTCCCGAGTCTTCTGTGAGGGACTCCGTCAAAGGCTTTCTGAACATCCAAATACACTGTATCGACCGGCTCACCTTTATATACCTATTTACACCTTGAAATAAATATAGCAGATTAGTGAGACAAGACTTTCCATGACTAAATCCATATGGGCTTTGTCCCACTAAACCATGACTATTTGTAAGGTCAGTAATTTTGTTCTTTATAATGGTTTCTACCATTTTGCCTGGCATAGACTTCAGGCTCACCAGTCTGTCGTTTCCTTACTCATCCCCGGAACCCTTTTTTAAAACTGGTGTTACATTGGCTACTCTACAAACTTCAGGTACTACAGATGATTTTAATGATGGTTTAGAAATTATTAATAGCAGGTCTGCAATTTCATTTTTAAGTTCTTTCAGCACCCTGGAATGTATGCCATCTGGTCCAGATGATTTGCCACTCTTTAGAGCTTGTCAGAGTGATCTTCCAGGTTCACGGAGATTTGTTTCAATTCCTCTGGTTCATCACCTTTAAATATTTCTGTCATAAGGATCTATCTCCCCTCCATCTTCTTCACTAAAGACTGAGGCAAAGAATTCATTTAGTGTCTCTGCTATGTCTTTGTCCTCTCTACAGTCCCTTTTATTCTTCCATCATCTAAGGTCCAACTGACTTCTTTGCAGGCTTTTGGCTTTGAATGTACCTGAAAAAGTTTGATTATGAATTTTTGCTTCTAATGCAAGTTTCTTTTCAAATTCTCTCTTTGCCTGACTTATCAATACTTTGCATCTAACTTGCCAGTGCTTATACTGTTTCCTGTTTTCCTCATCTGGATCCTTTTTCCATTTATTGAAGGATGTCCAGTGCTGATGCAAACTCTTAACGTTGCAACTGATTCTTTTAGTTTTTTTTCTTAACCATTTTCCTCATTTTATCAAAGTTTCCCTTTGAAAAGTTAAATGTTAAATGGTAGAATGGGCAGCTCTCATCTGTTCTTCACAGGAGCAGCATTTCCCTGTAGTGGCAACTCCAGACTGCCATAAGTCACAGACCACAAAGCGCCTGCCACACTTGGCTTACACTGCAATCCATGTGCTGCGGCTACCACTTGCCAAGCACAGACCTCTGCTCAAACACACTTCACTGCTTGCCTAGCACGCTAGTCACTCGCCCACCCACCTCTGGGGGCCTACTCGAGTAGCACACCGAAACACTCGCCCCTTTTTTGGTTTAAACTTTACTGCTGCTTGCATTGCCTCCTTTTTCTGCTGCATCTGGTCCGCTCCCAAAGGTTAGGGAGAGGAATAGAGAGCAGCACCTGCACTTAGCAAATGTTACTATGTGGAGGTAGGGAGGGATCCAGCACCACTGGGTTCTACACCTCTGGGCCCTGTGGACCAGCCTCAGCCGATCCTGGCCCTTTTGTCTGGTAGCACTGCCAGGCTCTAAGGAGGAGTTCCTTTGCTGTGGAGATACCACCTAGACAAGAACAGGAACAACCCAGGGATTCCCTGACTTGCCTTCAGACCTCGAGAACCCAGGCCTACCTAGCCAAAACTGCACAGGTTGCCTCACACCATCTGCTGGAGACCAAGAAATACTGACTGGCCGAGGCTGCACAGGACCCTTTATAGGGTTATGTCAGAAAGCTTGCAATTCCCAGTCTCCATCTGCTGATAGAGGAGCAGAAACCTATACATCTGGACTGGCTTGGAGAGATGAAGAGGAATACAAGTTATCGATATTTCTGGGCTGTTTCCATCATCTGTCACAGAAACCACATTTCTTCAAGGACAAGCAGAATATAATCAGCCACACAAATGATTGATGCCATCCCTGATGGTACTGAGGTCGAATCTGCTCTCCCAGAGCCCAGAAGAGTCTAGAAAAATTCTGTGCAAATGTGAGTGCTCCATCCTGCACGACTGTTTGTCCTCACCCCTCAACCTTCTTCATCTGCACGGCAAAGAAGGAATGGTTCTGCTCTCCCTTCTAGTTTTTTGACGTAAAACTTACCAACTGAAAGATCAAATCTTTGTAAAATCTCTCCTTAGGTCTTTACATTACAAAAGGATACAGTCTAAACTCCCAAAAGGACTCAATCATGGTACCCATGAGATGTTTTCTTTTTCAGAAGGAAGAGAGCTGCTACGAAGGTTCCCAATACCTATTATTTCAACTAAATGCAACCAGAACTCCCAAGAGGTTCAGGTCCTGTACCCAAAGGACGTTTCTGTGAGGAAAGGAGGTTTGCATTTCAGCCAAAAAGGAGCTGAAACTCACAAGGGGCCCAGATCTGGTGCTCACAGGAGAGAAGGGGTCATTACAAATGGCCAAATCTCCCAAGTGACCCAGGCAAGGGATCATGGGATTTTTTTTTTTTATGGAAAGTGTTTTTTTTCCCGAAGACCCACAAGTTTACCCATTACAATGAAGCATGATCAGAATTTATTTAACTGCATTTATATCCCGCTTTTCACCGGGTCCAAGCGGTTTAACATAAAAGAGGGGGGGGACAATAATCAAGTTGATATAAAGAGGGAGGGGGTCATCATTACGAGATAACATTGTTGATCTTCACAGAAAGTAACAGTACTAGACAGTAGACTTTTTCGGCAGTCTCTTAGATGGTTGCTGGGGGGGGGGGAAGGTCGGGGGGGTTCTGGTGAACAGTTATTGAGAGATGTCTGTTTCGGGTCCAAGGTATTTATGAAACAGAATGGTTTTTAACTGTTTCCGGAATGTGGAGAGGTCATTGGTGCTTCGGAGCTGGCTCGGGAGGGAGTTCCAGAGGGAGGGTGCGTGTAGTTCGAATGCTCTGTTGTAGGTTTGCTGATTGAACTTAGTTCGTTCGTGGGGGATGGTGAGAGTGTTGTTGGTGGTTTGGCAGGTTGGTCTGTTGTGAGTAGGGTGAGGTAGTAGAGTCCGGAGTTGTGTGGTTTGGGTTTGATGAAGAGCTTTGTGGATAAGTAGGAGGGATTTGTATTTAATCCTTGCTTCGAGGGGCAGGATGTGAAGTTCTCTCAGGACTGGGGTGATGCGATCATGTTTTTTTGCCTTCTGGATGATTCTTGCAATGGTGTGTAAGGCAGTTCATAGGGGGTTGGTATGGGTGGCGGGTAGTCCATGATAAATTACATTGCAGTAGTCTAGGTGGGGGAGCGTCATGGCCTGCATGACTGTTCTGAAGTCCTGTAGGTCGATGAGTGGTCTGAGCCGTTGTACTGTCTTTGCTTTGTGGAATATTGTTCTGGTCGTCTTTTTGATCTGTTGTTTGAAAGTAAGGGCTTGATCAATGATGATTCCCAAGTATTTTCTGTGGGGCTGGACTTGTATTTGGGTGGTTCGTAAAGTGAGGTGTGGCGGTGGGGTAAAGTTTGGGTCCTTGGTCACAATGAGGGCTTCTGTTTTTTTAATGTTGATGGAGAGGTTGTTCTCTTGTAGCCAGTTGGAGACATTAATAAAGCAGTCTGATAGGTGATTGTTTGTTGCGTTTGTGGTTGTGATGGGTCCATAAAGCATTATGTCATCTGCGTAGATATGGTAGTTGATGTTGTGAGCGCATATTACGAGCAGAGTGGCTGTAGGTAGATATTGAAGAGCATCACGGATAGTGTGGAGCCTTGGGATATTCCTTGGTGCTGTCGAAAAGGGGGGGAGGTTGCCATGTTTGTGCGGATCAGCTGTTGTCTATTGGTCAGGTAGGAGTGGAACCATTGTAGCACTGTGACCTTGATGCCAATCTCTTGTAGTCTATGTAGGAGTGTGTTGTGGGAGATGGTGTCAAATGCTGCGGATATGTCTAGAAAGGTATATCCAGAGTGTTTTATCTGTGTACCTTTGATTAGGGTGTTCAGTAGTGATATCATGAGGGTCTCAACTTCATGTGATGGGCGGAATCCGTGTTGTTGTGGGTCCAGGATGTTGTTGGTATCAAGGTGGTCTTGAAGCTGTTGTTGAATACCTAAAGGACCCAGTTGTGGTTCCCACACATTGTTTTCCTCTGAGCAAAGGGAACATTTTCCACCTTAGAGAATTGCCCATAGAGCCTGGGAGGTCCCTTCCAGTGTTTTTCTTCTAAAAGATTTACGGCCAAGGCGATCAGTTTTCACTACCTGAGGTCTCAGTGCATTATCCCATGGTGCTTCATGCCACTAATGCCATTGTAAGCACTGAGAATCTCTGAAATAAAAAGGAACTGTAATGTGTCCAGAGTGAGCTGGCCCAAAGGGCCCTGCATGGACATCGTCAGTTACAGCAATGAACACCGCTAGACTGCGCTTCACTTCAAGGGTTCAAGTAATGTACTAGTGGACCAGTCTACTAAACCGAGCCTTCAGCAGCTGCTGCTCTTTGCATGAAACACACGAAATAACTGAAAAAGGGCCAAACTGAAGCCAGCTAGTTCAGCAAAGTGCTAGACCACAATCCACAGAACATGCTTCATTGAAAAACTGACAGTCTGGTATTTGGCCCTATCTCACAGAATCCCGTGGCTGAAGATTCCAGCAGCTAGTCCGCTGGATTCAGGAGTCCTTTCATACACGATGTCAGAGGTCTTGGGTACTCACCCTATGTGACCTATCGTTCTGCCCACCCTATTCAAGCTGCCAAAAAAATCAACCTACTTCTAAGGCCTACACAATTCCCTCCTTAGCCGCCATTCAATGTACAGCTCTCTTCCTACAACCATCCTTCTTATAGTTTCTGCTATTTCTACTATTCCCTCACAGTTTAATCCTGTTTTTTTGGGATGGGGATAGGCGGGAAGAGTCTGTCACATTGCTTCTGCAGGGAGCAAGGAGCCCAGTGATAACCATAAAAAGGATTTCTGCTTTCCAAGGCCTCTCCAACACTAGTTTTCTGCAAAGTCGCGGCACTTTCATTTTCCAAGATGCTTTTCAATGCAAACACTGGAAGGAGAAGGGAGCTTTATTGTCAACTCTTCCTTCTCACTTACCATCATGTGTGGCGTTTTTACAATGAATTAGGGGTACAGTGCCAGCATTTGCTTTGTATCTGTATGTGGCAAACTACTGAACTTGACGGAGAGGAAGAGTGACCCAGACTCACCTGCAGCACGGCATGACTGTCTAGAGGCAGCGGGCTCTGCTGATGGATCTTCGGCCGTGTACCCGTCCGATGCCAGCTGACCACTGGACGAGGGTCTCCTGTGCCCAGGCACTCCAAGTTTACGTTCTGGCCAACTTTCACTCTTACAGGACCCTTAGGGAGCACAGAGACCGTGGGGGGCCCTGGGAAATAAAGACGACACTGGAAACTTAGATACAAAAACTCATTTGATGGCATTCTGTAGCACTATATGTGCATTTGATTATTTGAACCATCACAGAGACTACGATCATAGCAGTAATTTTCACTCCAGGTGCCAGAAAACGGGAGACTTCAGTCTAGCTGTTTGCAGACTTTTTCAGTACTTGGTCCAAATCTTTGGAATGTATTGCGAACTGAAATGCACTTAGAACATTATCCTATTTTTAAGAAAAACTTCAATCTTGGTTCTTCAGTGAAGCATTTATTTTACTGGAAATAAAATATTATTTTTAGTTAGTTTGGTGGAGCTGATGGGTTAGGATTAGGGGTGTAATCGGGTGGGGTGTTGGGTAATTTGGTTGGAGGGGGTGAAATTAATGATTAGGTTTATGATTTGGATTGGGAGGGTTTGGGATTAAGGATTAGGGTATGGTTTGGGATTGGGGTATGAGGGGAGGAAGGATGAAATGGGTTGGGATTATTTTAATCTATTGATATTATTGATTGTTCCACACTTTGGTCTATTTTGGTAAAGGATGTCATCAACTTTTACAAAGTAGAAATGGACACAGAAGTAAAAGCGGCACTAGCAGGCGGGATACCTTTTATTGGGTTGGCATAGGACTGATCTAGAGATGATCACCATAGGACTGATCTAGAGATGACCACCATAGGACTGATCTAGAGATGACTACCATGTACTGAGCTTTGAGGAGATGAGAGAAGCCTCTGGTTTTGGAGGCTCATATACACTATCTCTAGATCACTTTTATGCTGACCCAACAAGAGGCATCAAAGAGATGCGGAAACCAAAACTTCAAAAATGGTTCCAAAGCATTCAAAGACTGTTCAGCTAATCTTGTAAAGGGTCCATTTATCTTTCAGCATGACACCCTTTAGGCTTGAAACAACTACAGGTTTAAAATTATAGGTCATAAAATTGTCTGGAAGCTATACCATCTGCTTTTAATGGGTCTACAGAAGTTTCGCTGGGTTGCTAATTCCAATGTTTGACCATATTTGGCAGAAAAGACACTTTCTTTTCAAAAACACATCTGCTACATCATGTGTTAACCATACACCTTGGGGGGGGACCTTAAGTCACCTGAAAGGCCTCTTCAATTGGTACAGATATTTGTGGTTCCCTTGGTGCCCCCCCCCCTTTCCCCCAGTTCAAAGAACAGCTCTAGGTGAGATTGTAAGCCCTGTATAGCACTGATAAATTTATGTTTATTTTGGACTTTATATTCCCCTTTTCAGAGGTCTCAAAGCCCTTCGTGTGTATCTACTACAACTACTACTATTTAGCACTTATAAAGCGCCACGCACGCAGCGCTGCACAGCTAGCCTAAAAGAGGTGGCTAACATACAAGAGACAGTCCCTGCCCATCAGAGTCATGCTCATCAGAGCTTACAATCTAGTTAGAACAGTACAGAGCATTAGTCAGTTCTGCGGGTGGTACAGTTTGGTACAGCTTGGTCTATAGTTTGGTCATAGACGTAAATGGGGTTAGGGTAGGATGAGGATGGAAGTCAGGATCTGAATGCAATGGTGAAGAGGTGGGTCTTCAACATGGATTTGAAGAGGGCCAGGGAGGGTGCCTGGCACACAGACGCAGGAAGGCTGTTCCAGGCGTGTGGTGCAGCAAGGTGAAAGGAGCGCAGTCGGGAGTTCGCGGTGCGGATGAAAGGCATTGAAAGAAGCGATTTGCTAGCGGAGCACAAGTTTCGAGAGGGGATGTAGGGAAGAGACAAGAGATATGAGGTATTGAGGGGCCATAGAATGAATGCATTTATAGGTCAGTTAAGAGAAGCTTGAATTGGATGCGGAATTGGACAGGGAGCCAGTGAAGTGACTTGAGGAGTAATGTGGGCATGGAGAGGCTGGCAGAAGATTAGTCGAGCAGCGTGATTTTGTATAGATTGGAGGGGTAGGACGTGGCTCATGGGGAGACCAGCGAGGAGTAGGTTGCAGCAATTGAGGCAAGAGGAGATTAAGGAGTGGATAAGCATTTTGGTGGTATGTTCAGAGAGGAATGGGCGGATCTTGCTGATGTTGTAGAGGAAAAAGCGGAAGGTCTTAGCTATAAGCTGGATATGAGCGGAGAAGGAGAGAGAGGTGTCAAAGATGACCCCTAGATTGTGGGCCGAGGGAACAGGAAAGATAGTAGATCCATCCACATGGACAGAGAGGGGGAAGTGGGGGGGAGGAGTTGGGTGGAAAGACAAGGAGTTCAGTCTTGGCCATGTTCAGTTTCAATCGGCGATGAGACATCCAGGCAGCGATGTCCGAAAGACAAGCAGAGATCTTGGAATGGGTTGCCAGAGAAATATTAGGTGTAGAGAGGTAGATTTCGGAGTCAACGGCATAGAGATGGTACTGAAAGCCATGGGAAGAGATAAGCGCGCCAAGGCCTTGGGTATAGAGAGAGAAGAGGAGGGGGCCCAAGACAGATCCCTGGGGTACACCTACATGGAGCGGGGTAGGGGAGGAGGAGAAGCCGCCAGAGCATACACTGAATGAGCGATGGGAGAGGTAGGAGGAGAACCAGGATAGTACGGAGTCCTTGAAGCCAAGCGAGGAGAGGGTGGTGAGGAGAAGGTCATGGTCAACAGTGTCAAAGGCAGCAGAAAGGTCAAGAAGGATGAGGATAGAATAGAAGCCCTTAGATTTAGCCAGAAACAGGTCATTGGTGACTTTTGTGAGTGCCGTTTCAGTGGAGTGTAGGGGACGGAAGCCTGATTGTAGTGGGTCCAGGAGGGCCTGGGAGGTGAGGAAGTTGAGGCAGCGAAGGTGGACTGCTCGTTCTAATAGTTTGGATATGAAGGGAAGGAGGGAGATGGGTCGATAGTTAGAAGGGCATGTGGGATCAAGTGAGGATTTCTTGAGGACGGGTGTGACAACAGCATGTTTGAAGTCAGCGGGGACAGTTGCAGTGGAGAGTGAAAGGTTGAGGATATGAGTGATGGAGGGGACAATGGTGAGGGAGATGGAGCGTAGGAGATTGGTGGGGATAGGGTCTGATGAACAGGTGGTGGGTTTGGAGGAGGAAAGAAGAAGTGCGGTTTCCTCTTCAGAGATGGGGGGAGGAGGAGAGCGTAGCAGGGGGAGTATGGATGGGGGAGGGGAAATGGGGGGGAGGGGAGGTAGATGAGGGGGTAGGGAATTGGAGGGTAATTTTGAGGATTTTGTCATGGAAGTAGTCAGCTAGGGTTTGGGCAGAGAGAGAGGGTGGGAGGGATTGGGGGTGGGGGACCTTGAGGAGAGAATTGAGGGTGTTAAAGAGACGGCAAGGGTCAGAGGCAAGGGAATTAGTTAGATGGATGTAGTAATCTTGTTTGGCAAGTGCTAAGGCTGACTGGAAGGAGCCAAGCATGAATTTGAAGTGTAGAAGGTCTTCCAGGGAGTGGGATTTGGACCAGGCTCGTTCGGCAGAACGGGCACAGATGCGTAGGTAACGGATTGTGGGTGAAAGCCAGGGTTGGGGAGTAGATCGTTTTACAGGACGTGAGGTGGGAGGGGCAAGAGTGTCAAGGGCTAAGGATAGTGTAGCACTGTATGAGGATAATGCTTCGACGGACTCGGAGTATAAAATGGAGGAAAGAGATGGAGAAATGGTGGAGGAAAGAGAAAGAGGATTAATATTATGAAGGTTTCTAAGTAGGTCAGAGGAGACAGGATGAGGTTGGGATGGCGGGAGCTGAAGAGTAAATGTTAGTAGGTGATGGTCAGATGAGGGAAGGATTAATTTGCGTAGGTTTGAGGGAGAGGAACTGGAGAAAAGTATTAGGTCAAGGCAGTGGCCGTGTAGGTGTGTGGGGGCAGTGGAGCAGAGTTGGAGGCCGAACGAGGAGGTAAGAGCGAGGAACTTTGAGGCATGGGGGTCAGAGGGGTTGTCAACTTGAATGTTGAAATCGCCAAGAATAAGAGTGGGTGAGGAGGGATCCATAAAGGCAGACAGCCAGGAGTTGAAGTCGGTGAGGAAGGCTGATTTGGAGTTGTCGGGTGGGCGATAAATAACAGCTACACAGAGGGGAAGTGGTATGAGGAGGCGAATGGAGTGGGCTTCAAAGGAGAGGGGGGAGTGTGATTGGGGTGGCAGGAGGGGTCGGAATTGGCAGGAGAGGGAGAGTCTTTTCTGACTGTCCCCTCATGGTCTCTTACCTTGTACCATCAGGTTAACGATACTGTGAGCTATTCCATAGGGGTTGGAAGCCACACACCGATAGGCACCTTGGTTTCCGTGCCGAGCACCGACAATAGTAATAATAGAACCATTTGGACTGATTTTCACATTATCTAAAGATGAAAACAGAGAACAATTAGAAAACTCTTAGGGTTTACCAGTTGTATCTTCTTCATAAATGTGCTAACGTCCTATAACAAAACCAGCAAGGACTCAAACGTTGGTGCCAAAGCTGGACACTTTAAACTCTTCTTTGCCATTCCCTGTGGCATTTCTTGCAAGGACCGATTGGGACTGCAGGAGCTGTTAAGCTCTTCCCATAGCCTGCATTTCTGCACCCTTCCCTACAGCGCTTCTTGCTGGGGGAGACTGGGACTGCGGGAGTACTGGTTTTTCAGACAGTGATGGTGAGGGTGGTAGGCAAGTTCCAGCAGCCCCATCAGTGCTCTCATGACAAGATAGGAAACACTGTGACAGAGCTGTATCCTCCTCGGAGATGCAGGGGAGACTGTGTTACGCTTGTCCTATGGAGGAAGACGGGGCACCAAACATGTTGAGTAGCTTCAGCGGAGGGAACAGAACTATACAGGTGAAAATAAGTGAAAAGGGGGAGAGTTCCACTTTCTGTGCAATATAGATCAAGGTCAGTATTCTATTCTGACCGACCCCCTCCCCCCGCTAGCAACATTGTCTGAAATGGAGGGAGTACAGCCCCCCTTACTATACCTGCCAACGGTTGATTATGAGTCATCTTCCACTCAATACGGATGGGCTGAGCTCCGTCATGAATACGGCACTTGAAGGTGGCGTTCTCGCCCTGGCGTACAACGGCGCTGTGAGGATCAATGGAGATAACAGGGCTCTGCAGACCTGGGAGAATACCACCACATCTGTGTCAACCAATTCATTTCAGCAGTCACTTCCCCAACACTGGGCTAATAACGTAATGGTCATACAGCTAGAATGAAATATTTCTAAAGTGCACAGCTCTACAGAAGAGGCTGAAAGTGCTGAACTCCTAAGACATGGGTTTTTCCCAAACCTTTCTCCCCCTGGTGCATCAAGCTCAGTAATAATGTCCTCCTTTCTATGCTTTACCCCTCCCCTTTGGAAGTTCTCATGCAACTTATACATCAGAGATGTGCTTCCAGACCGGATTTCTAAACTGTGAAAGATTCTGTTTGATCCAGATCCCTGCACAAATGCAAACTCTTCCTCTTATATCACAGGATGGGTACATGGAGAGCAATCTTATAAAGCATGCCTAAGTTCAGCCCATTATATTTCCTGCCAATTCGATCAAGTAAAATATGTGAGGACTTTGCTTTATAAAATAAGGGTGCAAGTGGTGTGATACATGTGTCAAATCTAGGTGCGCTCACTTACCCCCACCCTAGATCTGGTGTAAATGCCCCTGTCTAGATCTGTTATAGATCTGCACTCTGCCTACCTTTTGCCTCTGTATGCATCTATACCAAACGTTATGTGCCATCGACCTATCGTGCTCGATATTCAAACACCATAGCAGCCAGCCGCGGCGCTTAAATATCAGCAGTAGCATCCGGATAGGAGCTGCCACTGAATATCGGGACCGAGAGGTGTTAACTGGATATGTGCTGGTGCTTTCCCAGTTAGTGGGATTTTCTGCCAGTCCTTATCCAGATTGCAATTGACGTAGCCTAAGTTACTCAGACAAGAGCCTCTGAAAATCACGTGACTAAGGTAAGTGCTGGCACTAATCTGGAGAGCGCCAGTGCCGTCCTCGCTCCGCCCAGAGACCACCCCTGCAATAACTGAATAGTGGCGGGGCGGTCTGTGGAGATATTTGATGCCACTTTCCGGACACTGCTGAGGAATATCATGGTCAGCACCTTTATCTGGACGGCTTCTTGTTGGCTTTGAATATCAGGCCGGTAGAAAAGTGACTGTCAAAATACGCGGCAAGTCCCCATTGATGCAAGCATGAAAAATACATGACTTATGTGTGTCGATGGTGTGTAACTTTATGCAGCTCAATATAAAATGACCTCTTTAGAGCAGGGCTCGACAAATCCCAGGCCTCGGGTCCCCATGGCACCTAAAAATTGCAACCTGGCACCTGGGATTTCTTTCCCTCAAATCTTGTACGTATTTGTTCCAGCACCATGATCCGGCTCTGTGTAAGTGTAAGCCACGCAGTGCAGGAAGCTTGGACACGTCTCATGGTTTCAATTCTCACAAAACGTGAAACCGTGAGACTAGCCTAAAACACGAGCCCAGTGCCGCTGATGAGCTCACAAATTTGGGAGGGAGCCGGCTGCTGTGTCTGCTGCTCTAGCAGCCGCTTGGCGGAGAGATCTTCCCCCCGCCGATCACAGCCCCGCGTGTCAGCATCGTATGGACATGAAATAAACTTTTCTTAAGAAAAGAAGAAAAATTAAAAAAGAACAAAAAAGATATAGAAATTGTGTGGAAAATTAGGAGGAGTGTTTTGGGAATTGATGATCTTAAGTGGCAGATGTAACTTGCTTGGCAAAGAGCAGTGTCAAGTGTGGCTATCGAAATTCCCTTTTTCTCCCTGAAAAATTGAGGTGAACTCAGTATTGGCACTTATTTTGTGTTTTGGGAATTAAGTGGAGATTTGTGGGGGGTTTTTTTGGGGGGGGGGAGTTGTCTTATAAAATGGTGCCAGGCATGAAAGTAAGCACCGTGGCAAGAAAGTCATATATGCGTTTCCATAAAGCAGGCGCGGGCGTTTATACCTGCTCTTGAGCAGGCGAAGTGTCTATGCTTGCGTTGTAACTGCAATTTGTGCAGGATGTACACTTGTATTTTATTAAGATAAATAGACAGCTATCCTACAGGAGAGGACGGGCAGGAGGAATGCGATACAAACGTTTAAATGCCTAAAGGATATTAATGAATAAAAGGGGAAGCTGTAGTAGAGGACCGGAAATGAAGCTGCAAGGAAGCGAACTCAAACGCAATGGTAGGAAATTATTTTCCACGGAAAGGGCGGTGGATGCCTGGAATGTCCTTATGATGGAGGTGGAGGCAGCAAAAACAGTGACGGAATTCAACATGGGACAGACACAGGGGATCGTTAAATGGCATGAAGATGTTATCAAAGCAAATTGAAATAACTTCATAAATAGAGGGGGGTAACTTGCACGGAGCTACGAGTACAAGTCTAGCCACTTTAATGGGCAGACCAGATGGGCCATGCTGCTCTTTATCTGCCGTCATGTACTATCTTACAATCCTATCTTTATAAAATAGGCACCTGCCACCCCCTTAACCTAGGTATCCCGCTATCAAATTACCCTCTTATAGGGCACTTTTTCAAACAAAGCAGGCAGCTATAAAGTCTGCATATATATTTCTCATGGACTCTGCACCAGTTCTCAGAGGGACATTACCCACATTTATTATTTATTTTTAGTACGTATTTGATATACCACTATTCAGAAACATTGCATTAACATCATGATGGTTTACAACTTAAAAATATGAGAATTAAACAATTAACAGATGCAAAAAGCACCAGCACAGATTTGCGTCTGATTTTTTCATTGTGTTTTTCCCTTTGAAAACATGTGTAGTTTTGAAAATGTTGAGCCATTTGTGTTGCTGCCTCACCCGCACAGACCCTGCCTCTGATCCCGCCTCTTACTGTCCCATAGGCTTTATCTTCTAAAGTAGGTTAGCCATTTGTGGTATCCATGAGACACCCATACTTACGGTAAGAGGAGCCAGGGCTGGAGGCGATGGAGATCACAATGGAGGCTTCGTGGACGCCGGAACTAGTGCCAACACGGCAGACATACTCTCCAGAATCCTCGGGAAAGAAACGGAGGATTCGTAGCCGGGAGCCCAGGACCTGAAGCAATTGGACAAGATGGAAAGGGATGAAGGTCAAAAGAGAAGCCGGTAGTTCTACGTGAGATCAATGCCTGCTGATAGAATGAAGTGGGGCAGGGAGGCATATACGAGATGTGATCAAAAAGTATCGAGACTTGTTGTGTAGCTATATAACAATACGTCGCACCACAATTCTATTAAGCATGCAGTGACCTAGTTATGTGCTCTGCACATGCAGAGTGTAGCATGGCACACCTATACTTTTTTTTAATCATGTGAATTCTGGTATCGTGTAAAAGCAATTCCTCAGATTTACGATGAGTGAAAAAATTGAACAGTGAATTTGCATTAAATTCTGCCAGAAACTTTGAGATTCATGCAATGAGACTTATGACAAGTTACAGCAAGTATATGGCGATGAATGCATGAGTTGTGCTCAAGTTTATGACTGGTACAAATGTTTCCAAGAGGGCCGTCAAAGTGTTGACAGCGACGAACGTTCTGGAAGGCCATCCACAAGCAGGAATGAAGACAAAGTTAAAGCAGTGTGTGCCGTAATACATTCAAATCAATGGACTATCAGGGAGCTTGTAGAGGACATGGACATCAGTTTCAGGTCGGTACAGTCCATTCTTACTGTTGATATGGGGATAAGATGCGTGTATGCAAAATTCATGCCGCAACTCCTGTCCCCTGGCCAAAAAGAAGATCAACTGTCTGCACCCAGGGAGTTGTTTGAATGCATTGAAAATGACTCCGATTTCATCAAAAAGATTAATGGTGATGAATCATGGGTTTATGGTTGTTGTTGTTGTTAAGTGCCGTCGAGTCGGAGTCGACTCATGGTGACCCTCTGGATAGCTATCCTAAATTGTGTTCGGTCTTCAGTCAGGCGGCTCATTGTTGACAGACTGGCACCTGTATCTGCTGTTATTGTATTGATCCATCTCATTGCTGGCCTTCCTCTTTTGCGTTGACCTTCTATCTTGCCAAGCATGATGTCTTTCTCTAATAATCTCTCTCTTCGCATGATGTGTCCAAAGTATGAAAGTCAAAGTCTTGTCATCTGAGCTTCTAAAGAAAGCTTAGGTTTGATCTCCTCTAGTACCGACTGGTTTGTTCTTCGGGCAGTCCATGGTATACACAGTATTCGCCGCCAGCACCATAATTCAAAGGCATCAATTTTCTTCCTGTCTATCTTTTTCACTGTCCAGCTTTCACATCTATATGATGTTATTGAAAATACCATGGCTTGAACAAGTCAAATCTTTGTATGGAGAGAGACATCTCTGCTCTTGAGAATCTTATCTAGGTCTTTCATAGTCATTCTGCCAAGACCAATGCGTCGTCTGATTTCTTGACTGCTTGTTGCTTCTTTATTGATAGTTGATCCAAGTAGGTTAAAGTTGTTCACGATTTCAATTTCTTCTCCTTCAACGATGAACCTGTTGATTATGCCAGTTGTCATGATCTTTGTCTTCTTTACATTAAGGTGCAGGCCCATTTTGAGACTATGTTCTTTGATTGTGAGAAGCAAATGTTTCAGATCATCTTCACTTTCAGCCAGTAATGTGGTATCATTAGCATAGCGAAGGTTGTTGATGAGTCTTCCACCAATCTTCACACCTCTGTTGTCTTCATACAATCCTGCTTCTCTGATGATTTGTTCTGCATATAAATTAAACAGGTAGGGCAATCTTCACACCTCTGTTGTCTTCATACAATCCTGCTTCTCTGATGATTTGTTCTGCATATAAATTAAACAGGTAGGGGGAAAGTATTCAGCCTTGTCTTACACCTTTGCTTATTTTAAACCAGTCTGTTTCTCCTTGTTCCATTCGAACTATTGCTTCTTGGTCAATGTACAGATTGTGCAAGAGTACGATCAGGTATTCTGATATACCCATGCTTCTTAATGTGGCCCAGAGTTTCTTATGGTTTACACAGTCAAAAGCCTTGCTAAAGTCGATAAAGCACAAATAGATATCCTTTTGGTATTCTTTAGTCTTTTCAAGAATCCATCTCACATCCACAATGATGTCTCTCGTTCCTCGCCCTTTCCTGAACCCTGCTTGCACTTCAGACAGTTCTTGTTCCAGGTATGGTTGTAGTCTCTTTTGAATAATCTTCAGTAGAACCTTGCTGGCCTGTGGGATCAGAGCAATTGTGCGATAATTTCCACAGTCAGTTGGATCACCTTTCTTTAGTATTGGTATAAACACAGATCTTTTCCAGTCAGTTGGCCATGATGTTGTCTTCCATATTTCTTGGCAGAGCCTTGTAAGTACGGTAACAGCTGCATCAGATTGCTGTAATACTTCTATGGGAATGCTATCAATGTCTGGTGCTTTGTTCTTTGATAAGGCTTTCAATGCTGCTTCAACTTCTTCTTTCATCACCAATGGTTCTCGATCATAAGGTACAGGTTGAAACGGCTGTTGGTCCACTAGATCTTTATCAAATAAAAACTCTGTATATTCCTTCCACCTTTTCTTGATCTTCTCAGCATCATTCAACATAGAACCTTGAGCATCTTGTAACATTCAAATTCGAGGCTGGAACTTTTTCTTTAACTCTCGCAGCTTTAGGAAAGCCGATCTTGTTCTTCCTCTAATAGTTTCTGCTTCTATTTCCTTGCATGCGTCGTACAAGTAGTACTTTTCCTTGTCCTGTCTTGCTGCACGTTGGAAATCTCTGTTGAGTTCTGTGATTGTCTTTCTTTCTCCTCTAGCTTTAGCTTCTCTGCGTTTCTGGGCAATTTTCAGAGTTTCTTCCGTCATCCATTTTGGCCGTATTTTCTTTTTCACCTTTTGTAGAGACTTCTCGCTTTCTTCCAACACAACCTTCTTGATGTCATTTCATAACTCTTCTGGAGCTCTGTCATTTGTATCTAAAGCAGCAAATCGATTTTGCAGGCAGTCTTTAAATTCCAGTGGTATATTCTCAAGGTCATATTTTGCTGCATTCATGAGTGGTTTGCCCTTTTCAACTTTAGCTTGAGTTTGCATACTAGTAGTTGATGATCTGTACCACAGTCAGCTCCAGGTTTTGTCTTTGTTGATGTTATAGACCATTTCCATCGTTGACTTTCACAGATGCAGTCAATTTGATTTTTATACAATCCATTGGGTGAGGTCCATGTGTACAGTCGCCGCTTGTGTTGCTGGAAGAAGGTATTTGAGATGACTAGATCGTTGGTCTTGCAGAATTCTTTCTCCAGCTTCATTTCTGTTGCCAAGTCCATATTTTCCAACTACTTTGCCTTCTTCTTTGTTGCCAACTTTTGCGTTCCAGTCACCCATGACTATCAGGATATCCTGTTTGCATGTTCTGTCAATTTCAGCTTGTACTTGTTCATAGAACTCTTCAATTTCATTCTCTTCTGCAGCTGTTGTTGGGGCATATACTTGAATTATAGTTGTGTTGATAGGCATTCCTCGTAGACAAATAGAGATTAAGCGTTCGCTGATTGCATTGTATTTCATTACAGTTCTTGCAAGTTTCTTCTTTATTATAAATGCAACACCATTTCTTCTTTGTCTTTCATTTCCAGCATAGTAGACCATGTGATCATCTGATGCAAAGTGCCCGATGCCAGACCATTTCAGTTCACTGACACCCAACAGATCAAGTTCTACACGTTCCATTTCATTCATGAACCTCCAACTTCCCTTGGTTCATGCTTCGTACGTTCCATGTTCCAATGTGTAAGACATCTTTACAGCTTCTGACTCATTTCATGCGCAGCTATATCAACAGTCAGACGTCCTGAGGGCTTTGATCCAACCACATCATAAATGCTGGCTTTACTCTGAAAAGTCTTCAGCTCTTCCCCAGGAGCTAGTTGAGTGCCTTCCGACCTGGGGGTCTCATCTTCCAGCTCTATAGCATAATTTGTTTTGTTGTAACTATCCATTGGGTTTTCATGGCAAGATACAGAAGTAGATTGCCGGGCCTTTCTTCCGCGCAGTTTAAGTTTGGTGTTGTTGCCGTTGTCACAGAAATGTGATCCTCCACCGTCAACACTATCCCATTCTGCTGCTGCCCAGATGGGTGGTTTGTCTTGGTCTGGCACCTCAGCTGAGGCCTGTTCATCTTGGGAGACCCTGCCAGTAGTTAAACTACCAATAGATTAGCTCTCAGCATCACTGATGCACACAAGCCCTCACAGCATGACAAGCTGCAAACCAAGTGAGGGGGTTTATGGTTATGACCCGGAAACTAAGGCTCAATCTTCACGATGGAAGACTCCAAACTCTCCCAGACCCAAGAAAGCCAATCAGGTGAGGAACAATGTCAAGGTCATGCTCACAGTTTTCTTTGTTTACCAGGGTATTGTTCATCATGAGTATGCTCCAAAAGCCGTACCATTTATAAGGAGTACTACCATCCAAGTTCTGACTTGTTTGAGAGATGCAATTTGTCGTAAGAGGCCAGAATTGCACAGGAATTGTGAATGATTGCTTCATAACGATAACGCCCCAGCTCACATATCACATCTTGTTCAACAGTTCTTGGCCAAACACCAAATCGAGCAAGTCTGTCAGCCTCCATACTCACCTAACCTAGCACCCTGAAACTGAAACTACCACTGAAAGGAAGGAAATTGGATGACTTGGAGACCATTAAGCAAAATTTGACTTAGTGGTTTCACAGTATAACGAAAGAGGCATTTCAAAATTGTTTCCAGCAGTGGCGGGAACGCTGGAGGAAGTATGTTTTATCAGAAGGGGACTATTTTGAAGGAGACTGAGAGCAATAACTGTCAGTGTTATACTTTTTGTGCTATTGTACAAGTCTCGATACTTTTTGATCACCTTCTAGCTTAAGATGGTAGAGGACCAAGGAGAGACGAAGGGACATAGACAGAATGGTACAAATGGTGGACAAGTTAACCATATTGCTAAGATTAAACATCCTCTGCAAAGACCATAAAACTATTGACATGCTACAGTACAATGGAGGTAACCAGCTGATCCTAGTATGAACCTCTCAAGCAAAGTCTATTGCGTAAGCTGTATATAGTATGAGATAGAGAGGGACAGGGTAGTGGCTCTCTAAGTGACAGTTGAATCGCTTCACTGTAAGGACAAAGGTTTGGCCAGTTATTGGGTCTAGAATTAATCGAGGACTTGCTTAATTCTTCCATCCCCTTCCTAGATCTGGTTTCCCAGTTATCTGGGTCACCACTTCCGCCATGACTATCAAAGCAGCATTATCCCTCCATAAAACAGCTTTTCCTTTACTACTGTCACTTGTTATCATCTGCTTCTATAAATATGGCCTTTCCATAGCCACAGCTGTCCCTACAACAGGATCTTGCTTCTTCAACAGCTCCATTTCAGTGACAAGACGGTCAGATTTATGACATGGGACTCCAGAACTCTCCGTGAAATGACCAGAAGAGGGAGAAAAGGACTTGCTTTCTGAGACAGGGAACCATGAAGGTACTGAAAAATCTTCAGCTATGCACCTGGCGATTGGTTAATGGAGTATTGACTTCCTAGAGCCTCTTCAGTTACGCACCTGGTGATTGGATGATAGAGCACCACCTGTCCTGTGCCACATGACTGTGGGCTGTGGATGGCCAGCAACAACACAGTTCAGCTCGACAGTCTGTCCCTCGGTGATAGAATGTGTCGAGGGCTCAATGCTCACAAGAGAGGAAGCTGGAAAGGGGGAAAGCACAAGCGTCAAGGCAGCAGTCACACCTCATGTGTCTCTCCGGAACGAGGCGAAGACCACTGGGGGAAATGTTGAATAGCATCAAAGTGTTCAAATTGGAGGCTAGAGAAAACTCAGCTCATCTCATCCTGAAGATAAGCAGAGGCTTATCGAAGTGGCAAATGGACGGCAACACATAACTCTCATTAGCAGCGAAAGTCATGTATCTGAATCCATTCTCATTTATTGCCATCAACGGTCATGTACACTATCATGAATTTTCTATACTGTTTTAATGTTGAATTAATCCCACACTAATGGAGCCTCCTTTACAGTTTCATGTGTTCACCAGAGGCACTATTTAACACATGCATCAACCCGGGCCTATATAAATTCATAGTAAGACTATATTTAATCTATATATTTGTATTAATAACAGAGAGAGAAACTAATTGTCCTTTTTTTAAGCAGAAATGTCTAGCCTGTTTCCATGTGTAAGAGTAAACAGTACATACGTTAAGAGGCAGGCATGTCAGACATTCTAGAAACATCCATGTGCCTCAGCGGGTAAGAAATTCAAACTGGAATAGTTCAACTTATGCACAGTAGGTCTTAACACCTCCCCTTATCAATACAGCAAGTATAACTCATGCAACGTTTAGAGCACAATATGTAACTGATATAATGTTGCTACTCACAGAAAGTAGAACTGATAACAGAGATAGTGATGGAGCTTTCATGGGTGCCAGCAGCACCGCTAACCCGGCAGATGTACTTGCCGGAATCGGCCGACGTGGCCTGCAAAATACGAAGACGGGACCCCGAGACCTAGCAGGGAATGGGCAAAAGAAATATTTTAGTGATGGACAGCACATCAAAAGGAAAAAGAGCAGATAAATCAATCCATGCAAGAAGGTAAGATAATAAAACCACAATGAACAATGAATACAGTTGTGTGCAAAGGTTTAGAGGGCTCTTGGGAAATTCTATGTTTCAATGAATCCACACGTGAACAAAAGCTGACACAACCTGCACGTGGTACAAAATTAAGTATTTACTTAACAACTTTTTTTATACCGCTTTATCCTTCGGTCATAGCGGTTTACATTGAAACAAAACAATTACAATGAACGGGGCAGTCAAACTTGTATTAACACTGAAATATAAAAAAAGGGGGGGCACTATGTACAGTATTAATCATGGGTAAGTGAGGCGGTGGAGGTTAGGGTGTTTAGAGGGGAGAGGGTTGTGGGGATGGGAAGGAGCAGATGAGAGTTATGTTTGAGGGTGGCATTCACTGAAAATATGAGTTTTTAGGGATTTTCTGAAGGAGGTTGCATCTGTTATAGTTCTTAAGGTTTCTGGGATAGCGTTCCATAAAAGTGGTGTGTAGAGACAGAATGCTCTCTTGGATGTGGTGGCATTGGTTCTTGTGAAGATCGACGGGGTCTGTAGTGTGTTTCTTGAGTTAATCGTCATCCTCTTTTATCAGGTGTGATCTTGATCAGGGTTTGTAGGTGTGTTGGTACAGAGTCATAGAGGATTTTGAATATTATGAGGATAGCTTTGAATTTTATACGTTCTATTATGGGGAGTCAATGTAACTGTTCGAGGAGAGGAGTGATGTGCTCTGATCTTCTTGCATTGAGGATTCTAGCAGCTGTGTTAAGTGCAAGTTGAAGAGGGTGGATGGTTGAGTTTGGGTTGCCTTGGAAGATGAAATTACAGTAATCGAGATGGGGGAATATAGTGGCTTGGAGGACAGAAAGAAAAAGTCATATTCTGATGTGGTTTGAGGTTCTTGATTGTTTTCAGCATACAGTATATATTCTGTGTTATGTTTTATATATGTGTTTTGAAAGAAAGGGTGCTGGTCCAGGGTAACTCCAAGGTATCGTATCTTTTGCTTCACTTGAATATGTGTACCGTCGATAAGTATTACAGGTGGTGGTGTAAAGGTAGCGCCCCTAGTGATGAACATGGCCTCGGCCTTCTTGAGATTTATGTTTAGGTTCTGACTCATGAGCCATTTTTGGAGTTTGGAAAAGCAGCTAGTAATGGGTATGATATGGATAATTGTTGTGTTAATAGATGTGTAAATAAGAACATAAGAACATAAGATATGCCATACTGGGTCAGACCAAGGTCCATCAAGCCCAGTATTCTGTTTCCAACAGTGGCCAATCTAGGTCATATGTACCTAGCAGTTTCCCCAAGAGACACAAGTTCCACAATGCTTGTACTGGGTCAAGCATTGATATCTTCGGTCACTTCTTAATAACGGTTTATGGACCTTTCCTCCAGGAACTTGTCCAAACCTTTTTTAAACCCAGCTACACTAACAGCCTTTATTACATCCTCCGGTAACAAATTCCAGAGTTTGATTACACGTTGAGTGAAAAAATATTTTCTTTTATTAGTCTTAAATAGTTTACCCTGTAGCTTCATTGCATGTCCTCCAGTCTTTCTATATTCTGATAACGTAAACAATCGATCTACGTTTATCCGTTCCACTCCGTTCATTAATTTATAGACTTCTATCATATCTCCCCTCAGCCGTCTCTTTTCCAGGTTAAAGAGCCCTAACCTTTTTAGCCTTTTTTCATAGGAGTATCCTTCCATCCCCTTTAACATTTTGGTGGCTCTTCTCTGAACCTTTTCTAAAATCGCTATATCCTTTTTAAGATACGGCGACCAGAATTGCACACAATATTCAAGGTGCGGTCTCACCATGGAACGATATAGAGGCATTATAATATCTTTTGTTTTATTTTCCATTCCTTTCCTTATCATACCTAGCATTCTATTTGCTCTCTTGGCCGCCGCTGCACACTGGGCCGAGGGTTTTAACATGGTATCCACAATGACGCCTAAATCTTTTTCCTGGGTGGTGGTTCCTAATGTGGAACCTTGCATCGTGTAACCATAGTTTGGGTTGTTCTTCCCTAGGTGCATAACCTTGCACTTGTCCACATTAAATTTCATCTGCCATTTTGATGCCCAGTCTTCCAATTTATCAAGATCCTCTTGCAATTTTTCACAATCCTCTTGGGTTTTAACAACTTTAAATAGTTTTGTGTCATCTGCAAATTTGATAACCTCACTCGTTATTCCACTTTCCAGGTCATTTATGAATATGTCAAAAAGCAGCGGACCCAGCACAGATCCCTGGGGTACACCACTATTCACCTTTCTCCATTGGGAAAATTGGCCATTTAGCCCTACCCTCTGCTTTCTATCTTTTAACCAGTTCCTGATCCACAATAGTACACTGCCTCCTATCCCATGACTCTTTAGTTTTGCCAAAAGTCTCTGATGAGGGACCTTGTCAAAGGCTTTCTGAAAGTCCAGATACACAATATCAACCGACTCACCTTTGTCCACCTGTTTATTCACTCCTTCAAAAAAACATAACAGATTAGTAAGACAAGATCTTCCTTGTCTAAAGCCATGTTGGCTGTCTCCCATTAGGTTGTGACTATCTACATGCTGAGTAATTTTATTCTTTATGATGGTTTCTACCATTTTTCCTGGTACTGACGTCAGGCTCACCGGTCTGTAGTTTCCCGGATCACCCCTGGAACCCTTTTTAAAAATTGGTGTTACATTGGCGATCCTCCAATCTTCAGGTATTAGAGATGATTTTAATGATAGTTCACAGATTACTGATAGCAGGTCTGCAATCTCATATTTCAGTTCTTTCAACACCCTTGGATGTATACCATCCAGCCCAGGTGATTTGCTACTCTTCAGTTTATCTAATAGTTGTAAGACATCTTCCCGATGTATCGATATTTCCTTCAATTCTTCCGCACCTTTAAATACCACTTCAGTCATGGGTAACATCCCTACATCTTCCTCAGTAAAGACCGAAGCAAAGAATTCATTCAGTCTCTCCGCTATCGCCTTGTCGCCTCTTAGTGCTCCTTTAACCCCTTTATCATCTAATGGACCAACTGACCCTCTCACAGGTTTTTTGCTACGAATGTACTTGAAAAGGTCTTTATTTCGTGTTTTTGCTTCCGCAGCAAGCTTTTCTCAAATTCTCTCTTTGTCTGCCTTATCAATGCCTTGCATTTGACTTGCCAGTGCTTGTGCTGTTTCCAGGTTTCGTCGTTTGGCTCTTTTTTCCATTTCCTGAAAGATGCTTTTTTGGCAACAACAGCCTCTCTGACCTCACCTTTAAACCATGCTGGCAGTTTTTTGGACTTCCTTCCACTTTTCTTAAAGCGTGGAATACAGCTGGTCTGGGCTTCCAAGATAGTATTTTTCAACAACACCCAAGCTTGATGTACGTCTTTAACCTTCGCAACTGCTCCTTTTAGTTTTTTCTTAACTGTTTTCCTCATTTTATCATAGTCTCCCTTTCGAAAGTTAAAAGGTAGTACTGTGGATTTCCTTACTATCCCTCCTCCACTAATTAAATCAAAGGCGATCATGCTATGATCACTATTGCCAAGTGGCCCCAACACCCTTATCTCTTGCACTAGATCTGGTGTTCCACTAAGGACTAGGTCTAATATGGCTTCCCCTCTGGTTGGTTCATGAACCAGCTGCTCCAAGAAGCAGTCATTTATTTCATCTAGGAACTTTATCTCCCTAGCATCTGCATAGATGTGATAGAGGATGTTGTAGGACTTCATTATGGTACATATTGGTTGCAGGAATAGGTTGAATAGTAACGCTGAGAGGATTGAAGCTTGAGGGACTCCTTGAGTTTGGGTGTATGGGGATGAGTTTGTTTGGTCTATTCTGACTTGCAGTTTACGGTCTGTCAGGTAGGATTTGAACCAGAAGAGGGTGGCGTCCAATAGACCAATAGATTGTAGTTGTATTATGAGATGATGTGGGATGATATTAAAGCAGAAATATTCTCATATTTCTGCTTTAATATCCAGATATATGAGAATAAAACCAGATTTGGGTTTGTCAGTTCCTTTAATAAGGTTGTCAAGTAGGCTAGTCATGAGGATTTCTAATCCATGTTTTGCTCTGAAGCCATATTGTTGGTGGTCTAGTGAGTGATTCATAGTCTTGAGCTGTCTGTATATGATCTTCTCTAATACCTTGGTTAGAAATAGGGGGCTGGCTATGGGTCTGTCTATAGGATGATGGCTGGTTTATGTCATTTGATGTCCCTTTCCTGACGGGGAAGAAAGAGGCTGACTTAAGTTCAGGTGGTACATATCCCTGAGTTAGTGATGGTTGAATGATTTTTAGCATTGATGGAATGAGTTCTTGTTTGGTTGCCTTGATCCAGCTAACTGGACAGGGGTTGAGTGGTGAGGTGGTTGTGTTAATACTTGTGATGACTTTCTCTAGATATTCTGGTGTGATTTTCCGGAATGTAGTCCATGTGCTCTGATGTGTGGTTCTGGTTGCTGTTGTTATATGTTGACTTGTATTATTAATGTGTGCTGAGGTTAGAGTTTGGAAGTAGTCAGCCATTGCTTGAGGTGAGAGGTTGTTTTTTTCTGTTCGATGTGTAGGATCTATGCAGAGAGTTTTGACTATGTCGAAGAGCTCCAGAGGACAAGTTTAAGGAGCTTTGGATTATCTTGGTATAGTAGTCTTTTTTTGCCCGGTTGGTGGCTGCTTGGTATGCCTGTAGCATATGTTTGTACATAACATCTGAATTAGTATTCCTCCATTTTCTTTTCAAGTCCTTTAATTGTTTTGTTTTCTCTGGAGCGTTGTTTTTTAGGGGGCGATTTCAGTGAGGTCTCGGTTATTGCCTTGTTCCAATTGTATATTAGAGTATCTATGTCATGTGTGTCATTGGGGCAGTTTTGCAGCTTGAGGAATGTGTTTGCTAGGAATTTTTCCTTGTCACACTTGTGGAACCTGCATGTGCAGTGTTCTGGGTTGTGTTGTTTGTATTCCTTTATTTCTAGAGGTATGGTTATTGATATTATTTTGTGATCTGACCACGGGACATCTGTGGTGCTGGTTGTTGGGATCTGGTGCTGGTTGAGGATGTTGTGTGGCAGGAAAATCATATCAAGGATGCTGCCTTTGATATGGGTGGCTTGGCTGACAGTCTGGATATAGTCAAGGGATTCCATTGCTTCAAGAAAATTGTTTGCTTTGATTAGTGGTGCAGAGGCAAGATTGAGATCTCCTAATATCATGAGGTATTTCTTGTTTGGGTTGTTATTACAGATGGTTTCCAGGATAGATTCGAAGCTATCGGTGTCAGCATTTGGGGATCTGTAAGTAAAGAGTATGGCGATTTTGTTGTTCATAATCGTTAAAGACTCCAGACCATTAGCAGAGGTTTTAGAGAGGGTGTGGAAGTTTAAGAACTTTCTAGCTAGGATGCAAACACTGCCACCTCTTTGGTTTGACTTTGGAGAGCTGAATATATGGTATTCTTGAGGTACAAGTTGGTTTAGTAGGACTGCATCTGCTTCTGTGAACCAGATCTCTTGTTATGCTTAAGATGTCTGGTTGATTGTCAGTTATAAGATCAGATAAGATTTGTGATTTCATTTCTTGCGGCTCGTGTGTTTAGGAGGGTACATTTGATTTGGTGGGTTTGTGCTATAGAGTTAGGGGAAGAGAGCTTGGTTGGTAGTGATTTGGATAAGGTGCTGCATCATGTACCTGTGCCTTTGTTTGTAGTAGTGAGGGGAGAGTATATATAGTGGGTATGTGTGGATGATATACGAGGGGGTACCCAAAAAAAAACAGGAATAACATTGCCGTGGGCGGAGCTTGTGTAGTACGCACTTCTGCCGCTAGGCGTGTATAGTGCAACTCATTGTCAGTTCAGTGCCGCCTGTGTTGTCGACCTGGCTTGTTCTGTTCATCTGCAGTGATTGTTTTTGCTAGCGCTGTTTTGTTCTTGTTTCTTTTTTTATGATGACAAGTTTAAGTGAACAACGTGCAGCTGTGAAATTTTGTTTTCTACTCGGTAAAAATGCTGCTGAAACTGTTTTAATGTTGAAAACAGCTTATCAAGATGATGCTATGGGAAAAAGTCAAGTGTACCAGTGGTTTGCTCGGCTTAAAAATGGCAACATGTCGATTGATGACAAACCTCGTTCTGGGCGTCCATCAACTGCCCGAATCGACGAAAATATTGAAAAAATTAGAGAGCTTGTGCTCACAGACCGTCGACAGACAATTGATCAACTGTCAGAGATTAGTGGGTTATCTTGGAGCTCGGTTCAGCGAATTTTAATGAAAGATTTGGGAATGAAAAGGGTTGCTGCCAAGTTTGTTCCTCGGGTTCTGACTGACAATCAAAAGGAACATCGAGTTGAAACATGTCGTGTTTTGAAACAGCTTGAAACTAATCCAGATTTTCTGTCAAAGGTCATTACAGGTGATGAGTCATGGTGCTATGGTTACGACCCAGAAACAAAGCAACAGTCAAGCCAATGGAAGACGTCATCGTCACCCCGTCCAAAAAAATGTCGTCAAGTCAAATCAAACATCAAAACAATGCTGATTTGCTTTTTTGATGCCAAGGGGGTAGTTCATTCAGAGTTTGTTCCCCCAGGTCAGACCGTCAATCATACCTTTTATTTGGAAGTTTTAAGAAGATAGCGCAACAGTGTTCGTCAAAAAAGACCCGATTTGTGGCAGACAGGAGACTGATTCTTCCACCACGACAACGGACCTGCACACACAGCCATCTCTGTTAGACAGTTTTTGGCTAAAAATGGCATGGTTCCACTGCCCCACGCACCTTACTCGCCTGACCTGGCTCCATGTGACTTTTTCTTATTTACACGCATGAAAAGGGGCATGAAAGGACACCGATTTGACAACATTGAAGTCGTCGAGAAAATAAAGAGGGAGGAGCTGTCAGCCGTTTCTAAAGATGACTACAAAAAATGTTTCGAACAGTGGCAGCACCGGTGGGACAAATGTATCAGTTGTAATGGAGAGTATTTTGAAGGGGATAAGGTTGTTTTGTAAAGAATTTGAAATAAATAGCTTTTAAAAAATAATTCCTGTTTTTTTTGGTCTATCTATGAAGAGGGAGAATGAGCTGGTAGATGAGACTGTAATCATCAGTAAGATGAAGAGGCATAAGATAGTAGTGAGTAATTTATTCATTTTGCAGTGATGGAGGTAGTTATGGAGTTATCTAAGTGTTCGTTGGTGAAGTAGGGCTTATCTGAATGGTTCTGCTCAGAGGTGTGGTTTGTCTTGCTTTTGTTGAGGTATCTTGTGCCTCCTCTTTTATGGTATTAATTATACGCTTTCTTTCTTTTGCCTGGAGGTAGGTGTCCGCCAAAGGACCCTTTGGTGAGGCCCTCTGACTGGCATGCTTTTTAAAGTGGAGCTTGGGTGCTTGGGCCAGATCGGCCTTGTGGTGGTGACTGAGGAGGGGCTTGCTTTCCTGCTCTCCTCCCCAATGCCAATCTGGCCTGATATTGGGGCAGGAACTGGGTGGCATCCTTCTGCAGCTTTTAATACAGAACATGCATTTATGTATGTGGTAACTGCCTGCTCGGGCCCACAGTAACAATGTGGCGGCATGACAATTACCGCTTGCGGATTAATGCGCCAACTGCCATTCGTGCATTAGGGTAAACAATTTGACTAGGTGCCTAAACTTGACAAGGTTGAAGGTCAACGTGAAAGACAAAGACCAGCGATGTGAAGGATCAACACAATAATAGCAGCAATGGATGCCGTCTGACTGAAAACAACACAGTTTACGACAACCAGCCACAGGGCTGCCATAAGTTGACATGGATTTGATGGCGTTTAACAGCAGCAGCCTAAATGGTTGCATAAAACTGCACCTTTTATTCTGAAGAGTTCAATTGAAAAACATAGGGCCCAATATTCAGCGGCAGCGGCTGGTCGATCTAACACAACTAGCCGCTGCCGCCACTGAATCCAAACTCGGATATTCAATGCCGGGGCCATATTCCGACCCTGCCATTGAATATCTGCGTTGGCCAGGTTGCTGGGAAGCTAATACAGCTATAGCAATATTCAGCTTCTTTGGCTAAGGTTAGGCCAGACTTTACTGCTCCTGACTTTTGCCGCGTGTCAAAAGCCACCTGGTTATTGATGGATGTCGCCCCGGAACGCCCCAGGCATGTGTCGATGCTAATTGGTGCCACTGAATATGCTGCTGAGCAGCTTTTACCCGGTTTGCCGGTCTGCAAAGCTTGTAAATGCCTTTGAATATCATCCTTGAGCATAAAATACATTGCGACAAGAGAAGAGAGATCGCTACTACTATCACTTGTATTATGCTAAAAGACGTACGCAGTGCTGTAGAGACACATGGAAAAGACGGTCCCTGCTCTTCAGAGCTTACAATCTAGTCAAGACAAACACAACAACTGAGGACAAGGATATCTCAGGAAAAAGATTAAATAAGCTGGAGAAGTGGAAGCTTCCAGCTTATCACAAGGAAAGTGTGTTCTATGCTCTGGTTCTCAAAGCTGCACAAAACAACCACAGTTACACACCTACCACCATTAGGCTTCCAAAAAGTTTGGGTAACCAGCATAGTGCTCCCCTGGTTCTAAACCAACCATTAACGAGCATGTGTGGGACAGACAGAAAAGCCAGTGGTAGACAGAGGGTTAAGAATTTGGATAAAAGATATGAGAAGGGCTGGTGCTTCATTTTAGTTTTATTTATTTAAAAACATTTGCATCCCATCAATTACTAGCAGGCGGTAAACCAAATAAGAAATATGAAATCATGACAAAACAATATACATGTTGTAAAGGGAACACTGATCAACATGCGAAAAAACCTCTGCACCGCACCTTGAAAGTATACTGTGTAACTTTCCTAAGACTTGATACTATTTCATTAATCAGGTAATATTTTCATTTGTAATTACAAAACACTTTGACTTAGTAGCAGAAGGTCTCAGCATATATGGGCAGCCATTAGACTATCACTTTATCATCTAATGGATTCACAGCCCTTTTAACATCAACGACCTTTTTTTGAAAAACTGCTACCAAAAACATATATAAGAATTTAGTTTGGAGAATGATTCAAAAACTGTTGTTAATTTGAAAAAGTAAGTGCTTAGCTTTCGAAGAGGACTTCAACTTAAAATTTCCCAGACGCGCCGCTTAGTGCGTTTCACCTTCACAGGTTTCGTCAGGGGAATCTTGTAAAGCACTTAGACGCTAAAGATCCACTTTCACTCACAAACGCTTGAGAAACGCAATGAGAAAGCGTTTGTGAGTGAAAGTGGATCTTTAGCGTCTAAGTGCTTTACAAGATTCCCCTGACGAAACCTGTGAAGGTGAAACGCACTAAGCGGCGCGTCTGGGAAATTTTAAGTTGAAGTCCTCTTCGAAAGCTAAGCACTTACTTTTTCAAATTAACAACAGTTTTTGAATCATTCTCCAAACTAAATTCTTATATATGTTTTTGGTAGCAGTTTTTCAAAAAAAGGTCGTTGATGTTAAAAGGGCTGTGAATCCATTAGATGATAAAGTGATAGTCTAATGGCTGCCCATATATGCTGAGACCTTCTGCTACTAAGTCAAAGTGTTTTGTAATTGCAAATGAAAATATTATCTGATTAATGAAATAGTATCAAGTCTCAGGAAAGTTACACAGTATACTTTCAAGGTGCGGTGCAGAGGTTTTTTCGCATGTTGATTATACTCCTCTAGCAAAAGAGACCTTTTTTGTGTTGTATACTACAAAGGGAACACTGATGACAAAATGGCGCATTTCCCTTTCCTCCATTTGCAATTTCATACATGATTGTGGGGGGGGGGGGGACTGGGTGTGAAGATACACGCTAAGCGTGTCTCATTAAGGTGGAAATGGAGCTGGGCCTGAATGAGGCATCGTGTGGATATATTTGTGTCTGAGTGTATTTTTGTGTGGTGCCACGTGTGTGTGTAGGGAGGGGGAGGGGATGGGATTGGGAGGTATGTGCTGTGCTGCAAGAGCGGCATTTTTCTCCTGAATGGATTTGGCTAAATTTGGCAGGACTGCTGACCCCTCAGCGAGAGGTTGTCCCACCATATTTCAAACAAACCCATCTGTGTGGACACAGGGACAGCAAAAGGTGCCGTGCGCCAATGAAAAATACGTAACAGAAAGTGAGGTTTTGAGAAATCTCACTTCTATTGCTTTTTAAGTTGGTGCAAGGAAAGATTCCAGCTGTATACAGAAGGTACCTGATGATTGGTCGAGAGGGCGCCCCCTGGCCTGTACCATGTGACTGTGGGTCGCGACTGGCCTGCCACAACACAGTTCAATTCTAACGTTTGCCCTTCGGTGATGGTATTTGATGACGACTCAATCCTCACAGGATGGGCGACATCCGAAGCTGGAAGAGGCAACAGAAAAAGGGTTAGGGGAGAGCTGGGACTAATGCTGCATTTGAGATTTGCGTCGTGTACAGTCTTCTGGAACAGCAACCAACAGTTAAGTTACTTGTCCAAAGTCATGCAGAGCAACAGCGCAAGAAGCAATAGTTGAACGTTGCTTTTCCTGTTCTCAGCCCACTGTTCTAACCTCTAGGCTTCTCCTCCTGCTCTCTAAAGTTTGATTGGACACCAGATACCTGTCCATAGAGAAACTGCACCAGTACAGCAGGGACACACACAGAGGAAGCCTCCTTTCATGCACTGCAGCAGAAGCTCATTTTCCTCTAATCAAGTAGACATTGGATCTATTTCCAAGTGACAAAGGGAGGGAGGGGTGTGTATGCCGCATACTTAGATACACAACTACATGTCCAGTGGTTGGTGAGACTCCACGTATTCCACTACTGTTTACTGGGATCCAGAGAGTGCTTGTGTCTATGGCTACTAGCCCTTAAATTCTTTATTTTTTTTTATTACAGCTACGACCAATAGTTTATTCACTTGATATACCGCAAATTAAAAATATAGACTATCTAAGCTGCTTTGTTGTTATAGCAAGTAGTATTCTTTTCAGGGCCCTTGTACAGTTTTTCATCGCGGTTGATCTGCACGGGTGCACTGGGCTGCTTTGTGCATCTTTTTCATAGCGGTTTGTGGTTTCTGTTCCACGGATGGCCATAGCTGTCGGACACAGTTTCGGCGGATTTCCTTTATATTAAAACCACACGCGTGGCATTTTTTCTTTCTACGATTAGACACAGGATTTGCATACTGATACCTGTGGTTCTGCTATAGAGTTTTTAGCTTGATACCATCTGCCCAGTCAACTGCCCTCTAAATTTTGATAGCTGAGACATTTCAATCAGAAATACCGCACCCATGCATTTTTGTTTAGATCATGCGGCTTGCATAGTTCTTATTCTCTTTGGTTATGATGCCTCCTACCATCAGCCCCGTACGGACCGTTTTAGTATTTGTGCATATGCTCAATTTGATAATTATTTTACCGCAAACATTTTGTCCTGCCACACAACCAGCCACTTACAGGCTGCAAAGTACGGTTCATTCTGCACTGCCACTATACAATGTCTCTGGACTATAATGCAATATTATAAAGTTGCAATGTGGACATTTTGGTTAGGTTGAGCTCCAATTAGTTTCAAGCAGGAACATATACCTTCTGCTAACAACTGTAACAGCTCGCTGCCATGTACAAATATCATTTTTAGTTGATATATCTTGAGTTAGCTGAAGTAGCAGCTTGATGTTAAGACCTTTTTAGGTATTTTTTATTTTTTTCCATCCTTGATGTTCTTGTAAAGAACCCCTGGGAGGTTTTTATTACTATGTCTGTAAAGTAAAAGATCTGAATTTGTCACATTTTAAATAATCCGTTTGACTTTTGCGCTTTTATACTCCAAGTTGCCCACTGATATCTAGAACTACTCCATCTATGTTTTTTAGTTTTTATAATATTAAACATATTTTCTTTAGTCAGTGCAGGATTGACAGTCATTCTCGACAACACTGATTATACAGTTGATGCATGAAATTCTATATGACCTTTGTGGTTTGTTTAATTACATTATATTTACAGATGCTTTGCACGTGGAGGGCTCCTTTCCAGGTTATCTAAGTGTGGGGGTATATGTGATTTTGTCGTTCTTTTCATGGAGATCATTGTATTTGTGTTTCTTTTATTCAGTTTTAAGTCATATGTGTCTATTTCTGAATGTTATTAGCCTAGTGGGGAGTAGCCTAGTGGTTAGAGCAGCAACCTGGAGACCAGGATTTGATTTCCATTGGTACTCCTTGGGGCCTTGGGCAAGTCACTTTACTAGTCATATCTTACCAAGAAAACCCAGGAGCTGCTGGGTCACCCAGCATGTCAGGTTTTGGTCATAAATAAGTTACTTGCCATTACCCTTTGTGTTGGTGTTGCCTTGTGTGTTTCTCTGCTACCACCTCTCTGGCTGAATATGACCACAGGGCTGAATGTCAGAGGGAAGAGGGTTAAATATGAGAAACAAGCCCAGGAGGTGGCAGATCAACACTCAAGGTGAAGTAATCTCTGTAGAGGTCAGTTGCTGATTGAGCTGGAAATGCCCCATTGCGCCCTTCCCCCAGTGAAAAGAGGTGGAAAATGCTTACTCCAAAATAACTATCTATTTTTCTGTAAATACTATGCTCCTTTGTTTTAGTGGAACTGTTCATCCTGATCCTATGTGGCAGAGCAAATCATGGTGACATTTTACTTATCAGATAATGCCCTTTCCTTGAGTCCTGCTAGACCAGTTCAGACAAATGGGTTGTGTTCCCCTACCAGCAGATTGGTGGAGACAAAGAACCAATGAAAATCCCAGAACATAAGAACATAAGATATGTCATACTGGGTCAGACCAAGGTCCATCAAGCCCAGTATCCTGTTTCCAACAGTGGCCAATCTAGGTCATACGTACCTAGCAGTATCCCCAAAAGACACAGGTTCCACAATGCTTGTATTGGGTCAAGCATTGATATCCTGGGTCCCTTTTTAATAATGGCTTATGGACCTTTCCTCCAGGAACTTGTCCAAACCTTTTTTAAACCCAGTTACACTAACAGCTCTTACTACATCCTCTGGTAACAAATTCCAGAGTTTGATTACACGTTGAGTGAAAAATATTTTCTCTTATTTGTCTTAAATAGTTTAACCTGTAGCTTCATTACATGTCCCCTAGTCTTTCTATATTCTGATAGCGTAAACAATTGATCTACGTTTACCCGTTCCACTCCATTCATTAATTTATAGACCTCTATCATATCTCCCCTCAGCCATCTCTTTTCCAGGTTGAAGAGCCCTAACCTTTGTAGCCTCTCTTCATAGGAGTAGCCTTCCATCCCCTTTACCATTTTGGTGGCTCTTTGTACCTTTTCTAATAACGCTATATCCTTTTTAAGATACGGCGACCAGAATTGCACACAATATTCAAGGTGCAGTCGTACCATGGAATGATACAGAGGCATTATAATATCCTTTGTTTTATTTTCCATTCCTTTCCTTATACCTAGCATTCTATTTGCTTTCTTGGCCGCTGCTGCACACTGGGCGGAGGGTTTTAACATGTTATCCACGATGACTCCTAAATCTTTTTCCTGGGTGGTGGTTCCCAATGTGGAACCTTGCATCGTGTAACCATAGTGTGGGTTGTTCTTTCCTAGGTGCATAACTTTGCACTTGTCCACATTAAATTTCATCTGCCATTTGGATGCCCAGTCTTCCAATTTATCCAGATCCTCCTGCAGTTTTCCACAGTCCTCTTGGGTTTTAACAACTTTAAACAGTTTTGTGTCGTCTGCAAATTTGATAACCTCACTAGTTATTCCCTTTTCCAGGTCATTTATGAATATGTCAAAAAGTAGCGGACCCAGTACAGATCCCTGGGGTACTCCACTATTCACCTTTTTCCATTGGGGAAAATTGGCCATTTAGCCCTACCCTCTGCTTTCTATCTTTTAGCCAGTTCCCGATCCAAAATAGTTCACTGCCTCCTATCCCATGACTTTTTAGTTTTGCCAAAAGTCTCTGATGAGGGACCTTGTCAAAGGCTTTCTGAAAGTCCAGATACACTATATCAACCGACTCACCTTTATCTACCTGTTTATTCACACCTTCAAAAAAACATATCAGATTAGTAAGACAAGATCTTCCTTGTCTAAAGCCATGTTGGCTGTCTCCCATTAGGCCATGACTATCTACATGCTGTGTAATTTGTTCTTTATGATGGTTTCTACCATTTTCCCCGGTACTGATGTCAGGCTCACCGGTCTGTAATTTCCCGGATCACCCCTGGAACCCTTTTTAAAAATTGGCATTACATTGGCGATCCTCCAATCTTCAGGTATTACAGATGACTTTAATGAAAGTTCACAGATTACTAATAGCAGGTCTGCAATCTCATATTTCAGTTCTTTCAACACTCTTGGATGTATACCATCTGGTCCAGGTGATCTGCTACTATTCAGTTTATCAAATAGTTTATCAAACAGCTTCCAATGATATCACTCCTATGCCTCTATATGCCTCAGTCACCAGAGGTTTCTTCAATATCTGTCCCAAAGCATATGGGAGAAAATGGCAGGCCTCACACAACCTCAATGTGGGCAACAATGAGTAATCAAACAGGAGAAAACTATGTACAGGAACGCATAAAGAGAAGACTGTTCATAGAAGATGAACCTGCAGAGCCAAATACAGAAATCATAGAGGATCCAAGGGTACTGCCTCAGAACACAGGAAACATAATTCCAGGGGTGGGCCCTGGACTGGTCTAGCAGGACTCAAGGAAAGGACATTATCTGTTAAGTAAAATTGCCACTTTCCATATCATTCTGCTAGACCAGTCCAGACAAGTGGAACCTTCACCAGCTTCTCCAATTTGGATTCAACAGAAGCATCCCTCTAAGACAAGATGAGTGACCAGGTTTTGGAAGATGAGTCTGCTATGTCTTAGCCAAGCCAACACCATATCACCATCAACAGAACACAATCCCTGGCGATTAGATAACAAGGCCATACATGACATCAGAAAGGAAGGCCATAGCCAACTCCAAAAGAGGGGTAGAGTCATTTGGCAGAAGAGACTGAATTCACTGGAGCAGGGCTTGAGACATCAGGCCTGTACATACTGCTAACCGAAGAATCACAGCCCCTGTAGTGAACTGGATCTTCAACATGAATCCACCTTTTGGTCCAGAGTATCTTTATGGCCGACACACCTTCCACAGAAATGATGGTCAGCTGGTAACTGCTGTGATCTGCATATACACCTTGGAAAAATAAAACCACACAATGCACTCCTTCTCTGGGAGAACATGCATCCTCTTATACACCCTTAGACCCCAAAGCAGGGAACTGGAAGAATCGCAATCTGACCAGACCAGACCCTTGATCACCTCTGGGAATGGAAATACAGTAGTGGATTTCTACACACCTTGCAGGAATGGATGCATCCTCAGTTCCTGCTCCATGCCCAGGGCAACTACAAGCTCAAGGTGGATGAGACCCTGGGGAAAAATGCCCCCAGTCCCTTCTTCCTCACAATCTTCTGTAGATGAGAGTACTTCTTCATCCACATCAGACATCTGAATCCAAGCCACAATCCAGATCTCGGACAGATCCTAGCTGATCCTCATCTCCAGGGGTGCCTTCTGCGGGAGACATTTAGCCATAGGCAATCTAATAGGGCTTCCACTCTCAGCCTGACTCTCACAAGATTGCATTTGGGGAAACTCAGAGGCGCAGGGGTCTGAATTTCCATCTCAGAATGATCAGGCCTGTTGTAAAAGGAAAAGAATTCAGGGGAGGAAAATCCAGACTTTGGAAGCTCTCCTTGCAGAAAGAATCCCCCTAAACTAGGGGACCCAGTTGCCATCAATCCCCTAGAGGACAGGGAGCAGCGCACAGCACGGTTGCCAGTATCTCCGGCAGGCTGGTTATCCTTACCCACAGCGCCATCTGCCACTTTCTGCCCTTAGTAAGGCAAGGCCAGACTAACCACATCTCCCGGCATAGAGAGGGGAACAATCCCTCCAAGGACACTCAGAAGCTGCCATGGAACAAGAGCAGAATCCAAAAGCTGGAGAGGAGGCACCTTTCTTGCCACAGGCCAAACAACAATTCCTGGAAAATGACAAAGTTAAGGCAACTATCACAAGAGTGCACGCTAAGGCGCACATTAAATATGCTTTTACTGCAGTGCGCATTAACAGGCACTAGGGTAGGAACGCATTGTTGGAGCCGCTTGGGCGGAACAAGTGTACAGACCATGCGACCGCCAGGGGCGCAGTAGGAGAAAACGCTACTTACGTGTGCAGAAAATGGTGGGAAATCCCCACACCACACCATCAGTCATCAGCGGTCTACCCCAAATTGCATCCCACACAGACAGAATGAGGAGCCCCTAACAAGGTCAATGATGAGGTCAAGCCTTGGTACTCGCCCCCTGAGAGCCCCAGGCAGAGGATCCATGCTGGGCTCAGATCTACTCCCCTGATACTGTTTCACTGGCTTTTTCAGCACGGCGTTTAAGGTGGCTGGCAGGCAGATCCCTCCGAGAGCCTTCTGCAATCATCGTGAGAGAGCAGGGGGGAACATAGGAGGAGGAGGAGGGAGTGTTGAGATTGTGTGAGACTGCTGCACTCTTCCAGATCGTTCCAATTTCTGGCTGCTCAACAGGCTCTTATCTTGATAAGCGTGTGGAGCTGAACCAATTTTCCCTCCTTCTATGGCTACCGAAAAAAACGCAATCTATTGGAGCCTCCAATGTCACACTCAAATGAGAGAGTAACCCTCAAGTTGACCGTTCATGAGCGTTTAATCAATCTTTTCCTCTCAATCTTCATATTTTCTTCAGAGAGGAGAAAATCCATCCACCATCTGCTGGAGACAAAGAAATACTGAAGAGACCTCTGGTGGATGAAGCTAACAGAGGCATAGGAGTGATGTCAAATTTGGGCTTTTCACTGGTTCTTTGTCTCCACCAATCTGCCGGGAGGGGAATACAACCCACTTGACTGGACTGGTCTAGCAGAACGATATGGAAACACACATTAAAAGGCAGGCATGTCAACCATTCTAGAAACATCCATGTGGCTTGAGCAAGTAAGAAACCCAACCCATAGTGAAAGCTAGAATATTTCAGAGTCTCAACACCTCCCCCCATCATTACTATCAATACTGCAGCTGTCAGAGCACAGTACGCAACTGATAAAATCTCGCTACTCACAGACAGCGGAGTTGGTAACAGAAATCATGATGGAGACCTCGTGGGTACCAGCACCACTGCTAGCACGGCAGATGTACTCGCCAGAATCGGCCAAGGTGGCCTGCACAATACGGAGCCGAGAGCCCGAGACCTAGCAGGAAAGAGGCAAAAGAAATAACCCAACGTGATGGACTGCACAGGAAAAGGATAAACAGCTACTGACTCAACTCATGCAACAAGGTAATATAATAAAATGTGAGACCACAATAAACAACAAATGCTTTCATTTCAACGTGTTTAAGAAAGAACATCAAAAAGAGAATGCATTGTGACCGAGAAAAGATAAAGACTGAAGAATCTAGAGATGCGTATGCCTTCTTGTGTAATGCTAGAACAGTGTTTTCCCGAGGCATGCCTTATGGTTGGGTTTTTTGAATATCTGGAGAAGAACATCTCCAGGAGGAGGCTGTGAAACACTGTTTTAGTGTAACACAAGGCAGCAGGGTTCATGGACTTCTTGAGTTTTTAATGCTCTTGTCCCATGGATTGGTTGTGGTTACACATCTCACATCATCTGAATTCTAAGAAGACTGTAGTAACATCAGCAGTACAGATAATACTGCACTTCCAAGAATGTTATCGAAGAACATAAGATGTAACACTCTAGATCAGATCAAAGGTCCATCAGGCTCACAGCAGCCGAGCAGGTTCAGTACTACCCAGTAAATTCCAAAGAGTACATCCATTTCTTGTTGTGGGTGGACTAGATGAGCTCACTGGTTTTCACCGTCCACTGTTTGCTATGTTTTGATGTAATTCATGGATGGATGGCTCTCCTGGTCTATGTAAGTCCTTTGACGGATTTGGCTGAAATCTGGCAGCAGGGCTAGTGCATGGATATTGGGCGCCTTTGGTGACCCTTCAGGCTTATGTCCCCCATTCAAGATTTTGATAATTAAACTCAGTAAACAATCATTGAAAGACCACCCCTCTCACAACAATCCTGTAAAAATGCACCATTGGACATCATGGAGTTGATATTCAGCAATGGCGGACAGCGTTTTATAAAACGCTTGACTGCTGCCACTAAAACTAAAATTGCATATCAGCGCCAGAGCTTCTCTGGCATCTGGTGCTGAATATCTGGTTTCACCGCCAAGAGGAATAGTTATCCGGAGAGTGGCGATATTCAGCCACAAGCCAGACAGCAAAACAGCATAACGTTAGGACAGCCATTGACCTGTGCTAACTTTATGCAGGTTAGCTATCCAGCTAGCAGCTAAATATCACCAATGACTGCGCCAGCTCTGCCCACAGACTGCAATTTGTGGGTATAGTCATTGAATATCAGGATTGCCAGGGTTTGTGTGGTGAAGGTGGCGCTCCCTACTTTTGAATATGAAACTTTGCTTTGTATGCATGTGCGCGCCACTCTCCCTGAAGGTAAAAGAATGTGCTGATGGCTCTTTGAATTTGTCGGACTGTCTTGACTTGACGGCTGCTGCTCTTTGCTGCTGGTCTAGACAACTGCCTGGTCTTGCCTAAGGTTGGGCCAGCCCCGTCTGGCAGAAGTGCCAACATCCCATCAAGACACTCTCCTACCATGTATATGGACAGAGTGAGAGCAATAAGTGCCTTGCACCAACAAAGAAACAGAGCCAACGGACAATGAAATGACATTTTCAGGAATTTAGTGAGCGCTGCTTTTTAAACTGGTGCAAGAAAAGATCCTGTAATGGAAGGTACCTGATGATTGGACGAGAGGGCAGCCCCAGGCCTGTACCATGTGACTGTGGGTTGCGAATGGCCGGCCACCACGCAATTCAATTCTAATGTTTGTCCCTCGGTGATGGTATTTGATGACGACTCAATCCTCACAGGAAGTGTGATGTCAGAGGCTGGAAGAGCCAAAAGAAAGAGGGTCGGGGGACAGCTGAGACTAATGACATGCAATATCTCATTTCTGTTCCCTGCATTTACAAGACATGGGAGTCTGTTCATGGAAAACAGCAGCCATCTCCTGCACACGATGCTCAAGAGTCTTATTCATTCCTGCACTGCAGTGGAAGTTCAGTTGCTCCTTTTATTAAGTCGATACTAATGAATGTGTATCCTGAACTAGGCCACTAGGTGTCGAACTAATGGCGACACCTAGTGGCCTAGTTCAGGATACACATGAATCACTTCCAGGGAGAGCTATCATCTGGAGCTCCCGGCAGGGGACTGTGTGGGCTTGACTGAAGTGAGGGGAAAGGCGTTAAAAATAAAAGTGTAAAAAAACCCTTAACAACACAGGAAAGTCGATAGTACTGCATCCTCCAGCAATGGACAGTTCTGACTGAGCTCAAAGCTCAAAAGGGGCTAGAAGGAAACTGCTAGGAAAAAGTTAAAAATTCACAACGCGATGCATTATTGTTTTGTGTACAATGATAAATGGGGAAAATGATTATCCTCATTTTTCACTTTTACTTCACCTATGGGGACAATCTCTTGTTCATGAATCAGCCCGTCATGCAGTAATTATCTATCCCTGCTTTGCAACCAGTTTATGGTGGTCTGGAGCGAACAACAGCGGTGAGGCTATTTCTCTCTTCTCTCCTCTTACTATTCCTTCTTTTCTTTGTTTCACTTTTTCAAACTTTTGCTTTCCTTTAATTGTTAACTTTATTTCAAATCATTAATTTCATGTTTTTATAATTTGCAGTTTTTTAAATATCTATGTTTTATTTTATTTCCATTCTTCATCTTTGTACACCGCTTGATGACACACTTCAAAAGAGATTAAGCAAAATAAATCAAGGTAACATAATGTAAGATAACATTCCAGGGACATCCGTGCATCCAAAGTCCTCAGCAACTCCAGAGCAGGTCCGAAATGCAATCTGGAGTCTCACTACCACTTCTAACAGTGTAGTAGTTATCATTTGCGCAAGCGCCGGATGTAACTTATAAAATCTCGCTACTCACAGGAAGCAGAGCTGATAACAGAGATGGTGATGGAGCCCTCGTGGGTGCCGGCAGCATTGCTAACACGGCAGATGTACTCGCCAGAGTCAGCCGGAGTGGCCTGCACAATACGAAATCGGGAGCCCGAAACCTAGCAAGGGAGATGCAAAAAGAAACAATTCCTTATGACAGAGCACGATCCCTGTGTGCAAGCCTGCCACAGCCCAGCTATAATGGCTTCTGAGTCTCATCTGCAGTCTCATTAACCATGGAGCCTCTGCCTATCACATGCCTCTCTAGAAGTTAAGATGTAATCGGCCTATCAGAGCCTGCAGCTTCTTGACACTCACCTTGACTTATAGATCATTTCGTTGATTGGAAAACTCCAGTGTGATGCTCCAGTGTTGAGGGCTTATCTCCATATTCTCTCTATTCTTACTTCCCAGAGTATGTTTCCATACCCTCCAGAACCTCTCTGTTGACTGAGGACTGTATCAAAAATGTCCTTCAGAGCAGATTCTTCCAGATCTGCAGAGGTCATTTCCATCATGGTCATAGATATTCCTCCCACCGTGCAAATCACCCTGATGCACCCAAACTCACATGCTCAGCCGCACCTCTCCCCGTTCCTCTGTTCCTTATCTCCCCTTTTCTCTTAAGCATCAGTATTCTATGGAATTTAATCAGCACCACTGCTATAGGCCGGTAATACAAAAATCCCAAATGTACAAAGAACATACCTGATGACTGGATGAGAGGGCTCCACCTGGCCTGTACCATATGACTGTGGGTCGTGACTGGCCTGCAACAACACAGTTCAACTCTATGGTTTGTCCCTCGGTGATAGTATTTGATGTTGACTCAATCCTCACGGGAGAGACGACATCAGTGGCTGGAAGAGCCAGTAGGAAGAGAATTAGGATACAGCGAAGACCAACGTCTCTTTCCTGAATTTTGACTGTACACTGAAAACCTGACCAAGGAGAAACTGCACCAGTACAGTGAACACACGGAGGATCAATACAGATATACGATGCTCTCACAAAGTCTCACTCAATTCCTTTTATTACTGGCTTCATGCATTGCAATGGAAGCTCAGTTGTTTCAATCATCAAATTGATCCAGGATTTATGTCAAATTAATCCACAGAGGGGAGGTGGTTTCTGCAGGGCTGGTTTTAGGGTGGTGCAACCAGGCTAACTATCCCAGGCCCCCATGCCAAAAGGGGCCCCAAATCTGCCAGAAGTTGAAGGAGCTACAGCCTGCTAGTTGGCTTTTCAACTCTCTTGCAAATTTCAGTATTGGGCCTCAGCATATCTAATATTGGCCCTGAGTTTATGTATGTCATACATTTACCAACACACATTGCTTCAGGGGTTCCATCAACTCTAAGCAGCATATGCTCAAGTGTGTTTCTATGCAATCTATTAAATAAGATTTACTGACAAAATTCACAGTAACCTGCAGAGGAAGTGATCAAAACCTACAGGAAAGGAAAGGGACCCTCTACTGCCACATAATAGTGATATCTTTTAGACAAACTCAAGGTACATGTGCAACGGCTTCCAGAGAGTCATCACCGATAGCCCCGGCCAGGAACAGTCACTACAATGGCTAGACTTGACTGGAGTGGGGAAGGGATATTATAATGCATCTGTTATCGCTCCATGGTGCAACCACAACTTGAATATTGTGTGCAGTTCTGGTTGCCATATCTTAAAAAGGATATAAGACTTAGTGGTACAGAGAAGAGCCATCAAAATGGTAAAGGGGATGGAAGCATACCCCTAAGAGGAAAGGCTTAAAAGGTTAGGGTTCTTTAATTTGGAAAAAAGAAGGCTGAGAGGAGATATGATAGATCTCTATAAAATAATGAATAGAGTAGAACGGGTAACATAGATCTATTGTTTACATCTTCAAAAAGTAGAAAGACTAGGAGTCATGCAATGAAGTTACATTGTAGTCCATTTAAGACTAATAGGTGAAAATATTTTTTCAGTCAATGCATAATGGTGACATTTTACTTACTAGATAATGTCCTTTCCTTGAGTCCTGCTAGACCAGTGCAGACAAGTGGATTCTGTTCCCCTATCAGCAGTTTTGTGGAGACAAAGAATCAATGAAAAGCTCAGGTTTCAATGACATCACTCCCATGCCTCTGCCTCAGCCACTAGAGGTCTATTCAGTATCCGTCCCCAAACATAAAGGAAAACACGGCAGGCCTCACCCAACCTGAACGTGGGCAACAATGATAATCATACAGTAGATAACTTTGTACAGGAAATCATAAACAGAAGATTGGCAGTAGAAGATGGACCTGCAGAACCAAGTATATTAATCATAGTGGACCCAAAGGTACTGCCGCAGAAGAACAGAGCAAAAAGCAATTCCAGGGGCAGACCCTGGATTGGTATAGCAGGACTCAAGGAAAGGACATTATCTGGTAAGTAAAATTTCACCATCCATAGCGTCCTGCTAGACCAGTCCAAACAAGTGGGGCATACCAAAGCTATGCCTCTACTGGGCGGAAAGAAGACGTAGCACCTCTCAAAAACCCTTGAGCCAAAGGCTGTGTCCACCTGAGCATGGACATCCAAGTGGTAATGCTTGACAAACATGAATAGTGATGCCCACACTGCCGCCCGACAAATGTCTGCAGGTATTACCAAGCTCCACTCCGCATACGAGGATGCTTGTGCTCAGGTCAAATGGGGCGTTCAAACCCTCTGGAACTGGCTAGTCCAGTAACAGATATGCGGACGCAATGGCCTCCTTAATCCAGCACCCCAATGTAAACTTAGCTGCTGTGTCACCCTTACACAGACCAGCAAACAGCACCAAAAGATGATCATGCTTACGAAAGTCATTTGTAACCTCCAGGTACCGGAGAAGCACCCTCTGGACATCCAAAAGGTGAAGATCCTTATCCTTCCCCTGACACTGCTCCATAGAGGCGGAGGGCAGGCAGACCATCTGGTTCACATGGAAGGGAGAAGTCACCTTAGGCAAGAAGGAAGGCACAGGCTGAATGGAAACGGCCTCCTTTGAAAAAGACAGATAAGGATCTTGGCAAGACAGAGCCTGCAGCTCAGAAATCTGCCTTGCAAAACAAATTACGATCAAGAAGGCCATCTTCAACATCAAATCTTTCAGAATAGCATGCTTCAACAGCTCAAAAGGCTCCAACAAGAGGGCCCTGAGCATCAGACACAAATCCCAGGAAGGGACCACAGACTGGAGGGGAGGATGCAGATGCTGAACCCCCTGAAGAAAATGCAAAACAGCTGGGTGTAAGGTTAGCCACTGGACCTCTGAAATAGGCCAAAGCTGCCACCTGAACCTTCAGGGAGCTAAGAGAAAGGTCCTTCTCCAGTGCTTCTTTCAGAAAGATCAGCAGATACAGTTACGTGGCTGTCTCAGGAACCAGCCGCTGTCTGCTGCACCATCGCTCAAAGAGGCACCAGACTTACACATATGCCAGGCTGGTAAACCTCTTGTAGGCTATGAGCAGAATGGAAACCACCATTGGAGAGTAGTCCTTAAAGCCAAGCTGTAAGCGAGAAGGGAGCCAGGTCTTCCAGAATGATCAGCCTCTGATGCAAGAGGCCCAGAGATGGAGGCAAGCGAAGAGATGGTGCTTGCATGAGCCACATCAGATCTTCGAACCATGCTTTCCTTGGCCTATTCAGTGCCACCAGAATAATCCTTCCCGGGTGGTGTTTATATGCCGAATCACACACCCCACCAAGGACCATGGAGGAAACACATAAAGCAGGTGTTGACTTGGCCAAGGCGTCAAACCCCTCAGACTCTTTTTCTGTGGCGACTGAAGAAGCGACACACTTTGGCAATGGAGCGGATTGCCATCAGATCCATCTTAGGGTGACCCTAGTGACACAATCAACTGAAATGCCTCCTTACTCAACTCCCACTCTCCATGATCCAGAGAGTGCTGGCTGAGAACATCCACTTCCACATTGTCCACCACAGCAATGTGCACAACAGACATGCTAGGAGATTCTTCTCAGCCCAGGCAAACAAAAGAACCATCTCAAGGGTTACCCCAGCATTCTTCATGTTGTCTTGCTGATTGACATAAGCCACCACCGTGGCATTATCTGAAAATACCCGAACTGCCTGGCCTTTGACCAAGGGCGGGAAGTGCAGAAGAACCAACCTGATGGCCCTCACCTTGAGGCAGTTGATGGAACACACCACCTCCCTGCGGTTCCAACAGTCCTGGGCCATGCAGTTTTGGCAATTGGCTCCCCAGCCTAAGACTGGCATCTGTCGTTAGAAGAATCCATGAGTAATTGCCCGGCGGCATGTCCTTCCTCAGATGACAGGGCTGCCGCTGCCACCACAGGCTGGTCTTCATCATCACTGGGAGCAGGAGCCTGAGCTTGAACTCCTGAGAACTCGGGGACCACCGAGTCAACAAGGACCTTTGGAGTGACCACATGTGCTCATGCACCCACAGCTCCATCTCAATCGCTGCCACCCTCAATCTGAGGAGCTAAAGATAATCCCAGACTCTGGGAGCCTGCTGCAAACAGAACAGCATCAGGAAATCCAACAACCTTTTGACTTTCTCTTCTGGCAGGAAGATTCTGCTCACTTGAGTATCGAAATGTGCTCCCTGGCTCTTCCTTGATTGATCACTTAGCCAAAGCTGTCCAAAAAAGGACACTGCTCGGGTTGCTACAGAAGATGCCTCTGAGAGAGAATGGGCTCAGATGAACCAGTCATCCAGATATGGGTGCACACAAATCCCTCAGCACCGTAGCACAGCAGCCACCACCACCATGACCTTAGAGAACATCCTTGGGGCAGTGGAGAGTTCGAATGGGAGGGCAGCGAACTGAAAGTGAGAGCTAAGCATAGCAAAATGCAGATACTTTTGCTGATCCTCCTGGATCAGGATATGAAAATATACCTTGGCCAAATCCAGAAATGCCAGGAACTCTCAGCACATCACTTGAATAATGGATCGCACATTTTCCATCTGGAAGTGCAGGATACACAAGTGCCCATTGACACCTTTGAGGTCCAAAATGGGCCAGAAGGATCCATCCTTTTTTGGTACCATGAAACAGATGGAATACCTGCCCTTGCCCAGATTGTCCAGGGGAACAGGCACCACTGCCTTCAGGAGCATCAACCTGTCAAAGGTGATTCTAGTCTTGAAGGACTAGAAAGGGGGACTGTTACTTCTGGAGAGAAATCTGCAACTTTGAGTATATACTTCTGGTAATTTTCTAAAAAGAATTCTTTGTATTAAAGCTACTTAATCTGTGAACCCACTGTTTTTTGTTGGATCACTTAGGGCCTAGTAGCAGCAATTAAAGTTTGAATTTAAAACACAGAGGAGAACTTTCTGGTTAAATTTAGTACCCAGCAGAGAGCTTGTAGTTTAAATTTAATAGTCACTCAGGGCCAAGTAATAGCAAAGTACTTTTAGTTTAAATTTAACACACAAAAGAGAGCTTTCTGGTTACATTGTGAACCCAGCAGAGAGCTTGTAGTGTACATTTAATAGTCACTCAGGGCCTAGCATCAGAAAAGTACTTTTTGTTTTAAAACACAGAAGAGAACTTTCTGGTTAAATTTAGTACCCAGCAGAGAGCTTGTAGTTTAAATTTCATAAGAAGTTAGAGCCTAGCAGCAGCTAAGAGCTATAATTTAAATCAAATCAGAATTTAGCTTATCTCAGCAGCACAAGACAAGGTACTGTGTAGCAGCCCTCTTTTAATAAGTGTTATTTCCCTCCCCACACCCACCCACCCCTGGGATAATCATAGCTTTATAGGTACTTACACATCTTAAAAGACAGGAGGTGCTTTCAGGTGAAGCTCATTACCCAAATCAGTCATACACTAAGGACCTGAGATTAATTAAGCTTCAGGTGAACAAGGTATATTAAACGTATTAGGTACAGATGTATTGGTATAAATACCCATAGCAACCCCTAGTAAGTAAGAACTTAAATATCTAGACACAAACTTAAAACTAAGATGCAGACAGCAGTCCAGCAGCGGGATGGGGGCTTTCCAGTCTTTTGCATTGAGTGTCACATGTATGATTTTCTCCCAGTTGGTGAGAGGTCTTACGTGTGCACTAGGTGCAAGGAGCTCTTTGCTCTCAGGGAACAAGTCCGTTCTCTAGAGGCTAAAGTAGCAGACTTGGAAAACATAAGACAGACAGAGAGGTACATAGACGAGACCTACAGGGATATAGTCCTGAAGTCCCATCTCCAGTCTGGCAGCACCCCTGTTGCCATGGAGGAGAGAGGTCACGTGACAGGAGAGCATCACCCTGGTGTGGCAGGAAGTGATCCTGTAACTAGGACCTGTCCTCCAGGTGATGTAAAACCCTCTCGCACCGAGGAAGTTTCTCCAGGGCGATGTGCCCATGAGGGAAGGGTTAGGACAGCCGTTATAGTTGGTGATTCGATCATTAGGCATGTGGATAGCTGGGTGGCTGGTGGACGTGAGGATCGCCTGGTAACATGCCTGCCTGGTGCGAAGGTAGCGGACCTCACGCGCCACCTAGATAAGGTCTTAGATAGTGCTGGGGAGGAGTCTGCTGTCTTGGTACATGTCGGTAACCAATGACATAGGAAAATGTGGTAGGGAGGTTCTGGAGGCAAAATTTAGGCTTTTAGGTAGGAAGTTGAAATCCAGAACTTCCATGGTAGCATTCTCCGAAATGCTTCCTGTTCCACGCGCAGGACCCAAAAGGCAGGCAGAGATCCGGAGTCTCAATGAGTGGATGAGACAATGGTGCAGAGATGAGGGTTTTGGATTTGTTAGGACCTGGGGAACATTCTGGGGAAAGGAGGGGCTCTTCCGAAGGGATGGGCTTCACCTTAACCGGGATGGAACCAGGCTGCTGGCATTAACCTTTAAAAAGGAGATAGAGCAGTTTTTAAACTAGATATTAGGGGAAAGCCGACAGTCGCCCAAGAGCGGATGGTTCGGAAGAATGTATCCTTGAAGGATACTACCAAAAGCAGAGAGGTTCCACAAAAGAGTAAAGTAGCCCAAATGCCCTCAAGTATGGAGCAGACAGAGCTTAAAGATCCCAATTTACCCATGTCTAACAATAGCCAAATTAACAAGAATAAAATACATTCTCTAAAATGCTTGTATGCAAATGCTAGAAGTCTAAAGAATAAGATGGGAGAGTTAGAATATATAGCACTAAATGAAAGGTTAGATATGATTGGAATATCAGAGACATGGTGGAAGGAGGACAACCAGTGGGACACTGTGATACCTGGGTACAAACTATATCGTAATGATAGAGCTGATCAAATTGGTGGAGGGGTTGCACTCTATGTTAGAGAGGGCACTGACTCAGAAAGGATTAAAGTTTTGCAGGAAACAAAATCTGCTGTAGAATCTATATGGATTGAAATTCCATATAAAAGGGGGAAGGCAATGGAAGTGGGGGTGTACTATCGAGCACCTGGCCAGAATGACCAAATGGATGATGAAATGCTCAAAGAAATCAAGGAAGCTAACAAATGTTACAGCGCAGTAATAATAATGGGTGATTTCAATTACCCCGGTATCGACTGGGTCAGTGTCACGTCAGGACATGCTATGGAGATAAAGCTCCTAGATGAAATAAATGACTGCTTCTTGGAGCAGCTGGTTCATGAACCGACCAGAGGGGAAGCCATATTAGACCTAGTCCTTAGTGGAACACCAGATCTAGTGCAAGAGATAAGGGTGTTGGGGCCACTTGGCAATAGTGATCATAGCATGATCGCCTTTGATTTAATTAGTGGAGGAGGGATAGTAAGGAAATCCACAGTACTACCTTTTAACTTTCGAAAGGGAGACTATGATAAAATGAGGAAAACAGTTAAGAAAAAACTAAAAGGAGCAGTTGCAAAGGTTAAAGACGTACATCAAGCTTGGGTGTTGATGAAAAATACTATCTTGGAAGCCCAGACCAGCTGTATTCCACGCTTTAAGAAAAGTGGAAGGAAGTCCAAAAAACTGCCAGCATGGTTCAAAGGTGAGGTCAGAGAGGCTGTTGTTGCCAAAAAAGCATCTTTCAGGAAATGGAAAAAAGAGCCAAACGACGAAACCTGGAAACAGCACAAGCACTGGCAAGCCAAATGCAAGGCATTGATAAGGCAGGCAAAGAGAGAATTTGAGAAGAAGCTTGCTGCGGAAGCAAAAACGCGAAATAAAGACCTTTTCAAGTACATTCATAGCAAAAAACCTGTGAGAGAGTCAGTTGGTCCATTAGATGATAAAGGGGTTAAAGGAGCACTAAGAGGTGACAAGGCGATAGCGGAGAGACTGAATGAATTCTTTGCTTCTGTCTTCACTGAGGAAGAGGTAGGGATGTTACCCATGACTGAAGTGGTATTTAAAGGTGCGGAAGAATTGAAGGAAATATCGATACATCGGGAAGATGTCTTACAACTATTAGATAAACTGAAGAGTAGCAAATCAACTGGGCCGGATGGTATACATCCAAGGGTGTTGAAAGAACTGAAATATGAGATTGCAGACCTGCTATCAGTAATCTGTGAACTATCATTAAAATCATCTCTAATACCTGAAGATTGGAGGATCGCCAATGTAACACCAATTTTTAAAAAGGGTTCCAGGGGTGATCCGGGAAACTACAGACCGGTGAGCCTGACGTCAGTACCGGGAAAATGGTAGAAACCATCATAAAGAATAAAATTACTCAGCATGTAGATAGTCACAACCTAATGGGAGACAGCCAACATGGCTTTAGACAAGGAAGATCTTGTCTTACTAATCTGTTATGTTTTTTTGAAGGAGTGAATAAACAGGTGGACAAAGATGAGTCGGTTGATATTGTGTATCTGGACTTTCAGAAAGCCTTTGACAAGGTCCCTCATCAGAGACTTTTGGCAAAACTAAAGAGTCATGGGATAGGAGGCAGTGTACTATTGTGGATCAGGAACTGGTTAAAAGATAGAAAGCAGAGGGTAGGGCTAAATGGCCAATTTTCCCAATGGAGAAAGGTGAATAGTGGTGTACCCCAGGGATCTGTGCTGGGTCTGCTGCTTTTTGACATATTCATAAATGACCTGGAAAGTGGAATAACGAGTGAGGTTATCAAATTTGCAGATGACACAAAACTATTTAAAGTTGTTAAAACCCAAGAGGATTGTGAAAAATTGCAAGAGGATCTTGATAAATTGGAAGACTGGGCATCAAAATGGCAGATGAAATTTAATGTGGACAAGTGCAAGGTTATGCACCCAGGGAAGAACAACCCAAACTATGGTTACACGATGAAAGGTTCCACATTAGGAACCACCACCCAGGAAAAAGATTTAGGCGTCATTGTGGATACCATGTTAAAACCCTCGGCCCAGTGTGCAGCGGCGGCCAAGAGAGCAAATAGAATGCTAGGTATGATAAGGAAAGGAATGGAAAATAAAACAAAAGATATTATAATGCCTCTATATCGTTCCATGGTGAGACCGCACCTTGAATATTGTGTGCAATTCTGGTCGCCGTATCTTAAAAAGGATATAGCAATTTTAGAAAAGGTTCAGAGAAGAGCCACCAAAATGGTAAAGGGGATGGAAGGATACTCCTATGAAGAAAGGCTAAAAAGGTTAGGGCTCTTTAACCTGGAAAAGAGACGGCTGAGGGGAGATATGATAGACGTCTATAAATTAATGAACGGAGTGGAACGGGTAAACGTAGATCGATTGTTTACGTTATCAGAATATAGAAAGACTAGGGGACATGCAATGAAGCTACAGGGTAAACTATTAAGACTAATAAAAGAAAATATTTTTTCACTCAACGTGTAATCAAACTCTGGAATTTGTTACCGGAGGATGTAGTAAAGGCTGTTAATGTAGCTGGGTTTAAAAAAGGTTTGGACAAGTTCCTGGAGGAAAGGTCCATAAACCATTATTAAGAAGTGACAGAAGATATCAATGCTTGACCCAGTACAAGCATTGTGGAACTTGTGTCTCTTGGGGAAACTGCTAGGTACATATGCCCTAGATTGGCCACTGTTGGAAACAGAATACTGGGCTTGATGGACCTTGGTCTGACCCAGTATGGCATATCTTATGTTCTTATGTTCTTATCCATACAGAAGCCCTTCTGTCCGCAGACATACAGGGGGAGATCATGAAAGCATCAAGGATCGACTCTTTGCATTCCAGGATATAGCCGTACTGAATAGTGTCTAGTATTCAGCGATCCTTGGTAACCCCGGCCCATTCCTAAAAGAAGAGGTGAAGGTTTGGAGATTTGGGCTGTCAAACTTTTATTGGGCTACTCGGGAGGGGACTGAGTCCCTGGGTCCATGCACTCCATTAAAGGACTGAGAACCAGATCAAAATTCAGAAGCAGAGGGGAAGAGGGCCTTCAAGGCCGGTAGCAACAGGAATCCCAAGACCAAAGGGAGTCTGACCATTGCACTTACAAGGAGCGGGCGGAGGCTGACGGAAAAGGGGCTCCTGCCTGTTTCACAGGCCCCCTGAACTTGTCCCTCCAGAAGGCGGAAAGATTTTGTCTCGCCCAGGTCTTTCACCAAATTGGCCTCTGAAGCTTCCGATTAAAGTTCAGTTGGGTCAACCAGGCTTTGGAAGATGTGTCCGCTGCCCAGAGTCAGAGTCGGATTCAACGCTGTGTCACCATTGACGGACCATCCCTGGCCATTAGATATACCCAGGGCCGGCCCGTCCATTGAGCAAGAATGTTCTTTGCACAGGGCCCCGCGTTTCAGGGGGCCCCGCGCAAAGAACATTCTGCTTTTTTTTTTTAAACTATATTTAAAAAAAAAAAAAGCTGGCTCTGGCTGCTGCCGCGGCCTCCGCGGCAAAATGGAGTGTCCCGCAGGGCCCCCTCTCCTCGCTGAGCCTCTCTGCAAGGGCTTTCAGATTCGCGAAGGGAGAGCGTCTCCCTCGCGTCTCTGTTAAGCCCACAGGGGCTAATGGGAAATTTCCCATCTGCCCCTTTAGACGCAAGGGGCTGATGGGAAATTTCCCATTAGCCCCTGCGGGCTTAACAGAGACGCGAGGGAGATGCTCTCCCTTCGCGAATCTGAAAGCCCTTGCAGAGAGGCTCAGCGAGGAGAGGGGGCCCCGCGGGACACTCCATTCTGCCGCTGCTGCGGCGGTAGCGGCAGCAGCCAGAGCCAGTTTTTTGTTTTAATTTTAAATTTGCGATAAGCCGATATGGGGGGGGGGGGGCTGGGCTGGGCTGGGGGGGGGGGGTGTTAAGACTGGTGCTGGGCTGGGCTGGGCTGGGGGGGGTGTTAAGACTAGGGCTGGGCTGGGCTGGGCTGGGGGCGGGGGGGTGTTAAGACTGGTGCTGGGCTGGGCTGGGCTGGGGGGGGTGTTAAGACTGGTGCTGGGCTGGGCTGGGGGGGTGTTAAGACTAGGGCTGAGCTGGGCTGGGCTGGGGGGTGTTAAGACTGGGGCTGGGCTCGGCTAGGGGGTGTTAAGACTGGGGCTGGGCTGGGCTGGGCTGGGAGGGGTGTTAAGACTGGGGCTGGGCTGGGCTGGGCTGGGGGGTAAGACTAGGGCGGGGCTGGGCGGGGCTGGGGGGTGTTAAGACTGGGGATGGGCTGGCCTGGGGTGGGGGGGGTGGTATGTGTGGTGCTGTGATGTGCGGGGCTGGGCTGGGGGGGTGTTAAGACTAGGGCTGGGCTGGGCTGGGCTGGGGGGGGGATGTTAAGACTAGGGCTGGGCTGGGCTGGGCTGGGCTGGGCTGTGGGGGGGTGTTAAGACTGGTGCTGGGCTGGGCTGGGGGGGGGGTGTTAAGACTGGTGCTGGGCTGGGCTGGGGGGGTGTTAAGACTAGGGCTGGGCTGGGCTGGGCTCGGCTGGGGGGGGTGTTAAGACTGGGGCTGGGCTCGGCTGGGGGGGGTGTTAAGACTGGGGCTGGGCTGGGCTGGGCTGGGGGGGGGGGTGTTAAGACTGGGACTGGGGCTGGGCTGGGCTGGGGGGTGTTAAGACTGGGGCTGGGCTGGGCTGGGCTGGGGGTGTTAAGACTGGGGCTGGGCTGGGCTGGGCTGGGCTGGGCTGGGGGGGTGTTAAGACTGGGGCTGGGCTGGGCTGGGGGGGTGTTAAGACTGGGGCTGGGCTGGGCTGGGCTGGGCTGGGGGGTGTTAAGACTAGGGCGGGGCTGGGCTGGGCTGGGGGGGGTGTTAAGACTGGGGCTGGGCTGGGCTGGGCTGGGGGGGGTGTTAAGACTAGGGCGGGGCTGGGCTGGGCTGGGGGGGGTGTTAAGACTGGGGCTGGGCTGGGCTGGGCTGGGCTGGAGGGGGTGTTAAGACTGGTAATGGGCTGCGGGGGGGGGGGGTTGGGTTAAGACTGGTAATGGGCTGGGGAGGTTAAGACGGGTAATGGGCTGCGGGGGAGCTAGGACAGATAATGGGCTAGGGGGGGCTAGGACTGGTAATGGGCTGTGGGCTGATGGGGGTGTCTGGAAATGGGGTGATGGGGGGTTAAGACAGGTAATGGGCTGGGGGGGGGTTAAGACAGATAATGGGCTGGGGGGGGGCTAGGACTGGTAATGGGCTGTTAGCTGTTGGGGGGGATAGGAATGGTAATGGGCTATGGGGGCGATAAGACTGGTAATGGGCTGTGTGCTGATGGGGGCTGTCTGGAAATGGGGTGATGGGGGGTTAGTACATGTAATGGGCAAGGGGGGGGTTAAGACTGATAATGGGCTATGGGGGGGCAAGGAAAGGAAATGGGCTGATGGGGAGAGGTTAGGACTGGTAATGGCCTGTGAGCTGTTGGGGGGGTTAGGACTGGTAATGGGCTATGGGGGGGTTAAGACTGGTAATGGGCTGTGGGCTGATGGGGGCTGTCTGGAAATGGGGTGATGGGGGGGTTAGGACTGGTAATGGGCTATGGGGGGATTAGGACTGATAATGGGCTATGGGGGGGGCTAGGACAGGACATGGGCTGATGGGGAGGGGTTAGGACTTGAGGTGGGCTGATGTGGTTAGGACTGGTAATGGGCTGTGGGCTGATGGGGGGGGTTAGGACTGGCAGTGGGCTATGGGGGGTTAGGACTGGCAGTGGGCTATGGGGGGCTGACTGGAAATGGGCTGATGGGGTTAAGACTGGAAGTGGGCTGATGGGGGGTTAGGACTGGAAGTGGGTTGATGGGGGGCTAGGACTGGTACTGGAAATGGGCTGTTGGGGGGGCTTGAATTGAAATGGACTCATGGAGGGGCTAGAACTGGAAGTAGGCTCATGGGGGGGCTTGGATTGGAATTGGGCTGAGTGGAGGGGAGCTAGGATTTGACATGGGCTGATGGTGGGGCTAGGAAATGACTAGAAATGGGCTGATGGGGGGCTAGGATTGGAAATGAGCTGATGAAGGGACTCAGACTGAAAATGGATGGGGGAGCTAGGACCGGAAATGGGTTGATGGGGGGTAGGACTGGAAATGGGCTGATGCAGGGACTAGAAGGGAATGGATGCTGGGTGAGACTGGAACTAGAAGGGAGCTGATGTTGGGGGAGGATTAGAATGGGATGGGGCTGGGAGAGTAAAATGGAGAGGGGAAAAATTATTTTGTGTGTGAGGGATGAAAAATCTACAATTGGCCGGTTATTGGGAGAGTAAGTGGGGATTGAGGATGGAGGGGTAAAATTTGTGTGGATGAAATAGGAATGAGGAAAGAGCAAAAGGAGAAAGATTAGTATGTTAAAGCAGATGTAGAGAGAGAGAATGGAAAAAAAAACTAGAAGAGAGAAGAAAGAACAAATGGACAGCAGACGATGGAGAGTTAGCAGAAAACATGAAGAAACCAGAAGAAAGTGGCTGGAGCAATTGCAACTGAAAAAAAATGCACAAAAGGTAGAAAGATATCTCTTTATTTTGAATTTATTAACTGGAATATGAAAGCTCTGGGAAATGTGCATCATTAACGTCTGCGCTTTGTTTGGTACAAGAGGAAATTAATTTATAGTTTTATTTCTACAGTGGTGTTGTACATTCCAAGTTTGGCTTTTGGGGTTCCCAGTTTAATTATTGCCTTCCTGTTTCTAAATTGTGATTCCTTGTTTGATGATGGTCTATGTTCTGCATGTGTAACTGAGCTGAGGTATTCTGTTTATGTAATTCCTATTTGACATTGCCACTTGTTCTCTTTCCCCAGTATTCTCTGAAATGTATTGGTTTAATATTTGCAGTTTTGCCTTTTGATAGGTAGGGTATGGTGCTTTGTGAGTCCTGGTAATGCTGTCAGGATATGGCGGGTTTGCTATGGTTTCTAAATGGGCAGCGTTTGTAGTATTTCCTAATGTGCCTGGCGGTTGGCACTGGATTATAGTAATGTAGAAATCTTTTAGTCTTTCTTTATCCATACCCTCATTAAGAGACATGTTTACTAAAAGTTAGTGTATGGTAACATTATGCAAATATTTATGCAAATAAGGCCACTTATGCAAATGAGGCCCCGCACCGAGTCTCCGCACATGGCCCCGCACCCCCCTTGGGCCGCCCCTGGATATACCAGGTCATACATTGCATCAGAAAGGAAGGCCAGAGTTGACTCCAAAAGAGGGGTAGTATCATCTGGCTGAAAAGACTGAATCCACTGCAGCAAGGCTTGAGATGACAGACCTGCATATAATAGGACCAAACCAGCGGGTACAAAAAAAAAAAGAGACTGGCGAACGTCCAATTCAGGTTAAACCCCTTTTATTAGCCCCTAAGCATTTCGTCTCGAAAGCCTTCCTCAGGGTGTCTTTAGAGGGAACAAACCTCAAAAAGAATAACAACCATACATATTAAACATAAAAATAACCAATTAAAAATACTTAAAGACCAATTGGTTATAAAATCATAAGAACATACAAATTACAATGAATTTAATAATAATCATATGACTTTAAAAATAATAATATAAGTGCTATGTCATATGATTATTATTAAATTCAATGTAATTTGTATGTTCTTGTATGGACAACACCGGCCTCTTCACAATCCTCTGAAGGCGAGAGTATTTCTTTGTCTATATCAGAGCCCAGAATGGAGGCAACTAAATCCAAGTCACAGTCCAAATCTCAGACAGATCTCACCTGATTCCTACCTCCAGGGAACTCCCTTTGCCAGGGAAGCTTAGCCATAGGCAATCAAACAGAGCTTCCACTCTCAACTGTGATGAGGAGTGGCCTAGTGGTTAGGAAAAGGTACTTCAGGCCGGAGGGCCGGGGGTTCAAGTCCCACCTGGGGACAGCAATCTCAGGCCAGAGGGACTAGGGTTTCTAGTCCTATAGGCACGCCTTGGGCAAGCCACTTAACTCTCCATTGCCCACCGCTTTGATTGAAGAATAAGGCAGTATAGAAAACTGGTTAAATAAAATAAATAAAAACTGCTCCTCAGTAGACTGTGCTAGGAGTAACCCAGAGGCTGCAGGGTTTGAATTTCCACACCAGAATGACCGGGCCTGTTGCAAAAAGGAAAATAATTCTGGGGAGGACAATCCAGACTCTGGAAGCTCTCCTCACAGAAATGACCCCCATACCAGAAGACATAACCACTGCTGATCCCACAGCATGGTTGCCAGAAGCTGGTCATCCTTACGCACAGCGCCATCCACCACCTCCTGCCCTAAGGCAGGCAAGGCTGGGCTAACTGTACTGCCCAGCTAGGGGGGGGGGGAGCAAGGCCTCCAGCGGTAACTCAGAAGCTGCCATGCAACAAGAGCAGAGTCCAGAAGCAGGAGAGGAGGCACCTCACCTGCCACAGGCCAAACATTTTCTGGAAGAAGACAGAGAATTAAGGCAAGAATCACAACAGCGTGCACTAAGGCCACGGTGGCCCAACTAACACAGCAACGCGTGTTACGGGCACTTGGGCGGAACACACGCAAGGACCATGCTAGCACCAGGCACACAATAGTAAAAACGCTATTAACATGTGCAGAAAGCGGTGGGAAATCCCAACACCATGCCAACAGTCGCCAGCGATCCACCCCGAATTGCACCCAAATGGATGGAATCGGGAGCCCCTAACAAGGACAATGACGAGGTCAAGCCTTGCTACACACTCTCTGAGATCCCCAGACAGAAATCCATGCCAGGCTCAGCTCTACTTCCCTGAAACTGTTTCTCTGGCTTTGCAGGCACTGTGTTTAAGGTGGCTGGCAGGCAGATTCCTCCAAGAACCTTCTGCAATCCTCAGGAGAGAGCAGGGGGGACAGAGGAGGAGCGGGGGGGGGGGGGCATTGAGGTTGTGTGAGGCTGCTCCAATCTTTCCAATTTTCTGGCTGCTCAACAGGCTCTTATCATGATAAGAGTATGGAGATGAATGAATTTTCCCTCCTCTTATGGCTTCCAAAAAGACCACAGTCTAGTGAAGCTTCCCACGTCACACTCAAGTGAGAAAGTCACCCTCGAGGAGGTCGTTCATGAGTGTTTAAATCAATCTATACCTCTCAATTTTCTTCAAAGTGGAGAAAATCCATCAACCATCTGCTGGACACAAATAATGAAATGACCTCTGGAGGCTGAGGCGGATAGAGACATGGGAGTGATGTCATTGAAACCTGGGCTTTTCATTGGTTCTTTGTCTCCACCAAACTGCTGGGAGAGGAATGCAACCCACTTGTCTGGACTGGTCGAGCAGGATAATATGGAATCACATTTTGGAATTTGTTACTAAAGGATGTAGTAAAAACTGTTAGTGCTACTGTCTTAAGGAGAGGTTTCGTTGAGTTCCTGGAGGACAACTCCATAAAGGGAAATTTTACTTATTGTTTCCTTTCTTGGAAGCCTGCTAGACCATTCCAGACCAGCGGGTTATCCCCCCCAACCAGCAGATGATGAGAGAGAGAAAAAAAACTAGAGCTGTGATGCCACCCCTAGCATAATACCCAGTACAGCTAGGGGCACTCTCCAGTATTTTCATAACAAGCAATTGGATCCCTTAGAGAATCCTTGAGAGGGTCCCCGAACTCCAACCATGTACAACTCTGCAAACAGGGAACTATATACAATACCCAAAACATAGTGGCCACTATTAGCCAGTCAAGGGGTGAGCCCTGGACTGGTCTAGCAGGCTTCCAGGAAAGGAAGTTATTGGTAAGTAAAATTTCCCCTTCCAGAACATCCTGCCAGACCAGACCAATCCAGACCAGAAGTGCCAGAGCTACTCCCTATCCAAGTGGGTTGACAAAGCCGCAGTGAGCACCCCAGTGCCGAAGCAGGCTGCAGTGCATGCTTGAACATCCAGCGGTAATGTCGCACAAAGTTAGACAGGAAAGATCATGTCACCACCCTGCAAATGTCCAGAGGCACCACGGAGGACTCTTCCGCCCACGACTTTGCCTGCGCAGGTGTGGAATGCACTTTCAGGCTAGGGGGCACTGCCTTAGCTGCCAGAAAGTATGTGGAGGAAATGGCCTCCTTGATCTATTGGCCAGGTTTTGGCATGGATACTGAGTGACCCCTGCACGTGCCAGCAAAGAACACAAGTGATCGGACAATCAAAAAGAGTTAGCGACTTCCAAATATCAAAGCAAAACCCTCGAGATGTCAAGGAGTCGGACAGGTCTATGCTTGCCAATGTACTGCTCCCAAGAGAAGGTTAGCAATGAAATCATCTGGTTGACATGAATAGGTGAAACGACCTTGGGCAGAAAAAGGGAACAGTATGCAATGTAATGCCCTCCACAGAAAAAGAAAGGTATGGATCGCGGCAAGAGAGCGCCTGGAACTCAGAGATGCGACGAGCTGAGGTTATGGCCACGAGAAAGGCAGTCTTCAAAGTCAGGTCCTTCAGAATTGCTCCCTTAAGGTGCTCAAAGGGAGCCTAGACAAGGGCTCACAGTATAATCGCTAGGTTCCACAATGGTACTGGTAGGCAGACCAGTGGTCACAGTGCCTGAATGCCATGCAGAAAACGCATAATATTGCAGTGGCAAGCAAGGGAATGTCCAGTGATAGGTCCAAGGAAAGCTGCAAGCATGGCCACCTGTATCCTTCTGCATCCCATCCAGCAAGGAGGAGAGGACATAGGGAAGTTGTACCTTCCAGGATGAGATCCGCTATAGGCGGCACCAACGCTCAATGAGTCACCAAACATGGACATAGGCCAAGGAGGTGGACCAATGTTGGGTCTGCAGTAGCGTGTGCACCTCTGCTGTTGAATACACCTTACATATCAATCAGTACCTCTCAAAAGCCAGGCCGTACGTAAGCGAGAAAGATAGGAGGGCTACCTAGAGATGCACCAAATCCATGTACCATCACCACCGCAGCCAATCTGGGGCTACCAGAACTACTTGGTGTGGGTGCTGCTCTGAGTACTCAGGGAATCAGGGGCCACAGTGAGAAGACAGAGGAGAGAAGTCCATGGCCACATCTGGGCCAGTGCATCCACTCCCGCCGTTCCGAGACCTCTCCTCTGACTGAAGAAGGCGGGAACCTTCCTGTTCCCAGGAGTCACAGTGAGATTCATCTCAGGTATCCCCCAGTACTGCACAATGCGGTTGAAGGCCCGGGGGGCCAACTCCCACTCACTTGGGTCGAGGAGATGGCGATAGAGATAATTCACCTGTACATTCTCCTCCACTACTATGTGTCGTGAGGAGAGGGCTACAAGATTCTGCTCCACCCAGGGGAACAGCAGGCACATTTTGCGGGCAATGCCCAGATACTTCATCCCCCTTTGATGGTTCACATATGCCATGGCCATTGCATCGTCCAAGAGAACTCTGATGGCCTTGCTGATTAGCAGTAAAAAGAAGTGCACCATCTCCAGACGGATGGCATGGGCCTCCAACCAGTTCATGGCCCATCTGGCCTCCACTGGGGACCACAAGCCCTGGGTGGACCGGCCCAGGCAGTGAGCCCCAAACCTGGCCAAGTTGGCATCGGTGGTTAGCAGTTCATGCCAGGGGTTTCCAATGGCACCCACCTCCCGAAGCAAATGGGTGGGGGAGTTCCACCACTGTAAGCTGGCCTGCATGCTGCATGGCAGAGGAAGCTTCTGCCAATACTGCTGAGAGCATGGCAACCAATGCGACTGGAGAAACAGCTGCAGGGAGCACATATGTGCTCTTGCCTAGAGCATGACCTCCAAAGTGGAGGCCATTGCCCCCAGGAGCTGCAGGTAATACCAGGCCCGAGGGCACAGGGACAATAGAAATCTCTGCAGCTGACCGAAAACTTGTCCCAACAGGCCTGCATAAGAAAGACCCTTCTCCAGGCCATGTTGAAGCGAGCCCCAAGGAATTCCTGGTCCTGGGATGGACTAAGACTACTTTTGCTGTGGTCAACTATCCATCCAGACTCAAGAGCAGGTGCACTTCTCACCGTACTGCCTTCTCCGCCTCAGCTCACGACCTGGCCTGAATCAGCCAAACGTCCAGGTAAAAGTGGATGCAGATTCCCTCACAATGGAGCACAGCCGCCACCACCACCATCATCATGGAGAATGTGCACAGAGCGATGGCGAGACCAAAAGGAAGTGAACAGAACTGGAAATGCCAACCCAACATGGTGAACCAGAGAAAGCTTTGGTGTTCCGGATGGATGGGTATATGCACGTATGCCTCCTTGAGGTTGAGGATAGCAAGGAACTCTCCTGGACGTACGGCTTTTATGACTGACCACAAGGTTTCCATCCAAAACTGAGGAATCTTGAGGATGCGACTGATGCTCTGGAGATCCAGAATGGGCTGAAACATGCCATCTTTCTTGAGGACCACAAAGTAGATGGAGTAACGCCCCATGCCCTGTTGGGTGGGAGGCACTGGCACAATGGCCCATAGGGCAAACAAGCCCGCAACGTGACATGAACGGCCTTTTGTTTGGCTATGGGGGAACACCATGAACCTGTCAGAAATGGGTTTTGAGAGATCCAACACATAGCCCCTGCTGATAATTTCTAAGGCCCAATGGTCTGAGGTGATATGGGCCCATTTCCGCTGAAAGAACTAGAGATGCCCCCCGACCTGCAGGACCTTGAGGTGGGCCCCCTGCCTGTCAGCAGAAGGCATAGGAAGAGGGAGTGAACTTCTTTGAGGAGCCGGCAGATCCTTGGGCCCAATGGGCCCCCTGAAAGGACTGGCTGTGACTCCTGGAGCCAAAATAAGAGGAGGATGGTCTGCCTTGCTGGAAACAATGCATGTCACAGAAACTCATATGTGAAGAATCATAACCAGATGAGGCAGACCGTCAGGAAGAAGCCTTTGGCTTGTCCTCTGGCAAGCACTGAGGATTGACTTTGCCCAGGTCCTTGATGAGCTTCTCGAGATTTTCTCCAAAGAGAAGAGTCTTCTTAAAAGGAAGGCTGGTCAGGCGGGTTTAGAAGCCATATTGGCTGACCAATTTCGAAGCCACTACCATCACCTAGTCACGTTAGCCGCTGCCATACTCCAGGCAGCCAGCCAGAGAAGGCTGTACAAGGTGTCGGCTAGGAAGGCCACCACAGACTCCAACTGCAGAGCGTTGGCATCCTCTGGCAGTAGCTGAATCCAGCATTACAGGGCCTGTACAGTCAGGTCTCCATAGGCTGAAGCCCGAGGATGCCAAAAAGACCATTTTCAACAGAACCTTAACATTCCAGTCATGCGAGTCCCGGAGCGCTGTGTTTCCCTTGACTGGAATGACTGAGTGCTTGGTCACGGCTGTGACCAAGGAATTGACCTTGGGATAGCACAGCCATTTGAGCAGATTATCCTGAGACCACAGGTAGATCTTGCCAAACTGACGAGCTGCCAGGAGGGAGGCATCAGGCTTCTCCCATTCCTCCAGCACCATTTGCTGCAACTCTGGTGGAAAGGGGATCGGGTCCAAGTCAGACTGCATGGCCATCTCAGAAGATTTGAGGATGCAAAGCTCACGCGCCACCTGAACTATGAGGGGCGCTATCTCCTCCCTGTGGAACAGTGGGACCACCTGCGAGTCCCCTTCCTCCTCCAGAAGGGAGGTGTCACCATCTTCTTGGCTAGATTCTCCAGCTGAAGAGAAGTCCATAGCCTCCATTCCCGGGTCGCCATCTTCATCTTCCAGGGAGTCCAGGTCCTCTAGCGCTCATGGCAGTGAATTATGCAGGCGCGGACCCCCCCCCTGCCGAATCTGCTGCTGGACCCTGAAAGCACTTCTTACCACCTTTGGGGTCCAAAGACAGTACCAAAGGGGGTGCTGCTAATGATGCTGGAAGGGGCTGGCAAGGATGGAGGGGATAATGATGCAGAGCCCAGGCCCCCTTTCCACAAAGTCCACGCATGATGAAATAATGCCGTGAACTCTGCTGCCTCAGTCCCAGCCCCCACAGCAGGTGCTGTCAGCAGTTGGGAAATGTCCTTGGATCCCTGAGGTAATAACACAGGAGGTGGAGGGTCCCCCTGCCCCATCGCGGAAGGTGGGAGAGAGTGTCCTGGCATGGCAGAGGGCTCCCCCGATGGATGGAACTGCAGAGGGAAGCAGAATGGTGGAAGATTCATCACGTAAGCTGTGCAAATGGCGCACATTTGTTCCACTAAAATGTGGTGCTGTTTGCCACAGCTGAGGCAGTGGGGCAGAGTGGCACGCATCAGGCCCAAAAGTGTGAGTGCATGCTGAAGACAGGCTGTGTTCAGTGGGAAAGCAGGCCGAAATCACCACAGAGCTGTGAGGCAAGGAGTTGGGACATCTCAGGAATGGTGCTTTAGCTGAAAAATGGAGAATCCTTTCCCTGCTGATGGATGCTAATCACAATTGGCGGCTTCAGCCTCAGGCCCAAACTCACACCGTCGATCTCCTCCTCGTGAGGAGAGACAGTGGGAAGTGGGGGAGAGAAAGCTGTGCCTAAAGGCTGGCAGCTGCATGGTAAAGTAAAGAAAACAATACAGGCAAAAGGAAATAACTAAAATAAAAAATCTGAAGAGTCAGGCCAGGCACCCCTCTGAAGGGAACTTTGGCAACTGAGCTGGCTCTCTTAGCCAGACGTTGTCCCCCAGAAATGACCAGTCCACCATCAGGTATCTCTTTTACCCCCGGGGTCTTAGGATCTGGCTGAACTGCTTTACGTCCTCCTGACAGGTAACAGCAGCTAACGTCCTGAGCTGCACTGAGAAGATCAACCACCATCTGCTGAGACAGAGAAAATACTGGAGAGCGCCCCTAGCTGTACCGGGTTTAATGCTAGTGATGATGTCACAGTACTGTTGTAGTTTTTTCTCTGTCTCATCATCTGCTGGTTGGGGGAGATAACCTACTGGTTTAGACTGGTCTAGCAGGATGTTCTGGAAACCATTATTAAAGAGGACCAGGAAAATCCACTGCTAACCCCTGGAATAAGCAGCATGGAATCTGTCTACCTTTTGGGAACCTGCCACAATGCTTGCGACCTGAATTGGCCACTGCTGGGCTTGATGGACCCTTGGTCTGACCCAGTATGGCGTATCTTAAGTTCTTATATAAAGAGAAAAACCTTTGGGAATTGCAAGTGGCCTAGTGGTTGGGGCAAGGTACTTCAGGCCGGAAGGTCGGAGGTTCAAATCCCACTAGAGGACAGCAACCTTGGGCCGGAAGGACTGGGGTTTCTAGTCCCACAGGTGCTCCTTGTGGTCTTGGGCAAGCCACTTAACCCTCCATAGCCCATGTTCCCTGTAAAATAGTTATCTCCAAGTTATAATGCCCTGTTCAATGTAATTTCAGTTTGTTCAATGTAAACCGCACTGATGCAGAATAGCGCGGTATATAAGAGAATGTAATAAATAAATCAAAGCAAATGGTGGATTCTGACTGAGCTGGTAACCCAAAAGAAGATAAGAGGAACCCCTGGGGAAAGAATTAAAAGCCACGGCCTTGTTCTGTGTGTATTGATAAGTGAGAAAATCGATTGCCTTTTTTACTGCCCCTGTCCATCCTATTGCTCTGTGTGAGGGAGGCTGCACACACATTAAGAGACAGGTGTGTCAGTCAGTTCAGTAACATCCCATGAACCCAAAGCTCTCAGCAATACCAGAGCCAGTAAGAAATTCAACCCAGAGTAAATGCTGGGATGGCTCCATATTTAGCATAAAAGTAGAATGGTCAGTACTCAAAAGCACCCAAGCGTTCAGTATTGGGTGCTGGTGGCTGAAGTGCTTTGGGCCCGATATTCAATTGGAACGGCTATGCGCCACTACGGCACATAACTGCTGTCGCCATCCTCTAACCCCAGATATTCAATGCCAGAGTCATATGCGGCCCTGCCATTGACTATCCGGGGTCATCACACAGCTTCCGATGCAGGGGAAGCTAATCGAGTAGCGGTGACATTGCACCGCTACCTAGTTAGCTTCTGCGGGTAAAACTAGGTCAGCTTTTGCTTTGTCTAGTTTTACCCAGAGGCCGCTAACCCACGACACTCCCCGGAACTCTCATGACATGCCTCGACACTCCCCGGAACGCTCATGACATGCCTCGACACTCCCCGGAACGCTCATGACATGCCTCGACACTCCCCGGAACGCTCATGACATGCCTCGATAAGCGATTAGCACTGGGGCGTATAGCGGCGTTAATTGGGGAGTTTCAGTGGCAGTAACCATATTAGTGCCGTCGAATATCCTGTTCAGTGGCATTACACAGTTTACATGTCAGTAAATAGTTTAAAAAAGAAGAGGCTGGCAATCTACTTCTGGTGATACGTTGCCAAGAAAACCCAGAAGTAGCTGGGTCGCTATGAGTCAACACTGACTTGATGGCACTAAAAAAACAAAACAAAACAGTTGAAATGCCTTTAGACTATCAGGCCCTTTGTTTTTAAGATTCCCAGCTGGCAGATGGATACATTTTATCCATAAACACAGACGTATAAGTAAAATGTATTTGTTTATATTGAGAAGATTTATTTGCCTTTTAGATTTAATGACTCACCTTTTCAGAATCTGAGCTACAGAGGAGTTAAAATCAGGTGCATAAGTTATTTCCCCATCTAAAGGGATTTACAGAAAGAACAGAGGTGAAGTGACTTACAAGGAGCTTTCATGGAGGAAGCAGGATTTCAACCTTGGCTTCCCTAGTTGTCTGCAAGCTGCTCCAACTACTAGGTATTTAAATACCTACAAGCAAGGAATGCACAGGAGACAGGCCTCTTCAATGGAAAACCAGCTCCGAATTATATGGGTCATGTATGAGGCTGCAAGGGGGGTAGATTCAGAAACTGTCTTTACGAAAGTGTGGTGGACGCATGGAATAGCCTCCCGGTGGAGGAGACGAGGACAGTATCTGAATTTGAGGTAGCAAGAGACAAGCACAGACGGCTCTCTGAGGAAGAGGAAGGGATTGTAGAGTTCAGTCATTAGTGTGCATGGGCAGACCGGTCAGGCCATATGGTCTTTATCTGCCACCATTTTTCTCCGTTTCTAGGTTTCTCTTCCACTCCATTCAGCTCTTATCCAGAGAACTTCGCAGATATAACTAGACCAATGAAATAGCAATCCTAATTTAAATGGAGAGCTTATTTGTTTAAGGCCCAATTTTGAAAGGGATTAACATGGTTAGTGCCAGTGAATATCGACGGGTGCCGCCACTGGGGCTTTCCTGGGGCGACACTCGGTTATCACTAAGTGGCAAAAGTGAGGCACAGTAAGCTTTCACCGCTGAAACCAGACAGTGGCTGAATATTGCCTAGTTAGCTTCATGGCAATCTGGGCAAACCGGATACTCAATGCTGGGGGTCTTGGATATGGCCCTGGCATGTACTACCTGGGTTTGAAGTTCAGCTGCTAGCCGCTTTAACAGTTCTAGCTGCCAGCGCCGAATATTGGGCCCTTAATTCTGAAGACCACATATTCCAATTTATAGACAGGCTGGCTGAAAATCCATACCGCTGAAGAATTCCCCACAGAGGCGATCACTTACACAACTACCGGAGCAAAGTGCAAAACAGATAGACGCTCATTACTCACAGACAGCAGAGCTGGCAACAGAGATGGTGATGGTGCCCTCGTGGGTGCCGGCAGCACTGCTAACACGACAGATGTACTCGCCAGAATCGGCCGAGGTGGCCTGCACAATACGAAGCCGAGAGCCTGAGACCTAGCAGAGAAAAGGCAAAAGGAAATGATTCCTCATGCACACAGGGGCCCTTCTCTGTCATGGTTGCCAGCCTAGTTATAATCGCTTCCTGGCCTCATCTCCGTCCCCATTATCAGCTTCCTTTTCAGGCACTACAGTAGCACTAGACACATTTTCCTGAGCAGGCCAGGGTCTAATCAGGGGCCTTATGGCTATCACATGATCCTTTAAGAAGGGGCTTTCAGTTAATATCCTTGAGAAATGAAAATAAATTTGGTTTCAGAGTAGCAGCAATATGCAATTTAAGTCAGCTATTGGACTAATGAATATTCATCGTGAACATCTTGAAAATGAGGCTTGTTTGCAGCCCTCAAAGACTGGCAATGAGAACACCAAGAGGGTATCACTTCTTTGATACACCCAAAATCTCAAAATTCTATCAGCTCCAAGCACCGGCCTCCTACAACGCCCCCTCCTGTTTTCCTATCACGCCATTGTTGCTTCCTGTCTGTCCCTCATCCTTCCTTTCCCATCTCTTCCTGTCTCTCTGTCCCATCCCATCCCTCCTTCTTGTGTCTCAGTCCCTCCCATCAGGACCAGTCCAAGGGTTTCTGAAGCCCTAGGCAGAAGCCCTGGCCATGCCATGCCCCCCCTTGCTCAGCCATGCTACTGCTGATTCCAGCGGTCCTCCGACATAAGTTTGGGGGTTCAGAAGTGGCAGGCTATATGTGCCGAAGCACATGGCCCGCCGCTGAGCCTAGCTGTCCCCCCTTGCCGCCAGAATTAGCAACAGCACAGCGTGGTTCAGCACGGAGGGGGGAGGGGAAGGGTGGCATGTTTGGCATGCAGGGGGGGGGTAGTAGGCCATGTGTGTCGAAGCACATGGCCTGCCTCCCACGGAGATCTGTCACCTTAGGCAGCTGCCTAGCCCGCCTAGTGGACAGGCCGGCCCTGCCTCCCATCCTCACCTCTCCTCTTTCTCTTACAGAATCAATATTTTGAGGAAGCTAGTGAGCATTGTTCTTGTAAGCTGGTGAAACAAAAGATACCTGATGATTGGATGAGAGGGCACCTCCTGGTCTGTACCATGTGACTGTGGGTCGAGACTGGCCTGTCACAACACAATTCAAATCTACTGTTTGTCCTTCAGTGATGGAATCTGATGATGACTCAATCCTCACAGGAAGGGCGACATCGGAGGCTGGAAGAGCCAACAGGAAGAAGGTCATGGGACAACTGGACTAATGCTGTAAAACACTTCATTCCAGCTCATACCGTAGAGAAATTACACCAGAATCACACACACATAGAAAGGAACATGGGACCAATTTTCAGATGGCACGGTGACCAGTTTAAGTAAAACACTGCTGTGGCGTTTAACTTAATCTGCGCATTCAGCGCTGCTCTCCTTTAAATCTTGACACTGGATATATTGATGGTGTGGTGACCATACCAGCACTCTGTTTAATTTAAGCCCGCTAGTTGGAAGGTCTACACTAAGAGGCCCATTCTGAAGGTGCACGTCCGGGCCATCCAGACATCCAGAATTCTGGACAGCCCAGAGATGCACCTGAATATGCTCAGAATTGCAGCACGGTGGCTGGACGTCCGGGGGTGCCCCAATTCAGGCACCGCAGATGTCCAGCATCTTGCCTGGCTACCTCAGCCAGGGCCCTTAATGGAGCCACGGTGTCATGTTGCCATAGCACCACGACTCCATTAAGGAGCCACTATTCCCGAATGCAAGCAACAACTTTCTTTCCCCGCATGGCCTTCCAGAGGCAGAGTCAAGGCTGTGGGGTAGCTCCTGCACCCCCTCGCCCCATTGACATAGCCCTACGCCACCATCCCCCGATGTCCTGGGGGACGTATTCCACCTCAAAGGGGGAATAAGTCCCCTGTCAATGTTGGCGACCCCGGATGTACAGGGATGACCTCAGGATTGGCCCTGTATGTCCGGGGTTGCATCCCCGCCCACCACCCGCCCTCTCTCCTCCCTCAGCCCACCCCCTCCTGCCCACAAACAGAGCTCCCTGCAACGGGGATTGACATGCGGGGAACTCTGTTACCGGCATAGCGATCCTGGCGTTTAGGAAGGCTGAACATCTGGATCGGATATCCAGCCCTGCTTAATGAGGACCAGAATGACCCCTAAGGGTGTAACTTTATAAGGAAGCACCTAAAAGCTATGCACCATCAACACACATAAGTTTTGTATTTTCAATGACTTATATACACTCTTTAGCCAGTCATTATTCTATAAGTACGTGCGCCAGGCCAATGGTACGTACTTTGACTGTGGACATACAAAGAGATGGAGCTTGGGCGGAGCGCAATTTATCTGAGTAAATTAAAAAATATGATAATTTATGTACGTTCGCTATGCTGATGATACCACATTACTGGTTGAAAGTGAAGAAGATTTGAAACATTTGCTTCTCAAGATCAAGGAATATAGTCTTAAAATGGGCCTGCATATTAACGTTAAGACGACAAAGATCCTGACAATTGGCAAAATCAATAAGTTCATCATTGATGGAGAAGAAATTGAAATAGTTATGCAACACAAAAAAGGCAATTAATCACATAGATCACAGAAACCCAGTCCAAGACATGATTAGTGTGAAAAAGACAGAGTTCAAGTTTATTTTATGACCTATTACCAATAATAGGTCATAAAATAAACTTGAACTCTGTCTTTTCCATACTAATCACATCTTGGACTGCTTTTTTTGAAGAAATTGAAATAGTTGACAGCTTTAACTTACTTGGATCAACAATCAATAAAGAAAGGACTAGCAGTCAAGAAATCTGACGATGCATTGCTCTTGGTAGAATAGCTATGAAGGACCTAGACAAGATTCTCAAGAGCAGAGATGTCTCCATACAAAGATTCGACATATCTAGACCATGGTATTTTCAATAACGTCATATGGATGCAAAAGTTGGAAAGTGAAAAAGATAGACAGGAAGAAAATCGATGCCTTTGAATTATGGTGCTGGCAACTAATACTGTGTATACTGTGGACTGCCTGAAGAACAAACCAGTCCATACTAGAGGAGATCAAACCTAAGCTTTCCTTAGAAGTTCAGATGACAAGACTTCAACTTTCATACTTTGGGCATATCATGCGAAGAGAGAGATCACTGGACAAAGACATAATGCTCGGCAAGGTAGAAGGTCACTGTAAAAGAGGAAGTCCAGCAGTGAGATGGATTGATACAATAACAACAACTATGGACACCCCTCTATCAAAAATGAGCCACTTGGCTGAAGACTGAACAAAGTTTAGGTCAATTATCCAGAGGGTCGCCAGGAGTCGACACCGACTCGACGGCACTTAACAACAACATGTGCGTTCTTCAGAACTCTAGGTGTGGGCACTGACACCAGCCCAAGGATTGATGTGACTGACTGCGCCTAGATTTGCTGCACGTATGCCACCTCTTACGCCCTTATCTTTTTAAAGTTAAGTTCATGTACACTTCACTTTATAAATTAGGTATGACACTTTGTAACCTGTGTTAACTAGGCACAACTTTATAAAACAAACCACTAAACCAGGGGTTCGCAACCCAGACCTTGGGACACATCTAGACAGATGGGATAACCACAATGAATACGCAAATTTATCTCATGCCTATTTCTTGTGGTTATCCTGAAGCCCTGAATGCTAGGTGTGTCCTGAGGACCGGGATGAGAAGCCCGGCTCTAAACGTATAACTTACCTAGACAGAAGCTGAATATCGCTGCTATCCTGACTATTTTCCTTTACAGCCTCACTCTGCCCCCCCTTAGTATAGTTAATATTGGGCCATTTAGCAATTTAAATGGCTTGATAGTATCCCTATCCTTTTTTAAAAATACATGAATAGGTCAGTTATATATTCACAGGTGGCTGGGGAACTTAACTCTTGCTTTGACTATAAGCCCAGATGTTGATATGGATAATAATCTTTATTTACCTTGTGGTGTTATACGTTGCAAGGAAAACATGCTTCCTTGCCCCACTGGCCTTAGACATTGCCATGAAGCACTTCCTACAGATTTCTAAGAGTGAAAATGCTCATATTTTATTATTTGAAGCATTGTAGCTTTCTATAAGAGTCTCTCAAATATGAGAACTACATGGGTTGATATTCAATCAAAGCCCTGTGCAGCTGCTTGGGGGGGGAGGGGGGGGGGTTGAAAACTGCTCCCTTAAATCTATTTTTTCTCAAATTTGAAATAGCTTTGGTCCAGCAGCATGTGGTGCCGGCTTTTTACAGGGCTTGCTTAATGGAGTGGAGTCGGTGCAGAGGGTGGCTACTAAAATGGTTACTGGTCTTCATTATAAAGCATATGAGGACAGACTTAAGGATCTTAATATGTACACCTTAGAGGAAAGGCGGGATAGAGGTGATATGATTGAGATGTTTAAATACCTCCATGGCATAAATGCACAAGAGGAGAGCCTCTTTCGACTGAAAGCAAGCTCTGCTACGAGGGGACATGGGATGAGGGATAGATTCAAGAGTGATATGCGGAAATATTTCTTTACGGAAAGAGTGGTGGATCCGTGGAATAGTCTCTCCCAGTGGAGGTGGTAGAGATGAGGACAGTAACCGAATTCAAAAAAGCATGGGACAAACACAGAGGATCTCTAAAGGAATAAAGGGGACTGTTGCAGTTGATATGGAAGGACAGATTAGATAGGCCACGTGGTCTTTTTCTGTCATCATTTTTCTATGTTTTTAATGGTAGCTATATACCTGGATCTGAAAATTTATTTGTCATTTATCTAGCAACCAAAGTGGCTACATGGTTACCATGTAACAGTCAGACAACAATTAAATATATACCATTTCAATCTCATAACAAACCAATATTCCAGGAGTCTTGATAAAATTACCAGAATGATTAACAGTACCTAAAAAGCAATCATCACAGGACCAACATAGCTGATTTAATTAAATTCAACCCTATCCCATCTTCAGAAAAAGCAATCCCAGGAAATGAATATTTAACACATAGGCTCCTGTCCCCAAAGAGGTTCCATCCAACTTGGAAAGGCCAAATGTGAGAAAAATTGAGAACACGTGGGCACACCAACAAAGCGAACAGCAAAACATGGGGCTGAGACACAGGGTGGGGCACACAGGAGAAAATGTGGCAGAAAGATACAGAAATATTTCTTGCCCTCCGACAACCTGTTGATTACGTGCAATGCTGACTTACAGTGGGTGCGACCAATAGAGATAGTGATGGAAGCTTGCAAGACGCCGGAACCGCTGCTGACACGGCAGATGTATTCCCCGGAGTCAGCTGAAGAGGCCTTGATAATGCGCAGCCGGGAGTCCAAGACCTGAGATGAAATAAAGAAAAACAGCACTAACCATTGATGCTGGAAATTCTCCCCTTTCTGTTCTGGTTCATCTTCATAGTTTCATTAGAAATGGAGTCAGTGCTGTGTCAATCTGCCCAAGCGCGACTCCCAAACCTCAGCGGGTACATTTAAATGGTTAATTTGATCTGCGATGCAGCTTGTTTTCTTCATTTACTACAATTTCTGTTTACTCTGCCCTGGAGAGTTTTATGTTCTCACTGGCTTCCTTCTCATTGTAGTGGGCTGACACGATACGGGCAGTTTGGCTTAGTTCCTGGAATTATATTTATTTATTTATTTATTTACATTCTCTTATATACCGCGCTATTCTGCATCAGTGCGGTTTACATTGAACAAACTGAAATTACATTGAACAGGGCATTATAACTTGGAGATAACTATTTTACAGGGAACATGGGCTATGGAGGGTTAAGTGGCTTGCCCAAGACCACAAGGAGCACCTATGGGACTAGAAACCCCAGTCCTTCCGGCCCAAGGTTGCTGTCCTCTAGTGGGATTTGAACCACCGACCTTCCGGCCTGAAGTACCTTGCCCCAACCACTAGGCCACTCCTCCACTCCTCGTGGAGTGGAGGAGTGGCCTAGTGACTTTCACTTCTAGGTCATTGTCTCCGTCGGCATTTCATTGCTGGATGTATATTTGGGCAGTTTTGAAGATTGAAAGAATAAAAGCTTTCCACAAACTGACAAAGGAATAGGTGGACGTGTGGTTTCACTGCTAATCCCTTTATATTACAGCTCCCTCGATGAATGAAGTGAAATTACATTTTCAATTGTGTTTGTTGCTACCATGGAATTGCCGCTAAACCACTTAGCTAGAGGCACTAATTCTGCCAATTTACTAAGGCCCCAAAATAAGAAAAGCCTGTCTCTGGTTTTAGCCAATAAAACGTCTTTTGCTACTCCAATAACCATATGGGTCATAAACAAATACTGTACTATTAAAAGAAAGAAGAGATATTTTGATACGCTGCTGCAGGTTGGCTCCGACTGTTCCTGCTTGCTGGTCGCCTTCAATATTACACACCAAATCACACCTTTCTGCTCTGTCTACCAACACTAGGCTACAGTCAGTCCTTAGGAGATTTTTTTCTAGTCACTACACTGGTAATGAAGGTGTGAGTTGGGATTAATAAACCCCTCAAGTGAATGCTGCATGCTGGTGAATGTTTTCAAAGTTCAAATCCACCTCCCACCCTACCCAGACTATAACTAGGTACCTGGTGATTGGCCGAGAGGCTTCCCCCAGGTCTGTACCATGTGACAGTGGGCTGCACATGGCCTGCAGTGACACAGTTCAACTCTATTGTTTGTCCCTCGGTCACCGAACTTGCAGATGGCTCAATCCTGATAGTGGGAGAGATGCTGGCAGCTGCAGATGAGAGGAAAGAGCGTTGTATCACCACTTATGAAACCGTACCCAGAAAACGCACCAGTTCATCTCCTAGTTTCACATTCTCTCTTGAAATACAGGTTTCGTCTCTGAAACAGATCAGAATAGCCAAAAATAATCTCATTGTTCTACAGAGAACTGCATCATTCTATTGGAGGAAGATGTCAACTCCATCTTTGAGTTGCATCGCCAGCAATATGTGGAAATAAGCGTCAACAATCAAGATGTAGGTGAGACCTTTCTTTACAGGACTAACGTAAAATATCTTTGACAAGCTTTCATGAGCTAGCCCCTCTTCATCAGGTCTATACTATTCTTCACTGAACTGATGAAGAGCTTTTGAAAGTTAAGTGAGTCCAGTAAAACGGTCTTCTCTTGTGGCTTGTATGTTGGTCTTTATTTCCACATGTCCAAGTAGATTGACCAGACAGCTCCAATTCTCTATCCTCAAGTAATAAAATATTTTATTCCTATGGATTAAATCAGTCTCAAGCAGGAGAGCTTCATCTCCCAAGTAATTATGCAAGGTTCCTCAATCAACGAATTTAATTCTCAAAGATAACTGGAACCATCTACTAAGAGCTTCTGAGTTTGTAGTCTCTGTGTCCGCACTGAAAAAGCAAAGAGCACGGCCTGATGAGATCTACCTGGGTGATCTTACCAAGACCGAGTTCTTTACTTTGACAGGAGTGAAGTGCTGTCCTGTACCCACTCATTATCTATGCAGTGCCCAACTTACGATAATCAGGATGAATGCGCTGAGAGACAGAGACAGTGAAGGTGGCCTGCTGGATGCCAGAATCACTTCTGACTTGACACACATACTCGCCCGCATCAGCCAAGGAGGCATGGACGATTCTCAGCCGTGAGCCAGACACCTGAAGGTTGAAAAAGGAGAAGTTGAGACCAATTATGATGGAGGAAGATGGCAATGTGCACCCATGGTTCCTTAAAGATGCCACTTCCCTTCATTTTAAAACACCAGAGGAAGGCTGTTCTAGCAACATACGTGATACTTTACTCCTCCAAACTGTGCTAAGCAGAGACATACCTGGTATCCCTTCAGGAACTTCTTTTTCCAAATACAGAACTTTCTTTGGGTCCAGAGACACCAAATTTAACCTACACTGCAGTAGAGTTTCTGTCTTTGCAGACTGTTATCATTTCACTTACCCAGAGACTTGCAGGAAGTCAGCAATGAATCATTCCATTGTGCAAGTAGTGAGGAGGGAGGGAAGAGTTAACACCTCTCCTCCCAAACCATTCAGTTTTCAAGAAAAAATTACAGGTCAATCCTGTGGTACAGCTTTTGCGTAACATATGCTATAAGAAAAGCCTTTAAACTAATCCCTAGATCCCTTTACAAGGATGCATACCTGGTGATTGGGTGGGAGGGCGCCTCCTGGCCTGTACCACCTGACAGTGGGTTGTGGCTGACCTGCAACAATGCAGTCCAGGTCCACTGTCTGTCCCTCAGTGACTGAATCTAATGAGGACTTAATCCTTACAGGACTGACAGCACCTGCAGCTGGAAGAGCCAAAAAGGACAGGGTTACATCGGTGGCCCCTATTCTGTGGTCAAAAAGAAGACATTATGGAAGTTTACAAGGGCTTAAGCACCCTTAGGGAAATTAAGAATAGACATGACAGAAACCAGTTCACAGCTGACCTTGAAACTTATCTGCCAAATTGTTGAGTAATTTTAAAGCTCAGAGAGCTTTTACAGCTTTTATATGTTGGGTTTTATCGCTTTTATATGCTGGGTTGGGGAAGGGGTACCATCAAAATCTCTACTGACATCTAAAGATTTTGCAGTGGATCCTATGATCGTATCACATTTTTTGCAGCTCCTGTTCAAATAAGGATGGGCCAGACAAGATGTGAGCAAAGTTAAGCACAGAAAACGGGCTGCGCTTTTTCTGCAAACACAGATCAGAGTGGCAGAAACAGATGACCAGAGCCATCTTGTTTGCCCCATTCCCTATTTGGTCTCTGGCTTTCTCTTCACTTCCAACCACTAAGGAAGCGGTGTTGCTTGTCCAAGCTACCTTTAATGCTGACATCTGTTCAGAACAAGTGGATATTCATTCCTGGTCTCATAAACCATTAGTAAAGCTCTCCAATTGGTGCCACTCTTGTTAATGCACTGGGACACACACGGATATTACTTCCTGCAATAAACTGGACTTTCCATGAAATCCGGTCTCTTTTCAGTCTGTTTACATGTTCACCTTTTGAGGCAAGCTTAGTTAAGTAACCGCCTGCACCCGATTGAGCTCTCATAGAGCTGTCTCCCAGCTGGAAAGATGCCACAGCTCCTAGATCCTTCCTAAGATTTCTTGGCTGGCCAGTAGCCTAGGTGACAGACCACTGTTATACAGCTGTCCCTTTAATTGCAGTGCAGCTCTCCTGTGCCCAACTCAGCAACCAATCTAACTTTTAGAAAATGGAATTTGTACACGATTTATTCCCATTTTCCTTCAGACATTGACGTCTGTCCATTTCTGAAGTGGTATGTCCCCCCAGTCTGCTCCGATTCGTACCTCTGATAACGGTGACTTCGATTCTGGCTTCTGTGGAACCAGAGGAGCTGGTTCCAACACACAGGTACACTCCGCCATCGGCTGCTGTAATGGACGGTATCACCAGGGTGGAGATGTCTGTCCTCTCTGTGCGGGACTGCAAACAGAAGGGGACAAATGGGCAAAACGTGAGGCAAAGGGTTCAACTTGGTAGGCACGGGCTCATGTATACAGAAAATCACAGGCCATGCTCCTAGGACTCTACAGCTAAAATATTTTAAATTCTGTATCACGTCTGCAGTGTGAAAAATGACCACATACATATAATACTTTATAGCGCAAAAAATCAATGCATTGAGAGGAAATGCTTTATTTACTAATTAGTTGCTCAAAACCATAGAACAGCTGCTTAATGTAATAATGTATAAAATCTAAAAGAGATTCAGCAAAGCTTAACATCTATTACCCTGATAAGGTGAGAAGGGAGAAGGGTCGCTTAACGTAATGCTCAAGTAAGAGTCAACTCTGTAAGATGCCTGTACTCAGATGCCATGCACATAAAAAAATGTTGATTTCTTTTATACCCTAATTTTCCTTTATCTGCTTCCTTTCCATTTTTTAAGTACAATAATTCTCTCAGGCCATTTTCTAGTGTCCAACAGAAGGAATGTTGGAATGAATTATGTAAAAGGGATCGATTTCCATCTGCCCATAGGTAAAATAACTCTTCGAGGAAGAGATGGTAATTCAGCAAATTTGGCATGCAGGAGGAAAATGTGAATATCCCTGGTAAATTTCAAAACCGGCAACATTGGGTCAGTATCTTCTGAGAATCAAGCCACCACAAAGATCCCTCATGGCTTTGATAGAGCTGTTAGAATGTGGGACATCATTAAACTTCCAAAGCCTCCCCCCGCCCCCTCTAGCGCTTTGGCCCAACGCACCACAGGCAGTCAAAGATAAGGGGCCAGATTTCCAAAGGCATTTACATGGTTAACAGCCCATGTTAACTGTGTAAATGCCTTAATGGATTTTCAAAGGCACCTGCACCGCTAATGCCTTTGAAAACCCCTGATTACGTCCACAATGCTATCTGGTTAGCACTGGGGCATGTTGGGGGTGTTTCAGGGTGGAGCAGAGACGGGGAATGGCGCTAACCAGGTAGCAGTGATTTTGGCACTGGGCTAACCAGGCAGCATCCAAAATCGCAGCTGCCCGGTTAAGCTTGGCAACTTTCCGGCTGTGTGGAGAACCCCAGATGTTAATTTCAATCGCAGCAGAAGTGAAAATCCGTGGTTAAGGGGTCACAGGAAGGGCTATGCGGCTTCGGCACTTAGCCCTGCCCAACTGAAAAGTGGGCCTAAGGAAAATAACTGAAACAGAAGGCAGTGGGTGGCAGCAAAAGACTCTATCCAAGGCATCTCCTCACACCTCCCAAGTTTCACATTCCACACATATTGTGTATATTCATACATATCCACTCCAACTCCACACACCCTGCAATTTATCTGCGACCTATACACACACCCTACCTATCTATGCATACAAGCACACACACACATCCCCCAGCACACAACTCCCATACGTAATGCATGCCCCACACCCTCCGTCCTGAAAATACACAACTATAATCCTCCCCGTAGCTATACACCCCTTCTACAAATCTGGGATGGAGAACATTTCCAAAGCCATAGATCTACATATTGGTTCCTTGTTCATTATTATGCTTATTGAAAAAGATCTATGAATTAGACACAGTACAGATAGCAGTTAGTAACTCCTCTGCTCCTGCGACTGGCCTGCTCTCGATATCCTCTGCCTGCCACCCCCTGAAGAAACCTGCTCGGGTGAAACGCTATAACAGCGCGATTGAGAGCGTTGGGGTATGAGCGAGGAAGAGACGGAGGCGATGCAGTAGTTCAAGCGATGCATTTTTGCAGATAAGTTGGTGCTATTCACCCTCCTACATTGATTTTTGCAAGCTTTATCGAGACATGCCATTATTTATGCTAAAGGAGGTTGTGAGAGCCATTTAATGAAGCAACGTTACTATCTAAGGTCGTTGATGCAAGTAAGGGCTTTTACTGTGCTCTGTTGGTGAAAACTGCCTTGAGCATATAGTTTGCCCGCTATAAGTCTGAGACCTATTGTTGCTTTAAACACCTTTTGCCTGGACTCTGTTTTGCTAGTGATTGCATTGTTGTTTTTTGACACAGATACTTTCATATGTTCTGATACAGAGTCGTTTCCTTGAGTTTGACAGTTTATGCTCTGTGCAAGTTCTGGACCATTATTTTTTGACAGTACAGATACAGCCTATTTGGATAGAGATCAACAAACAGACCAGCAATAAAAATTGCACATCAGCCAAGCTTGACACGGCAATACTCAATCATCAGTCAAACCATTCTATGCAAAGCACACTGGAAATCTAGGGAGCCTGGAGTACAGGTCGCTGAAGCAGGAATTATATTATGATGGCCAAAGGGGGCGTCCAAACCATTTGGATTTACTTCAGCAAATAACAGTGGAAAGCTTGGGTTGGGGGAGTTTCTAAAAGCCCTTTTACCAAACTGTGGCAATAGTTATCATATGCTAGTGACCCATGGTAACCGCTACAGCATGCTAAGAACAGCCAGCACGGTAACATTCCCGCACTAAGTACTCTTAGCGTGACGTGATAGGATTAGGGTGGAGAGTGAGTGTGTCAGCCGGTGACGGCTAGGGTGGGGAACAGCACCACATGCTGTCACAGCTACCGATAGCGTGGGCTGCATTTAACGCCGCTTCACAAGGTGACGTTAAATGTAGCTGCACTACAGGCAGCCTAGTAGTACAGCCGTGGCCCACACACACAATAAAAGGCATGCCACAGAAGTGTCCTCTAAAATCTACAGACGCAACAGAGCGATGGAGGTGGTTAGACTAAAAGATGTCACCACAGTCCAAACCTTAAAGAAATGAAACACAGCAAAGCATCATGGGATCGCAGATGGAGTCTTTACATTCTCTCAAGTTTATTTCTATAAAACACACTGCAGAGTAAACTTTGCTGCAAATGTTTAGGAACTTCAGAAAATTAATCCAATGACAGGAGGCCTGGTCAAGATGCTTGTGGAAGACTCCCAAAGGAATACTGGGTGCTGCGGGACCTGGTGTGGGTGATTCAGTAGAGGCCAAAGATGCAGTCTCCTAAATAGGATTTTCAATCAAGGTCTTGCCCGCTCTCGACATCAAAGGGCAAAGTTTCAACAATTTATCAGTCAGCAAAAAGTATTCATACACTTTTCAGCCCAAGCAATCCAAGCTTGATAGCCAAACGCACAGTATTTGCAGAGTTCGCACTTGAAGATCAGGCTGATGTGCAGATAAAAGATTCACATCTCAAATGAACATTTTTAAAACTTAAATGCATACGTGCAGTTTTTATGCCCACCACAAACACGCCTCTTTGTAATGCAGTTAGAAGTGCCCACACTGCGTAAAACACATGCATTTTAAGGTGGCTCAGTTCCAGCTAGGTGGATTCAGTCAAACTACCCCTGTAATTTGTGATTTTACCTACAAAGACCAATTAAGCCTTTGAAAATTTAACCTTAAGGGTCTCATATCAACTTTTGAAAGAACAAAGACACTAATTCTGCGCTGAGAGCTAACTATACAGCCTACATTGGAAATTTGACATCTTACAATATCTTTCTAATAGAAAGAATTCAATTAAGCAGAAAACTCCACTTCTTGTTGTTTGCTGTAGGTCTTTATTTCAATTAAGCATAAAAGTTTGCAACACACAAAGACAAGCAAAGGCCTTAGGGCAGGCTACCTGTAGCTCCTGAATCCGTCTCTGAAGCGCTTCCAGACTGCTACTTCTGAAGTGAAGGAAACCAAAGGCAGAAAGAGCCTGGAGAGAGAGACCGACAGAGGCAGACACAGAAAGAGAGAGGGCAGGAGAGACGTTAAAGAGACAGCAAGTCACAGAGGTCGGAGTTCCAGTTGAGTTCCAGCAGCTGGCGTCACTCAAACTACTGAAATGTGCATATTCTCATATCGTGAGAGGCATGCTGAAAAAGTCCCTCATCAGCACTCAAAGAGGTGGCTTCCAACTGAAAACAATGTCCTAATGGTCCCCACAATCCAAAAGCCTGATGACACAGTTTGGTGGAAAGCGGGACATTCTCAGTAACCTCAGCTGAACGCCCATGCATTTCTTTCTGAAAGGTGCCAACTTTCTCTCTCCTGTGTGCCCTCCAACCAAATCACTGACCAGTTTTGAAGTTGGAAAAGGACCTACACATAGTTTGGTGCGGATAGGTCTTGCTGTTATAAAGTTATAAAGAACGGAAGAGTACACAAATACACACTGATACACAAGGAAATGCAGTGGACGCTATAAGTGAGATTTTAGACAGAAACATTAGGAAGAATCTGGGACATCTGGAGAGGAACATTCAAAAATCCTGGGGAGTAGCAACAATTAAGGGGGGAATGTATAAGTGCCTTCTGAAATCGGTATGTCTCCACCCCAAAAAATGAACGCCCCAGTAACCAGTTTTGAAGACGAGCCTCGCACAGATAGCAAGGCCAGGTACATGCAGGGGTGTAGGCAATTTTACAAATATGGACATCCCCAATTGCAAGGCCTCCTGGACATGCCAACAGGAGTATTTCAGAAAGGAGGCAACTATGCTATGGGACATGCACATCCTGACCTGCCAGCTCAGATACTCAAACCTGTGGCACTGGGCCAGTAATATGTTGGGAGTATGGATTGGATTTACGTGCAGGTCTCGTTGGGTAGGAAATAATACTTGTGGAAGGAAAGCGCATTATGCATTTTCCCCTGGAAGAGTTAGATCCATGGAAAGAGCACTTTTTTCCGAAGCAGGTATAGGCATGGACGCCTGTGCTGTAATGAAATCGCGTTATGATGTGCATCTCCCTTGCTCCGCCCACACTCCTGCGCCTCATGGACAATCTTGTGCTGGATGCATCTATAAATCCAGTGTCTACAATGGGTCTGGGGGTGTTTCCATGCTTTGCACATCTAAATGCCCATTTTCAGACATCGAACTTGCGAACAGGTCTTCTAAAATACCCTATATATACATACACACGCGCACACACACAGATACACAATGACAATCAGGGGCAGCTCAAGGCAATCTGCTGCCTGAGGAAAGAGATGGGCTGGCGTCCCCCCGGCAGCCAAAATGTAGGGACATCCTCAGAACCGTAGTCAGAGAACAGGGGGTCCCCTCACTCAGAACAGTAGTTAAGTGTTTGCCCCAAGAATAAAGAAAGCAACATATTCCCAGCCTATATAATTTAACCCCCCCCCACAAACTTTGCAATGATGTTCATATGCAGCAAAAATTGTAGCAATTTAATTATGTAGCCTGGGAATAATATAAAACATTGACTCCTGATGCTGTGTACGGCACAACTATAGTATTAAATGTAAATATATATTCTGCAGACGATAAAGGAGATACAAGGTGGTCACACACCAAAGGAACGAAAGCAAAAAGAACCATGGCACAGTTTATAACACCAAAATTATAATTAGTTATAATAATTTTAATTTTGGTGTTTGAAACTGTTCTGTGCTTCTCACTTTTTCTTTTTGAACATATATATTCTACATCCAAAGACTCTTTCAATGATGGATGCAGAACTGAACTAGGACATTTCCCGCAGAACTTACACACCAAAAATAATTTCCGATTCTGCTGTCACTTTAGTAACAGCAATATAAACTCTTACCAGTATTTGGCATATTGTGAAGTGATTCAGGATCTATAGGGAAAAGTCTATCACACCATAACAGTATCAGCTTCCAAAACTTACACAGGGGGCCTACCCAGAAAAAAGCAGCACCATAAACATTGCAGTACACCCTAGAACATTGACACATCTATTCAGAAAACCAAACACACCGGATTACTATCAAATCCTACATAGAAACTCCATGCTAATGGAATACCTGGCCTTGGACACACACTCAGGATATAGATAGAGCCTCACTGAGTAGAGAATAAATTGCCACAAACTAAAAACAGATGCATATAGACTAAAAGTCAGACCCTGTGTCAATGGAATAGCTAGGACTGATTTTTTGGTGAGGCCTGGGATTAACATGCGTGGGCATAAACAGTGCATATGTTGAAGCTGCCTCTAGTTAGCCTCTCGTTTGACTGTTTTTCCACCATTCACTGGGTGTGTCTGATGTCAAAGTGGAGAGGCCACGGCCCACCCAGGCCAATCCTTGGCTACACCCCTGCAGAGAGTACACCACCAGGGGAAGACAGAGATGCATCTATCCCTGTACTGTATAAATTATAAAGATAGAACATATTAATTCCAAAGGCTGACATATTTCAATCACTAAATTGAACATACGATTCATTCTTCTACCTTTGATGACTGGTCATTTTATTCTCTATTCTTGTTGATCTCAGCCTCTAGTTTCTGCTGTCTCCTCATAAGTCACTTTCTAGGGTCTCCGGCCCATCTGCCATTTCTCTCCCCTCCTGTCATCGTCACTTTCCTTATATCTCTGGCATTTATCTTTTCCTTTCAGTTTCCGTCCATTTATTTTTCTCTTTACCAAATCAGATTTTACACCCCCTCCTTACCATCTAGTCCTCAATCCCCCCTCATTACTGCATCTAGCACTTTATAACCCTAACAGAGTTTTCTCATTCCCCATCTCTCTATCTTACCCAATCTTTAACTCTCCCCTTTTCTCATCCCTTGTCCACTGTCTCGTTCCTCTCTCTCCTCCATCTAGCACCTCACCCCTTTTTTCTCACCCCATCCCACTGTGTACAGTATTCCCCCTCTTTCCCTATGCCTCCCCTCGTGTGCATCCCTCTTTCTCTCTTTTCCTGTGCCCAGCATCTCCACCCTCTGCTTCTTCCCACACCCCATGTCCAGCATTTCATATCTTCCTCTCCTTCTCATCTAGCTTTTCCTCCTACAGCAGCTTTCCCAGCATCGCCTCCCTCCCCCTTCATTCTCTCCCATCCCCCATGGTCCAGCATCTGCCCTTTCTCAACTCCTCCCCCATACCCAGAATCTGTCCTCTCTCCATCTCCCCCCATTCCCAGCATCTGCTTTTCCTCCCCCCACCTCCCCCATGCCCAGCATCTGCCCTTTCTTCCCATCTCTCCCTGTCCAGTGTCATGTAGAAGATCCTTCCGAGGCTATGGAGCTGGCTGAAGCAGAAGAGTTTGCTTCAGAAACTGACAGGCAGAAAGAGCACATGGCCCAGGGTTGCCAAGGGAAACATAAACAGAGTGAATCACGAGAGGAGCAAACACGCCCAAGCTGCAACGCAGCCCCGAGCTCAGGGATTAAGGAGAAACACCTGGTTGGGGGAGGGGCGCAGCTAAGCCCTCAGAGGCAGGGATATAAAAAGTACTCACTAGAATTGAGCCATGGAAGAGGTGGAGGAGGTGGTGGAGAAGCAAGAAAGGCAAGAGAGACGAGGGCAGGAACAAGCACCGGGGAGAAAGCCGCAGCAGCTGAGAGAGAAACGGGAGACTCAGCTCAGGAAGCCAGAGCAACAAAGGTTCACAGAGCCCGTGCCCAAAAGCCAGGTGGGAGCAGCCCACGACGGGAGCCCTATCGTGAAGGCAGCTAGAGGGAGAGACTGCCTGAGAGGCTGGTTTGGGAGCACTCAGAAACTCCTGAGAGAAAGAGGTGCTGGCCAGAGGATATTTGTATGTCTGAGGAAAAGGAGAAGCTAAAAGGCAGGAAAACACATCCAGTGTTTGGAATCCTTGCTGACCCAGCCGTGCTAAGAAGTCCTTCCTTGAAAAAGCCAAAAGGTAGGCTTTTTTAAACCGTATAGAGAGGAAACTAGGTTTAAAAGTTTTCCTTGTGATTGCCAAGATTTGCTGGACTCTCCCTATGCTAAATCCCATATATACGGTAATGCTCTACCCTGCTCTTTAGAGTGCTGTGAAGAGAGGCCTCGGGGAAATAGAGAGGGACTGTATTTTAAAACACCGTATAACTGTGCACAAACTTACCCAGCTGAGAGTGATGTTGAGGAAATGCAGACAGGGTCTGTTACCGAAGAGATATCAGATGAACAAATGGACTGCACGCTATCACTAGCTGATCACGTCGTATCACTTTGCTGAGCTGGCTGTTAACTAGGCTGTTTGAACAGCAGAGAAGAAGCAAAGTGTTGCCTTTGTATGAAAAAGGGACTGTTACTTTTAAGTTTGTACTGAGCACTGTATGTTTGAAGCTGAAAGCCAAAGAAGCTGTTTTTGTATTATGAGTTCCTGAGATGTTTTCTTTATGCCAGAAGTATGGCCATTTTGTCCTAAGTTTCACTTGCAATTAATCTGCCCGGAAGGGGAAATAAAACCTTGTCATTGTTTTGCCTGAAACCACTCGACTACAATTATTCCTGGCTTAGTGAGTAAGAGGAAATACAACTCCCAGAAGGCAGTGCATGACCACGTGTACAGCCCTGCTTCCTAAGTTAGGATATCCCAGGCTGACCTACCCCACATGCCCTTGCTCTGGGGAGGCTACTGGTGACACCAGCAACTGCCTTTTCTCCCTTTATCTCCCCCTCCATGCCCAGCATCTGCCCTCTAGCCCCCCATGGTCAGCATCTACCCTCCACTTCCCTGTGGCTACCATCTACCCTCTACCCCCCATTCACCCCATGTCTGCCATCTGCTCACTGTTCCCACCCCATCCCATGTCTATTTGCCCTGCATCACCCTCCATGTCCAGAATCTGTCATGCACCTTCCCTGCCGATGTTCACTGCCTCTCTCCTTGCCTGCTGCCATCTTGCTACCTCTCTTAATGGCAGTGGCAGCTTAAAAACAAAATAAAACAAAAGTGTGGGATCTTCAGGTCTGCCGTGCACTAGAAAAGCCATGCTGGCCCCACCCACTCTGACACAAAACGTGCGTCAGAAGAGGCGGGACCAGTGGAGCCTTTCAAGCGTGCTGTAAGCGTGACGTTCTTGCGATTATATTTGTTGGGGGGGTTTTGAGCTGCCGCTTGTCAGGTCTGGATCAACGGCAGCGGGAGAGGGGCTCATGTTGCTGCTGCCACAGACCTGTAAGAAATGGCAGCAAATCCTTTGAAGAAAAATTTTTTTTAAAGAAAAGGCAGAGTGAGGTGGCCGCCACTTGTGTGTTTAAGGGGTATGTTTGCCACTCCTAAAACTTTGCCACCTGAGGTGGCCGCCTCACTCTGCCTCATTATACAGCTGCCCCTGAGTACAATTTCAGAAGATTCTCTGTTCTACTGAACTGCAGCTCAAAAGGATCGTATCCCTGCCCTATGAACTTGACACCAAAGGACTACATGTACAGATATATACACAAAAGAACATAAGAAATGCCATACTGGGTCAGACCAAAGGTCCGTCAAGCCCAGTATCCTGTTTCCAACAGTGGTCAATCCAGATCACAAGTACCTAAGCAAGTTGCCAAAAAGTAGATGCTATATACATATACACACACAGGTCAATATTCAAACCACAGATGCTGAATCCCCATGACAATTAAAAATTCCTGATTGACATCTGGGATTTCATGCCCTTTTTAATTTTTTTTACATTTTTTTTGTTCTTCCCTGTGCTGCAACCACTGCTGTAGCAAGGACTTCTTTTTCCTTACACCATGTGGCTCTATTTAATTTTGAGCCATGCAGTGCAGGAACACATGCACTGGTCTCACAAGACCTAAAGACTGGTGACCAAAATGAGAGTTCCTGCATCGTCTGGCTCAGACTCACACAGAGCTTTATGTGGAGCAGGGAGGAAGATGTGATCCAGACAGCAGGGTATCTTGCTCAGAGGGATAACTGTGGTGGGGAGGAGGAGGGAGACTGACAGGCTTGCTGAGATGGGGATAGGGGCCGGGGGTGGGTGGCTAATTGGCTTGCTGGGATAGGGGCTGGGGGATAGCTGACTGGCTTGCTAGGGGGGAGGGACAGGGGCTGGAGAGATGGCTTACAGAGGTAGGGATGGGGGGGATCACTGACTGACTTGCAGGGTTAAGGGTTGGTGGGGATGGATAGTTGAATAGCTGGTTAACTGGTAAGGGCTAGCTGGGCAGATGGCCGATTGGTTTCCTGGGTGATGAGGACTACTGACTGGCATGCTGGGTGGTGAAGGTGGCTGAGTGGCTTGCTAGGTAGTGAGGGCTAAGGAATGAGGGAGACAGTGGGAGGGGAGGAAGTCTAGTGGGAAGGGAAAGGCTGAGAGAGAATGGATGACGATAAGGCGGGAAGGGGAAGAGAACAAGACTGGGTGATGAAAGAGCTGGGGAGCGGGAAGAGAGAGAGAGCAAAGGTGAGCGAAAGGGCGGGGGGGGGGCAGGAAGAGAGAAAGACAGAGTGGGTGATTAATAAGGTGAGGGGGGAAGAGAGAGTGGGTGGAGGGGGACTGCTGGCAGTGTATTTTTGCGAGTGGCCTGCGGAGGTGCATTAAGGGCTGTTTTACTAAGCTTTCTCTTTTCCTCTAGGCAAGAGACGGGAAAACAGTACATCAGGTTCTAGAAGAGTCGCAGTATTGGCTTCAGAAGGGATCTCTTTCCCTCGTCACTCCCACCTTCTCAATTTCAGTGGAGACAAAGGCAGGGGGAGGGAGGGGAAGGGGCTCAGCTGCCTCCTAAGTCCAAGGAAGTTTGCCAAATGTTGTCTTAGATGTTTAGCACGGTGTCCAAAGTAAGTGCCTTTTTAAAAAATTTCAGTGCGTTATACATATCTCACTATATATACAGCAGAGAAGGTGGGGCTGGAGCACTCCAGGGCAGGACCACAAATCCACAGAAATTATACATGTAAGCACTGATATCTGGTCTCTATATGTATAGATTATACCAATGGCTCAGGTAAAACTTGGGCTGTCCAAGTCAATCATATAAGCTTTACATATAGGCACCAATATTCAGCAACTACACATCCCTACACATATAAGGTACATGCATACTTTGCATATATTCAGCGGCGCTCAGTCTATGTAAAACACCACTGAATAGAGGAGGAATATGAAACATCTCCATAAACGTTTCAAATTATGCCCCAGACATTTTACTGAAGACTGACACACACATTGGATTAATATATTTACAGTCCATACCACTTGTATGGACCTTTGTAGCTAAATGCACAAAACATCCGTACTCCAATTATTCTTTGCAGCATATCCCCCAGGGCCTGCAATCTGGCTGCATATAGAGAAATTTAATCTGATAAAGTGGGCTTCTAGACCCCAACCTATCACAGCACTGATAATCCATGAAGCTAGATGCACCTTATTGGGGTGTGTTTTGGACAGTCTCAGACCATGACGTGAGCAAGTTTCCAGCTGCCAGTTAGAAAAGCAAGTATCTCACTCAGTTCCTTCAGACTCTTTCTCCTTTCATCTAAAGAGATTATTTGCAATAATCTTACTAACTAAACCATGGTTGAGAGCTGAAGTAAGGGTTAGGCGACAGCGGGATATTTTTAGTGATTCAGAATATTTGCTATTCCTTTTATTCTTGAGCCACTTAAAAGCAGGCTACAGCCTTGTTTTGTGCACATTATAGTTTGTGAAGGGAAACATCCTCTTTATGAGGGACCTGCATTCATTTGAAACAACGCAAGAAACATCAATGACATTTCTCATGATGTTTCATGTTGTTTACAGACCAAAGCTCTAGGGAAAACCTCCAAAATGGTGAAATTAGGTTTTACGTGCTAATTTTCTTTCCTTGAGTTCCTCCAGTCCAGTCCAGACACATGGGTATATGCTCCATCACCAGCAGATAGAGACTGAGAATACTGGCTTGATGATGTCATGCTATAAGAGATGTGTTGAATCACTCCTCACACCAGTATTTCTGTAACAAAGCAAAGTCATCAATTAAATGCCAATAACTATAGAAATTGTATAACTAAAGAACTTACAGCTCCTGCTCTGGAAAGGGTCTGGAACTGTGGAAACAGCTCATAGCTGGGTCCCTCCCCTTCAAACATCAAGGGTACCCAAGAGTACAGCCCAGACGCATAGGTGCAACAACATCTCTTATGAATTCTGCAATGTGCCCAAGCTCAAAGAGATCAATATGATGATAAAATGCTAAAATAAATCAGAGATGCTAAAAAAAGTTACAACACAGTAATAACGGGTGATTTCAATTACCCCGGAATCAACTAGGTCAATGTCACAGCAGGAAATGCTAGGGCATTAACATATCTAGATGAAATAAATGACTGCTTCTTGAAGGAGCTGGTTCATGAACTGACAAGAGGGGAAGCTATTTTGAACCTAGTCCTTAGTGGAACACAGGATCTGGTATAAGAGATAACAAGTGTTAGGGCCACTGGGCAATAGTGATCATAGCATGATCGCAATTGATTTAATAAATGGAGGAAGGATGGCAAGGAAATCCACACTACTACTTTTTAACTTTCAAAAGGGAGACTATGATAAAATGAGGAAAATAGTTAAGAAAAAACTAAAAGGAGCAGCTGCAAAAGTTAAACACTTAATCAAGCATGGGCATTGTTTAAAAATACTATCTTAGAAGCCCAGACAAGATGCATTCCACGCTTTAAGAAAAGTGCAAAGGTGGCGAAAAAACTGCCAGCATAGTCAGAGAGGCTGTTGTAGCTAAAAAAAGCATCTTTCAGGAAATGGGAAAAAGGAACCAAATGATGAAAACGGGAAACATAAGCATCGTCAAGTTAGATGTAAGGCATTGGTAAGGCAGGCAAAGAGAGGATTTGAAAAAACGCTTGCCGTGGAAGAAAAAATGCATAATAAAACCTTTTTCAAGTACATTCTTAGCAAAAAACCTCTGAGACAGTCAGTTGGACCATTAGATGAGAGGAGTGAAAGGGGCGCTAAGGGAGGAGAAGTCCATAGCTGAGAGACTGAATTAATTATCTGCTTCGATCGCTACTGAAGATGATGTACGGAAGTTACCCATGCCTGAAATGATATTTAAAGGTGATGTATCAGAAGAATTGAAACAAATGCTACCTGTATATAGCCCCTGTTCATAGTTCACAATGTATATAGCTCACCAGTTAATCAATCACACTGCTCACCCACACCACACAAGTCGATGTATCCACTGCATGTATTCACCCTCCCACTCTTGATTGTTTGATGTGCTAACCGCTTTGATTTAAAGATAAAGCAGTATATTAAATCCTTTTAAATAAATAAAATAAATACATGTCAATAAACCAGGAAGATGTATTACAACTATTAAACTGAAATGTAGCAAATGACCTGGACCGGATGGTATACATCCGTGGGTGTTGAAAGAACTGAAATGTGAGATTGCAGACCTACTATTAGTAATATGTGAACTATCATTAAAATCATCTCTAGTACCTGAGGATGGGAGAATGGCCAATATAATGCTATTTTTAAAAAGGGTTCCAGGGGTGATCTGGGAAATTACAGACCAGTGAGTCTAAAGTCAGTACCGGGCAAAATGGGAGAAACCATTATAAAGATTAAAATTACTGAACATGTAGATAATCATCATTGAATGGGAAAAACCAAACACGGATTTAGCCAAAGAAAGTCTTTCTGTTATATTTTTTTGAAGGTGTGAATAAAACAGGTAGACAAAGGCGAGCTGGTTGATGTGGCGCACGATTACATAACCTGTAAGTACGGCCCATGGGCACGGACAAATGGAAGACAGGGCCAAGTTAGACCCGATTCCACAAGTGTGGGTCTAGACGCACCCACGATGGCAGAATCGGGGCCATAGACTGACACTCGCTCACCGTATCCAGCAAAGTTGGACGTAGCCGATACTCCATCTCCATGCCTCCGCTGCTAGAACGCGCACCTCACTCTGCTGCGCTCACTGTCATCGTTGTGCACATGTAAAGCACATATGACAGCTGATAGAATAGTAGGTCCGCTGTACTATAGTCCAAATATATTCGACTGTTGCATGCAAACACAACGCTCAAGCTGCATACATACATACTCACACTTGCACTCGCACACAACATAATGCTGGCACGATGGCGCCCTGCACCTATCTGCATCAGCTGTATAACCACATGGCATGGCGTTCCAGGAATGCAGGTCCGACCTGTACTGCTCCCCCAAACAGAATGTCATCCTAGAGTCACCTATAGTGGATCCATACATCCACTGACCCAATACGCAGCACAGAGGACCGGTCCACATAGCCTGAAGACACACTGTTCTTCAGCTACATATTTCAGTAGTGGTTATCAGGCATGATCCATTCCTGTCCCTCGCCTCTGCATTCTGTTCTGTAGGCCAAGGTCTGGTGGGCCTCCAAACTGCAAGCACACCTCCTCGACACAAAGATGTCATAACCAGTCATAGCAGTGGAATGCATTGAGGAGCAGAGCAAATTTTCTTCTAAGTCCTGCCTTTATTACATATTACAGCAGGTCTAACATGTACGCCGCTGGTAATAAGGAGAACATACACAGGCCATTCCTGAATACGTTGTGTACGTCCAAGTGCCTGGCCATGATCATGCCCCTGCTTCACTCCTGCCTGCCTACATACAACGATCCTCATACATTTGCCGTGTGCGTGCTGGGCCGCGATGGGTGCTGAATACGGTTGCAGACTTTTTCACTAGGAAAACATCTATACTGCATGGCCATCAGCCTTATTCATGGTCTGGAACGACCTCCAAAGTGGATCTGGATTTTCAGAAAGCTTTTGACAAGGTAGCTTATGAGAAACTCCTAGGCAAAATTAAAAAGGCATGGGATGGAGGGAGGAGTGGCCTAGTGGTTGGGGCAAGTTACCTCAGGTCAGAAGGTCAGGGGTTCAAATCCCACTAGAGGACAGCAACCTTGGGCCGGAAGGACTGGGGTTTCTAGTCACACAGGTGCTCCTTGTGGTCTTGGGCAAGCCACTTAACCCTCCATTGCCCATGTTCCCTGTAAATAGTTATCTCCAAGTTTTAATGCCCTGTTCAATGTAATTTCAGTTTGTTCAATGTAAACCACCTTGATATCATGAAAGGCGGTATAAAAGAAATGTTAAATAAAAATGGGATAGGAGGAAGTGTACTATAATGAAACAGGAACTGGTTAAAAGATAGAAAGCAGAGGGTAGGGCTAAATGGCCAATTTTCTCAATGCAGAAAGGTGAATAGTGGAGTACCCCAGGGATCTGTGCTGGGCCCGCTGCTTTTTAACATATTTATAAATGACCTGGAAATGGGAATAAGCTAGTGAGGTGATCAAATTTACAGATGACACAAAATTATTCAAAGTTGTTAAAACACAAGAGGATTGTGAAAATTTGCAAGAGGATCTTGATAAATTGGAAGACTGGATGTCCAAATGGCAGATGAAATTTAATGTGGACAAGTGTAAAGTTATGCACTTAGGAAAAAACAACCCAAACTACAGTTACACGATGCAAGGTTCCACATTAGGAACCACCACCCAAGAAAACGATTTAGGCGTCATCATGGATAATATGTTGAAACCCTCTGGCCAGTATGCAGCGGTGGCCAAGAAAGCAAATAGAATGCTAGGAATCACAAGGAAAGGAATGGAGAATAAAACCAAGGATATTATAATGCTTCTGTATCGTTCCATGATGCGACTGCACCTTGAATGTTGTGTGCAATTCTGGTCGCCATATCTTAGAAAGGATATAGCAGAATTAGAAAAGGTACAGAGAAGAGCCACCAAAATTGTAAGGGGGATGGAAGGATACCTCTATGAGGAAAGGCTTAAAAGGTAGGGCTCTTCAACTTGGAAAAGAGATATGATAGAGGTCTATAAAATAATGAATGGAGTGGAACGGGTAAATGTAGATCGGTTGTTTACTTTTTCATAAAGTAGAAAGACTAGGGGACACGCAATGAAGCTACAATGTAACCCATTTATGACTAATAGAAAATATTTTTTCACTCAAGACGTAATCAAACTCTGGAATTCGTTACCAGAGAATGCAGTAAAAGTTGTTAGTGTATTTGTGTTTATAAAAGATTTGGACAAGTTCCTGGAGGAAAGGTCCATAAACCATTATTATAGAGGACCCAGGAAATCCACTGTTTACCCCATGAAAAGCATTATGGAACCTGTGTGTCTTTCTGGGAACCTGTCAGGTACTGGTGACCTAGATTGGCCACTGGTGGAAACAGGATACTGGGCTTGATGGACCTTGGTCTGACCCAGTATGGCATTTCTTATGTTCTTATGTAATAGAACAGGTTGGACCTGGACTGGACTGGAGGGACTTAAGGAAAGAAAATTAGCAGGTAAGCCCTAATTTCATCTTCCTCATTGTCCCTCCAGTCCACTCTAGACACGTGGGATATATCAGAGCAGTATATAAGAATGGAGGGGGGGGGGAAGCAAGCCCAACCTGCAGCACTCGCATGCCAAAAAGGGCATCATTCCTCGCTTGAACATCCAGATGGTAGTGATGCACAAAGGAATGGAGAGACGACCACATTGCAGCTTTGTAAATATCAGCCGATGAGAGAAACCCAAACTCGGCCCAAGAAACTGCTTGCGCCCTGGTTGAGTGAGCCTGGAGCCCCATTGGGGCAGCAACCATTAAGCAAATACACAGAAGCAATAGCCTCAGTTTTCTTCAAGCATTGACGAAGCACCCGGCGAATGTCCAATTTGTACAACACTTGAGAGTCCGAGTCCCCACTCTGATCTGAAAACATGGGAAGAGTTACCAGTTGATTAAGGTGAAACACTGAGATCACACCTTAGGCAGAAAGGATGGTACTGGGTGAAGACCACCTTCTTCTTGGAAAGCAAGAGAAAAGGCGCCCTGCACAATAAGGCTTGGAATTTGCTCAGCACATCTGAAATCTGATGTGCTGAGCAAATAGCCACTAAGAAGATCGCCTTCAACGTAACATCTTTTAAAAAAAAAAATTATTTTAAGAATTTTGAAATATACATAATATACATTACACTTAATAGAAGAAATCAATCTTCATGCAATACAGAAAAAAGAAAACCTATAAAGACATAAGGATAAGAATATGGTCAAGCCCACATTAAAGAGAACCAGTATTATCCAACCTGAAAAGAGAAATACACACTAAGAAAATAGGTATAAAAAATGCCATATTCAGAGGAACATCCTTCATCAAGAACTCGTAACCAAACCCCACGACTTCTGTCTGTTTTGCAAAAATTTCTCTAGATGGGAAACATCCTGGAAGACAAGACCATCCACTTGCAGGAGACTCTTAAATAGGAGGTAGCCCCAAGTGCCAGAACCCATGATTTCAGCCCCAAAAACTGTTTCCTGCGGAGCTGAGTGCTCTGTCACATCTGGACAGATGTTCAATTTCTGACCACAGAAAAGAACATCTTTATCCTTGAAATATAATTTAAGAATCTTAACCTTAATAGATTCAGAGGGGAAGATTACCAAAAGCGTTGCACGCTTAGAGATGGTATCAGTGGTATCCTCTGACTTTCCGAGGGGTGCAGTACCATCAGTGTCCCCCTTCAACCGGATTTACATCACAGTACTTACTAGAAACATAAAACGCCTGCACTATTTCAATAGAATCTGCTATTTTCAACACATCTGTAAAATATTTTAATAAGAGAATTTCAGCAGAAAGTAAATGCGTTAAAGGAAAATTCAGGAATCTCAGATTACTGGCACAAAAAGAATTTTCAAGTGTCTCCAAGCTTGCATGAATAGTAAGAGAATCCTTTAATATAAACCACATTAGTTAACAAGGAGGATAGCACTTGAGAATCCACACGTGACAGAGATCTATCTAAAGATAATACTCTAGTGTCCAAATCTTGAAGTTTATCCACAGTCTCTTTAGTAAAGCGACATAACCAAGAAACAATAGCACTCAACTTTGTATCAATATTTTTAATAGCACCCCATAAGTCCTTTAGAGCAACCTTCCCATCAGGGGATGTATCTGGGGACTCGGAAACTGCACCATCCTCCCAAGACATCACAGGCTTAGGAACCAACATTCAAGAGCCACCTTCAGAATCTAAACCAGGAGAGACAGACAGTGTCCAAGACGGTAGATGACAGAGGAAGGAGTGGATGAGGTGGCAGCGTTCAACCTCTGGAACTTAACGTTGCTTCTTCTGGTGAGGACTGGGGGCGAGTTGCCTTTCCATAGGCCCAACAGTTTTACCTAAAGACACGGAAGATGTTAACTGCAATTTTGCATCTCCTTTATTCTTCAGCTTCCCCATAATTATATTCAGTCAAAAGTTCAAATGAAAACACACGAGAAGAAATTCCACCAGCGATGGCCAGTGCGCCGAAGGGGCGCCAAAGGGGCGTGTCCTGCCCCTTTGGTCACACCCCACAGACACGTGTACGCAGCAGTGGTTCTTATCCCCGAGAAGGCCTTCTGCCAGAATAGTAGGCTGCCCTCCTCGATGCCTGTCCAATGAACAGCTCCGGATTTGAAGGGCAGCAAATAAGCAGCAGCAATGGTAACCTGTCCGTGGGATAGCTGGTAAGTCCCCAATTCCTCAAAGTGCAGACCTGGTTCCTAAGATCTTTTAAGGAACAACATCGGATAGGTTTGAAAAGAATATCTGTCAGGACCGACAAGACCAGATTCAGGTCCCATGTCATAACCTGCTGTCGAGACAAAGGGCAGACATGCTTGACCCCCTCATAAATGCACCACATCTGGGTGGGAAGCTAAGGATATTCCTTGGATTTTGCCTCAAAAACTGGCCAATGCTGCCACTTGGATACACAAGGCTAAAGACACTGCTTTTCCAGGAATACTTCAGCTCAGACACGTAACCATCTTAACATCCTTTAGACACTACTAGAAGCAACAACCTACCATGTTAACAAGTTTTTAAGTTCCTTTGTTCATAGTTTTCCAGAGTCATCAATTATTTAGTTTATTATTCTATACAACAAATTGTTCTATGTAAAGTTCACATTCCTTGTTATGCTCGTTCCATGTAAATCACCCTGACTGGTAGATACGGCAGTATAAAAGAGCTTTTAAATAAATAAATAAATAAATTTAGAGCAAGACCCTTATCCAGCCCCACCTGTAAAAAGGCCAAAACATCAGACAGAGATGCAATCAAAGTATGAAGCCCCTTTTCATCACTTCAGCAGTCTTGGCCCGATGCCATCAGCAGCAGCAGCCAGGCAACATGGAGGTAAGCGCCTTCCACATTGCCTACATCACCGCTCTGCGTCCTCCACTCCTTTAAATTAAAACCCTCACCTAGGCAGGACAGAGGGACACCAAACTGTCACGGCAGCATCCAGTGCTCCAGGCATACAGACCATGCCCAAATACACACTGGAATCAGCAGTCTCGGTCCAGACGTCATCAGCAGCAGCCAGGAAACATGGAGGTAAGCTCCTCCCATGTCACCTACGTCACTACTCTGTGTCCTCCAGTCCTTTAAATTAAAACCCTGACCTAGACGGGCCAGAGGACAGCAGACTGTCATGGCATCCAGCGCTCCAGGCAGACAGACCGCACCTGAATCTATGCCGGAATCAGCAGTCTCGGTCCTGACACCATCAGCAGCAGCCAGGAAACGTGGAAGCAGGCTCCTCCCATGTCGCCTACATCACTGCGCTGTATTCTCCACTCCTTTAAATTAAAATCCTCACCTACACAGGCCAGAAGGACACCAAACTGTCATGGTGGCATCCAGCGCTCCAGGCATACAGACCGTGCCCGAATATACACGAGAATCAGCAGACTTGGTCCTGAGCATCATCAGCAACAGCCAGGCAACGTGGAGGTAAGCTCCTCCCACGTCATCTACATCACTGCTCTGTGTCCTCCAGTCCTTTAAATTAACATAGAACTAAGAACAATAACTATTTACAATCAGAGAGATTCTGTAATTTTCTGCATAATGGGTGATTCTTCTGGGGAGGGTTAGTTTTGTGATGGCTCGTGGGATGAGTCATTCACTCCAGTATTGTCTCTAAAATGCTGAACGAATAGGTAGGGTTTTAAGCCTTTTCTAAATATTTGCAAGCTTTGGTGGAGGATTAGGAGTCGGGGGGGGGGGGGGATTCCATAATATGGGAGCAGCGAATGAAAAGGCTCGGTTGGTAGTGACTTGCTTTAATTTTCTAAAGGTGGGTGCACTTGCTAGTGTATTATGCGAATGTTCTCTCCTAGATCTGGTATTTGTGGCGTGGGAGATTAATGTCGAGAGGTAAGATGGAGCAATTTTATTTGCAGTCTTAAATGTAGTCATAAGCATTTTATATTTGATTCTGCTTGAAATTGGTAACTAGCGTAGGTCATACAATATTGGTGTTATGTGTTCAGACAGATGCGCTTTATATATAATCCTGGCAGTGACATTTTGTGCAGTTTGAGTTTGTTCAGATACTTTTTTGGAATACTGTATAGGAGGCTATTGCAAAAATCAAAATGGGGTGTGATGAGTGTGTGTACTACAGATCTGAAGTCAGGCATATCAAAAAGGAGTCTGCGGTGTTGTAATGTTCTTAATTTGAAGTATATAATTTTAGTTAATTGTTTTATGTGGGACGTTAGGGATAAAGTTTGATCTAATAAGAGACCGAGATACCTAACTTCTTTTTTAACTGAGAGGATAGTATTTATTTTGATTGTTTGAGAGGGGGGGGGGGCGCGTAAAATTTAAATTGTGAGATGAATAGCACTTCAGTTTTTGTGAAATTAATGGACAGATATTTGAAGTTAGCCAGGTTTGTGCTTCAGTGATACAGGATTCAATTAAGTGTTGGGCTGTAACTAGGTTATCCATGGGGAGATATAACATATCTCCCCATATATATATTACCGCATATATGTGGTAATTTACTTTGAATTTCTTGAATATCTTACAAATGGGTTGTAAATATAGGTTAAATAGAAGGGCAGATAAGGCAGAGCCCTGTACCTTGCTCCTGTCTGAAAATATTGGAGATAGTGTTGATGATCTGGCCATAATGAAATGTGTAAATATGCTTCTGAAAGGTTCAGTGACGTCAAGAATTCGCCCCACTGAACTGACAATTACTAAGCGCAAGGTTTCCATGCGAAAATGTGGCACCTTCGGGGCCTTATTTACATGCTTCAGGTACAAAATAGGATAACACACGCCTTCTTTTTTGGGAACCATGAAATATATAGAATAGCAACCTTGTCATCTCTCCTCTGGGGGAACCTTGACTACCGCATTGAGCTGATGCAACTTCTTGAGAGCCTCTGCTACAACCCTTGCATTGCCTGGAGCCTAGCAGGGTGACAGCATAAAGGCGTCGGAGAGGGGTTGGACCAGCTTGAGGGCATAGCCCTCCCAAATGAGCTCTAGAGCCCATCGGTCGGATGCTATCTGGGCTCAAATGGAGTAAAAAAAACTTGTAGACAATCCCCCTCTGGCATCAACTCCGTCTGGATCTGTAAACCTTCATTGAGATTTCTTAGGACCTCCCAAGGCTCCTGAGAATCTTTCCTCTTCGATCTCCCCGAAAGGAATGGCCTCTAAAAAAATAACGTGATCGCTGGAAAGAGCAAAGACACATGAAGGAGCTGAAGATGCTGCAGACTTGGTTCCTTGCAGTTTATTCTCTGGAAGTCTTGGGACCTTTGACTCACCCAAGTCCTTCATTAACTTCTCTAATGTTTCACTAAAGAGGAGCTTACCCTTAAAGGGGAGCTAGTTTAGACAAATCATGGATGCCACATTCACTGACCAATTACCATAGCAAATGCCGCACCATTACCACCAAAGACATATCCTTGGCCAAAGCTCTAACAAAATCATAAAACGCATCTGGCAAATATGCTGAACCAGATTCTAATTTGGCAGCTTCCGACAAAGACTCGGTGGGCCCTTGAGCTGCCTCGGGCAAATTTTGAGCCCACCTCAAATATGCCAGAGCCAAATAGGCACCACAAATCGATGCCTGTAGAGCCAATGCAAAGGGCTATTTCAACACTGATTTCAACTTGCAGTCCTGTGCATCCTTCAGCACTGCTCCACCTTCCACCATAATGGATGTCTTTTTGGTCAATGCCAACATCAATGCATCCACCTTAGGAAGGCGCAACAATTCCTTCTCCTCCAGAGGAATGGGATATAGGGGCATCATGGAGTGGCCCTTAAGCCAGCCTCTGGCGATTCCCACTCTGCTGAAATCATCTCTTTTATGGTTCAACTATATGTAGAGGGAAAAAGCTTAGGAGACTTCCGGATACTCTAACAACAAATCCTCAGCTGTTATTGGCTATGCAGGAGAATTCTCTACAACATTAAGGGCCACCAAAGACTGAGAAATAAGCATGATTCTTGGCAAAACACTCCGATAATGGACAGATCCTCCCCTGGTGGGATTTCACCCTCCTCGAGCTCATCCCCCAAGGGGATTTCCCATTGACCCAATGGCCACTCGGAACCCAAAAAAGCCAAACAATGCCCCTCCCAATTGTCCTCATGGTCACACCACTGATGCTTGGCCACTGGCTTGGCCAGCTCTTCAGCCTCTGCTTCTGGCTCCTGGCTCCTGCACCCTTCTCATGGAAGGAGCAAGCTGAGGAGACCCCTGCACCTGGCCCTTCCACAAACAAAAAGCCTGGTGCAGCAGTAGAACAAATTCAGGGGAAAAAGGGACATCCCAATCCCTAGATGGCCCCCCCCCCCCGGGAAGCCACTGAACCTGCTCTCTGTGACACTGGGTCTTCCAATGAAGGCATCGGGTCAACAGAAGGCTTCCCAGAGACAGCTGCAGTCTCAGTGAAAATAGAGGCAGTTCCCACCAAAATCGTTGGCTGTAGCCGCTGAGATGTGGACCGCACTCCTTCACTCCATAGGACTTGTGGATCACCTGAAGACATCCCCCTGAGCTCTTCCTTAGCTGCAGAGCCCTGTTGCTGGCAGCTGTGGCAGAAACTGGCTGCCAATAAAAGGTTCTCGTGGCTGCTGTAGGCCATGCAACTCTCCAGCATGGCAATCTAACCCCCAATCGGGTCTGGCCCTCTCACCTGCTCCGGTGCTGTCTTGGAGAACACTGTGCACAGCTGCATCGTGCAGTAGCTGTGTTGCTGGTGTAAACTATGGCAGCAGACTTTCCTCAATTACCCTTTTTCTCCCCCCAACTGCAAATTTAAAAGGCCAGTGCTCTGCTGTGGAACTCTTCCCCAGGCTCCCTTCCCAAAAATTGGGGAGGAGGATCAGGGAACCCCAAGAGAGTTACCCCTAGAAGATGAGGAGGAACTTAAAGGTGAACGACCCGGCACACACCCCTAGGCCTCGTAACCACTGGATTCCCCAGTGATAAGCCCTTTGCGGAATAGAGTCATATCCTTATATTTATATTTTTTCTTATCTGTCCATCTACAATGGAGTTCAGACTGCAGATGATCTCACCTCCACCTACTGGAGACTGAGAAATACTAGTGTGAGGAATAATGAACGGGTCTCTTATAGCACGACATCATCAAGCCAGTGTTCTCAGTTTCCATCTGCTGATGGTGGAGCATAAACCCACGTGCCTGGCCTGGACTGGACTGGAAGGACAATGAGGAATTCAGGGGGTTTTCCATGTCGCTAATAGTATGCACTTTTAACAAAATTTCTCCCTAAAAATTTAAAAAGCAAAACAAAATGGAACTCCCCCACCCCAAACACCACAAAACATTTTTTTTGCCTGCATACAACACACCTTGCTTTTTATTAATCATTACCTGAGATGGTAAACTGCCGCCCTCCTTCTTCCAGGCAATGGTCGCTGTGGGGCTCCCAGTGGCCCGGCAATAGAGCCTCACTGCGTCACCCTCTCGAACCTCTGTCCTTTCCGGGCTCACTTGCACTTCTGGGAGGTTTCCACCTGTAGCATCAAAGGCTGAAGCTCAATGCATTGCTGATGTACAATCCAAACACTCTTAATCATAAGGGCCAAACAAACCAATCTCAGGTCTTGCCCCCAAGCTCTCTAGTTGCTGATGCTGTCTTGGACAAAATATTGATCAGCCACGACCACGGCAGCTCACCCTTTTCTGCTCCTTATAACCTGGACTTTATAAGTAGGCGAAAACATCTGGTTCTGTAAAACCTGTCACGGTGACCCTCAAAACCATCAATAGAAACCTCTTCCAACCCCCTAAGAAAGACTAAGGTCCCACATCCCCCAAAAATTCATGCAGATTTGGTAACAATTGTGTCATGACTAGCTATGATTCAAGGGTACATACTGTGTACACGGAGGACGGCCCTGGCCAGGTGTTGCCCGGCAGTGTTGCTGACATGACAGGAATACTGTGCTTCATCTGTCAACGCGACTGCTGGGAAGTGGAGAACTCCACCCCGAATGACGGCCTTGGATGAAATCACCCCATTTTGTCCCCCTGCAACACAAGGCATGGGTTTCAGCCAACTAAAAAAAAAATATTTCAGCTCTCAACATATCCTCGGCCTTCAACCTGCTCAGCACCTTTACATGTACCAATACATCAAAAGAGATATGAACTACACATGCACTGAGTATGCTACAAAGCCTGTTTCTCATTGCTTCTACTGGACGAAGAACAGGCTTTTCTTTTTTTAATTTACATTCCCGACATGTGGCATTTAAACAGATTAGTTTTTAAATTGCGCATGTAACAATTGACTGGGTGCATGTCTCCACTGTTGTGACTGGATGGAATTAAGGACTGCAAAAGAGAAACTGTTGACGTTAATGAAACTGCAAGTATTTGCGCTGACCAACAAATGGATATTTATGACAAATTTAGCCTCCATGCAAAATGTCTTCCATGACTGTAATGTGAAAACAAATTCCTGCCCCCCCCTCAAAAAATTTCTGCAAGCTTTGTCTTAAGGCATCAATGGAGTGCCAAGCAAAGTCCTGGACCAGAAATCCTCAACAATGAAAATTGCACCCATGTAAATGTATTCAAACAGCACTGTGGGGCTTCTGCCCAAATGCTAAGTCCAGTCCCTGGTTTGTAAACCAAATACTGCTTTCAGTGTATCCTTTTGGAGGGGGGGGGGGAAATCTTTCATTATAATGGGTCACTCAGTTTCTCTGAAGCACACAGAGCAAGCTGAGGTTGTCTGGAGCTCAAGCAATTGATGCAGAAACATCAAAACCTTTGCTTCAAGATTGCCGATGGATCTTCAGCTCTGACCACTAATAACTCAAAACATAACTACACTGGCCATGGTTTGCTCGACTCAGATCTTTCCCATCAGGCCTTTCCTTTCAAGTCTCTTGCAATATTACTCTTCTAGGGGAATTCTTGAATGCTCTGTGCTAGCAGCAATCGATTAGCTAGTCTGAGTCAGTTATGGATCCGGCAGTTATGCCTGTGCAGACGACATTCAGATTGTGGCATATGTAGATATTGCAGCTATAACTGAAAGTAGCTGATGTGGATGGGAAGACTGGTTGAGCTCTAGGGTCTTTATTAGGGATGTACACAGGCCAAAAAAAGTTGCCTACTTTTCATTTTTTTACAAATTTTCTCAATTTTTAGGTTTTTTTCAGTTTGTTTCGCACATTGTTTTAATGGGAATTTTTCTGTGCTCTAAATTGTTTTAATGTGCACTAACTGAAAAATTAAGAAGAGTTAAGGTGATTAATGCATTTTAAATCAATTTAGCACACACTAAGGGCTCGACAGTTAGCGCTGGCGGCTCACACTAGCTGTCAGTGCTGAACTTTAAACCGAGATACTCAATACTGGGGGTCATATTGGGGCTCTGGTATTGAATATCTAGGTTGCCCAGATTGCCACAAAGCTAACCAGGCAGAGGCAATATTCAGCGACTGCCCGGTTAATGTTTGCAGCAAACATTAGGCCAGTGTTTCCTTTGTCTGACTTTCACCGTGTATTGCTAACTATGCAGTGGTTAATAATGGGTTCCGCCATGGAACGACTCCAGCACCGGTTAACATCAGGGCATGCAGCGGTACTACCTGTAGATATTTGGCACCACTAACCGTGTTAGTGTTGCTGAATATCCCACAGAGCAGCATTTACATGGTTTGCATAGACTAAAACAGAATCCACGAAAATGTGAGGCTCTCTGGATGAGCAAGAAGCAGCGCCCTCTTACTGTTCCCTCCAGTTACTGCAGGAGCATGAATCTACATTAAGTGAGCAGTCTTTACTCTGGGTGTTAAACTGGATGATGAGATAACTATGAATCCTCAATTGTCCTCCGTTATTAGCACTTGACTTTAATTTTTGTGTTTTATTTGGCACTATTACAACCTCATCTTCATTATGATAATGCTTTAAGGCTGGAGCAGGAATATCATGGGTTCCAGCTGCAGCAGCACAGATTACAGGCCCCAATCAGGCCTGCTACTTGTTAAAGAGACCAGTGAGGGGATCAAGTTACGCTTTCCCCCCATCATCATCCATACTCCTCTTGAATCCCTCCCAGACCCCTCCCGGCTTTTACGAGGGGTCTCCCTGCTGTCTATGGGGGAGGGGGGAGCAACAGTGATCCACAGTTGCATCTCTCCCATCAGTGCCTGTGTGAAAAATGGCACCTCTGACCCCTAGTGGTAGTCTTCTAGTACTACTGCTAGGAGCAAAGCTGCCAAATAAGAGGTGCCTGTCCTTATTTGGCAGCTTGACCTCCAGATTACCACTAGATCACAGACACCCTTTTACACACAGGCAGGACTTTCTGGTGCTTGCTCCTGCCCTCCCCAAAAAAGGGGGTGGGGGAGAGAGCCAGAGGGGAGGGGAGGTATAGATTATGTTGAAAGGGTATGGATGATGTAGAAGGGCAAAGGGTAGGAGGAGGGAGTATGCTTTTGTTGTCCTTCTGGTCTGAACTAGGCGCTGACACTTGTACAAGTCTTGGGGCAGGTGTAATCGCCTCCAGGGATATTACATATTTCAAATACACGTGTATTGGCATGGTAACATGGCTATTAAACATGTATTTTTGAGGTGTATCCAAACCATGGCCAAGCAGGCCCCGCCACACCACCTTTAGAGCTCTGCATCTTGGGGACCGCATGTGGAAACAGCGGCTTTCTAAACGCACTACTTGCATGCGAACGCAATCGAGACATGTAAATACTGCTATCTATACCAGATGCTTTGAAAAGGAACTCTTTCGTATCTTGGCTGACCATTTACTGTCTTGAAAACATCTACAGTTATTGCAAAAAATGGTTGCTAAACTTGTCACCGAGTCCAGGAAATCTGAATAGACTACACTGGCTGTCTGTTGTGCGGAGGATTTAGTTTGAAACTTTGATTATGGTCCATCGTTTTGGTCTTTTATTAAGAAACCACAATATTTCATTCACTTGCTTTCTCTTTACAGTCCCACTAGAACACTGCAATCCTCACAGTAGAATTTGTTGACTTACCCTCCCATCTCTACAATTCGCTTAGAAAGTAGTCAGCAGGTCTCTCTTATCAGGTGCTTCATCTAGGAAATTCATTACCTTTAGGCCTCTGATTAGAAGCATCTCATTTAAATTTCAAGAAAGGTCTTTAGACCAAGCAGTTTTCTCAAGCTGTCCAGATGGTGTAGCAGCTTCCATGTTTCCTTTGGGGTTCAGCTATGGTTAGTTTGGACTGCTGTTTCTTTATGTTTTTAGGCATTTTTTTGATATTTTACAATGTTATCATTATTTTTGACAGCTTTATGTTGAGAAAGGATTTGTTTTTCATTAAGTCTACCTAGTTAATAAGAGTTTATGAACTTTTGTTTCTATGTTGTAGTGGTTGATATGGAAGGACAGACTAGATAGGCCATGTGTTTTTTTTCTGTCATCATGTTTCTATGTTTCATTAGAGAATGTGCTGTATTTGGTTGTGTTTCTAATTTATTGTAAACCACTGTGATGTTTTTTATGAACGGTGGCATATCAAGAAATAAAATGAAATGGAATCAGGTAGAGCCTATGTGAAATTAATCCACACAATTATACTAATTGCCCCTAAACAGGAACAAGTGCTGCATTGATAGCAGCAGTACAAGCTTCACCGAGCATAACTCTATCCTGCCATGAAACTGGTAACAACTCTGCAGGCTTCTCCAAACTGTCCTGCCGATGTGCCCCTGGGGGTCTGCGTGTTCCACGTAAGCGTCTGGGAATGCCACTGGTCTACGAGTCCCTTGTAGACACAATATAATTCCTGGTACCATTTACAGACAGAGGTCCTTCGGGCAGATTTCTAACTACCCATCTGGCGCAGACTGCTCCGCAAGCTTCTTGTTCACAGCTCATCTACATTCACCTACCTGTCCATTCCAATGTTGGTACTGGATTGCCAGTGGCGATGCATCGGAATTCTGCACTCTGACCTTCCTGAACCGTGAGCTGCTGAGGTTCAATGACGGCTGTAGGCTGGACCACACTAGGAGCTACAGAAAAGGTGGACGAGAGATCAAACAAATGGAAAAGAAGGAAATCTGGTCATGATGTAGGCAGATACCTGGAGACACAGTTGACAGTGTACAAGCAAGACTCTGCCTCTTGTGGCATACACAAACAGAAATCAACTAAGAAAAAAAACAGGAAGGTTTCAGAGGTGCATATTCCCAAAAAACAAATCTAGTTACACTTAGGCCTAATTTTTACAGCCTGGAAGCCGACATTCTGTTATGAAAGTGACATGACTGTAAATACTAGGTAGTTTATGTAAATAGGTGGGGCGGGCATTAACAGGTGGCTATTACTCAGAAATGCAGACCGCCTTCTGATGTGTTTCTCCTGATTACACTGTAACATTACTCAGTCAGGCCAGGGCAGCCCAAACCTGTCCCTGTGACCGCACAATCATTCAGATTTTTAGGATATCAACAATGAATATTCAAAAGAGAGACTACATACACTGGAGACTTGGTATATGCAAATTTCTCTCATGCATATTCATTGTGGAGACCAACTGGCTGTGGTGTCATCTAGTGGGTTTGAGAAGCCCCGAGTTAGGCAGTCCATCTTCATTAGTTTATATGCTGGGGAAGTTGACTTTGGAATGTTTTTTGTGGTTCACCCAGTGGTAAGAGGCAGGGACTGGATATGATAACCATGGCGGACAATGAGGTAGGGCCAGGCCTAGAGTAGGTATAAGCAATATAGGCAGCAGTCTAGGCTACCAGATTTCACAGGCATCAAATACCTGGGCTAAACGGGCTCCTGATTTCCCTTGATTTAGAACTATTCTTTCCAATTTCTAGGGGAGAAATCTACTCTTTGCACTGCTCTCCATCCTGCCTATGGGCACCGACATCTGAAATCCAGTCCTGGGTAGGGCAGAAATAAAACATGGAGAAGGCAGAGGACACTCAACTGGTGATGCTACCAATTATATCATGGCATTGCCACCGATGAGGAAATGGGATTCTCCTGTTCCGCCTCTCTTCTCTTAATTTAGTAGGGTGATGTGGACCACTATCATCATCTCCTAGTGTGTGACTAATTTATTTTAAGGGGCCTGATTTATTGATGCTTTCATCACAGACACCAAATGAAAGAAAATGCTTGATCAACCCAACTGACTGCATGGGGAGAAACCTGTGGAGAATGACGGTGCTGCTGAACCACCTCTTCCTCGATGTTATCATCATATTATTGCCATTTCTATGGTAGTAGATGTGTGTGTATGTCCCATTTTTTAAAAAAATCTTCTTCCACAAAGACACATTTAACTTCAAAGAAGCTCAGTTGAGTTTCTTGTTAAAGGGGGTTTAGCCTTAAAACTTGAGCAAGAAAAGACTACTTCTGTAATGGGATTTGTGAACCATGGACAAGATCGAAGAGTTTAGACAAACTCCAAACCACCACAAATGCTGGATCGTCTGTCTATTAAAAATGGGGAATCTGCATGGGATGCAAGATGGCTGCCTCTTCAAGCAAAAAAAAATCATGAAGAAGAAACCACATCCTACCAAATAGAATATTTTCAATACATGGCAGAATAGGAGGAGACGCAGCATAACTTTTTAAAATTCACATATAATTTCACGTCTTACAATATTTTGTCAGCACAGAAGGGTAGTGAAAGGTCTTCATGCAAAAAGTGGCACATCTCAACACAGATTATGAGAAGATGACGAGCTCATGCTTAGTATTTTCCTGTGACTGTACAAGACAGAGGGCCCGACATTGAGTTGTGACGGCTATGTGTATCAAAGGCACATTGCTGTTGCTGCCGAACTTTAACCCCAGATATTCAATCCAGGGCCATATCTGGCCACTGGCATTGAATATCCGGGTTTGCCACACAGTCGCACATAGCACAGAAGCCAACCAGGCAGCGGCGATATCCAGCCACAGCCCAGTTAGATTTGGCGGCAAAGGTTAGGACAGCTTTTGCTGCGCCTTAGTTTTGCCGCTGACGGATAACCGAGCAGTGGCAGAATATCACCGCTGCACGGTTATCCTCTGGTACCACTCCTGACACGCTCCGATGCTAACTGCTTAGCATCGGGGTGTATAGCAGCATTACTCTAGGATATTCAGAGGCACTAACCATGTTAGTGTTGCTGAATATCCTTCTTAGGGGAATTTACATGGTTTACTGCTCTGTAAATCGTGTAAATTCCTTGCAATATCGAGCCCAGAATTTTTACTTTGCAAATAATTTGCAGACCTCTAGATAAGACAACGCCTGGGCCGACACGAGATCAAAGTTGGCATTTGTAGATGAGTGCTCAGAAGAAATCCTAGCTAAAGCTACGGACTGACCGATACAGAAATCCGTGGGTCGCGTTCGAACTTAGACTAGTGTTTCTTTAGTTAGCTAAACTGCCCATGGAAAACAATGCAAAAACATATAATTTGTGCAAGCGGTGGGATGAAGACAGTCTTCAATGAAAGAAAAATTAGGTGACTCTCAGATCCACTACTAATTGTCCTGTCTAACGAAGGCATAAGGGCAATTATGTTCCACTGAATCCACAACAGCCCTTTCATAACCTCCACGACAACCATTTTCAAATGATTTTAACCAAATAAGCAGTTAAGCAGGTCAAACGATAGGCTGAAAACTGCCCCTCTTTGTGGGAGAAAGGGCGATGTTCAGGAGTGAAGAAGGACAGAGCCGACCAGGAATGCATTGGCTTTCATTTTAAAAACTCTGCATGTGATTGAAGGTAGCGGCTTTCTCTCTGCTGCAGAGTGCAGAGATTCTGATGCACCCAAGACATGGCCACCCCAGCAAGGAGTTCCCCTATACAAATGTGCTTGCAAGCCCCGCATGGGGTATCAAAATGACGCTCTGTAGGGCTATGATTTTCCAGCTGCCCCGTCTGTGTTTAGAGGTTCTCCTTATCCTCATGTCTCCCATTCATTTGCCGCACTACGTGTTTGGGTTACATGTTTAAGAAAAATTGGATGTGCATCACTGCCAAAACAGACCCAGCAAACAGCAAAACCCAACATGCAACAAAGTATCTTTATTTTCCTATAAACTCAAGATAGTAGCATTGGTTCTAACTACACATTCATTCTTCATTTAGAAAGTAACTTTGCAAGCAAAGGTTGAAAACAGCATCTTCCCCGACATTACCACTTTCTGGAAAGACATGCAGTGGGGTCATTGTGATGTTATATGTTGTAAAGAGGTGACTGGTGAAGGTTACGTGAGAAAGAACCAGACAAAATACCACAATTCTATAGGATAGATTTGGGCTCAGCCTTCAGGCCACAAACACAGAAACAAAACTTAAGATTCTCTTAAACAGATTGCCCACTGCACCTACTATACCCCATTTAGTAATTTAAAATTAACTTGATTATTAATTAAAGGACAGTCAGCCATTAAGCATAAAACAGTCCAGTCTTACAGGCTAAAGTTTATAAAAATGCATGTAAATAAAATATAAGCTGCAAGCCCAAATTTGTTTTATATATATAATTACTTTGGGTTACTGGGTAAACTTGGGCATTTTGTACTAGTCCATAAGTCCAGTCACGAACTGTATTAGCAAGAAAATCACTGTGTTTTTTCTGCATCTGGACTTCTGGCCTCTTGTACACTTTATAAAGACGGCACCTGATACGTGAACACCCCTACCCGCAGCCCTTGGCTGAGCCTCAGTTGCACTGGGATTGAGCAGAGCATGCAGAAGACAAACTGGGTCAATGACCCCATGCTAGAAATGTGGAGTTTGAGAATGAGGTTCCACCCAAAAACCAGATGACCAGAACATGCTGAAGACAAAACACATTACTGGCAAGGCTACACCATGCCAACTTACGGGGCCTGTGTCCTTCAAAGGTTTCAAAGGGTCCATAAAACATCTGAGTCTTTGTAGGCTCTGCAAACAAGTTATACGTTTCAGTTTAACACATCTGAAAACTGACAGCACTCATGAAAGGTAATTTCCCGCCTCGTTAACATGTGTATTCAAGGGCCTATGTCAAGCCTATTTTATAAAGAAAAGTAGGAGCCTATTTTTTTCTGTATAGAATCCTAGCATAAGTGACCAAATATGCACATTAATCTAAGGCATGATCACTAACAGCAGCCCTAGAGTTGCAGAAGACGTCCATGCCTAGATCTAAAAAAAATGTGTGTAGATTATAGTATTTTATCATTTATACATGTACTTGTGTGTTCTGTCCAAGAGCATGTCTACAGTGAAAATACATGCCATTGGGCCGACACACTTTCATTTACATGCATTAATGCCCGGTCATACACGTAGATCACTAAAATCTCATATGCACCGATGACGCATAGCTTTAGGCGGATCCTTATAAAATTACCCTCTTAGTGGCACAAGACACTCAGTTACTCCTGCTGGAATCCTGCATGCAATAATTCAAAATTTTGCAATATTTGGTGATTTGTTTTCTGTATTGTATTTTAAATTACCACTCAAAAACGATATGCTTTGCTATTTTGATAAAGCAAACAGGATTCTGTAGAATTCAGACCTTTTGACAAGAAGTTTGAATTTTGTTTGCAGAATTCTAGCAGGAAGACACTCTGTAAATTATTATGGATTATAATTTTGCGATAGAGCTGTCACAATGGGGTTCCCACATTTTACTCCTTCCAATGTCTCTGTATCAGAGACGAGATATATAGAAAAAGTACTATGCAATACCAAAGGGAAGGATACCACAGCTCTCTCAAATGAAAAGCCAAATGACCAATACACCTGGGGGTTTCTTGGGCAGTTAAAGGGGAGTCGTAGCCAACCCAATATCACCCAGAAGCAGAGAAAATACCACATATTGCGATCACAACTGAAACGTTTGTTCAGCACCAGGGTTTGGACAGCTCCTCCAAACAGTGCAACAGATGGACAGAGCAAAACTAGCAGTGCATTTCAAATTTTGGAAACATGATAACGAGGTGATGCATTAAGGTCGAGTAGCAAAGAGATTTAGGATTATTTAGGAAAAAAGTTCTTCATGCTGCAAAAGTTTTAGTCATTTTAGGGAACTCCTTTTCAAATTCACTTCAAGTAACTGAGATTACTGATCACCTAGATTTCTTTAGGAGCCAATACTCAGCAGAATGGCAACCAGTGAAAGCTATTCAAATAATCTTAAATGAATATTCAGTGACATTCACTCGATAAGTCTGATCACTGAAGTTAAACTTATCCGCACAACGTTAAGTCTGCTATTTTAGCAGCCTGCCCTATCCAGCCAAGTTTTATCAGACAGTGTTCATATTCAGCACTATCAAAGCACCACAACAGAGGCTAAAGCCACACCCCTACAATGCCCCAGGCACATCCCAAGATAACCAGACAAGGGAAGAGGGGGGGCAGGAAGAGGAGGGAAGAGTTTTTTAAAATCAAAGATTTGTCCAGATAACTCCTGAAGCTGTCCTGACATATCCTCATGACAATATTCAAAAGATATGACACCAAACAATTTTTGGGGGGCCACTGGTAATTCTTCTAAGCCATGGAGCAGGACTGGCTGAAGATCCTTGGGTTTTTTATTAGCCATAAGCAAATAATTAAATAAATTTTCGGACCAAGGATAGGTATCTTCTTTCAGTCGAATTAGGAAAAGAGACACATCAGCACTATAGCCATGCATACCTAAAAGTGTTGGTTTTGTGATCAAGAAGGATTAGCTGGACCACAGTTGCGACAGAGAGGGGGCAATTGGGAGCGAGAGATTGGTGGTAGAGAAATATCCTTAGTGGCTTCTTTAAGACTGCGTTACAGTGGGGTATTTATGTATTTATTACTGGCATTTAGCTCATGCCTTTCCAGTAGTAATTCAAGGTGAGTTACAATCAGGTACAGTAGATATTTTCCCTGCTCCCGGAGGGCTCATAATCTAAGTCTGTACCAGAGGCAATGGAGGGTTAAGTGACTTGCCCAAGGCCACAACAGTGTCAATGGGATTCAAACCCCCAGTCTCCTTGGTCAGCAAGCCACTGCTCTGGGTACTTTTAATAGGTCTTTTGGGGTTTGAGAGCTGTTTGGTATCTCAGCCATGCGATCACAATGAATTCAAAGAGTATGGACCCGATATTCAGCAGTGGCTGCGGGTGTGATTACAGCACCAAGCCATTACCACTGAACAATAAACCCAGATATTCAATGCCGGAGTCATCTCTGGTCACCAGCATTCAATATTCAGGTCAGCCATGTAAGCAGGACGTGTCCAATATCCCTAGACAACATTAGGTTCTCAGCTCAGAATATAGGTCACTCGAGAGATCCTCTGGTCACATCTCCAACTATAGCTGTGCACCTGTAAATAAGCAAATACACCCCAATTATCAATGCCCTATCATACCCGCAACTCAGCAAAGGATAACAAAGTACCATTATCCGCCATCAACTATTCTATACCAAGGTCTCTCCACCACTAAACGATAGGACCCCCCCGAAACCTCAGAGGTAAGTCCCCGTTACCAGAAAAACACAAATACATGGTGCTCTAGGTTGACAAGTTCCGATTTTTACAGATCTGAAGCTACATGGTCCTCATCAATGAAAACAAAGGAATGTTCCATAAATACCAAAAATAGAGAGTATCAGCCATATGAAGAATATATTTTAAAGTCAAAGGGAAGGCTAAGGCCTGCTCATGCACCAAGGGGGTAAATTCCAAGGTACCTAACAACCAGTCCATGAGATGTCACATAATACAAGTCATATTGAATCACTCCAAATAGCTGATGGATAATCTCAGGGCACAAATGTATCTGTCACTCACACCAGAGAAAAATATTAAGCTGGCAAGCCAGTCTTCTCAAGTCCTGCTTAGAGAGTAGGATCCAGTACGACCTGCAGCATGTAAAACCAGTGTGGAAGGAGAGCCACTGCATATACGAGCAATGTGACTGCCAAAGTCAATGGAAGATCCATCCACCTTTGCAAACGCACTCCTAGATCCTGAATCAAAAGAAGGCCCCCATATTTAACTCCACCCCTTGTTCAATGTAAAACAAATCACCAGAGACTGTTTATTGTAAACCACTTTGGTACAAAGATGGTATATAAAAAACTGTTAAATCAATCTCTGGAGGCTTGAGCAGCAGACTTGGAGGAGCTAAGGAAGACAAAAAGGCATACAGATGAGACTTAAGGGACATAGTACGGAAGTTCCACCTCCAGTTTGGCAGCCTCACTGTTGCCATGGAGGAAAGAGGTCATGTGAAAAGAGAGCATCACCTTGGTGTGGCAGATGATGTAAAACCCTCTCACACCGAGGAGGTTTATCCAGGGCCATGTGCCCATGAGGGAAGGGTTAGGACGGCCATTACAGTTGATGATTCAATCATTAGGGATGTAAATAGATGGGTGATTGGTGGATATGTGGATTGCCTGGTAACATAAGAACATAAGATATGCCATACTGGGTCAGACCAAGGTCCATCAAGCCCAGTATCCTGTTTCCAACAGTGGCCAATCTAGGTCATAAGTACCTAGCAGTCTCCCCAAAAGACACAGTGTTGCATCAAGCAGTGATATCCTGGGTCCCTTTTAATAATGGTTTATGGACCTTTCCTCCAGGAAATTGTCGAAAACGTTTTTAAACCCAGTTACACTAACAGTATTTACTACATCCTCCGGTAACAAATTCCAGAGTTTCATCACACGTTTAAGTGAAAAAATATTTTCTCTTATTAGTCTTAAATAGGTTACCCTGTAGCTTCATTGCATGTCCCCTAGTCTTTTTATATTCTGATGACGTAAACAATCAATCTACGTTTACCCGTTCCACTCCGTTCATTAATTTATAGACTTCTATCATATCTCCCCCTCAGCTTTCTCTTTTCCAGGTTGAAGAGCCCTAACCTTTACCATTTTGGTGTCTCTTCTCTGCACCTTTTCTAATAACGCTATATACCTTTTAAGAAACGGCAACCAGAATTGCACACAATATTCAAGGTGCGTTCGCACCATGGAATGATACAAAGGCAGCGGAGGAGTGGAGTGGAGTGGAGGAGTGGCCTAGTGGTTGGGGCAAGGTACTTCAGGCCGGAAGGTCGGGGGTTCAAATCCCACTAGAGGACAGCAACCTTGAGCCGGAAGGACTGGGGTTTCTAGTCCCACAGGTGCTCCTTGTGGTCTTGGGCAAGCCACTTAATCCTCCATAGCCCATGTTCCCTGTAAAATAGTTATCTCCAAGTTATAATGCCCTGTTCAATGTAATTTCAGTTTGTTCAATGTAAACCGCACTGATGCAGAATAGCGCGGTATATAAGAGAATGTAAATAAATAAATAAATGAATAAATTATAATATCCTTTGTTTTATTTTAAATTCCTTTCCTTATGATACCTAGCATTCTATTTGCTCTCTTGGCCGCCGCTGCACACTGGGCGGAGGGTTTTAACATGTTATCCATGACGACGCCTAAATCTTTTTCCTGGGTGATGGTTCCCAATGTGGAACCCTGCATTGTGTAACCATAGTTTGGGTTGTTCTTGCCTAAGTGCATCCACATTAAATGTCATCTGCCATTTGGATGCCCAGTCGTCCAATTTATCAAGCTCCTCTTGCAATTTTCCACAATCCTTTTGGGTTTTAACAACTTTAAATAGTTTTGTGTCATCTGCAATTTTGATTACCCCACTCGTTATTCCATTTTCCAGGTCATTTATGAATATGTCAAAAAGCAGCGGACCCAGCACAGATCCCTGGGGTACTCTACCATTCACCTTTTTCCATTGAGAAAATTGGCCATTTAGCCCTACCCTCTGCTTTCTATCTTTTAACCAGTTCCTGATCCACAATAGTTCACTGTCTCCTATCCCATGACTTTTTAGTTTTGCCAAAAGTCTCTGATAAGGGACCTTGTCGAAGGCTTTCTGAAATTCCAGATACACTATATCAATTGCTCTGTCCTTTTCTTTTCTTTCCTGTTACATTATGGCGTTCCTTTCCATAGTTTTAGCGGCGTTGACCTTTTATTTTATTGTAAACCGCTTTAATGTTTCGACAAAAGCGGTCTATCAAGTGAAGAAATAAAGATAAAAATAAACCGTCCCAGCTTTGTCTACCTGTTTATTCACACCTTCAAAAAAATATAACAGATTAGTAAGACAAGATCTTCCTTGTCTAAAGCCATGTTGGCTGTTTCCCATTAAACCATGACTATCTACATGTTCGGTAATTTTGTTCTTTATGATGGTTTCTACCATTTTTCCCGGTACTGACATCAGGCTCACTGGTCTGTAGTTTCCCAGATCACCCCTGGAACCCTTTTTAAAAATTGGCGTTATATTGGCGATCCTCCAGTCTTCAGGTATTACAGATGATTTTAATGATAGTTCACAGATTACTAATAGCAGGTCTGCAATCTCATATTTCAGTTCTTTCAGCACCCTTGGATGTATACCATCTGGTCCAGGTGATTTGCTGCTCTATAGTTTATCAACACATCTGTCTGGTGCAAAGGTAGCAGACCTCATGCGCCACCTAGTCAAGGTTTTAGATACTGCTTGGGAGGAGCCTGCTGTCTTGATACATGTTGGTACCAATGGCATAGGTGGGAGGGAGGTTCTATAGGCCAAATTTAGGCTTTTAGATAGGAAGTTGAAGTCCAGAACTTCCAGAGTAGCAGTCTCAGAACATGCTTCCGTTCCACGTGCAGGACTTAAAAGACAAGCAGAGCTCCAGAGTATCAATGCATGGATGAGACAATGGCGCAAGGAAGAGGGTTTTGGATTTGTTAGGAATTGGGAAACATTCTTGGGAAGGGGGGATTTTCTGAAAGGATGGGCTCCACCACCTTAATCAGGGTGCAACCAGGCTGCTGGCTTAATCATTAAAAAGAAGATAGACAGCTTTTCAATTAGATAATCGGGGAAAGCCAACAGTCACTCAAGAGGGCATAGTTCAGAAGGATGTAGAGCATCCCAATAGAGAGGTTCCAATGAAAATTGAAGTAACCTAGATGCCTTTAAGTACAGAGCAGACAGAGCTGAAAGATTCCAAATTACCCCATCAACTGATAACCATATTGTTAATATGAACAAAATACAACCTCTAAAACTGCCTGTATGCAAATGCTAGAAGTCTTAAAAAATAAGATGGGAGAGTTAGAAAATACAGCATTAAATGAAAGGTTAGATGTGACTGGCATCTCAGAGACCTGGTGGAAGGAGGACAACCAATGGGAGACTGTGATACCCGGGTACAGACTATATCACGACAGGGTAGATCAAATTGATGAAGGGGTGGCTCTACATATTTAAAAGGGCATGGGTCACAAAGGATAAAAGTTTTGCAGGAAACAAAATACACTGAAGAATCGCTATAGATAGAAATTCCATGTAAAAAGGGGAAGGCGATGGCAGTGGGGGTATACTACTGTCTGCCTGCCCAGAATGACCAGATGAATGATGAAATGCTAAAAGAAATCAGAGAAGCTAACAAAAGTTACAATACAGTAATAATGGGTGATTTCAATAACCCCAATATCGACTGGCTCAATGTCACAGAAAAACATGCTATGGAGATAAAGTTTCTAGATGAAATAAATGACTGCTTCTTGGAGCAGCTGGTTCATGAACTGACAAGAAGGGAAGCCATTATAATGTAAACCGCACTGATGCTAAATAGCGCGGTATATAAGAAATTGTAATAAATAAATTGTAGACCAAGTCCTTAGTGGAACACAGAATCTAGTGCAAGAGATAAAGGTGTTGGGGCCACTTGGCAATAGTGATCACAGCATGATTGCTTTTGATTTAATAAAGGGAGGGAAGACAGCAAGGAAATCCACAGTACTACCTTTAAGCTTTCAAAAAGGGAGACTATGATAAAATGAGGAAAACAGTTAAGAAAAATGTAAAAGGAGCAGCTGCAAAGCATTTAGAACAAGCATGAGTGGTGTTTAAAATTATTATCTTGGAAACCCAGTCCAGATGTATTCCATGCTTTAAGAAAGGTGGAAGGCCAAAAAACTGCCAGCATGGTTTAAAGATGAGGTCATAGAGGCTGTTGTAGCCAAAAAAGCATCTTTCAAGAAATTGAAAAAGGAATCAAATGACGAAAGTGAGAAAGAACATAAGCACTGGCAAGTTAGATGCAAGGAACTGATAAGGCAGGCAAAGAGAGAATTTGAAGCAAAGCTAGTCATGGAAGCAAAAACATACAATAAAAACATCTTCAAGTATATATGTAGCAAAATACCTGTGAGAAAATCATTTGAACCATTAGATAATAGAGGGGTAAAAGGGGCGCTAAGGGAGAACAAGGCCATAGCAGAGAGATGAATTAATTCTTTGCTTCGGTCTTTACTAAAGATAATGTAGGGAAGTTACCCATGCCTGAAATGGTATTAAAACGTGATGTATCAGAAGAATTGAAACAAATATCAATAAACTGGGAAGATGTATTACAATTATTTGTTGAACTAAAGAGTAGCAAATCATCTGGACCGGATGGTATACATCACAGGGTGCTGAAAGAACTGAAATATGAGATTGCAGACCTACTATTAGTAATCTGTGAACTATCACTAAAATCATATGTAGTATATGAAGAATGGAGAATGGCCAATGTAACACCAATTTTTAAAAAGAGTTCCAGGGGTGATCCAGGAAAATACAGATCAGTGAGCCTGATGTCAGTACCAGTCAAAATGGTATAAACCACTATAATGAATAAAATTACTGAACATGTAGATAGCCATGGTTTAATGGGAAAAAGCCAATATGGATTTAGTCAAGGAACGTCTTGTCTTGCTACTCTTATTATATTTTTTGATGGTGTGAATAAACAGGTAGACAAAGGTGAGCCAGTTGATATAGTGTATCTGGATTTTCAGAAAGCCTTTGACAAGATCCCTCAGAGACTCTTGGGAAAATTAAAAAGTCATGGGATAGGAGGCAGTGTACTATTGTGGATCAGGAACTAGTTAAAAGATAGAAAGCAGGTATAGGGTTAAATGGCTAATTTTCTCAAAAGAAAGGTGAATAGTGGCATACCCCAGTGATCTGGGCTGGGTCCGCTGCTTTTTAACATATTCATAAATTACCTGGAAATGGGAACAACAAGTGAGGTGATCAAATTTGCAGATGACACAAAATTATTCAAAGTTGTTAAAACACAAAAGGATTGTGAAAAATTGCAAGAGGACCTTGATAAACTGGAAGACTGGACGTCCAAATGGCAGATAAAATTTAATGTGGACAAGTGCAAAGTTATGCACTTAGGGAAGAACAACCCAAACTACAGTTACACCATGAAAGGTTCCACAAGTTTGATAAAGAAGAATTCCCAAGCGCATCTTGATAAATTACACATTTCTGTTACATCTTATAAACATCAGAAGGAACCTCTCTTTGGCACAATGCAAGTACTATGGTGAGCATTAGCAGTAAATTTGAGAGACTGAGATCATATTCCACATACCCTGGGGCTTAGAAGTGAGGTTCATGACTGTCATGGTATGCGTAAAACTAGCCCATTTGGAGAAACTGCCCTGGAGTCACTACCCAGGAAAAAGTATCTAGGCGTCATCATGGATAATACGTTGAAACCCTCTGCCCAGGGTGCAGCAGTGACCAAGAAAGCAACTAAAATGCTAGGAATCAGAAGGAAAGGGATGCAGAATAAAACCAAGGATATTATAATGCCCGTTCCATGGTGAGACCGTACCTTGAATATTGTGTGCAATTCTGGTCACTGTATCTTAAAAAGGATATAGCACAATTAGAAAAGGTACAGAGAAGAGCCATCAAAATAATAAAGGGGATGGAAGGGTACTCCTATGAAGAAGGACTTAAATGATTAGAGATCTTCAACTTGGAGAAAAGACAGTTGAGGGGAGATAAACTGCAGATCCCTTCGTGCTAAAACTCCTTTGGCTCATGCTCTATTGCTTCTACACTCCCTCGATGTTCTTTTTCTTACTGAGACTTGGCTTCGCGAGGGTGAGGATGGTGTCCTTCACCGCTGTCTTCCCCCTGACTACTCTGCACTGCACGTTCCCCGCCTCCACCGGACTGGTGGCGGTGTGGCAATTATTCATCGATCCTCTCTCCCTCTCTCACTTGTTTCCCCTCCGCCTCGGTACCCTGAATCCCTCCTCCTGCGCTCAGGGACCTCCATTACTGTCTTTTTTCTTCTTTAAATGCGTCCACCTTCAATGCGTCCTGATCTTTGGGAATCTCTTCTCCTTACCCTTTCAGAGACGTCTCTTCTCACTTCTCATCTGGTCATTCTTGGCGACTTCAATGCCCATTTGCCCCCTCCAATCCACCCCCGCGATAAAGTCCTTCGGTCGCTCTTCTCCGATCTTAATCTGACTCAGCATGTGGACTGCCCCACTCACTCTTCCGGCCATACCCTTGATCTCATTCTCACTTTCTCCTCTTCCCCTTATGTTCCTTCTGCCCTTTCGTCCCTCTCTCTCCCTTGGTCCGATCATCATTGTCTGTTGTTCTCTTTCCCTCTCCCTCCCGTACGGGTCTCTACCTCATCTGCTGCGGCCGTTACACCAGCACTTCTTAAGCGACGTCTTACGCCTCTCACCTTGCAGTTCTTCCCTGCAGCTACCTCCCTCTTTCCCCCCAAATTTTCCTCTCTCTCTGTAAACCAACAGGTCGATTCCTGGTCCTCTACTCTTACTAGCACTCTTGACACTCTTGCCCCGCTTCGTCCCACCCCCCACCGTTCTGCATCTCATCATCCCTGGTTTCACTCGGGCCTTCGTCTTCAACGTACCTATCTTCGCCGGGCTGAGCACTGCTGGCGCAAGCACCCTTCTGGCTCCTCCCTATCCTCCTTTCGTTATGAGCATCGCCACTATCGGGCCATGATTACCGAGGCTAAACGGTACTATTTCTCCGATCTCATCGCTTCCTCCTCTAACTCCTCCCATTGCCTGTACCAGGTATTTCATTCATTATCCTCTTCCTCATCTCGTCCCCCTCCAACGGCGCTCCCTTCCTCCGCTCCCAGTCCGACTCCTCTCGCTTCCTTTTTTGTCAACAAAATCCAGTCTCTTCACTCTTCCTTCCCCTCCTGCCCCCCTCCTCTCTCCCCCCTCCTTCTCCTTCTGCCTCTCCAAACGCCCCCTCTCCCCCTTCTTCTGGTGCCTTCCCCCATACATGGCACTCCTTTCACCCAGTTTCTTCTGCTGAACTCCTTAAGGTTCTTTCTTCATCTCGCAAGACAACCTGCCCACTTGACCCTCTCCCCTCCACTTGGCTTCTTGATCCCGCCCTCCAACTTCTCCCATATATCTTGGCTATAGTCAATTCCAGCCTCACATCCGGCACCTTCCCCACCCAGTGGAAACATGCCATGGTTCGCCCTCTCTTGAAGAAACCCTCCCACGATCCCAGTCTCCCCGCAAATTGGCGCCCAGTCTCAAACCTTCCCTTTCTCTCTAAAGTTCTCGAATCACTAGTCTTCTCTCAGCTCTCAGCTCATCTTGATTCCACTCTTTCCCTTCACCCCCCGTCAATCTGGCTTTAGGACTGGGCACAGCACTGAAACTATACTTCTTGCCCTTCTGAGTGAACTCCACCGTTCTCACGATCGGGGTGATTTATCTATTGCTGTCTCTCTGGATCTCTCCGCCGTTTTTGATGTCATAGATCACCGTACCCTTCTTACTCGCCTGTCTGACTCTGGTATCCGTGGCACTGTGCTTCACTGGTTCATAAGAACATAAGATATGCCATACTGGGTCAGACCAAGGTCAATCAAGCCCAGTATTTTGTTTCCAACAGTGGCCAATCTAGGTCATATGTACCTAGCAGTTTCCCCAAGAAACACAAGTTCCACAATGCTTGTACTAGGTCAAGCATTAATATCTTCGGTCACTTCTTAATAATGGTTTATGGACCTTTCCTCCAGAAACTTGCCAAACCTTTTTTAAACCCAGCTACACTAACAGCCTTTACTACATCCTCCGGTAACAAATTCCAGAGTTTGATTACACGTTGAGTGAAAAAATATTTTCTTTTATTAGTCTTAAATAGTTTACCCTGTAGCTTCATTGCATGTCCCCTAGTCTTTCTATATTCTGATAACGTAAACAATTGATCTACGTTTTCCGGTTCCACTCCGTTTATTAATTTATAGACTTCTATCATATCTCCCCTCAGCCGTCTCTTTTCCAGGTTAAAGATCCCTAACCTTTTTAGCCTTTCTTCATAGCAGTATCCTTCCATCCCCTTTACCATTTTGGTGGCTCTTCTCTGAACCTTTTCTAAAATCGTTATATCCTTTTTAAGATACGGCGACCAGAATTGCACACAATATTCAAGGTGCGGTCTCACCATGGAACGATACAGAGGCATTATAATATCTTTTGTTTTATTTTCCATTCCTTTCCTTATCATACCTAGCATTCTATTTGCTCTCTTGGCCACCGCTGCACACTGGGCCGAGGGTTTTAACATGGTATCCACAATGACGCCTAAATCTTTTTCCTGGGTGGTGGTTCCTAATGTGGAACCTTGCATCGTGTAACCATAGTTTGGGTTGTTCTTCCCTAGGTGCATAACCTTGCACTTGTCCACATTAAATTTCATCTGCCATTTTGATGCCCAGTCTTCCAATTTATCAAGATCCTCTTGCAGTTTTTCACAATCCTCTTGGGTTTTAACAACTTTAAATAGTTTTGTGTCATCTGCAAATTTGATAACCTCACTCATTATTCCACTTTCCAGGTCATTTATGAATATGTCAAAAAGCAGCGGACCCAGCACAGATCCCTGGGGTACACCACTATTCACCTTTCTCCATTGGAAAAATTGGCCATTTAGCACTACCCTCTGCTTTCTATCTTTTAACCAGTTCCTGATCCACAATAGTACACTGCCTCCTATCCCATGACTCTTTAGTTTTGCCAAAAGTCTCTGATGAGGGACCTTATCAAAGGCTTTCTGAAAGTCCAGATACACAATATCAACCGACTCACCTTTGTCCACCTGTTTATTCACTCCTTCAAAAAAACATAACAGATTAGTAAGACAAGATCTTCCTTGTCTAAAGCCATGTTGGCTGTCTCCCATTAGGTCGTGACTATCTACATGCTGAGTAATTTTATTCTTTATGATGGTTTCTACCATTTTTCCCGGTACTGACGTCAGGCTCACTGGTCTGTAGTTTCCCGGATCACCCCTGGAACCCTTTTTAAAAATTGTTGTTACATTGGCGATCCTCCAATCTTCAGGTATTAGAGATGATTTTAATGATAGTTCACAGATTACTGATAGCAGGTCTGCAATCTCATATTACAGTTCTTTCAACACCCTTGGATGTATACCATCCGGCCCAGGTGATTTGCTACTCTTCAGTTTATCTAATAGTTGTAAGACATCTTCCCGATGTATCGATATTTCCTTCAATTCTTCCGCACCTTTAAATACCACTTCAGTCATGGGTAACATCCCAACATCTTCCTCAGTAAAGACCGAAGCAAAGAATTCATTCAGTCTCTCCGCTATCGCCTTGTCACCTCTTAGTGCTCCTTTAACCCCTTTATCATCTAATGGACCAACTGACTCTCTCACAGGTTTTTTGCTACAAATGTATTTGAAAAGGTCTTTATTTCGCGTTTTTGCTTCCGCAGCAAGCTTCTTCTCAAATTCTCTCTTTGCCTGCCTTATCAATGCCTTGCATTTGACTTGCCAGTGCTTGTGCTGTTTCCAGGTTTCGTCGTTTGGCTCTTTTTTCCATTTCCTGAAAGATGCTTTTTTGGCAACAGCCTCTCTGACCTCACCTTTAAACCATGCTGGCAGTTTCTTGGACTTCCTTCCACTTTTCTTAAAGCGTGGAAGGTCTTTCCTCTCTCTTCGCACTTTCGCTGTCCATTCCGGCACCACTGCCTCAGACCCTTTCCCTTTGCACTGTGGTGTCCCGCAAGGCTCCATTCTCGCCCCTCTGCTTTTTAATGTTTTTCTTGCCCCACTTGCCCTCCTCATCCAGCAGTCTGGCCTTTCCTCCTACTTTTATGCCGATGATATCCTTCTTATCCATCATACCAATTCTGTATCCCCGGACCTCTCTGCTCTTAACCACTGCCTCAATCTTATTGCATCCTGGTTCTCTGACAATCTTCTTTGTGTCAATCCCTCTTTGTGTCAATCCCTCAGCTATATGGTTCTCCTTCTCTACCTCCCCTCCCACCTTAGCCCCTACCATGTCCTCCCTTCCCATCCCGCTTGTCCCCTCTCTCTGCTACCTTGGTGTTACCCTTGATTCCTCTTTGTCCTTTCACCCCCACATTGCCTCCCTTGTTCGAAACTGCTTCTTTCATCTTCGTCGCATCCGTTCCCTCCGGCCTTACCTCTCTGCCGATTCTCTTACTACTCTGGTCCTCTCCCTTATCATCTCCCGCTTAGACTACTGTAATTCCATTTTTGCTGGCCTTCCATCTTATCAAATTCGTCGCCTTCAGCTCATTCAGAATACTGCTGCCCGTTTGATCACTTTCTCTTCCCCTCATGATCACGTCACTCCTTGCCTTCTTTCCCTTCACTGGCTTCCTGCTAAATTTCGGTTCATTTATAAATACCTTATTACCACCCACAAAGTTCTTCACAGAGGTACTCCCCAATATTTATCCGATCTTATCTTCCATCAACCCGTCCCTCGCCTTCTCCGTTCTTCTCACAGTAACCGCCTTTTTCTTCCCTCCCCGTCTCAAGCCCATCTTGAACTTACCCGTCATTCCGCTTTCTTTTTCTTAAGTCCTGCTCTATGGAACTCTTCCCCACTCACTCCGCACCGAACCTTCATTTCCACATTTCAAAGCCCTTCTCAAGACCCATCTGTTTTCCCAGGCTTTTGATCTCCCAGCACCCCCCTGACAGTTACGCAGGCCCTTACACCATATGCCACTCCAACCCTTCCCTCTCTTCCTTCGTCCTTCCTGTTGCCCCTAATTCTTTAGCCATACTGTTCTGTCTCTTTCTTTCTTTCTATCTATTTCTACAGCACTTTCCTGTCATTTGAATGGCGTTCCTTTTCCCTCTTTAATTTTCTGGCAGCCTGCTTTTATTGTACACCGCTCTGATACTCCGGTTTGGGCGGTTTATCAAGTCTCATAAATAAATAAAAAAATAAATAAAGATATGATAGAGGTCTATAAATTAATGAATGAGTGGAACTGGTAAATATAGATTGGTTGTTTACGCCATCAAAAAGTAGGAAGACTAGGGGACACGCAATGAAGCTACAATGTAGCCCATTTAAGACTAATAGGAGGAAATATTTTTTCACTCAACGCATAGCCAAACTCTAGACTTTGTTATTGGAGGATGTACTAAAAGATGTTAGGGCTTGAACAAGTTCCTGAAGGAAAAGTCCATAAGCCATTATTAAAGGGGACCAGGGAAATCCACTGCTTACCCCGGGATAAGCAATGTGGAACCTGTGTGCCTTTATAGGAACCCGACAGTTACTTGTGACCTGGATTGGCCACTGCTGGAAACAGGAGATGGAGTTTGATGGACCTCAGTTCTTATGTTATGTTCTCTTTGCTTAACACTGCTTTAGTAGCAGCCCAAAATAGAGGGGCAGTAATTATGATCTTCATACTTTTCCTATCTGGCCCAAACAAAGGCTTGGAAAGCAGCATCGCCTGCCAAGGATACACAACCACATGCTCTGGGTAGCCTCTCCCCGGGAAACATCCACTCACCCCAGAGCATGGCTATGAAGTCAAAGATTGCAGCCGACTACGCTAAGGGAACGCGATCTCACTTTCTTGACAAACAGCAGCAAATAAATTACTTCTATGAAATTCCCTCCTCCATCCCTATAAGAGCATCTCTGCTGACAGAATTTCCATTTGACACACTAAGACTAGAAGGCTGCTTGCCCTGGGCTGCTCTCGGACTTCCAGCCCACATCACAGCTTAGAAGAAAAATGACAAAGCTTGAGAGTCTTTGGTGGATGTGATATCTTACAGTTGTGGTCAACATTATTGGCAATGTTCCCTCTAATTTTCTGTAGGCTGTGTGCGCATAAAATATCAGCTGTGCAACTTTTGAAGGAAGGTGAAATTTTAGTGCGCCACATAACGACACTCGGAGTTATATACTTTAAAATTTGACTACCCGTCAGAATACAGTATGTACACCACATTGATTGCACTAGAAAATATTGTAGAACTTGTGAAAACCGTAAATACACAACAACTTTTAAATTTTAAGACGTCTGTGTTGTTTCTATCAGAATCAGAACCGTAATTTTTGTGCGCTCTGTTGTAAAATATGTGCGCTCACTCGGCGAGGTGTGTGCGCGCGCACACGCGCACAGCTTAGAGGGAACAGTGATTGGCACCCTTGCATTTTAGGTATGTTGTATACAATATCTTGAGAAATTATTGGAAATATTCCAACTGTATGTCATCATAATACTTTAGTAGTTTGTTCAAAGGTATACAACAAAAAAAAATGTCTATACAACTTAATAGTAATTTCTGAGAAAAGAAACAAAATATGACCTGGACAGGATTAATGGCACTCTTCACTAATATTTGGTTGCACAACCCTTGGCAATGATGACAGCCTCCTAACGTTTCTTGTAGCCATCTATAAATTTTGTACATCTGTCTGCTGGTAATTTCTCCCACTCTTCAACTGTGATTTATTCCAGTTCATGAATGTTTCCATTCAGCTCTTTCCAAAGGTCCTCGATTGGACCGAGAGCAGAACTCATTGCTGGCCAGTTTAAAACATTTTTCCCTTTTAACCATTCTTTGGACTTTTGGATGTATGTTTTGGGTCATTGTCCTTCTGAGGACCCATGACCTTCAACTCAAAATTAACTTTCTGACACCAGATAGCACATTTCACTCCAAAATACCTTGGTAGTCCTCTGACTTCATGATTCCTTTACTAAGTTTCAGGCCTCAAGTTCCTGAGGCAGCAAAACAAACCCACAACGTTAAGGAACTTATACCATATTTAACTGTAGGAAGGGTGTTTTTTCGCTTATAAATTTCATTTCTTCGCCTGTAAATGTATTGCTTGTCTGCATTGCCAAAGAACTCAAGTTTGGTTTCATCTGTCCACAGAATATTTTCCCAGAAGGATTGTGGTTTCTCAAAGTGGGTTTGGGCAAAGATCAGGCATGCCTTTTTATGTCTGTTTTTGAGAAGTGGGATCCTCCTGGGCCTTCGCCCATGAAGTCTTTCTTTGTTTAGTGCGTGGCATATGGTGTGGGCTGAAATCACCACTCCAGTTTGCTCCAGATCAGCCTTAAGCTCTTTGGATGTTGTATTGGTGTTTTTCCAACAGTATGCACAAACTTTCAAAGACAACTTGGATTAATTTTCTTCTTCCCATCACGTTCTGGGAGGTTCTTGACAGTTTCATGAGTAGAAAACTTCTTAATAAAATTGCGAACTGTAGACAGGAATCCCAAGGTCTTTGGAGATGGCCTTGTACCTCTTTGAAGTTTGATGTTTGGGATAATGGCTTTTCTGACAGTCTCAGGCAGCTCTCTTGTCTTCACCATTGTGAAAATGGAACAGGGAGTGAATGTGGCCATTTTCAACATTAGAGCCATCATTCATTGGTTGATTCAAGTCATGTGAGTACTGACAATTGATCACAGGTGCATCTAATTTGACTACAATGGGAATATGGTTCTTCTGTTCAAACTGGATTTGAATTGTTTATAATCATGTCCTGGCAATGTCCCAGATTTTATACTATATCCGAATTTAATTGGTCTTTTTTGTGTGATTCTTTAATGTGTCAAATATGTGTGAATATATAGTCCAAAGGCATTTCACTGGCCACCTTTTTTTTTTAAGAAGATATTGGACATTAAGGGGTTGAACTGCAAGGGTGCCAATAATGCTGACCACAAATGTAATATAAAGCTACAGAATCCGAGGGCAGATAAAGACCACAGAGCCCATCTAGAGTTCCTAATTTCATTCGTAATAGAAACATGATGACAGAAAAAGACCACATGGCCTATCTAGTCTGTCCTTCCATAACAACAACTACAACAGTCCACTTTTTACCTTTAGAGATCCTCTGTGTTGGTCCCATGCTTTTTTGAATTCAGTTACTGTCCTCATCTCTACCACCTCCACTGGGAGACTATTCCATGGATCCACTACTCTTTCAGTAAAGAAATATTTCCGCATGTCACTCCTGAATCTATCTCCCTTCACCCTCATCCCATGTCCCCTTATAGCAGAACTTGCTTTCAATTGAAAGAGGCTCTCTCCCTGAACATTTATGCCACGGAGGTATTTAAACATCTCAATCATATCACCTCTATCCCGCCTTTCCTCTAAGGTGTACATATTAAGATCCTTAAGTCTGTCCTCATATGCTTTATAATGAACATCATTTTAATCATTTTAGTAGCCACCCTCTGCACCGACTCCATCCTGTTCACATCCTTTTGAAGGTGCGGTCTCCAGAATTGCACACCATACTCCAAATGAGGTCGCACCAAAGACTTATACAGAGGCATTATCACCTCCTTTTTTCTGCTAGCCATTCCTCTCCGTATGTACCCAAGCATCCTTCTAGCTTTTGCCGTCGCCTTTTCTACCTGTTTAGCTACTTTAAGATCATCAGACACAACCACGCCTAGGTCCCGCTCTTCTTTAGTGGACAAAAGTACTTCACCTCCTATACTGTATTGCTCCCTTGGATTGCTGCAGCCCAAATGCATGACCTTACATTTTTTAACATTAAATCCCAGCTGCCAAATTCTAGACCATTCTTCAAGCTTAGCTAGATCCCTCCTCATGTTATCTACACCTTCCTGGGTGTCTACTCTATTGCAGATTTTGGTATCATCTGCAAAGAGGCAAACCTTACCCGACAGCCCTTCCGCTATATCACTAACAAAGATGTTAAAAAGAATTGGACCAAGGACAGATCCCTGGGGCACACCACTGGAAACATCCTTCTCCTCAGAGTGAGCTCCATTTACTTGTATTCTTTGTCGCCTCCCACCCAACCAATTTCTAACCCAAGCAGTAACTTTAGGGTCCATCCCTAGGGTGCTCAGTTTGTTTATAAGTCACCTGTGAGGAACAGTGTCAAAGGCTTTACTGAAATCTAAATACACCACGTCTAGAGCTCTCCCTCGGTCCAACTCCCTGGTCACCCAGTCAAAGAAATCAATCAGATTTGTCTGACAAGACCTGCCTCTGGTGAATCCATGCTGCCTCGGATCCTGTAATCCGCTAGACTCCAGAAACCTCACTATTTTCTCTTTCAGCAGCGTTTCCAATAATTTACTCACCACCGAAGTTAAACTAACCGGCCTGTAGTTTTCAACCACATCCTTACTTCCGCTTTTGTGTAAAGGCACCACATGAGCCTCTCTCCAGTCCTTTGGCACCACTCCCGACTCCAACGAGGCATGAAATGTTGTGAACCCCAGTTGACCTCTGGGTTTTCTCACTTCTTCAGAACTAGGGGCTATCAAAGAATACTGTTGCAGAGGAACGCGCAAGTACACAAAAAGGGTCAAGCTCAGTGCGGTTCATTTCTGTCATTGAAGTATCCAGATGATGATGATCTTATTGTATGGATACATGCATCAGCTATAAAAAGGGCTTTGTGATGTGTTTTTTTTACTATGAAGTGAATGAAAATCAGATTCCAATAAGTTATCTAAGCACATTTGAGCAGAAATTAAAGAGTGGAAAGCTATAGAGTGGCTTTTGCTACTGAATGGTCATCAACGTTATAGTCTAGGATACGTCCATCAATCCCACTGACTTCACAGACACTGTGCTTGACCCAGGCTCTCTCTAATAAAGATGCTGATTTTACCTTCACCATCAATACTGTGATGCCATTATGTGCATCTATCACCCTTGTCATGAACATATATTTTATATCTCGGTTTACCATTTTGTCCCATGGAAAACACTTACCTCATGTGTTATATAGACCTGGGGAGAACAATTTTCAGTAATTTTATCTGGGTAAGTAAAGCAGTTACACAGGTAGAATGAGGTGCTGAAACCCCTCCCGCCCCAAAAAAACTGGTAAAAATATCTGCTCTGTCTCAGCAAACCAATAAAGACCAAGGCTAGGCAAAAACAGCAGAAAAGGAATAAAGCATAGTTACTCACCTGTAATAGGTGATCTCCGGGAACCGCAGGAATTTAGTCCTCACATATGGGTATCGTCGGTACCGATGGAGCCTGCGCGGGAACGCTCCCCAGTGTCCAATTAGAAAGCTTTTGGGAGCATCCCACAGCGCCTGCGTGCTGCCTTCCCGCCTTTCCCAACTGCCTCTCTCCAGTTGAGTTTTAAAGCTGAGACAAAGAGAGAGAGAGGGAAAGGGAAAGAGATAGAGAAATACAACTCCTAGGGGAGGTGGGTGTGTTGTGAGGACTAAATTCCTGCTGATCCTGGAGATCACCTGTTACAGGTGAGTAACTATGCTATCTCCAGGAGCAAGCAGGAATGTAGTCATCACATATGGGGGACTCCCTAGCTTTAGGTGCCAGGGAGAGACCCCAGAGGTTGTGTCTCCCTGAACAGGGCTCCACTTCCCCCCATGGATCTCTGGCATCCTACAAGGGATGGCGGGTAGGAGTTGATTAGGTATGGAACAGGTGTTGAAGAACAGCCTGACCAAACAAGGCATCCTGGCGGGAGACCTTGTCCAAGCAGTAATGGGCTGTGAAGGTATGAACCGAGGCCCAAGTGGCTGCTCGACAGATGTCGTCGATAGACACAGAATGCAGATGAGCCATTGAGGCTGCCATGGCTCTCACATTGTAAGCTGTGACATGGCTCTCCAGAGAAAGGTTCTTACTCTGATAGGCAAAGGAAATACACTGAGCAATCCAGTTAGACAGTGTTCTCTTGGAGATTGGAGGTCCCAAATGAGAAGGATCAAAAGCAACAAAGAGTTGAGAGGACTTTCTATGTTGCTGTGTTCTTTGTAAGTAAAAGGCTAAAGCTCTTTTACAGTACAAGGTATGAAGATTCCTCTCTGCATTTGATGCATGAGGCCTTGGAAAAAACACAGGTAGGTAGACCGCTTGGTTCAGATGAAAAGGCGAGACCACCTTTGGCATAAAGTGTGGATGAGTCCTAAGGACTACCTTGTCATGATGGAACCTTGTATAAGGTGGATCAGCTACTAGCACTTGCAACTCACTAATGCGGCGTGCTGATGTGATTGCAATGAGAAAGATAACCTTCCAAGAAAGGAATTTCAAGGAGGTAGTAGCTAAAGGTTCGAAAGGTGGCTTCATAAGCTGCCCAAGAACCAGGTTTAAGTTCCATGCCACTGGTGGTGGCCTAATGGGAGGCTTAGTTAGAAGAAGGCCTCTCATAAATCTTGCTATAAGAGGATGAGAGGAAATAGACTGTCCATTTAGAGGCTTAAAGGAAGCTGCAATAGCACTCAAATGGACTCTTACTGAATTAGTCTTAAGAGCTGCATTGGATAAATGAAGGAGATATTCCAGCAATGATTCCAGAGGTATCGCAAGGGGGTTAAGACCCTTTTGCGAACACCATATGGTAAACCTTTTCCACTTGAAAGCATAAGAGCGTCTTGTGGAAGGTTTCCTGGAAGCAAAAAGAATATCTTTTACTTGCTGAGTGAGATTAAGATCATGGAGATCTAGGCCTTCAGCAACCAAGCCCTGAGACGCAGAAACTGGGGATTGGGATGCCATAACATTCCGTCCTCCTCAGATAGGAGATCTGGAGCAGACCCCAACTCCAGGGAGGGAGCTTGAGAGAGATGTAGAAGCAGAGGGTATCACACTTCCCGTGGCCAATGTGGAGCTATGAGAATCATATGGCCTTTGTCTCTCTGAAGCTTGAACAGGGTTTTGGGAATTAGGGGGAATGGGTGGAAAGGCATACAGGAAGTACTGACCCCAGTAAAGGAGGAAAGCATCCCTGGCCTGAGCCCCCTAAGCCGGAATTCTGGAACAGAACTGGGGACGTTTGGCATTCCACAGACTTGCAAAGAGGTCTATGTCCGGGGTTCCCCAAATTTGAAATATCCTGGTCACCCGGTCTGCATGCAGAGACCACTTGTGTGGAAGCATTACTCGACTGAGTCTATCTGCCCAAGAGTTTTGAATGCCTGGAAGATACACTGCCAGAAGATGAATCTGATGCTCTCTGGCGAGGGCCCACAGTCGCAAAGCTTCGTTGCAAAGCGACAGAGAGCCTGTTCCCCCCTGCTTGTTCACATAGAACATGGCTACCTGATTGTCCGTATGAATGAGGACTGTCTTGTAGCTGAGCAGGGTGTGGAACACTCGCAGAGCAAGGAAGATTGCTCTGAACTCCAAGAGAATGATATGTAGATGACTGTCCTGTGGAGACCAGGTGCCCTGGGTGGAGAGGTCTTGCAGATGAGCTCCCCAACCCATTGGAGAAGCAACTGTTGTGAGAGTTGCTTGGGGTAACGGTTGTTGAAAAGGGGACCCCAGCAACAGGTTTTGAGTGGACTTTCACCACTGGAGGGACAAAATAAGGCGACTTGTGTTTGCTATTTTGTCTGACAGGCATCCTGATGCCTGGGTCCACTGAGTGGATAAAGTCCACTGGGCTGCCCTCATATGGAGGCGAGCATAGGGAACCACATGTACAGTAGATGCCATGTGGCCTAGTAGTTGTAACATTTCTCGAGCAGTGAGATGAGGCTTTAGCACTGCTTGAGAAGCTAACTGCACCATGAGAAGGCAGCGGGCCTGAGGGAGAAAGGCCCTTGCCTTTCTGGTGTCCAGCAAAGCTCCTATGAACTCTAAAGACTGAGTGGGAGTTAGACTGGATTTTGGGATGTTTATTACAAGACCCAAATACTGAAGGATACACATCATGCAGGATAGAGAAGTCCTGGCCTCTGACTCTGTTGGGGCTTGAATAAGCCAGTCGTCTACGTAGGGGAAGACGAATATCCCTAGAGTGCGGAGAAATGCTGCTACCACAGCCATGCATTTCGTGAACACCCTTGGTGCTGAGGCCAGGCCAAAAGGAAGCACCCTGTATTGGTAGTGCTTTCCTTGAAAAAGGAACCGAAGGAACCTTCTGTGGGTTGGATGGATGAGGACATGGGTGTACGCATCCTTGAGATCTAGAGAACAAAGCCAATCCTGACTCTGAAGGTATGGCAGCAGAGACCCGAGAGAAATCATTTTAAATTTCTCTTTGACAAGGAATTTGTTCAATTCTCTGAGGTCTAAGATAGGTCTGTATCCCCCTGTTTTCTTTGGAATAAGGAAATAAGGGGAGTAGAACCCTGTACCCTGCTGATGAATGGGTACTTCTTCTATTGCCCCTTGGGCAAGAAGAATAGCAACCTCCTGCCCTAACAGGTTGATGAGAGAGGTCGGAGAATTGAACTGCCTTACTATTGTGTGACGGGGCATGCTTGAAAAATGAAGCTTGTACCCCTCCTTTATGATGGAAAGTGTCCAAAGCTCTGCTGTTATCTGCCCCCATCTGGGGGCAAAGTGGCATAACCTTCCTGGAATGGTGGAAGGCTCTGGTCCCCCGAGAGCCAGGAAGGCTAAGTTCTCTAGCTGAAAGTCAAAGGCCTTGTGGAGGCTGAGACTGCTGTGACGGTTGAGGCTTAGCAGTCTTTACTTTCTTCTGTTTGGGTGGTTGCTGACCCTTCTTGACAAACTGACCTGCCGTACGTGCCTGCTGAACATAGGCAGGATAATATCTTTTCTTCTTAGAAAAGAATGGTTTCTTGAAAAATTTCTTTCTAGCAGGATCAGCTGTGGACTTGGATAATCTTTCCAAGGTGGAATTTTCAGCATCCATCTCATTGGCTTTTTCCTGCCAATCTCTACCAAACAGGTTCTCACCAGTACAAGGGATGTTTCCCAATTTGTCTTGTACCCAGAGCTCTAGATCAGATGCCTGGAGCCAAGCAATTCTACGTGCACCTATGGCAATAGCAGAAGTCCTGCTTATGCACTCAAAGCAGTCAAAGGCTGCACGGTTGGCAAATTTAGAAACATCTTGGGCATGTTTGACCAAAGTGAGAAAATCCTGTCTTCTGTCTTCAGGAAGAATAGGACTTAAAGCTTCTAAATCATCTGTGACCTCCTTCAGGAACATTCCCATGTAGAGACTATAGGAACTGATCCTGGCAGAAAGCATGAAAGCTTGGAAGACACAACGTCCAAAAGCATCCAGGGTTCTGCACTCACATCCTGGAGGATTAGAGGCATGCCTTTTTGCACTCTTGATCCTTCTCATAGCTGATTCCACTACAATAGAGTGGTGAGGAAGCTGAGTCTTTTTGAAACCAGGACAAGGAGGGACTCGATACATAGTATCCAGTCTGTGAGAATGAGGGGAGATGGTAATGTTGTAGCTGATCGTATTCAATGAATAATACTAGGAGTCAGTTGCAGGATACAAACCAATTTTAATGTGCAGCACAGACTCAGCGGAAACAAGTCCAAGAAAAAGCTGAGCCCCGAGGTGCGGTCGCAGCTTGCTTATATACATTTTCACATATACATTTTCATTATCTGATCGAGGTAAATTCTCTATTGGTATCCAATCAGTGACCATGCCTAGCCCTCTTTCTCCACTCCAGCCCCCCCTTCCCACCTTTCCCTCGTTAAGACATTCCTGCATCTGCATAGTAAGTTCTCTATCTAAAACTTCAAAGATGTACAGGGACGTTCAAAGCTTAGAGTGTGTTATCTGCAAACGCAGGGTCACCTGGAGGGCAACACAGAGCAGATGGATCTACCAAATATGGTCTTTCCTGCTCTGTGAGGTGGGGGCCTGTCCTTCAGGCCCAGAGATGAGGCCCACCATAAGTACATTTTTAATTAATACATTTTAATTGCAAGGACATTCCTGGCCCAAGGAAGGCCAGGTCGATTTGAGTTCAAGGAACGCTTGAGCAAGCAGCATAAGGGAGGGGGGAGAAGAAAGAGAAGAAATGTTCAAAAGCCGTTTTTTAAAAGCAGATTTTTCTTTCCAGCACTAGTCTCAAGTGGGGGTTGGTAATTCAATACTGTTATAGATACATTTCTATGCATGAGGCCTATCAGAGGCCTGGTTAATTGCTGGGGCCTACCACAGTAAGAGGTATCTCCCACATCCTTAACATGAGATCATATAAAATATCATGAATGGGCAAGGTAGCTGCCTCCTTAGGAATTTTGGGATATTGTAGAATTTCCAACTCCTTGGCCCTTGGCTCTGTTTCAGGGGCCACAATAATGGACAGACCCTGAGCCACCTCCCTGATAAAATCCTGGAAGGAAATATCCTCCGGAGGAGACATCCTGCGCTTAGGGGAGGAGGGCTCCTCTGGGAGAAGTATTCCCGCATCGACAGAACTATCAGAATCCTCAGATTCTTCTGAGGACTCGAAGTACCATCTGTCCGGATGCTCTTGAAGAGCCCGATACCCGTACCGACCGAAGTCGGTACTGGGAGTAATTGGTACTGGGGTATCGGTACCGGAGGGCATCGGATGACTGGGTACCGGCAAAGCAGACACCGATGCCGATGCTATCAGTACCGGTACCGATACCGATGCCGGGGCCAGCTGAATTGTCTGTTGCGGTTCCGAGGGCGTCGATGCCGCAAGGAGAGCCGCCAGACTACGCTCAATAGCCAGGAATCTCTCATCTATCGATGCTGCCGATGCCTGGATGTCGGTACCTGAGAAGACCGCCGGTACCCCAGAGCATGGCACCAGTAGTTCTGCCGAGGTCAAGGCCTCGAGAATATCCTGGAACCCCGATAATGCTTTGGAAGCCGAAGCCTCCCGCCAGGGCAATTTGGCCGGTGCAGAATCCTCAAGGGCAACGCCAGAGGCATCTCGATGCTTAGAAGGAGATCTACCCTTTGAGGAATGGCTAGACTTATGTTTAGTTACCTGAGATCCAGGGGAGGAAGAGGAAGCCCTGGAAGACGTCGATGCCACTGAAGCTGCATCAGAGGGAAACAGGGTACTGAGCTTAGCAGCTCGGTTCTGCCGACCTCTTTTAGACATCATGGCGCAGGACATACAATCCGTGATGGAGTGGTCAGGACCTAAACATTTTAGACACCATTCATGGGTGTCGGTGACGGAAATGGTACTGCCACACTTGGTGCACCTTTTGAAACCTGAGGCAGGTTTCTCCATTGTAAGAAAAAGTTTTTGGGCCTAAGGCTCAAAAAGGCGCGTGCACCTGAAGAAAATAGGAAAAAAGTAGAATATATATATATATATATATATATATATATATATATTTTTTTTTTTTTTAAGACAGAAAATAAGAAGAAAAAACTGGCGGTACCGGTAAAGCGTCGAGGAAGGCAGACGCGACCACAAAAAAGAAAGAAATAAAGAAGAATTCTTCTGCGGTGACAGGAACGACGACCTGCTGGCTCCGCGGAAAAAGAAGAACTGGAGAGAGGCAGTTGGGAAAGGCGGGAAGGCAGCACGCAGGCGCTGTGGGATGCTCCCAAAAGCTTTCTAATTGGACGCTGGGGAGCATTCCCGCGCAGGCTCCGTCGGTACCGACGATACCCATATGTGATGACTACATTCCTGCTTGTTCCTGGAGATACCCACTTACCAAAAGAAATTGTTTTAACAATGGATAGATTGATTAAATAAATAAAATAAATAAACATTTCATTAAGCACAGGTTCAAAAATAAAGACATGTAAAGTCCCAAATAAAATCTCATCATAGCTGTGTTTCGGTGAAAGCCTACATCAGGGGTACACACTGGGCCTGACATTCAAAGCATTTATACGGTTTACAGACCAGTAGACCGTGATAACGTGGCTTAGAGGGATATTCAGTGCCACTAACACAGTGCCACTGAATTTCTCCGATTAATGCCACTACACGCCCCGAGGCTAACCGCCTACCCCTGAAGGTGCCTTTCAAAAAACCCAGATAAGGCATTTACATGGGTAACTAGGGCAGTTACCCATGTAAATGCCTTTAAAAACTGGACCCATAATATGACGAGAGAGGTCATTAGAGAAACACATTATGCTTGACAAGGTTGAAGGTCAATGCAAAGAGGAAGGCCGGCAATGAGATAGATCAGTACAATAACAGCAGCTATGGATGCTACTCTATCAGCAATGAGCCAGCTGACTGAAGACTGAACCCAGTTTAGGACAACTATCCACAGGGTTGTCATGACTCGGCACTTAACAACTCACGAGAGGTGTGCCAAGGTGCAGTGGTGGTTGTGATGAGACAGGACGCAGAGAGAGAGAAGCAGCTGCTCCACTGAGCACTTCAGGAGAAGAGCAGGGAATGATGGATCTACTGGTATTATCACAAACCTTGCACATAGAGGGTAGCAGTGCCCTCATCCATGTCAAACATGTTCGAGCCGGTGCAGACGTACACGCCAGCATCCTCCATTTGCACGCCGCGGATGGTCAGGATGCCATTGAAGTCCATGGCCCGCTCGGGAAGCTTGCCGTTGTTTAGGCGAGTCCATACAAGGGTGTAAGCTGGAGACTGGGGAAGGGTGTATAGGCAGAGAAAAGAACAACTTTTATTTTCTCATAGAAAACTTTAGAATTGCCCAGTCACATAATGACAAATGTGATGTGAGAATGTGCTAAGATTTGTGCAAATTTCAGTCCCAGAAGCAGGCCTCAGTCCGTAACTCTTCACCTTATCCACTAGAAGAGAAGGGCAAGGTGGCCCCTGGAATCATTTCCAACGTAAAGAAAAAAAAGTAAGTAAAACAGTACTTAAATTTGTTTTCTTCATCCCAGTTCTGTTGGTGGTACGGGACAGTTGGGAGTACGGCAGGAGGGTGGAACCAGATGCACTGTATTATGGAGCCATTTTAACTTTAGTTTATTCAGTCTCTTGGTAAACCACCTTTTGAGCAAAGCAGTTTACAATAATATTAAAAGGGGAGGAAGGTATTTTTGAATTTAGCTCACACCTTTTTCAGTAGTAGTTCAAGGTGAGTTACATTCCCCAGGGCTGGTGCTAGGGTTCATGGCGCCCCCGCCCTCATTATTATTCATTCACCTTAATGCGTTGCGTTAGGTGCACCTGTGGCCATTTTGCCACATTGAAGAGTGGTAACTGCAGTGGGGTGTACCTGATTTCCTGCAGTTAGTCTATAGCACTGCATTGGTAATGCAGCCCACACATGTTACTAGCATGGAGCTTAGGAAACATGCCACTAAATGTGCCAAACAACAAAAGAGGGGTTCAACATCACCAACGCAGCACCTCCCGCTTCCATAAAAACAAGAAGAGCCACTTGGCGGCCCCAACGGTTTATTTTCCTCCATCATAAACACGAGAGGAGATTTGTGATCTCAACACAACACCTTCCACTCCAACATAAACACCAAGAGGGGCTTGGCAACCCCAATATAACTTCTGCAACTGCACATCGGACCAGCACGTGGTTAATGGAAATATATAGTCTGCAAAAAAACAAAGGAAATGCAAGATGCCCACATACCAAGGAACGAAAAGAAAAAGCGAGAACCACAGCGCAATTTATAACACAAAATTATAATGTTATAATTCATTTTATTTTGTTGTTATAAATTGTGTTTTGATTCCTGCCTTTTCTTTTTGAACATATATTCTACATCCATAGAAACCTCTCCCTCTACACTGAGTGCAGAGCAGAACTAGGACATTCACTTATAGAATTCCATATATTAAAAAAAAAAATCTGATTCTGTTCATCTCAGTAACAACAACATAACATAAACATTATCTAGTACCAGGCATATTGTGAACTAATTAAAAAAAAAAAAACCTACCAAAGTCACTGATTGATCTAAAGAGCAAATCTACCCATACCATACCAGCAGCCACTTACAAAACTCATATAGAGTAACTAGGAGCCTAGTCAGAAAAAAAGCAGCAAATATTGCAGCGGGCCCTACAACATCCAAACACCTATTTGAAAAGCTGAACAAGTCAGATTACTACAGTACAGATTCCTACATACAAACTTCATGTTAACAGAACACCTGGTCTTGGTCGCATATTCAGAACACAGACCCTCACCAAGTACAGAATAAGTGACCACAACCTAAAGTAAAAATATGTAGACAAAAATTAAACTAAAACCTCAAGAAACCAGTCACCAAAGAAACAAAAAGTGATACATTTCCCCATAATGTGCAAAATATGAAGATAGTGCAATGTCCAATCACTATATTGAAAATACAATTTTTTCTCTCTCTGTTGTCTGACTATTTTATTCTCTGATCATGCTGGTCTCATTCTTAAGTTCCTGCTTTCCTCTGTCTTCTCTTAGCCCTCTTACTACAGTCTCTAGTCCATCTGCCATTTTTTGTCTTCTCTTTTGTTTTCTTCACTTCCTTCCATCTTGGATATTGATCTTTTCCTTTCAGCTTTCTTCCATTTATTTCTCTCTCCACTCAGATTTCACTACTTCTTACTATTCAGTCCTTGGTCCTTCTCTTCTTTACTCCATCTACCTATCACTTTTCTACCCTCCCATTCCCCGCCTCTTCTTCCCTGGTCCATTATTCCCCAGTCTCTCGCTCACTCTCTCTTTCCCCTTCATCCCTCCCTCTCACTCAGTATCTCTCACCCTCTCTTTCCTTCCATCCAATATCTCTGCACTGTCTCTCTCTCTATCCTTCCATGTCCCCCCTCTTCCTTTCCTATCCCCCTGTGTCCAGCATCTCCATACCATCCCCTCCCTATTACTTCCATGTCTAGCATCTCTCCATTTCTCTTGACCTATTTACCCCATGTTCATTTTCCCTCTCTCTTTGCCTCTTACCCTCAAGTCCTTCATTTCCCCCCCCTTATTACCCCATGTCCAGCATCTCTCCTCTGTCCCCTTCTGTTCCATCCCCCATGTCCAGAATCTTCCCAGTCTCCCTATAACCCTGTATCCATTATCAGCATTCCATCTCCAAAATCTCCCCACCATGCTTTTCCCTAAGCCCATTCTTCCTATGCCCCCTTCCCAAGTCCAGTATCTCCCTTCCTAGCCCCAGCATCTAGCATGTCCCCTTTGCCTCCATATTTATCAGTACCAAGCAAAATAAAATAAAACCCCTACCAGAAACACACTGTTTTTGTAGAATGTAGTAGCCAATAAACAACTTTAAATTAACATCACCGAAATTCATTAATAAATAATTAATCTTCATTCCAAACTTTAATATAGAAACACTTTCAAACATTACACATATACAACATCACAAATGAGAGTGTATATTGACTTGCAGCTGAAAACAGAGGTAGATGAAAGCTCTCAAATAACGGCATATCATGAAGTTGTGACGTTGTATATGTGTAATGTTTGAAAGTGTTTCTATATTAAAGTTTGGAATGAAGATTAATTATTTATAAATGAATTTTGTTGATGTTAATTTGAAGTTATTGACAAGAGCCCCAGGCCCCAGGAGAGCAGCAGTTCCTTGTAGAGAAAGCATAGTTACTCACCTGTAACAGGTGATCTTTGGGAACAGCAGGAATTTAGTCTTCACATATGGGTATCGTCAGTACCAATGGAGCCCACGTGGGAACGCTCCCCAGCGTCCAATAGGAATGCTTTTGGGAGCATCCCACAGCGCATGCGTGCTGCCTTCCCACCTCTATACCTCTCTCACTTCAGTTGAGTTTATAGCTGAGACCAAAGGAGAGAATTAGAGAAAGAGATAGAGACAATTCCTAGGGGAGGTGGGTGGGTTGTGAAGACTAAATTCCTGCTGTTCCCGGAGATCACCTGTTACAGGTGAGTAACTACGCTATCTCCAGGAACAAGCAGGAATGTAGTCTTCACATATGGGGACTCCCCAGCTGAAAGATGCCAAGGGGTGACCCCAGCAAGCTGCGAACCCAGATGAGATGGATCAATGCTTCCTCCCATGGACCTCTGGCATGCAAACCGTGGACGGTGGGTAGGAGTTGTATTAAGTATGGAAGAGATGCTGAAGAACAGCCTGACCAAACGAGGCATCCCGATGGGAGTCCTTGTCTAAGCAGTAGTGGGCTGTGAAGGTGTGTATTGAAGCCCAAGTGGCTGCTTTGCAGATGTCATCAATAGACAGAGAACAAGGTTAGCCGTTGAGGCTGCCATTGCTCTCACATTGTGAGCCGTGGCATGGCCTTCGAGAGAAATTCTCTTACTCTGATATGTATAGGATATGCAATCTGCAATCCAATTTGACAGAGTTATTTTAGAAACTGGAAGTCCCAAATGACTAGAGTCAAAAACCACAAAAAGCTGAGAAGATTTTCTATGTGGCTTAGTTCTTTGGAGATAAAAGGCTAAGACTAAGGCTCTTTTACAATCCAAAGTGTGAAGATTCCTTTCAGCACTGGAGAAGAATATAGGAAGATAAACCGACTGGTTTAAATGAAAAGGCAAAACCACCTTTGGCAGAAAGTGAGGATGAGTCCTGAAGACTACTTTATCATGGTGAAACCTTGTATAAGGAGGGTCAGCTACTAAAACCTATAGTTCACTAATGCATCTTGCAGAAGTGATGGCAAGTAGGAAAATAACTTTCCATGAAAGAAACTTTAGGTCTGAAGTGGCTAAAGGTGCAAAGGGTGGTTTCATAAGCTGACCAAGAACAAGATTCAGATCCCATGCCACCGGTGGTGGTTTAATGGGCGGTTTTGTTAAGAGTAGGTCTCTCATAAATCTTGATACAAGTGGATGAGAGGAAATAGGTTGTGCATCGAAAGGTTTATGAAAAGCAGCAATAGCACTAAGATGGACTCTGACTGAATTGGTCTTTAGACCAGAAGTTGATAAATGGAGGAGATACTCTAGTAGCGACTCTACAGGTACCAAAAGGGGGTTAAGTCCCTTTTGTGAACACCAAACAGAGAACCTTTTCCCACTTAAAAGCATAGGAATGTCATGTGGAAGGTTTTCTGGAAGCCAGAAGGATATCCTTTACTCGTTGAGAAAGGTTAATATCCTGGAATTCTAGGCTTTCAGTAACCAGGCCCTGAGATGTAGGGACTGGGGACTGAGATGCAGTAAAGATCCGTTCTCCTGCGACAGGAGATCTGAAGCATTCCCCAACTACAGAGGAGTGGTTTGAGAGAGACGCAGAAGAAGAGGATACCACGTTTGTCATGGTCAACATGGAGCTATGAGTATCATATGACCTCTGTGTCTCTGAAGTTTGAATAAAGTTTTGGGAATGAGGGTAATGGGTGGGAAGGCATAGAGGAAGTCCTGACTCCAGTAGAGTAGGAAAGCATCTCTTGCCTGACAGTTGTGAGCCGGGACTCTGGAACAGAATCGGGGAAGTTTGGCATTCTGTGGGCTTTCAAAGAAGTCTATATCTGGTGTTCCCCAGATTTGAAATACTCGAGCAAGCTGGTATGAGTGGAGGGACCACTCGTGTGGCAGCAGTATTTGACTGAGTCTGTCTGCCCATAAGTTTTGACTGCCCGGAAAGTATACCGCAGCAGGTGAATTTGCAACTCTCTGGTGAGGGCCCATAGTCACAAGGCTTCGTTGCATAGCAACAGAGAGCCTGTTCCGCCTTGCTTGTTCACATAGAACATAGCTATCTGATTGTCGGTTTGGACCAGAACTGTTTTATTGCTGAGATGGGTCTGAAAGACTTGAATAGCATTGAAAATGGCTCTCAACTCTAGGTGGTTTATGTGAAGGGAAATCTCCTGTGAGGTCCAAAACCCCTGAGTGGAGAGATCGTGCAAGTGGGCCCCCAATCCATCTTGGACGCATCTGTTGTTAGGGTGGCCTGATATAGAGGCTGCTGGAAAGGAGAGCCTACGAGGAGGTTTTCTAGAGATTGCCACCACTGCAGGGACGAAATCAGACATGTGGTGTTTCTGATCTTGTCCATTAACTGACCCGTGACCATTGAGAGGACAGGGTCCACTGGGCGGCTCGCATGTGGAGGCGAGCATAGGGAACCAAATGGATGCCATGTGTCCCAGAAGTTGAAGCATCTCTCGAGCAGTAAGGAACACCTTCATAGATGCTTGAGATACCAGCTGTATTATTCATAGACAGCGTGGCTGTGGCAGGAAAGCCCTTGACTGCCGTGTGTCTAGATGAGCCCCTATGAATTCAAGAGATTGAGAGGGGGCGAGACGAGATTTTGGGAGATTTATGACCAGTCCCAAGTATTGAAGAATTCTAATTGCTCAAGAAAGCAAAGCTGGCCTCTGGAGCTGTCGATGCTCGAATGAGCCAATCGTCTAAGTAAGGGAAGACGAATATTTCCAGTATCCTCATAAATGCTGCTACCACTGCCATGCATTTTGTGAAGACTCTTGGAGCAGAGGCTAGTCCAAAAGGAAGAACTCTGTACTGGAAGTGTCTTCCTTGTACCAGGAATCTAAGGAACTTCCTGTGATCTGAGAGGATGAGAATATGCGTGTACGCATCTGTTAGATCTAGAGAACATAGCCAGTCCTGACTTTGAAGGTATGGTAGGATTGTCCCAAGGGAGATCATTTTGAACTTTTCTCGGAACAAATATTTGTTTAATTTTCTGAGGTCTAGTATAGGCCTGTGTCCCCCTGTCTTCTTTGGAATAAGAAAATAGGGGGAGTAAAACCCCGTCCCCTGTTGGGGTATGGGTACTTCTTTGATTGCTCCTTGAGCGAGAAGTGATGTGACTTCCTGCCACAAGAGGTTGGTGGCAGGGGCCTGAGAATTGAACTGTTTTATTATTGTAGGTGGGGGCAAGTTGAGAAAATGAAGCTTGTACCACAGTGGTACAATGGACAGAGTCCAGTTTTCTGATGTTATTTGTTGCCATCTTTTGGCATAATAGCATAGTCTTCCTGGAATGGTTAAGGGTTCTGGACCTTTCAGAGGCAGAATGACTAAGTTCTCTAGGTAGAAGTCAAAGACCCTGAGGGGGCTGGGTCTGTTGGGCCAGTTGAGCTCTTTGAGCTTGCGGCTTTCTTTGCTGTCTGTTCTGTTGTTGCCCCTTCTGGGGAACATGAAGCGGACAGTGGCTTTGTTGGGTGTAAGATGGGTAAAGCTTCTTTTTCTTAATGAAAAAGGCTTTTTTGAATGTTTTCTTCTTTGCTGGGTTGGCTGTAGACTTTGATAGTCTGTTCAAGGTAGTATTTTCAGATTCAAGCTGATTAGCCTTCTCCTGCCAGTCCTTGCCAAAGAGATTTTCTCCTGTGCAAGGAATGTTTCCCAGCTTTTCTTGCACCAACTGTTCTAAGTCTGATGCTTGAAGCCAAGCAATACGACGTGCTCCTATGGATATAGCAGAGGTTCTGCTAATACATTCAAAGCAATCAAAGGTAGCACGATTCATGAATTTAGAGACATTCTGGACCAGAATAAGGTAGTCTGCTCTTTTTTTCTCAGAGACACAAGGGCTAAGGAACTCAAAGTCTTTTGTGACTTCTTCCAGGAACATTCCCATATAAAGAATATAGGAACTGATTCTGGCTCCTAGCATGGAGGATTGAAAGCATCGACACCCAAAGGCATCGAGTGTCCTGGATTCCCGGCCTGGAGGATTAGAAGATTGTGTTTTAGCACTCTTGATCCTTCGCATGGCCGATTCCACTACCATTGAATGGTGTGGTAACTGAGCTTTTTGAAAACCAGGACAACTTGGCACTCTGTACATAGTGTCAAGGCGTCGAGAATGTGAAGATATTGTTAAAGGAGTTTCCCACATTCTCAACATCAGATCATGTAAGATCTTGTGAATGGGAAGCATAGCTGCTTCCTTGGGAGCCATAGGGTATTATAGAATTCTTAATTATTTCGCCCTAGGTTCTTTTTCTGGAATCACAGTGATTGCAAGACCCTTTGCTAAATCACATATGAAATCCTGAAGGACATATCTTCTGGAAGAGACATCCTGCGTTGAGGAGAAGGAGTTGAATCCTCTAGTAGGTTCACTCTGGTACCAGTAGAATCGTCAGAGTCATCGGAATCGGAAGACTCAAGGACACTCTGTACCGGGTGCTCCCGTAACGCATGGTATCGGCACTGCTCGAAGTCGGTACCGAAATGTCTCGGTTCCTGATACCTGAGATAGACTCAAGGCTCGGCATGGGGGGAAGAAGTCCAGTCGAAGCAGGTACTGTCTGTACCGATACCTGTTGAACCGCCTGTAGCGGTCTTAGTGGTACTGAAGCTGCAAAGAGGGATACTAGACTGCGTTCAATAGCGAGGATTCTTTTATCCATCACTCCTGCCGATGCCTGGGTATCGTACCGGTGGAAGCGGCTACGACCCCAGAACATGGCACCAGTAGTTCTGCAGAGGTGGAAGCCTCTGGAACATCCTGGAACCCCGTTAATACTTTGGAGCCTGAAGACGCCCGCCGGGGCTGTTTTGCAGGTGAACTATCCTCAAGGGCAACGCCAGCAGCATCTCGATACTCTGAAGGAGGACCGGCCACTCTTAGAAGACTTAAGTTTAGCTACCTGAGATCGTCGATGCAAGTGACATCGTATCCACGGCAAAAAGGGTACTGAGTTTTGCAGCTCTATTCTGCAGGCCCCTTTTGGTCATCCTCGTGCAGGAGACACACTCCATTGGACAGTGTTCAGGACCTAAACATTTTAGACATCAATCATGGGTGTCGGTGATGGAAATGGTACTGCCACACTTTGAGCATTTTTTGAAACCACTAACTGGTTTCTCCATGCCTGAAGAAAAGTGGGCCTAGTGCCCAAAATGGCGCCTAGCACCAGAAACAGGGGAAAGACCCCTGAAGAAAATACAAGGTTTCTTTTTTTAAAAGAAAGAAGAACTGGCGGTACCGGTAGGCGTCGAATGAAGGCAGACGCGACAAAAAAAAAACAAAGAATAAAAGGAAATTTTTCTGTGGTGACAGGGTACATGTTCTGTCGGCTCCGCGGAAAACGAAGAACTGAAGTGAGTGAGGTACAGAGGCAGGAAGGCAGCACGCATGCGCTGTGGGATGCTCCCAAAAGCATTCCTATTGGACGCTAGGAAGCTTTCCCGCGCGGACTCCATCGGTACCGACAATACCCATATGTGAAGACTACATTCATGCTTGTTCCTGGAGATAATGCCAAAGCCTTGGTCCCCAACCCTCGCTGCCACCGTTCACTGCTGGGTCCCTAAGCATGGCCTGCACTAGGATTCGGGGACTAGTCGTACTTTTTCTACTCTCTGAATTGCTGCAATGTCCTGGGTGGCTTCTGTCCCTTGTGTCGTGACTGCTCAAGCTCCAGGCTCCTTGACTACAGTCCCTCAGGCCGCAAAGCGTTCTCTTCCCGGGGGTCCGGCTCTTCCGCTGCCACTCAGCATGTCATCCGGCTACACAGCAGAAGCTGTAAGTGTTTGCTTCAGCTAGAGCAGGCCAGACATGCTGAGGTAGTGCGTTGCTTTGCCTGTGGGAGCAACATGTCCTGCGGGCAGGATTTGAATATTGTGCTCTACCTTCGTTTTGCCCATGGGACATATTGCATTATGCTGTGCCGCACTTGTCATCCTGCAGGAGGGGAGGCATCTAGTGATGGCACCTCCTCCGACATGGGTGCCCCCGCTGGGCTTACTGCGTAGCACCGGCCCCGACACTCAGGTACAGTAGTTATTTTCCTATCCGTAGCTGGCTTAAAGTCTAAAGTTCGTTCATTAGATGTACCGCTGTCTTTTAGTTGTATTCATAATTTGTTCTATAAATCCTCCAGTTAATCTGCATATAGCTTATTACCAGTGATATCTCAACTTCACCGCTGAAAATTACATGGTATCCTAATCTTTCAATTTGCCTACACTGTATACTAATCTAGGGTTGGATTGTGAAACATTGTGGCCAGTCCATCCCTTGACTTAAACTATATGGCAATGGCTTTATTATCTGCTTAACCTTAAAGTGCATCCTAATCTAACTTTTGGATTAATTTAGACTGTGTTAACATTATTAGCTTACAACAAAGATGAACCCTCATATTATTGTTAGCATAATATTTTGCACGTTGCTACTATCCTGCCTTACCCTCATTCTAAACACCCAACTATCTACCCATGCACATAACCATCCCATCCCAATAATACAATTACATAACGTAGAACACATGGTATTACCACTATAAAAAACAGTCTACAGAGCCCATAACACTAACTCCCGAAGACTAATCCATATCACTCCTATAGGTTCTACCAAACCCAATAAACAGCAAGACAATCATAAACACACAGTCCTGAAATGCTCATACATAAATGCTAGATCAATAAAGAAAAAAATCCCAGTCATATTGGACCATATACTGTACATGATGCTAATCCTGATATAATTTTATTACCGAAACCTGGCTCTCTGAAGTGGACAATGTACTCTTGAACCAAATAAGGAACGACAACTATGATGCATATCACACACACCCCAAACAGATAAGTGTGGTGGAGGAGTTCTTATCATAAACAGTCTCTAAATGCATTGCCAACTCTGTCTAATACCCTATCGGATATAGATCTACTGATCATTGAAAATAGTTACATGGCATTCTAACTTCTCTATAGACCACCAACCGCTGATCCCAATGGCCTTACAAATATTTCAGAAACTGTCTGTACCATGTCATGTAAGAAAAAGTTAATCCTATTGGGCGACCTTAACCCAACCTCACTACAACAGACATAAGCATCATCATTTTTAAATGCCATGGAAGATCTACATTATAGACAAATAATAAAGGACCCTAGCCATAATAAAGGGAATATGCTGAACCTCGTATTCCTTCCACAAGATATTTATATGCAGTCTAATAACCACCCACAAAAAACTCCAGCCCCATGGTCTGACCATCATCTAAATGAATTCTCTATATCGATAGAACATTACCATAACCAATCAAGCAAACACCTGATAAAACAATACCCAAAATTTAGATTCTTTGAAAAAGATTCCTTCATAAAAGACCTACTAGATTGCTTGGACACAAATACAAAAGATATTGATGAACTACTACAAAATTGGAACACTAGTATCTCCAAGACTGCATCTAGACCTCAACCACGACACAATACAAGGCAGAATACCTCAAAACAATGGTACACACAAGACACACGAATGCTAAAAAGACAGCTGAGAAAACTAGAAGGTATCTGGCGATCAGCTAAAACAACAGAAAATAGAGAAAATTACATAGCAACACTATCAAAATACCATCAACATATAAACATCTTAAAGAAAGAATACCACACTAAGCTCCTTATGAAATCTCTAAACAAACCAAAGGAGCTATTTGCAATAGTAAAATCACTAACAAACCAACCAAATGACATCACTGAATTGCAAGCCATCTCCCTGCAGGTTCTAGCAGACCATTGCATAATGAAACTATACTCCCAGAATGACCGCACCCAGCAGCCCTCTCATAACACGGAGACTCTCACTGAAATATGGTCAGAGTTCCATCAGGCCTCCCTTGAACCCCTCAAAAAGATCATCTCAAATATGAATACAACAACATCCTGCATTGATCCATGCCCTGTAGCCTGGATCAAAATCTCCCACGATGAACTAGCTCCCATCATTCTAATGATGGTCAACTTGTCCCTCACCCATGGTCAAATGCGCAGGGACCTTAAAAAAGCAGTAATACACCCTATTCTTAAGCAAAAAACACTTGACAAAAAATGCCCCCCATCCTACACACCGATCTCCAGTCTACCATTTCTGGCCAAAATAATAGAGAAAAATGTCCATAATCAACAAGACCATATTGAACAGCATGCGCCTCTAGACAACCATCAATATGGTTTTAGGCCATTCCACAATGTAGAAACACTATTGCTGGTTTTATTCAATATTATAAAAGGAAATGACTATGCCAATCAGGCATTCATATTAATATTTCTTGATATTGCAGCGGCCTTTGATTCTGTTAACCATAGCTTACTAATTCAAAGACTACAACAAATTGGTTTATATGGCACTACGTTAAAATGGTTTACATCATATCTAGCAGACTGTTCACAGCACGTGAGAATTGACCAGCAATGTTCTAGCACCTATAACCAAACAAAAGGTCTCCCTCAAGGATCAGCCCTATCTGCGCTATTGTTTAATATAGATATCCAACCACTATGTCAAATAATAAAAAAATCCCATCTGTGCTGATAATATAATGTTATACCTTCCATTGAACACATCTAGATCCATCCTAGAGCCCATTATAGCATGCTTCAATGAAATTGCTCTATGGCTGTGATCTCACTCGCTTAACAAACTATAAAAAAAACAGATGTACTATTCGTAACTAGAAACCAAAACTTCTCACTACCTACCACCATTGATTTGAAGTTAAAGAAGAAGTAAAATAGCTGGAGTTACAATTGACAAAACCCTTAGTTTTAAATCCCATATTAAACTCACCACAAGGGCCATATATAACAAAATTAGAACGTCATAGCATCTGAAACCGCTACTGCAAAGTAGCGAATTTAGAACCGTACTATAGGCCATGGTAGTCCCACACATAGGGGTATGTTTACTAAAATGTGGTAAACGTGAATAACACGCGTTGTATGACGTTAACGATCGTTAGCGCGCTATAGCGCATTAACGATCGTAAACGCGCTATAGCGCGCGCTATCACGCGCTAACGAGCGTAATGCTCCGCAGCGCGGTAAAACACCGCAGAAGGTGGAGAGAGGGCGGAGAGAAGGGGTCAATGGGCGGAGAGTGGGCGGGGAGAGGCTCCCTTCACACCAACGTGCTGAATTTCAGAGCTGAAATCCAACGCGAATGAAAACCTACCGGTAAAAGCACTTTAAAGGGGAGAGAAACCATTTACGTGTCAGCAATGTACAGCCTAGGCAGGGAAACCAAAACAAGGTGATAAGTGTGATACATGTGCACAGAACAAAAGGGCACAGAAACACCGAAAATGACCCCAACAAACTGGAAAAAAACAACAACCAAGCTGGCCAATAGTGGTAGCAATGAGAAACATCAACCCCCCCTCCCCCCGAGTAAGTTCCATAGAACAGATATAATTCATGGAAGGGTCCATACTCCGTCCCCATACAAGGTACATGGGCCCACAGTGAAATAGCGCTGCTCAGGGATTTCCCCACCATTGGACAGGGTTCCTATGGGGTGCACATGTCCCGCAACATCAGGGCGGGCATATCGGAACGGGCAACCGGGCAGATGCTGGAAAAGGGGATACAGAGGGCTGCAGGCGGCACATGCTGTGGTGCAGCTGGGCCACAGTGGGGACTAGGGTGATGCCTAGCTGGCCCAAAGGAATGCTGAAACAGTAGAGCAGCCAGACAGTAACTGCTGAGGGCCCAACATGGGCAAGAGTGTGCTTCCCACAGTGTCACAGGGAATAGTACCCAGCAGGTACCCCCAATGGCACGGAACATTGGCAAGTGGTGCTGGGGGAAAGCGTGGACAGCTATGCAGGCACCCCTACCCCAGAACCCGCACCATAGGCAGCCGCCTACCTGCACACTGGATGGCCTGGGACTGCGCACCACCAGCTCCACCAGCAGAAGGGCATGTCAGCATGGTGGCTGAGGGATACTGGTGGTGGAGGGGGCAGTGGCAGCTGCCCACAGCAGACCGTGGCCTAGCCCTGTGTAGGTGGGTGCCGTGCACTGCAGCAGACAGGCCCTGTCTGACCAACAGTCATGGTAGCACCAGGGAATGCACCATCTCTGTGAGAACATGGTGGTGCAGTGCACAGAACCAGTGTATTCAGAAGCAGAAGGTCACAGGTTCAAGTCCCAGCTGTGGTTTCCGCCAACCCAGTCCTCATATTTTACCCACTACTATAACGTGCTAATACAGACAGAACCGTTCTTGCAAATGACGTAAACATGCCCAAAACACCCACATTTTACCCTACAGAGCACAGACACCATAAACATGCACATTACCTAGAGCAGAGCCTCCCAAATGCAGTCCTGGAGGGCCAAACACCATTCCGGTTCCATGCTGCCTCTGATGAAGATGCCTGTGCTGCATTTCTATGCGCCACCCCATGGTATGCAGATGTATCTCATGCATATTCATGAGGGACAGCATGAAAACCCGAACAGTGTTTGGCACCGCAGGAATGGAGTTGGGAACCTCTGCCGTAAAGCAGCAGCCAACAGGGGCAGACACACCCACACCCACAGGCCCCATTATCCACAGCCTCCTGGAGAGGCAGGACTTTGGGCTCTGCGTGCATCTCCCAATACTAGCACATGCATACCGTAGTAATGCCACCTTAAACCTGGGAATATGGTACACATCTATCAAAAGGTTGCTATGATTACTGGCAGATAGCAATTCCTAGGTTACGTACAATTTCCTGAGTGAGCTGCATCATAGCAACCTTTCTGATGTCTGTTGAGTGTGCTACAGGTCCTGTGTCTGACAGTGTTTACCAACCTGGGGAGTGACTCCTACAGTATTGCATACCATAGCCATGCCTGCACTGTGCCCAGGACTGGTGTGGTGGCCTGGGCTGCCCAACACCTCTATAGTTGCACAATGCTGGAATAGGTGTGGGGAGTGTGTGTCTGTCTATCCAGTGTGTGCTGACTTCCAACACCCTCCACAGCCCACACTGCTAGCACTGTTCCCAGTATTGGCCTGCCAATGTGCATAATGAGGAGCAAGGTACCGTGGGAATAGCCTGGATAGGGTGGCCTGGCCTTGCCGCATCTGCGCAGGGCATAGGGCAATAGCTCAGACATTGTAGTGCCCGGTACCACTTGCACGGACAGAGTGGCCACAGCATGTCCTGCTGGGAGGTCACTCTCACCCTGACTGAGCAGTGACCACGGCATGGCTAGGTTCCCCCATAGTGCTATATAGCATTTCTCTCATGTGATATATATGGGTTTCCTTTTGGGGCCCAATCACTGACTTATCTGCTTGGTGTGTATGCTGACATCCCCGTTCCGGGTACATGCATCTCCTCCAGGACCATGCACTATGGACTAGCTGGCGGACTGTCTGTAGCTAGTATGCTGTCTTGCTGGAACACCTTGCAGGGTGCAGTGGCTGGAGGCTTGCTGCTGGAGAATGTCAGATAATGGTGGGGGGCAGCTGAGCATTTCCAGGCCTACCGTCTGTCCGCTATTGCGTTATGGATGTGTTTCGCTCTGTCTGTTCCCCAGCAGGACTGCTGTTGCTGGTCCCGTCTACCGCTGCCATTGCAGGGAGGTAGACTGTGGATCTATTGGTGGGTGATCCTGTTTCCCCCTGAGCCCCAGAGGGTGGGTTGTGTGGTGGTACATAATCTGCCTATGGGTCCATACACCCCCCCCCCCTTCACCTACAGCAGGTAACGATGGCACCAACACAGGATATGCACTGCTCTGGGTGCAACAGCGCCCATAGGGACTAGACATGACCGGGACATACAGCAGGACACAGCTGTATCCTAGGTGTGTCTAACGGACCTACCTATCACACACTGATGGGGACCTGCAGCATGGCGTATTTCAGCCATGAAAGGTGCTGTGGACCTGGTGCTGGGCGCCCCACCTCAACCTCAGGGTGGGCACTGTACCCGCACAATGTGACTGTCTCTGGCTACTCTGTGGCAGTGCCACACACGGTCTGTTCCCCCTACAAGGCCGAGGTGCTGTGGGGGTGCATACCCGATCTTGTGCCCATCTCTCGACTGCTGATTTGCATGTGCAGTGCATCATGGGTACGGGTGGGTTACCCCTATCCTGGTAACCACAGCAGAATGTGGGTGTGGTGCCGTGCAGTCCTCCTGTAGCCAGCCAGTTGTTTGTTAGCAGCTCTAGCCCACTGGTTACTTCACTGCCTGTGGAGCCAGAGGACATGGGTTCAGAACCCACAGTGGGGTTCATCAATAGGGCTGTCTTAGGCATTGTCTATTTTTATTGTCTATTAGTTCTGCCAGCAGGACCACCCTCAGGGTACTGACCCTTAGGGTGGCTCATAGGGCGCCCTATAGGGCGCTTTATACGGCACCCTATAAAGCGCCTTATAAGGTGCCTTATATGGTGTCCTATAGGGGACATTATAGGGTGCCTTGGCAGACAGCGCACTTTATAATGTGCCCTATGGAGTGCCCTCTAGGGTGCCTTATGTGGCACCTTAGGTTACGCCACTGTGAGGGTGTGTTTGCTGGCAGCACTATTCAGGTACAACTAAACTTCCTCACAGCCCACTACTTAACCCTTTCCAGGCCAAGCCCAGTACTTTCAGGATCTCATCTTCTGCCTATATATTCCTATCAAATGGTATATAATACATGACCATGCCAGAGGGAACGTCACTATTGCAACATATTGGGTACGACGGGTACAATTTTCCTGACATGTGCAAACATTAACCCGGCTGCAGAATGTGGATTAAAATATTATAGTAGGCTTTCAAAGGGTTACACATGACGCCTCAGCCAGCCTTATTCATTAGGCACACTGGGGAATCAAACCCATGACCCTTGTACCATCAGTCTGTGTAGTAACCATTGTGCTACAGCTCTGTTTCTGTATTTGGGTGTCTGCGTGCTGTCTTAAGCTTGCGCGCTGTAGCGCGCGCGCTGTAGCGATCGTTGCTGCGCGGCACGCAATACCGCGCGCAACTGCGCGTTATCGGTTACGATGTACCGCCCATGTCCTTTTTTGGCTTTCCTTTCACTAACGCGGCTCCTAACGCGAATTGCACTAACGCAGTTTAGTAAACATACCCCATAGACTACTGTAATAGTCTCCTACACGGATTACCTAAACAAACACTACACAGCCTCCAAATGGCCCAACCCACGGCTGTACACATTATCTACAATTCACGCCAACCAGAACACATAACACCAATACTATACGCGCTTCACTGTTACCAGTCCATAGCAGAATAAAATACAAGATAATAATGACCACTTTAAAAATCATTAGAAACATAGCTGCCACAACTCTATCACATCTAATCACAATAACGCCCAATGATCGTCAACGAAGAGGATGAATGCTAAATACATTAGTAATACCAGCTAACTACTGCAAAACAAAACAACACACTGTCAGAGGGCTTTTGAATACTTATCCCCATCCTTATGGAACACATTGCCAGATAGACTTCGATCTATAACGGACTTGGCTATCTTCCGGACCGAACTCAAAATATTTCTCTTCATTGAGCACTTTGGCATTAATGAGGAAAATATAAAGAGTGACCCAACATAAAAGCCAGAAACCCATTCAACAATTAAGAATCTTACCCTTCCCCCCCCCACACTACTCTACATAACAAAGAATTTATAGTGTAACCACGAAAGGATTTTAAAATGTACATCTTAGGTCGTTAGCACATCTGGGTATTGTAAATAAGTTATCAAAAGAGTTATAAACTAATCATGTATATGTCTGTGATTTAAATATATCCACATCTGTTACTTTTAATTGTTTAATATGTTAAAATGTACTACTGTTGTTTATAATGTGAACCATCCTGATTACACGATAGGGTGGTAAAAAAGACACACAAATAAATAAATAAAATAAAATAAAGGACCATATTTAATGGCAGCAGTTAGGCTTTTTAAAGTGCCTAGCCGCTGCTGCTTTAAATAAACCCTGACATTCAGCACTTGATCTTGTCTGGTGCTGAATATCTGCGTTTGCCAAACAGCAGTGTCATTATGGAGTTAGCAGTGATATTCGGCCACTAACTGGATAGCAATAACTGTTTAATGTTCGGATATCTATTCAGAGGCCCTAAGTAACTGATTAAGCTATCCCGTTAGCAGCTGAATATTGCAGTCTATGGCGATATCCCATGGCACTATCCAGAGAGTGCCACTAAATACTGGGATCAGGACATTTCAGCCGGTTGGCAGGTCTGCTAACTGGCTAAAATATTTTAAATATGCCCCCACTAAGTTTGTACCTTGCCCAAGATCACAAGGAGCAGGCAGTGGGATTTGAACCCGACTTCCCTGGTTCTCAGCCCGCCGTTCTAACCATTAGGGAAAAGAAATGGGAATTACAATAATTTTAGGGAGGGAGAACAAAGAGGGCTTTTTTCCATGGATGGCATCAGAAAGGTGCTCCGCCCCCCAACCCCCAGAGCACATTGGGCTGTCCACTCTGTCACTCTCACCAGCATCTGTTTACAAAGTTTACCCTCCCCTCCCCTCTCCAAGAGAACGCTTATATACCTAGCAGGGCCTGAGATACCCACCACACCCATATGTAACACACTTCGAGTCAGGATTTAGAAAAGTAATTCAATCTAAATCCATAAAGAAATTGTAAAATATTTATAGCACCATATAATTTGAAGGTTTGGGAGCAAAGTGGAAAAGAGAGACATACAACAAGAAATGACAGTAGAAAGATCAAATTGGCCCATCCAAGCTTCCCAGCTGGAACATCATCTCCCTCCCCCCAAACCTCTTCATCATGCATCCAAAACATGCCCAGAATCTGCTGAAGTCTAGCTCTCCACCAGCTCACCATCCAGTCCCATCATCTTCCTCTATAGAACCACATGGCCAATGCTAAAGTCAACATCCATGCTCCCACCACTAAACCTTCAAGCAAGCCACATAGCCCCCAAAACTAGCAAAGCCACTGTTCAAAACTTCTACTCCATGTAGGCTACCCCAATGCCCCTTTCCCTGAAAGCCTGAGACAGTCGCAGAGCCCCCGCTAAGCTCACACGCCATCTCAATGCCTTTCGGAAACCTCGAAGTAGCTTTGTTACTGCTGTCGGGATTGCAACATGCAGGTTACCCCAATACTGTCTTGGCCATGCAACACCAGTCATCTGCTTAAAGGCAAAACGGCCTGCGACTGTGAAGAGAACAAGCGGCACTGAGCAGGCGGTTCAGGCTTTTTACCTTGCTCTTGGCTGTGCATACAAAGGTCACATCGGCCCCAACATGCACATTCTGAATCTTCTTTTCTTCCACTGTAACTGTGATAGGTTTGGAGACATCTGCAAGGTGGAAAAAGAAAAAGACAGAAATGACATCTAGTCCATGTCTTCTGGAATATTCTCTCTTCCCTCTAAACATTTCTTTGGGCCAGGCGTCATGCTTCCTGCCAGGCTCTGTTGAACCTTCCCCTCCCCCCCAACATCCACGTTGGAGCTTTCCACGTTGAGCCACCAAGGCTTTTCCCCCAATGATAAGGCCCATCCTATACCCTCCAGCCAACTGTCCAGGTTAGATGGCGACAGGCTGTAGCTCCCCAGAAAACCTGCACTAGGACAACCAGAGCCCCAGCAATGCTCTGCTCTACTGCTCTCCTCTTTCACATCCAAAGACTGAACAGCAGTTCCGACGTTACACACAGGCGAGATTAGTCAGTCTGCATTAATGCGCATTGCCTGTATACAGCCCCACTGAGATTCACTGACCATTTACAGCAACGCACATCTAACTTAATTCACATAGCTGACTTCTTCTGCCAGAATGAGGTACAGAGTGGCTTACTAATTAGCACAAATAGATAAATAAAGCCTTAATAAGTAAATCAGTTTCCGGCTTCCACTGCGACTCACTGGTGCCTTTCTGTGAAATGTTTTTTTTTATTTTACTACTATTACTTATCACTTATACAGCACTACAAGGCGTACACAGTGCTCTACATACCCAAGAGACGTTCCCTGCTCATCAGAGCTTACAAGCTAATCAAGACAGAGCACACCACAACTAGGGACTAGGGTAAATCAAGGGGAATGGCAAGATACAGATAGATGATGAGGGATCAGGATCCAAACGGGAGATAACAAAATCCTACTGCAGTGGTTCCCAGCTCTGCCATTTCTGCTCCCTAAATACATCCGGATTTAGCTCGTTCCTTTCTTAGAAGTTCAAGGAAAGCTACATTCAGGTACCGTAGATATTTGCTTTCCCTGGAGAACCTACAATCTAAGTTTGTAGCTGGGCAATGTAGAGGATTAAGTGACTTGCCCATGACCACAAGCAGCTTCAGTGGGATCTGAACACTAGTTTTCCTGGTTCACAGCCCACGGCTCTAACCATTCCTAATTAATACTGTGCTTAAATCAGAGGCATCTCCTGAAAGTCCATTGCAGAAACTCTGAAAAAAAAACGATTTCAGGACTCTCGGGACTGGAGTGGAGACCCCTGCACCAGGAAGATGCCTTGTGATGGAGTAGAGAGAGAAGGGAATAGATATTAGTAACCTGACTGAAGATAATAATCTGCTGCTAGCTCAGCTGAAGTGATGTCAGAAGCTTGTAGGATCAAACCCCAAGACCCCTGGAGTGTCCAGCAAGTGTGGAACTGCCACAGAAAGTCTCCAAGAGAAAACTAAGGACTCCAGAGTGTAAACCCTCAAAGACAGACTCACCAGTGACAACTATCTCCGCCCGGCTAGTATTGGCGTTCTGCAGGTTACGACACGTACAGATGTAAATACCGGCGTCAGAGGTCTGGATGCTGGGGAAATGCAGCTCTTCTCCTACACCGCACAGAACAGGAGCAACTTAAAACTTAATCAACAAAATGTCATACAGGAAACTGAACTAGGTCTTACAGGGTCTTATAGGTGCAACGATACCGACTTCAGGGAGAGGCTCTTATGCAGGAGCTTATACCAACTACCACACTTGGGGGCAGGCAGGCAGGAATTTTCTTTCACTGTAACGCAGGGGTCACCAACCTCCAGAGGGCCGCGGGCCGCACAGCCGACTACCGGTAGACTCGCGGGCCGCACCCCCTTCTCCCCGCCCCCGCCCCACGAAAAAAAACAATGCTCATACCTGTACTTCTGCTTTGAAAATTATTCCATGTCAGCTCCCTCCCTTCTTCTGCAGCCGCGGCTCCCTGCCTCTTAGGGAACCGCGGCTGTGCTTGTAAAATCATCGCGGAGCCCTTCCTGTCTTGACGGGCTCCGTACAGCATTGTCCCGCCTCTAAAGGAAGTTGTTTACCACTTCCTTTGGAGGCGGGACAATGCTGCACGGAGCCCGTCAAGACAGGAAGGGCTCCGCGATGATTTTACAAGCACAGCCGCGGTTCCCTAAGAGGCAGGGAGCCGCGACTGCAGAAGAAGGAGTTGGTGAGTTTGCCGGTACTTGTAGCAGCATCCTTGGCGGGCCGCACCGGGGTAGATCCTCGTGGGCCGCACGAAGGGGCCCGCGGGCCGCAGGTTGGTGACCCCTGCTGTAACGGATACACAGTAGGATTTTTCACCTTCCACTACTAGACTATCACAAACAGACAACGTCAAGCAATTGAAGGAAAGTGGGATTCAGTCTTCTTTCAGCCTCACCAGCTGCGTGGCAACGGAATAGGGTTTCTCTTTCATTTCCTGCGTGCATTTTTTAAAATTAACTGAACGGTGGCTACAATACAATACACAGAAAAGTCGCTTCCTCTCCCACACGTGTGACATACATACCTTTGGCTCTCTGCTGGGCTTTGCTGGATATGGGGCGACCATCCTCACGCGACCAGTAGAAGTAAAATGGAGGGTTCCCACTCACTTGACACCGCAGGGACATCTCGCTGCCCTGGGAGATGGTCGTTCGCTGAGGGTGAACCCGCACAACAAGAGGAGCTCGATCTGCAAGGATGGGGGAGGCCATCATGTAGGGACCAGAGGCCACAGGGCAACAAGTCAAACCGTAATAAGGAGAGAAGCCAAGGAAGGATTACTTACCTCCAGGCACACACTTCTGTCCTCGAATGTTAGGGTTACCTATATACCCTTGGGCACATCTATTACAGGTTAAAAACACAGACAAAGAGAAAAATTGAATTATTGCTTCCAAAAGACTGTTCCCTGAACTAAAACGTCTGCCACATTTACTTCAAAAATATCAAGTAAGAGCGATTCCAAAAATGACCACAATCACATGGAGGAAATTTATTTATGTAATAGGTTTTATATACTGCTTTGTCATTTCAATCAAAGCTGTTTACATTGTAACTTAAACTTGGTAATGTACATTAAACAGGGACATTGATAACTTGGATTTTTCTGAGGCAATGGAGGGTTAAGTGACTTGCCCAAGGCCACAAGGAGTGCTAGTGGGAATTGAACCCTGGTCTCTGGGTTCTCAAGCCAGTGCTCTAACCATTAAGCTACTCCCTCCACTCCCCTGAAATTTCATGACAGGGAGCCTAAAAAGTCCAAAAGCGCACCTATTTTATCCCTGTTATATAATGGAAAGATAGGTGCTTATGTGACTTTTTAAAATATATACCCAGAATTAACGTACACCTTCTTCAAAGCATGTTCTCTGTACTTTTATAACAGCACGCACATGAAATACCCGAAGAGACACCTTTATAACACAGGCTCTTACAATGAACCCCGGTAACACAAAAATTCAGATCAAATATACACCCGCACTGAAGAAGATGCAGATATACTTATGGACCCTCTCCAAGTACACGTGAATTCACGAAGTATGCGTGTACATGATAACGCCACCCAAAATACATCCCAGGAATTGTCTAGGTGCAGCCTGCATGTTCTTGATGGCAATTTTAAGAGTCATTTTCCAAGTATCAAACACACTTTACATGCGGGAAATGCTTCCTAAAATCCCCAGGATGTACAAAAGAGTGGCAAGAGCAAGGAGCTCCAATTTTCAGCCAAGGCAGAGCACCTCATCTAGATCCTCAGCAAAATTCTCTCTCGCCCCAGAGGAATCCTGTGGCCCACAGCTGCCCCTCAGTACAGGTCGACAGTATGGGCAGGAAGGAGATCACATTCCTCCTGCTTGTGAGAGCATAAGACCTTCCAGAATCGTAAGTAAAGATTCCAGGGGACTGGTGGGGGGGCCAAAGGATCTTAATTTCATAGAGAATTTATATTCTACAGGATCCAAATAGACATCGTCCTCTGAGTGGGATGGATGGGGGAAGGCATGTTAGCTGCCCAGGAAATTTTCAGGATATCCGGTGGCAAGAGGGAGAGCAAAGGCATAGCACCTAGATTTGGTACAGCTATCCCCGAGTCTAGTTTTACGCATTTACATTAGGTGCCTAGAATTAAATATCAGTGCTAGGTGCCTAAATTTTCTCCCCTGAATCACCCCTGCCGACCTGCCTTCACATTTTTAGGTATCTTATGAATTTAGATTTAGATGTAATTATGCATCTTTCCAAACCTGAGCTCTAGGTAAGCTACACAGGTACGGCAGGTATTTAGGTGGGGCATTTTCAGCTTGAAAGACTTCGGTATTTCACTTAAGTTAGGGCCCGATATTCAACAGCATAAACAGCATTTACACAGTTTGCAAACCTGTAAACCATTAAATGTCTCTAAGCGAGATACTCGGGGGCACTAAAACAGTTAATGCTGTTGAATATCCACAGGTATCACCACTACATGCACCCGTGAATAACCGCTTAGCATCGCTGCATTCCGGGGGGTAGTACCCGTCGCTAAGTGATCAGAGGCAATGTTGAGGCCCTGCCCACATCGCGACCCATGGCTAAAGACTGACGTGGCAAAAGCTGCCTATCTTTACACACGGGAACAGGGCAGTGGTTCAATATCACGGCTGCCTGGTTAGCTTCCGGGCTGTGTGGCTGATCTGAATATTCAATGCCGGTGACCAGAATTTTATTTATTTATTTATTTATTTAGTATACATTTGTATACCGCTACTTCCAGCGATCAGCAGCGGTTTGATTACAGATTGGAAATTGTCAAATCATGACAGGAAACTTTTTGAGGTATAAACACATTGATTAGACAGGAAAGCACAGCACACAGAGAACTATTTTACAGGGAACATGGGCTATGGAGGGTTAAGTGGCTTGCCCAAGACCACAAGGAGCACCTGTGGGACTAGAAACCCCAGTCCTTCCGGCCCAAGGTTGCTGTCCTCTAGTGGGATTTGAACCCCCGACCTTCCGGCCCGAAGTACCTTGCCCCAACCACTAGGCCACTCCTCCACTCCTATACCTGTGTTTAGTATTCAGCGGCGACGGCTAGGAGCTGTAATCACACTAGCCACCGCCGTCACCACCGAATATCAGGCCCTTAGCTCTTAAGTATCTAACCCAACTTAACTAGATAAAAGGAGGACAAATTTAGGGATTTCCACGGTTCTCAGGCTTATAGACCATAAGAGTCTTTTCCTGAAATCTTCAATCCTCAGCTCCAGATTTTGAGGGTCCAATAAAGTGAACTTATATTTTTGAGATTTTATTTATTTCTTTATATATTTATATCATCAAAGCAATCCAGCTTTGAAATAGAAATATATGAAAAAACATACAGGACAAGATCCAAAGAAATATAGACCTTGATTACTTAGTCCATAGTAAGGGTAGATCAAAGAATCCACATTACCATGGGAAGATGGAGACAAAAAGGAAATATACAGGAATAGGTGAACGCAAAGACAAAAGAATTCAACGGTCTGACGACTCCCGAGACAAGCCTTCAACTGCTTAGCATCCAGAAAGAAGCAAAGTTGGAAAGTTTCAAAGAAATGGTTTAGTTTGTTCTGATATAGCACCACACATTTACAAGGAAAAGGCAGCTGAAAAGTGGATCCAGGTGCCAAACACATCTCCAAAGCTTTTATGACATATTTGGGACTGTTGTCCTTGTACATATTTTTCACTAACAATTTTGCACTTCACCGGACCCTTATAACCTTATAATTATTTATCCTTATTTCCGTCATTTACTGCACTTGACGACAGCGCTTCAGTTCAAGGGCCGTTAAGAGCATCAAAAATGTGCACGAGAAAATTGTGCCATGTTCTCTAATGCATGAGGTCTGCCAGCTTTATTTCTTCACCTGGCAGTTTCCTCCTGCTCAGTTAGAACCAGAGCTGGGATCAGACACAATGAGTCTTAATTATCATGTTTCAGACCCCCAGAATACCTAGCACGGAGTGGCGGTTATAACCCTAAACAGAGGCATTGAGGGGAGTAACTTGCATGGAGCAGCAGACACCAAACTAGCCACATTACTGGGCAGACTAGATGGACCATACTGGCCTTTATCTGCCATCATTTACTAGATTAGTCCTGGGCCAGGGACCATGCATCAGGGCTCCTTTCAGAATCTGCAATCATGGATCCTGAATCTGGCCACTAGGTGTCACCCTTTAGCGATGACCTCCCCCAACCCTTCCCTCCACAGCATTCCTGAGTGTCTGGGGAACAGAAGACCTAACTCAGGAAATCAAACCAGGGACCTTCTGAGATGTGGCAGCTTTCACGCTAACATAGCAAATAATGACCAGCATGGCCCATTTAGTCTGCCAGTAAAGTGGCCAGAATTGTACCTGCCGTTCCATGCAGCTTCCCCCCACCTCTTTGCATCCACACTCTGTGCAGGTTACCCTCCTCTATATCTTTGTTTTGGATGTACCTGCTGCCAGGATCATACCAGGTTAGAAATGTACCATGTGAGACTGATGAATCTGGCGCCGCCCCCCCCCCCCCCACCTGTAACTCACTCTTTTTGACCTTCTGGAAATCCAGCGACAATACCAGCGCCCTTTCTGTACCTCTGCCTGTGCCTTTATTCCACGTAGTTTCCTTCAGTTCATGAGGATTATAGGTAAATAAAACCTCCAAAAAAACCATGAAGATGGCCTAGTCTTTTCTGAAACCACTTACCGCTCGCAGTACTGCCCTGTGTATCCCGGCTGGCAGGCTGTACAGCGGTAGCCCCCTGTGCCTAAACTTTCACAGGTACGAGAGAACCTGAAAAAAAGGAAAGAAAACTCTGTTGACTGTATCTGTCCAGTCTCCTGCGAATCCTATCTGTCCCTAGACTTCCTTGAATCCCAGTACCGTTCTGACACTTGTGCTTAGGAGAGAGTTACCACGATATGTGTTACAGTCGCTCCTCACATTCTTCATGTCTAGAGGAACCCCACCTTCTTTCCATGGTGGGGTTCCTCTAGACATGGTGAAGGGCTCCGAGCAGCCGTTTTTCCATGTTTGCTAACTTCAGGTTGAATTTCATTCTTTTATGGGGGTTTTATGTTTTACACGGGAAGGAAAGACTGGTCTAAGTTGTAAATTTTGGTTTCCCCTCCCCTCCTCTAAAAGCTAGAGCCAGCCGTGGCCTTGTAAAGACCATGGTGAACACCCTGGACCTAGAACTTCCTTTCCAGAGAAAGAAGCTCCCTCCTTAAGTATTCAAGCTATGGGAAGGAAGGAGGGAGACAAAGTAAGTCAACAAAAACATCCCTCTCTCATTCCTTCATCAGGAGACACTCCCCAAGGAGCTGAGGTGGGGCCACATACTGATTCTCCGTGTCAATCAGAGGGCAGGCACAGGGCTGACAATCTTCAGGGGTCCCAACGGTGGCATCACCATAGAAGCCGGGAGCGCACTGGTCACAATACTCTCCGACCGTGTTGTGTAAGCAGCTCTGTGGGTGAAGGCAAGGAGGAGAGCAAACACACAAATGTTAAATCCTTTTGAGAGAGTTTCAAGCTCCTGTCATGTCAAATAAGCAACACACTCCGATGTCGCTCATGGAGAAAGGAAGACCAGCAAACAAACAGTGGGAGATGCCTTCTTACTGCACAAATTTAATACACTGGTGACTAGCTTTAGAGAATCAAAACTCTTAAAAGCAGAGTCATAAAGGGGCTAAATCTACTAAAACCTGCAATTACATGCCATTACCCAGAACCCACTTACAAACGACGGACCAGCAGATCCATCTAGCGACTTAAGAGGTCCCATTCTGGAAATAAAGAGTCTCAAGTGCGTTGGACAGAAGAGGAAGAGCCGGACATTAGCAGCAAACAAACGTTTCACGTAGCCTCCATCCAATGTTCTACAGTCTATGTACTCATGGATGTTAGTTTAACATGAGTAACACAAGGTGCCACATGGACCCTTTCACTTCCCTTTTAAAACCTGAGATTCGCTCGATTCTGCAAAGCTTGTGGTGTATGGGAAAAAACCCTCCTTCCACACTAGAGGGCCCCAGAGGTCTCAAGTAAGACTCTCCCCCTAACCAAGTCCTAGGATGGGTAGCAGGACACTCATCTGTGAGCAGATACCCATCTGGGATTTTGGATGCACTGCTTTGCAACAGAAAACGGATTTTGATCAGAATTCTCATTTCAGAAGGGGAAGAGCCTACCTCTTACGCCCACAAAATACCTAAAAATCACACATTGTTTAGGCGTAAGCTCTGTTGGGTAGGGATTTCCTTGCACAGCACAATTCTACAGGCTGGAGGCCATGATTACACCAAAACCCCCCAGTAATAGCAGAACCTTATAGAGGGTAATTGGGCAACAGGATGCTTAAGCTGGGGGACCATCTGTTTTAAGCCTATTCGACACCTATGTGTCTTTATAACTGCATCACTAACTGAAGCACATACATAGCTGTGCATCACCCAAACTCCTCCCCCAAGGCGGCGTACAAGGACAGGCCCTCTGGTCACTGCAAACACTTGTACATGCGGGGGGGGGGGGGAGGGGGGGAATTTTATAAGAGGCATTTTATGCACATATACTGGCAAACATGAGTTTGTATTTTCCTGCGCAGGCAACACACACTGTTTGGGCCTATTTATAAGCTAAAACACATGTACTTTATGTAGCTAGCAGTTATAAAAGGGGGTGCACGGACGTCTTGGAACCTAGGCACGGCAACTTACAACTGTTCGAGGGCCCGCAGAACTTGCTGCGCTTAAATCGGGGCACTAATGCAGATAAGTCATGTCAACCTATAACTTACGCAAAGGCCGCACCTACGCTCTGCCCAGGCATGGCCTACTGGAAGATATGCACAATGAGCCCTTAGTTGTGCACTTACAGAACAGCGTCCGGGTGAAGGGTGCATGTAAGTGCCCAATCACGCACGCAGGTCCTTGAAAATAATGACCTACACACGTAACTCGTGTGCAGCTTTCCAACCCACCCATATAAAATGACCCTTATAGTGTGGACATCTAAGTCACCACAGTTGTGAACCAGGCCAACTTTGCCTTACTTAAGGCTGAGAAGCCGCAAACCTACCAGAACTGGAAGCAAACAAGTCATCACGATTTTGTCTTCCTCTGAAGTGCAACTGTTGCAGCCAAACCCAAACTCACAAGCCTAAATTTCACCTAGTTTGCATGTGGTTTCTACGACTTACCGAGCAAACGCCCGACTCAGGGTGGCAGGAGTCGGAATGGCCGTTACACTCACACAGCTCACAGTGGCCAAGGTAGAGTCCACCACCAGTGCGCGTGTGCCCAGGAGCGCAGTCCTGCAAGGGAAAAACAGTATGCTGAGCTTTGACAGAGACGGCACAGCACACAATGAAAAGGGTGCAGGCGGCAGATAAACTTTCTCCAAAAGCTGGCAGGGACTAGGCGGTACAGACTACTGGAACCTTCTTCATTGCCTGCTATAATTGACCTATGGTCCTTGTGTATTAATGAAAGAGCCTTGCACTTAATACCAATGAACAAAATCATACAGTGGAGAGATTAAGGCCAAGAACAAACTCACCGCAAGAGCAAAGAAAGAGAGAATGTGTTTTCATTAAGAACCTTCAGAAATTTTGCTGTGCAAGTGGAGCTGAGCACAAGATAAAAAGGCTTTCAAAGATAACCCGCACCTAAAAGTGTGCTTTACAGACTGGGACACCTACTACTGAGCATGGCATAAGAACTCTCCAAGAATATTTCTTACCCATGACACTGAAATAAAAAATACAACCTCAACTACTCAGGCATATAATCTGCTGTGGATAAATTTCAACGCTCGCTCCCTGAAACGTACCAGAACCTGCAAAGAATCTAGTGTTCTTCAGGACCTCTATGGCTACCGGAGCTCTGCACTTACCTGGCAGGACAGTCCGGAATAGCCAGGAGGGCATTGGCATTCCTCTACCTCCAGCGCTCGTGGAAAGCTGGTGTACGCTGGCACAGCTGTCTCCATGCTGACCCCAGAGATGCTAGCAGACACCATGTCGGTGGAGTACGTGGCCCTGATCAGAATCTCGTCTAGATCAGCCAGCGCCATCATCAAATGTTCCCGGGTCGCCTGCTGCCCATCGGGACGTTTCCAGTATTGCTGTGAGAAAGGAAAAGGATGACGGCTGACCTGATCTACACAGGGCATGGAAGGTGAATGCGCACCCTCAGCTAAACATTAAGTACAGGTCATGACTGAGGCATCAGCCAATCGGTTACCTTCAGTGGCCTGTAAATCCAACCCTCTTATTTAATTAGAAAGCTCTTAGCAGTTCATTAGGAAAGTGGCAGAGATCACACGATCCCCAGCTTAGCTGAGAAGATTTGACCTTCCACCCCAAGATCTACAATATAATTATAGTGCTCTTGGAGCCCTCTTAAGCTGACAAGAGAACTTAAATGTACAGAATATAGCTTGTTAGGAACTCATGCCCGGGAAAGCCTAGCACTATATTTGAGGCCACATTTTAGCTCTCAGGCCACAGTGGGAAGCCGGAATAAAGTGACGAGACTCTCTCACCTCTCTGAAAATAATCTCAAAGCTCTTTTGCTCCCGTGGTCGCAGTTCAGGCTGATAAGCCACCAGCATAATGTCGTTGCCCTGAGAAAAAAACAGAAAGTAGATGAGAAAAGCGCACATCAGGGATCCAGAGCAGATTAATTCCTTCCAGTCCCCAGGACTCATTACCATGATCTGCAGGGGCCAATGGGGCTTTCATGACGAATGCTGGCGGAGAGGCCAGGCCCCGCACGAGGTAACTGAGCGGCTGGAACAGATTCCTGCCTTCCAATGCCTTGGCATCTGCTACAGCCAGGGCTGAAAAACGTACAGTTTTGATTTGAAAAGAAAAGATTCCCCACAGGCAAAAGGTTTTCACAAATCATAAAATAAAATTGAAAGAAAGTTGAAAAGTCGAGTGGAAATGATAGCGGAATCAGACTCGCTGTTCTAAGGTGCAGGCTTTAAAAACTGCCACAATGTCTTCTTCAAGTCCTAGCCAGATATAAAATGTATTTCCCTTGGGTAGGTGAATCAGGATGACGTCCTATCCTCCCCCCCCCCCAAATATAAAAAAGGATCTTAAAATTGATTTTCAGGCCATTGCTCAAGGAAGGAGCCTTGCTGGCTTTCACAACTTTCACTTTAAATTGCCTTAATTTACTTTTGTTGTATATTATTTTTTGCTCCTAACCATTTCTTCTTCCTTCATTCTTTTAGCTCATTGGAATCCAGGGTTGTGGTCTGGTACCGTGAGTCTTCATTCCCAACTACCTGGCGAGTTTACCATTTTATCTCCTCCTTCCCCTCACCCTTCCATAAGCCAGTCATTACGATCCCGATCATGTAACCAAGCTCCCTTTGATCTATGCAATCGCAATCCCCGAGTCTGGCAGTCAAGTGCCAAGCAATGGCCAAAGCTGCCCTGTCCCCCATCTCCCCAGAAGCTGCAAATATGGTCTCTGTAGCCTTTCCAAGTCTAACACACCCAGGGAGCAGAGTCCTAGTCTGGAAATCAAGCTTGTTCCCACTGCAGTGTAGTTCAGCCACTCCTTAACTTTCTCATCAGGTTTAGTTAGTTCATTCACTGGTTAAAACATGGTCAACCCGATTTTCAGCGGCACTAATGGGTTCAGGCCAATGCACATTTCCACAGACCACTGAACAAATGCCTGGTTAAAACTAGAGTGGTCTGTGAGTGGACTGGGAACAGTGATGGCCACTAGCTGGATAGGTAAACTGGTTAAGTTACGTCAACTGACTAGTTGTCCTAACTTTAGCCAATTTTTACTATGCGATTAGTGGCTAAATAGGGCCATTATCTGGCGAGCCGTATATTCCGAAACTGAATATTTGCCAAAGTAAATATCTAGAAACCCCAGTCCCTCCGCCACAACCGCCACTTGACTATGCTCTGCTAAGTTTGCAGATGGGGCAGTGGGGGGTTAAATAAGCTGGTTACAGCCCTCTGCTCTAACCAATAGGCTATTCCTCCATCCCATGCCAGACTGGTTTTCTTCAAAACTGGTCTTTGCTGGAATAACAATTTTCCTCTCAGTAATGATAATCAAGATAGACACAAAATATGCTGGCCACTAACAACGAGGAACTATGTGGTCCCTGTGGATGTTTGAAGTACTCTGGGACTCTGCACCTCAAAATATCTGGTCCAAAGCATAACCAAAAAATGCATCAAAGCACAGGCCAGGGAGATTTCTGTTTCATATGGTAAATACCAATGGATCAGCAGTGTCAATTTCACCTGCATGTCAAGTCATCCAGGAAGGGAAAATAAACTTTTAAAAATGGACATAAATAAAAGATAGCAAAGAAATGGCAAAAGATGGAAGCACAAGGAAGAGTGTTTCCCACCTATATATATATATATATATAATAAGGTATAGTGCTGATGAAGCTTTCACAGATAAACGAGACTGGAGGCATCTAAGTCCAAATGAACCATAAAAAAAAACAATCAAAAGAAAATATTTTTTTTTCAAAAATCTATTACTATAAGCTTTGGGGGGATAGCTAGCGGTGGCGGGTAGCACTGATAAAGTGGCTAGCCATCGCCGCTGAACACTGAACCTGGATATTCAGTGCTAGGGTCCTATCCAGCCATCGGCACGGAATACCTGGGTTGGTCAGACAGCACGTCAGCTAACCGGCTACTGGACGGTTAGCTACAGCGGCAGAAGCTGGCCAGCCATTAACGTGCCTATCTTTAGCCGCTTTAAGATAACCAGTTAGTTGCTGAATATTGCCGCTAGCCAGTTACCCCTGGGTGTCGCCTCCACTCTGGCCCTGAAACGTCCTGATGTTAGTTGGCTAGCGTTGGGGCGCTTAGAAGCTGAAAACGGGGCTATTCAGAGACTCTAACCGTATTAGTACCACTGAATAACCCACTGCTGTCTGCAAACTGCCTGCATAGTTTCGACTATCCCCTCTTAAATTATATATGCTACGAGGTTTTATGGGCAGAATTGGCTGTTAGCAGCAGCCCCTGGAAAGGGTCATCCACTCTGTGTACAGCACCCAAAGCAAGTAAGCGATTGTACCACCGGATGCGAAACCCCTCAACTTTTAAAAAGCACCTAGATGACTAAACGGCTTTTGTCCTATTTTTGGCAGCATATTATCCAAAGCTATATTTAAATATCCTGCTCTACGCAGAATGCTGTACGTTCCGCAGGGAAGGTGGGACTGGGACATTCTGGGGGGCCAGGTTACAAATGCATATAGGACCTGAGATTCAGTTATGCTCATTTTTGAAGGACTATGTGCCAACCCCACCAACCTCTAACCCAGATATTCAATGTCACAGCAACGGCGCTGAATATCCGGGGATCGCCGCACACTCTGGAAGCCACCGAAGCTAACCGAACAGCAGCGATTTTGCATGCTGCCCAGTCAGAGCCTACAGATAAGTAGGTGAAGGTTTTCCTCGCCTATCTTTTCGATGCAGATTGCTAACCGGACAGCATGCAATATTGCTGCTGCCCGGTTATCACCTTTCGCCACTTCCACTCCACCCCGGAATGCGCCCAACATGCCCCAATGTTAACTGGATAGCTTCAGGGCACATAGGGGACTCAGATGGTGATATTCAATGACCCTACCCATCTAAGTGCCGTTGAATATCCCAATTTAAGGCATTTACGAGGTTTACTGGACTGTAAGCCATGTAAATGCCTTTTGAAAATTGGGCTCCTAGACTATGCGTTTGGCTCAGATGTAGGAAAGCCAGGTATAACCTGGAATGTCTGGTAGTCGAGAAGTATAGGCACCTATATTTACTGCCTAGGCATAGAAACTACGTACATACCCTTGCGCCTATATCCAGCGAGAGTAAGAAAAACACATAGTGCCAATGAATACTGGCATAAATTGAAATACCTTGTTTAGACGTTTCAACTTATGCCCTAGACATCCCACTCAAAATTGACCTCAGGTGAACAAGAGTGCAGGCAAACATGATTAATTCTTTCTGGCCCCTAGCATGCCTGGTTTGGCTTCTAGTAGGAAGACTCATTACCGTAATCTGTATGTCTGCATCAGGAAGCGGCGAGCCTCGTTCTCCAGCGTTGTAAGACAGGGTATAGTGAAGCCGGCCGCCATATGACCCCACCTAAGAGAAAGGAAGATTCTTCAGTTCCAGTATACAACAAAACAACCATCAGGATTTGTGCGCCATTGTTCTGAATTGGCAAACATACTAAGATTGCACTCCGAGTGAAGCTTATGGTTTCGCTCGCAGGGGTCCCGGCTACCAGGGCACTAGCAGGAACAGAGGGATAACAGTTGCTCCATTTGCATGACAAACTGCAGGATATCTGTTCCCTACAAGTACTGCACTTTCCAAAATTAAAAGCCCCTCGTAAGGTTTCCTAAAAATACCAACACACACAAAACTAAACAGCAACAGAACTGCTGATAGTCTCTTAGTGTCTGCGAGCATCTCCAAGCACAGATTTCACTTATCTTGGTTAACTTACTGTAATGTATTGCATTTTTCATGCCAGGCTTACGTGGTTAGACACACCTGCAGCAACATTTGCTAAGTTGTACAACACTGGGGGGACACCATGAGGTCCCACACGGCATAGGACAGAGAATCTACAGGCACAGAGCAATGTAAAAGAAAATGCTACAGGAAGACTCCGAAGCAGTTGGCTTCTGCTATATATTTTACCATTAACACCAGTTCCGCCCGTGCAGGGAACTGCGCACGCCCACTATTGACAAATGAGAAGTAAAACATTCCACATTTATGCAGGAGGCTGAATAATACCGTATCTAGCGCTCCCCACAGCACAGGCACAGAGGACATACTTCTGGAGTGTTGCAGTGACTCACATCTCGCCAGTAGGTACAGCCCTACCGCTCACTTAAACAATCATCAGTGTGCAGTATTTAAGAGCCAAACGTACAATCCTGTGTAGGCAGACGGCGGCCCTGCTTCCCTCACCTCCTACAGCAGGATCAGAGGTGAAGCAGAAAATAGCTCTTCTTCCCTTGCAACATGCGATGCATATCTAGCTACCTCTTAGGAGAAGCAGCACCCCTGCCTTCCCTCTCCGGAATCTGAAGGGATCTATATGAGCTGACACCATAGACTGTTCCTATGCTGACAGGCAGCAAGACTCAGCCGTTCTGCCATCATGTCAAACAATTCTAACGGACTGATAAGCTTATTCCTCCCCCAGGCTGTTCTGAAAAGGGGAGGGGGGGGGGTGATCAAATACAACGAGGCTAATATTCAAAGAGTTTATCCTCCTAACTTTTAGATTCAGGCTCCCTATAACTTTTAAGCTCCTAAATTTAGGTGTCTTTTCAGCAGAGAATATACAGTAGGACCCGGTTTTCAGAGCAACTGATATTCAAACACCCTGCTGCTTAAATTATCAACAGGATACACAGTGGCAGTGCCCAGGTAGTACTTGCTGCTCGCCAGGCAAGTGCCAACCCTACCCAGAGAGTGGCGACTTTCAACTCAGGCTTACTTTTCACACAGCTTTCATTATCGGGATAAGAGCCGGCTGAATATCGCCACCTATCTGAATAGCGGTGTTACCGTCCTCGCTCGGCTCACAGACCACACCTGCCCTAGCTGGATACTGCCAGGACGCACTGTGGAGATATGATAACTCCCTGTGGGCTAGCCAGACAAGGGCTGGTAGGGCACAAATTTAAACACGTAACTCAGGAGCTTAAATGTATTGGGTCTATAATAAATTAGTAGATGACAGCAGAATAAGTGATATACTCCTGCTACCAGCTGTAGAGACTTGACTGCTTGTAGGATGCTGCAGCTTCTCGAGGTCACTTTGTTGCCTCTTTTTTTGGTTCTCTACCGTCCTGAATAGAAGAGCATCCAAATGTCCCCACATTTAATTCAATACCTAGCCCTTTCCCCCAGTATCTTCCCATGAAAGCTTCGTAATAATCTGAAAAATGGCCTACACAGTTGTTGAAATGAAAACTCTATCTTAGCCTGTTGGCAGGACACCTCGGCAGGAGGTCTGGCGATATGGTCTCATTTGCACTGCTCTGCAATTTATCACAATCAATACAGCTTTCAGATTCACAGGAATCTCCTACATCAGGAGTCAATCCCCTGCATGGGAGGGAAAACTCCTAGGACATAAGGAGACTGGGAGGCCACAAAGAGTTAATGGCTAATAGAACTCTTAGCGGTCAAGAAAGCAATTACTCCAGCGACAGGAGTAAAAGACACCAGCAAGTGCCAACAGGAAAGTGGAACAAGCAAGAGAGGGCGAATGGGAGTAAGAATGAGTAGCCTGCCACCCTCCTCTCCTCCTTCCCCATCCTCGCTGTCTCCCATCCCTTCTCAAGCCCCCTCCTCCCCTCAGCCCCAGCATATTCCACCCACCCTGTTCAGAAAAGTCCAGAACTAGCACATCTGGATTCTTCTCCCCATTACCTTATCACCTAGGAAAGTCTCCGGTAGCTGCCAATAGAAAACACTTTCAGGAAGCAGAGAGAAGCCTTTGTAGACAAGAGAATACTGGAAACAGAGGAGCAGGGAAAACATGAAACAAAAGTGAGGTCAGTACACAAGGATGAAATCTAAAAGGAGGCCATTTCATACTGCTAGAATCCTCTGGCAACTTCGGTCTCTTCACCCCTGCACCCTGCTTTTTACTGGCGTCACCAACATTTTTAGCCTGAGAGTCTCTTGGGCATGCAAACGTCCAGCAAAAATGCCTGAAAACTCCGGCAGCACAGCTCTGAAATCTTTTGGGGGTGTGAAGCAATCCCAGGCAGAACTGAGGTTGCTTGGTGGCTATCACCAGGGTCTAATAGTAAATTTTCAGTGGCTAATTAGTGGCCAGATCCAACAGGCATTACTTGATAGTAGAAGCCTGCTGAAACATAGTACTCAAAGAATTTACGATTACTAATTCAAATCTGTTAAAATTCCAATTTCCAAAACTGAAATATATTCTGGCAGGGGCAAGTGCCCAGGCCTCCCACTGGACAGGCTCTTCCCTTCAGATGATCTGACTTCCAGGGCAGGAGATGAAGCCACTGCTTAGTGGACCACTACATAACTGGAGCCTCCAATGCAACAGGAAAGACCGCTGCGTGCAAGGGCGAGAGATTCTGGAGGTGCAATAGCCAGGACCAGAGTTACCAGATGATGTCAAGCCAGCCCCCAGAGCATGTTTGGAGATGTGGCAATCATTTCTTTTGAGAACTCAGAAATAACATCTCTACACACACACCGAGGGCTCATGCTATCCTGGGTGATGTGGAATCCTCTAGTAGGCGTAAGCAGGGCATTGCCTGGATTCCATTCTACTCTCAAAGTCGGATATTCAAGTAACCTGAACAGGAATCTGCTGAAGTTTTAGCACATTTGGCTTTTCAACGTATTGCCCAACACAGCACACAGCATGCTAGCAAAGACCTCTGGCTCGTATTCTTAGGTTTCTCTTTCTTCGTGTTGCAGTATTTTTTTATTCGTTATGGTTTTTGGCTTTTCTTTTGGGGGCAAAAGGTGTTTATATTGTGGCTGACCTTACTGACATTAAAAGCTCTACTGAATCTATTTTTCCATTGTTAAGGTATTAGGGCCTCTTTTTGGGAATACTGAAAGTCTGAACTGACCATGTTGGGGATCTGACTACGTGATGCTGAAGTTTGCGCAGAACGTTACAGGGAGCAGAAGAAAAGTAACTGCTTTGGGCTGCTTTGGATCCCTACCCTTTTATTCTCCTGTCTACACCTATGTGTGTTTTAATCCTTTCCCTTAAGAATTACCCTAGTTCCCTGTTTGTTCCATTTGCCTGCCCTGAACAGACTGTATGCTCTCTGCAACAGGGACCATCTCTTACGTGACTGTGTACAGCGCTGCATAAGCCTAGGAGCACTTTAGATACGATACGTAGTGCTGGTAGGTCGTCGCACCGGCTGCATGGTAATCATCTCAGCTTAACCCACTTACGTCACACACTATCTGGGTCATGGGGAAAGCTATTTGATCAAAGATGAGTCCTGTTCATCAGGTCATCTCCTCTCTCTTCCCCCGTTTATAACTCTCCTGGGATGCCATTTAGAATCTGGTCCTACTTTAGAGAAACAGTTATCCACCGTTACTAAAACCAGTTTTCATATAAAGCCAGATTCGATCTGTCGGAGCCGAATGCACGTTCTGATCCTGATTCTTCTCGCTCTCTCTGCACATATCAAACATACAGCCAAAAACCTGTTCTCTCTCTCTATAACGTTAGCAAAATGTGTCTTTTTTTCTGAACACAGCACATCCACTCTCTAGTCACTTCCCACCTTGACTATCGCAACCTGCTCCTTGCTGGTGTCCCCCTGAATCATCTCTCTCCCCTTCAATCTGTCCAAAACTCAGCTGCGCGGCTAATCTTCCGCCAGTGTCACTAAGCTCATGTCACCCCTCTTCTCAAGTTGCGTCATTGGCTCCCGATCTGTTTCCATGTCCAGTTCAAAGTTCTCCTGCTGACCTACAAGTGCATTTGTTCTGCAGCTCCTTATTACTCATCAAGCAAATTCCTTCTATCTGTGCCCTTCTCGTCCACTGCCAACTCCAGACTTCATTCATTCTACCTTGCTTGGAACGGACAACCTGAGTCAGCGCATCAGGCTTCATCTCTGGCCCTATTCAAATCCAGGCTAAAAGCCCACCTCTTCAAAGCTGCTTTTGGATCCTGACCCTTTATTCTGTTTATCACCTATCTATGTCAAGACCATCTCTAATCCCCTCTCTGTGTTCCCGACTTGCATAGTTCTACTGAGCAGGGACCGTCTCTTATGCATATATGAACATACAAATGATCAGTAGTACTGGTTGCATCAGTTAGATTACTGTAATTCCCTTTATAGTGGGCTGAAATTATCTTCACTGCACAGACTCCAAATTATACAAAACACTGTTTTCAAACTGATTTATCACACTCCCAGATTTCCTCAGATCACTGAACAGCCCTAGTTACCAGTTTCTCGCAGGATTAAATTATAATTTCTTCTGTTACCCCGTAGAGTCTTTCATAAAGGGATTTCTATTTGTCTGATTTACTGCCCCCTTGTGCTCCTTCTTGTGTTTCATGATCTCAGCATAAACTTATGGACCCTACACTTACGTACATGCATCTGGTTGGAAGTCACCCATCGCACCGCATTTTTCTATCTGGCTCCAGCTCTTTGGAACGCTCTTCCTTCTGATCTCAGGGCCGAGGCCTTGCTCACTAAATTTAAGAAGGGATTAAAGACCTTTTTGGTGAAGACAGATGGTCCAATAATGAACTGAGCTGGCTATGCACCGCTACGGTGCATAGCCATCCCTGCCAACCTCTAACCCCGGATATTCAATGCTGGAGTCATATGTGGCCCCGGCATTCAATATCTGAGATTGCTGCACATGCCCCGGTGCCTCAGAATATCCCCGATTATCTCCCCTACATGTATGTGTTCTGGAGCGGAGCAGAAGCAGCGACAGTCACTAACTGGGTAGCGGCGATATTCTACTGCTGCCCGGTTAGCTGTCGCGGATAAAACTAGGCCATCTTTTGCTCTGTCTAGTTTTGCCCAGAGGTCGCCAACTGGGAGTGGTGCAATATCGCTGCTACCCGGTTAGCGACTGTCGCCGCCTCTGCTCCGCTCCAGAACACCCACGACATACCCCGATGCTAAGCAGTTACATTGAGGCGTGTAGGGGAAATAATTTGGGATATTCAATGCCCCATTCAGCAGCATTTATACGGTTTACAGGTCTGTAAACCGTGTAAATGCCTTTTGAATATCGGGCCCCAAGTGTTAGAGTCCTCCCAGTATATCGTTCTGCTCTTTCAGTTTGTCTTCCTGACTGTTCATTTACTTGCTAAAGCTTCTGTTCCCCTTATTTATATTGAACTCTTGATGCCAATTTAATTCTAAACTGCATTGCTGTATGTATTGCTTTATTGCTTTCCTTGTATTGTCTTTCTCTGTTTTTGTTTTAGCGTGTGTCAGCCATTGGCTTTCTATTTGTTAATACTTTCAATTCTTTCTTTTCTCATTTGTATTGTTTATTTTTTACGATTTTTTGAACTATAAACCACCTTGTTGCATGACTGAAAGGCGGTCAAGCAAGTTAGTTGGAACAGCGTGCAATAAATAATGATGCTGATGATGCCCAGCAGCTCCCATAGCAAGCAACATGCAGAACATGAGTAACCTGTGGTAGACCTCCAATACCTTCTCTGCCCCAGGGACTCTGGCATCTCTTGAGGAAAGGAGAACATTGCTAGACTCCAGCGACTGGGGCCTGAGAGAATTCCCACTAGGAGCCTTGAGTGAGAGAGAGCAAAGAAAGGCTCAGAGCAAGGGAGAGTCCCTAGAAGTAAGAACTCATTACTCAGGAGATCGTCGTTTCGAGGACAGGATATATACTAATATCAGACTGGAGGGTCTCCCAAAACAAGGACACAACGGATAGGGCTGCGAAAACCTCTAAAATTCCTGGATCCAAGTCAGGATTTTAAGAACCATAATAATAATTTAGTGGCCGATATCAAATATGCTGCTATTTAAATGCTATATAGCAGTCAGCAGTGGCACTTAAATATCGGCAGTATCCGGACGGGAGCCACAGGCTTGGCGGCGCTGATCGGGTAAATGCTGATAATTACCTGGTTAGTGTGATTTTCAGCCAGCCCTTGTTTGGACTGCAACTTAGGCCAGCTTTTCATGCGGTCTAAGTTGTCTGCACAGGGGATGCTGAAAATCGCATTAGCTGGGTGTGTGTTGCCACTTACCCAGTTAGCACTGGTACCACCTCTGCTCTGCTCATGGACCACCCCTGCCCTAAATTTATTTTATTTATTTTTTTTTAACAGGTTTTATATACTGCCTTATCCTTCAATCAAAGCAGGTTATAGGGCAACTTGAACAGTTTACATAGAACAGATTTTTATTGGCTAATTTATATACATAGAAACCTATATACCATATGAATGTATAGTGCAGCCTTCAGAGTCCACCGTTATTATTCAACTGTTAATTTCAAATAAAGGTGTGCACATACGGAGTCCCAGAGAGAACGGTGGTCTCTGGCTCTTGGCCAAAATGACGTCATGGTGCTAGATGGCTGGCTTAGATAGGAAGGGGTTAAAATGGGAGAAAATCCTCATGCAACAGAGCTACTAAGTTATTCAGTTCCAAGAGGGAGACATTTTGGCTAGTTTTGACCAAAAGCAGCTTAATATTTGTTGGCCCCCTAGATCTACCTACTGAAGTCCGTGTTTCAAGTCCTATAATGCATCAGGATAGGACAGTCAGAAATCTAAAACCGGACTAAAAATTGCCATCTTGGTATTGAGTAACTTGGCAGCTCTGAGGTAGTTGTGAAGAAATGGAAAGTGCTGGGGCAGTCTGTGGAGATAGTGCTTCAGAATATCCGCCCCCTTTGTCAACCTGCCTCCTGTTGGCTGGCTAGCTAAGGGATGTCAATATTGGTCCTTTAACTGTTTGGTTGCCTTTCCAAATGATGCTCATGACAGCTTAAAGCATTACAAGTTGGGTACAATAATTCATTCACCTAAAAAGCTTACAATCTACGTGGGTACTTGAGGCAATGTGAGAAAAAGTCACTTTCCCAAGGTCAGGAGGAGTGTCAGTGGAGAGGAGTAGTGTAGAATTTGAACCACAGTTTCCCTGGTTTTCAGCTCATTGCTTTAACCACTAAGTCACTCCTTCTCATAAATGCTCCAGAGAGCCTAAATGAAGACCATTTTTGAGAAACTGCAAAATAGATGGAACTGGAGAAAGAGGAGAAATTATAAAGAGCTTATGGCTCTATAATAGGGAGGCACTCTACTGAGAAGGCATGGTCTTTAAGGGTAACCAGAAAGTAGCTGAATCCAAGAGGCAAAGGTAGCAGTCTACCTAAATGTTATGCTCACCTACCAACAGATGGAGACTGAGAATAGTGAATTGAAAGCAGCCCTATAATAAGCCTATGCACCCTTACTCAGCTAGTATTCTCAGTCTCCAGCAGATGGTGTGAGCTTAGCCTGTGGTCTAAAATTGAATTGTGGGTGGCGTTGGGCCTGGATGGAACAAGGGCCCAGGGGTACATAACCCAGTGGTTCGTGATTTTAGGAGGCTCCGGATGGCCAGAGCTGGTGGCACGCAAAGGTCCAGATTTTTGCCTCAAGCCCAGTCCTTACAGGGAGAGGGGGGGGGGGGGGGAAACTGAGGAAGTAGAGGCAGGTCAGTTGCCCCCAACATTTCCCAGTTTAGGTGTGTGGGCTCCGAAAGGGGTGCTGCTGGGGAGCAATCACTTGCAGCATTTTTACCCTGCCTGACCCCAAATCATTTCTGATGCTTGAATGTTGGAGATTATTCGGGAGGGCTGTGTGCTTGAGTTTGAGTGACCACTCACATGCCTGCATCCTTTCGCCCTGTTGGACTCCCGGCAAGGCACAAGTGGAGCAGGTTACCCTGGAGCGCCTTCTGCAGCTAGAGGCCATCATCCCGGTGCCAAGATCAGATTGGGGCTCCGGCACATACTCTATTTTGTAGTTCCCAAAAAGGAGGGATCCTGATAGCTCATTCCTGATCTCAAGGGTGTGAACAGAGCCTTGAAGGTTCCCCATTTTTGTATGGAGATTTTACATTTGGTGATCATGGCTGTTCAAAAGGGGAAGTTTCTTACTTCCCTGGATCTCACGGAGGCCTACCTTCATGTTTCTGTTCACCCAGAACATCAATGTTTCCTGTGTTTTGTGGTTCTGATAGGGCATTTCCAGTTTCAAGCCCTTCATTTTGGCCAGTCCACGGCACTGCGCGTATTCACCAAGGTGATGGCCATGGTGGCGGTCGCTCTGTTAAAGCAGGGGTCTTGGTCCATCCATACCTAGATGATTGGCTAATTCAAGAAAAGTCCCCACAGGAGAGTCGGGAGGCTACCAAACTTATTGTTCGGTGCCTACTGGAGCTGTCAACTTCATGAAGAGCAGGATGGTGCCATCGCAGTCCTTGGAGTAGCTGGGGGCTCTTTTTGACACGCAGAAAAGCATGGTGTTCTTGCCAGAGGGTAGGATTGTGAAGCTGCAGTCTTGGGTCCAGGCCTTGTTAAGAGTTCTGCGCTTGAGGGTGTGGGATTACCTTCAGGACCTGGGCTTGATGGCAGTGACCCTGGAGCTGGTTCTGCATATGTGTCCACTACATTCAGTGCTTCTGTCACATTGGTCTCCACAGACTTTGTCGATGGAGATGAGGGTGGCTCTGCGGAGAGCGGCAAGGGTGAGCCTTCATTGGTGATTAAAGCCAGATCAGCTTTTGGCAGGGGTATCTCTTGAGTAGCAGGAATGGGTGATGGTGACCATGGATGCAAGCATGGTGTGCTGGAGCAGTGATTGCCTGTCGCAGGTAGCTCAGGGCCAGTGGTTAGTGGTCTATCAATTGGTTGGAGATCTGGGCAGTGTTCCTGGCCCTGCAAGCTTATTTTCCCCCTTGTGCGAGGCAGGGCAGTGAGAGTCCTGTCCAACAATGCGATGACTATAATTCGCTTATATTAAAAGACAGGGCGGCAGAAGCACTCCTACTTTTTCAGTGGGCAGAAAAGCACTTCTCTGCAATCTCAGCAGCCCAGGTAGTGGGGACAGAGAATGTGCATGGTGATTACTTGAGCCAGCACCTGTTGGATCTGGGGGAGTGGTCTCTCTCCGAGCCTGTGTTCCAGTCGATTGTGAGCCAGTGGGGAGTGCCCACAATGGTTCTGATGGTGACCAGGGCCAATGCCAAGGCCTCTCAATTTTTCAGCAGGCGGAGAAAGCGTATGGCAGAAGGGATCAATACTAGTTCAGCCTTGGCCCAGTGCCTGTCTCCTTTATGTGCTTCAACCCTGGCTGGTGATCGGCAGGGTGCTTGAGAGAGTGGAGGCAAACCCCTGGCTAGTAGTGCTGGTGGCCCTGAATTGGCCATGGTGACCTTGGTTTTTCAGACCTCATGCGTCTACTGGTGGTGATCCCCTTTACACGCCCAGTGGAGGAGGTTCTTTTGTCTCAGGGCCCCGTCCTGAGGTCAGCGGCGGATTGCTTTTCACTTACAGCTTGGCTCTTGAGAGGGTCCATCTGAGTCACAGAGGTTATTACCCTGCAGGTAGCTGAAACCCTAACTACAGGCACAGCTGTGCTCCACCTCCCTAGCCCATGTTTGTATGTAGCGGATCTTTGAGGCTTGGTGGTGCAGCCATTCTAGGCCTCTCTCCCTGACATTCTGGCCTTCTTGCAGGTGGGTCTCAAGAAAGGTCTGACCCTGAGTTCCTTGAGGGTGCAGATGCTGGCCCTGGCCTGCTTCCATGGCTGGGTGCAGGAGCAGTCCCTTGCTTTGCACGTGGATTTGGTACATTTTTTCAAGGGGCTCAAGCATCTCTGACCACCTTGTCGTTCAGTGGTTCCACCCTGGGACCTGAATTTGGTCCTTTTGATCTTGGCGGAAACCCTGTTTGAGCCCCTACAGTTGGCCTCTCTCAAGGACCTAACGTTGGAGGGTAGTGTTTTTGGCTGCGATTTGCTCAGCATGCCAGATTTTAGAGTTGCAGGCTTTATCTTGCCGGGAGCCTTATCTAGTGATGTCTTAGGAAAAAATAGTGCTTCATCCAGTTCCTTCTTTTCTACCCAAGGTAGTGCTGGTTTTCCACCTTAATCTGCTGGTGACTTTGCCGGTGTTTTCAGAATCACAGGATTCTGCTGATTCGCAGATCCTGCATTTTCTGGATATCCGTAGGGCTCTCAGACAATACTTGAGGGTCACTCAACAGTTTAGGAAGTCTGATCAGCTTTTTGTGCTGTTTGGGGGTCTGCAGAAGGGTAAAACGGCCTTCAAGGCCTCCATTTCTTGCTGGATGCAGGAAGCTATTGCATTTGCATACCTGGTGAGGTGTCATCTTGACCTGTCGACTGCAGGCCCATTTTACCAGGCCTCTTCCTGAGCGGAGTTTGGTTGGGTTCCACCTCAGGATATCTGCAAGGCTGTGACTTGATTGTCTCTTCATTCCTTTGCACCTCACTATTGACTGGATATGCAGGCCCAGCAGGATGAGGCCTTTGGGACCCAAGTTTTGCAAACTGGCATTTCTGGCCTCACCCAATGTTAGTACTGCTTTGCTACATCCCACGCATCTGGACTGGACCTGACTGAAGGGATGAATAGGAAGGTGTAATTAGACCTTACCTGCTAATTTTCTTTGCTGGAGTCCCTCCAGTCCAGTCCAGAACCCGCCCGGGATTCTGCAGTGTCTTAGCTTTTGTGCTGGCTTTTCAGTTCCTGGTCTGGGCAGTTTTGCTTGCTGGGATTCAGCTGTATTGCTTGACAATGAGCTTCTTGGTTTGTTTCCAAGTGAACAAATTAAAAAATAAATTAAACTTTAAAAAAAAGGAAATATGTGTTTTTTCTGGTTGAAATTTGTTGATTTTAGTTTCTATGGACTACCGGAGACTTGGGAGTTTTGGGACTCCATATCTGCTTTGTTATGATAATACTGGCTGAGTAAGGGTGCACAGGCTTCTTATAGGGCTGCTTTCAGCGCAGTGTTCTCAGTCTCCATCTGCTGGTGAGTGAACATAACCCACAGGTCTGGACTGGAGGGACTCCAGAAACGAAAATTAGCAGGTAAGGTCTAATTTCACCATGATCCTACATCTGATGATCCTATGACTTTATTCATACACATATTATGGGAATATCATCATTAATCAGATTCATTACAATTTTGTCCAGAATCTTAAAGATAATGTCTACTCTCATTTCGAAACTTATCAGCTTCCCTTACAGAAGACATAACAAGGTATCACTCAGAAAGGATGGTGGGGATTCCTACCTGGGCATCAGAAAGCTTAGAAGCATAACCAGGAGCGCCAGATAAAGAAGAAGGGAAAGACGAAACTCTCTTGGAAGAAGAGACAGAATGCGGAGGCACAGCAAGAGCAGAGTGAGGGGTGGTCAAGTTAGAGAGTGGGGGTTTCATCTGGGACTGAACCCCCCGAGAGGTGTTCTTGCTCTTGAGAGGAGGTGGATTCTTAGACAAGGCCGGCTGTCGTGCTTGGAAGCTGGAGAGCAGGTTCCAGATCTCGCTGTCAATTCTCTTCTGCTCTTCATCTACCTAAGGGAGTCCAAGTGGTGGAAAGAAGGAAGATGGAGGGAGAGAGAGATATAAATGTATAACAGAAGCGAAAGCAGAGTAGAAAGTAAAAAGTCACCATGAATTTCCAGGAACGTTATGAGAAGATGGCACTGAAACATAACCCTAGGGGAACAGGAGAAGCTGGTGGGAAGCAGTATAATGGTACTACACTGCTAAGCAGTTACCTATGTATAAAGGAGCTACCTCAAGGCTTTCTAAGAGAGTTAGAGGCCAGGAATGTTTTATTTATTTTATTTATAAGCTTTTATATACCAGCACTTCCATAGATCAGGCAGTTTACAATGAAACACAACCAAGTTACATTATAACATTCATGAACTTATGTACAAATAACATGTCGAGTAACAAAGTAACTAAACATTGTATCAACTTCGGAACTTATTTACAATTAAGTGATGGTGAGATAAGTAATGTCACCTGAGCAATGTGCATCTTGGCAAATTGAGTAGCTCTTAGGAGATTTGACGTGTTCTGATGGATTGTGATGGATATGTTAAGTAGGTTTTGGGTTAAATTGTTTGTGACTGTTGATCCAAAGTAGTAAGGCCAAAGTATTGGATGAATAGGTGAGTTTTGAGTTCTTTGCAAAAAGTTAGAAGATCTTTAATTATTCTTAAATTGTCGGGAAGGGCATTCCAGAGAGTAGGGATGACATAGGTGAATGGCCTGGAGCTGGTAGCTTTATTGGTGCTACGGATGTGTTTTGGGTATGGTTAGCATATTTTGAGAGCTGGTTCTTCTAACTCTAGTGTGATCAGGTAGATGTAGGAGGGGGGATAGATAGGAGGGAGCCATTTTGTTGTATAGCTTAAATACTATCATAATATATTTGTATTTGGTTCTGGTTGCAATAGAAAGCCAGTGGAGGTTATATAGTAAAGGGGTGATGGGAACATTGTGGTAGGCATTGTGCGGGCCGCTAGGTTTTGAGCCATTTGAACTTGCTGGGTGGTTTTTTTTGGGTAGACCTTGAAGGATACTATTACAATAATCAAAATGTGGAGCTATAAGGGCTTGCAGAACTATGCGGAAATCATGGCTTTCCAGGAGTGGTCTGAGATACTGAATCATTTTTAATTTAAAGTAAACGATCTTGGAGATAGATTTTGTGTGTGAGATCATAGTTAAGAATTGATCAAGGATAATTCCTAAGTATCTGACTTCCTGTTTTACTTCCAGCTCAGTATTGTTTATGTGGATTTTGGCAGGGGGGTTGAAGTTCTGGTTATCTGTAATATAAAGCACTTCCACTTTCTAAAATTAATTTTTAAGTTGTTAGAAAGGAGCCAGTCAGTTATATCTGAGAGGCATGCCTGTATTTGGTAGCAGAAAGGGTCAGATGTGCCAATGGGATGGTAAAACATAATATCATCTGCATAGAGAAGATAGAATACTTTGTGTTTTCTGAAGATGTCACATACGGGTTTGCATGTAAAGGTTAAACAGTAGGGCGGAGAGTTTGAAGCCTTGCGGAACACCCTGAGACTGTATGAAGATTGAGGAAGAATTTGTGCCTATCTTTACTTGTTGGGTCCGATCTGCAAGGTATGATTTAAACCACTGTAATATCATTCTTTGGAGACCAATTTGTTGTAATCTGGAAATTAGTATTTTATGGTTAATGTTATTAAAAGCAGCAGCGATGTCAAATTGTATCCTTGTTTATTGTTATTTAAACCACAGAGGAGATTGTTCATGAGAGCTAACATGAGCATCCCGACACTGTGGTATGGCCTAAAGTGGTGTTGCTGTTCATCGAGCAGGGCGTTTAAGTCGATAAAGTCTTGCAGTTGTATTTGTACAGTTTTTTTCAATGACTTTTGCTAAAAAGGGCAGACTGGAAATAGGTCGGTATGAGTATGGGAGGGTTTTGTCTATTGCATTAGGTTTGAGAATCGGTCTTATGCATGCATGCATGTTTTAGTGCAGAAGGCCCCTGTTTCTTCCAAGTTTTCAAAACCCTGTTAAATGTAAAATGTACTAGAGTTATCTTGTATGTATATGTTTCTGTTCCATGTGAACCGCGCTGATGACAATAGTGCGGTATATAAGAGATGTTAAATAAATAAATAAAATATGTCCGGTGTCTAAGGATCGGATAACTATCTCTAGGATGATAGGAGAAAAGTGTCTTTAGTGATTTTTAGCCAGCTGACTGGACAGGGATCTGATGGGGAGGTGGTAGCATTTATGTCTGTAATTATATTTTTAAGTTGTTTAATGTCAATATGGAATAAAGTCTAGGTTGTTTGATTGCTGTGTATAATTTTATTAGGTTCTGAGCATTGGGGATTAATGGAAGCGACAGAAGTATGCAGTGGGGTGAGCTTATCTATGTAATAGTTGGCTAGGTCTTGTGGTTCTATGGGGATGATGTCTGTCTCAGGGTTGGACGTTTTTGTGAGAGATTTAACAATGGAAAATAACTCTCTTGGTCTATTGAGTGCACTGAGTAGTAGGTTAGAGTGATACTCTTTTTTTTTCTGTTATTTATGGCATCCTTGTATGATTTAAGCAGAGCCATGTATGGTTGATAATCAATGTCACTTCTTGTGGCTCGCTTGTGCTCAAGTTTTCTTAGTTTTTCTTTTAATTTGGCAGCTGGGATTTAATGTTAAAAAATGTAAGGTCATGCATTTGGGCTGCAGCAATCCAAGGGAGCAATATAGTATAGGGGGTGAAGTACTTTTGTCCACTAAAGAAGAGCGGGACCTAGGCGTGGTTGTGTCTGATTATTTTAAAGTAGCTAAACAGGTAGAAAAGGTGACGGCAAAAGCTAGAAGGATGCTTGGGTGCATACGGAGAGGAATGGCTAGCAGAAAAAAGGAGGTGATAGTGCCTCTGTATAAGTCTTTGGTGCGACCTCATTTGGAGTATAGTGTGCAATTCTGGAGACCGCACCTTCAAAAGGATGTGAACAGGATGGAGTCGGTGCAGAGGGTGGCTACTAAAATGGTTAGTGGTCTTCATTATAAACCATATAAGGACAGACTTAAGGATCTTAATATGTACACCTTAGAGGAAAGGCGGGATAGAGGTGATATGATTGAGATGTTTAAATACCTCCGTGGCATAAATGTTCAGGGAGAGAGCCTCTTTCAATTGAAAGCAAGTTCTGCTACGAAGGGACATGGGATGAGGGTGAAGGGGAATAGATTCAGGAGTGATATGTGGAAATATTTCTTTACGGAAAGAGCAGTGGATCCATGGAATAGTCTCCCAGTGGAGGTGGTAGAGATGAGGACAGTAACTGAATTCAAAAATGCATGGGAGAAACACAGAGGATCTCTAAAGGTAAAAAGGGGACTGCTGTAATTGTTGATATGGAAGGACAGACTAGATAGGCCACGTGGACTTTTTCTGTCGTCATATTTCTATGTTTCTAACTCAATGGTTTACCAATTTTTGGTTTCCTTTTGTCTCTTCTTAAATTGCGTTTTATTGGATTGCGCTGCTTTCAAAATATTAGCATTCCAGCTGGTGATGATATCATCTAGGTTTGAGCTTTTAGTGTTTATGTATGGGATGGTATCTTTGAGGAATGTTTCCTTGTTAAATGCATTGAACTTGTTTATGAAGCAAGATGATTCATTGGCTTTGAGGTGTGTGAGCATGGCTGGGATGGTAAAGTCCAATTGAAAATGATCAGTCCATGGAAGGGGAAGCGCTTTAGTGGGGAGTATTGCTCGCCTTGTAAAATATGGAAGGGCAGGAAAATGAGGTCTAAGGTGTTTCCTTTTCTGTGGTTGGACTGTTTGTTGGAAACCTAGGTCTTGCATAGCATTTAAGAAATGTGATGTGTGTGTAGGTTGGAGGGATGGCATGTTAAAGTTGCCAAGGATGATGTGGAGTTTGTTTAATGTTGAGGTGTAGGCAGTTTCAATAATAGAGGAAAGGTTTCTGGAATGGACTCGGAGGGTGGTCTATAAAGTAGGCTGATTTCGGTATGTTTTTTCTCGATAATGATCACATCCATGTTTTCAGTATTTTTAGCTTAAGTGGAGTGAGAAGCTAAGGTCTTTTTTGGCTTTTAAGGTCTTTGTTGAACAACAACATACTGGAGAGGGAGGAAAGGATTCCTAACTTGCCAAGTCAAGGCCTAGGCTGTACATGTGGCCCACCTAAAATCTGGGGAAGAAAGGGCCTTGAAAGTAGTGAAAAGGGGCAAAAGGATGTAAGATTCCTCTCTACCTCGTGGGGGTGGGGGTGGAGATCTCTTTATTTTGTTGTCTGAGTTTGTAGCTACCCCCTCCTCCCCATACACAAAACGTTAACTGCTGTCAAACAGAAAACCCCTGCATTCATTCTCCGTCACCATCTCTCTCTGTAGAAATTATTTCTATTTCCCCCTATGGATCCACTTTTTCAGTCTCCTCTAGCGAAGTATACACTTTCCCAGGGAAGCAAGTCTCCAAATGGGTTACTTTTGCATATACCATGACAGTAACGAGGCTGTTAAATCCTCTGCAATTGTCCCTTTCTTTCTTTTTTTAATTCCGAACTTATTTTCCCCCCAAAGGCCTCTGCTGAAAGGTTGTATAAGGAATCCAGGAAATATTTCTTGCTGTTCTTCAGTCTGAAGAAACAAAGGAGAGGAAATCCTCCGCACACTATAACAGTCCAGCACAAAAGCATAGAGAAACCACAGCCACACCAGAGGTATATTAAAAAAACAAACCGCTTTATTGAAAGGACCCGACTTGGCCACGTTTCGGCACTGTGGCCTATATCAGGGGTCAAGGCAAGACAGTATTGTGACCAGCCTTGGTTCTGGTCATTCTAAATTCTACCATATAGTTGTTATTGTCATCAGAGTCAGTGCCAAAACTTGGTCAAGTCGGATCCTTTCAACAAACAGTTTGGTGTGGCTATGGTTTCTCTCTGCTCTTGTGCTGGACTGTTCTTCAGTCTCCCTTTTCCAGCCTGACACCAGCAGCAACCCCTGTTCTACAACCTCCACTGAAAAAGGGGCCTGTTTCCCCTGCACCATTAAACTCACTTGAATGGTGCACAATTATGACCAATGACCTTAATTTACTATTGAGTATTGCACAAATGAATGATATTAAGAATAAATACTATCTAAAAAACCCATATCTACTGCTCAACAGCTGAACTATTTCACATTGTAAGCACGTTACTAAGGGATTTCAGTACAAGAATTGGTGCAGTTCCCGCAGGTCAGTTTCTTTGTCATTTTCACTCAAATGCTAGCTGCATTTTGCTGGAAGATGACATTTTTGTGACATCTGAAGAGCCTCAGATATTATGGTGGGATCATTCAGCCCTATGTATAGGGAAGATGTTAGTCAGATCCTTTTGAGTCTTAATTCCTCCACGTTGCCACACCTTATTTGAAATTAATAGGGAGACTGTGGCATCATCCTTACAGACGTAACAAATTCTTCTTTACATAATGGCATTTTTCCTGAATCTTAAAAATAGTCACCTACATGGTCTCTATGAAGAAAACCTTTATCAATACACTTTTTTTTAGAAGTATCTGCTTTGGTAAGTCATCAGAAGTGATTACGCCAATTACATTTGTTTGACCTGTGGGGGGGGGGGAGATAGGTGGGGGGGGGGAGAGTTCTATCATGATTTCAGTCGTACATAGAAAATAGACTGCAAAAATTCTTTTGTGAAAGTACCATTTCTGACTGGTTTTCCATCAACAGAGACATCTTACGGGGATCACCTCTTCCGGCTGTTTAATTTAACATCTCTGTTTTCTTTTTGTAAATTGTTGCGAGAATTAAAGATCAGTTTTACAGACAACATTTTATTGTTGGCGCTTTTCGAAATCAGCAATAGATTTTGTCCACCAGTATTTTCAAAAACTTCTCTATAATCAATATCTGGTTCAATAATCAAGGCTTGAATATTAATTTTGTAAAATCAGAGGCCATGATACTGAGTAAAGATAAAAATTGAATTTGGCCTACACAGATTTCTTTGGGGGGCAGTCAAGATCTTGTGATATGGAATGAGGGTCATTATTTAGGAGTTTGGATGGATTCATTATTATCTTTTAACATTCAGTCTGCTGGAGTCAGTTATGGAGGTAAGTTTGGAACCACTTCAGTACGGTATCTTGTATTCCAATTGACTGGCGGCGTTATAGGGGGATGCTGTGGATGATGGTGTCGAAAGCTGATTAGATATCGTGAAAAACAAGGATGAATGGTGAATGTTCTGAGTTCCCAATATGCAGTTGCTTAAGAGAGAGGTTAGGAGGGTTTCCACTCTGTGGTGTGGTTGGAAACCATGCTGCTGTGGGTCAAATGGGATATGGGTGTCGAGATATTTTTGTAACTGGATTTGGACAGTTTTCTCAATTATTTTGGTTATGAAGGGTAGGCTTGCAATAGATCGGTATGAGGTGGGACCGTTATTCGTTTATTTTTTTTAGCAGAGGACAAATTGAAGAGAATTTTAGGCAATCTGGTAAGTCACCATGTAGTAGGCACCTTTGTGTGATCTTTGCAAGGAATGGAGATAGTTCCGATTTGGTGGCTTTAATCCAGCTGACTGGACATGGGTCCAGGGGAGATGTAGTGGTGTTGAGAAATGAGATGATGCTTTCTATGTTTTCGGGGAAAATATCTGTGAAAGTGGTCCATGAGTGCATTGAAGGGCTGAGTTGAGGAAGTGCGTTTGTTTGGATTGAGGATGGCGGGTCGAGAAGTAATTGGCAAGTTGTTGAGAAGTGATGGAGCTGTTGGTTGCATTGTCAGAGAGTGATTTTGTAAGTTCCCTGAGTAGTGTGAACAGCTCTCTTGGGCGGTTGAGTAATTTTTGGATAAGTTTTGTGTAGTAGCTCTGTTCTGAGTGGTTTGTAGTGTGGTTGTATTCTCTTAGTAGTGCATCTAGCAGGATTGCTCTGTGGGTAGCTGGGACTTCCTCCATCTGTGTTCTTGGGCTTTGGGTCTGTAATTGGGCTTTGAACCTCCGTAGGTCTGGGTGTACCACAGGGTCCATTTGTGAGTGATGATCTGTAGAAGGGTTGAGGTTGATGTTGTTTGGTTGATAGTTTGGTTCCAGGTTGTGATTGCAGAGCCAGGCCCTATATTTAAGTGTTGAGCAATGGGGAGATCTGGGTCAGGAAGGATCTCTGTTGAACTGTTTGAAGTGATTCTTGTACTGCTTAGTAGGTGAGGAATGCTTTTGGGCGGTGGTGATGGATAGCGGAAAGGTTACTAGTATGTGGCTGGACCAGGGTATTGGGAGAGTCTGGATTGGTGGGAGAGAGTCAATGTGGGTAGGATTGGTGATTGTGAAAATGAGGTCAAGGTTTGCTGCAAGTGGGGGAGTGTACAATTTGTGACAGGTCCATTGCTGCCATGGCTTCCATGAAGGCTGTTGCTTGTTTGGATGGTGTGGAGTGGAAGTTGAAGTCTCCTAATACAATGAGGTCCTAATGTTTAGTGTTATTTTTGAGGGTGATATGGAGCAGATTGGAGAGATCGCTGGTTGGTGCGGATGGGGAGCAGTAGACTAGGCAAATGGTGAGTTGTCTGTTGGAGATGGTGAGTGTGTCCAGGGTCATTGATGATTCTGCAGATACTTTCTTGAAGTTCAGGTCTCATTTGGTGAGAATGAGGATGCCGCCTCCCTTTCTGTGAGCGCGAGGGGAGTGGAAGAGGCTGTAGTTAGGGGGTCGGAGTTGGTTGAGGATGACTGTGTCAGTTTCGGTAAGCAAAGACTCTATGATGCAGAGTATGTTGAGGTTGTGGGTGAAAGAGAGATCTCATTTGGGGGAGGTTTTTGTTCTTTACAAAGCATGCATTGAAGAGTGTGCAGTAGAGAGGTTTGTTTGTGAAGAATGGTGATGTTTTGTGTGTTGGAATTGTAATGAGGTGTTGTGTATTGTGAGTGCTGGGGGGGGGATAGTCGAGTATTGTATTATAGGGGGGTGGGTTATCGGGTGTGGTGGGGGGAGGGATGGGGGTGTAGGAGGGAGTGTGTGGTGGGGGTGAGAATGAAAAGAGACAGGAGGGTATAAAGGAGAGCATACAACTGCAGCATGGTGTTGTTCTGATGTGTTGTAATGCTGTATAGTGGTTATGGTGATTAGGGCTTCCATGGTCCCCACCTAAGGATCACACCAAAGGGCCCTCTAGAGAGGCCCTCAGGAGTGGGCCCGACAGGTGTGGGCACGCCTGATCACAGCTTTTTTAAAAATGTCCTCCAGAGGGGCCAGATTGGCGTTGGTGGTGGAGAGCGGGGAGGAGCTTACCTGCCCGCTCCCTTCTGCTGATGCCAATCAGGGCTCAATGTGCCGGGTCGGCGCCTGATCGCGGCTTTTTTTCCTGGATGATTATTCCTAATGTGGAATATTGCATCATGTAACCATAGTGTGGGTTGTTTTTTTCCTAACTGTATAACTTTGCACTTGTCCACATTACATTTCTTCTGTCATTTGAACATCCAGTCCTCAAATTTATCAAGGTCCTCTTGCAATTTTTCACAATCCTCTTGTGTTTTAACAACTTTGAATAATTTTGTGCCATCTGCAGATTTGATCACTTCTCTCATTATTCCCATTTCCAGGTCATTTATGAATATGTCAAAAAGCAGCGGACCCAGCACAGATCCCTGGGGTACACCACTATTCACCTTTCTCCATTGGGAAAATTGGCCATTTAGCCCTACCCTCTGCTTTCTATCTTTTAACCAGTTCCTGATCCACAATAGTACACTGCCTCCTATCCCATGACTTTTTAATTTTGCCAAGAGTCTCTCATGAGGGAAGAATTCTCTCAGTAGTAGGATTTCAAGTATGGAACGCATTGCATTAGATCTACATGGTGAATTAAGACTGATATTTTGGAAAATGTTCAGAATAATGTTGTTCCCTGCCTCTGATAGTTAATGGCTATTATTTTATTTTTCTCACATTGGTCTATTAAAATATTTGTATTTTAATGATGAATGTGCTCTTGCAGCCTGCCTACAAATTTACAATGGGTGAATTATAAATACATTATAATTTGTTTATATTTCCCACCCTCCAGGGGATAAATAGGTTATCACCACTGTTCCCTCTAAGCTGTGCGCATGTGTGCGCGCGCACACACCTCGCCGAATGAGCGCACATACTTTACAACAGAGCGCACAAAAATTATGGTTCTGATTCTGATAGAAAACAACACAGACGTTCTTAAAATTGAAAAGTTGTTGTGTATTTATGGTTTTCACAAGTTCTACAATATTTTCTAGTGCAATCAATGTGGTGTACATACTGTATTCTGACGCGTAGTCAAATTTTAAAGTATATAACTCCGAGTGTCGTTATGTGGCGCACAAAAATTTAACCTTCCTTCAAAAGCTGCACAGCTGATATTTTATGCGCACACAGCCTACAGAAAATTAGAGGGAACATTGGTTATCACACCTAATGGGGTTCCTAATTCAGACCTTGTACCATTTCAGTAACCCTACTCAGTCTATAACCTTCTGGGAATGAGGTCTGCAGAGCAGAACACTTGGTCAGTAATTTCTACTGTCTCATATAAAACACAGTCTCCGATTCTGGAGGCTGAATGATGGAGAGAGGAGAGGCTTCCTGCGCTGTGGTGCTGGTGAGGGGCCTACGGGGCCTTCAGACTCTGCTTTCAGTCTTGAAAATACCTTATAGCGGTGCGAGTGGAGAGGGAGGGTGAATCAAAATAAAGAGAAGATATGGAGCAAAAACTGCAGAACTCAGCCAGCGTAACATGGAAATAACAGAGGGAATCATTTTACAACATACCAGAATGTGATTTCTTTCTCTTGGTCCAAAGCATGCATTTCGCAAGGGGGAAATGAATAAAACAGGGAAGAACAAGACACTAGACTACATATGGGATTACAGCTGATCCTGCAGAAACTATTTAATATTTTGGTGCCTCCTTTTACGGAACAAAAGAGGAAGGATGATTTCTGAAAGCTCCTCGGCCCTGTAAGACCTGGAGGCCTGCAGGGATTTTTGAGGGACCTCTGATTATCCCCCCCAATCTCCTCACCGTGATAGGCGTGCTGTTTGGCACCATAACACTACAGGACCCCCAAAGCATACCCGTTCATTTCCGGTACCTTCGCAGTTCGCCGAGATCGAGCACGGAGGGCCACAGATTCCGGGATCTTCCCCGCAGCCACGTCCTTTCTCAGCTGCTCTTCTGTTAAAGACGTCTCGTTCTGATGAGCGCAGGGCACAAGATGGCATTCATACCGCTTTAACTCATTCCTCTCCAGAGAGTTTCCCAGCAACGCTGACACATAGGGGCTGATTTTCTAAAGGTCTAATTGGCTCACTTTAGGAGTAAGCTGGCTAAAACTCTGCTTTTTTTTTTTTTTTGTTCTTTTTTAAACATTTTCCCTCCATTTGCTGGCTAAATTTAACTCCCTCATTTCGCAAGGTGGGCAGGTTTACCCAAATATAAAAGGATCAGCTCCAGCGGCAGTAAGGGGAGGGGGGTGATATTCATTGGCCGCAGTCAGCACCGTTAAAGTGGTGGCCATTGCTGCTTTAATTTATAACCAGATAATCTGTGCTGGGTCTTATCTGGTGATTGGCACTGAATTCTCAGTTTTCCCAGACAGCACTTTAGCTAGCCAGTCAGCAGTGATATTGAGCCACTAATTGACAGCCTTTTACCTGTCCTAACTTTAGGAGCTTTAATTAACCAGTTAGCAGCTAACTAAAGGTGCCGCTCTGCCGCTGGGTTGCTCTGATGCTAACCGGTTCTCTCTTCCATTCAGCTGACCTCTGAAAATCGATCCCATAGTGTCAATGATCTAAGCCCCCCCCCCCCTCCAAGAAGAAACAGCAAACACATGCTCCTGGTGTTATTCATCTAACCCTATCCTAAAGTGACTGAGATGTCTTTATATAAATTTATTTCTGTGTTAAAAGGACCTTTTAAAAATGAAAGAGAGTTAGCCTGATAGATTAAGCTGGATGAAAACTGACATGCACAGAGCAGGTAGAAAGAGCCGTAGACTTTCACTAGGCAAGAATACTTACCACTTTGAGAGCTGGAGCTACTGGAGGGCGGGGGAGGCGTCTGGTTAAGTACAGAAAATTAATTTGCCCTCCATAACTCAATCTCACAAAAATAGTAGGGATGAAGTATGTGGATAATTTTCTACCACATTAAATACCCCCTTAGAGAATTTTACAGACTAACTACCCAGGTCCCTGGGAACAAAAGTATTTTGCTGCTACGTTACTTAATGAAATTTGCTCTCAAAGTTCACAATAAGCACACTGGGGCCCAATATTTATCTGGAGCGGTCAGTGTTTGTTTGTTTTTTAAATACCAAGCCACGGTAGTTAAATAAAATGCAGTAACTCAGGGCTGGGATTCAGATAGTGACTGCCACTGAGTATCTGGATTCACATTGACAGCCAGGGCTATCCAGCCCGTTATCTGGATAAAGCTAGAACGGCCTGTTTGCTGTCCTGTCTTTATCCAGATAGGTTATCCAGTTAGCAGACTGAGTATTGCCACTAACTGGATATCTTCTAGCTTCACCAAAGTTCTGCCCCCAGATACTGCAGAGGCGATATTCAAGAGCACTATACAGATAGTGCTACCGAGCAGCTCGCTGACCAGCACCAATTCAGTTTGCAGATGCTGCTGGGCCCATTGGGGTTGCATGATTTAGCTGGAACATTCCCGGTCCCCCAGCACAGGACGACACATCCAAACACAGGCTGGGCTTCGGAAACACTTCTAAAAGTCAGTCTGTGAAACCTTTTGCTTTACTTCCTTCTTAGTGTCCCATGCTCAGCCTCTTTGCCAGGGTACCTGTCCCCCCCCCCCTCACCCCGGATCATCAGGATACTAATCAGACAGGAGCAGAAGGATGCACAACTCGAACATCAAAACCCATTTCCCTTTGAGCCAAGGGTGGGCAAAATTTAAAGACTAGTGGACCAAGCTAAGGGCCTAACCAGGATAAGTGGGCGGTGGGGAGTAACTCCCCCTAGATACCCAGCTGAGGAACATAGGAATGTCTCCCCATGGGGACAGAAAGAATGTGAGGGAATTCCAGGAGCAAGAGTGAAGATCACTTCCAGCCAGACTGACCTGCTCCTGCCGCCGAGGGTGGAAGCAGTGCAACAGCAGAGGCTGGATGTGATCTCCTACAGGCCCAACCTGGCACACAGCCGGTCGTTGTCCACTTTTGCCTTAAGCAGGATCCATGAAAGAGACGATAAGTCTAAACTAGAGAACTGAATAGATCATAAAGCCAAGATGCACACATGCAATCCAAGCAGCGTTTGCCACCTCACCTAGGTCAAGAGAGAGAGCTGATCCAGTTTGGGGCTTTTCCCAACACACAAGGAAGTGTAATCCTGCTCATTTTAGGGGCGTAAGAACTACGAGTCTGTGTGTTCACTGGGCAAAACCAGAACCGGATCGGTAGCTCCAGGTTGACCTGTGTAAGATGCAACCCTATGTTTTACCGTGTACAAACCTCTCTTTCTACCCCTAGGTACCCAGAATGGCAAAACTCCAAGAAGTGTCTGAAGCGTAAGAATAAGAGGACATTTCATTTTATGCTTATGGTGAGATGGGATAGCAAGTATATGCAAATCAATACAGAGTAACTGTTTTCTCTTCCTTAAAATCAAGGCTCGTTAACTCACGCTTGCCTATGCTGCTCTCCCATGCTTAGAAAGCAAATGCCAATCGGTTCCTTTACTTTAATATCATCTACTGAAATGAGCATCTTCATGATGTACAGCAGACTCCACACATGACCCAATCACAAGAAGTAACACACTGAAGAGCACAGCACCGCACCAATCCGCATGCCAGAAACATCATTCAGTTCTGAGCGCACCACTAGCGTGCTCAGAAAAATACCTTATGGGCACGACGCATCCGGGCAAAGTAGGTCTCCCTCTGTATTACAGCAAAAGTGAAATCAGTGACATCACAAAGGCAGGCGCAAAGATTCTAAACCTCTCCAGTGCAAATCTGGACTCCCCTGGAGTCTAAACGCAGTATCGCCGACACTCAGGGAGCAGAGTTAGATGCATGTTGCCTGAGGACACACTGCACTACATCAGTGCAACATTACTGTGCTATGCACCCACAGCTCTGCAATTCAATCTCCAGCTAATTTTCAAATTCTTGAAATACTGCTTCCATACAGACCGTGAGCCACATTGAGCATAAGACGCAGGCCATGGGAAGAGACTCTCTCCTCCTTTCCCCCCAACTTTGCTACTGTGACATACCCCACTTTCCTGTAGCTACTTGGTACCTTGTCTCCTTGGTATCCTTCCGGCAACTGCCAATAGTAAGAATCTTGTCCCAGCTGTCCGAATCGACCATAGGAGAGCTGTGGCACCTCACTAGACCTTTCCACTGTAAAGCCTGTGGAAACACGTGCGCTGTGCTGGCGATTCACCAAGGCAAAATTCTGGAAGTTTCCAGGGAGGACTGGACTTGTTACCTGAGAAGGTGGATAAACAGGCAAAAGACTAATGTCAATTTGAGGTTTATCTTCTTAGCTGGGCGAGTGCTTACTGACTGAAACTCCCCATTTTGCTTGCAGAATTCTAATGTCAGCAGGAAAGGTTCTGGACAAGTCCTTATTTTGTACCAGTAAGCAGCACCACCACTTCTTTTGGTTTGGTGGTGGTGCTGGCACTGGAACCCATATGTATTTGTGAGTATCCAAAAATTAAGTCTACTCCTTTCTCTGCTCAGTTTTTCTCTACATCAAAACCATGATCAGAGGGCTAATATTAGGGATGTACATGCAAACCTCTCGCACCTTTTTTCTCTTTCAGGTTTTATCAGCTTTTTCATTTTTATCTTTATATCGCTTTTGAGTTTTAATGTATACTAAAACCATTTGACGCATACTGAATGGTTTCAGGCACATATAGAGGGAAATTTTATAAGAAGCCACCTAGTTTTGGACAGTATGTGCATAGATCTATTCATGTAAATAATCCCTTATAAAATACCGACTAGCATGGAAGTCCATGTGTTGTTTGCATGGGGCACACTTTCACTGTCGGCGCGCACGTGCGTGCAGATTGGGAGAATCGTGGGCAGTGTGCGTACATGTGTTCATCATAGAATACTATAATTTGCATAAAGAAAGCACCACCATTTACCCCAGCTGTAGGGCTGCTGTAATTGATCGCGCCGTAATTTATGGAGTTTTCTCTGTCACTTATGCAGGTATGATATAAAGTCTAGCACACACATACTTGACTTTATAAACAGGCACATTAAAACATGCATTAAGTAAGCGCAACTTTAAGAAATTTCCCTCTACATGGCTTTCGCATGTGTAAAAACCTGAAAAGGATGCAATAAATCTTTGCTTTGTCTAAAATATCATAACATGTGCTCATTTCAAATAAGTGCAGACTTTCAAGCAGTTGCAATACAGAGAATGCTGAACAGCAGGAAACTGGTTGCTGAGATCTTCATGTGAAATTCTAAGTACTTGCAATCCCTCTCCCCAGCTAGCCCAACATTCATGGATAACAGTGCGAGTGCAGCCACCTACTTACACTGCATCCATAGATATGCTTTACACATATGTAACATACTTTGGCTTTAACCAAACAGCACAGGCGAGGGGAAATTATTTGGCTGCCAACTGATTCCGGAAATGGAGGTGCTAAATCCTCATCGTTGCATCCTCCCACCCATCCCGGTGCCCTCTCACCTTCCTTCTCACTCTGAGTATAAGGTGATAAGATCTTACCAGGTCACGGTGATAGGAGGTGCTGGTACATAGCTGGGTGACTCCCATACAGAAGCAGGGCAGGCAGCCCTCCGGGTTCTCCGCACTCAAGTTGAAGTGATGGGCTCGGCAGCGGCTGCAGTCTGGACCCTCCACGTTGGACTGAAAACAGTGGAAGAGGATGAATCGGTCCAGGGAAGGGGTGCAAATGATATGCAGAAACATAGTGAAACACCCACAATGCTGCTACGACTAGGCAGCCACTGGCCATATGGAGGTGAAGAGCAAAGCGTACAGCGGGGCAGGCTAGAGGTGGGCAGGCAAAGCGCGGGGCAGCAGCGCATCTAGAATCATTCAGGAAAATAAGACTTAACAATAAACGCAAGGGTTTTGCTGACGCGTATTTCACTGCCCTTCAGCACCACGGTCTGGACAGCTCCCGTGACAAAATGACAACCAGTCACCTCAAAATTAACAGCACTTTTCCAAATAGTTGAAATATTAAAAAGGGCGAGGCGCTCGTACATGGACAAGTCGTTAACCACCCAAAAAAAAGAACACATAACCCTTACTTTGAAGAATCATGCTAAAAGGAATTTTTTTTACCTTGCAGTGGCAATGCCCCCTGACATCACACTGGGTAGAAAGACTTCCACGTGCATCACATCTACAGCCTGGGCCAGTGTCCACTATTAAGGGGAAAAGAAACCCTCGTTACGGTGCCTCGACCTTCTCCCTCTGCACCGAGTCATTGAGAAACAGCTAGACCTATGTTTTGTGTTTATGTCAAGTATAATAGCGGTTTACAAAATGTATAAAAGAACAGGAATAAAAATAAGGAAAGATAACAATATAGACTGCAGCTTTCTCCAAGTGATTCACATCCATATCCTCTTTCATCGCCCTTCTTTAAACGCCCAGGAAGGAAAGTGCTATCCAGAGGCAGTGTGGTACTGTATTCCAAAGTACTGGTGCCAATAAAAAAAGCTGACTGGTGGGATATGTTCAGAACCTGGCATTGTTTGTGACTGGTACTACCAGATGATTTTGTTCGTGAGAGTGAAGTACAGTTTCTTGGAATGCACAGTATCAATAAGTCAATAGATAAGGCTCTTGCCCTGCATAAAATACTTTACATGCTAATATCAGTATTTTAAATTTGATCCTGTAGGAAACAGATAACCAGAGCAGAGCAACCTGGTCAAATCTTGTAGAAGAGGAAATGAGTCTTACTGTTACGTTTTGAATCACTTGCAATGATTCAGGATGATAGTTTAAGTTCATTTTAGAGCATGCTACAATTGTCACCACAATTTAATTTAATACAGTTTCTTTACATTCCATGTCAACTCTACTAGAGTAAAGTTCAGTGAGGATTACATTGGATTTTCACAACATCAGAGTTGACAAATAAAGAGATTACATTGGGGTGTCAGACAAATTCTAGGTACAAGATAGTGTGATAGTGGGGATTATAGTTACAGCACAATGGGAATGCAAAATTCAGAAACAGAGATGCAAACAAATATCTGACATAGAACAAAATCTGGAAATCATCCAAGTCAGAATTGTGTGGAGGTTTCTAAGAGTTAAGATTAAGGTTTCTAAGAGTTAAGAGTTAAGAGGAAGTGACCCACTCATGAACACACCATGCCGTTCTTGATATTATTAAGACTCTATTCTGTTCTCTATTCTGTTAAGGTTTCTAAGAGTTAAGAGTTAAGAGGAAGTGACCCACTCATGAACACACCATGCCGTTCTTGATATTATTAAGACTCTATTCTGTTCTATGTAATTATCTCTTGTATATAGTTTACCCCGGTTCTCCAAGTTTGTACTCCTGTTCGATGTAAACCAAACAGCTTGTTGTTATGGTCTTTATGTTATAATGTAAACCGCGCTGATGCCGAATAGTGCGGTATATAAGAACTTGTAATAAATAAATAAATAAATAAAATAAGATGTTTCTGAAAGATCCATGTTTTCAGAGATTTTCTGAATCAGGAATGAGTTGTAAGTAGGTACGTTATTCTAGGTCTTTGGGGCCACTGCTGTGAATGCCTTTTTCAGTGTGTCCATTAGACAGAATAGTTTAGGGGATCGAGATTTTGCAAGCTTGCATGGATTGAAGTTGTCTGGTTGGCATGTCGTTCTGAATGAGCCTCAATATTATACAGGATAGTGCAAAGCCGACCCTAATTTAAAAAACGAGTAGTAGAAATTTAGAACAGATTCTCCCTACGATGGGAAGCTAGTAAAGTTTTCCAAGGTAGAATGAACTGCCCTTCTGATAATCTTTGAAATAAAAGCAATATTAGAGGTTGGTCCAGGGCCGGATTTACGTATACGCCATGTACGCCATGGCGTAGGGCCCACAACCGGCAGGGGCCCACAAAAAATAGAACCAGTTTTTTTTTTTTTCAACTCGATTAAAAAAAAAACCTGGTGGCTGCCGCCGCGGGGCCCCCTCTGCTGCCGCGGGGGCCCCGTCTACAAGATGGTCTGGTCGGGTCGGGTCGGGTCTCGTCTCCCTCCCTCCCTCCCTCCCGGCTGCGAGAGACGCGAAGATAGAGCGTCTCCTCGCGTCTGTGTTAAGCCCGCAGGGGCTGATGGGATTTCCCATCAGCCCCTGCGGGCTTAACACAGACGCGAGGAGCCGCTCTCCCTTCGCGTCTCTAGCAGCCTGCAGCGAGGGCGGGAGAGAGACCCGACCGGACCGGACCCGACCGGACCGGACCCGACCAGCTTGTAGATGGGGCCCCCGCGGCAGCAGAGGGGGCCCCGCGGCGGCAGCCACCAGGTTTTTTTTTTAAATTAAATTTTACATAAGGCCGGGGGGGGGGGTAGGAGTCCTACCCCCCCCGGCCTAAAGTAAAATTTAATTAAAAAAAAAAACCTGGTGGCTGCCGCCGCGGGGCCCCCTCAGCTGCCGCGGGGGCCCCCTCTAAAAGCAGGGCGGGTCCGGTCCGGTCGGGTCGGGGCGGGTCCGGGCGGGGCGCTCTCCCTCCCTCCCACGCTGCAGGCTGCGAGAGACGCGAAGATGCGTCTCTCGCAGCCTGCAGCCTGCAGCGAGGGAGGGAGAGAGACCCGACCCGACCGGACCGGACCCGACCCGACCGGACCCGACCAGCTTGTAGACGGGGCCCCCGCGGCAGCAGAGGGGGCCCCGCGGCGGCAGCCACCAGGTTTTTTTTTAAAATTAAATTTTACTTTAGGCAGGGGGGGGGGGTAGGACTGGTAATGGGCTATGGTGGGGGGGGTAGGACTGGTAATGGGCTATGGGGGGGGGGGGTAGGACTGGTAATGGACTATGGGGGGGGGGTTGGACTGGAAATGGGCTATTGGGGGGGCTGGGGCTGGAAATGGACTGGGGGGGGTAGGGCTGGTAATGGGCTATTGGGGGGCTGGGGCTGGAAATGGGCTGGGCTGGGGGGGGTTAAGGCTAGAGGTGGGCTGATGGGGTTAGGACTGGTAATGGACTGTGGGCTGTTGGGGGGGGCTTAGAACAGGCAATGGGCTTTGGGGGGGGTTAAGACTGGTAATGGGCTGTGGGCTGATGGGGGCTGTCTGGTAATGGGCTATGGGGGGGGCTAGGACTTGAAATGGGCTGGGGGGTTAAGACTGGAGGTGGGCTGATGGGGTTAGGACTGGTAATGGGCTGTTGGGGGGGGGGTTAGAACTGGTAATGGGCTTTGGGGGGGTTAAGACTGGTAATGGGCTGTGGTCTGATGGGGGTTGTCTGGTAATGGGCTATGGGGGGCTAGGACTGGAAATGGGCTGGGGGGTTAAAACTGGAGGTGGGATGATGGGGTTAGGACTGGTAATGGGCTGTGGGCTGATGGGGGGGGGTAGGACTGGCAATGGGCTATGGGGGGCTGACTGGAAATGGGTTGATGGGGTTAGGACTGGAAGTGGGCTGATGGGGGGTTAGGACTGGTAATGGGTTATAGGGGGGGCTTAAACTGAAAATGGGGTGATGGGGGGTTAAGGACTGAAAATGGGGTGATGGGGGTTAAGGACTGTAAGTGGGGTGATGGGGGGGCTAGGATTGGAAATGGGCTGATGGATGGCTAGGACTGGAAATGGGCTGATGCAGGGACTAGAAGGGAATGGATGCTGGGTGAGGCTGGAACTAGAAGGGAGCTGATGTTGGGGGAGGATTAGAATGGGATGGGGCTGGAAGAGTAAAATGGAGAAGGGAAAAATATTTTGTGTGGGAGGGATAAAAAATCTACAATTGGCCGGGTATTGGGAGAGTAAGTGGGGATTGAGGATGGAGGGGTAATATTTGAGTGGATGAAATAGGAATGAGGAAAGAGCAAAAGGAGAAAGATTAGTATGTTAAAGCAGATGTAGAGAGAGAATGGAAAAAAATCTAGAAGAGAGAAGAAAGGACAAATGGACAGCAGACGATGGAGAGTTAGCAGAAGACACGAAGAAACCAGAAGAAAGTGGCTGGAGCAATTGCAGCTGAAAAAAATGCACAAAAGGTAGAAAAATATCTCTTTATTTTGAATTTATTAATTGGAATATGTCAGCTCTGGTAAATGTGCATCATTAACATCTGTGCTTTGTTTAGTACAAGAGCAAATTAATGTATTGTTTTATTTCTACAGTGTTGTACATTCCAAGTTTGGCTTTTGGGATTCCCAGTTTAATTATTGTCTTCCTGTTTCTAAATTGTGATTACTTGTTTGGTGATGGTCTATGTTCTGCATGTGTAACTGAGCTGAGGTGTTCTGTTTATATAATTCCTATTTGACATTGCCACTTGTTCTCTTTCCCAGTAGGTCATGTATTGTTGTTCTCTGAAATGTATTGGTTTAATATTGCAGTGTTGCCTTTTGATTGGTAGAGTATGGTGCTTTGTGAGTCCTGGTAGTGCTGTTAGGATACGGCGGGTTTACTATGGGCAGTGTTTGTAGTAGTTCCTAATGTGTCTGGCAGTTGGCACTGGATTATAGTAATGTAGAAATCTTTTAGTCTTTCTTTATCCATACACTCATTAAGAGGCACGTTTACTAAAAGTTAGTATATGGTAACATTATGCAAATATTTATGCAAATGAGGCCCCTTATGCAAATGAGGTCCGCACCCCCCTTGGGCCGCCCCTGCTGGGGGCCCACAATTTTTGTTGGCGTAGGGCCTCACTCAAGGTAAATCCGGCCCTGGGTTGGTCAATAACTTCCTGGCAATGACAACTCCAAGTTGCTTTTCCTTAGGAAGGGCTTAATATCATCTTTCTATCACAAGGGCATCAAGCCCAACTCCAGGCTAGTATTGATCATTATCTTGGCGACTTTAACATTCATGTTGATGACCCCTCCAATCCCCATATTCTAAAACTCCTCTCTTTTACCTCCTCGTATAACCTTCAACTCTCTTCCACTGCTCCTACTCACCAACATGGTCATTGCCTTGACCTAATTTTCTTCTCTAACTGCTCACCCTCCAACTGCTCTAACTCTGTCCTTCCTTTATCTGACCATCACCTTTTAAGTCTTATTATTCATCATCCTCCACCTCAGCCTCATCCTGCTTCCACTAATCTATTTAGAAACCTTCTTGCTATTGATCCCTTAGCTCCCTCCTCCACTATTTCCTCACCCCTTTCATCCATTCTTTCTTCTAATTCTATTGATGAGGCTGTGGCCTCCTATAATGCTGTACTCTCCTCTGCTTTGATTCTCTTGCTCTCTTCATCTCACGTCCTGTTAGGCGCTCTCCTCCACAGCCTTGGCTCTCTCCTTTTGCCCGCTATTTGCGCTCCTGTGCCTGCTCTGCTGAGCATGCCTGACTCAAATCTCGCTCTCATGCTGACTTTCTCCACTTTAAATTCATGCTCTTCTCCTTCCAATCAGCCATTGCACTTGCCAAACAAATCTACTTCATCCATCTGACCAACTCTCTTGTCTCTAATCCTCATCGTCTTTTTTATACACTCGATTCTCTCCTCAGTGTGCCCCCACCTCTGGCTTCTACCTCCCTTCCTGCCCAAACCTTGGCACAGTACTTCCATGACAAAATCCATAAAATCACCCTCCATTTCACTACCTCCTCTTCTTCCCCCCCCCCCTTTTCTCAACTCTCCCCCCTTACTTCTGCTTCCCTTTCTTCCTTCCCTCTGGTCTCTGATGAGGAAATGACACTCCTCCTTTCTTCCTCTAAGCTGACTACCTGCCCTGATCCTATGCCCACCCACCTCCTTAACTCCATTTCTTCCACTATCGTCCCCTCCATCATTCATATTCTCAACCTATCGCTCTCCACTGCTACCTTCCCTTCTGACTTCAAGCATGCTATTGTCACACCCCTCCTCAAGAAACCCTCACTCGATCCCTCCTGTCCTTCTAACTATCGTCCCATCTCTCTCCTTCCCTTCATTTCTAAATTACTTGAGGGTGCTATCTACCACCGCTGTCTCGACTTCCTCTCCTCTCATGCCCTCCTAGATCCTTTACAATATGGTTTCCATCCCCTACATTCTACTGAAACTGCTCTTACCAAAGTCGCCAATGATTTGTTTCTGGCTAAGTCCAAAGGCTTTTATTCTGTCCTCATTCTTCTGGATCTCTCTGCTGCCTTTGACACCGTTGACCACAATCTTCTTCTTATCACCCTGTCTTCACTCGGTTTCAAAGGCTCTGTACTTTCCTGGTCCTCCTCCTATCTCTCCCACCGCTCTTTCAGTGTGTACTTCGGGGGCTCCTCCTCCTCTTCTACCCCTTTACCTGTGGGTATACCTTAAGGTTCTATCTTAGGTCCGCTCCTCTTCTCTCTCTATACCCAATCCCTTGGTGCCCTTATCTCTTCCCATGGCTTTCACTATCATCTCTATGCTAATGACTCTCAAATCTACCTCTCTACGCCTGTTATCTCTCCTGAAATTCAAGCTAAGATCTCGGCCTGCCTCTCTGACATTGCTTCCTGGATGTCCTATCGCCGCTTGAAGCTGAACATGGCCAAAACTGAACTCCTTGTCTTTCCCCCTAATGCCTCCCCTCCTCCTTCCCCTTTCTCAATCTCTGTGGATAACTCTGTTATCCTTCCTGTCTCTTCAGCACGGAACCTTGGTGTTATCTTTGACTCATCTCTCTCCTTCTCTTTATATATCCAAAACATTGCTAAAACATGCAGTTTCTTTCTTTACAATATCTCCAAGATTCACCCTTTTCTCTCTGATAACACTACTAAACTGATTGTCCACTCTTTAATCACCTCCCGCCTTGATTACTGTAACCTTCTCCTTGCTGGCCTCCCTGCTAACCACCTCTTTCCTCTCCAGTCTATTCAACATTCTGCAGCTCGTCTCATTTTCCGTCAGTCTCGTTTTTCACACATTACTCCTCTTCTCATATCACTTCACTGGCTCCCCATCCGCTTCCGCATCCAGTTCAAACTCCTCCTTCTAACCTATAAATGTATTCATTCTTCTGCCCCTCATTACCTTTCATCCCTCATCTCTACCTACACCCCCTCTCGCCTACTCCGCTCATCTAATTGTCTTCGTTTAACTATGCCTTTTACTCGTACTGCTAATTCTAGACTTCGCTCCTTTCAACTGGCTGCACCCTTTTCCTAGAATTCTCTACCTGTCTGTCCACCAAGCTTCCTCCCTGGCCATCTTCAAATCCAAATTGAAATCCCATTTCTTCACTATTGCTTTTTGTTCCTAACTCGTCCTTTCTTGTTCTCTCCATAAACATTTATTCTTGTCTTGTTAATTGTTATTTGTATTATCTAATGTATTTCATATTTTGTCTTGACTAGATTGTGAGCTCTAACGGGCAGAGACTGTCTCTTTTTATGTTTGTACAGCGCTTTGTATGTTGTAGCGCTTTATAAATGCTTAGTAATAATAATAATAATAATGATAGGAAAAAGAAATTGAAGAGAATTCTTCAAGGTTCTACAGGATAATGCAGGTGTGGATATTTATTTATTTATTTAGTTACTTAGAGTCAAAGCGGTTTACAGTAAAAAAAAAAAAAAAAAAAGATGAGGCAACATGGCTTTACATGAAACAAGAACTGAGGAAGGATAAAACAAAGGGGACAGTAAGAGGTTAATTAGCATGTAAATATAAAGGTTTATGCTAAATTAAAGTTTATGAACATTATGACTGCATAGTTTCATCAGTCATAAAGCACTTGAGGAAGAGGAAGGTCTTTAGCTTCTTTCTGAATGTCAGCAAGTCATTAGTGGAATGAAGCACGTGAGGGATTGTATGTCATAAGGTTGGAGCAAATAGAAAGAATGCCCTCCTTGAAGTTGAGTAAGTGATCTTGATGTTTAGTATGCGTATGGATGTGTTGGCGGAGCTGGACCTACTGTTTCTGTTGTTGACTGTTTCTTAAGGGTTTCGAGATGGACAGCAGAGAGATTGTGGATCACTTTGAATGTTGTTAGAAGTGACTTGAATTTGACCCTTTCAGATATAGGGAGCCAATGCAGTTTCCTAAGAAGGGGTGAAATGTAATCAGCTTTTGATTTGCTAGCGAGGATTCGGGCTGCTGTGTTTAAGGCTTGTTGTAACGGATACGTTGTGGACTTTGGCAGAAGCCATGTTACAGGCCTACATGTGGGAAAAACACAATGGGGGCAGTATTTGCCGGCTCCCGCAGGTGTATATATACCATTTTGTAAGCCTATGTGTATAAATACCTCCGTTTATCTAATTTCAATATAAAGGTGGAAATAAGCAATAGGGGATGAAGGAGGACAAGCCCCTTAATCCCACCTGTAAAGAGCAGGCCGAAACAAACTTTTTAAAAATGTAAATGTGTCAAGAAGCAGGTGTAAATCCCCATTGGTCATACGCATTCATTCCCCTTACGAAATGGGAAATACATCTCGACTTTTGACCCACCCTGATCATGCTCTGGCACCCCCCCGATATACCTCCTTGCAGGGTCCACATCATAAGGACATCCACATATAAATTACGCTCTTTCTAAAATCGCTATTTCCCCATGCAAAAGATGAATAAGCTTTTACAAGAACCCCCTTACTAAAATGTTCTTTTATGGCAAACTACGTGTGACCATTTAGCAGATTTAACACTTGGCTGGTAGCGAGTAGCCCGCTCTTTATGAGCTAACAGATACTCAGCAGGTTCACGTTTTCTCCATAGTCAGGCGGCTGTACGCACATGTTTTTTTTTAGTAACTTTAATACAGGGCGATACCATGGATTCTAAGGCTCCTTGTGGTTTATAAATCTCTGTAGAGGGGCCATTTCATCTAGTGCCTTTTTTATGCAGAATACCACAGTGATGCTTGCAACTATTACTACTGAACATTTGTATAGCGCTACAAGGCGTACGCAGCGCTGCATAGGTACATGTAAAAGACGGTCCTTGACACTGCCAAGAAAACCCAGGAGCTTCTGGGTCGCCAGGGGTCAGGACTGACTCGAAGGCACACATTGCATTGCTCATCGGAGCTAACAATCTAATAGAGAGAGACAGCACAGTAGCTGTAGACATGGGATACAGCTAGGGGGAATGGTAAGGAAACACAAAGGATATTAGGTGAGTCAAGATCTGAAAGCGGCAGCGAAGAGGTGAGTTTTCAGCCTGGATTTGAAAAGGGTCAGAGAAGGTGCCTGACCTACAGACTCAGGTAGTTCGTTCCAGGCGTAAGGTGCAGCAAGGTGAAAGGAGCGAAGTCTGGAGTTAGCAATAGAAGAGAAGGGCACAGATAGAAGCGATTGGCCAGAAGAGCGGAGTTCCCCAGGAGGGGTGTAGGGAGATATCGATATTCCATGATCAATGTTATTTAATTTCCTGGCTCAGAGAGCTGAACAAACCTTTCAACATACATTCAAAGTAGCTGTTTCAAAAGTTACTAACATATGATCTGGCCATGGGATGGTAGTCATTTGCACATTCAAAAGACAAGTATTTAGGGTGGAGGGGGGTGTCCGAGGACAGAGTTAAATTCTGTAATGTCAAATCCTGTTAATGTGCAGAATGAGAGGGTGCAGAGACAGAGAGAACATGTTTGGATACATCTGGAATGTTTTAATTCTAATAGAATATTACAAGCCCCCTAATGATTTTTAAAGCTATCTACTGGGAGAAGAGGAAAGTTACAAAGAAGAGAAAGACACGTTCAGAGACTACCATGGGCGTAATTTCCTACTGCATAATTACAGATACCATTACATGCTGGTAGCAACACTGGATGGATATATGCTCTGCGGCTTTGGACGCGCCGAATGATTAAGGCAACACTTTTTAAAGAGAAAAAGGGTTCGCAAGCCCACAAGACCTAGTGTACTCATAGACCTAACTTTATTATTTGGATTTTAGCTCAGGTCTTTCAGTAGTAATTCAAGCTGAGTTGCGTTCAGAGGCAGGAGATATTTCCACGTCCCCAGAAGGCTTACGATCTTGTACCTGAGGCAATGGCGGGTGAAGTGACTTGCCAAGGCTGAAAAGCAGCGTCCGTGGGATTTGAACCCTTGCTTGTTCCTCATCCTGCTGCTCTAACCACTAGGCTACTTCCCTCCCCCTCCAATCTAATTTTCAAATGCCACAGGCAGATTCCTTTTGAAATTCTGTCTGGTGGGGGAATGAAAATATTTTCTACCCATGGACTTTGTACCCCCCCTGACCCTAACCACACTCCTTTTGGAGGAAGGGCATTATTTTCATATGTTTAACCATGGAAAATGTCTGAAGATTGCCCTCCCCCTATGTACAGTCTCATTATGCACAAACATGGTTAAGACACAGGAGCCGAGGAACTCTTCCACCCAACACATACAGGATATGTTCTCACATCCCCCTCACCCAGCAACACATGCTAACCAGTACTAGAACTCCGAGCAAATCATTTCACAGCAAGCACACACAGGCTATAAGCGTGCACGGTGGATATCCTAAAAACCAGGCCTCTCTGGGGATGTTTAAGGACTAGGCCATGCACTGGTTACTTAGCAGTTGGCCATTCTTTTTAAATTGTCCCTCCTTTGCCCTTCCTTACCCTCCAAAGGTCATTTTATGGTTTACAGTCCATCCAACATGGATGGAAAAAGAGCCAGAATCTGAACTGCTGGATGAAGCGAAGAACCACATTACAAGAAACTTACCTCGACAGGGCTCTCCTTGGGAAGGATTCCCCACATAGCCTGGAGCACACCTAAGAATATAAAAAAAGGACATGTTTTTGAGGCCAAGACTTTAAACCAGCCACCTCCAAATAGGAAGTGACATGTAGTTCCAGTAATAAGCTACAAGGTCATCATCTCCTAACAGCAGGGCCGGATTTAGCTATACGCCATGTACGCCATGGCGTAGGGCCCACAGCTGCAAAGGGCCCACAAAAATTGAAGTAGTTAGGCTTTTTTTTTTAATAAAATAAAAAAAAACCTGCTGGCCGCCGCCGCGGGGCCCCCTCTGCTGCCGCGGCAGCATGGACTGACCCGCGGGGGCCCCCTCTGTAAGCTCGGTCCCTCCCTCCGTGCCTCCGTGTCTCCCTCCGTGCAGGCTGTTAGAGACGCGAAGGCAGACTGTCTCCTTCTGCCTTCCCGTCTCTGTTAAGCCCGCAGGGCTGATGGGAAATTTCCCATCAGCCCCTGCGGGCTTAACAGAGACGCGAAGGAGACAGTCTGCCTTCGCGTCTCTCACAGCCTGCACGGAGGGAGACACGGAGGAACGGAGGGAGGGACCGAGCTTACAGAGGGGGCCCCCGCGGGTCAGTCCATGCTGCCGCGGCAGCAGAGGGGGCCCCGCGGCGGCAGCCAGCCGGTTTTTTTTTTAAAAATAAATTTTACTTTAGGCCGGGGGAGGGGAGGGGGTAGGACTGGTAATTGGGGGGGCTGGGTCTGGGGCTGGAAATGGGTTGGGACTGGGACTGGAAATGGGCTGGGACTGGGACTGGAAATGGGTTGGGGGGATTAAGGCTGGAGGTGGGCTGATGAGGAGGACTGGTAATGGGCTGTGGGCTGTTGGGGGGGGGTTAGAACTGGTAATGGGCTTTGGGGGGGTTAAGACTGGTAATGGGCTGTGGGCTGATGGGGGCTGTCTGGTAATGGGCGATGGGGGGGGGGGCAAGGACAGGAAATGGGCTGGGGGGGTTAAGACTGGAGGTGGGCTGATGGGGTTAGGACTGGTAATGGGCTGTTGGGGGGGGGTTTAGAACTGGTAATAGGTTTTGGGGGGTTTAGACTGGTAATGGGCTGTGGGCTGATGGGGGCTGTCTGGTAATGGGCTGTGGTCTGATGGGGGCTGACTGGTAATGGGCTATGGGGGGGCTAGGACTGGAATTGGGCTGGGGGGTTAAGACTGGAGGTGGGCTGATGGGGTTAGGACTGATAATGGGCTGTTGGGGGTTTAGAACTGGTAATGGGCTTTGGGGGGGGGTTAAGACTGGTAATGGGCTGTGGGCTGATGGGGGCTGTCTGGTAATGGGCTATGGGGGGGGTTAGGACTGGAAATGGGCTGGGGGGGTTAAGACTGGAGGTGGGCTGATGGGGTTAGGACTGGTAATGGGCTGTGGGCTGATGGGCTGATGGGGGGGGGGGTTAGGACTGGCAATGGGCTATGGGGGGCTGACTGGAAATGGGTTGATGGGGTTAGGACTGGAAGTGGGCTGATGGGGGGTTAGGACTGGTAATGGGTTATAGGGGGGGCTTAAACTGAAAATGGGGTGATGGGGGGTTAGGACTTGTATTGGGTTGGGGGGTTGCTAGGACTGGAAATGGGCTGATGGGTGGCTAGGACTGGAAATGGGCTGATGCAGGGACTAGAAGGGAATGGATGCTGGGTGAGGCTGGAACTAGAAGGGAGCTGATGTTGGGGGAGGATTAGAATGGGATGGGGCTGGAAGAGTAAAATGGAGAAGGGAAAAATATTTTGTGTGGGAGGGATAAAAAATCTACAATTGGCCGGGTATTGGGAGAGTAAGTGGGGATTGAGGATGGAGGGGTAAAATTTGACTGGATGAAATAGGAATGAGGAAAGAGCAAAAGGAGAAAGATTAGTATGTTAAAGCAGATGTAGAGAGAGAATGGAAAAAAACTAGAAGAGAGAAGAAAGGACAAATGGACAGCAGACGATGGAGAGTTAGCAGAAGACATGAAGAAACCAGAAGAAAGTGGCTGGAGCAATTGCAGCTGAAAAAAATGCACAAAAGGTAGAAAAATATCTCTTTATTTTGAATTTATTAATTGGAATATGTCAGCTCTGGTAAATGTGCATCATTAACGTCTGCGCTTTGTTTAGTACAAGAGCAAATTAATGTATAGTTTTATTTCTACAGTGTTGTACATTCCAAGTTTGGCTTTTGGGATTCCCAGTTTAATTATTGTCTTCCTGTTTCTAAAATGTGATTACTTGTTTGGTGATGGTCTATGTTCTGCATGTGTAACTGAGCTGAGGTGTTCTGTTTATATAATTCCTATTTGACATTGCCACTTGTTCTCTTTCCCCAGTAGGTCATGTATTGTTGTTCTCTGAAATGTATTGGTTTAATATTTGCAGTGTTGCCTTTTGATTGGTAGGGTATGGTGCTTTGGGAGTCCTGGTAGTGCTGTTAGGATACGGCGGGTTTGCTATGGGTTCTAAATGGGCAGTGTTTGTAGTAGTTCCTAATGTGTCTGGCAGTTGGCACTGGATTATAGTAATGTAGAAATCTTTTAGTCTTTCTTTATCCATACACTCATTAATAGGCACGTTTACTAAAAGTTAGTATATGGTAACATTATGCAAATATTTATGCAAATGAGGCCCCTTATGCAAATGAGGCCCACACCCCCCTTGGGCCGCCCCTGCTGGGGGCCCACAATTTTTGTTGGCATAGGGCCTCACTCAAGGTAAATCCGGCCCTGCCTAACAGGAACACGGGGTTCTCCACCTATTGCTGGTCTCAAAACACATTAATTCTATTTTGGATGCTCTGAAGATCGAACAAGTTCTGGAAGAGATATTAACAGCTTTTATGGTATTTAGATCATAATTCTATGAGTCTGATACATTAAATGCTTTGCCTACGGCCCAAGAATTGACCAAATTCCTATCTAAATTAGACTTTTGGATTTCAATCCAAAGCTAAACATATCTGAGGCTTAGAAGTATAGAGAGGGGGAATTTTCAGTGGCGGCGGACAGCACACTTAAAGTGGCTGGTCGTCACCACTTTAATGTTGGCCTGGAAATTCAATGCTGGGGCTCCGGCACTGAATATCCAAGTTGCCCCAATTGCGATTTTGCAATACAGTCAGCAGTGATATTCAGCCATTGGCCAGATTGCAAGACCTGCTAAAGTTAGGACCGTTCAGCTGCCCTAACTTAGCTGGTCAGGGTTAACCAAGTAGCAGTTAACGTCGGGGCATTCAACAACCCAAACCAGTGATATTTAGTGCCATTAACCAGGTTAGTATCCCAGTGAGTGGCGTTTACATGGTTTGCAAACCACGTAAATGCCTTTGAATATCCCTCCCCTCAATACTTTGCTAAGAACTGTAGGTAGATATGAAAAAGATTCTTGTGACTAAAACTGGCTTAACAGCACATAATACACCAGCTTAAAAATTTCATCCATCCCATCCCATCCCACTAAAATCTATCTGTGCGAAAATGCTGTGAACAGAGGTTTGGCCAGGCCTAAAAAGAAGAGCCAGGACAGGACCAGTGGTGTGGCCAGGGAGGGGGTGGGTCTATTTATAAGCCATACTAATTAATATACGATAAACACAAAATCTGATACTACTTTCTAACTATTCCTATGTGTAACACAAGTCTTGCATGCAGAAAACGGCTCTTACAAAAGTGTGCATCCAAAAAGGCACACCGACATAATGGCATGTACTTATAGGTACACTGTAAATACTCAGCCCAACAAGAGGAAAATATTTATGAGCCGCAGTGCATGCCAAACAGCGCATTAATATGGAAAAAGATTAAACACAGGTGGTGATAATCCTCGCTGTTTGCAATAAGCCTTGCAAAGTTATCTACACCTCACCCGCCCTACACCTCACCCGCCCATGTTTAATGCATTTGATCCACATTCATGACTAGAGAAGCCAGAAAATTCCTCTCACTTAAAGACTCTGAGGGCAAAAATAACCAGAAATACCATCTGAGCACCCTGCAATATGAGATGTCTATATCTACATGTCAAAGGACACAGAAGAGGTTCTCACTGTACCTTTCACACTGACGTCCCGTGTAACCAGGGGCACAGGAGTCACAAGTCGGTCGGCCATCAGTGTCCACAAAGCAGGTTCCTCCTGACCTACAAAGAGGACGTCAAATTTATCATACAACACAGAATGGAGGGAGAAGGGGGGTGGGGAGTCGGCAAGGCAGAAGAGTGACAAAGAGAAGCAAGAGAAAGGAACCAGATGGCAAGATTTCCCGATTTCCAACAATCTGTGCAGTACAACAAGTCATTACAACACGGGTATTGATCATAACGCAAACACAGCTTCACTTCCGCCCATTCACCATGGAAAACTCAGAAGAAATAGACATCCTGACCATCACCAACAAACTACTAACAATCTGCCTAGTCTACAGACCTCCAACTGCAGTCAACACAGACCTATCTCACCTAATTAGCAAATTCCTAGAAAACACCAGAATGACAAGACATCCTCACCCTGGGAGACTTCAACCTTCCCTCAGCACCACCCAAACAAGCCTCAGCCTTCCCAAAGCTATGACTGCTATGGACCTCGAACAGATCATCCAATCCCCCACGCACAACAAAGGCAACACTCTCAATCTGATGTTCGCCAACACACAAAGGATACACACACACCGTACTCAATATGCCACTATAACATGCCACGGTCAGACCCCAACCTGATCACCTTCTCTTTCCCATCTAACACATCAACAACCAAACAGAAGGTTCAAAAGCTTCCACAAGGAATCTTTCCTAAGGAACATACTACCAGAACTGGAAATGGAGACAATAGACCTCAACGCTATTATAACAAACTGGAACTCTACCATATAAAGAACAGCAACCACCACGGCAAGTATGAACTCCACAACAACCAAGAAAACAAGGGCATCATTATTTCACCCCCGAACTTATAAAATTAAAAAAACAGCTTTGAAGACTGGAAAAAAAATGTAGGAAAATTAGGCTCAACTCTGATAAGCAACTCTACATAACACTAATGAGTAACTACCGAAATGCTACTGACAATGCAAAATGAGCCTATCACTTTAAGCTAATCACTAGCTCCCTTAAAAGACCACAAGAACTCTTTGACATAGTTAAACAGCTCACAACTCCCCATTACCAACAACCAATCTGATCTCAGCATAAACCACCAAACCCTAGCACAACACTATAAACAATGCCTCCCTCACCCAAACACCCGACCTTCCCCCCCACTCCCCAAACACACAACTCCAACACCCCGTGGACAACCTTTGCCTCCATCAACGAAGACAACATCACAGCCTTAATTACATCACTCAGCACTATAACAACCCCCTTGATCCATGCCCGGCCATCTGGATCAAAGTAACCCAAGCAGGAACTCAGCCCCATAACTGCGAAACTCACACAATCCATACTTCAACAAGGACACATGCAAGAACAACTGAAGTTGTCTTCCATCTGATCCACACTCAAAAAAACCTCGACCCGATGGACCCATTGCCAGTCTCCCATTCTTAACAAAAGTCATTGAGAAGACAGTACAGGAACATCTCCAGGAGCACATTGATAAAAACAATCTCCACGATCCCCAGCAGCACAGTGTAGAAACATTGATGATCTTACTCCTAGACACACTAATAAAAGGAACACAGAAAAATACACAGGGATACATCATGCTATTCCTTGACATATCCACAGCGTTTGACACCGTAGATCATCACATCCTTTTTCAATGGCTCCAAGCATCCAGAATTCAGAACACAGTACTGCAATGGTTTAAATCATACCTCACCAACAGAAGCAACAAATAAAAACTGGACACAACATATCTCCCCCATATCAGCAGATACAAGGTATGCCACAAGGATCCACAATTTTCCATTGCTCTTCAACATCTACCTACAACCACTCTGCCAAATCATCAGAACTCATAACATCAACTTCCACATCTACGTGGATGACATCATGCTCTATGGACCATTCAACCAGGAACAATTCAACACCAACACAAAACTCACACAATACCTCGAGGATGTTTCCCAATGGCTAGAAGAAAACAATCTCACCATCAACTACAAAAAAACTGAAGCCCTTTTCATTACAAGAGACACCAGCTTCACCCCTCCAGACTCCATCACCATAAACAATAACAAAGTGAAGATACAACTTGAAATCAAGTACCTTGGAATCATACTAGAACAAGGTCTCTCCCTAAATCACATATACAACGCACCACAAAAGCTATATACCATAAGATAAGAACCCTCCAATGACTATGCCCCCTCCTTGACCTGCCAGACTTCCGTCCAGCATTTCAAACCCTAATCCTACCACACATGGACTACTTGCAACTCCATTTACCATGTCCTGCCTCACTCAACCATGATCCTGCTCCATACAGCACTGTACACTGCACTCCCATCCTAACGGGATTATCAAAATATGATTACATAACACCCATCTTGAAACAACTGCACTGGCTCCCACTTGCTAGCCGAATCAAGTAAAAAATGCTTATAATAACACAAAGCAATCAACAGCAATCCCCCATTGCACATAAGCACATTGCTCCAAACGCCGCAACATAACCACACAAGAAGACAAGCTACTACAAAATACCTTAATCATCCCACACACAAGAACAAAATCAATCCAACAAGCATGTGCGTGGACATTTGAATTATATGCACCTTCAGCCTGGAATGCCCTCTCAGACACAATTCACACCATCACAGACCTACCTGCATTCAGAAAATGCTTGAAAACCCTTCTATTTGCCAAACCCACCACTCCCAAGAAACCTATCAACAATGATACATCAACTCAAGAAACCAAAGTTGATTTCTCTGTACTGCACATAGAGCGACCTTAAAAATGTTAGAGGTCTCATATCATCTACCTAACTGTATACAGTTAATAATTACCTGTACATAAGTTCAACTGTTCAATGTTAATTCTTTACCTTTGTTCTATGTAAACCTCCTTAACCACGGAGAAAGGTGGTATATAAACCTTGCTAAATAAATAAATTACACAAAATAAAATTCCATACTATGGATACACTGCATATGTCTCATCCACACCACATGCCTTCACTTTATTCATCATGGTGACTCGTCAGCTATCATTCTAAGAGGGCACCCAACTTTCTCCAATATTTCAGAGTCAAGTGAAAGCCAATCTATGTCCATCCTCCAACCAAATCTTCAAGGCCCGTCAAGAAATCCACGATGAACAGGCATGAGATGAACTTCAATGCAAAAATATCTTGTGCATATTTATTGTGAGTAATCAGACTCACTGAGGGACCTCAAAAGACATGGTTAGGAAGTCAGTGTGAGACCAGGCACTTGGATAAGGAGATGGAAGTCAGTGGCATTCAAAAGACAATTTTTTTCACAAAATCAGGTTGGTGTTTTGAACCCAATAAAATGTGATAAACTTGGCAGCATGGAAACTTTCTGACTTTCATAAAGAAAAATATGGCTAAAACAGGCACATCACAGAACCAGGAAAGTATTTTTTTGCGAATTGCAATGGAGGAGAAATCCACAGTACTAGCTGATCAAGACCCAAATGCAAGAAACAGAACAGGATCCAATTATTATAGATATGTTTCCTTGGATAGACACTTCACTTTCATTATAACACTATCTGTGTCACATACTGGTCAGAAGAGAATGGTCCTTGGCAGGGGCAAGGTTGGCAGTCGGCAGAGGTCCCCCTTCTGGCATCACCATAATAACTAGGTTTGCAGCGTTCACACCTGGAGCCCTCCGTGTTGTGCTGGCAATTCTGCAAAAAATAAAAAATAGCATTATCTCCATAATGACACCCAAGAAACAGCACCCAAACCACCACATGATACTGGCACAGGGCACAAATATAACTATGCTATGTCTGCAGATGACACCAAACACTAGCGCTCACATCAGTCCTGCGAATAGTCATTGCGGATATTCTGCCCTCATGGACTGGAGTTAAGTCTGTCTGGTCCATTATAGGGACACTTCTTTAATACTGAGTCCACAGACATGATGTCACTCATTAACCAGTGCAATGGGACCTACTGGAAGCAGGTCCCTCCTCATGTCTCTAAACATCTGCTGCCTACCATGAGACTCATAATCAAATACTCTATGACAGAACAAGGCCTAGGCTCTTGGATAAAACTAGCTCATGGTGGAGGTGGAGGTGATATGGGGCAGGGTTAAGTTCAGTCTTTCTTCATTCTAACACATAAGCTAGATACTAACTTATGTTTTAACAAGGGGCTGTTAAAACGGCAGAAATCTAACAAGGCTACAAGTAATTTAGAACAATAATTCAGAAGGGCTTTCAACCCGTCTTAACTAATGTCTATTAGATAAGATTTACTGTTTCAAATCTTGGAATTTGTCAAAAGCATTAAAGCTAATGACGTTACTACTCTGTTGGCACTGGGACACTACGTTAACAAGTCATCAGTGCAGCACTATACTTGGGTTATCCCCGAAGCCAGGCTTCTTTAGGTCCAGGCTCTGATCTGAGGCTGTACCTCTCTAGGCCTCTTCATTCTGTGTTCAACACCCCAGACTAGAATCTGAAATACAATCCTCTCCCCTCCATGCTTGGGCGCAGCTGGAAACTCACCAGGCACTCTCCCGTTTCCTCATCACACTCTGTGGCATGCCCACCACATTCACAACGCACACAGGTGCCCAGGTATAGCCCACTATTGGAGCGTGTGTAACCCACGTCACAGTCCTGTAAGAAGGAGGAGTAATAAGTTAGCCTTGAACGATGCCATTATGGTGAGACCTAGTGCTAAAAACCTTGGGCTCAATATCCCAAAGGGTTTAGCTGGTTAGCAGTGGGGCTGACGCTACCATCAGGCACTCTAAGCGGCTGCCTAGAACATTGGCCCTCCAGGGGCACCCATTGCTGCCCCTGACCGGGATCTACATTGGTGCTAATGGCTTAAAATAGCCCCACTGCCACATCAACACCTAATGCCAACTTCCTGTTTGCATGGGAGTGGCCGGCACACAGTGGAGACAAAAGATGAGCCACATCAATGTGCTGAGAGCACCATGGAAAGCTTCACCCTAACAGATCACTGGAGCAACATGCAAGGAGAAGCGTATCCAGCACGACAGCTCACGGTGGAGGCAGTACTGTGGAAATGTTGCCCACCCAGCGGCCCCATGATAGGGTGGAGGTGGGGCAGGAAAAGCAGTCAGAGTGGGGGGAGTTAGGTTAGGCTGGCTCACCCTAAGCAAGAGGGCCGTCAGAATCCCTAAGGGTTGAGAAGAGAGTTAGAAGACTGGAAGTGGTGAGGTGGATGAATACAAAGGGCTAGGAAGATATGGGAGGTAGAGATCTGGATGGCTGGAGAAAATGGAGCCAGCGTGGGGGAGGGGGGCTGGGCCTGCATAGGAACTAGAGAGTATGAGCAGGGGATTGAAGGCAGCATGAAGTTTAAAAAAAAAAAAAAGAGAGAGCTGACAGGGTTTAAAGGGTTACTACTGCTACATTACAAAAGGGAAAGGGCTCCAGAAATTTAGATCAATCCTAAAATGGTTGTTGCCTGAAACAGTTTGGCAACCACTTTATTAGACAAAAAAGACAAACAGAATAAAGAAAAATAAACTGGTTCCTACATACACACACACTCACATCACGGATGGACAGAGGTACTGCGGCTCTCACCTGACAAGACGGACCACGATAGCCTTCTGGACACACACAGTGCTCCACCTCCAGCGCTCGCTCCAGCCCCGTGGAGTGTGCCACCGCCACATCCATATTAATATTTAAGATCCTGGGGGGACAAATTCAGAAATCATCTGAGATCCAGCCAGGTTACAGTATGGATCACGCCGAGAGCTTTGAAGAGTCCCAGGAAGAAGAAAGGGGTGATAGTGGTTTGGGAGTGGAGGGGAGGGTTAGTGTTAGGGGTGGCAAACAGAGCAATTGCCCTGGGCCTAAATTCCACAAGGGGCTCCTTTAAGCTGATGGAGGCAAAGCCTGTGGATGAGTTTTGGGGTCCCCTTACCCGTTTTTACTTTGAGCCCTTGCATGTCTAACAGCAGCCTTGGGGGGGAGGTTCTACAGGGGTCTGGCCTTTCTTTGTACCTGCTCTCTGTCATTCTCTCAGAGTAGGATGCACGGATCATGAAGAGATTGATATCTGCCAACGCCATCAGCAGATGCTCCCTGGTGGCCTCCTGCCCATCAGCACGGCGCCAGGAATGCTAACAGAAGAGAAACAGGAGACCAGAACTATTACAGCAGGACTAGAGACCCCCAATCCAACACATCAACAGGGTCACTGCTGGACTGTCTCATGATGAAATCCATTTCTAAAAGCTGGAGGGCATTAAAGCCATCATGTGACCATGACACAACTGCCAAGGATCTTACGCTCTAGCAGGTGCGTTACTGTACCACACTCTGAACTTGTTTTGATGTCGCGTGTAACCAGATGCTGTGAGTGAGTGAGTGTTGGCTAGTTCTTTGCCTGCTGAGTATCCCTAAGGGGTGTGTTTAAGCTTTTATCATCTACAGTTCATCACCGAGAGGGCAAGATTATAGCATGGCATCGAGGCAGTGATGGCAACACATGCGACTACGTGCAATGTTGCCACAAAACTGCATGGGAGTCCTCTACCCACGCTGCTGTTGGTAGTGGGAGATGCTGCAATTTTGCCTTATTAGTCATGGGAACATTGTCTTTATGTGATCGTCTCTCTAAAAGCAACGGCACATAGTTACATCTGACTCTCTGCATTCATGTGTTGGTAATGCATTGGTGCTTATGTGTGTATTTTATGATGCATGTGTGCTATCAAGTCAGTGCTGACTCCCGGCGATCCAGCTGCCTCTGGATTTTCTTGGCAGCGTATCACCAGAAGTAGATTGCCAGGCCCTTTCTTCTGAGACCATGGAGGGTAAAGTGACTTGCCCCAGGTCACAAGGAGTGCCAGTGGGAAATGAACCCTTGATTTTCTGGGTACTAGGCAGTTACGCTAACCACTAAGCTACTCCTCCACTCCACTCCGCCCATGGTATTTCGCATAAACGTTGGCACTATGAGTTCCTCATATCTACATTAATGTGTCTATATGCCAGTGCAATTCTATCAGAACCTGCTTGAGCAGACCTAAACTAAACGGACAGTGCCAGCACGCCAAGTATATTCTGCAGAACAACGGTGCCAACTCTTACCGCACCAGATGCAAAATCCAGCCTAGTGCTTTTAAAGTCATAAGGAAGGTCACTACCAACTTCCATAAAACCTTCATTTCAGGGACGTTCTTATTCAGCTGAGTCTCTGATGGGGAAGAAGGGAACGGCGTGATGTTGGATTATTTATATAGAAGCAATCAGTATCGAAACCGGCACCAGATAATGTCTGTAAGGTCCATCTAGTCTGGTCTCATATTAAAGTAAGATCAAGTTCACAGGAAAGCCAGAAACTGCTTCAAAATTAGGTTTTGATAGGGCAGTGACAGCAAGCAAGAAGTGGACCCAATCATGTTGCCACAAGAGGACTCTTACCTCTCTGAACGGGACAGTGATGGACAAAGGGACCCCAGGGATAGAGCTGTAATCAGCAAAATGTTCCAGAAAGATGTCGTTTCCCTGCAGGATCACATCTGGCTGGCCATAGCGAGGCTGAGACCCAGGAGATGCAGTGTAGATGACTGTGTATCGTAGCTCTCCACCGTAAGATGTTACCTACAGCCAAATGAAAAGGTTTCCGGTATCTGACCACATGCATGGTTGAAAGACATACAGAAAGAAGTGAGGAAGGGTTGAAGAGATGGAGGGGAGATGGCCTGGGTGTTAGTTCAGATATCGAAACACAAGTAACCATCCATTTGGAAATGCTGAGAACCAAAGGACGACAGTAGCAATACATAAAACCCGGCGAGAGAGGTGGCAAGGTTGACTAACACAGTTCTGGAAGCTGAACTAAGGAATTAAAGTACCATCCCATACATTCTGGGGAAGCTGGGCTTTCATTGATCCCTGGCCACTTTTTCTTGTGCAGGAGAACATTAAGAGCCAAGCACCGCATAACTGGTTTCTCTTGAAGCGTTCCGGCACGACCCAGTCACAGTTGTCCTAGCAAGAGCCATGCACTGCATTACCTTGTCTCCCTTGAAGCGTTCTGGCAGGACCCAGTAATAGTTGTCCTGGGGTACAGAGTTAAAAGCAGTAAAGACTAGCTCTGACTGGCCCCTGATGTCGATCCCTTCACTGAAAGTCCGTGTGTTGGCCAGATTGGACAGAACAAACTGTGCTGGCTCGCGGTCACTGTAGCTTGCGCGGACCTGTCCAAAACAGGTACAAAGGTTTTAGTTACTGAAATCACTGCAGCGCAGCTCTCCACCTGTGAAGGCCATTTACTGGTACAGAATCATGCTGGAATGACAGAATCAGAGAGGGACAGATGAGGTCATCTACTACCAGTACTATTTATCATTATATAGTGCTACAAGGCAAACGCAGTGCTGGACAAAGACAGAAAAAAAGATGGTCCCTGCTCGCAGAGCTTACAGTCTAAAAGACAGACAGGACAAAGAAAACAATAAAATAAGAATAAGGATGCAAAAGGGAAGGGTGAAGAGACACGAGGAAAACAAGGGGTCAGGAACCAAAGGCAGCCCGAAAGAGGAGAGCCTTTAACATGGATTTCTAGAGGGGGAGAGAGGACGCCCGACATCATCTCTGACAGATGAATGTCTATTGAAAAACCTTCAGGGGCTGATTTACCCATAAGAAGAAGTGTTTCAGTAAAGCATTCAGAAGGCCTCAGTTCCATCAGGGTTTACTGATGCCGACATTCCCAATTTCTACAAATGTAATCAAACTCTGGAATTTGTTACCGGAGGATGTAGTAAAGGCTGTTAGTGTAGCTGGGTTTAAAAAAGGTTTGGACAAGTTCCTGGAGGAAAGGTCCATAAACCATTATTAAGAAGGGACCCAGGATATTAATGCTTGGAACCTGTGTCCCTTGGGGAAACTGCTAGGTACATATGACCTAGATTGGCCACTGTTGGAAACAGAATACTGGGCTTGATGGACCTTGGTCTGACCCAGTATGGCATATCTTATGTTCTTATGATTCCAGTACACAGCAATGGAGGTGGTCAAATTGCCCACTGTCATCCTTCTGACGGATCCCCTTTGGGTTCTTGACAGCCTCAAAAGTGGCAAATTTAACCGAGCGGCTAAAACAGAGTCAAAAACCTGATCCGTTGCTCTCTTCCAGCACTACTGTGCATTCCTGAGCAGGTTGTTTAATTTTCCATTGGAGGGGGGGAGGCAGGGATAAGTAGGACAGGAACCTGATTATAATAGGTATTAGCCAGGCAATATGTAAATTGTGTCTGATGCAGACATCGTCTAGGCTATTTTTATTAGGTACGAGCTTTGCCATGACGGCACCTGGATGTATAGTACAACAGAGATAAGTCATCAAAGGTGCAAACCCATGGACCAGTTGGAACATAAGCTTAGATAGTCACTGGTGTCATGCAACATGTATGAGAGTCCCCTATATACTCTCTTATTCCTCACTACAAACCATTGGACGTATAACTCAAATGGAGTGCTGCTCCCCCCTCCCTGAACCAGGTAATACAATTCTTAGTTCAACCCAGGGCTCTGCAGGACACACCCATGACCTGTCTCCACACCTGGTTACAGACCTCTCTCACTTTCTTAACACTTAAAAGATATTGCCCCCTTCACAGGTAAAACTCTAAGACTGAAGCTTTGTCCTTCGTGTGGCAAGTGCCATCAGTCCGTCACTACATTCATGCAATCCAGGTTTTCCAATCTATTCTCACCCCTGCAAAACTGGAAGTGTACCTGGAGTGGGGGATGGGATAAACTAGTAAACTAACATATAATAGCCGGAAATCGCACATGAATCAGCAGTCCAAAATTCTCTTATTTACTGAGGGATTACACCTCAGAGGGGCTCCTATTAAGATATGTACTGTACCCTGTTTTAAATCTGGCCCGAAGCTGCTACCTGGTCTCTGTTCCAATAGGAGCTGGCGCACTGCTTGGTGACTCCCATACAGAAGCAATTCAGACAGCCATCTGGATTCTTGTCGCTGAGATAGAAAGTCCCGCTTTTACACTCGTCACATCGATTCCCAACAACGTTTGGCTGAAACCAACCAAAGAACATGTTTAAAGCCCACCAAAACATTTCATGTGTCAAAAAGGAGAATGGCTATCCAAGGTTAAAGGGGACATTAATGGCTAATGATTCCTGAGTCTAAGGATGTGGAGACTGGGTTACATTAGGGCCTGTGGGGGGTTACCACTCAGCCGGGGACTTGGGTTTCATTCTTGGCTCAGCCTTCTAGCTGCTTTGATTGACAGCTGAAAGAAGGGTTGCAGAAGTACCACTCGCACCTCATCAGAGATGGGGAGCCTAGGACAGTGACACCTGGTGGTAGCCATGAAGTAATGCTGGAAGTAGCTATGTGAGTAATCTACATTCTCCTTTCTATGAATGGAGACCATCACAGCACCATATCCACATACGAGGATAGGGTGGAGGAAAAAAAAAAAAAACCAGGAGAAAAACATTGGCCGTTATTCATGACTTCCTGATAAAAGTCGCATGGCAAGCAGAGTGGCAAACTGTCCCCACCCCCCACTCTATCTTGCATACATAATTTCAGCCATAGTGCCCAAACGACATCACATGGGGCTCAAAGTACACATCAAAATAGTTTGTGAAAACTGGCCGCCCTATGAGCAGATAAGCCATTCAGAGAAGGAGAACCAGAAAACGGGTGTCCCTGCTGCCCAGTCCACGTGCTTTTGCAGGCCAGGGATCTTAACTACATGGCTGACTCTGCCCATTCCCTACACCACTCCCCACCCCTCCCACAGGCTCAAACATTTAAAAAGCAACCAAGAAAGAAAGGAAACCCCCTCACCTTACAGAGGCAGGCCGTCGTGGAGGGGGAAGGGGACCTGCTCCCTCTCTCATCGCACTGCTGCAAGTTCTCACCTAGAGGACAAAAATGAAGCCACATGACAGCTGTACCAGTGAGAGGTTTGACTCCAGTCACTGAGGGGGTGGAGGTAATCCCTTACCTGGGTCAATGATATGCCAGGCATTTAAAAGATGAATAATATGCAAGTTTACCGAGTTTCATCAGAACCTCCAGAGAACCATTTATTAAACACAAGGGAAAAATGATTCCTGCTCCCCGCCCGCTTCCATCATTTCTTGAATCAATCTGTCGTCCCCCCTGTAGCCAGAACTCATCATGCACAAAGCAGAGATGTCAAGTCAAGGAAATATGGTGCCAGTTTCTGCTTTCTAGTCTGGCAGATGACACCTCCTACTGGAGCACCAAAGGCTCATCCAAATACAATAGAATGCAGAAGACTTCACCACCACGTCAGTGCCCTCTTCAGAGTCATCTGGACTACAAGGACTTGGCAGCTCATGCACTACACTGCTAGCTACATCCCAATGATGAAAAGCCAAAGGACTAGCCTTCGCCAACTAGCCACTAGAACTCTTACTGCACAATGTGCCCTTCTTTATTTAATCTTCATACAAGATGCTGATCAGAAATTAGCCAGATTTGGTACCAATTCACTAGTTTTATGATGCCAGGGTAGCTTCTGATTAGGTTTCTCCCTCCCCAAAGGAAATCTCACAAAGCAACTTGTAGACACCACTTAAAAGACATTGAGTCGATATTCAAATTGAGTTATACATTCACCAGCAGCCAGATCACTATCGGTGGATGTGCAGCCGCCCTAAGGGTAACTGTATAAGATGCATCCAGATTAACGCATGTTTTATGCGCATATTTCAGACGTTTTATAAAGTAAGGTAAGTGCAACTTTATAAACTAGGGGTTTAAGTTGCAAAAAATGCGAATCAATCACTTGCGTGCTACGGCTGGAGTAAACGCTTACACTTAGGTTTCTCAAGAACACGAGTAAATTATAGTATTTTTCCATTTACATATGTAACTTTGCATGCCATGGGCGCTCTGCCCCTTTATACGTTCACCATGAAAGTGCTTGCGATCGGCCCATGGCTAGTACTTTCAGAATAGTGACATCATCAAATAGTAGTGCAAATGGTGACATTTTACTTACCAATAATTTCCTTTTCTGGAGTCCTGATAGACCAGTCCAGTCCCCTTTCCAGCAGATGGAGAGAGAGAAAAAAAACCAGAACAATTCTATGACATCATCACTGGTATAAAACCTGGTGCAGCTAGGGGCACTCTCCAGTATTTTCGTAACAAAGCAAATGGAACTGCCAGGAGAAGCTTCCAGGAGAATCCTCTAAAGGAGTCCCTGAGACCAATGAACCAATATTAATGGTTGAACTAGGTACAAGAGAATCATCAGGACAGAAGGAGAACATTCTGCCCAAACTGAATGCCCTATACAAAAGCTAGGCCTGGACTGGTCTAACAGGACTCCAGGACAGGAAATTATCAGTAAGTAAAATTTCACCTTCCAGATCTTCCTGCTAGACCAGTCCAGACTAGTGGGAAGTACCAAAGCTATGCCACATCTGGGTAAGAAGACACAGCAGCTGTGAGCACCCTAGTGACAAAATGAGCCGCTGCTCTAGCTTGCACGTCTAGAAGGTAATGCTTTACAAAGGTGGACAAGGAAGACCACGTAGCTGCTCTAAGGATATCTAGTGGTGACACACAGGAGAACGCTGCCCAGGAAATAGCCTGGGCATGAGTGAAACGGGCTCGCAAGCTTGCAGGAACAGGCTTGCCAGCCAACAAATAAGCTGAAGCAATAGTCTCTTTAATCCATCGTGCAAGAGTGGTCTTGGAGGCCACCTGACTCACGCGAGCCTGCAAACAATACAAAAAGGTGATCAGAGAGGCAAAAAGGGTTGGTCACCTCAAGGTAGCGTAGTAAGACCCTGTGCACATCCACAAAATGGAGGCCTTTATCCTTCCCCGTGCACTGATCCATGGAAACGGCTGGCAATGAGATAACCTGGCCCACATGAAAAGGCGTTAAGAATTTGGGCAGGAAGGAAGGCAACCCCCTTGTCTGAAAAGAACAAGAAGGGATCCTGACGCAAAAGCACCTGCAGCGTGGAAATGTGATGTGCCGAGGTAACAGACACCAAAAAGGCCATCTTCAAGGACAAACCCTTAAGCATAGCCCTCTTCAAAGGCTCAAAGGGCAATCACATGAAAACTGTTAATGTAACTGGGTTTAAAAAAGGTTTGGACAAGTTCCTGGAGGAAAGTTCCATAAACCATTATTAAAGGAGACCCAGGATATCCACGGCTTGTCCCAATACAAACATTATTTATTTATTTTAATTTATTTATTTAACAGCTTTTTTTATACCACTTTATCATTTCAAAGTGGTTTGCACTGTAACAAACCTGGTAATATACATTAAACAGGGACATTGATAGCTTGGTTTTTTTCTGAGGCAATGGAGGGTTAAGTGGCTTGCCCAAGGCCATAAGGAGTGCTAGTGGGAATCAAACCCTGGTATCTTGGTTGCCAAGCCAGTGCTCTAACCACCAAGCTACTCCTCCACTCCATTATGGAACCTGTGTCTCTTTTTGGGAAACTGGATTGGCCACTGTTGGAAACAGGATACTGGGCTTGATGGAACTTGGTCTGACCCAGTATGGCATATCTTATCTTCTTATGTTCTCAAAGCATGAGCGGCAGAACCTAAGGGGAAAACACCAAATGGACTGGAGGACTCAATGCTCAAACTCCTTTAAGAAAATGTGCCATATCCCGGTGCAAAGCCAGGGAGCGCCCCGATACAGATCCTCGGAAGGAGAAACATGCAACAATTTGCATCCCGAGAGAATTCCAAACCAAACCTTTCTCAAGACCATCCTGCAAGAAGGAGAAGACAGAAGGCAACTGAACCTTCCATGGCGAAATCTTGTGATGGTGGTGCCAGTTCTCAAACAGATACCAGACACAAACATAAGCTAAAGAGGTGGACCTACATCGGGCTATCAAAAGGGTGTCAACCACCACTGCTGAATACCCTTTATGCACTAGGTGGCACCTCTCAAGGGCCAAGCCATAAGCGAGAAGGGAGCCGGATCATTCATGAGGATGGGTTCCTGTTGTAGCAACCCTTTGTGAGCACCGAGACTGAGAGACTGTGATACCAGAAGCCAAACGAGGTCTGTATCCATGGGAAATGCGGCCAGTCTGGAGCTACTAAGATCACCAAGTGGGGATGTTTCTCTATTCTCCGAAGGACATGGGGAATGACGGCTCATAGAGGAAACACATACAAAAGGGGAGACTGGGGCCACTGCTGTACCAGTGCATCTCCATGCCTTTCACCTTGGCATCCTTCTGATGACTGAAAAAGATAGAAACTTTGGCGCTAGATACCATCGCCATGAGATCCATAGTCGGAAACTGCCAACACTCCACTATGTGATTGAAGGCCCATGGCACAAGTACCCATTCGTTGGGATCTAGATGATGGCTGCCTCCACATTGTTGTCCCCCATGATGTGCTGTGCTGAGAAGGCCAGCAGATGACTTCTGCCCAAGGGAACAGAAGATGCATCTCCCGTGCCACTCCCGGACACTCGGTGCCAACTTGTCAACTGACATATGACTATTACTACTACTACTACTGATTTGTATAGCACAAGGCATACACAGCACTGTTTATATAAATGTAAGACACAGTCCCTGCTCCCTGCTCATTAGTGCTTACAAGGGGAAGTATTGGAGGCATGCCTGGGCTGAAAGAACGTGTGAGCATGCACGCATGGCTGAGCAGAGAATCAGATCAGGTGGGAAACAGGCCACAGAAACCGACCGGCCGAACAAGTAAAGCAGTAGCCCTAGTGCGGTAACTTTATAAACTGGAAAAACCTCTCTGGGTGCAGTTTTCAACTGCCACTGTTGACAGTAGCTTAGGCAACCCCAGAGAGGAATCTCCACAAAATTCTACTGGTCCTTGTGACCAGGAGATTGCCCCCAAAGAAGACCGCGCAGAAGGTTATCTCAAATACGCCCTGGGGTCCCAAACAACCAAGCTCAACTGACAGGTGACCCCAAAATGACTGTCAGGAGCTTAGGCCTTAGCTGCATAAATAAGCAACCAGTATCTGCTGGAGACAGGGAAAATACTGGAGAGTGCCCCTAGCTGCACCAGATTTTATACCAGTGATGATGTCATAGCACTGCTCTGTTTTTTTTTCTCTGTCTCCATCATCTGCTGGCAGGGAGAGATAACCCACTAGTTTGGACTGGTCTAGCAGGAGGATCTGGAAGTACATTTTATACACGTACGATATGAATAAAATACCTATATATATGCGTGTAAATCTAGACGCAACTTATAAAATTACCTCCTATGTGGATAATGTTAGGTCAAAAATCCCTCATTCAAGACAGTGAGAAGTACATTGATGAGATGCTTCTTGCAGCAACCAAGCTCTCCAGCACAGGAGAAGATGGGTGCCAACAGAATGTCGATGGTTGGACACAAGTCACCAGGGCCTGCAAAATCACCAATCCAACTTCTCCAGCCCTTGAATTGAAGAACCATTATGCAGCCCTGGAAGTGGAGGAGGTGAAAGCATCCCTGGAAAGGGAAGAACCAGAGCTCAAGTACCCCAAAGATGCAGAATCAGTGACCAGAAGGAAACGAAGGGTAGTGGTGGTTGGAGACTCTCTTCTGAGGGGTACTGAGGCGTCCGTCTGCCGACCAGACTTGATGTCCAGAGAGGTATGCTGTCTGCCTGGTGCCAAAATCCAAGATGTTACGGAGAGTTTGCCGAGACTCATCAAGCCCACTGACTATTACCCAATGTTGCTAATCCATGTTGGAACAAATGATACTGCCAGGTATACCTCGGAACGTATCAAAAGTGACTTCATGGCTCTGGGATAGAGGGTGAAGCAGTTAGGTGCACAGGTGGTGTTCTCTTCAATCCTCCCTGTTGAGGGTAAAGGCCAAGGCAGAGAGGCTCGCATCCTGGAGATGAATGCATGGCTGTGTGGATGGTGTCATCGAGAGCGTTTTGGTTTCCTAGACCATGGGATGCTGTTCCAAGGGTTGCAGAGCAGAGATAGCATCCATCTGTCCAAGAAAGGTTAACGCATCTTCGGTAGTAGACTGGCTAATCTACTGAAGAGGGCTTTAAACTAGATTCGTTGGGGATAGGTGAAGAAAGCCCCCAGGTAAGTGAAAGCCCCCAGGTAGGTGATACATTAAATACCTTTATGGAAATGGGTAACAGGGGTAACATATGGAAAGCAGTGTGTATAAATGCCCTTAGCATGGGAAATAAGATCCCTGATGTTGAAGCTTTGGTGGGAGTGGCTGACTTGGATTTAGTGGCAGTTACAGAAACATGGTTCACAGAAAACCATGACTGGGATGTAACTATACCTGGCTATACTTTATTCAGAAAGGACAGGGTAGGAAGAAGGGGAGGAGGAGTGGCACTATATGTAAAAACTACTATTAAAGCTTTGGAATTACAGAGCTTAAAAGGGAGAGAGGAGGCATTGTGGGTTAAACTAGAAAGAGGGAAAGAGAAATCTATTTGCATTGGTGTGATATACAGACCTCCCTCGCAAGAGGAAGAGGTGGACAGAGAGTTAATTGAAGACATGCGCAGCATTGCTAGGAAAGGGGAAGTGCTACTGATAGGAGATTTCAATATGCCAGATGTTGACTGGCACATTCCTGCTGCAGTATCATCTAGAAGTAAGGAGATCCTAGATTCTCTACAGGGAGAACTATTCAGGCAATTGGTAACAGACCCCACAAGTGAAGGGACCATACTGGACTTGGTGCTTACGAATGGTGAAAGTGTTTCTGATGGAGTGGAGGAGTGGCCTAGTGGTTGGGGCAAGGTACTTCAGGCCGGAAGGTCGGGGGTTCAAATACCACTAGAGGACAGCAACCTTGGGCCGGAAGGACTGGGGTTTCTAGTCCCGCAGGTGCTCCTTGTGGTCTTGGGCAAGCCACTTAACCCTCCATAGCTCATGTTCCCTGTAAAATAGTTATCTCCAAGTTATAATGGCCTGTTCAATGTAATTTCAGTTTGTTCAATGTAAACAGCACTGATGCAGAATAGCGTGGTATATAAGAGAATGTAAATAAATAAATGTTGTAGTGGGAGATCATTTTGCATCCAGTGATCACCAGATGGTGTGGTTCAGTATTAGGACTAGGGCTGTTAGAATCCATTCCAAGGTGAGGATCTTAGACTTTAGGAAGACTAACTTTGCGAAGATGGGCCAATACCTCAGAGAGTCGTTAGTGGGATGGGAACAGCTGGGGGATGTATAAAAACAGTGGGCAAAACTGAAAGGGGATATTTTAAGGGCAACCAACACCTTTTTGTTAAAATGGTAAATAAAGGCAAAAGGAAAAGGAGACCGCTATGGTTTTCGAAGGAAGTAGCTGAAAAAGTGAAGAAAAAGAGGGAGGCCTTCATGAAATACAAGAGATCACAGAGAGAGGAAGACAGGCATCTGTATTTGGAAAAACTTAGAGAAGCTAGCAAAGTAGTCAAGGCGGCAAAGATTCAAAAGGAGGAGGAAATAGCCAATGCAATAAAATGGGGGGATAAGACATTTTTCAGATATATTAGTGAGAAGAGGAAGGGCAAAAGTGGTATTGTCAGACTCAAGGGTGTAGGGGGGGAATATGTAGAAGCTGATAAGGATAAAGCGGAATTGCTTAACAAATATTTTTGTTCTGTGTTCACAGATGAAGAACCAGGAGCAGGACCTCAGAAAACACCCACAAATAGGAACAGAAGCGAGGCACATCTTGAACAATTTTCAGAAGACTGTGTTCGTGAGAAACTAGCTCAACTTAAAGTAGACAAAGCGATGGGACCGGATGGTATACACCCTAGAATACTGAGGGAACTTGGGGACGTTCTAGCAACTCCACTGACTGACCTTTTCAATGCCTCGTTGGAGTCGGGAGTGGTGCCAAAGGACTGGAGAGAGGCTCATGTGGTGCCTTTACACAAATGCGGAAGTAAGGATGTGGTTGAAAACTACAGGCCAGTTAGTTTAACTTCGGTGGTGAGTAAATTATTGGAAACTCTGCTGAAAGAGAAAATAGTGAGGTTTCTGGAGTCCAGTGGATTACAGGATCCGAGGCAGCATGGATTCACCAGAGGCAGGTCTTGTCAGACAAATCTGATCGATTTCTTTGACAGGGTGACCAGGGAGTTGGACCGAGGGAGAGCTCTAGATGTGGTGTATTTAGATTTCAGTAAAGCCTTTGACACTGTTCCTCACAGGTGACTTATAAACAAACTGAGCACCCTAGGGATGGACCCTAAAGTTACTGCTTGGGTTAGAAATTGGTTGGGTGGGAGGCGACAAAGAGTACAAGTAAATGGAGCTCACTCTGAGGAGAAGGATGTTACCAGTGGTGTGCCCCAGGGATCTGTCCTTGGTCCGATTCTTTTTAACATCTTTGTTAGTGATATAGCGGAAGGGATGTCGGGTAAGGTTTGCCTCTTTGCAGATGATACCAAAATCTGCAATAGAGTAGACACCCAGGAAGGTGTAGATAACATGAGGAGGGATCTAGCTAAGTTTGAAGAATGGTCTAGAATTTGGCAGCTGGGATTTAATGTTAAAAAATGTAAGGTCATGCATTTGGGCTGCAGCAATCCAAGGGAGCAATACAGTATAGGAGGTGAAGTACTTTTGTCCACTAAAGAAGAGCGGGACCTAGGCGTGGTTGTGTCTGATGATCTTAAAGTAGCTAAACAGGTAGAAAAGGTGACGGCAAAAGCGAGAAGGATGCTTGGGTGCATACGGAGAGGAATGGCTAGCAGAAAAAAGGAGGTGATAATGCCTCTGTATAAGTCTTTGGTGCGACCTCATTTGGAGTATGGTGTGCAATTCTGGAGACCGCACCTTCAAAAGGATGTGAACAGGATGGAGTCGGTGCAGAGGGTGGCTACTAAAATGATTAGTGGACTTCATTATAAAGCATATGAGGACAGACTTAAGGATCTTAATATGTACACCTTAGAGGAAAGGCGGGATAGAGGTGATATGATTGAGATGTTTAAATACCTCTGTGGCATAAATGTTCAGGGAGAGAGCCTCTTTCAATTGAAAGCAAGTTCTGTTATGAGGGGACATGGGATGAGGGTGAAGGTAGATAGATTCAGGAGTGATATGCGGAAATATTTCTTTACAGAACGAGTAGTGGATCCATGGAATAGTCTCCCAGTGGTGGTGGTAGAGATGAGAACAGTATCTGAATTCAAAAAAGCATGGGACCAACACAGAGGATCTCTAAAGGTAAAAAGGGGACTGTTGTAGCTGTTGATATGGAAGGACAGACTAGATGGGCCTTGTGGTCTTATTCTGTTATCATGTTTCTATGCAAAAGCTCAATAATCTCTGTAAAGTCAAGGGGAAGAGGACAGGATGAGCAAGGGAAGTGCCATGAAATAATGCTAAAAGCGGCGATATTGAGCCAATATGCAAATAAACTACGGGCCCGATATTTAAAAAGCTTTATGCAGTTTGCAGCACCTGTAAACTGCATAAACCCTGATGATTGTGATATTCAGTGGCACTAATCGGGTTATTTTTGGAGCAGTTTGTGGGCGGAGCTAGGGTTGCCTAGGCAACTATCTGATTAACAACGTTATTCAGTCATTAACCAGATAGCCAAACTGCATCAACTCAGGACAGGTCAATGGCTTAGCGGCTGAATATCACCGCTGAGCACTGGCAAAATCAGGTATTCAGTGCCCGACAAGCTTCTGCACCGAAGATCCAGTTTACAATTCAGTGGCAGTGGCCAGCCACTTTAAGCGTGCTGACCGTTACTGCTGGGCATCACCCCTATAGTATAAGATAGACACATAGCACTGACCGCACTGTGCATGTATTTAGCGCTGCTGAATATACATTAATTTAAAGGACAGCATTAGTGTTTCTTTCATGTGGTGACCACGGCTACTAAAAACTGGGCCATTTGTTGCTTTATCTGGGGCTGGGTAGGATGCAGTAACAGAGGAACCTGGTTTCATAGTTTACAGCTGCCAGAAATGTAAACTGGTTTTGGGTTTTGTTATGGATTTTTTTTTTTAATTTAAAAAATGCTATTGGCTCATAGACAAACATCATTCCATGGTGCGACCACACCTTGAATATTGCGTGCAATTCTGGTCGCCGTATCTTAAAAAGGATACAGCGTTATTTGAAAAGGTACAGGGGATGGAAGGATACCCCTATGAAGAGAAGCTAAAAAGGTTAGGGCTCTTCAACCTGGAAAAGAGATGGCTGAGGGGAAATATGATAGAGGTCTATAAATTAATGAATGGAGTGGAACGGGTAAACGTAGATCGATTGTTTATGTCATCAGAATATAGAAAGACTAGGGGATTTGCAATGAAGTTACAAGGTAAACTATTTAAGACTAATAAGAGAAAATATTTTTTCACTCAATGTGTAATCAAACTCTGGAATTTGTTACCGGAGGACGTAGTAAAAGCTTTTAGTGTAGCTGGGTTTAAAAAGGGTTTGAACAAGTTCCTGGAGGAAAGGTCCATAAACCATTATTATAAGGGACCCAGGATATCACTGCTTGACCCAAAAGAAGCACTGTGGAACCTGTGTCTTTTGGGGAAACTGCTAGGTACTTATGACCTAGATTGGCCACTGTTGGAAACAGGATACTGGGCTTGATGGACCTTGGTTTGACCCAGTAATGGCATATCTTATGCTCTTATCATCAACCTACAAAACCACACCAAAGGTCCAAAATATGCTTAGCATACAAATTTCTGATCCGCCTCTTTAGTGTATATCCCTGGCTCAGACATGAAATGTCCAATCTATACTGAAAAGCGTAGTTACTCACCTGTAACAGGTGATCTCCGGGAACAGCAGGAATTTAGTCTTCACATATGGGTATCGTCGGTACCGAAGGAGCCTGTGCGGGAACGCTCCCCAGAGTCCAATAGGAACACTTTTGGGAGCATCCTTCAGCAAATGCGCGCTGCCTTCCTGCCTTTCCAACTGTCCCTCTTCAGTTAAGTTTGTAGCTGAGTGAAAGGATAGAGGGAGAGAGGAAAGAGACAAAGAGATAGAGAGACAGCTTCTAGGGGAGGTGGGTGGTTGGTGAAGACTAAATTTCTGCTATTCCCGGAGATCACCTGTTACAGGTGAGTAACTACGCTATCTCCAGGAACAAGCAGGAATGTAGTCTTCACATATGGGGACTCCCTAGCTGAAGATGCCAAGGAGATAGCCCCAGGAAGATGCCACCCTAGGAGGTGGGAATCCTTCCTCCCATGGATCTATGGCATCCCACCAGGGTTGGTAGGTAGCAGTTGATTTAGGTGTGAAAGAGATTTTGAAGAACAGCTTGGCCAAAGAAGGCATCCCGACGGGAGGCTTTATCCAGGCAGTAGTGGGCTGTGAAGGTGTGTACCGAAGCCCAGGTGGCTGCTCGACAAATGTCATCGATAGACACAGAGTGGAGATTAGCCATGGAAGTTGCCATGGCTCTCACATTATGAGCTGTGACATGGCCCAGAAGAGGAAGACCTTTACTCTCATAAGCAAAGGATATGCATTGGGCAATCCATTTAGATAAAGTTCTTTTGGAGACTGGAAGTCCCAAATGACTAGAGTCAAAAGCTATAAAAAGTTGTGAGGACTTTCTATGTTGCTGTGTTCTCTGTAGGTAAAAGGCTAAGGCTCTTTTACAATCCAAAGTATGAAGGTTTCTTTCTGCATTAGAGGCGTGAGGCCTCGGAAAAAAATACAGGAAGATAAATTGATTGATTCAAATGAAAAGGCGAAACCACCTTTGGCATAAAGTGTGGATGAGTTCTAAGAACAACCTTATCATGATGAAACCTAGTATAAAGAGGCTCAGACACTAAAGCTTGCAGTTCACTAATGCGACGTGCAGAGGTGATTGCAATTAGGAAGATGACCTTCCAGGTCAAAAACCTAAGGGTTGTAGTGGTTAAAGGCTCAAAAGGCAGCTTCATGAGCTGCCCGAGAACTAGATTTAGATCCCATGCCACCGGTGGTGGCTTAATGGGAGGTTTGGTTAACAGAAGACCTCTCATAAATCTGGATATAAGTGGATGAGAGGAAATTGGTTGTCCATTCAGAGGCTTATAAGAAGCTGCAATTGCACTAAGATGGACTCTTACCGAATTGGTCTTTAGACCAGAATTCGATAAATGAAGAAGATACTCCAGTATCGATTCTAAAGGAACACCATATAGTAAAACGTTTCCACTTGAAGGCATAAGATCTTCTTGTGGAAAGTTTTCGAGAAACCTGAAGGATATCCTTTACCTGTTGGGACAGGTTGAAATCCTGGAGGTCTAAGCCTTCAGCAACCAGGCCGTGAGATGCCGGGACTGGGGACTCGGGTGCCATAGTGTCCCGTCCTCTTGGGAAAGGAGATCTGGAGCATGCCCCAACTCCAGAGGTGCCGCTTGAGAGAGATGTAGAAGTAGGGGATACCACGTTTGGCGTGGCCATCGTGGCGCTATGAGAATCATGCAACCCCCTGTCTCTCTGAAGCTTGAAGAGTGTTTTGGGGATGAGGGGAATGGGTGGGAAGGCATAAAGGAAGCCCTGACCCCAGTGAAGGAGGAAGGCATCCTTTGACTGACAATTGTGAGCCGGAATTCTGGAACAGAACCGGGGAAGTTTGACATTCAGTGGACTTGCAAAGAGGTCTATATCTGACGTGCCCCAGAGATGAAATATCTTTGCCACCTGGTCTAGGTGGAGAGACCACTCGTGAGGCAGCAGTACTTGACTGAGTTTGTCTGCCCAAAGGTTTTGAATACCTGGAAGATATACCACTAGAAGGTGAATTTGATACTCTCTGGCGAGGGCCCACAGTCGTAAAGCTTCGTTGCATAACGACAGAGAGCCTGTCCCGCCCTGCTTGTTCACATAGAACATGGCTACTTGATTGTCCGTCTGGACTAGGACTGTCTTGTAGCTGAGCTGGGCATGGAATACTCGAAGAGCTAAGTAGATTGCTCTGAGTTCCAGGAGGTTTATGTGTAGACCAGCCTCCTGTGGAATCCAGGTGCCCTGGGTAGAGAGATGATTCAGGTGTGCTCCCCAACCCACCTGTGATGCATCTGTTGTTAGGGTGGCCTGAAAGAGGGGTTGATGGAAAGGAGACCCCACTGTCAGATTTCCTAGTGATTGACACCATTGGAGGGACAAAATTAGTCATTGAGAGTTTACTATTTTGTCTAATAAATGTCCTGTGGCCTGTGTCCACAGTGTGGATAGGGTCCACTGAGCTGCTCGCATGTGGAGGCGAGCATATGGGACTACATGAACAGTGGATGCCATATGTCCCAGCAACTGTAGTAGCTCCCGAGCAGTTAGGGAGGATTTCCCTGCTGCTTGAGAAGCTAGTTGCATTATGCGAAGACACCGGGCCTGTGGAAGGAAAGCCTTTGCCTGTCTGGTATCTAGACAGGCCCCTATGAATTCCAGGCATTGGGAAGGAACAAGTAGGGATTTTAGGAAGTTTATTACCAATCCCAAGTATTGGAGGATTCGCATAGTGCGAGACAGTGCAGCTGTAGGGGCTCGAATGAACCAGTCGTCTAAGTAAGGGAAGACGAATATCCCCAGGGTTCGCAGAAATGCAGTTACTACTGCCATGCATTTGGTGAATACCCTTGGTGCTGAAGCCAGACCAAAGGGAAGAACCCTGTACTGGAAATGTTTTCCCTTGAAAAGGAATCATAAGAATTTCCTGTGATCTGGATGGATCAGAATGTGAGTGTATGCATCCTTTAAGTCTAGAGAGCAAAGCCAATCCTGGCTTTGATGGTATGGCAGAAGAGTTCCAAGAGAAATCATTTTGAACTTCTCTCGGAACAGGTATTTGTTCAATTCTCTGAGGTCTAGAATGGGTCTGTGTCCTCCTGTTTTCTTTGGAATAAGAAAATAGGGGGAGTAGAACCCTGCACCCCGTTGAAGAATGGGTACCTCTTCTATTGCCCCTTGGACAAGAAGTGTTGAGACCTCATGATCTAGCAGATTGTCTGCAGAGGTTTGAGAACTGAATTGCCTTAGAATTGTAGGAGGGGACATGTTGTGAAAATGGAGTTTGTACCCCTCTCCTACAATGGACAGAGTCCAATCTTCTGCTGTTATCTGATGCCATCTGTTGGCAAAGTCAAGAATCCATAAAAAACCCAGCAAATGTCAAACCACAAATAACTTTTTTTGTTGGATTGGCCAGCACAGTAAACAGGATCAATGCCTGTTACCACAGTGGCCCGTCCTTTTTAATCAATTTGTAAAGTAAATTTAAAACAGCTCCCATTCAATGATGGCTGGTACTTAGCTTTGTAAACAGACGAACAGGCTGTGTAGACGTTATAAGCAGCGAGAATTCGATGCCAGTTCAGTAGGTCATGTCGCTACGATGTGCCACGTTTCGGGGGTACACACATCCACCCCCTGCAGAGGTCTGACCTGAAGCAGGGGGTGGATGTGTGTACCCCCGGACCGTGGCACGTCGTAGCGACATGACCTACTGAACTGGCATCGAATTCTTGCTGCTTATAACGTCTACACAGCCTGTTCGTCTGTTTACAAAGCTAAGTACCAGCCATCATTGAATGGGAGCTGTTTTAAATTCACTTTACAAATTGATTAAAAAGGACGGGCCACTGTGGTAACAGGCATTGATCCTGTTTACTGTGCTGGCCAATCCAACAAAAAAAGTTATTTGTGGTTTGACATTTGCTGGTTTTTTTATGGATTCTTGAATGTGTTTTGACCCAGTCTCGAAGTATTTAGGTGTTCACCATCTGTTGGCAAAGTGGCATAACCTGCTTGGAATATTGGGGACCCCTCAGAGGCAGGAAGGCTAAGCTCTCTAGGAAGGAGTCAAAGCCCTTGATGGGGTTGAACCTGTAGAGCTGGTTGGGCTCTCTGGCCTTTTGGCTTCTTTTACTGTCTAGTTTGTCCCTTTTGGGCAATCTGACCCTGAGTTTGACTCTGCTGGGTATAGGAAGGATAAAATTTCCTCTTTTTGCTGAAAGAGGATTTTTTATAAGGCTTCTTTTTGGCTGGAGTGGCTGTAGATTTTGACAATCTATCTAGAGTGGAATTGTCAGCATCTAACTCGTTAACCTTTTCTTGCCAGTTCTTGCCAAAGAGATTCTCTCCCATACAAGGAATGTTGCCTAACTTGTCCTGTACCCAAGTCTCCTAGTCCGATGCCTGAAGCCAGGCAATCCGTCGTGCACCAATGGTAATAGCAGAGGTTCTGCTGATGCATTCAAAGCAGTCAAAGGCTGCACGATTCACAAACTTGGAGACATCTTGAGCATGCTTAACTAGAGCAAGAAAGTCTTGTCTCTTGTCATCTGGGAGAAATGGGCTCATAAGCTCCAAGTCTCCTGTAACTTCATTAAGGAACATTCCCATATATAGTATATATGAACTGATCCTATCTGAAAGCATGGAAGCCTGAAAAGTTCAGCGCCCAAAAGCATCCAGAGTCCTGCATTCATGACCTGGGGGATTGGATGCATGACTCTTTGCACTTTTCATCCTACGCATGGCTGACTCCACCACCATTGAATGGTGTGGCAGCTGAGTCTTTTGAAATCCAGGACATGGCAGAACTCGATACATAGTATCAAGTCTGAGCATCAAGTTATGCAGAATTTCATGGATGGGCAGAGTAGCTGCTTTCTTTGGAGCTTTAGGATATTGGAGAATTTCCAATTCCTTTGCTCTGGGTTCCTCTTCAGGAGCTACCTTGATTGAAAGGCCCTTGGACATATCACGAATAAAATCCTGAAAAGACATGTCCTCTGGAGGTGACATTCTGCGTTGGGGAGAAGAGGGATCTTCCAGGAGAAACCCTCTGGTACCAGCAGAATTGTCATAGTTTTCAGAATCGGAGGATTCGAAGTACTGCTGACCACAATGCTCATGCAAAGCACGGTCCCGGTATCGATCGAAGTCGGTAACGAGTTGATCCGGTACCGATCTGTCGATTCCAGCCAAAGATGGTGTGGAAAGAATTCCCACCGGAGCCGGTATCGTCGGTACCGGTACCGGTGTCTGTACTGGTGTAGGTACCGGCATCGGTATCGATGTCGGTACCGGTGCCCGTTGAACCATAGGCGTCAATGGTACCGCAGCTGTGAGCAGAGCTGCAATGCTGCGTTCGATAGCGAGAAACCTCTGGTCTATTGTCACCCACCTACGTACTCCTACAGGCAGAAGCCTGGGGAGCTTCAGTGGGGCCTCTTCTTAATATAGCTGGGACGTTGCAATGCCCCCTGGGATCTGTAGTCCCACTAACTAATCAAAAAGGTAGTTGTAGACGAGTAGCCAGGCTTTTTAAAAGAGGTATTTTATTTTCCCTTCCGGGTGAATTTCTGCACGTAGGAATCAAAAGAAATTAAACCATACTTTCTGGCATAAATGAAAGTGAACTACTGTTAACACAAGTGGGTGCTTATCTTCAGCCAATCCAACAAAAAGGTAAAACAGTCCTTGTACTTTATACAAGCAGGCTTGTTCAAATCTGTTTCTCTAAACAGATTTCTAAACAGTTCAGCACAATGAAGAAATGTTATCTGAGAACACTAAAGTACAATCCATCTGGAAATCATCAGGACTTTCAACACAGAAGTCACATTCCATGTCCTCATACCTTTCCCCGTAGTTATCTTCAATAGGGTTGTAACTCATTGCCTCTTTGCGGATGATACCAAAATCTGTAATAGAGTAGACACTCAGGAAGGTGTAGATAACATGAGGAGGGATCTAGCTAAGCTTGAAGAATGGTCTAGAATTTGGCAGCTGGGATTTAATGTTAAAAAATGTAAGGTCATGCATTTGGGCTGGAGCAATCCAAGGGAGCAATACAGTATAGGAGGTGAAGTACTTTTGTCCACTAAAGAAGAGCGGGACCTAGGCGTGGTTGTGTCTGATGATCTTAAAGTAGCTAAACAGGTAGAAAAGGCGACGGCAAAAGCTAGAAGGATGCTTGGGTGCATACGGAGAGGAATGGCTAGCAGAAAAAAGGAGGTGATAATGCCTCTGTATAAGTCTTTGGTGCGACCTCATTTGGAGTATGGTGTGCAATTCTGGAGACCGCACCTTCAAAAGGATGTGAACAGGATGGAGTCGGTGCAGAGGGTTGCTACTAAAATGATTAATGGGCTTCATTATAAAGCATATGAGGACAGACTTAAGGATCTTAATATGTACACCTTAGAGGAAAGGCAGGATAGAGGTGATATGATTGAGATGTTTAAATACCTCCGTGGCATAAATGTTCAGGGAGAGAGCCTCTTTCAATTGAAAGCAAGTTCTGCGACGAGGGGACATGGGATGAGGGTGAAAGGAGATAGATTCAGGAGTGATATGCGGAAATATTTCTTTACGGAAAGAGTAGTGGATCCGTGGAATAGTCTCCCAGTGGAGGTGGTGGAGATGAGGACAGTGACTGAGTTCAAAAAAGCATGGGACCAACACAGAGGATCTCTAAAGGTAAAAAGTGGACTGTTGTAGTTGTTGTTATGGAAGGACAGACTAGATGGGCCATGTGGTCTTTTTCTGTCATCATGTTTCTATGTTTCTATAGCATTTCTGAATAAACCCTCCTCTCCTTTACAAGGGCTTCTCTCCTCCTCTCTATCAGGGTGAATTAGGAGGTTACCGTATATTGTAGAGTTTCCCTCCAGAGGGCTACACACTCTTGGCTGAGTGTATGTGAAGCTCTGCTTTCCAAAGTCCCTTCTATTATAAGGAATCAGCCTATCTTCTGGCTCGGTTCCCCCGGAGCTTTTTGAGCTAGGAAACTTTACGTGGCTTTTCTCCCCTGAAAGCCTTCCACTCCCTTTTACCGGACGCTTCTCTTTGGGCATGCAAGTATCCCTCTGATAACAGCTATTGCCCTCCCGGTACCTGTTCTCAGGGAGATTTTCTCTCACAGATTCCTTCCATCTGCCTGCTTGAATACCTCCGTGGTTCCAACCACCTGGCTTTTGTTCAGTGCTGCTCAGCACCCTGTAACCAGACTCTGGTATTCTTTCCTTGGCTATTTCCCGTGGAATACTGTTTGAATCTCCATGTGAAGTTCTCCCTTTAGTTTCCCAAACAGCTCTGCTAGACTCCTGCTTAGCTCCTCCAGACTCCTGGTTAGCTCTGCTAGGCTCCTGGTTAGCTCTCTTAGCTTCCTGGTTAGCTCTGCTTCTGACCAACGCTGAGTGATTTTTTAACTGCGTCACTCTTAGTGTTCCGGTGAGCCTGCCCTGCCCTCAGCTGTCCCTCATTCCCTAATAAGCTATGAGGTAATCTCTTACTTGGGGGTGCTCCTGCATCTGGTGTTCTTGTTTGTGATGGTTGCTCATAGCAACCCTGATCCATGTGCTCTGAGCTGTCACTATTAGACCTGCTCAGCTCTGTGTTTCCTATTTCCACAGGTGCTCTACCCCATGACACTATCGACGCTGCTGATGCCTGGGTGTCGGTACCGGTGAAAACAGCCGGGACCCCTGAGCATGGCACAGGTAGTTCTTGTGAGGCCGAGGCCCCGAGAACATCCTGAAGCCCCATTGATGCTTTGGAAGCCGAAGCCTCTCACCGGGGCTGCTTTGCCAGTGTGGTTCCCTCAAGGGCAATGCCAACGGCCTCTCGATGCTTAGCAGGAGAGCTACCCTTTGAGGACCGGCTTTTATGTTTAGTTACCTGAGATCCATGGGAGGAAGAGGAGGCCCTTGAAGATGTCGATGCAATGGATCTGGCATCCGAAGAAAAGAGGGTACCGGAGCTTTGCAGCCCGGTTCTGTCTTCCCCTTTTAGTCATCCCCATACAGGAGAGACATTCAGATGGAGAATGTTCAGGTCCTAAACATTTAAGACACCATTCATGGGTGTCAGTGACGGAGATGGTACCACCACACTTAGTACATTTTTTGAAACCACTAGTTGTTTTTTTCATGTTTCAGGAATATGGGGCCTAAAGCCCAAAATGGCGCCTAGCACCGAAAAAGAAAAGTTTCTGTTCAAAAATTTTTATTTTTTTTTGAAGAAAAGAAAAGAAAAGAACCAGGGGTACCGGTAGGCGTCGTGTGGAGGCAAACGCGACCACAAGAAAACAATTTTAAAGACGGAATTTTCTGCGGTGACAGGGTATGGGTCCTGTCGGCTCCACGGAAAACGAAGAACCAAAGAGGGACAGTTGGAAAGGCGGGAAGGCAGCGTGCATGTGCTGAGGGATGCTCCCAAAAGCGTTCCTAATGGACGCTGGGGAGTGTTCCCGCGCAGGCTCCGTCGGTACCAACGATACCTATATGTGAAGACTACATTCCTGCTTGTTCCTGGAGATAGGGCTTCTCAAGGTCTTGGCCCCCTATTCTAATCACATGTCCACTCTTGCACTCCAAAACCAGAGGGCATTTGTGCAAGGTGCGGCTCTTCAGCTTAAACCATGGGTTTTCTTATTTAACCTACAGGCAGACACACCAGCACTCAAAGATCAACCCCTGAAAAACAAGCTGTCCCAGTGGGTCAAGACCTGTGACTTGAGTCTCCAACCCAGCAGGAACTAAGTGAGTAGTGGAGATTCAGAGAGAGATTCGACATCACCCTTGAAGCTTTAGGGGACTGAAATACCAAAGTGAGAAGTACTATTTTGTAATTGTTCTTTCTGGCTCACTTATGCCCCGTGATGTAGTGCACCAAAGCTCATTCATTGGGTGACAATCTGCGGAACGCAGCTATACTACTGACCTGACTTCTGGCATCTCCCTCCAGGCTGGAAAGGATTCCCCTCATAACCTTCGGCACACCTGCAGGACAGAAGCAAACATCAATCAAGGCTTGAACACAACACAGTATGACAAATGCATAAAATATCATCTTTACCAAAGGCAATAAATAGCCTCTTGCTCCCTAAGTTTTAAGAAATAGATCATATCGCCCCATTCCCTTCCAGAGCCACTGAAGGGTGAACATTTGATGCGCACAAAGGTACTCACAAGCACGGTTCCTTCAAGCAACAGGATCACACAGCAGTAGTCAGCAGATAGGCAATGCATGACTCCCCCAGTCTGCCCAACTATCATTGCTGCACACATCAATCAACCTCCACTCGTTTCTCTCCCAAGCATGCTCAGATTCTGAATTTTATGTTTGGTGTATGTTCCACAGTACAGAATATATTTACAGCTGTTTCCAGCCTAATCTCTGCTTACTAACAAGGGACAAGAGCGCTCTTAGCTTGTGAGAGTCCCATGGTATAAAAGCTATGAAATGAACACTCATGGATGAGCATCCAATAACCAACCAAGAAGTAGAGAAAGGGCACTTACTTCTCACATCGACGTCCTGTGTAACCAGGTGCACAGTTATCACATGTCGCCTGGCCATCAATGTCCAGAAAACAGGTGTCTGAAAATCTGGAGATCATAATATTCATTAAGGAGACAGTCAGCCATTGCACACTGCAAGCCCCAACCACCTTTGAGTTCCTTGCCAAGTCCCAGAACCAAATCTTTTCCCTTGCAGAAGGATGGACAGGACTGGGAGTACCAGTCATATCTAGCATCACGCCACTGGTTTTATGATGCAAATTAGGAAGCATCTCACCTCTTGGAGAGGGGCACTACATAAGCATTTAGAGCAGTGGCATTGGGTCACCAATCAATTAGGTTTTCAAGAAATCCCTAATGAATATGTATGAGAGAGATTTATATGCATACAACCTCATACATATTCTTGAAGGCTATCCTGACAACTTCCCCTGTTGGCAATCCTCAAGGCCTGGGAGTGAATACCATCGATTTGGAAGCAGATACGAGGACACAAGGAGAACAGCGGGTGGTCCTTGGCAGGAAATTAGCTACCAAAATCTCTAAAGAATTCCAGGGAGTATCAGTCGTCTTGTCTGCATAATATTAGGAAATGTTAGCCCCCTTCAGGTACTCTTAATTGAAGCTTTGAAGCCTTCTATTAGCTAATTTGAATGAATGGGAAAGACTGAATCTCCTGGATTGTGTAATATACTGGGAGTATTGGACTTTGGGGCATCTTTATGACACATAGGGGAATCAATCCTAGGAAATGTATGGGCCAAAATCTCCTGGGCTGTACAGGATAACAGGTCTATGGGTTATACTAGTCTCCACAACTAGATAGTGAGAGGACTCACCTGCGTCGGTAATCCGTGGTAGGGCAGGGACAAGGCCTGCAGGCCTCAGAAGTGCCCTTACTGGGGTCACCAAAAAAGCCAGACTTACACTTGTTACACTGTGGACCCTCTGTGTTATGCTGACAATTCTGGAAAATAAAGACACAACAATGAGTGCTAAAATTGGCTGGAAGCATCGTTCCCTCCTTAATTTGAAAGGCGACACGCCCACTGACAACTATCAATAGGGAGCGGGGAGAAAACACCTTGCTGTTATCCCCTCTTGTTCATTTCAGATTCTTATCACACAATACGGGGGGGGGGGGGGGGGGTCAACATATCCCCCATGTAATACCACTCGCTTCTACCTCATCTAAAACAGAAATTGTAAAATCGTGCAGCAGAGTTTAGGGAAGATTTCGTGGCTCTTAACCCTGGGAGAAAATGACTTACCAGGCAGTAGCCAGACACGGGGTCACAGGAGCTGGCGTGACCATTGCACCTGCAGCCAGCACAGGTGCCCAAATAAGCTCCGCCGGGCACTCGCTCAAATTTGGCAGCGCAGGTCTCACACGACAGCCCCAAATAGCCTGCAGGACACCTGAAATGAAGGAAAACTAGTTAACTGAAGGAAGACTGCAAACCCGTGCATAAGGATAGGCAAACCACTAAGGAAGGGGCAGCAACGTTTTGCAATATTATGCGTATCAACAGGACAATGAGATAGTTCCATGTGATGCCCAAACCAGTTCTAGCTTTATCCCACTGCATGCAGGGAGATGTAGTTATGCAAGCAAAGGGGCGACACCAGAACAGGCCCACGCTGTCCCTTGGACAAAGAATATTAAATGTTCATCTAACAATGGGAAATTATATTTGGAATATATTTACCAGAAACGTGTGCCTGTAGTCCAGAGGAGGAACTTCCACTATTGCTATTTATCATTTGTATAGCGCTGAAATGCGTACGTAGCGCTGTATATAAACACCTTAGAGACAGGCCCTGCTCAAGAGCTTATAATCTATTCAAGACAGACAATACAACAATTGGGGACTAAAGGAATGGGAAAGATACAGGTAGGAGGGGAACAAGCAAAAAGGGACCAGGATCCAAAAGCAGCCTTGACCCCGGATTTCAATGCAGCCAGAGATGGAGCCTGACGTACTAACTCGGGGAGTTTGTTCCAGGCATAACCAGCAGCAAGGCGGAAAGGACACAGTCTAGTGTTGGCAGTAGAAGAGAAGGGCACAGATAGCAGGGATTTGCCTGATGATCAATTTCCCAGGAAGGGGTATAGGGAGCGATAAGAGAGAAAAGGTCATGAGGAGCAGCAGACTGAGGCACTTACAGGCAACATAGTAACATAGTAAATGACGGCAGATAAAGACCAGCATGGCCCATCCAGTCTGCCCAGCAAGGTGGCAAGAGCAGGTGAACCTGCCGCTCTGTGCAGGTCACCCCTCCCCATGCCTTTGTTTAGGGATGAAGCCACCGCTCCATGCAGGTCACCCCTATCTGTTGAGATATAAGAGATAGTTATCTTTATTTTGATTTTATCCTGTTGCTGTAAAGGGATCCACTGTGTCTGTCCCATGCCATTTTGAATTCTGTCACTATATTTGCCACCACCACTTCCATCAGAGGGCATTCCAAGCATCCACCACCCTTTCAGTAAAAATGTATTTCCTGACGTTGCCTTTCAGTTTACCCCCTTGCAGCTTCATGTTATGCCCTCTAGTTTTACAGCTTCCCAATCTTTGAAAAAGGTTTGTTTGTTCATTAATCCTCTTAAAGTATTTAAAGGTCCATATCATATCTCCCCTGCCCCTCCTCTCCTCCAGAGAATACATATTTAGGTCTTCAAGTCTCTTTTCATACGTCTTCTGGCGCAGGCTCCAAATCATTTTGGTTACCTTCCTCTGAACTGTTTCCAGTCTTTTTATATCCTTTGCGAGATATGGTCTTCAAAACTGAACAGAATATTCCAAGTGAGGTTTCACCAGTGACTTTATAGTGGCATAAGTACCTCCTCCTTTCTGCTGGTAATTCCTCTTTGTATGTAATCCAGCATCATTCTGATTTTGGCCACTGCCTTGACATACTGTTTCGCCAACTTGAGATCCTCACAAATAATCACTCCAAGGTCCTTCTCCTGGTCCGTGCACACCAACCTCTCACCCCCTATTGCCTTGGATTTCTGCATCTAGTCCTATAGGCATTCCTTGTGGCCTTGGGCAAGCCACTTAACCCTCCATTGCCTCAGGTACACATCTAGATTGTTAGCCCTTTGGGGACGAGGGAACGCATCCAGTACCTGCTTGTAGTGATTGTAAACCGTTCCGATGCCCTTCAGCCTGGGCAATATATAAAGAAATTGCATAAACATAAACATCTCAAGTACAATGTCCTGGTCCACAATGTGTTGGGCAGAGAGAGCCAGAAGATGTGCCTCCACTCATAGGAAGAGCAGCTGCATCTCGCACGCTACTCCGTGACACTTGGTGCCGCCCTGGTGGTTGACATAGGAGACGAGGGAGTGAAAGTGTAGGAGGGTGAAGAAAATGTCTCACACTTTGAGATGGCTGATGGTCCATTTGGCCTCCACAAGTGCAGATCGATCCAGGCAATGAGCCCCCCAGCCGGAGAGACTGGCATCCATCGTCACCACCACCCAGGAGAGGATGTCCAGTGGAACCCCCGAAGAAGATGGTTGGAGAGGTCCACTAGGACAGATTGTCCCTCACTGACTGCGGCAGTGGCAGGTGTAGTGGGAAGTTTTGGGAAATGGGAGACCACCGCTCCAGTAATGCTCTTTGTAAGGGGCACATGTGGGCCCAGGCCCAAGGCACGACATCCAGCGTGACCGCCATAACCCCGAGGAGCAGGAGATATTCCCGAACTTGGGGGTCGGAAATGCCCAGAAATCTGTGAAGCTGTTGGTGGAAGTGGAGCCAGCGATCCCTTGTGATGTAAACCCTGGACCACGCTGTGTCGAAGTGGACTCTGAGAAACTCTAGGGTTTGTGACGGGCACAGACAGTTCTTTTTGTGATTGACGATTCAACCAAGAAACTCCAACAGATCCACAACCGCTCGCACGGCTTGCTTTGCTTTGGGTAAGAAGCAGGCTCAGACGAGCCAATCATCCAGGTAAGGGTAGACACAGATGCCATTGCACTATAGGGTGTGACTACTACCACCATGATCTTGGAGAAGGTTTGTGGAGCTGTCGCCAGTCCAAAGTGGAGCGCGCAAAACTGAAAGTGTTGCCCTAGGATGGCAAACTGAAGGTACTGTTGATGATCGAACCAGATAGGTATGTGGAGATATGCTTCTGTGAGGTCTAGCGTGGCCAGGAACTTGCCAGGGTGTATCGACTGGAGCATCTCCATGTGGAAGCATGGCACACGCAGGCTGCGATTGATGCCCTGCAGATCCAAAATGGGACGGAACGCACCATCCTTCTTGGGCACCGTGAAATAGATGAAGTAGCGACCTGTGCCATGTTCAGTGGGAGGCACTGGCATGATGGCTCTCAAGTCTTTTTTTTTTTTTTTTTTGTATTAAAGTTTTTTTATTGATACACACTCATTTAAACATAACAGTACAAAACTGAAAGCTAACAGCAACACTGGCTCACCCTCCGGGGTCACCCCAGATATAGCATTTTAAGCAATAAACACCGTACACAAAGCCCCTCACAGACTATTTCCCCACCACCACCCCCATATCCCGGAACCATTGCAGCTAAAACATAAGTAGTGCATATGTTTAACTAAGAACATGACCCATATCCGCCTCTTCAGGACTCCCCCCTAACATTACCAGATCATAGACCTTCAACCCCCTACCCCCTCCTCACCCCCCACCCCCCACCCCCTACCCCCACCCCCTACCCCCTCCTCACCCCCCACCCCCTACCCCCCCTACCCCCCCTACCCCCTACCCCCTACCCCCTCCCCCCCCTACCCCCTACCCCCTACCCCTCCCCCCCTCCCCCCCCCCTACCCCCTCCCCCCCTACCCCCCCTACCCCCTACCCCCTACCCCCCCTACCCCCTACCCCCCCCCTACCCCCCCCTACCCCCTACCCCCCCCCCCCTACCCCCTACCGCCCTCCCCCCCTACCCCCCCCCCCCCTACCCCCCCTACCCCCTACCCCCTACCCCCTACCCCCCCTACCCCCCTACCCCCCCCCCCTACCCCCCCTACCCCCTACCCCCCCTACCCCCCCTACCCCCTACCCCCCCCTACCCCCCCTACCCCTACCCCCCTACCCCCCCTACCCCCCTACCCCCTACCCCCCTACCCCCTACCCCCCCTACCCCCTACCACCCCCTACCCCCCCTACCCCCCCTACCCCCCTACCCCCTACCCCACCCCTACCCCCCCTACCCCCCCCCCTACCCCCCCCCCCCCCCCGCTGCCCCCCCCCCTACCCCCCTCCCCCCCCCCCCTACTACCCCCCCCCCCTACCCCTACCCCCCCCCCCCCTACCCCTACCCCCCCCCTACCCCCCTCCCCCCCTACCCCCTACCCCCCTACCCCCTACCCCCTACCCCCCCCCTACCCCCCTACCCCCTACCCCCCCTACCCCCTACCCCCCCTACCCCCTTACACCCCCTACCCGCCCCCCCCCCCTACCCCCCCCCTACCCCCCCTACCCCTACCCCCCCTACCCCCTACCCCCTACCCCACCCTACCCCTACCCCCCCTACCCCTACCCCTACCCCCCCCTAACCTACCCTACCCCCCTACCCCCCCCTACCCCCTACCCTACCCCCCCTACCCCCCTACCCCTAACCCCCTACCCCCCCTACCCCCTACCCCCCCTACCCCCTACCCCCTACCCCCTACCCCCTACCCCCTACCCCCTACCCCTACCCCCTACCCCCTCCTCACCATGGAACCAGCCACTCCTTATCTATCGCCCAATTCCCCCCACAACTTATCCTTACCCCACTCCAATCTAGAACCACCACCCACCCCAACTCTCGCCCCTCCTTTCAACACCCCCTCCTCCATCTCAAGAAAGGCTGCCACTTACGATAATAGCTACTCATTTTATTAGTCAAACGCGCCTGTAATTCCGACATTTGACAAATGAATACAACCCGCTTCAACACTCGTTCCACTTCCGGCCCACTAGTTCCCTTCCACTCCCAGGCTATCTCCATCCATATGGCAATGGAGATCATCTTCAGCAAATACCCCACCTCATATTCCAGCTCCCCCCATTCTCCCAACAACACCTGTTTGGGCCGCAGCTTCCCCTTCCAACCCATCATATGCTCTACCAGGTCCTGCATCCAACCCCATATTCCGTGAATCGCTGGGCACTCCCACCACACATGCGAATACGTATCCAAAGCCCCACAGCCTTTCCAACAATATGGTTCCTTTGTTTTATCTATTTTGGCTAGTTTTTTTGGAGTAATATACATGCGGTACAGCATTTTGTAGCAATGTTCAGCACTGAAGCCGAGCTGGACCCAATCTTAACTGCCTCATGGACCGCCCTCCATCTTTCCTCGTCCCATACTCCTCCCAGGTCCCTCATCCACGCCACCTGGTACGCCGCATATGTCCCTCCTCTTTCCAAGCCCTTATAAATCAGCGAAACTAATCCCCGCAGCACCCCTCCCCGGCGTAACACCCTTTCAAAAGGGGTACACCCCCCCTTTCCACCCCCTTTAAACTACTCTGTACAAAATGGACTATTTGCTGGTAGCCATACCAATCCTCCTCCCCCAGGGCGTATTGCGCCTGTAACTGTTCAAAAGTACTTAGCTGTCCATTCTCCATGAACAACTGCCCATCCACACCAAACCTTTATCTTCCCATTTTTTATATACCACAGCTCTCCCCCCCTCAGAAAATCCACTGCACCTCCTAATTTTCTGGAGTTGGATTACAACCCTCTTGCTCACCAAGTGTGTTTTCTCTCGCTTCCATACCTCTAAAGTAAGCTCCGTAAATGGGCTCATCTCCTGCTTTTCCCCAACCCTAATTCCCCCCCCCCCCCCGATCGCAGCCCCACAAATGCTCTGTCAACTCACACTGCCCACTGAGGGCCTCCTCCACTCGAACCCATCCTCGGGCTTCCAGCCCTATCCGCCAATACACTAGCGCCCGCAACTGTGCCGCCCTATAATAGCGCATCAAGTCCGGGACTCCCATTCCACCCTCACTTCTATGCATACACATCACCCTTTTATTCAACCTAGGGGGACGCCGCCTCCAAATGAAGGAGAAAATTCTTTGCTGTAGCATCCTCAATTGAGCCACTGACAGCTTAATAGGCAGTGCCGCAAACAGGTATAGTAGCCTAGGCAACAGGTTCATTTTGACAATGGCAATACGGCCTACCCACGAAAAAGTAGCCTTGCCCCACCTCACCAGATCATTCAGAATCTCAGCAATTAAGGGGTCATAATTCAAACTTCGCATTTGCTTCCAATCGCTACAAATCCAAATATTTTAACTTCTGCTTGGCCCACCGAAAAGTGTACTTCTCCTTCAACTGGGTTTCCGCATTAAGTCCCAGTCCAATCTTCAGAATCTCAGTTTTACCCATGTTCATTTTATAGCCCGATACTAGACTATAGTCCCCTATTTCTTCCAACAAAACTGGCAATGTCTCTACCGGCCTACTCACAGTATAAATAACATTGTCCGCAAATAGCGAAATTTTATATTCTCCGTCACCCACCTGAATGCCCCTAATGGCACCATGTTCTCTAATCCGCTGTGCTAGAGGTTCAATGACTATTGCGAATAACAGAGGTGACAAAGGACACCCCTGTCGTGTGCCCCGCTCCAACTCAAATTCTGCAGAGTAAGTACCATTCACCCGAATCCTAGCCGTAGGCTGGTCATATAGTGCCCCAATCCACTGTTGAAACCCCTCCCCGATCCCCATTCTCTGCAGCACAGCAAACATAAAGGGCCACTCTACTCTATCGAACGCCTTCTCAGCATCCACCGCCATAACCAAGGAGTCTATACCCTGTGTCCTAGCCGCCCATATAACATTTAATAGTTTCCGGATATTATCGCTGGCCTGCCTTCCTGGTATAAAACCCGTTTGGTCATTATTTATCAACTTCGGCAGAAAGTTCTGCAATCGGGTAGCCAGAACCTTTGCCAAAATCTTCGCATCCAGATTAATGAGCGATATTGGTCTATATGACTCACTCACGCCTTTATCCTTCCCCGGCTTAGGTACTAAGGCGATCCCCGCCACTGCCATAGATCGCGGGAGAGCCCCCCCCTGCCGGACCCCATTAAAGACCTGTGTGAGCTCGCCACAGATTTCAGGACAGAAAATCTTATAAAACCGGGCCGTGAGACCGTCTAATCCCGGGGCTTTGCCTTCCTTAAGACCATTAATTGCCACTCTCACCTCCCCTTCCTCAAATCGCCCTATCCAACCATACCTGCTCCGTCTCTTCCAAATTCAGGCGTCAAAGTCTTCCCAAATATTGTTGAATCTCCTCCTCCGGTCCCCTCCTCTCTGCCTGATAGAGGGCCCTATAATATCTACAAAATATCTCCTGTACCTTCACCGTCCCACATTCCCATCCCCCCCCCTGCTCATTCTTCAGCTTAAATAGCTGCTGCTGCACCTGTCTTCTTTTAAGTTGCCGTGCCAAATACCTACCCGGTTTATTTCCCCCCATATAATAGGTGTGCTGCAGCCTCTGCATTTGGAATGCTATATCACCCAATCTTAGCGCCTCCAGCTTCTCCCGTACCCTAGTCAGCCTTTGCAACACCACCTTATTCCCAGACCTTTGATGCTCTCTAATCAACTGCTGGAGTTGACTTCTCAACCCTTCCTCCACCTCCTCCCCGTCTCTTCTTTTTTACCGCCAGGGCTATTAATCGCCCCCGAACTACTGCTTTCATACCATCCCACACTGTCTCTCGGGCGACTTCCGCTCCCCCATACAATTGGAAATACTCCTTGATACACCCCCTCAAGCTGGCCACTCCCTCCGGATCAGCCAACAACGATTCATTCAAGCGCCAGAACCGAAGGCCAGTTCTTTCCTTATAAAAATCAAGGACCAGGGTTACCGGCGCATGATCCGTCCAGGACACTACCCCAATATCCACTCCACCCACCCTATCCAGCCACTTCGGATCAATCCACAACATATCTATTCTGCTATACGAGTTAAGCGGGTGTGAGAAAAAGGTGTATGCTCTTTCCCCAACATGACTATATCTCTAGACATCCACCAGCCCCAATGCAGCCATCATTTTAACCAACGTTTTCCTCCCCATTTTATCCCACCTCCTAGCCTTCTCAGAGGTATCTAGGCGGGGGTCTACTACCTTCTATGCTCCTCTATAAGTGGGAGGACACTGTCAAAAAAAGGGCCCTGGGCCACATTAGGTGCATAAACACAACAGATAGTGACCTCCCTCCCCTCTAACATCCCACACCAAAGGACATACCTGCCCTCCCTGTCTCTAATAACCTCCTTAGTGTCCACTAAGAGGTCCTTTGCAAACATTATCCCCACACCCCCCTTTTTATAAGCTCTATTTTGGCAGCAAAAAATCCTTTATCATACTTACCCTGATATAGCCCCCCACCAGGTGAACTCTTTAAATGGGTCTCCTGCAAAAGGAGTACATCCGCCTGAGCTCGGGCCCCCTCTCTTACCACTGCCCGACGCTTTTGCCAAGAGTTAAGCCCACGCACATTAAGCGTGAGAATCTTCAATTCACGTTCCATTATCAAGAATCTCTTTTACTTTCAATAGGTTCCCTTCCACGGTGAGCTCCCCCCTCTCCCCCCTCCCCCCCACAGCCCCTCTTCACTTAATATTACCCTCACTCCCCCCCTCTGAATCACCCCCCCGACCCCCCTCCCAAACTTCGCCCACCCCTACAGCCCTCTACCGTGCTCACCTTTTCCACATCCACCCCCCTCCCACCATCCCAGGCCCAAGAACCCCTATACCCCCTCACCCCCACCTTCCCCACCTCCACAGGCCATCATACCCAACTCGCAACCCCCTACATATAACAACTTACATTAGCCCACAAACATTGTCTGCTCCCCCTCCCCCCTTCAACAGTGCCACATCACCCCCTCCCCTCATTTATTCAAACAAACAAATATGTCCCTCAGCTTCGGAAGGGTGCTTTCTTCCCCCCTCGTGTAGATTTCCGCTCCTGTCTCTCCACCCGACTCCATCTCTCATCAGGAACTCGCCGCTGTATGCTCCCTGTCTGCTCCTGCTCTGGAATCCGCTGGATGCCCGCCCCTTTCATAGCCTCCTTCAGTGCCAGGACAGTCTCAGCTCGCCAGGTCGTTCCATTGACAGTGAAAGCAAGTCCCACAGGGTACATCCACTTATATCTTATAGCCGCGCCGTAAATTCCCTCCAGGCCCGCCGGCGCTGTAGCGTTGCCGCAGCCAAGTCTGCGTAGATAGCAATCTCAGTTCCTTGCCACTTAAATTTCCCTATGGTATGCATCTTACTGGCTATTTTATCCTTAATCCGGTAGTCATGGAAACAGATAATAATGTCTCTAGGCTGCTCCCACCGTGCTGCTCCAAGCGATCTATGTGCTCGATCCAGCACTACCTCTTCCACTTCCTACCCAGCCTCCTTCAGGACCGCCTCGCAAATATCCTTTGCTGTTTTCATACAATCAAGATATTCTCCCACTTCTGGCACTCCCTTTATGCGCAGATTCTGACGCCTGGCTCTGTTCTCTAGATCTTCCAGCTTCAAAGTCATACTCTCCCTAACTTCTTCCAGAGCCTTCATACCCGTTTCCAATGTCTCAGTGCGCATCTCCAGGTCCTCAAGGCGGCCCTCCACTTCTGCCACCCAACATCCGACTTCAGTTATATCAGCTCTCAACTGTGCAAACATCTCCTCCACCTCTCCTTTGAACCCAGCAATGTCCTTTTTAATCTCGTGAAACTACGATTTGAGCTCATTTTTTGTAATGTCCACCAGAGCGCTTGCAGCAAGAGTATCCTTTTTGCCAGCTTCAGATACTTCCAGACTCCCTGGCATTTCCTCTATTGTTTGCTTTTCTCTCTCTTGAAGGTCTGCTCGCCCACTGTTATACGCAAACTCCTTTAAATCCGCTGCTTTTTTCCTGGTAGATGTCACCTTCTAATTTCAGTTATTAACTCTCAGCTCCACAGCTTTCTCCCAAGCTATTTTTAACCTCTATTACAATGCTGGATGTCTGGTACCTCGTTCCACCAGCAGATGGCGCAAGGCTCCTACTTTTGCTTAGCCATGTGCTCCTCTGAGGAAGATAGACATGCCCGTTAAGCAAATTTGAACTAGCTGAAGCTAAATCGGGCCACTTTTCACAAAAGGTTGAAACTTTAGAGCCTTGCCTTCCTGCAGACACTTCTCACCTCATCCACCTCCACAGATTACCAGCCCAGGAGACAGCTCCGCAGCAAAACCATGTCCCCCATTGTCACACACCCCCGCAAGCAGTTCTCCTCTGGCCTTCTCAAAACGCTCTGCTCCCCGCCTTCGGGCGTTTGCGTCCACAACGGTCACCGGCTCAGCTGCAGCCCCGACACCGCGCCTTCCCCTCCTCGTGGGGATCAGAAGCAGCACCAGGTTCCTTGTCGGGTGGGCTTGTTTTCACTGCTCCTCTAGCATTCGGGGGAAAGGGCTAGAAAACACAGCCTGCAGACATACCCCTCTCCGCTCACTCTCATGGCTCCTTTGCCTCTCCCGGGGTTGCGTCCACCTGGCCTCTCCTCTCTGCAAGTTAGGGGTCTTTTTCGAGCCGGTGGCAACTACATTTCTGCTCAGCCCTGCCGATTTCACCTCAGCCCGTGTTCCGCCGCTCTCACCACTCAATTGCGCTTCCCATTTCCAGGTTCTTGTGCTCCCCACGAGCAAATGTGGAAGGCAACGGCACGGAGCTTTAGGGAGATGCGGCCATTTTCGATCGGGCTCACTAGCGCCCCCCGGCTCTCAAGTCTTGAAGCCGCTGCAGTGTATCGGAAATGGCCATCTGCTTGAGGGCAGAGTCGCAGGGAGACGTGAGAAAACAGTCACAAATGGGAGTGGCCAGATCCAGGGCATAGCCGTGCTCGATGACGTCGAGGACCCAGTGATCCATTGTGATCTGGGTCCACTCTGTTTGAAAGAACCACAGGCGTCGTCCCACCTGTGGCACTGTGGATGAGGCCCCCCGTCTGTTACAGCGAGAAGCAGGAAGGGGCTTGGGACTTCGGGGGGGGGGGGTATGGAGCCCCCCTGAGAATGGCACAGCCCGTGAAAGGATTGGGAGTGGCCCCACGAACCAGAATAGGGATAGGAAGAGGAGGAGGAGCGGCTCTGCTGGTAGCGTTGCAAAACTCCTGAGATCGTGCCTCGCGAAAGCCAGTCCTGGATGCCGGAGCTGTAGAGAACGAGTGTTTAGACTTCAGCTTATCCTCTGGTTAAGCACTGGGGCTTGACCTCCCTGAGGTCTTTTACCAGCTTCTCGAGATCCTCCCCAAACAGGAGGAATCCCTTGAAAGGCAGTCTGGCTAGGCAAGTCTTTGACGTCATGTCGGCTGACCAATTATGCAAGCAGAGCCAGCAATGGGAGACATTCACTGCTGTTACCCTGTGGGCATTAAACCACAAAAGATCGTAGAAGGTGTCAGCCAAGAAGGCAGCTACGGACTCCAGCCAGGCAGAATCTGTCCCATCCAGCAAAAACTGAATCTATCATACTAAGATGTGAGCACAGCAAGCCCACCCCTTGACGGCCGCCTGCAACTCGAAGGAGGATGCAGTAAAGACTGTCTTCAGCAGATCCTCCACTTTCCTGTCCTGAAGATCACGCAGAGCCACACAACCCTCGACTGGAATGGTGGTATGCTTCGTAACCATGGTTACCAAGTAGTCAACCGTAGAGTAGCAGAGCCAGCACTGCAGGTCTTCCTAGGACCAAGGATAAATGTGGCCGAGACGCCTGGCTGCGCAGAGGATAGCATCAGCTTTGTCCCATTCCTGTGTCACCATTTGCTGTAGCTCAGCCGAAACAGAAAGTCTCACGACAGAGTCCTGATGCCCTTGAGAATAGAATCAGCACCAGACAGTTTGCTACGGTGACCTCAGGGATGCGGAGCTCCGTTACAACCTGCGAGATCAATGGCGCCACCTCCTCCCGCCGGAAGGGGCAAACAATCTGCGCTTCACTCTCCTCATCACCTGCCGATGCCTCTGACTTTGGGGTCCCATTGTCTTCCTCTGGGGAGTCTAGCTCCTCAAGCGCCCAAGTAAGGCCCTTGAGCTTCTTATGACTCGGAAGAGCATCCGTGTCATGAGTATACTTGCTGGAGATATGCAGCTTGCAGGAGGCCCAGTCCAGAGTGGGAGAATGGGAGGCCTGGCCACCCTTCAACAGCAACCATGTGTGCTTCAAAATGGTGGCAAACAGCCGCAGCCACGTCAACCCCGAGCTTCCCCAGCAAAATTCACTGAGCCTCCAACCGACTCCTCCAAGTCCTCTGCACGAGGAGGGGAAAGAGATGGAGGGGGAGGGTCATCCTGTGCATGGCTCCATGCTGGAAGGCCCTAGAGGTGGAGAACACAAGGTCTGCCTTATAGATTGCGCGATGAGAGCAGGAACCATCAATGAGGACTCCCCCGGATGGGCTGCGCACAAAGAGCAGGCGTGATTGATAAAGAAGCAAAGTTATTTTCCACAAGCCAGGCAATGTGAAGAGGCGGGTATGCTGTGGCGCTTCAGCGTGGGCAGGCTGCGCAAGAAGCAGGCCGCAGCATGAGTGCAGGAGGGCTGGCAGCAGAGCGGGAAGTAGGCCTTGCTAACAGCTGCCACAAAAAACTGCCGGTACACTGCGACGATGCCCTGAGGAGAGGTCCGCTCAGTTGGAACCACAGGTACTCACAGCAGCAACATCTCCTCAAGCTAGGAGGACAGTGGGGAGGTGGGGGTTGAAGACAAGGAATCGGGCACCTGAGCCCTGCTGAAGTCCGTCTAGCACAATCAGAAATAAGGTTTTCTTTTTATTATTACTATTTTTTTTAATAAACCAAAGAAATTAACAAAAAATAGGATCAGGCAGCCCACGAGGTCCTCCAGCAACTGAACTGGCTCTCATAGCCAGAGGTTGCTCCTCCCCAACATGCAGCCTCTTAACAGGGTATCACATGTACTCCTGGGGCTGAAGGAAGCTGCTCTTGTTCACCAATGTTCAATAGCCAGTAGATCGAGCTGCACTGATTTCAACCACCATCTGCTGAGACAGAGAACTGCTGAAGGGCGCCTCTAGCTGTACTGGGTATAATGTGATAGCGTAACTCTTCTGGCAGGCCTCCATCTCACCATCTGCTGGTTGGGGGCGTTAACCAGAGTCTGGACAGGTCTAGCAGGATGATCCGGAAAGCACGTTTTAATGTGCCTAAGTTAAGCCTATTTTCTGAAGATAAGCAAGCACTTACATTCCTTTACAAAATACTAGCCTAACTGGCAGAGAACAAGTCTTAAATTAAGGTGCAGTCACTTACACCGGCCCTAGAGCCTGTGTTTTGCAAGTACGCTTGTAAATTATAGTATTTTATAATCAACGAGCGTACTCACTTACACCTCCCACACTCTGCCCAAATTATACCCCATGCATGCTCAAAGTGAAGGTACTCACCATACAATCAGTGAACGTACTTTTATGCTGGTTGGTATTTTATAAGAAGTCATTTAGATGCATATGTGGTCATTTATGCGTGTTTCAGCATCTAAAACTCGGCACCGCCTTATAAAATTAAACCCATAGGAAAGGCTGGGTCAATATGTCACCTGATCGACTTTTTACGCGTATTTGCAGCGCAACTTCAGTGTCAGCATGCAGAAAGGGGCTCATATGCAAATGAGCCACGCATTAAACTGTGCCCAAAATGGCAGCATTAAACTAGAAAGCAAACCAAACACGTGCGCAAAGAAGTCTGCGCTAGTTTGGCATGCTCTCCCAGAGAAACAGGGGCCCTGCGTGGCTCATTTGCATATGGGCCCCAACAGTATTTTAATGGCATTGGGGCTTTCTCTGATGCTCGGATCAGCTGATACCTTTGACATTTCTCCTCAGATGATCCAGGCATTGGGGAAAGCACCCAATGCCATCAAAATAGTGTCGGGGGCACACGCTAGATGTTTACGCCACCTCAGACCCAGGAGTAAAGTTGCGAAATCCTCTATGCGTTTCTCTGCATCGGGTGCAGACAATATTTGCATACCATTTCATCATGTGCAACTCATTTGCCTACCATTTAAATACTCTTGGCGTTAATTGTGTGCTAGTTCTTCCTTTGTTGCTTTTAGGGTGTGTCAGTCTCTGTTCTGCATTTGGCGATAGCAGTAAGTGTACTTAAAAGTGGCGTTATCTGTGTTTAAAGGCCGCGCTAGTTTTCTGCATCGGCCCGAATTATAGGAAGACACCAGAGCAGCTGCAGTCATGTGATCTTTAACAGTTTCCTCAAAGGCAAGGATATGAAAAGGAAACTCGAGACAGGAAAGGCTCTGAGGTACTGCATTAGGTATGCATTGTCTGCTGCCCTACCTCACAGGTATCAGCAATGCAAGCCACGACACATGCAGATATGGTGCAAGCTGCTCTCACACACACACACACAAACACACAACTGAAAGGTCAAAAACTGGTTCAAAACCCACTCTCATTGGCACCTGACTAATTCCACCTGCTTCCTCCATCCTGCATCTCAAGAAATAGTTACCTGCACTCCTCGATGCCGTGTGCCACACCCAGGCTGGTAAATTCCCTGGAGGTGGTATCCATGACGACATCGCTTAGCCCTACACTGGCCATCCTGTTGTTATAGACCGTCTGGAGCAGGACACCTTCCAGGTTCTGTAGAGTCATCAGCAGGTCCTCCCGGGTCACTGGTGTGCCCGACTCGTGCTGCCAATTATCCTGTGGGTGAGAGGGTACCAGCAGAGACCAATGAGAATTGCCTTTCTCCAGGGCCAGCTCTCAGAGGGAAGTGGGAAAGAAGAAGGGCAAGTGTCTGGGACCCTTTAGGCAAAGCTAAATCATGTCAATGAGACAGATCTTCAAAATGCCTCACTTCACTCCTTAATGTCTACCCAGAGCCCCAGTAAGTCTAACGTGAACCTCTCTTTCTCCCCACATAAAATGCCCAATGACTGGAACCATCTCTCAGTGACAATTCAGAGGTGCCAGCATGAATGAGGGGGCAAACTAAAGGGAGAATGAAATTTGCTTTATTAACTTGGATTTCTCAGACTATCTGATAGTCAGGGCCAAGGAAGAGGATTCTCAACTAAAGGATCTTTCATTTTGAGTTTTAAGATGGCACCAACAACTGTAGATGATGGACTCAGTGTGACTCTATTGCTACCACCACCAGCTGTCCTAATTTTTTGATGACAAGGACCTCCTTCTGCTCTTCAACCCCCCCTCCCCACCCCATGTTTGTGAATGCCACTTCTACAATATCTCAAGCCTCATCCAGTCTGGTCGGCAGAAACCTAACTAGGAAGTAGAATATAGATCTCAGACTTTCACTCTGGGAGGTTATCATCCCACTAGCTCTAAATGATTTTTTTTTCTAAACACCTTTGAAACATGGTACTAGAAAGTTCTAGTCAAGCGGCGGATGATTAACAAATAGAAAAAAAGAAAAATCTGAAACAATTAAAATAACTACCAATAAAATCTCCATGAGACAGCAGTTTTCAGGAAGCCTGCTTCCCGCAGACCATGAAGTCCTACAGAAAGTCTTTACCGTGTCATTTTGAAATGTATTTACACAGTTTATTCAGGAGCCTCTTTGGCCCTGTTTGTCAGATGCAAAATTAACGTATAGTCTGTGGCTGTGGTGAAGTGACTCCTGCAAAATGTTTCCACAGTTGCAGGACTCGCTGACTCCATGGAGTGCTGGGATCCCCGTCTTCAGGATTCCCAGCTCCAAGATCTGTTAAGCTGCCAACCTTTCCAAGAGTAGGAACTGTTCCATTTGGACCAGCCAGACATGAGGCTATTACATTTCAGCCGAAGGATGAGATGTGGATGGGGGGAGGTTCTGCATTCAGGGCCTCTGCTCAAAGATCTGATTTAATCTGGTATACAATGGCTCACGGGGAGGGAGGGGGGGAATAGCTGCAGGAATGCAGAACACTGTTCTGCCCAAGATGTGCTGGGGACGGGGACACTGAGGAACGCAGATGTTTCCTGCTTGGAAGCCCAGAGTCCCACGGAGAAACAGGAGAGGGAGGCTTCAGCACTATTAGTCAGCTTTGATATCACCAGCGGGATTGGGGAGGAGGAAAGAATAGGAAAGAACTCAAATCGCCTCCTTCCGGCTCACACTGTGCAAGCAGAGACGAGTGATTCGGACACGAGCTCCCAGTGGGGTGCGTTACTTGGGCACATGTAGACATGTGGAGATTCAGGCACAGCAGTTAGAGACATTCTTCTGGGATGGCCATGCACTTCTACGGTGCATAGCTGTCTCCGCCGACCTTTAACCCTGCAAATTCAATGCCATGGTCATTTGCAGCCCCCTGGCACTGAATATCTGGGGTCACCGCACAGCCCACAAGACCGCAGAAGCTACCCGGGCAGCAGCGATATTGAGCCGCTGCCCAGTTAGCTCCCATGGGTAAACATCAGCCTGCTTTTGCTGCACCTATCTTTTAAACACGGGCGCTAACCGGGCAACGATGCAATATCGCCACTGCCCGGTTAAGCGACTGGTGCTTCCCCCGGAACACCCCAGAAGGCCCACATGCTCCAATGCTAAGCGATTAGCATCGAGGGGTGTAGCAGAGATAATTGGGGATATTCAGCGGCACTAATTGGGTTAGCGCCGTTAAATATCCCTGTAAGCGGCATTTACACGGTTGAATATCGGGCCCCTGAATTCTAAGCCCGGCTCAAGCTCATGATTCCAGTTAGGAGAAAGCGGAAGGAATGCTCATGACGCCTGAGGCGGGAGAGAGAGTGAAGAACTGCTCGTGCGACTTGTCCATGGGCTGCACTCGACGCCTCCTAGGGAAGGAGGAGGAAAATAGTGGAGAGCCCACAGGAAAGCTGCTTTTATGCAAAAGGATGGGGAACACTAAGGAGAAAGAAATCAAGTCAGATGACCCCTAATCCAAGATCACCTTGGAAGGACAACGCACCTCTGTAAATTGAATCCGTCGTTGATTCACAGTGGCAGGATGGGTGGGGTTCTGGACTCGGTAGATCAACCGCTGCCCATTTCCAATGATGATCACATCAGGCTTCTGCAGAGGCTCTGATTCGCCTCTCGACAGTACATATTGCACCTTGTAACTAAGGAAGCCGCCATAAGAGTCCACCTGAAAGAGACAACCAAGAAAACTATGAGTGATAAACTCTCACCATGTCCGAAGACATCAAGCTATGTCAAGGAACTGGTTCTATATGGATCCTGATGCTCCTCATTCTCTTGACCACTACTTTTATGTGTCTCTTGCCATACTCTAGGTCCCCACTTCTGTGAGTTTTTTTTCATCTTGATTAGACTGTAAGCTCTGAGAGCAGGGACTGTGTGGGCCTTTTGGTCTTTTTCTGTCATCATGTTTCTATGTTTCTATCTTTTGTTGTAGTTGTTGTTATGGAAGGACAGACTAGATGGGCCTTTTGGTCTTTTTCTGTCATCATGTTTCTATGTTTCTATCTTTTGTTGTAGTTGTTGTTATGGAAGGACAGACTAGATGGGCCTTTTGGTCTTTTTCTGTCATCATGTTTCTATGTTTCTATCTATGTTTCTACATCTGTAGGTACAGTACTGCGTCCATCTTGTAGCGCTATACAAATGATCAGTAATAGTAAATGGGATCATTATCGGAATGGCTACATACTGGCAAGATTTTGGCAAGTCACAAAGCATGAGTTCTGTGTACTTATATACACAACGCTCAAATATACAAACAGCGATCCATCCCATACCAGCATATATCAGTTAACTATTCCCCAGTGCCATAGTCAGTTGTCAGGGAGATAAAGTAACTCACCAAGGGTCATACTGAGGCACAGGAAGGTAGAGTGATTCCCTAGGATCATAAAAAATGCTTTACTGGGATATCACGGAGCCTCCAGAAGAGATCACATCACTCCAATTCTAAAGGACTTACACTGGCTACCAATCTACTTCCGGCTCACCTATAAAGTAGTCCTGATGACCTTCAAAGCCATCAACAAATTATCCTCCGCCTCCCTAACGGACCTACTCTACCCCACTCCAGCAAATAGAGCAAGGAGAACATTCACCACCAATACCCTACAAACCCCTAACGAAATAACAAAATGTACCCAGGCAACAAAGAACCGAGCCTTCAAGTTCTATGCTCCCAGCTGCTGGAACGCGCTCCCAACCACCATCCGAGCAATCACGGATCTTGCCCAATTCAGAAAAGCCCTAAAGCACCATCTCTTTCTTTTACACTACTCACAACCCAGCAACTCACATTCACCCACCATACACCCTGCTAGACAATTATAAATTACAGACAACTCTTGCTTAGACAGTCAACTCATGTTTATATTGTAGATAGTTGTACATAGCTGTAGATAGTTTCCCCAGTTGAAAAGCAAGTTGTATCACCCGTTCAATGTAAGTGCATAACAGTTCCCTTGCTCTGCACAAAACTGTTATCTGTAATCCGCACTGATTTTAAAGAGCACGGTATATAAAAGCAATAAAATAAATAAAAATAAATAAATCATCTAATAAGCCCAGCATCCTGTCTTCAGGCCACTTGGAAGTACCCGCCATATCCTAAAGTGATCCCAATTGCTCAAGTCTATCCAACTACTAATAGTTTACAGACTTACTATCCAAAAACATATCCAAAATGTTTTTAAGCCCAGTCATACTATTAACATTTACCACGTTAGCTAGCAAAAAATTCCTCTGCTTAACTGTGCACCAACTGAACAAATCTTTTCCCCAGTCTGTTTTATCAGTTTCATGGTCTGTTACCCTAGTCCTAGCAGTAACCTCTTCCTATTGGCCTATTCCATACCACTAATGACTGGGTATGTCGCAGAGGGATTGGGGGAGGGGCTCCAATGCAGCCTCTCTGAACAGCAGTGCTGGCCGTATCTTCTCCTGCTACCACCACATCACTGGAGGGGGTTCCACCCCCACCAGCTGCTCAATGACAGTCCTACTCATTATTTTATAAACCTTTAATACATTTTCGTTACTCATCTCGTCTGTATGCTGAAAAGCTCTAACCTCTTTGGTCCTTCGTGAGGGTGTTGGTTCCATCCCATTTATCATTTTTGTTGACCATCTCTAACCCTTCCCAGTTCCTCTACATCTTTTTGGGATGCGGCAACCAGGATTGGGCACAATACTCAAGGTGCACTACTCAACACCATGAAGCGATGCAGAGACATGATGGCATTTTATGTTGTATTCTCTTCCTCTCCCAATAAATTCTAATTCGCTATTTTATTACTATATCAAGATTTTATTAAGCTACAGAGAGCAACACTACCTTACTATATATTATTTACAGCCCACATATACTTTGTACTTTACAAATCTTGCCAAATTAAAGAACACTCAGAGGTATTTGGACATATTCAAGTACACAGAGCATTAAGCAGCCTTATCTTTAAGATTTTTAGTAACTTTATCCAAAATAAAAAGAAGAGTCAAACTTGCCATGGTTGTTGGCTATAGTGTCCTTAGAGTGTCCACTACAGTTTGTGAGGGTATCTAAGATTTTTCATGGTGTATTGCTCACGTAGGAGTGGAGGAGTAGCCTAGTGGTAGAGCAACTGCCTAGTACCCAGATCAAGGGTTCGATTCCCACTGGCACTCCCTGTGACCTTGGGCAAGTCACTTTACCCTCCATTGCCTCGGAAGAAAAGGCTGGCAATCTACTTCCAGTGATACATTGCCAAGAAAACCCAGAGGTAGCTGGGTCACTATGAGTCAACACTGACTTGATGGCACAAAAAAACCCAAACAAACTGCTCACTTAATTTGGATGGGTAACAAAGTCTGCAAAAGGGGGATCAGATTTTGTCATAGTGATCTTTTACGTTTTACGCTTTCTAGCCGCAGAGGCGTGGAGCCACTTGTTTCCACGAGGAAGTTACATTCAATTTTGCCATGTTTAAACAGTGTCCTGCCAGGACCAGTATCCTAAAATTGGGGATAGATAAGTAATCAGGAAAATTCCCAGGTCCCAAGGAATTCCCATCACTTCCTAATTTGCTGTTTTAGCCATCAATGCACCTTCAGCTGAGGATGTCAAATATTGCCCACAGTGACTCCAAGATCCTTTTGTTGAGTGGCAACATCTAATACAGAGCCCTACATTTGTGTGCATAGAATTAGGACTATTTTCACTAGGTGAATCACTCTGCACATTAAATTTCATTCCTGCAATTTCCAGTCTGCTCGTGATGCAGCCAATGGCTTCCCCACAGTCACACACAAACTGTATGACCACGTGATGGTCAGTCACAATGCTGCTTACAAGCCTGACCCCTTGGACACAGATTATGTGCTCCAGCACTCCTTACCTTATTCCCCAAGAACTGGCTTGGCAGTGTCCAGAAGGAGTCGTAGCTGAGAAACCTTCTGGAAAGATCCACCAGCTGGAACTCTTGTACACTAGGATCGATTTGCAGCTGGTTGGAGGAGAGGGGCAGCGTGCCCGGATAAGATGGCATGGAGATATTCACACCTAGGCAGGAAGAAGCAGAGCAAGGTAAATACATGGACTGAAGAATCCCACCCAACTACATCTGGCAACAGCCAAGGTGTGAGACGTCTCTCTACCATTTTCATGTAAAGAAGGGTTTTGTTAACCTTTTCGGTGCCCAAAGGATTAATCTACTTTAACCCCATTCTGGAATTGTTCCAACAGATGGACTTTTTTTAAATTCTACAACTCAAGGAGCTAAAAACACAGAATCACTCTGCAAACCATGTAAATGCCTTTGAATATCGGGCCCACGCGGAATACTTCTCACTTCCGAATGGCACTGCAATGTGACTGCTCACCAGCTCAGGTTGTGCAATGGAAGCATTCCAAAATCTGTCTGCTCCTAAAAGAACAAAACGTGGATCCCTCTGTACCTGATAACTACCGTTCCATCTTTAACCTACCAACCCTAGGGAAGCTCCTTGAAAAAGCAGTTTATGAGCAAATATTACAATTCTTGGAGTCGAACAACTCCTTCCACCCTCAACAGTCAGGCCTTTGACCAAAACACAATACCGAGACCATTCTTCTTGGTTTAATCAATGACGTAGTGTCTGATTTGGATAGCCTTCACAGTGTTTGGATAATCCAGTTAGATCTTAGTGCTGCCTTCGATCTAATTGATCACACTCTCCTGCTTGATTGCACTAAAGATTCAGGGGTTCCTTCCATTGCCCTTAATTGGTTCCACTCCTACCTGTCCCATCGCACATTCCAGATTTTTATTAATGATCACTTCTCAAACCCCTTCCCTCAGTCCTATGGTGTCCCTTAGGGATCCATCCTTGCTCCATCCCTCTTCAACCTAGTCATTTCCCCTCTTGCTCGCTTCATGCAAGATCTCAATATCAGTGCTTACTTTTACGCTGACGACATCCAGCTCATCTTATCTCATGAATTTGGGACCCCCAGTTTCAAAAAGGACTTGACTCTAAACTCCAGTTTACAGCGGAATGGCTCCAGTCACTTAAAATGATCTTAAACCCCCAAAACCGAGGCACTATGGCTGTCACATAATGATCTGCCCCCTTAATGCCCACTCATCTCCTCCACCCCAATCTTAATAAAAGATTCCATTCACTCCTTTGCAGTTCTGTTAGATGCCCACCTCACATTTAGACCTTTTATCTCTAGAACCATTCACAGCTGCTTTTTCACAATGAGAAGGATTAAATCAATGACACCCTACTACACAGCCCTAAAAATTGTACTTCATACATTTGTTATCAACAGAATTGATTACTGTAATTCTTTTCTGGCAGGTATCACTCAGACCCAACTGAAATGACTCCAAAATTATACAAAACACTGCAGTAAAGCTTATTTACATGGCTAAATGGCACGATCCCGTCATCCCATTACTTCGCCAACACCAGCTCCCGGTTTCTTTTTGTGTAAAGTTTAAAATCGTAATCCTGATGCACCGCGCTTACTATTCCGGTCTCTCCACATACTTACATTCTCCTCTCATCCCCTACTGCCCTTCTCACACCCTTTGCATGTCAAGAACGAATCTGTTAGTTATCCCTACTATGCACATATTACCATCTTGAAACCTACCATTCCATGGCCTTCAGTTTTCTAGCTCCTCTGTTATGGAGCACTAGGCCAGTTGAATTTCGAATAGAATCTTCCTTTATAAAATTTAAGATCAGCCTGAAGACCTGGCTTTTTACTCAAGCCTTCAATGGCAATTAGACCTTTTTCCCTTTTGAATCTACTTTTCCGACCTGAATGTTTTCCTTCCGTGCCGTGAGAACTCTAGAGTCTCCTCGTCTCACTTCACATTTTATCGTTGTGCAATTACAGACCTCTCCCCTGAGGTTTTTCCCCTTCTGTTCTTGTGCTTGTCCTGTCACTTTAGTTTTTGATGCTGTTTCCAGAAAATTCACCTCTATTGTAAACCGTTTTGAAGCGTCCTGCGATCGCACAGTATAACAAATCCGTAAAAAAAAAAAATAAAAAAAATAAACTGGCATCTCCTGGAAATCATAGTTTGAGTTCTGAGCAGGGTACAGCAGTGGCCTGAAGATGTGGCTTCCTATTCCTGAAGGGGCCACGACTTAATTAGCAGGAAAAATCCCCAAACCCTCAATGTCTCCTGCCTTGACTGAAACCCAGAAACACAATATAAAAGGATCTCTAGATCTCCGCCTCTCTCTCACTTTGATCATGCTACCTTTAAAGTCAACCTGACTGGAAACTGCCCAAACGTGTATCATGCTAAAACATAAGAACATAAGATATGCCGTACTGGGTCAGACCAAGGTCCATCAAGCCCAGTATCCTGTTTCCAACAATGGCCAATCTAGGTCACAAGTACCTAGCAGTTTCCCCAGAAGACACAGCTTCCACAGTGCTTGTATTGGGGCAAGCAGTGGATATCCTGGGTCTCCTTTAATAATGGTTTATGGACCTTTCCTCCAAGAATTTGTCCAAACCTTTTTTAAAGCCAGCTACACCAACAGCTTTTACTACATCCTCCGGTATAACGAATTCCAGAGTTTGATTACACATTGAGTTAAAAAATATTTTCTCTTATTAGTCTTAAATAAGTTACCCTGTAGCTTCATTGCATGTCCCCTGTTGTTGTTAAGTGCCGTCATGTCCCCTAGTCTTTCTATATTTTGATGGCATAAACAATCGATCTACGTTTACCCGTTCCACTCCATTCATTAATTTATAGACTTCTATCATATCTCCCCCCTCAGTCGTCTTTTTTCCAGGTTGAAGAGCCCTCACCATTTTAGCCTCTCTTCATAGGGGTATCCTTCCATCCCCTTTACCAGTTTGGAGGTTCTTCTCTGTACCTTTTCTAATAACGCTATATCCTTTTTAAGATACGGCAACAAGATTTGCACACAATATTCAAGGTGCGGTTGCATCATGGAACAATACAGAGGCATTATAATATCCTTTGTTTTATTTTCCATTCCTTTCCTTATTTATTTATTTATTTGCAAAACTTTTATATACCGCCAATTCCCAGGATCAGTGGCGGTTTACATATAAACACAAGACGTCCCCGAGGTGAACCACTGTGCTGGCATCCAGAGACATTCCCAATATAAAATCATGGCACAGTGACATCCATAATGTGCTAGTTTGCATATGGTGATGTCCATGGGCATGGCTGAATGAAAACAAGAACCCTCATAACCTATTACTGTATGCTGTCAACAAAGACAATATGGGGGGGGGGGGTTATGAATATGGTAACATAGTAACATAGTATATGACGGCAGATAAAGACCAGCATAGTCCATCTAGTCTGCCCAGCAAGATGGCAAGAAGAGGTGCCCCCATCGCTCTGTGCAGGTCACCCCTCCCCATGCCTTTGTTTAGGGGTGTACCCACCGCTCCATGCAGGTCACCCCTATTTGTTGAGATATAAGAGATAGTTAAGTTTATTTTGATTTTATCCTGTTGCTATAAAGGGATCCACTGTGTTTGTCCCATGTCATTTTGAATTCTGTCACTGTATTTGTCCCCACCACTTCCATCAACAGGGCATTCCTAGCATCCACCACCCTTTCAGTGAAAAAGTATTTCCCGATGTTGCCTTTCAGTTTACCTCCTTGCAGTTTCATGTTATGCCTTCTAGCTTTACAGCTTCCTAGTCTTTGAAAAAGGGTTGTTTTTTTCCATTAATACTCTAAGTATTTAAAGATCTGCTTCATATCTCTCTTGTCCTCCTCTCCTCTAGTGTATACATATTTATTATTTATTTATTTATTTATTTACATTCTCTTATATACCGCGCTATTCTGCATCAGTGCGGTTTACATTGAACAAACTGAAATTACATTGAACAGGGCATTATAACTTGGAGATAACTATTTTACAGGGAACATCTTCAAGTCTCCTCTCATAAATCTTCTGATGCAGGCTCCAAATCATTTTGGTCGCCTTCCTCTGAACCGTTTCCAGTCTTTTTATATCCTTTGCGAGATAAGGTCCCCAAAACTGAACACAATATTCCAAGTGAGGCTACACCAACGACTTGTACAATGGCATTAGTACCGCCTCCTTTCTGCTGGTAATTCCTTTCTGTATGCAACCCAGCATCCTTTTGGCTTTGGCCACTGCCTGGTCACACCGTTTTGCCACCTTGAGACCATCAGAAACAAATCACTTCAAGGTCCTTCTCCTGGTCCATGCACACCAACGTCTCGCCCCCTATCGCATACAATTCTCTTGGATTTCTGCATCCCAAGTGCATGACACTGCACTTCTTCACTGCCAAGCATTAGACCATTCTTCCAGCTTTTATAGATTTTTCTTCATGTTATCCACTCCCTCGGGAGTCCACTCTGTTTCAAATTTTTGTGTCATCTGTAAAAAGACAGACTTTTCAATTCAGTCCTTCAGCAATATCACTCACAAATACATTGAACAGTACCGGTCCCAGTACCGATCCCTGGGGTACACCACTAATCACCTTCCTTTCCTTTCATCTGAGTAAGTTCCGTTTACCATCACCTTCTGTCGTCTGTCAGTCAACCAATTTCTGATCCAGTTCACTACCTTGGGACCCATCCCCAGGCTGTTCAGTTTATTGATAAGCCTCCTATGAGGAGCAGTATCAAAGGCTTTGCTGAAATCTAGGTAGATCACATTCATCAGATGCCCTTGATCTAGTTATCTGGTCACCCAGTCAAAGAACTCAATCAGATTTGTTTGGCATGATCGTCCTTTGGTAAAACCATGCTGCCTCCGATCATGCAACCAATTGGTTTCGAGAAAGTCCACTATTCTCTCTTTCGGGAGCGCCTCCATTACTTTTTCTGGCACCGAAGTAAGGTTTATAAGCCTGTAGTTTGTCACTTCTTCCCTATTACTACTTTTGGAAGAGGTACCACATCAGCCATTCTCCAGTCCTGAGGAACCTCTCCTGTCTCCAAGGATCTATTAAAAACATCCTTTAACGGCCCTGCCAGAATCTCTCTGAGCTCTTTCAGCATCCTGGGATGCATACCATCCGGTCCCATCGCCTTGTCCACTTTTCAGTTTTGCAAGCTGTTCAAACATATCTTCTGTGAATGGTGTGGGATCTACCCCATTCCCATTTGTATATTTGTCAATCACAGATGGTCCTTCTCCAGGATTTTCTTTAGTTTAGCATTTTTGCTTTTTCAATGTCACTTTCCACGAATCAGTTCTCGGCATTTTTGAATCTTGTGATTCCACCTCTGATCTTCCTCTTCTCCCGAATATACCTAAAGAAAGTTTTGTCTCCACGTACCTCCTTCTCCACACCCTCCAGATGTTTGGCTGGCAAATGAGCACTTATACAATGCCTATCCATGTCTCAAGCTGGTATAAACTCTGATGCGGCTCAGGGTATGCAGGGGCATTTCTTAAAACGAGCAAGGATGTCTAAACTCTTGGAAAAGTCCTGGACATGCCTTCACCATGCCCCCAGTCCGACTTGGGCATCCTTGTGCAAGGGGCGTCTTTAAAACCATTTTCTAAAATGGCTCCGGCGACGTCTCCGTGAGTTGGACATCTGTACACCCAGTTTCAGACCAAAGCAGGAAAAGGGCTTCTAAAATAACCCCCGGGAGGTCTCAAAGAGATTCCACATGATAAAATACACAGCTTATTAACACAAAATCATCTGGCTTCCCCTATTGGTCCGAGTGCCCTAGAGCAAAGCTTCCCAAACCTGTTCCACTCTCAACATTCATATACCACCTTATTTCCCCACAAGAGGACCCAAAGCAGTTAAAATATATAAGACAATATACATCAGTACAGTAGAATGAAGACATTAAAAAAATAGTTTAAACCATCTCTAATGCAGCCCCACCCATCCTCCACTCTCACTAGGGAACAGATGGGGTGCATCACATAGTTTCTTCGGAATCTGCAACGGCCAGGGAGGTTTTGGGATATTCTTAAAAACCATGAGACATCTGCATAAGTTAGAGAACCACTAGATACATATTTATCATATACATATTCACTGTGCATTCCTGAAAGCTTAACTGGCTGTGGGGTCACTAGGACAGGATTAGGAAGCTCTGCTCACCCTTCACTGGTCTTCCACTAGTTATGAAGTGTAAATGGAATTGGGACTGGTGAGTTTCAGGCACACAACTGACACATTTGACTAGGAAATATTTATCTTAATTGAAAAAAAAATAGAGCAAAGCCTTAAAAGAAATCACAGTGGTTAGCCCTGGAACATCCGTAGGACTAAAATACACCATAACTAGTAAATGGAGCAAAGATACCATGGCAGGCCTTACAGGAAACGTTTCCAACATGAAAGAGCTTCGTTTGTGCAGCACAATTTAATTTTTAAGCTGCTGAAAGAGAGGCCTGGAGTGGGGTGGTGGGTTGTCCCTGCAGGAGTGAATCAAAGGAGTTGTCCCTTTTGTGTACCCCTTACTGAGCCATGTGGAAGCATTAGTCAGAACAGACTTGTCCAAGTTCAGTCCCTGAGGGCTACAATCAAGCCAGATTTTCAGGATATCCCTAATAACCATGCATGAGAGAGGTCCGCATGTCCGCTAGCTCCGCTGAATGGAAATCTCTCTCATGCATATTCACCAGGGGTATACGGAAAACCTGACCGATTTACAACCCTTGAGGACTGAACCTGAACAAGCCTAATTTGGAAGGTTTTGCTTCAGCCGCTGTTTAAGAGTTTCTTAGAGGTGGATTTTGATTCTGTGTGTTACCAAGGAAATCTTACTGTATTTTAGAACGAGTTCCATTTTTATTTCAGTGTGTTTTTGAAGTCTTGTAGCTATATTGTTATGCTTGTAAGCTTCTCTGAGTCTTACTGAGAAGAGCAGAGTAGAAATCCAAAATACACAAATAAAAGACGCTGTCCAGCATGGTGCACCCTGCCCTCTTTCACTACTTACCTTTGAAGTCATCTGGTCTATCAAAGCGGAGATGGATCTGACTTTTGTAGCGTCCAGTGTTCTGGCAAACCTTGCTCACCCCAAAGCAGAAGCAGGGGATGCACTGGGCAGTGCCCTCGATGTGGAAATGCCCTGCAGGGCAAGGACCTGACACATAAGGGAGAAGACGAAACGTCAGAGAGCATCTGCAGGGGCAGATCATTCACTACTGCCAAGGAGGAGAGCACGGCCACTGTAGAATTCTACAACATTGCAACTTCATGGTTAGGAAAGGGTTAGAATTTAAAGTAATAAACCTGGGATCCAGCAGTTTCCCAGGTTCATATTCCAGCTGTCATTCTTGATCTTCAGCAAGCCACTTAACCTCACCCAGTACCTACCTCTTTGTAGATTCTTGTTTTGATCACTGATTGTAAGTGCTTCTGGACAAGAGCCTCTCACGGGTCAACAACGCAACTGTACAGTGACTTATACAGTGATCGCACTTTACAGTGGTGAAATTCATAGCAATCGTCATTTTAAAATAATCTTATCTATGTGCCCTGGATTGGGGGAGGGAGGGAGGCAGGCAGCCTCTTTCCTCTGTCCTAAAAGCATAAACGTTTTCTCTCCATGATTCTTTAGCATTTTGTCCTGATGTTCCTCAAAGGTCCCACCTTGCTTAAGAAGCACAGCTGCTGGCTTACAAGAACAGCGATAAAGTGTAGTTACTCACCTGTAACAGGTGATCTCCAGGAACAGCAGGAATTTAGTCTTTACATATGGGTATCGTTGGTACCGACAGAGCCTGCGTGGGAACGCTCCCCAGCGTCCAATAAGAACACTTTTGGGAGCATCCCTCAGCACATGCGCACTGCCTTCCCGCCTTTCCAACTGTCCCTCTTCAGTTAAGTTTGTAGCTGAGTGAAAGGATAGAGGGAGAGAGGAAAGAGACAGAGAGATAGAGAGACAATTCCTAGGGGAGGTGGGTGGGTTGTGAAGACTAAATTCCTGCTGTTCCCGGAGATCACCTGTGACAGGTAAGTAACTACGCTATCTCCAGGAACAAGCAAGAATGTAGTCTTCACATATGGGGACTCCCTAGCTGAAGATGCCAGGGAGATGACCCCAGGAAGCTGCCACCTATAGTGAGGTGGGCCATGCTTCCTCCCATGGATCTCTGGCATCCTACCAGGGCTGGTGGGTAGGAGTTGTATTAAGTTTGAAAGAGATTTTGAAGAACAGCCTGTCCAAAGAAGGCATCCTGACGGGAGGCTTTATCTAGGCAGTAGTGGACTGTAAAGGTATGTATCGAAGCCCAGGTGGCTGCTCGACAAATGTCATCAATAGACACAAAGTGAAGGCTAGCCATAGAGGCTGACATGGCTCTCACATTATGAGCTGTGACATGGCCTTGAAGAGGAAGACTCTTACTCTCATAAGCAAAGGATATGCATTGTGCAATCCATTTGGATAAAGTCCTCTTGGAGACTGGAAGTCCCAAATGACTAGCATCAAAAGCAAAAAAAGTTGAGAAGACTTTCTGTTGCTGTGTTCTTTGTAGATAAAAAGCTAAGGCTCTTTTACAGTCCAAAGTGTGAAGGTTCTTCTCTGCATTAGAGGCATGAGACCTCGGAAAGAATACAGGAAGATAAATTGATTGATTTAAATGAAAAGGGGAAACCACCTTTGGCATAAAGTGTGGATGAGTTCTGAGGACAACCTTATCATGGTGAAACCTAGTGTAAGGAGAATCAGCCACTAACGCTTGCAATTCACTAATGCGACGTGCAGAGGTGATTGCAATTAGGAAGATGACCTTCCAGGACAAAAACTTCAGAGTAGTAGTGGCTAAAGGTTCAAAGGGCGGTTTCATGAGCTGCCCGAGAACTATATTTAAATCCCATGCCACCGGTGGTGGTTTGATGGGAGGTTTTGTTAATAGAAGACCTCTCATAAATCTGGATATGAGAGGATGACCGGAAATTGGTTGTCCATTTAGAGGCTTATAGGAAGCTGTAATTGCGCTAAGATGGACTCTTACTGAATTGGTCTTTAGACCAGAATTTGATAAATGAAGTAGATACTCTAGTATCGCTTTCAAAGGTATCACCAGGGGGTTTAACCCCTTCTGGGAACACCATATAGTGAAACGTTTCCACTTGAAGGCATAAGATCGTCTTGTGGAAGGTTTTCTAGAAGCCTGAAGGATATCCTTTACCTGTTGGGAAAGGTTGAGATCCTGAAGATTTAAGCTCTCAGCAACCAGGCTGTGAGATGCAGGGACTGGGGATTCGGGTGCCATAGGGTCCTGTCATCTTGGGAAAGGAGATCTGGAGCACACCCTAACTCCAGAGGTGCAGCTTGAGAGAGATGTAGAAGCAGGGGATACCACGTTTGGCGTGGCCACCGTGGCGCTATGAGGATCATACGACCTCAGTCTCTCTGAAGCTTGAAGAGTGTTTTGGGGATGAGGGGAATAGGTGGGAAGGCATAGAGGAAGTCCTGACCCCAGTGAAGGAGGAAGGCATCCCTTGCCTGGCAATTGTGAGCCAGAATCCTGGAACAGAACCGGGGAAGTTTGGCATTCAGTGGACTTGCAAAGAGGTCTATGTCTGGAGTCCCCCAGATGTGAAATATCTTTGTCACCTGGTCTAGGTGGAGAGACCATTCGTGAGGCAGCAGTACTCGGCTGAGTTTGTCTGCCCAAAGGTTTTGAATGCCTGGAAGATATACCATGAGAAGGTGGATTTGATGCTCTCTGGCGCAGGCCCAAAGTCGTAAAGCTTCGTTGCATAATGACAGAGAGCATGTTCCGCCCTGCTTGTTCACATAGAACATAGCTACTTGATTGTCCGTTTGGACCAGGACTGTCTTGTAGCTGAGCTGGGCATGGACTACTCAAAGAGCTAAATAGATTGCTCTTAATTCTAGAAGGTTTATGTGAAGACAAGTCTCCTGTGAAGTCCAGGTGCCTTGGGTAGAGAGATGATGCAGGTGTGCTCCCCAACCCACCTGTAATGCATCTGTTGTTAGGGTGGCCTGGAATAGGGGTTGTTGGAAAGGAGACCCCACTAAAAGATTCTCCAATGATTGCCACCATTGAAGGGGATAAGATCAGTCGATAAGAGTTTGATATCTTGTCTGACAGGTGTCCTGTAGCCTGTGTCCACTGTGTGGATAGGGTCCACTGGGCTGCTCGCATGTGGAGGCGAGCATAGGGAACTACATGAACTGTGGATGCCATGTGTCTCAGTAACTGTAGCAGTTCTCAAGCAGTTAGGGAGGATTTTCCCGCTGCTTGAGAAGCTAGCTGCACTATGCAAAGACACCGGGCCTGTGGAAGGAAAGCCCTTGACTGTCTGGTATCTAACCAGGCTCCTATGAACTCCAGAGACTAGGAAGGAACAAGTTGGGATTTTGGGAGGTTTATTACCAATCCCAAGTATTGGAGGATTCGCATTGTGCGAGACAGTGCAGTGCTGGCTTCTGCAACTGTAGGGGCTCGAATGAGCCAGTCGTCCAAGTAAGGGAAGATGAATATCCCTAGGGTTCGCAGGAATGCAGCTACTACTGACATGCATTTCATGAATACTCTTGGTGAGGAAGCCAGACCAAAGGGAAGAACCCTGTATTGGAAGTGTTTTCCCTTGAAAAGGAATTGTAAGAATTTCCTGTGATCTGGATGGATCAGAATGTGAGTGTATGCATCCTTTAAGTCTAGAGAGCAAAGCCAATCCTGACTTTGAAGGTATGGCAGAAGAGTTCCTAGAGAAATCATTTTGAACTTCTCTTGGAACAAGTATTTGTTCAATTCTCTGAGGTCTGGAATGGGTCTGTGTCCCCCTGTTTTCTTTGGAATAAGAAAATAGGGGGAGTAGAACCCTGTATCCTGCTGGAGGATGGGTACTTCCTCTATTGCCTCTTGGGCAAGAAGTGTTGAGACCTCGTGATCCAGCAGATTGTCTGCAGAGGACTGGGACTTGAACTGCCTTAGGACTGTAGGAGGGGGCATGCTGTGAAAATGAAGCTTGTACCCCTCTCCTACAATGGACAGAGTCCAATTTTCTGCTGTTGTTTGGTGCCATCTGTTGGCAAAATGACACAGCCTGCCTGGAATATTTAGGGGTTCTGGACCCCTCAAAGGCAGGAAGGCGAAGCTCTCTAGGAAGGAGTCAAAGGAAGGGGGCTGAACCTGCGGAGCTGGTTGAGCTCTCGGGCCTTTTGGCTTCTTCTGCTGTTTGAATTGCTGTTGTTGTCCCCTTTGGGCAAATTGACTGTGAGCTTGGCTTTGCTGGGTATAGGATGGATAAAACTTCCTCTTTTTGCTGAAAGAGGGTTTTTTATAGGGTTTCTTTTTGGCTGGAGTGGCTGTAGATTTTGACAATCTATCTAAGGTGATATTGTCAGCATCTATCTCATTAGCCTTTTCCTGCCAATTCTTGCCAAAGAGGTTTCTCCTGTGCAAGGGATGTTGCCTAATTTATCCTGTACCCAAATCTCCAAGTCTGATGCCTGAAGCCAGGCAATCCGTCGTGCACCAATGGCAATAGCAGAGGTTCTGCTGATGCATTCAAAGCAGTCAAAGGCTGCACGATTCACAAACTTGGAGACATCTTGAGCATGCCTGACAAGTGTAAGGAAGTCTTGTCGTCTGTCATCTGGGAGAAGTGGGCTCATAAGCTCCAAATCTCCTGTGACCTCCTTGAGGAACATTCCCATATATAAAATATATGAACTGATCCTAGCTGAAAGCATGGAAGCCTGAAAAGTTTGACGTCCAAAAGCATCAAGAGTCCTGCATTCATGACTTGGAGGATTGGATGCATGTCTCTCTTTGCACTTTTCATCCTACGCATGGCTGACTCCACTACCATTGAATGGTGTGGCAGCTGAGTCTTTTGAAATCCAGGACATGGTGGAACTCGATACATGGTATCAAGCCTCCTAGAATGAGGAGATGTAGTCAAAGGTGTCTCCCACATTCTGAGCATCAAATCATGAAGAATTTCATGAATGGGCAGAGTGGCTGCCTCCTTTGGAGCCTTAGGATATTGGAGAATTTCCAATTCCTTTGCTCTAGGTTCCTTTTCAGTAGCTACCGTGATTGAAAGGCCCTTGGCAACATCACAAATAAAATCCTGAAAAGACATGTCCTCCAGAGGCGACATTCTGCGTTGGGGAGAAGAGTAGTCTTCCTGGAGAAAAACTGTGGTACTGGCAGAATTATCAGAGTCATCAGAATTGGAGGATTTGAAGTATCTCTGATCACGATGTTCCTGTAAGGCACGGTCCCGGTATCGATCCAAGTTGGCACCGAGTTGATTCGGTACCGATCTTTCGATGCCAGGCAAAGACGGCATGGGAAGAATTCCCACTGGGGCTGGTACCGTCGGTGCTGGGGCCGGTATCTATGCCGGTACCGGTGCCTGTTGAACCATCGGTGTCAACAGTACTGCAGCTGTAAAGAGAGCTGCAATACTGCGCTCGATAGCGAGGAATCTCTGGTCTATCGACGCTGCCGATGCCTGGGTGTTGGTACTGGTGAAGGCGGCCGGGACCCCTGAGCATGGCACCAGTAGTTCTGCCGAGGCCTTGAGAACATCCTGGAACCCCGTTGATGCTTTGGAGGCCGAAGCCTCCCGCCGGGGCTGTTTTGCCAGTGTGGTTCCCTCAAGGGCATGCCGATGGCCTCTCGATGATTTGCAGGAGAGCTACCCTTTGAGGACCGGCTTTTTGTTTAGTTACCTGAGATCCATGGGAGGAAGAAGAGGCTCTTGAAGACAATGATGCAATGGACCTGGCATCCAAAGAAAATAGGGTACTACTGAGCTTTGCAGCCCGGTTCTGTCTTCCTCTTTTAGTCATTCCCATACAAGAGAGACACTTAGATGGAGAATGGTCAGGGCCTAAACATTTAAGACACCAGTCATGGGTGTCGATGACGGAAATGGTACCGCCACACTTAGTGCTTTTTTTAAAACCACTAGCTGGTTTTTCCATCTTTAAGGACATAAACATAAGAACATAACATAAGATATGCCATACTGGGTCAGACCAAGGTCCATCAAGCCCAGTATTCTGTTTCCAACAGTGGCCAATCTAGGTCATATGTACCTAGCAGTTTCCCCAAGAGACACAAGTTCCACAATGCTTGTACTGGGTCAAGCATTGATATCTTCGGTCACTTCTTAATAATGGTTATGGACCTTTCCTCCAGGAACTTGTCCAAACCTTTTTAAACCCAGCTACACTAACAGCCTTTACTACATCCTCCGGTAACAAATTCCAGAGTTTGATTACACGTTGAGTGAAAAAATATTTTCTTTTATTAGTCTTAAATAGTTTACCCGGTAGCTTCATTGCATGTCCCCTAGTCTTTCTATATTCTGAGAAGGTAAACAATCTATCTACGTTACCCGTTCCACTCCGTTCATTAATTTATAGACTTCTATCATATCTCCCCTCAGCCGTCTCTTTTCCAGGTTAAAGAGCCCTAACCTTTTTAGCCTTTCCTCATAGGAGTATCCTTCCATCCCCTTTACCATTTTGGTGGCTCTTCTCTGAACCTTTTCTAAAATCGCTATATCCTTTTTAAGATACGGCGACCAGAATTGCACACAATATTCAAGGTGCGGTCTCACCATGGAACGATATAGAGGCATTATAATATCTTTTGTTTTATTTTCCATTCCTTTCCTTATCATATCTAGCATTCTATTTGCTCTCTTGCCTAGTGCCCAAAATGGCGCCCAGCACCAAAAAAGAAAAGTTTCTGAAGAGAAACAATTCAGAATTTTTTTTTTTAAAAGAAGAAACGAAAAGAAAAGAACCGGTGGTACCGGTAGGCATCATGCGGAGGCAAACGCAACCACAAGAAAACAAGATTAAAAAATACATTTTCTGTGGTGACAGGATATGTGTCCTGTCGGCTCTGCGGAAAATGAAGAACTGAAGAGGGACAGTTGGAAAGGCGGGAAGGCAGCGCACATGTGCTGAGGGATGCTCCCAAAAGCGTTCCTATTGGACGCTGGGGACCGTTCCCGTGCAGGCTCCGTCAGTACCGACGATACCCATATGTAAAGACTACCTTCCTGCTTGTTCCTGGAGATAGAGTTTGTGTCAAGGAGCAACCAACCAGCTATACCTGCAGCAAAGTACACACTGTCTCGACAGCAATTTCTGGATGCCCGTAGTCTCGAGGCTATGGATGAACAAAATCCAAGCAGGCAGACGCTCAAGACGCAGGAGAGATAAATATCTTGCCTGCAAAAGGGAGGTCTGCAGCTCAGAAATGTTCAAGACAGGAAGTCATGTTTCTATCACATGGGCTCCTGGAGAAAAAAGGAGACTAAAGGAACAGGCAAAGCTCTGGATCATGAAATAATGCCTTGGTCTACCCCCAGAGACGGAACATGCATGTCTCTTTTTATTACATAAATCTTATCATGTAGGAAGGGAGGGAGATTGGGCATCCACACCCTCATAACATTTCAAGACCTGTTCTTCAGTGGAAGACTGGAAACAGAAAGAGAGAAATGTCTTTCTGACAAGGTCTTGCCCAAGATGCCTTGCACAGTGGAATGGTTCTTACAGCTTTACACACAAAATTTTTTAAAAAATAAATAAAAAATTCTAAAAACAAAAGTATTTTTCCCATTTTACAGAGATACTCCAATCCTTCCTCAGGATACTGAGAGATTAAACTACAACCACAGGTAAAAGGTACATGCATATTTTTCTCTGTGCAGACTTTACCTGACTTTCAAAATGGAGCACTCATATTCTCCTGATTTGAACTGACCCCAGGGAAATTCTGCACCTCTGTTTATGCCTCTTTGGGACAACAAATTGTAGGGGTAAAATCCTGTGCAGATACTTGAATTTTCTAAAGTATGCACAGAATTGCCAAGCCCTTCCCCAACCCTTACCTCAAGAATGTTTCTTCAAACAGTAGGTAACTTATACACATACAAGCTGTGTACATACATAAGTTTACCCATATTTGGATGGGGGAAGGGAAATGTTTTTAAATAGGCCATTTCTGAACATAAAGCTCTACTTTGCCCATGGAAATGCTTTTGAAAATGATCCTTCCTTCTCTTAGCATGGCTGTAAATCAGAGGTCTCATGGGTACAAAGCTGCATCACTGGAAAACACAATCCCTACCCTACACCATCATGCTACTGTGGATCATTCTGAAGGCAGAACCACAACGGCAACAGCAAAAGGTCTTTAGTTAATTCAAGGCCATCTCAAAATTTGGAGGGTTGGTATTTTTACTGGGTGGACAGATGGGGAAGAGTTGGGTAGAGACATCATAGCTTGCCAGATATACCTCTGCCTGGTTTCAGGACCAAGACTCCATCAGGAATCCCAAAAACCATGCCCTTAGCATTGATGGCTTCACAGGTATAGGCTCCTTGGTCTGCTTCCTTCACATCTCGGATTATTAGGGTTCCATGGCCACCCTCGCTCGTCATCGAGACCCTAAGACAGGAAAACGTGAAAGGCAAGGCAAAGTCAACACATAGCACAATCCCTTCAAAGTAAGGCCCCATTCAGTGGCCCTTCACACACTCAGTAATTTGCAGGAACACCACTATACGAGTCATCCTGGGATCTTGTACTCTGAGAATTAATGAGAACGATCTCTTTCGGAGAGATCTTATCTGGGATTTCTGCTCAGCTTTAAGTCTGATACGCTGAACTCTCACCCTATAGTGAGATATAGAAACTGAGGACAGATAAGAACCAGAAAGTCAATCCCGTCTGCCCAGTTTCATTCCTGGTGTAATACTGTAAGATCCGGTCAAACTCTAGTCTCCCCTCATTTCTTCACAACTGAGGGATCCCCTGTGCTTATCCCATATTTTGCTCAATTCCATAACCATTTTGCCCTTACTGCCTCCACTGGGAGTCATTCCATGCATATGCCACCCTAATGAACATTTTCTGGGGTTGTTCAAGTGTCCTCTTGAAATACCTTTTTATTGGACTAGCTTAATACATTTTTGACTAGGTTTTGAAGGTTAAAATTTTGCTTTTCAGGTCAGGACAGTGTGATCAATGGATGACAAAACACCATATGTTTATGTTTATTGTCTTGATTTACCTCTATTCAATTAACAACATAGCAGTTTACAAAGTTTAAAATACAAGAAAGACAATCAGGCAGAAAGGAAAAGAAGTTACAATGGGCGACAGGAAAGCACACAAGACATTTAAATACAAATGACTAAGAAGAAAGGGAGTGAGAAAGAGGTAGGAAAGGGTAGTTTCACACAAAAGGAGAAGGGAGGTTGAAAACTGAAGAAAAAAGGTGAGTTTTCAGATTCTTTTTGAAGGTGGAAAATTGTGATTCGAGCCTATGGGAGGTGGGTAGGGAATTCCAAAAAGCAGGACCAATGAAGAAGAAAGCAGAGGAGCAGGTAGACTGTAGGTGAGCCCGGGACGGCGAGGGGAGGTGTAAACAGTTGATGTGCAATGAACGAAGTGAGCGATTTGGAATACGGAATTGGATAAGATCTACCAGATACTGAGGGGTGCGCTGTATAGGACACGGTGAACTCATGTGAGAATCTTATAGTGGACACGGGACTCAATGGGAAGCCAGTGGAGTTGAAGAAGTAGAGAAGTGACATGATCCCGGTATGAAGAGTGGAAAATAAGACGTGCAGCTGTGTTTTATTTAACATTTCTTATATACCGCCTTTCATGATATCAAGGCGGTTTACATTGAACAAATTGAAATTACATTGAACAGGGCATTATAACTTGAAGATAACTATTTTACAGGGAACATGGGCTATGGGGGGTTAAGTGGCTTGCCCAAGACCACAAGGAGCACCTGTGGGACTAGAAACCCCAGTCCTTCCGTCCCAAGGCTGCTGTCCTCTAGTGGGATTTGAACCCCTGACCTTCCGGCCTGAAGTACCTTGCCCCAACCACTAGGCCACTCCTCCACTCCGATGGTTTTGGATACATTGAAGATGGTGAAGTTGAGAGTGAGGAAGACCAGCTAGAACAGAATTACAGAAATCAACGCGTGAGATAACCAGAGAAAGGAGAAGAGTGGTGAGAGCCTGTGGAGTGAGAAAGGGGCAGATAGCACGGATCTGGCGAAGAAATAAGAAGGAAGCCTTGGTAACGTGAGAAATGTGAGCCCGGAAAGAAAGGTCTGAATCAAAAATTACACCTAGATACTGAAAGGTAGAGACGAGAGGAATACATGTGTCAGAGAAGGAAGGGGCCACCAAAGGGGGAGGACTACCATAGGTGAACCAAATTGCAAGTATCTTGGGTAGGTTCAAGTGTAAACAGTTTGTGGTGAGCCAGGCAGCAACGGCAGAAAGACAAGAATTGAGGGGGGAAAGGTCAGGATGTATAAGTAATGTATAAGTGAATCACCAAAGCCTTCAATTGACAGTCTCAGGGGAAGAGGGTGTGTATGTGGAGGTGGGGGGGGGGGGGGGAGTGCTGATCAGAGGGAGACTAGGCTGTAAATATTTAGAGTTTATAGTGTGGTAGAAAGCCCATATCTTTGTTAAGTTCTGTCTGATCCATTTGAAAGTGTCTTATTTTCAATTCCAAAGTTTTATGTTCTTGGACTGATTTAAATTTTCCTTTCAGGACCCTCACCATAAAATCACTGATGCTGTGTTGTCCTCTAGCTAGTCCAAAATGCATTAAGTTAGTCCAATAAAAAGGTATCACCTTATTTTCCTTTTTTTGCTTGTCTTTTTATTTAATTACCATTAACGTATACTATTGTGGCTGTTACACTACTCTGGAATCAGGGAAATTAGCTGAAGTTTTACTGCTAGAAATTCCAGCATTAGAAACAGGGTCACTGCCTTCCTTGGTCTTAACTGGTGGCTCCTGGTACCTAGAAACGATTTTTCCTCCTATAAAATCAGTCATGAAATGTCTTTGCTTTTCCAGGAACTTTTTCCTCTGCCCTGTCTTCCCAGAAGACCTCAAACCAGGAAACATCCTGCTGGCATCGCCACTATTTTAGTCTAGGGTAAGCTGGACCATACTGGGAGTTCCAGTAAACACAATTTCATGCTCCCCCTCCTCCCTTGATCCCTGGGAGTCACTAATGCAGGGCCCTAGTGGCTGGACAAAGGAACCAAGGCTGGCAGTTTCCACAGGCTCTCCGCAAAATCAACAAGAGATGTTATTTATTTGTAAAAATTGTTTTTTGAAATTATTACTATTACTACTTATCATCAGTATAGCACTACAAGGCGTACACAGCACTATATAGAGACATGTAAGAGAGAGTCCTTGCTCAAAAGAGCTTACAGTCTAGTCAAGACAGACAATATGTAAAGTCAATATTTAATTTGCTAACGTTTAAAAACCCAGTTTGGAGATTTGGATGAGGAGGGTTTTGTTGCTTCTTTTAAGTTCCTGAACTAGAGAAAAAGACCAACCCAAACCAGGATTCATCATCTTTACCTGTTACTGGTAGGAATGTGACCCCAATTAAGTCTCCAGGTGATGATGGGCGTAGGAACACCAATGGCAACACATGTAAAGCGGACCGTTTCCCCACGGGACGCCACAATGGCCTCTTCAGGAGGGGTGATCACTTGAGGAGGACCTGAGCGAGAAAGAACGCTCTGATGAACAAGAGAAAGGTTGTACTGTCGCCATCTCATTTTTCTAGGCTCACCGTGGATTCACTGAAGACTGCAACCTATCCTGCCCCTACTGGCGGGCTGCATTACTGCAAGAACCCCTCAGCTATTGACAGCAGATACAGGAATACTGAACTTGAATGACTGACTGATGAGTTCATGGAAACCATGTTTTTGGTAGGGAACATGGGGGAGGGATAGAGGTAACTAGAGAGAACAAGCACCACCATTCTGAAAAATATCATTTGATAAATTTTCGTTAGAAATTCAAAAAACAAAACAAAAAACAAACAAATTGGGGATTTTAATTTGCTTTTCCAAATGAGGGTCAAGGTGGCTTATGGCATTATTAGAAGTGAGGTACAATCTAAGCATCTGAGGCAAAAGGGTATGTGAAAGGCAGCTTTATAACAGGAAGCCTAGGAAAAGGAGGAATATGCGGCTACGTTATAAAGGAGCCTTGTATAAAATATATTCCCGATAGTACAGAAAAGCTCCTGCACCAGGCGACACTTGTTCCAGCGGCAGTGTAACTAATGTGCAGATCTTATGAAGTACCCCTGCACCTCACATCTCTGCCCCAAACGCTATGCCCAGCAACATCCACTCATGGTCCGTGTAAAAGTATACGAAATACTGCTGCCACACATACTTTTACGGAGGTATATTCCCAGCGCAAATAAAAGCAGTCTCCTGATCGGAAAAGGACTTATAAAATTATCTCCTATGTGACTCGCCCAGAGTCGTGAGATGTAGGCACGGGAAGTGGGATTTAAACCCAAGTCTTCCTGGTTTACAGTCCTCTGCACTAACCACTAAGCTATTCCTTCTCCAGAAACATTAAGCACTTGAGGAGGAGTTGACAAGTTTGTCACTAACAAGTACTGCAAGAAGAGATGCATTTCCCTTTGTGTTCGACAGCCTGCATGAGTAAACACAACCCTGAGGTCCAGGGTGAGCATGTAAAGCAGTGCTTGTTAAACTTTTATCTTGTAAGACCCTATTTTAACAACTGAAAGTTCACATGACCCCAAATGATGATGAAATCAAACTAGCAGATCTCCAGCCTCCTTCCCCTCCCTCCGCTCATCCAAAGCAGGAAGCATCAGCAACAGTAGTCAGCACAGGGTCCCTTGTGTCAGCGTGTGCATACAGACCCCAGTGCTCAGCATGGGTTTCCAGTCTAAGAGGAAGCTTACCCAGGAGGGGCAAGGGCCTATGAATGTTCACTGGCTCACAAGCCACATGCTAACTGGTGACTTGGCATAGGTCACAGTGAAAGTCCAGAGAGATGGAGAAATGGCCATGTTTCTGTGACCCCATCCACTGATGATGTGACCCATTTGGGTCCCGACCCCAAGTTTGGGAACCACTGGGGTAAAGGAAGGAGAATGGAAGAAACCTCAACGCTACTTGATATATGCAAAATCCAGATTATTTATTTAGCTCTCGCCTTTCCAGTGGATGTTCAAGGTGAGTTATATTCAGATCCAGTACTAAAGAAACTTTGGTGTCTGACTCTCCCATAGGCTGTTTGGATGTCCCCCTCCTCCTCCTCCCTGCATGGAAGGCAGCTGGATTCCAAAGCGAAGGGCCCAGATGCCTAGTTGGGTCTCCGAGGGCCTCTCTTCAGAATAAGCATGACTGACTACAGCTCAAACCTACTTTGGGTGGCATTTTACTGTTTCAGAATATCTCATACTCCACAACAATTACATAATATCCGAGCAAGTTGGCAAGGCAGAAGCTACTATCACTATCACTCACCACCCTGATTTAATTTCCAGAGAAGCTGTGCTATCTAGAGTAGCAAAAATGACAGAGGCCAATGGTAGCCTTACAGACTAAGCAACTTATTGAGGCCTGAGCTTTAATGGCAAAGGGGACTCTTGTCCTCGATAGTTCATGCCTCAAATTAGTCAGTCTATTAGGTGAAATCAGCCTCTGGCTTCTGGCTGGACTAAAGTCACAGATTCATTTCAATTTAGTCACCTACTGAAGAGAAGATCCAAAACATTACAGTAATTTTCTATTGTTCACTGGTTGTTAGTTTGCTGCCAAATGTCTCCAAACCTGAAAAACTATACAACGTAATTGCCACTTCCATACCGAGACTTGGAAATCGGTGCACTGAGTTGTATCCTCTCTAACCAGGCTCATCTACAACAGAGTATATGGGATCATAAGAAAATCACGGAAGAGAGACCCAGATTACTCTATAACTCAGGGCCATATATCAAGGGCTGTGGGAGTGGCGCAACCGCACAGGGAACAAATACAAAAGGGGCGCAGATGATATCACTGAGGTACCAGGAAGCTCAAAACAAGCGAGTTTCTACAGGTGGCTGGGTGGAGGGGGGGGCCAGATTCATTAGTTGCACAGGACGCATTTCTAGCTTGGGACGGCCTTTCTATAATCCCACAATATCTACAGAAGTCCCATGTGCAAATACACCATACCCCTGATCATCAGACTTTCAGCAACGTCTTCTGGACAGGGAAGCAGCCTGTTCATGAAGTCCCAGAGCTGCCTGTTCACACAGTTTGCATGTGCAATCATATGATCTTCTGCATAAGCATGAGATTTCATGATAGTCTCATGTGACTTATACCAAGGACACAGAAAATGAACTGATTTTAGAGCGAGCTAGAGGATCCCGAGAAGCTGCATCTGGTTTCATAGAGCAAAACTGTCACAACAGTACAGCATGATATTGCAGGGTCCCTCACCATGGCCGACAGCAGGGGAGGGTTTCCTCCAGGGATGTCCACGCACTGCCTACTGCATACTTTTAAACTGGGGAGACACAAGACTGGACTTCTCATGTCTTTTCTCATAAGTTCACATTCAGAGATCGAGGGAGTGTGATGTTATCACTTTATCCCACTTTTGGGGCAATTTTGGGTAGAATATCAGTTCTATTATAGAACTTCTTCACATACTGCCTTACAAAGCAGTTCACCATATTATGCATTAAAATACAAATCATAAATACAAATAAGCGAAAATCCACTGAAAAATAAAATACTTCCTATCATTTGTTCATGCGCCCCTTCAACCCTCCAGACAGATCATTCCTTCCCATCTTCATCCCACAAAGATAAGGAAGGTTTTTCTTAGCTATGTTTTAATTTTCAAAACTCACTACAGCCGACTTCATCTGTGCGGTCCGGGCAGTCAACCTCCTCGTCACACTGGTAACTTGCAGGGATGCAGGTGTGAGACGTCACGCAGGTGAACTGGTCCGGGGCACAGGTATCACCAGGACTCTTGGTGGCTGAGGAGAAAAAGCAGAATTAGGCACCATACCATAGAATAAGGAAGAGAAGAGTCAACTGCCTGCTTCTTTAGTCCTGAGCACTTAAGTATGCCAGGCCGCCTAGGCCTTCTCAACTACTGCACCTTCGGGGGCAATTGCTATCTTCTCTTCAGGACAGGTGGCCTTCCTTCTCCATCAGTGGAAGGTAGACTAATTCAAAAGAACCGCCACACTGGGTTAGGTCAGAAAGGCCATCTAGCCCAGCATACTCTCTCTGATGCTATCAAATAAGCAATTAGAGGACACGTATAAGGAATGGGGTATGTGTAGAGCGGTCTGTCTTCTTCTTGCTTCCTGCAGCCCTGGTTTAAGGATCCATTAAACCTGAGCTGACCGTTGTGGTTAATGGCACATGATTAACTCATCTTCCGTGAAGGACAAGCAGGCGTAGAAGCCGACCCATAGCCCAAGGGGACATCATTGGGGTTCGTACTCAGGGCAAGTGCAAAGTGTCTAATAATGGTATCGATGGATGTTCAGGTAGTTGGGAAATGTCAAGAATGGGAACAGATCTGAGATCTGCTTCTATCACAGACCTAGCACACACATGGTGAGCTGTTATATGACCTGGAGGACGCTGGTGATCTTGAGAATATCAAAACTCAATGAAATCAGCTAACCGGTGAGAAAAGGCTTGTTTGAACATGGTATGATCTGGACCAGTCTAATTATAAGTCCTTTCTTACTGTGACAGACGTATGCAGTATTTGAGCGATCTGTTGAAATCTAAGATCAGGAGAGTAGCTTCGGTGTCACTAGAATAGGGATTGGGAAAGAAGACTGGCAAACATAGCTCAATTAAGGTGAAAATTAAAACTCACTCTTGGCAGAAAAGCTGGATGAGTAGGTAATACAGTTTTTTCTTTAAAGAACTGCATGTACAGAAAATGATAAATCAGTGCTTGCAGTTCACTTACTCTTCTGGTGGACGTGATTGCTACCAGGAACAAAGATTTCCAGGAAAGGTAGAGAAGCAAGACTGGGCCATTGCCTCAAACGGCACTTGAGTGAGCTGTATCAGCACTACATTCAAATCCCAAGAAGGTGGCAGAGGTTTCACTTGTGGTCTTATCATTGAAAAGACCCTTTGTGAATCTTCCCACTAAAGAGTGAGTGGAAATTGAATGGCTCGCCTCTGGTTCATGGTGCAGCCATACCGAAATGGTCTTCAGATTAGAGTTTGATAGACAGAGCAAGAATTCCAACAGCTTCAGAATGGGACAGGTGACAGAGTCTTGAGAATGCTGTGACTACACGTGATGACCACACCGCATCGATGATGTCGCTAGCACTCGCTTGAACAAAGAATGGTGCAGTTGGTTTCGCGGCAGTCTCAGGAGCCACTGCAGGGATCACATTCAGAACTGTGCTAAAGGCCCCTTACTGTCCTCGTCAAATCTGATTTCTATGGCTGGTGTTCTTGTCCCAGGACCATCCCCCTTCATTTAAACCCCATAGCCACATGTTGAGTGATCAATTACCTTTTGGGAATGCCTTAAATTTTGAGTCTTTTTCTTAGAAAAGTTTTAGAAGACTTATTAACAAGATAATTAAGATTTGAAGTTGCCCCAGCAGGGGTGGGGGGAGGACGCTGCCTACCTTTTCCATGCTATTTGTGAGCTTTTCCATGCTACCTTTGAGTCCACTTGGTCCTTGGGATGTCTTAAAGCCCTACTGCAGGTAACCGCTTTGGGTCCCTGAGGATATTATCAATGTTCCCCATTAAAGTGAAGATTTCAGAAATAGCTTATATTGCAACTGGAGGGTTGTTGTTTTTTAGGAGAGTTGAAGTCATGCATCTAGCAAGGTCGCCCATTATGGCTACACGATGTCGAATGTGGCAGCTGCTACACATGTTTGAGGGAGCTCCCAAAGTTCTCCTGTGCACTGGTGGAGAGCAGATGGTCTGGATCTGGGCGATAAAGATGAAGTCACCTATGTGTGGATCCATTCCCAACTTGCCCAAAGAGAAAAAGACAGCTAACCTTCCCCTAAAGGAATAGCGAGCATGGATTTCACATGAACTTGCACCAGAAAAAGAATCCAGGACTCCCTCTCTCATGCCTCACACATCAAAAAATCTTGCAAGGCCACCTCAAGAACCAGCCCATTCCTCCTAGCTTTATTTATTTAAAAAAAGCTTCTGTACTGCTCTGTTCAGCGTGGTTTACAAGAAAACATCACATACCATAGGCACCTAATACACAACCCCCCACATTAACATAATCGTATCCCACTGTTCTTAAAACAGACTCGTGTCCTCCCACACATCCTGCCCTTGCTACTAATCTTTATCCTGAGGGGAACAGTCAAGTTCTCAACTTCCTCTTACCTACTTTAAAATCTAGCTCCAATCTAATGTCCAGGAGCATCTCATTCCACCATTTTGGCACTAAAACTGAAAATATCCTCTCCTAATACACTCATGCTGGACCTCCCTGGCGGTTATTTATTATTTATTAACAATTCTTATATACCGCACTATTAGACATCAGCGCGGTTTACATTGAACAAAAAACATCCGACAATTTACATATGTCTGGTCAATTACATTTAACAGGAGATATAAACTTGGGAAAAAGGGGAAACTATATACAAAGGTGTGTTATCTGACACAAAGTCTGGTCTCATTACCTGATCGCAAACATCTGCTACGTTAGTAACAGCACAATCTAGCAGATAGAAGAGCTCACCCTCCCTCTCGCGGATCTGAACATTACCAGCAATAATTTAAATTTAAGCCAGGGAGGGACCTACGGGCAGCCAGTGCAAAGTCTTCAACTTATGTGTGTAGCTCTTTCCCCGCTGGTCCTTCTCAAAATTAACTGGGCACCCACATTTTGCACTTGTTAAGCCCTATGGCAACTCCACTGATAGCTCATTACAGCAGTCCTACACTTCCTGCACCACTGAGGGCATCTGTGTCTCTGAATTAAATGATTGCGCCAATACCACCCACAAATCCTTTATCTGCTCTGCAGATACCTCTTCCACTTGAATCCTAAATCCATACCCTATGCCCATCTCCTCCTACAAGTAACAACTGTTTTGTACTATTCAATTTAAGCCAGTCTCTAACAACCACTGAGAGATTTCCCTGAGATGTCCATTAACCTTTCATCTCAAATCAGCCAATTCTCCTTCCACAAGGACAATCAGCTGAATACACAACAATGACATTCCAACCCCCATTTTTTTATGAGATCTCCAAGAAGGCACATGTTGAACAAGAGGGGGGAAAAGGATGATCCCGGGGACACCTCCCCAAATTTCCCACTTGAGTGAGAATAGCAGCCCATTCACTTTCACTACCTTCAAGGAGCCTATCCTACTACTACTACTATTTAGTTCTTATAAAGCGCCACGCACGCAGCGCTGCACAGCTAGCCTACAAGAGGTAGCCAACATACAGAAACAGTCCCTACCCGTCAGAGTCATGCTCACCGGAGCTTACAATCTAATTAGAACAGTACAGAGCATTAGTCAGTTCTGCACAAGGTACGGTGAGGTACAGTTTGGTCATAAACGTTGACGGGGGTTAGGGTAAGATGAGGATGGAGTCAGGATCTGAATGCAACGGTGAAGAGGTGGGTCTTCAATCTGGATTTGAAGAGGGCCAAGGAGGATGCCTGGCGCACAGACGCAGGTAGGCTGTTCCAGGCGTATGGTGCAGCAAGGGGAACGCAGTCAGGAGTTCGAGGTGCAGGTGAAAGGCATTGATAGAAGTAATTTGTTAGGGGAGCACAAGTTTCGAGAGGGGACGTAGGGAGAGATAAGAGATGAGAGGTATTGAGGGGCCATAGAGTGAATGCATTTATAGGTCAGTAGGAGAAGCTTGAACTGGATGCAGAATTGGACAGGGAGCCAGTAAAGCGACTTCAGAAGAGGAGTAGTGTGGGCATGGCGAGGGTGGCTGAAAATTAGTCGAGCAGCGTGAGTTTGTACAGATTGAAGGGGAAGAAGGTGGCTCACGGGGAGACCAGTGAGGAGTAGGTTGCAGTAATCGAGGCGAGAGGAGATTAGGGAGTGGATAAACGTTTTGGTAGTGTGTTCAGAGAGGAAGGGGCGGATTTTGCTGATGTTGCAGAGAAAGAAGCAGCAAGTCTTAGCTACAAGCTGGATATGAGCGGAGAAAGAGAGAGTGAGGTGTCAAAGATAACCCCTAGATTGCGGGTAGAGGGAACAGGAAGGATAGTAGATCCATCTACATGGAATGAGAGAGGGGGAAGTGGGGGGGGAGGAGTTGGGTGGAAAGACAAGGAGTTCAGTCTTGGCCATGTTCAGTTTCAATCGGCGATGAGACATCCAGGCAGCGATGTCTGAAAGACAGGCAGAGATCTTGGACTGAGTTGCCGGAGAGATATTAGGTGTGGAGAGGTAGATTTGGGAGTCATCGGCATAGAGATGGTACTGAAAGTCATGGGAGGAGATAAGTACACCAAGGCCTTGGGTATAGAGAGAGAAGAGGAGGGGGCCCAAGACGAAACTCTGGGGTACACCTATATATATAACCATTGTAAATAGTTTTGGCAGTTCCTCGCCTCACTACCTGTAAAAAGTTAGAAAATTTTTGTTTAATATTATAATACAGAAGTATACAAAAGTATACAAAATGTAAATAGTTCGACAGTTTACTGCACTATTATCTGTAAAAAGTTAGAAATTTTCTGTTCTATGTAATGTATACAGAAGTATACAAAACTGTTAATTTGTTCCATGTAAACCGCCCCTGATCTCTGGAAGGGGCGGTATAGAAGAAATAGATAAATAAATAAATAAATAAATACATGGAGTGGGGTAGGGGAGGAGGAGACTCCACCAGAGCATACACTGAATGAGCGATGGGAGAGGTAGGAGGAGAACCAGGATAGTACGGAGTCCTTGAAGCCAAGCAAGGAGAGGGTGGTAGGAGAAGGTCATGGTCAACGATGTCAAAGGCAGCAGAAAGGTCAAGAAGGATGAGGATAGAATAGAGGCCCTTAGATTTGGCCAGGAACAGGTCGTTGGTGACTTTTGTGAGTGCCATTTCAGTGGAGTGTAGGGGACGGAAGCCGGATTGTAGTGGGTCTAGGAAGGCCTGGGAGGAGAGGAATTTGAGGCAGCGATGGTGGACTGCTCGTTCCAATAGTTTGGATGTGAAGGGAAGGAGGGAGATGGGTCGATATTTAGAAGGGCGTGTGGGATCAAGTGAGGGTTTCTTGAGGAGGGGTGTGACAACAGCATATTTGAAGTCAGTGGGAAAAGTTGCAGTGGAGAGTGAAAGGTTGAGGATATGAGTGATGGAGGGGACAATGGTGAGGGAGATGGAACGTAGGAGATGGGTGGGGGTAGGATCTGATGAACAGGTAGTGGGTTTGGAGGAGGAAAGAAGAAGGAGTGCAGTTTCTTCTTCAGAGATCGGAGGGAAGGAGGAGAGGGTGGCAGGGGGAGTATGGATGGGGGAAGAGAATTGGGGAGGAGGGGAGGTAGACGAGGGGGTAGGGAATTGGAGGGTAATCTTGTGGATTTTGTCATGGAAGTAGTCGGCCAGGGTTTGGGCAGAGAGGGAAGGCGGAATCGGGGGCGGAGGGACCTTGAGGAGAGAATTGAGGGTATTAAAGAGACGGCGAGGATCAGAGGCAAGGGAGTTGGTCAGGTGAATGTAGTAATCTTGTTTGGCAAGTGCTAAGGCTGATTGGAAGGAACCAAGCATGAATTTGAAGTGTAGAAGGTCTTCCGGGGAGCGGGATTTGGACCAAGCTCGTTCGGCAGAACGGGCGCAGATGTGTAGGTAACGGATTGTGGGTGAAAGCCAGGGTTGGGGAGTGGATCATTTGACAGGACATGGGGTGGGAGGGGCAAGAGTGTCAAGGGCTGAGGATAGTGTATGAAGATAGTGTCTCGTTGACGGACTTGGAGGATAAAATGGAAGAAAGAGATGGAGAAATGGTGGAGGAGAGGGTCAGGGGATCAATATTATGAAGGTTTCTAAATAGGTCATAGGAGACAGGACAAGGTTGGGATGGCGGAAGCTGAAGAGTAAATGTTAAGAGGTGATGGTCAGATGAGGGGAGGATTGATTTGCGGAGGTTTGAGGGAGAGGAATTGGAGATGAGTAATAGGTCAAGGCAGTGGCCATGTAGATGTGTGGGGGCAGTGCAGCAAAGTTGAAGGTCGAACGAGGAGGTAAGAGCGAGGAACTTTGAGGCATGGGGATCGGAGGGGTTGTCGATATGAATGATGAAATCACCAAGAATAAGAGTGGGGGAGGGGGGATCCATAAAGGCAGAAAGCCAGGAGTCGAAGTCAGTGAGGAAGGTTGATTTGGATTTGTCGGGTGGGCGATAAATAACAGCTATTCGGAGGGGAAGTGGTGTGAGGAGGCGAATGGAATGGACCTCGAAGGAGAGGGGGGGTGTGACTGGGGTGGCAGGAGGGAGAGAGTAGGAGGCCAACGCCACCACCGCGACCAGTAGATCAAGGTGTATGGGAGAACTGGTAGCCCCCATAGCAGAGAGAGGCAATGGATGCAGTGTCTGGGGGAGCCAGGTCTTGGTCAAAGCAAGAAGGTGTAGGGCATTAGAGATAAAAAGATCATGAATAAAGGAGGTTTTTTTTAATGACTGAGCATGAGTTCCATAGGGCACATGAGAACGGGAGAGTGGCGGGGGGCGGGGAGGAGGAGGATATGGATAAGGTTGGATAAGTTACGTGTGGATTTCTTATTAGAGTAGCGTGTGGGTCTATTTCTAGGGTAATACCGAGATTTAGAGGGAGCAGGGTGTGGGTGGGTATGTCTGTGTGTGTGTGCTCTCCAAGAGGGACATGAGGGAGGAGAAATGAGGGGTAAATTGATGATGGTATCAGGTAGGTTATGTGATGAGATGAGGGGTAAGTTGATGGTATCGGGTCCGTTATGTGAGGGATTATTTTTGGGGGTAGGGTTGGAGTTGAAGTCAAGGGATGAGTGAGGGAGGGTGGAAGGAGGGGGATGTGGATGAGATTAGATTGGATGCGTGAGGAGCTTTTTATAGTGTGAGAAAGAAATCGGGGGGGGGGGCAGGGTTGGGCTTGATATTACCTAATGAGAGAAGGAGGATGAGTATTAGGGGGCGAGGTAAAGTGGAGATAGTACGGCGGAAGCGAGGGTGGGGTTGCCTTAAAGAGAGGGGAGCTGGTTGAATGTGGGGGATGGTGTGAAGACGCTCAAGAGCAGGTGCTAGGCTAGGGGGCAGAATGGAGGGAGAAGTGAGGAAGGTAGAGAGGGGGGCTGATTGAATGCGGCGGATGGTGTGAAGAGGCTCAAGAGCAGATGATAGGCTAGGGGGCAGAGTGGAGGGAGAAGTGAGGAAGGTAGGGGGAGGGTAGGGAGAAGAAGAGGGAGGGTGTTGGTAGGAGGGGAGGCAGTTGGGGAGGATGAGCTAATGGGCTACCAGGTCAAACATCAAGGTTAAATCTAAAAGCATTACTAGAACCTCATTCCTTTAATTCAAATTACCCAACACAGTTTCCCCTACTGTCACTAATATTGTTTCAGTATTGTGGTGCCCTCTAAAGCCCAACTGCAACCTCCCAAACCCTGAGCCTCTTCTAGAAAGATCCCACAACCGCAAATTCAGTACCCATTCCAAAAACAGAGCTATAAATAGTTGACTAGCAACCAGCCTATACTTTTCACATCTAGGTTTTATCCACCACCCAAATCTTCAAACTTGGTTGGTACTTTCCCCCTTCACCAATGAGGAATTTAATATATCCTCCAAACAGGACTGTAGATACACACTAAACTGGCCTGAGAAGGATCTAATCGACACTTTGCAGGTTTGATGTTTCTTACCCGAGCCACTATACCCTTAGCTGGTAAGGGGTAAAAATGGGTCCAGTCTGCCCTCTACCTCCTTTCTCTGCTCTCCTAACTTTCTAGCACAATATCCACTCTCAGGAATATCCTAATTTTCAGACTCTTCATTAAAAATACAAATGCTCACAGTCTGGTACCCAGTCTGCCTCCTCTCCCTAATGGCCATCTAGACTAGCCAGAACTTGCCTTAGTGGCATGCTGAGTGGACAGGAAAAATTGTAGAGGCACTAAGGATTAATCTTCCTGACTGACTCACTCCGCTGGACCAGCCCTGGAAGGAAGGGTCAGGAATTCCACCAATAAACAATATAGCACCTGCCTAGAAGCTGAAAATTCCTGGACTACTGTGTGTTTTCCTGGTTGGCTTAAATGTGTGAAAGATGAAGGAATACTTTTTCATATTTTATATATAGAGATATATAGATAGATATGCAAATGCAACATACATTAGCACTTACACACACAATACTATGACTTATGTGCATTTCTGCCCAATCTGGGTGCAAGCAATTACACCATGATTAGGTTAGGACACATCAATATGTCCCTATTTTATAAGGTATGCGCGTGCTTCACTTTATAAAATAAGCCCCATATATGTGTGTGGTTATGCATGTTGACTACACGAGAGCTCATAAAATTACCTTCCATATCTTTTCCTCGATTTGCCCCGAACTCTTATTTACCTTCTCTCTCTCTTGGCCTGATTGTAAGCGCCACATAACATGGCTTGTCTCTAATGTCTATCTGTACAGCACTGTATAAAAAAATGCCTGGAGTTTTACAATTCCAAAACACATGAAGAGTAATTTAAAATGTCTGAATAAAAGTACGATTTCATAAAAGCAATGTATGCGTCTACATTGCCTTTAAAGAAACAGGCTCCCATAGGTATCCCCAGTAGCACCCAACTGCTCTCATGCAAAGTTACCGCTGCTCTAAGGCAGGTGTAACCATCTGCGTCTACCTGATGCAACCATGCATGCATCTCACAACTTCGCCCCTGCTCTACTCAGCCACCACCCTGCAGAATGCTTACATGTGGATTGCATTAAAATGTACGGGCCCAATATTCAGTTAGCAAATGTAAAGCAGGCGGCCATCGCCACTGAAATTAAGACCAAATCTTTAATACTGGGACTATATCCGGCCATCAGCATTGAATATCCGGATTGGCCGGATAGCAGCAAAGCTAACCAGGCAGCAATGATATTCAGCCTCTTAGCTTTGGCAGCAAAGGTTATGCCTGACTTTCACCATTTAGTGATAACTGGGTAACAGTTCAATATCGCTGCTGCCCAGTTATCGCCAGGTGCCATCCCGGGAACACCCCGATGCTTACTGGCTAGCTTTGGGGTGTGCAGCAGCGGAACCCGCAGATATTCAATTGCACTCTGTGCTGCTGAATATCCTGTTCATGGTGATCAACACAGTTAGCAAGTCTGTTGTCCACGTTAATCATGTGCAATATTGGGGCCTACATGTGCGCATGTTGCCAAGTGTACTTGTAGAAAATGGCCGTTATAAAATTACTCCCAAAATGGACCCAAGCTCTTAGCCGTCACTTCTGCAGTCAACACAAGACACAACAAAGTCTCCCAGTTGTCAACACTGGTGCATGTTACCAAGTTCTTAGGACCACAGTAGCATTGCTTCTTAAAAACTCCTACAGACTTGCCAGAGCTGTTGAAAAGGAGGACTTTGATCTCTTAGTCAACTTTCTTTTGGATGATTCAACAAAAGAGAAATTTTTCATTAAGCCAAGAGACCCATAGAGTCCCTCACATTAACACTTACGGCAGTTTGACTCATCCGACTTGTCCCCACAGTCATCATCACCATCACACCTCCATAGCTTCAGGGCACATCGCCCGTTGCGACACTTAAATTCGTTGGGTTCACATGGCGAGGAGGTGCCTGCAGCACATTGCAAGGAGGACCAGCTCAGCAATAAAAAAGAACTCATTTGTTCAGATCTCAAGACAACTTATTATGAACATGCCCACCTGTCTGGACAGCATGCTTTAGAATCAAGTGTGTCGTGAACGAGCTTATATTAAAGAAGGCTCCCGGCTACAGCCATTCTGTCCTTAAGTGGCAGAGCATTTGGGGATATGAGCAGATCACCTGCTTCTCACAATGCGGCAAGTGGTGACGGTCTCAATGCTCTGCTGTTGTAAGACAAAATTAAAGCTCCCAGCATAAACAGGGAAGCCCTCCACAGAGCAGACTCAGGACCTCTTTGGGACTAAATCAATAGCCAGGCAAAAGGAAATATCCATCTGCTGCCCAACAGCCCCTTTAAATTAAGGGCAAGCAGATTCCCCTTTTCAATAACTCAAGTTAAACAGTTAGGACCCAATACTTAAAGGATTATTGAGCTTCTGCCTGGTTATCGGAATGTGGCAAAAAGTCAGGCGCAGTAAAGGCTGGCCTAACCTTCGGCACAGAAGTCAACTGGGCAGCAGCTGAATATCACCACTGCCCGGTTACCTTCACTGCAATCCAGGCAACCTGGATATTCATTCAGTGACCCAAATATGGCCCCGGCTTTGACTACCCAGGGCCAAAGTTCAGTGGTGGCAGCTAGCCGCTTTAACAGCACTAGCCGCCACTGCTGAATATCAGGCCCTTACTTTTTAATTCTTACTTTCCCACCAGGCCTGCTCAATATGCAGACAAAAGCAGTTCAACAACTTTAGAGGCCATTGAGCAATCTTCAGGAATGATAGATGGCATCTATAAAATATGGGAAATGGCTACTCAGCTGTTTCTTCCATCTTATGCTAGTTCAGTTTCCTGGTGAAACAACTAGTATATTTCACAGTTTCTTCAGACAGAGAAAACTTGAAGCACAGGGTCTGCAATCAGACAGTCAATGACCTGGTAACATCAGCCACAAGGAGAACATCCACGTTCTCTGGACATTAGATCATGTGGAAATCACAGTTGCTAAATCTCTTCCTTACCACAGTTGAGCTCATCTTCTCCTTCTCGGCAGTCTCTCTCGCCATCACACAAATAATCTCTTGGAATGCAGTGCCCATTGGGGCACCTCGCTTCATCTCTGCGGCAGGGACGGATCTCAGTGTCAGGAAGAGTCTTAGGGGTGGTCCTCCTATATGGTGTAGTAGAAGGGACTCTCCTGGTACTGGTGATGATAGCTGGGAGAGTTGTTGCTGCCCTGGTGGTCAATGTTGGTATGGTAGTTCTGACAGGGGCAGGAGTGGTAAGTATCACTGTTGTAGATGAGAAGGTTGAAAAAATAATATGCATTTAGGTTAGAGATACATCTAAAACCACAGATAATTACTTTGCATTATTTTGTAGTCAGCTTTCACTATTATTAATAATTCTGGTTTTCCCCCTACGTCAACCTCTGTGTCTTGTTACATCCTTCAGTACAAGCTCCCCTCCTCTTGGTCTTCCACTAGCACTATTAGTCTCCCTTGTCATTTCTGTAGTTTTGCTAGATGTCTGCAATGCCCTTCAGCTTACTCTTATCACCATTTTCCTGGAACTCTCTCCCCATTTCACTATGCTGGGCAGCTCTCCCTCACTCGAGACACCTTCCAAATCCCACCTGAAGAATCACTTCTCCAGTGGTGCATCTCTACGAACCTCACCAACTCTTTCAGAGTTGACCACTGCAGTACTCCTGCAGCTGCATACCATCCTCAAGTTTCCCCTCTCTTCCAAATCTCACTTTAGGAGCTGCATTTCCTTTTGCTATTACACCTGTTTCATATTAACCTAAAATACGAGGGAAGAGGAGACACTTAAAGCCTATTTAGTCTGCCCAATTTCATTCTCGATGCATTGCCATAAAACACAGCTGATCTCGGGTTTTCCATTTACAATGGGGGCTTCCCTGTACTTATGCCAGGCCTTCTTGAATTGTTCTTGTTTTTGCAGAAGCACCGTTCAGAGACTCTGGGTAGAAGGGAGTATCAGCTACAGCTCATGCTGACACTTGCTGGGTGGAACCAGAGCACCAAGGATAATCAATGCAGTGACCGGGCTGTTAGGGTAAAAATTGCCAGTTCAAATTGTGCTGAAGGAGACTGTCCCATCAGAAAAGTACACTAAATAATTAAAGAGTCTTTTCTGCTTAACAAACCAGGAGTTTTGAATGACGTAATATGGTCATGGTGTGACTCCATGAAAAACTGGCAAAAACTTACAGAAGACATCCTTCCACCAGCTTAATTTAATACATCTGCAGCTGGGTCTCAGTTCAGGGGCTCCTTTCATCATGCCCATGCAAAATGAGCTAAAGACACAGATGCCTCAACACAGAAGTATATTTTATAATGAACTAGAATATTAGGTTTGTTTGAAGAACTGTATACAGATTTGGTGGTCCGGGAAGTTAGATGGCAGTAGACGGACTGTGCTTGGGGTCCTTTTGACCCTTGCAGTTCTTTAGCTTGGCATGTTTGTTTTAATCTCATGCAGTGTTCTAGTGGTCATGTGTGTCCTAAAGAAAACCAGGTCCTTTGTAGGTCTTGATGGCTTTTGCCTGGACGAATATAAGAATTTAATTGATTTGCACTATGCCGCCATAGCCTAGAGGCAGTAACACAGCGCACTTGAAGGTCAGGCCTGCAGGTAACAAGCTTTCCTAGGTGAAAATGGGAAGGGAAGTTGGAAATAGGCACTAGTTGAGCTTTGTAGAGAGAAGGGTAACCAAAATAATAAAAGGGATGGAAGGACTCTCCTATGAGGAAAGGCTAAACCTCTTCAGCTTGGAGAAGAGACAACAGAGGGGAAATATGATGGAGATATATAGAATCCCAAGTAGAGTGGAATTGGTAAATGAGAATTAATTTACACTTTCAAAAAATACAGGGACCCAGCATCTGGAAAGGTTTGGCATTCAAGTTATCATACCACTTGTGAAACTTTTTATGTGGTTTATTTACTGCTTTGCCCTTGTGGTTTAAAATATATTGGCCGCACTGTACACCCATTTAAGGTATGGTTGGCGGAACATGCCTCATAGATTCGTACCAGGACTTTGACAGCCCCGACTGTACAGCATGCAGTTCAACATGGTCATGCATTTCCTCAATTTTTACGGAGAATAATAGACTGGATTCCTCCTTTCCACATGGTGGTGACAGAATTTCCTGATTACAGTTTAAAGAACAGCAATGGATTTTTATGGGCTTGTCCTTATCTGGTGATCAATGTCCGACAAAAGTTAGTTTTCCTTGGAGATTTGATTTGGAGACCACCCACTTGTTGTTTCCACCAATCTGCTGCAGTTATACCAAAAATTAGGTCAATTACTGAACGACTGGCAATACCAAAAAGCAAACAAAGATCGCTCATGTATCAATATGGGTAATTTCAAGACTTTATCATTTTTAAATTCAACAAAACTTGTATTTAGCAAACTGAGGTCTCAGACTCTTTGGCTCTGCCACCAGGACTTTCGTCCGTTGCAAGGCAGGTTGCCCATTTGCATCAATGACCTCAAAGAACTTAGCAGGTGATTATGTTCAGACACATGTTAACGTTCAACGTTTCATTAAATTTTCAATGTTCAATCTTGCACTTATCTGAATCGCCCAAATACACCCGCTTGATTAGGACATTTTTAAGGATCCCGACGCCCTCCACAGGTACCGCTCTCGCGTTTCATAACCATAATTTCATCAGGGGATCACTCAGAAGCAAACGTCCATAGTTCTTCTAATTATCTAAAACAGAATTCGCTGCCCGCATTTCACCAGTCTTTACCGCTACCTTCCTGGTTCAAAAGAAACGCCGCGCGGAAGGTAGCGGTAAAGACTGGTGAAATGCGGGCAGCGGATTCTGTTTTAGATAATTAGAAGAACTATGGACGTTTGTTTCTGAGTGATCCCCTGATGAAATTATGGTTATGAAATGCGAGAGCGGTACCTGTGGAGGGCGTCGGGATCTTTAAAAATGTCCTAATCAAGCGGGTGTATTTGGGCGATTCAGATAAGTGCAAGATTGAACATTGAAAATTTAATGAAACGTTGAACGTTAACATGTGTCTGAACATAATCACCTGCTAAGTTCTTTGAGGTCATTGATGCAAATGGGCAACCTGCCTTGCAACGGACGAAAGTCCTGGTGGCAGAGCCAGAGTCTGAGACCTCAGTTTGCTAAATACAAGTTTTGTTGAATCTAAAAATGATAAAGTCTTGAAATTACCCATATTGATACATGAGCGATCTTTGTTTGCTTTTTGGTATTGCCAGTCGTTCAGTAATTGACCTAATTTTTGGTATAACTGCAGCAGATTGGTGGAAACAACAAGTTTTTAATTTTTAGACCAATTAAAAAGTCATCTATGATTTGCATGACAATTTGTTTTTGCTAAAAACAGTTAGATTATGGTAAAATATGGTAGAGGGTGTTGAATTAAGCACAGGACAAGGATTCTCTATGCTCAGTCGGTTTCTATGATGGGCTACTGGGGTATATACTTGCAGCATGGATGGGAATGTGGGCAAACTGAATGGGCTAACTGGTCTTTCCATAGTCTTCACTTGCTATGTGTGCACAGCAAAACTAAACATTTGGTTCATGCTCCTTTCAAAATAGTTTTTCACAATTTTCAGGCATTTTTCTCATTTTCATTTGATCTATTGTTTTGTTGGGGTTTTTTTTTTAGGTGTATACCGTATGCAGGCAAGAACTTAAATGCATGCAATCGATTGCACCCACGTTAATTCGTAGGTGTATGCACATATAAGCGTTTTGCATTACACTTTCCGTTTTTAGATGCCCAAATGAACTGCACATCCCTACGATGTAGCAGTCTGTTACCAAGTATTTGTCAGTAACTATTCAAGCTATGGAGACAAAAGATATAAATACGTGTTTAGAAGTAAGATTTCAAAGATCTTAGGTGCTTAAAAGACAGAGATTTATTTTTTTTAAATGCCATCAAGTCAATGCTGACTCCTGGCAACCCAGCAGCCCCTGGGTTTTCTTGGCAAGGTATGTTTGGAAGCAGATTGCCAGGCCTTTTCCTCTGAGGCAATGGAGGGTAAAGGGACCTGCCCAAGGTCACAAGGAGTACCAGTAGGAATCGAACCCTGATCTCCTGGGTACTAGGCTACTCCTCCACTCAAAGACACAGATTATGCTTAGAATAAAAGTTTAAAAATAATTCGTCTTTCTTTAATTTCTCATTGGAATGAAGAAAAGAACACAGTCTCCAATGTATTCACTTTTTCTATGTTAATCTCACAGCCAGACGGACACACCATTGACCAAAGACTACATTTCTCACGTTTTCTCTGTTCATGAGAAAGCTCCCTTGGTGTCATCTTACCACAGTTGCTCTCATCTGATTGATCTCTGCAGTCTGGTCTGTGGTCACAGCGCTGTGTAAAGGATATGCATTCCCCACTTCCACAGTGAAACTCATCCGTGCCACATCCAGCCACTTCTTAAGAAAAGAACATGAAAACAGAAACCGGTTGGAACGTGCAAGCTACGGGTATTGCACAGAGGCGCATTTCGACTGACCCGCCTTACCCACCACAGCCTCACCCCACCAGACGTTCAACAAAACTTCCTAGTGCTGCTCCAATTCTCTGGCAACCTCAGCCTCCGACCTCTTGTTTCTCTTCCTATTCTCACCCCAGGTCCCCCCTTTCCTTGACATAGGGTGCATTTAGATGCATATGGACAGAGTGATAGATGGATGGGACACACCTATGATAACAGGTGCTCTAGCTTTAATGTAACATGCCAAAAAAAACCCCCAAGGTTGTTTCTTGACATTATCTAAGCTTTTTCATTTTGGTCTGAGAAACAACAGAAAGGCTTCAACCCCCCAATAGAGTAGACTGTCACTGCTATAGTACCATGAAGTACATATGTAGATATCTTACCACATTCTTCCTCATCGGACATGTCCCTGCAGTCAGGTCGCCGGTCGCAGCGGTAATCCAAGGGCACACACCCTCCATCCTTGCAGGTAAACTCGCTGGCTGTGCATGCCCTCACATCCATTGGCACTGAGGGTAAGAGAGAAAGGAGCAGAGGCAAAGTTAACATCTAGGCTTAAATTTCACCAGCTGCAAACTATCAGATCCGCAGGTCTCCTCTTAAAGACTGCACTAGTGTCATGCAGTGGACACAGCTGTTCCGAAAAAGGTGCAAAAGCATGTGATTGGACCTATAAAGCTACGCATACATGGACTTACGGCAAACTGATTAGGACAAGCCATAAACGTATCATTTTCCTCGTGTTTCTTTCAAATTTGACCCCTTTGCATGCTGGGGACTCTTAGTCCTTTCTTTTTAAGACAATAAGAGAACAAGTCACAGTGGGAATGAGACAGGACAAAAGCCAGGGCTGTTCCACATACCATCCCAGAACCCAAAAGTGTCTGTACAAGGTTAAGTCAAGTCATTAATGCACAATGCAAAGGAATAACTCCAGGCTCTGCACTGAGGTGCTATAATGGCTACCCCCTGGCTCCTGGCTACCCCGTGATGCAGGTCTGAAGTCTGCCAGATTTCAAGTACAAAGACAAGTCTTTCATTCCTCACTGGCTTTGTTTGACCTACCTAGTCTGTGCCCATTTAGAATCTCTAATGTTTAAGGGTGATGAAAGTGTGAGATGAGCCAAGCAAAATGTGATACCCTCCAATGATTTATGGATATAGTATTTGATCTCATGTGGCGTGGCCCAGTTGGTTCAATAACTAGTGCTGTCTACTGTCATGCAGACAACCAGGGTTCAATTTCCAGGCACAGTTATCACTGTCCATGCCAGCCAGGGCTGGAGAAGCCACAGAGGGAGCCCTAGCCCTCAAGGGAGTTCTAGTGATTGTTCAATGGTGACACCTACTGGCTGGGACTAGAGTCCATGTGTATCAGGTTATGGAGGAAATCATGGTCTGTAACTTGGGAAATGCCCATGACAGTTACAAATGAAAGCCCATGATGGGAGAGTTTGCTGACATCTTGCTGTGCTGAAAAAGGTCAGATGTGCGTGTGGCAGCTGCGAGGGGACTCCCAGTGCCTGGAGGAAGGAGTTTTGTGTGCCGGCACTGTATCTGCCCCCCATGACATCATGAACACGTGCCTCCTGACCCTTTAAAAACGTGCAGCATGCTAGGAGCAAGTGGAGAGTTTGCTGACATCTTGCCATGCTGAGAGGAGTCAGATGTGTGCCTGGTCACCACGAGGGGGCTCTTGATGCATTGTATCCGCACCCCTGTGACATCATTAAGGTGAAATTATTTATTTTATTTTTATTTATTTATTTTCTCTTATATATCGCGCTATTCTGCATCAGTGCGGTTTACATTGAACAAACTGAAATTACATTGAACAGGGCATTATAACTTGGAGATAACTATTTTACAGGGAACATGGGCTATGGAGGGTTAAGTGGCTTGCCCAAGACCACAAGGAGCACCTGTGGGACTAGAAACCCCAGTCCTTCCGGCCCAAGGTTGCTGTCCTCTAGTGGGATTTAAACCCCCGACCTTCCGGCCTGAAGTATCTTGCTCCAACCACTAACCCCAACCTTCTGGCCTGAAGTACCCCAACCCCAACCACTGCTAATTGTTGTTCCTTTAGGACCTCCAGTCTAGTCCCGAAACATAGAAGTTGTGTTCATCCTCTGCAGCTTGGAGACTGAGCATGATACAATTCTTGATGACCTCAGCATATATAATCCAGGGACCGCCTCCATTCCTCAGTACTCTACTGACAAAGCAGACTCACCAAAGCAAGAATTAAGTAACGACAATATATCATAAACAGCTAACTTCAAACTAGAACATTTAACTTCGCTATACTTTAACCTCTGTTATGTACTTAGCAACCCGCAGTCGAGCTTTCACTTTAGAACAGAGGCAAGACCACCCCCGTTCTCCACAACCTACCTGAAACAGCATCCGCCGCACGAGTGTAGCAGCCCCTCAATAGGCAATTCTTAGCTTCAGGGTGTCGTCAGCAGATCCAATCCGGGAGGGATACGGGACTAGACTGGAGGTCCTAAAGGAACAACAATTAGCAGGTAAGTCTAATTTCACCTTCCTTAGCGTCCCTCCAGTTTAGTCCCGAAACATAGAAGATGTAACAGAGCTGTAACACCTTAACGGGAGGGCCCTGCTAGACCAGCCTGAAGCACTGCTGCTCCAAACTGCGAATCCCCCTCCGCCATTACATCAATTCTGTAATGTTTCACAAACGTATGCAAGGAGGACCACGTCGCCACCTTACAGATATCCACCGCTGGCACTAAACTAGACTTCGCCCAGGACGTGGCCTGAGCCCTAGTCGAATGCGCTTTCAATCCCTTTGGCACCACTCTGCCCTTCCAGATAAGTCAACTCAATGGCTTCCTTAATCCATCTAGCAATAGACGGTTTTGACGCCTGCTCGCCACGCTTCGATCCCCCAAATAGCACAAACAATCTATCTGTCCTTCGGAACGAAGCAGTCTTCTTCACATACATCCTCAAGGCTCTGCCTACATCTAACCTATGCAGACGTCCCCCCTTCTCGCCAGACCTTGCCCTCTCAAACACCGGCAAAGCCACCACCTGATTCATGTGAAATGCTGACACCACTTTCGGTAAGAAGGAAGGAACCATTCTCAACACCACTTTGTTGACCTCAAACACCAAAAAAGGCTCCCTACAGGACAACGCCTGCAGCTCTGAGATTCTTCTAGCTGAGGAGATCGCTACCAAGAACACCACCATCAGCGTGAGATCCTTTATCATTGCTCTAGCTAAGGGCTCAAACGGTTCCCTAGTCAGTGCCTGCAAAACTAAATTCAGATCCCAGGCTGGCACGGGATCTCTGCGCGGAGGTTTGAACAGCGCCACCGCCCTCAAAAATCTCTTCACCTCTGGATGACCCCCTAGAGGCTTCCCCTGTATCCTTCCTCGAAAACAAGAAAGTGCTGCCAGATGCACCCTGAGAGAGGCTGCCACTAACCCCTTCTCCAAACCATCTTGCATAAAGACCAACCCCTGCGGCACAGAGGCCTCCAGCGCCTTAATATGTCTCTCACCGCACCATGCCTCAAAAATGCGCCAGACCCAAATGTACGCTAACGAAGTGGATCGCCTTCGAGATCTAAGCAGCGTATCAATTACTGCCATCGAATAACCCTTGGCCCTTAACCTAGCCCTTTCAAGAGCCAAGCCGTAAGCGAGAACTGATCCACCTGCGGCATTAACAGCGGGCCCTGAGCCAGCAAGTCCGCCCTTAATGGAAGCCTCCACGGAGGCTCCAGCAAGAGTCGCATTAGATCCGCATACCACGGCCTCCTTGGCCAATCCGGCGCTATCAGCACTACGTGCCCTCTGTATCTCTCTATCCTTTGCAGAACTCGCCCTATCAGGACCCACGGAGGAAACACAAAGGAGATGCCCCTCCGGTCACCTTTGTATCAAGGCATCCAGCCCTTCCGACATTCTTTCTCGCCTTCTGCTGAAAAACCTTTCCACTTTTGCTGATTTCCAAGTCGCCATAAGGTCCATCACTGGAGCCCCCCATCGCTGCACTATTAACTGGAACACGTCCAGATTGAGAACCCACTCCCCTGGGTCTACCTTCACTCGACTTAGAAAATCGTCGGTCACATTGTCCACTCCTGCTATGTGCGCTGCCGATAACGCTTCCAGATGAGACTCGGCCCACCCGAGGAGCTCCTCCGCTTCCTCCTTGAGCGCCACGCTGCCTGTGCCGCCCTAGCGATTGATATAAGCCACCGCCGTGGCATTGTCCGACAAGACCCGGACTGCCATCCCTTCCAGCCACTGTAGAAGGGCCCTCAACACCAGCGTAACGGCCCGCAACTCTAACCTGTTGATCGACCATGACTTCTCCTGATCTGTCCACTGGCCCTGCGCATACTGCCCCTCGAAATGCGCCCCCCAGCCGAACAAGCTTGCATCCGTCGTCAGTGCCCTCCACACCGGGCTCTCCAGAGGTATGCCTTTTTCGAGATTTCCTGGGACCAACCACCATTGGAGCGACTGCCTCTCCTCCAGTGGACAAACCAGCCTTCTTGACAACTGATCGGATTGATGGTTTATGTTTATGTTTATTTTAAATTTGATATACCGCGACCACCTCCTTAGCAGCACCCTCTGCAACGGCCGCATGTGAGCCCTGGCCCACTGTACTACTTCCAGCGCAGTCGCCATTGTACCCAACAACTGCAAGTACTGCCACACCGAGGGCGCCTGTCTGCCCAGGAATATCCGAAGCAGCTGTCTTAACTTGTCTATTCTGACCTGGGGCAGAAACACCCTGCCCAAGCTGGTGTCGAACTGTGCCCCCAGATACTCCAGCTGCTGTGATGCCTAAAATTTGCTCTTCGCTAAGTTCACAACCCATCCCAGTGACTGCAAATACTGCACCACTCTCCTGGTCGCCCTTACACTCTCTTCCTCCGATTTCGCTCTGATCAACCAGTCGTCCAGATAGGGATGTACCAACACTCCTTCCTTTCGCAACGCCACCACCACTACCACCATGACCTTGGTGAAAGTCCTCGGGGCAGTCGCTAGGCCAAACGGCATTGCCTGAAACTGAAAATGCCCCATGGGCACCGCAAAGTGCAGAAACCTCTGATGTTCTGCTCTGATTGGAATATGTAAATACGCCTCCGAGAGATCCAGAGCTGTGAGGTACTCTCCCTGTCGCACCGCCATTATGATGGACCTCAACGTTTCCATGCGAAAATGCGACACCCTGAGACATCTGTTTACCCTTTTTAGATCTAGAATGGGTCTCAGAGTGCCCTCTTTCTTTGGTACCATGAAATATATGGAATATCAACCGTACCCGCATTGGTCCGCCAGCACTGGCACCACCACCTTTAACGCCAACAGCTTCTGCAACGTCTCCTGTACCCCTAACAGCTTTGCCCTTGTCCGGCAGGGAGACTGCACAAACGCCTCTGTCACTGGCCGCTGGAACTCGAGCGCATAACCGCTGTGCACGATTTCCAACACCCACTGATCTGAGGTAATTTGGGCCCATGCTGGAAAGAACTCCTGTAATCGACCTCCTACCGGAATCATTCCAGCCTGGACCCCCCTCGTATCATTGTGCCTTCTTAACACCTGAGGTGGAGGAGGAGACTCCAAAACCTCTGCCTGATCCTCGAAAGCCCCGAAATCCCGAGGACCTGTATTGAAACCGGCCTCTCTGTATCTGACCAAAACGCGATGGCCGAAACCTTCGAAACTCCTGTTGCTGACTCCTGGAAGGCGCCCCCTGACGTCCCTGCTTCTGCTTGTCTTCCGGCAACCTACCCCCCTTGGAGTCCCCTAAATCCTTCACCAACTTCTCCAGATCCTCCCCAAAGAGAAGTTTACCTCTAAAGGGGAGCTTCCCTAGTCTTGCTTTAGAGGCTGCATCCGCCGCCCAGTTTCGGAGCCACAAGGACCTCCTGGCCACCACTACTGATGCCATACTCTTCGCTACTCCTCTTATAAGATCGTATTGACTATCCGCTAAATATGCGGCCCCCGACTCCAACCGAGCCGCTTACTCTACTGCCTCCAACCTGCAAACCTTTCAACCTTTGGGCCCATCGCAAGCATGCCCTCGCCACCCAAGCTCCACAGATCGAAGCCTGCATGGACAGAGCATTAACCTCAAACACCTGCCTCAACAACGTGTCCAATCTCCTATCCTGTGCATCTTTAAGAGCCGCACTACCCTCCACCGGGATAGTAGTCTTCTTCGTGAATGAGGAAATGGCTGCATCCACTTTGGGAGGCTTAAACAGCTCCTTATCTGCTTCCTGCAACGGGTACAAGCGGTTCAACATCCTAGAGCCCTTGATCCCAGCATCTGACGTATCCCAGTCTTCCTGAATCATCTCTTTGAACACTCTATGGAGCGGGAACGCCCTCTGCGACTTCCTGACCGCTTACAACAAAGGATCCTCTAAGGAAGCATCGACTCCCTGCTCCGACGTAGGGATATTCAGGGTACTCATAGTCTCCCCTATGAGTGCAGCCAACTACTCTCTCCTAAACACTCTAACAATCCTGGCCTGGTCTTCCTGTTCCTGCAACTCTCCTTCCTCCAACTCTGTCTCGTCCTCGGAGTCTTCCACCACTGCCGACCTTTCATCCAGGTCTAAATCCAAATCCATTCTCTCCTCCAACCGCTCGGCCCTCTTAGCTGGCATGCCCCCAGGATCCAGCGGCGCCCCCTGCCTCTTAGCCCCTGGGGTACGCTCCTCGCCTGATCCCGTCTCCTTCCCCCCAGCTCCGCTCAGGGTTTGCTGCAGCAGCACCAAAAACTGCTGAGAAAAAATGGCCCCCAAGCCTCCCTGAAGCGAAGGTGGGGTTAAGGAGACCTCTGGTGCCGAGGAAGGCCCCGGCACGGGCTCTTGGGGCAACAATGGAAGGCTTAGGGAGAGTCCAGTCCCCAACTCCTCCTTAGCCATCTCCGCCGCACTCTGGTCCTCCAGGCTTGCCAGCGCAGCCTCTTGCGCACACGCCTTGCACACCCCTGCCTCAGACACGGTCGCTCTGCAGACCCCGCACAAGAGACAGCGAGGCCTAGAGGGCATTCAAGACACTGAGGCCGTCCCCCCCCCCGCTACGAGCTTAAACCAACACAGCCCGTTTAAGATAGCGAGGGCTCACTGCCGTTCTACCTCTTTTGCTATCTTCTTTTCTTTTCTTTTTCTTTTTTTTTTAAACTCTCTTCCTATGACCTCCTCAGCAAAGCGTTACCCAAAAGAAAAGATCCCTGAAGCGTTTCCCGTTCCCGCGCAAAACCACCAAGTGGTACTAAAATGGCCGCCGGGACCCTCGAGCTTGTAAAGAAAACTACCAGAGCCTGCGTGCAAACACCTCACTCTTTCTCTTACCTCTGCGAGCCAAACCGCAGGTTAGCTTAACACACCTGCCTCCTCGCGCAGGAGCGAGCCCTCTCTCTGCTGCCGCACTGCCACTCTGCCTCGCCTCAGAGGTACTTCGCAGTTTTCCGCCGCCCCGCTCTACTTGAGCGGCAAAACCTCGACGGCAGTTCACCCGCCTTGGGGGGATCTGCTGCTGGAGGCCCCAGCCACGACTCCCGCACTCACTCTGTACTGCCGCTCCAGAGAGGGGGGAGAAGGGGGGTAGGTCGGCTCCAAATCCCAAGCGCGAGAAACAGAGGCTTTGAAAAACTTGCTGATTTAAAGGGATAATAACCCCCCTTTTTTTTTTTTTTTAAACAATTGTACTACTAAATTGTTTTCTTAGCACTACCTAAACACTACTTAATAATTCCTAAAGTGAGTCTCTAGTCCCTGGGCTCACACCTCCTACCGCTGCTTGGAGACTGAGAACTGAGGAATGGAGGCGGTCCCTGGATTATATATACTGAGGTCATCAAGAATTGTATCATGCTCAGTCTCCAAGCTGCAGAGGATGAACACAACTTCTATGTTTCGGGACTAGACTGGAGGGACGCTAAGGAACAAGCACCTTTAAAAACTCACAGCATGCCATGCGCCACAGGCACATGGCCGAAGGGGCACATGATCAAAGGGGCGTGCCCCTTTGGTGTGTTTGGTGCTAAGCTAATTTTATTATATTGACTTGGCTTTTTGCGTTATGCCTAAAAGCAGGGTCAAGAGTTAGAACAAAGGGAAGTCCACAGTGTTGGCTTCGGTAGGAGGGGGTAAGAAAACTGGGCCTGTGGATAAACATCTCCAGGGAGGATCATCTACTCCTCATATAGTCTTACAGCTTTGAACTCTCCATCTGTAAATGGGACTTCTCTGAGCCCCATTCTCAAGACACCACCTCCTGTTCCTGGGAGAAAGCAGAGTCTGGCTGGGGTCCTTACTACCCCCTCTACTGATATAGGGTTGAGTCAAACACAGCACCTTGGTGCTGCACTTGGAGCAGAGGGTGATAGGCCCAGATTGCTGAAAATTATTTCTTTACTGGGTTTGAAAACTGCACAGCAGTTGCTCGTCATCTACTAATATTACCTTGACAGATGTTTGGAATATGGTTTCACAGAATAATCAATTGTTAAGAGGAACTGTAAATCAAGTGGTGGCTTTTTCCCATGATACGGTTAATGTTTGATATTGCATGAAGAGCAATTGCGTTAAAATAGATCTCAAATGGATAAGCTGGCTGCTCATGTTGTCACCCTTCAGAAGACTGGGTCTTCCAGTACTAAAGATGGAATTTTGTTGCGTAGGCAGCCAAAATCCACAGAAAATGGTATGTGTTCTAAAATGTTGAGATTTCTCAATTTTCTTACAATACATTATTTTAGCCCCTCTGATTTTGTTGAAAAAGTATTTCAAGGAAGTTTGAATATAACTAATCCAGATCAGATAATTGCTTAGAAGATTGGAGAATGGTCAGTGTAATGCCAATTTTTAAAAAGGGTTCCAGGTGTGATCTGTGAAACTACAGACCGGTGAGAGCCTGTCGTCAGTACCGGGCAAAATGGTAGAAACCATTATAAAGAAAAAAATTACTGAACATGTAGATAGTCCTGGTTTAATAGGAGAAATCCAACATGAATTTAGCCAACGAATGTCTTGTTATATTTGTTTCGAAGGTGTGAGTAAACAGGTAGACAAAGATGAGCCAGTTGATATTATGTATCTGAATTTTCAGAAAATCTTTGACAAGGTCCCTCATGAGACTCTCGGCGAAATTAAAAAGTCATGGGGTAGAAGGCAGTGTACTACTATTGTGGCTGAGGAACTGGTTAAAAGATAGAAAGCAGAGGGTTGGGTTAAATGGTCAATTTTCTCAATGGAGAAAGGTAAATAGTGGAGTACCCCAGGGATCTGTGCTGGGTCCGCTGCTTTTTGACATATTCATAAATGACCTGGAAATGGGAATAATGAGAGAGGTGACCAAATCTGCAGATGACACAAAATTATTCAAAGTTATTAAAACACAGGAGGATTGTGAAAAATTGCAAGACTGGATGTCCAAATGGCAGATGAAATTAGGGAAGAACAATCCAAACTATGGTTACATGATGCAAGATTCCATATTAGAAACCACCCTTCAAGAAAAGGATTTAGGCATCATTGCAGATAATATTCTCGCCCAGTGTGCAGTGGCAGCCAAGAAAGCAAATAGAATGCTAGGAATCATAAGGAAAGGAATGGAGAATAGAACAAAGGATGACATCATAATGCCTCTGTATCGTTCCATGTGTGCAATTCTGGTTGCCATATCTTAAAAAGGATATAGCAGAATTAGAAAAGATACAGAGAGGAGCCACCAAAATGGCAAAGGGGATGGAAGGATACCCTTATGAGGACAGACTTCAAAGGTTATTACTAATACTACTAATCATTTGTATAGGACTATATGGTGTATGGTAGCACTGTACATATAGATGTAAAACACAGTCCCTGCTCATCAGAGCTTGCAATCTAATCAACTCTTCAACATGGAAAAGAGATGGCTCCTTCAAAAAGTAGAAAGACTAGGGGTCACTCAATGAAGATACAATGTAGCCCATTTAGGGCTAATACGAGAAAGCGTAGTTACTCCAGGGACAGCAGGAATCAGTCCTCACATATGGATGATGTCGGCACTGACGGAGACCGCGTGTTAGCATCTTTCCAGCTTTCAAAGAAAGCCTTTGGGAGATGCACCAAGCATGCATGGTCCACTTTCCACCCAAGGGTGCCATCTTGCCTGTCAAATGACATAGCTATGACAGCAAAAATAAAAGATGGTAAAGAAGCAACTCCAAAGGCAGGAGAGAGGGTTGTGAGGACAGATTCCTGCTGTCCCCAGAAAACACTTGCTACAGGTGAGTAACTACACTTTCTCTGGGAACAAGCAGGAAATCAGTGCTCACATATGGGACTCCCCAGTTAAAGGCTACTGAAACCTGTAGAAAATGCCATGGCGACCTGCAAAGGTGAACCGTGATCAGCAGCAGTTGAATCCCAAGAGAGACTCTTGCAAGACCCAGGTGTCCGGCAGAGAACCAGCACTCCGGTAGCCTGAACACAGAAGGGTCAGAGGGTAGGAGTTGCCTACTCCTCGAAATGATTACAGAGTACAGCCTGGCCAAAGGCGCTGGGACTCCCTCTCCAGGCAGTAATAAGCTGAAAAGGTATGGACCAAAGACCAGGTGGCAGCCCGGCAAATTTCCATCATGGGGACAGAACACAGACTGGCCATAGAAGTAGCCATGGCCCTGACATAGTAAGCTGTTACTCTCTGATCCAGTGAGATCCCCGCTTGCTCATAGGCAAGGGTAATGCAGTCTGCCACCCAAGTGGACCGAGTTCACTTAGTCACTGGAAGCCCCAGATGGCTGGGATCATAGGATACGAAAAGCTGTTGAGCTTTGCAGTGGCCCTGAGTCCACTGCAGGTAGAAGGACAGGGCTCTCTTGCAATCCAGAGTATGGAGAATGGTCTCCACTCTACCGGTGTGAGGCCTGGGAAAGAAGGTGGGGAGCACCACCTCCTGAATGAAGTGTAATGGGGAGACCACCTTCTGAGAAACTTGGGGGGTGTGCGGAGCACCACCCTGTTCTTGTAGAAACTCATGTAAGGAGGCTCTGCCATCAGAGCCTGGAGCTTACTGACTCTGCGAACTGATGTGAGTGCTACCAGGAAGGTGACCCTCCAGGAGAGGTACCGCAGGTGGCCAGAGGCTCAAACTGAGGCTTAGTGAGCTGTCAGAGCACCACATTAGGGTCCTTTTCTGCCACTGGAGGGCAGACAGGGGGTTTAGACAACATGACGCCCCATATGAACAGAGACAGAAGGGGCTGAGCTGAGAGGGATTTCTCCTTGATGGAGTGGTGATGCGCTGCGATGGCACTCAGGTGTACTCTGATTGAGTTGGACTTCAGTCCTGCCTGTGATAAGTGGAGCAGATATGGAGTACCACATGCACTGAGCAGGAGAACGGGCTTGTCCGCTTTTCTGTGCATCACAATGAGAAACGGCACCACTGGAAGGCATACATCCTTCTTGTGGAGACCTTACGAGAGAGGCCAGGAGAATCTCTTCCACATCTCATGGGAGATTAAAGGGGGCTAACGCTACCCTTTCAGCAGCCAAGCCGCGAGAGGGATCCCAGGTTGGGGTGTAGGAGAGAGCCCTGCTCCTGCGAGTGTAGTCCTGGGGCTCGGCCCAGGGGAATCGGCGGTACTGTCGATAGAGAGAGGAGCAGTGGGAACCAGGGCTGTGGGCCACCGAGGGGCTATTAGCTCTAGTGACACTCTGTCACACTGAGCCTTGGACAGGGTCTTGGCTATCAGCAGCACTGGAGTGAAGGTGTTCAGGAGGCCTTCCGTCCACGGGATGAGAAATGCATCCACTGCTACATGAGATGGATGTGAGTCGCTGTGAGCAGAAACGGGGTAACTGCAACTGCACATTGTCCAGGCTGGCAAACAGGTCCATCACTGGGATGCCCCAGAGCTGGAACAGCCACGAGGCTACTGCTGGGTCTAGGCACCACTCATGTGGCTGGAGCAGTCTGCTCAGTTTGTCTGCCAAGACACTGTCTTGGCCCAGGAGGTAGACCCCCTTAGGTGCATCCCTCCGTGTGTAGCATGGGAGCAGAGGGCTACCACCTCCTGTCAGAGAGGGTATGACCCTGTCCCCCCCTCCCCCCCGTTTGTTCACGTAGAACATTGCAACCTAATTGTTGGTCTGGATCAACACTATGTGGTGGTATAGTTGCTGGCGGAAGGCTCTGAGGGCTAGGAATAATGCCCCGAGTTCCAGCAGGTTGATCTGCATTTCGGATTCCCTCTGGGACCAGCAGCCTTGTGTCTGGAGGCTCTCGCGATGGGCTCCCCAGCACATTAGAGAGGCATCCGTGATGAGGACTTTCTGGGGGGTGGGTGCCTGGAAGAGCATCCCGGCTGAAGGGGACATGAGTTCTGCCACCATCCGAGGGAGCCTTCACTCTGTCCTAGAGCCTGACTGTGGCTTGGGCCCACAGAGACTGGAGGCAACACTGGGCTGCTCTCATGTGCAAGTGGGCACTTGGTTTCATGTGGACCATGAAGACCATGTGTCCCAGGAGGCAGAGAAGCCAGACGGGTAGTGTCCTGCACCGTTGCACCTCTGTGGCTAATTCCCTGAGGCATTCTGACCTCTCCTGAGGGAGGAAGACTTTTGCCTGAAGGGTGTCCAGCTGTGCCCCTATAAACTCTAGGTGCTGAGCCAGAGTGAGGTGGGACTTGGGTTAGTTTATGACAAACCACAGGTGCTGCAGGGTGTTCATGGTGCATCAGATAGCACAGTGTGCCTCTGCAGTTGTGTTCCTCTTTACAAGCCAGCCATTCAAATAAGGGAAGACGAAGGCCCCTTGAAGCCTGAGGTGAGCTATGACCACTGTGAGGCACTTTCTGAAGACCCTTGGGGATGAGGCCAGACCAAAGGGCAGCAGCCTGTATTGGTAGTGCTGTCCTCCCACCACGAACCGAAGATATTTTCTGTGGCTGGGATGAATTAGGATGCAAGTTAGCATCCTTTAGGTCTAAGGAGCAAAGCCAAGCTCCCTGCTGGAGGAATGGCAGCAGTGTTCCAAGGGACAGCATCTTGAACTTCTCTGACTAGAAACCTGTTGAGCTCTCGCATGTCCAGATTGGCCTGAGGCCCCCGGTCCTCTTGGAGATGAGGAAATACCTGGAGTAGAAGCTGGTGCGCCCCAGAGGTGTTTTGGCACTGGCTCCACTGCTTTGTCCTGAAATAGTCCTGCTAGCTCGGTGAGGAGCAGCATTTGGTGGAGGAGAGGCCTGGTGGGCTCTCCCAGGCAGTACGAGGTGGTGCCTGATGTAGGTGGAGGAAGTAGCCTTCCTTGACCACTTGTAGCACCCAGATATCGGTGGTGATGGCTGTCCAACCTTTGGGTGAACAGGGCTAGGTGCCCCCCTGTGGGTAGCAGAGGACCTCCTGGTGGCATGGAGGTCGCACCCAGGCAGTCAAAAGCTTTCCCCGGGCTGGGCTTGAGCTGGTGCCTGGTGCTTCAGGGCTTTTTTTTCTGGCTCTACTTTTTGTTTTCATGTCCCTGGCCCTTTTGTTGTTGGCCCTGCTGAGAGGCCGAGAAAGCCTGGAATTGCAGAGCACCACTAAAGCCCCCTTTCTTTCTTCGAAGAAGGGCTTTTTCCCTGGGGTTTTCTTTCGGGGTTGTACCGAGGTCTTCTTTGAGAGCCTGGTTCTCGTCACATACTCGTTCTCTATCTCCACTGCTTTATCTGCAATGGGCTTTTCGAATAGGTTTTCACCTATGCAGGGGACATCAATTACACAACTACAAATACAACCAGTCCCCTGGTCCAATCACTGCCTCATCCACTTCAAACTCCCACTCCTCCTCAGACGCCCTCGCAACCCAACAAAACCAACAAAGTGAAGATTTAAGCAATTCTATAAAGACGACTTCTTCAACAACTTACTACGTCACCTTGATGACAAAACCAATGACCCAGAAGCATTCTTGGACCTATGGAACAAGACCATCCACACAGCCTCAGCAGCCCCAACCAACCTACATCACAAATCCAACAAATTCCCCAAAACACCATGGTATATATCGGAATTCTGGAGAATCAAAACCCACCAATGGAAACTAGAAAGGAAATGGCGCCAAAGGACTGGAGAGAGGCTCATGTGGTGCCTTTACACAAAAGCGGAAGTAAGGATGTGGTTGAAAACTACAGGCTGGTTAGTTTAATTTCGGTGGTGAGTAAATTATTGGAAACACTGCTGAAAGAGAAAATAGTGAGGTTTCTGGAGTCCAGCGGATTATAGGATCCGAGGCAGCAAGGATTCACCAGAGGCAGGTCTTGTCAGACAAATCTGATTGGGTTTCTTTGACTGGGTGACCAGGGAGTTGGACCGAGGGAGAGCCCTAGATGTGGTGTATTTAGATTTCAGTAAAGCCTTTGACACTGTTCCTCACAGGCGACTTATAAACAAACTGAGCACCCTAGGGATGGACCCTAAAGTTACTGCTTGGGTTAGAAATTGGTTGGGTGGGAGGCGACAAAGAGTACAGGTAAATGGAGCTCACTCTGAGGAGAAGGATGTTACCAGTGGTGTGCCCGAGGGATCTGTACAAGATCTCCCCCTCAGTACACCCACCCACCACTGCCCTACCCTGGTCTTCCTTCCACCCAATAAGCGCAACCCACTTTGAAACCATTATCTCTTCGCTCAACATCGCCACCTCCGTTCTTGACCCATGTCCAGTTTCCTGGATCAAGGCAACAAAAGCAGAGCTCAGCCCTATCATCACCAAATTTATCCAAACATCCCTTACCCAAAGGGTCATGCCAAGCACCTTCAAGTCTGCCTCTATCCGCCCAATCCTCAAAAAACCCAGTCTAGAGCCAATGGACCCCATCTCATACAGACCCATCTCCAGCCTCCCTTTCCAGCTAAACTTATAGAAAAAGTAGTATGCCAAAAACTCCAAGATCATATTGAAACTAATGCTCCACTAGACCCCCAACAATATGGCTAGCGCCCCTACTATGGAGTCGAATCCCTTCTCCTCTCCCTCTTAAACAAGCTCAAAAAGGCATCTAGTCAGTGCCATCAAGGATTTATCTTAGTCTTCCTCGACATATCAGTGGCGTTTGACTCAGTGAGCTACACTATTCTTCTCCGATGCCTCCAATCTATCAGAATCCAAAACACAGTATTGAACTGGTTCCAGTCCTTCCTGTCCAAACATAAGCAGCAAACGAAGATGTGTGATGTCTCTTCCACTCCATTCACTCAAACTCAAGGTGTCCCACAAGGCTCCACCTGCTCTGCCCTGCCCTTCAACATATACCTACAACCACTCTGCTCGATTATCAAGTCCCACAACCAATTCTTCCGCCTCTACGCTGATGACATCCTCATCTATACCTCCTTCGACACCGATCAACCCACTTTCACTAAGCTACAGCTTTGCTTCTCTGAAATTTCACAATGGCTCACAAACAATTGCCTCTCCAGCTACAAAGAAACTGAAGCCCTTTTCATCACCAAAGGCAGCACATTCACGGCCCCTGCAACCATAATCCTAAACACCACCCATATCAAAGTACAACAAGAAATAAAATACTTCGGCATCACCCTGGATCACAACCTCTCCTTCAAACAAGTGAAGAAAATGGCAAATTCAATCTTCTACAAGATTCGCACCTTCCAACACCTCCACCCAATCCTAGACCCCCCCAGACTTCAGATCAGCACTACAAACAGCTATCCTTCCAATCAACTACTGCAACTCCATTTACAAAGGCCTCCCACAATCCACCATCCTCCATCTACATACAGCTCTCCACACTGCCGCACGCACCCTTCTAGCAACTCCTAAACAAGATTATATAACCCCATCATTAAGCAACTTCTAAACAAGAGAACATAACCCCCAACCTTAAGCAACTCCTAAACAAGAGCACATAACCCCCAACCTTAAGCAACTCCACTGGCTTCCCCTCAAAAGTCGCATCAAATACAAACCTCTGATAACGACCCACAAAGCACTTTTGGGCCTCTCTTCCTCTCACCTCCTTAGCCTTCTCCATCCCAACCAATCTACAAACACCTTGATCATCCCCCACTCAAAAACTAAGAGCACCTAGCAAGCCTGCGCAAGAGCATTTGAACTGTATAGGTATCCCTATGGAACTCCCTCCCCGCCACCATCAGCTGCATCAAAGACCTTTCCTCATTCAGGAAGCATCTAAAGACATCTATTCATCGAACATTACGTCCTGTAACTTAACACTACTCGCCTACTCACCCCAACAAATGCAAACCAATGTATATAGTTAAGTTATTTGTACAAACCAGTTTATATAATCAAGTTATCTGTACATAGTTAATATATATTTATTTATTTTATTTATTTATTTAGCTGTATTTGTATCCCGCTTTTCACCGGGTCAAAGCGGCGTTACATAAAAGGGGGGGGGGGGAATTTACGTATCAGGGCGGGGCCATCACCGGGGAGGTTACATTGATGATTTCAACATAAGACATAGGACAGACTTTGGACTTGGACAGATTTTGGACATGGTCGGGTTAGTATAGTTTGAGTTAGGTGGTCATGGTGGGTGAGTTCAGAGGTTATTGCGCTTTTTTGGTGGGGGTCATGTTGAGGTATTCCTGAAACAGGATGGTTTTCAGCTGTTTTCTAAAAGATAGTAGATCGGTGTTGTTTCGGAGGCAGCTCGGTAGAGAGTTCCATAAGGATGGAGCATACAGTTCAAAGGCTCGATTGCAGGTCCGTTGCGAGCATTTGGTTCTTTTGTGAGGGATGGTGAGGGAGTTGCTGGAGGCTTGTCTGGTAGTTCTGCCATGAGCTGGTCGAGGCAGTAGGGTGTGAAGTTGGGAGTTCCGTGTTTGATGTATGGCTTTGTGGGTGAGTAGGATGGCTTTGTATTTAGTCCTTGCTTTGAGGGGGAGTATGTGTAGGTCTTTCAAAATTGGGGTGATGTGGTCAGTCTTCTTTGCTCTCTGAATGATTCTCGCTGTGGTGTTCAATGCTATTCGGAGGGGGTTCGTCTGTGTGGCTGGAAGGCCATGGTATAATATGTTACAGTAGTCTAGATGTGGGAGCGTTATGGCTTGCATTACAGTTCGGAAGTCTTGATGTTCAAGAAGGGGTCTGAAACGTTGGACTGTTCTTGCCTTGTGGAATATAGTTCCGGAGGTTTTGGTGATTTGTTGCTTTAAGGTGAGTGCTTGGTCAATAATAATGCCCAGGTATCTTATTTGTGGTTGTATTTGAATGCTTGAGGTACCTATGTGTAGGTGGTGTAAAGTCCGGGTCTTTTGTGACTATGAGGGCTTCTGTCTTCTTTATGTTGATGGATAGGTTGTTTGCTTGTAAACATTTGGACACTTCGGTGAAGCATGTTGATAGATGGGTGTTTTATTGTAACTTTTAGTTAATTGTAAACCGCTTTGACCTGGTGAAAAGTGGTATAAAAGCACAGCTAAATAAATAAATAAATAAATAGTTTGTCCTGTACCCATTGTTCCAGGCGTTTGTCTGTGGCATCTGTTTCTGGAGTTTACACTGATGGCATGGACTGGGTTGTCTTGCGTTTATATCGTGGTAACTTGCTGTTCCGTGTTCTTCTCTTCCTCTTATCTGTTTGACTGTCTCTGTCCTCTATTCTGTCCTATCTTATAAATGGCGTTCTTTTCTAATTTCCTCAAATGATATAGTATTGTAAACCACTCTAATGCTTTTTTGGCCTGAGCGATATATCAAATCTAAATCTAAATAAACATAACATGCTTGGCATCATGCCCAGATACCAGCAGGCGGCCACAGTGCCCAATGACTCAAAGTCATCATAGGCTGCTCAGGACAGAAACTTTGCGCATTCTTTTACTGCTGAAGTTAGGGTTTTGAACCTCCGCAGGGGTTCTCCATCGAGACCTGCCGAGAATCCTCTGAGCTCCTTCAGGTACATGCCAATGTCGAGCTGGTAGGACTGAATTCAGCATGTTAGCATCGAGCCCTGGAAGACTTTCTGGCCAAGGGTTCAGGTCTCCATGTCGTGTGGTACAGATGAATGGGTTTTTTGGTGCTTAAGCTGGAGTATGGCCGACTCCACGACCATGGAGTTGTGGGGAAGCTGGGACCGTAAGGGTTTCCTTTGGGGGTGCCTTATATTAGAGTATCTCCAATTCCTTGGTTCACTGGTCCTCCCTCAGCTTCGGTCTTGGTCTTGATAGTGAGAACCTTGATCATATCCTTCACAAAATCGAGGAATGCCATGTTCTTGGGTGAGGAACAGCATCGGGTCGCCAGGGGAGACGGGTCACCTTGTGTCCGAGGACTCTTGAAGTCCAAATATGAGTCCAATGCTGCACAATCACATTTGAGGACAACTCTTTGTGATGCATGACCTCCATAGGATCATCGGTTTGAGCCACGGGTGCTCACCGGGGAGGACCGGTGTCCCAAGGAACAAGATCAGGACCTCGACCAGGGCCAGGGGCTCTCTCGAAGCCAGTGGAGGTTGAGGACCGGTTTGAAATCCAGGGAAGCCCTCGATGTCGAGGGTCCCGTCATCAGGGCAGATGAACCAGACGAGCCGGACATAAACGCCCATGACATGGTCACTAGGGCAGATATACTTCTCTCTAGGGCTGCTATTCTGGTCTCCATGCCAGTTGGCTCCACAGCCTTTGATGAGGGCACTGAGGACTTCGGCCCGGCTTCTGTACTGTTGAGGGAGGGTCCTTAATGGGGATGGCCTCGGAGGTCCGAGACCGGTCAGTGGGAGCTGACGACTCCTTGCGGGACATCTTGAAGGACCACTCCTGCCCTAACTCCTCGGACTCACACCTGGGACTGCAGGTCTTGGGGTGGGATTTCACCTTCTTTCTGGATTCATCCTCTGAAGCGGTCTGAGGAATGTTTCTTCTTATGCTCCACCTCTGGGGACTTCTCTCGGGGGAACCGCAGCTGCAGGACTCCAAAAAGGCTCTGGCTTAGGGCATGAGGTATTGGAGGAGGCCCTGGAGAATGATGTCAAAGGATTCTCCAGGGCAGAGTTGGACTTCTGAAAGAATTTTTCCTGTTGCTGATGGCGGCTCTTTAAGGCCTTTGGGATCATAATTCTGCAGAGCTTGCAGTTGGAGTCGTTGTGCTCCAGACCAAGGATCGAAGGCAGCAATCATATGGGTCGGTAAGGGAATTCATTGAAGGCAGCATTTGGTAAGGGAATTCATTATGCCACACCGGTCATACTTTTTGAAGCCACTGGAGGCCATCAGAAAAAGGGGGTCCCTGCCTCCTGGCGGGGGTCTGAGGCCTTCAGCTGAAAAAGGGCGCAAACATCGATTGAGGAAGACCTCAATGAAAAACTAAGAAAAAAAGGAATAGACGAACCCGAGGAGAGATGCAGAGGCGAGCTGGATAAAATCAGACTTTTCTGGGTAAAATTGGTCAGTGTCCAAAGGGCTCTGTGGAAAAAAGGAGACTGAGGCAAGTTGGCACCTTTGGGCGGGAAGTGGACCATGCATGCGTGGTACATCTCCCAAAGGCTTTCTTTGAAAGCCAGGGAGATGCTTCCACACAGGCTCTGTCAGCGCCGACTTCACCCATATGTGAGAACTGACTTTGTTTGTTCCTAGAGAAAATATTTTTTCACTCAGCGTGTAATCAAACTCTGGAATTCATTACCGAAGGATGTAGTAAAAGCTGTTAGTGTAACTGTGTTTAAAAAAAGGTTTGGACAAGTTCCTGGAGGAAAAGTCCATAAGCCATTATTTAAAAAAATAGTAAGGAAATGTACTGCTTACCCTGGGACAAGCACTGTGGAATCTATGTACCTTTTTGGGAATCTCACAGGTGCTTGCTACCTGGATTGGCCACTGTTGGAAACAGGATACTGGGCTCTTATGTTCTTACCTGTCTGGGAAACAGCGGAAATTCCAGATGGGGAAGCCCAAGATTTGGTAAATTCTTTGAATCTTACTAATTTTCTGGAAACTTCTTTAGAGGAAATTTCTAATCTGGCTACTCTGATTGTGCCTTTCGTTACAGAAAGTGATAAATTTACTATTTTGAAATTGTATTTTGGGAAAAAGCAGGTTCCATTTTGCAGAGGGAAATTGATGGTATTTCCTGATGTTACTGGGGCAATCCAAATATGTAGGAAGTCCTTTCTATAGCTAAAACTCAGAGTATTAGCTATTGCAGATACATTTTTTGTTGTTGTCCATGTAAAAGGTTGGTTTCCTTACAGGACAAGCATTACGTTTTCTTTGATGCTTTACAACTTGAAGATTTTCTGAAGGGTAAGGAGCCCACTGGGCAGGTGTAGTCGGGTAAGGCCTGCCCTACTATTTCCCCTTTTCTTTATAATACTTTTTTTGTTCTTCTTTTTTGCTTTGAAAATGAATCCTGATATGTTTTTTTTTATAATCTCAGCACAGCAACTCTCCATTAAAGTGGAGAGTTGTATCTATTTGTTATTGTTTATTGCTTATATTTTACTGGAATAAAATTTGCAGTGTTTGTAAATTTTCAAAATCTAATAAAGAGAAAAAAAAAGAAAGCTCATAATGCCACTGCTTAATGGAGACCAGATCCAATGAAGGTCAAAGACCAAACATGGCAGGGAGTAGAGCTTCTGGACTGTCCTCCTGTCGGTCCGGTAAAAGGTATCACAACCTGTAAAAAACCCCAGCCACCACAAGAGTGGGAACTGGCAGAAAATTAGACCAATAAAGGTTAGCTCATGAGCCACATTTGGACATGTTGGACTCCAGGGTGAGTCACAGCTCTCATGTGCCTTGTACATAGCTCACAAAGAAAGGGACTTAGTACAGTGTGCAGCAGCCCTCCGAAGTCTCAGACACATCCTCAAAAGGACATGCTCCAGCAGAGTACAAGCAAGCTCAATAAACAAAATTCTCAGTTTGCCATTTTTAGGGGTGAAACTATTTAAACTCAAACTGGATCACCCATCACCTATATGTTGTGCCAGTTCGTTGCAGCCTAAGTATAGAGTGCTAGGACCAAATTTATGTAACTGAATTAAACATAGGACAGTAATTCTCTGTTCCTGGCTAACAACCAAGTCTGGTTGTCAGTTTCCACAGCAATCCAAACCATGCAAATTAAACTAATGCTTGGACCCATTTATGGTGAATGTCCGAAACCCAGACCTGGTTTGGAGCCATAAAACTTGAAAAGCCGAGAACCAGCTCCCTAGAATCAAACTTCTCTGCCTGTACACACTTGTTTTATCCCAGAGGTTCCTCAAGGTGGGTGAAAGAGTTGGCAAATACTCTACTAGGCTGCGGGAAGCTGGCAAAGAGTTCCTTTAATGTATTAAAAAGCACACACTACACACCTATGTGGATGTGTGCAGAGCTTAGTGATGGAACCTGACTTCACGAATGGGCACTTTCATCTCTCTCTCTCTCTTTCTGTACTGAAACACAAGAAGCATTTGGCCAGCCTCCAGGAAAAGCATTTGCCAGCACCGCCAGCTACGCTTTCGGCAAGATGCCACCACATCCTCGACACTGACTTATTCAAGTAGACATGGAAATATCTGACCAGCAACATTGCATCAACCCAGGCAAAGTGCTGTGGTGAGAACAAGCAACAGAGGCGCTGGACAGCTTCATCACTACAGGCTTTACAAGGCAGCCTGCCGAACATGTCCTTGCTCTCCTAACTCTTGGTCACTCTTCCAGTTTTAACCCAATCCTTGAATTTTCATACTATATTGTCATTAGTTCCCTCCCCCACCCCATCAGTCTTATAGTTAAAAGATGTCCTCATTGAAGATTCTTTGTGGACTGTGTGACATTGCACTTACGCCACGGGCTTCCCAGACTCTCCAGCTGTGTCAAGTTGTTACTGGTGGTCAAACAAAGCCACACATGCTATGGCGATACCGAGTCATGCTACGGAACTTCCTGCTAAGTCTCATTCTAAGATGGACAATGTCCATTCAGATGTTTAGCTGAAGAGAATGACTGCTACACAATGCTACGTGACTGATACCTTCAGACTCAAATATTGATTTTGATGGTGGTTGCTATAAAGCAGCCTCATTTTATAAGAAAAGTTGGCAGGCTCCCGTACATACAAAGCACATGCTAGGGGCATAAAACACACAAGAAACGCATGCTAGGGCCCCATTGTGCATGGACATATCACATGCCAGAACCCAATGAACACAGAAGGTAACACGCTAAGCTTACCTGAGGTCTCCATACTCAAAGGCGGAGGCAAAGTTTCCGCTAGAAGTCAAAATATTTTTACCATGTTAAATCTACAAGCCTTTTGAAGGGATGGCCTTAACCCTGAACTAGCTCTCAGTTTAGTATGGAGCTTAGGTCCACATAAGCAACAGCAAGAGACTGTTGAAACTGTATCACCATCAGGGAGACTAGGCAAAAGAGATCTCCAAATGTCTTTCACATTTTCTCAAGGCGCAAAACAAAAATTCTGCTAAATACTCACATTTAATGCTGGCCTCCAAATTACTAATGTACATAACTAATCTCAAACAGCTGAACAATTAAAGTGTTGATTCAACCCAACCATGTAGCAATGCTAAAAAACACAGAAACTAGAAGTCTTTAAGGTGCTCAAATTATGAATGCAAAGAACATTTCTCCCTCTCTCCAGCCCCCCCCCAAAACCTCCTTTCAATAACCGATTGATCTTTTCAAGCTGCATGAGTCAGAAACCTCCCCTCAATCCCCCAGTTAACCTCACTGAAATGGCTTGCCACGGAAGAGCTGAGGTCATTTCTTCTGATTGCAGGCAGATGTTCCTGTATGCAAAGTTTAAAGCTCCTGGATATACACACCCTCCATAACCAACACCACAATCACACACAATTACATGAACTACAAAAATTATGTTATAATTCAAGTAATCATGGATAAAGAAAAATCTCACCAGAATGTAAACCAATTGACTTTATTATATATGTGACTCTAGTTAATATCCATATATTGCAAGCCACAAAGATTGGAATCTACAAGGCATTTTCTCAGAAAATTAGAATTCTTCCTGAGGGGCCATAAAAGCTAACGTCGACATTTCCGTCGAAGTATGATCTATCGTAAATCAAATCTTTGCACTGGCCCCAGTAATCTTCCTTGACAAACTCACAAGAGGATTGACTGATTTAAGAGACCCATTTTTGTGCGACTTTTTAGCTTATGCATATGTTCCAGTGACATGCTGAGGACAGTAACTAACTCCTTTCACAAAATCTTTGCATAAAAGCTCAATCTATTGAACTCACTGCTCATGGTACAAACTTCCAATATAATTTTATGGCCATCCCAAACCTAAGAAATTCATCGATATACCTCCAGCAGCAACATGTAAAATTACACAGTAGTAATAGCATTCATTATTTGTTCTGTTCTATTCTTACGTAATAATTTATTTATAAGGTGATCAAAAGGTTTCAGGTAGTCCTGGTTTTGATCTTATTGTGCACAAGGAGATGTAGATTTGATTTTCCTATTATGTTCCTGAAGAAAAGGACCACATCTCCCCGCATGGGCAACAGATTAAAAACCAGGACTGGCTCAGCTTCCTTCCCTGGATATAGAGAGATAGGATTGGCCTAGTTATAAATGTAAAATGTCTTCCTCTCTCCCCACTCATGGTGCTGATGTTTAAATTGTGTTGCATGATTATTGATGTTTCAATTATGAAATTATTGTTCATGTTATTAAATTCTTTGTTTCTCTTTTTTTGTTTGTTTTGACTGATGGTTATGGATGTTTTAACTGTTAAACACTTAGACGTGTAATGATAGGCAGGTTATATATATATAAAATAAATCTAGTCAACTGTTCAAGTAGTTTTTCGCCATGGGCAAGCACATCCTCCTCCCTTATGCTTTATAGGGTGCGTTCAATTTTATTTAAATCCAAACTTTCTAGTCAACAAATGATAGTCTACAATACGCCCTTTTCTGTGGCTCCCAGTGTTCCTGCATCACTTTCCCCTAACCAATGAAGAACTCGTTGCCAATCTGAAGTATGCTCTCTTCAAAAATATTTGTAACACTATCCTTCACCTCTACCCTACTTAGTGGAAGAGTCTATGTGATTTAGTATCTATTTACCTAGTTCCCTCGCCCCCATTCCAATGAGCAGAGATTTGCAGGAAACGTCTTACCAGAGCCAAGGCGGCGGAACTGGAAACCTTCAGTAGAGGTGACATAGGACGCAATGGAGCCACTCTCGACCACTGAATACAGCACCTCACGGATCTGCGCATCATTTGAGTTTCCTTCAGAGCCAACATCCAGCTCCACAAAGATATTGCCATCAATCTCCCTGAAACACAGATGTACAGTCAGTGCATATAGGCGGGTCCACAAGAGAGACAAAGTCCTTTGGGTCCAATATGTACTATCCCAATAAGCTCAGACTCACATTCTCTGTCCAGAATACACACATTTAAATCCTAGTTTCACTTCCATGGCAGCCAATATTAAAAGTAAATGGCTTGGGTTGGCCTAATGGCTGAGTGAAAGGGCTCTGCATTGCCATGTGCAGGACCTGAGGTTCAATCCCAAGGCCAAGACTCCACTCCCCAGAAGCAGAGATAAGCCCATAGGAGGTGCTATGCTTGGTCAGACAAAAAGTCCATCAAGTCCAACATCCTGTCCCAACAGTGGTAATGGTGTGTGTGTATGGTGCAGGAGTGGAGTGTGCGTGTGTGTGCTTGCATGTGCGCGCGTGTGTGCGTGTGCGTGTGTGTGCGCTGTGGCAGGGTTAGCCTGCCTCATATTCCAGGTAGCACCCAGCCCCAAGGACACCCCTTAATCAGGGCTACCTGGGCAGGGAGGAGGAGGAAGAGCCCAGGGTAAGCCAGGGGAGAAGGAGCTAGGCTGGATACAACCTGGTTTTTAGAGATCTCCATGCACTAAGGAAAGGAAATCTGGGTCAAAGGGGTGGAGTCGGGATTAGATGGCTTCCGGGGACCCGAGGAAGAAGATAGGGCTCATATTCCTCCCTGGCAGGATGAGGAGTATGTAAGGCCTCTCCTAAGGCACCAAGGGACTTCTCCTGCCTGGAGTCAACCCCCACATGAGCCTTCCACAGTTCCTGAGGTATCTGAGCCTAAGGAAATGGGAGAAGAACCACCTTGGGATTGTATCTTTGACGACCTGGAGTATCAGGAAGCTAGACTTTCAAGCATGTGAGTTTCCTTGCTTGCCTCATTGTTAATGTGAACTGGGCCTTGAGAATGCCTAGGTGAGGTGTGGGTGGAAGGCTTCCCCAACCCTACTCCTGCCATGGAAAGAGTAAGGATTTGCCCAGGTTTAAAAAGAGTGGAATGGACTGAACTGCTGATGAACTGCCTTTAATGTTGTGAAGTGCATCTGTGAGAAGCCCTCTTGGTGAGGATGAGTTTAAGAGGGCCTCGCAGACCAGGAGAGAGTAGCTGGCTGATTCCGGGCAAGGAACCGTGAGGAAAACCCAGACCCACTCACTTGGCAGCTTTACCTGTTTTCACAGAAACTGCACATACAACAAGGGAGTTTTGCTTGTCTTTTTTATTGACCGTTTTGCTTTATGATTTTAGACTGCTGGAGAGGCACGGAGTTGGACTGTGCCCGGTTCCCTTAAAGACTGTGCTAAGCATGAGACACAAATAGGCTGGTCGCTTGCAACAGTATGAACTCTTCTTTCAAACCCAGCATCTAGAGCTTCAAGGCAAGTGCTGCACACCAGAATACCTTCCCCTCCATGTTGCGCACACCAGATCCTAGCATGTGACAGCGTGCATTTGGTGAAGAAACAGGGTGTCTGTGAGTGTATGGTGAGAGGAAGGGTATATGTCTGTGTGCGTATGGTGAGAGGAAGGGTAGGTGTGTGTGTGTGGTGAGAGGAAGGGTATGTCTGTGTGTATAGGGTGACAGGAAGGGTATATGTCTGTGTGCGCACGGTGAGAGGAAGGGTATATGTCTGTGTGCGCACGGTGAGAGGAAGGGTATCGTCTGTGTGCGTATGGTGAGAGGAAGGGTATGTGTGTGCGTGTGGTGAGAGGAAGGGTGTGTGTGTGTGTGTGTGTGTGTGTGGTGAGATTGAGGGTATGTCTGTGTGTGTGTGTGAGAATGAGGGTATGTCTGTGTGTGTACAGTGAGAGGAAGGGTATGTCTGTGTGTGTAGGGTGAGATTGAGGGTATGTCAGTGTGTGTAGGGTGAGAGGAAGGGTATTGTCTGTGGGTGTACGGTGAGAGGAAGGGTATTGTCTGTGGGTGTACGGTGAGAGGAAGGGTGTGTCTGTGTGTGTAGGGTGAGAGGAAGGGTGTGTCTGTGTGTGTAGGGTGAGAGAAAGGGTGTGTCTCTGTGTATAGGGTGAGAGGAAGGGTGTGTGTGTGTGTAGGGTGAGAGAAAGGGTGCGTCTGTGTGTGTATAGTGAGAGGAAGGGTGTGTCTGTGTGTATAGGGTGAGAGGAAGGGTGTGTCTGTGTGCATGGTGAGAGGAAGGGTGTGTCTGTGTGTGTACGATGCGAGGAAGGGTGTATCTGTGTGTGTACGATGCGAGGAAGGATGTGTCTGTGTGTGTATAGTGAGAGGAAGGATGTGTCTGTGTGTGTACGATGCGAGGAAGGGTGTGTCTGTGTGTGTATAGTGAGAGGAAGGGTGTGTCTGTGTGTGTACAGTGAGAGGAAGGGTGTGTCTGTGTGTGTACAGTGAGAGGAAGGGTGTGTCTGTGTGTGTACAGTGAGGAAGGGTGTGTCTGTGTGTGTAGGGTGAGATTGAGGGTATGTCTGTGTATGTAGGGGTGAGAGGAAGGGTGTGTCTGTGTGTATGGGGTGAGAGGGTGTGTCTGTGTGTGTACGATGCGAGGAAGGGTGTGTCTGTGTGTGCATGGTGAGAGGAAGGGTGTGTCTGTGTGTGTACGATGCGAGGAAGGGTATGTCTGTGTGTGTATGGTGAGATTGAGGGTATGTCTGTGTGTGTATAGTGAGAGGAAGGGTGTGTCTGTGTGTGTATAGTGAGAGGAAGGGTGTGTCTGTGTGTATAGGGTGAGAGGAAGGGTGTGTCTGGGTGCATGGTGAGAGGAAGGGTGTGTCTGGGTGCATGGTGAGAGGAAGGGTGTGTCTGTGTGTGGACGATGCGAGGAAGGGTGTATCTGTGTGTATACGATGCGAGGAAGGGTGTGTCTGTGTGTACAGTGTGAGGAAGGGTGTGTCTGTGTGTGTACAGTGAGAGGAAAGGTGTGTCTGTGTGTGTAGGGTGAGATTGAGGGTATGTCTGTGTATGTAGGGGTGAGAGGAAGGGTGTGTCTGTGTGTATGGGGTGAGAGGGTGTGTCTGTGTGTGTACGATGCGAGGAAGGGTGTGTCTGTGTGTGCATGGTGAGAGGAAGGGTGTGTCTGTGTGTGTACGATGCGAGGAAGGGTATGTCTGTGTGTGTATGGTGAGATTGAGGGTATGTCTGTGTGTGTAGGGTGAGAGGAAGGGTGTGTCTGTGTGTGTAGGGTAAGAGGAAGGGTGTGTCTGTGTGTGTATGGTGAGATTGAGGGTATGTCTAGGTGTGTAGGGTGAGATTGAGGGTATGTGTGTGTGTGTGTAGGGTGAGATTGAGGGTATGTCTGTGTGTATAGGGTGAGAGGAAGGGTGTGTCTGTGTGTGTAGGGTGAGATTGAGGGTATGTCTGTGTGTATATGGTGAGAGGAAGGGTGTGTCTGTGTGTGCATGGTGAGAGGAAGGGTGTGTCTGTGTGTGTAGGGTGAGAGGAAGGGTGTGTCTGTGTGTGTAGGGTGAGATTGAGGGTGTGTCTGTGTGTGTAGGGTGAGAGGAAGGGTGTGTCTGTGTGCATGGTGAGAGGGTGTGTCTGTGTGTGTAGGGTGAGAGGAAGGGTGTGTCTGTGTGTGTCTGGTGAGATTGAGGGTATGTCTGTGTGTGTAGGGTGAGATTGAGGGTGTGTCTGTGTGCATGGTGAGAGGAAGGGTGTGTCTGTGCATGGTGAGAGGAAGGGTGTGTCTGTGTGTGTAGGGTGAGAGGAAGGGTGTGTCTGTGTGTGTATGGTGAGATTGAGGGTATGTCTGTGTGTTTAAGGTGAGAGGAAGGGTGTGTCTGTGTGTGTACGATGCGAGGAAGGGTATGTCTGTGTGTGTATGGTGAGATTGAGGGTATGTCTGTGTGTGGAGGGTGAGAGGAAGGGTGTGTCTGTGTGTGTACGATGCGAGGAAGGGTATGTATGTGTGTGTCTGGTGAGATTGAGGGTATGTCTGTGTGTGTAGGGTGAGAGGAAGGGTGTGTGTGTGCACATGCATACTTGTGCTGCGGGATTGGGCTGTCTTTGTATTGTGTGTGCGTTTGGTATGGGACTGGAGTGTTTGCATTTTTGTGTCTGTGTGCATGCATGCATGTGATCGGGGCGGGAGAAGGGGCCTGTGTGTGTGTGTGGTTGATCTCCTCTATCTGTGACCTTCTCTTTCACTGCCAACTCTAGACTTCGTTCTTTCTACTTGCTGCTCCTTGTGCCTGGAACAAACTACCCGAGTCGGTACATCAGGCTCCATCTGTGATACTGTTCAAATCCAGACTAAAAACTCACCTCTGAGACCACTTCTGGATCCTGATACCCTCCCATGTGTTTCCTTACCATTCTCCTAGATAGAGTCCCCACCTGTTGAGTTGTGTGTCTGGATTAGACTGTAAGCTCTTAGGAGCAGGGACTGTCTATTACATGTCTCTGTACAGCGCTGTGAACGTCTTGTAGCACTAAGCGATGATAAGCAGCAATAGTAGCAGTAGTTGGGGTGTCTGTGTGGTGCAGAGGTGGGGTGACACGTGTGCGTGGGTGTGCATGTGTGTGTGATGCCAGGGCGGGCTGCCTGTGTAGGGTTGGTTGTGTGTTGTCTGTTGTGTGTATGGTGCAGGAGAGGGGCACCTCTGTGTGAATATGGTGTGAAGACTGGGTGGGGCGGGGGTCCTGGGGATGTGTGCGCGTGTTCTGGTCTTTTGCATCCATCTCCTCAATCTGTAACCCCTCTGCTCTTCCACCTCCATTCTCTGTTCCCCTTCCCAGACACTCTCCCTTTCTCCTTCCCCCCCTTGCACTCTCACCCCTATCCTCCCTTCCTCCTCTGTTCTTCATTTTCCAACCCCACTGCCTCTTTAAATGCTTCCTCTGCTTCTCCCTTCCCCGTGTCTAATCATTTCTTAGGCTGCAAGTAGACCGAGCACTGCGCGGGCTTCGTTCTCTCTGTCAACGGGAAATGGGATCCACAGAGGCAAACTCCTGCAGCCTTGGCCGCAGTCACAGGCTTCTTCTTTATTTTTCAGGCAGAGAACGACTCCTCGCTGCTTACGAGAAGATATATTGTTTGCCTGCGGGTCCTAACCCAAACCCATAAGTTTCTTTGTGCAAGCGCAAAGAAACTTATGTAAAAGGACTGTGATATTATAATCCTGCTTTTCTTGGATCAATGAATATGGTAATTTTCTCATTAAGGCGCCAGTTACTTTTTTACCTTTTAGAAGTCAAAAATATCGAATGCATTTAAAACAGACAGGATTGTCATGATTTTGGAGGACAACTTTTCAAGGGAAAGAGGACCACCATACGTTTGGGAGTCAGTTGCATCCGCCCTTTAAATTTATGGACGTTTTCACATATGAAAAGACATAGAAAATAAAAGGAAACTGAAGGTTTGTCACAAAGTAGACCCATTGGCCAATGGTACTGTCACCATCATCTGATATTTGTTAAAGTAAAAAAATAAATGATGTAGCTGCTCTGTTAGTCAACACACAGAACAGCATGGCAGATAAGGGCCAGAAAGCTCATCTAATCTGTTCAGCTTCATTCCTGGTGCTATGCCATAGACCTCAATTGATCTCTGGGTTTTCTCCCACTTCTTAGCAATTAGGAACTCTCTGGGTTGATTGATGTATTTAACCTTCTGTACGGGCACTCACTTGATAAAGACCACGCTTACAATCTGTTCCCCAGGGATCTTGTAATACTCAGATTCCAGCTGGGAGAAAAGGAAGAGCAGAAAGAAATTATTTATCATAACAGAAAACCAGAACACACTAATGTATATACAAGAAGACAGGTTTTATTTAAATCTTGTAGGATAAGAATATCCTTTACTGAAGGACACAATCACATTCTAGTAAACCAAGCACTCTTTTCTATCTACTGTTTACCCTAAATTACAGAAACCCACTTAATGCCCCATCAGGGCAAAAATAACAAGCAACCTGCCTTTACAGGCATTTGAGCAGTTAATCAAATTTTGATTAGCAACAATGGGCCTGATAGTCCACTCAGTTAATGTGGTTAGCAGGCCTGCTAACGGTTTAAATCGTGATGACCAGTATATTCAGCGGCACTAGTGCGGTTAGTGCCGCTGAAGATCCCCAAGTGCCTCCACTGAATGAGCAATGACAGCTGGCGCATTGAATATTCTGGTCTTAGGTTCAGCAGCAACAGCTAGCCACCACTGAACATCAGGCCCAATGAATCTAGTAGCGGCACTGGAACGTTGCAACAGATGGGGCTTTAAAGCAACGCACGGTTATGGCCTTTGCTATCTCGTATTACTCTCTTCTGTAACAGAATATGCGCCTTGGACGTTTTGGGTTTGTAGAAGATCAGAAATTCCAAATGTCCTTCTGGGATCACTGCCCCTTGCCTCATGCCTAAATGGCGTCACACATCAGGAACCATCAGAGGATACCTGTGTGAGAATGCATGATGCCATCAGGAGCTTTCTTCCAAGCATGGCGGCTCACGGAAGAGTCAGAGAAGTCACTTAAGGGACTTGAATTAGCAACGTAAAAGAAGCAATTTATTTACTTCAACTGCTAAACTATCACTCTATATGCAGTGGCTACAATTTCACATGAAAGCAGAATTCCCAAGAGCCAGGGATCGCGTACAACGTTGAGTAAAACGCCAAGGACAGCTTCCATTCTACAATATTCTTTAGGAAGTGCCCGTTGCCTCTTTAGGTTAACTGGCTACCAAATCTTTTGCTCATTTTCACCTGCTGTGCCTCAGCTGGCTTCTGACCCGACAAGCACAGACAGTTTCAGGAGACACTGATACCAAAATGGAATCATCAGACCCAGAAAACCAGTGGGAGGCGTCAGTATAGGGGCCAATATTCAAACACCACAGTGGTCAGCCATGGCACTTCAAAGTATCAACGGGCTATTCAGTGGTCCCCAGTTAAGAGTAGCCACTGGATATCTGGGCTAAGTGAGGGCACTTACCTGGTTGCTGCAATTTTCAGCTGGAGTTTGCCCGGATTGCAACTTCGGCCTGCATTTCATGCTGCCTAAGTTGTCCAGGCAAGGACTACTGAAAATCACACTAACCGGATGAGCACCGGACGGTCCTTGCTCTGCTCACCGACTGTCCCTGCACTAATCAGATAGTGGCAGGGCAGTCTGTGGAGATATCCGGATTGTGGAAAGACAGGAGAAATGTTAATAAATAAAACCACTGTTACTTTAATCAATCTGAGTCCATTTCTCTTCTATCCCTCTGTCCTTAGTTCAAGACACCAGCATAAGAAACATGTTGTGATCCCTTCTCACCGTGTCCACCACTGCCTCCGACACGTCCCGGAACTCTTCAGACATCACATTATCCAGCGCGGGACTGAAGTCGATGGTATGTGTAAAGTTCACCAGGGCTCGGTAATAGACTGTCAAAAAAAGGTAAAGGCGAGAGGGAGACCAGCATCATACACACTGACGTGCAGGGCATTCTAATGGGAGTTAGCGAAAGAACACAAGGGGTCCTCTCTGCATTGACACAGTCGGTACGCATGCACCCTGGATGCAGGCTACATCAACATTTTACCAAGACCAACTAAGCTGGAAAAAAATCCTCAAAGATTATGCACTACCACCAAAACAACTGTTTGCTGTAAAACAGTGTAAAAATATAACAATTTGATAGCAGATAAAGCCTTCAAAAAGGAAAAAGACTAGGGGACACAATGAAGCTTCAATGTAGCATATTTAAGACTAATCAGAAAAAAATATTTTTTCACTCAATGCGTAATCAAACAGGTACATGTAACCTGGATTGGCCACTGTTGGAAACAAGATACCTGGTTTGATGGACCTTTGGCATATCTTATGTTCTTTATTTAATTTTGCGACCATTTTGTGTGCCCTTCTTCATTTTCACCTCCCCCTCCCCATTTCACTGGAAGGCTGTTCCCTCCATTCACTACCATTTCTGTACCAAAATCCTTTCTGCATTACTTAGTTTATAAGCATCCTATATGCTAAGCTGTCCTTCAACCCTCATACAGCTCTATATGCAGATGGTGCCCAGTCAGACCCAGCTCCTTCATGAGGTCCCGATGGGAGCGTCAACATAGTGTCGTCTTAAAAGGCTCTGGAAAAGGCAGTTTTAAAATTCACAAAGAATACTATACTATAGGGCACCACATCTGCTTAGTATAGATGACTCAAGTCTCTCCACTTTACCGCTGAGCACTAAATGAGGGGGGGGGGGTGATGAAGCCTTCTCCCCCCTATCAGTGAGTCTGAGCTCCTATGGTTTAGCCAGAAAGTGCTACTCTCCTTGTAGCAGGTCAATAAAGCCCTACCTGCAAACGACAGGTGTGATCATAGCCCTAGCTGATAGATATTTCTCAGAGAAAATCTGAGAGAGAGGAACGCAGCACAAGTCACAGGAACGCAGCTTGCAAAAATGAACATTGAAACACTTGGATTCAGTGAGTGACCCCTCCTGCAGTGGCTGAACTCCCATTAGAATCTATCAGGGTCTCTCTACCAATGGTCACACAAAAAAACAGAAGTTGAATTACAACCCGGGACTGGAGGTTAAGAATTTTATAATTGTAACCTGAAAGAAAACCTAAAGTGGACTGCCAGGATCTACAGGGGACCAACAGAGCATCAAGCAACACTGAATGTGTGGCGATTCCACGCTGGCACTGGAGGGAGGAGGTCACACCTGTAACCCCGACATCCTTGAAAGGACGTGTTAATGCCTGAACTCGTCTCAGGGGTCACCTCACAGTGCTCTCCCGGGGCTAGGCCAAGGACTGTGAGTGACGATGGCCCTCTAATCTTCCCTACTCCTCGACCCATGGGACAGATGAGGATATCCCCCCCCCACCCCGAGGGATTCCCATTAGGCCTCACTTCGTGCAACTGGTCCAATGTCTTGTCTGTGTTTCTCACCAGTCTGTGTCTTATTAGATTCAGCTGCTGCTGCTGAACCTTATGCCCGGGTATTGGATGCCGAGACCATATCCGGCCACCGGCTTTGAATATCTGGGTCAGTCAGACAGCGATGAAACTAACCGGGCAGCGGTGATATTCAGTCTCTACTGAGCCTAACATTCACCGCTGCCTGGGCGCCACCCCTGGAGCTGGTGCAGAGTGGCAGCGTCCACGGATATTCTACGGCCACCCCTGGAGCTGGTGCAGAGTGGCAGCATCCACGGATATTCTATGGCCACCCCTGGAGCTGGTGCAGAGTGGCAGCGTCCACGGATATTCTACGGCCACCCCTGGAGCTGGTGCAGAGTGGCAGCGTCCACGGATATTCTACGGCCACCCCTGGAGCTGGTGCAGAGTGGCAGCGTCTACGGATATTCTACGGCCACCCCTGGAGCTGGTGCAGAGTGGCAGCGTCCACGGATATTCTACAGCTCTAACTGAATATCCCACTCAGTGTCATTAACGGCACTGGTTTTATTTCCTGGTAGCACTATACAAAAGCTAACATTAATGACAATAATATTAATACTTGGATCAATATTCAAACACCATGGCCGGCATTTTAATTAAAAGCAGACCACGGCATTCAAACAATTTAACTAAATTCAGCAGATAGTGACAACATTCAGTCTACTATCCTCATAGCAAGCGCTTTAAGTGAAGACAGCCTCTTTGTCCATTCTTTCTCAGACTTTTATATCAAGTATCCCATTTATTGCCAAAATCATAGAAAAGGCTGTACAAGTGCAGCTTCAGGAATGCATCGACTCTCAGTACCCCTGGATCCACAACAGCATGGCTTTAGACCCTTCCACGGAGTTGAGCTCCTCCTCACCTCGTTCCTCGACAACCTAACAAAGGGCATTGAAACAAATGACACAAGGCTGTGTCCTCATATTCTCAGACATCTTTGTTGCATTCGACTCTGTAACCCATCACTCTGTCTTATCATGCCTACATGCAATCAGCCTAAGAAACAAAACGCTTGGTTGGTTTCAATCCTACCTCGATGACTGTCACCAGCAAGTTAAAGTAAGATTGGTCACCTCTCAGCGCTACAAGAGGTAGCAGGGCCTCCCACAGGGATCTGAACTCTCCTCCCTACTGTTTAATATCCTGATACAGCCACTATGCACCATTATTCAAAAACCCAAGATACTCTATCACCTGTATGCCAATGATATTCTAACTTACACAACATTCTCCATTAACAACTCAGCTTATACAGCACTAGGAAGATGCTTCGAAGCCATGTCCAACTGGCTCTCAGAAAACAATCTTCCTACAATCACAGTAAATCCAAGATCCTCCACCAAACAAAAAGTACAACATTCATCCCTCCACTTACTATAAGACTACAAGACGAAGAAGTCAAATACCTGGGAATAATACTCTACCAGAGATGATCTGACAGCAATATATCTAAAAAGTAGTAAAATCAGCATACTACAAGATGAGAACCATTCACCGACAGCATCCCCTGCTGGACCAATCAGATTACAGGGCTGTATGTCAAGCTCTGCTAACCCCAATATGGGACTATGGTAATATAATATACCACGGACTTCCGCAGGCCACCGCTCACCTATTACAAATAACACAGACCACTGCGGCTAGACTCATATCAAATACCGCAAGGCGGCACCACATCACCCAGGACAGACACGCAGAGTCTAGTTTCTAGGGGTTGCAGTTTCATTTTTGTCTACATACTTTTATTTTTAGGTTGTAGTCACTTATTTTGTTTTGATGCTTTCAGGGGGTGCCAGAGCTAGTCACCTCTCCCACACCTGCCCACTGCCACTTCTTCCGCCAGGCCCAGAGAGGGAGAGCTCTGCCGCCTGCAGTATTTGCTGCTCCCGCGGGCACAATCTTCCTGTCTAAGCCGTGATCAGCATCACAATCGTGGTCCAGACAGGAAGATCGTGCCCATGGGAGCGGCAAGTCCCATGAGTAGCACAGCTCTGTAGGCAAGGCTGCAAAGACAAGAAGATCATGCCGGTGGGAACAGTGCTTCTGCCCGCGCAACATGCTTCTCCCGTGGGCACAATCTTCTTGTTTTGCAGCCTTGCATGCAGAGCTCTGCTGCCCAGAAGGGAAGATCGTGCCCACTGGAGTAGCAAGTCCTGTGGGCATAAGAGCCACCGACCAGAACGCGCTGGTTGCAGGTCCCCAGGAGGGAAAGCAGGGACAGTGGTTGAAGGCTAGAGACAGAGGAGGGGCAGAGAAGTGGATTAGATTTAATGGAGCAGCGATTGACGGAGAGTTGGGGGGGGAGGGATGAAACTGCAAAGGAAAGTGAGAAAAGGCCAGAGTCTGGGAAGAGGGACAGCAGGAGAGGGGCAGGAGGATGGAGGGAAGATGCTGGAGGGCTAGGGAGAGAGAGGGAAATAATGGACACAGAGGGGGCAGGGGAGATGGAGTGGGAATGAACATGGAGAGAAAATGTTGGAGGCGGGGGGGGGGGGGATCACAGAAAAACAGAAGGCAGAGGCTGGACAAGGAGGGGGTCACAGGAAAATGGGAGATGCTGGATATGAGGGGTATTGGGAGACGGGGAGATGCTAGATGCATGGGTGGAATAGGGAGGCAGACGGGGCGTGCTGAACACTGAGGCTAGGAGATCAAGAGCAGATACTTGACATGGGACGTGGACATAGGGAGAATGGACACAGGGACAAGCAAGGAGTGGAGATTTTTGAGATCGAGTGGGGATACTGGAGATGGGGGTTATAGGGAGACTATGGGAAGATGTTGGACATGGGGGTGGAAACGGGAGATACAGGATACAGGGTAATAGGGAGAAGACTGGCATGGGGTAAGTAGGGTGAGAGAGACAGAGAGATGCTGGATATGGGAGTAATGAGGAGGTGGGTATGGAGATGGGGGAGATGCTGGATATAGGAATAAGAAGGGAGAGGGTGGACACAGAAGGACAGAAAGAGCAGAGATGCTGGGTGGAGGGAAAGAGGGAGGGGAGGTAGAGACACTGGACAGGGAGAGTGAGAGATGTTTAGACATGGAGAGGAAAGAGAGGACGCAAAAGACTGGGGAATAATGGACCAGTGATGAAGAAGTGGGAATGGAAGGACCGAGGTGAGGGGTGAAAAGTGAGAGGCAGATGGAGTAAAAAAGAGACGATTAAGGACTGGATAGTAAGAAGGAGAAGTGAAATCCTAGTGTTCAGAGACAGAAAAATAAATGGAAGAAAGCTGAAAGGAAAAGATCAATATCCAAAATGTAAAGAATTAAAGAAAACAAAAGGAGAGACAAGAAATGGCAGGTGGACTAGAGCATAGAAAGAGAGCTAAGAGACAGAAGGAAGCAGAAACCTCAGATTGGGGCCAGCATGATCAGAGAATAAAATGATCAGAAAACAAAGATAGAACAAAATAATTTTATTTTTAATTAGTAATTGGACTTTGCGCTATCTTTGGTGCATGTTTACTAAGGTGCATTAGTGCTGCCGGTACTGCGTTAACTGCAAAGGTCGTGTGTTAGCTGCTGGGGGTGCATTTCCCTGGCAGATAATGCCATCAAACTGAGGGATTGCGGAGCAGCAATAATGCAGATGCAGCTACCACCACCCATTGAGGAGGCGTTTGCTGCACCTGTGATGTCTGCCCAACTTGCGGTTAACGTGTGCTGTCGATGCCCATGGTAATCACATATTACAAGTACTCCCACTCAATGCCCTCTCTCTCTCCAGTTAATACACGATCTGCAAATAGTGCAGGAAAGCCCTGTGCTATCTGCATTTACTCATGTTAGCTGCTACTTCCTGGCGATAATCCCACATTAGCGCTGTGTTAGCAGCTAACGCACTTAGTAAGCATGCTCTATCTTACACAGTACAGGGAAATGCATCTCTTTCTATATCTCAGGTGTTGCACTGCACGCAGAGTATAGCTTCTTGGGGTTTCCGTTTAATTTTTGTCTACATACTTTTATTTTTAGGTTGTAGTCACTTATTTTGTTTTTGGTGAATGTCTGTGTGCTGAGTGTATGACCAAGGCCAGGTATTCTGTTAAGATGGAGTTTGCACATAGGGATCTGTTCTGTAGTAATCCAACTTGTTCAGCTTTTAAAATAGGTGTATGGATGTTCTAGGGCCTCCTACAATATTTACAGCATGTTTTGCTCTGGGTAGGCTCCTTGTGTGATTTTTGGAAGTTGCTGCTGATATGGTATGGTAGATTTGCTTCGTGGATCCACAGTGACTATTGAAGGGTTTTATATTTGTTCACAATATGCCTGGTACTGGAGAAAACCAGTCAGAATTCTTAATATATATATATTAAGTTTATAGTGAACATCCTAGTACTGCTCTGCACCCTTGTTGAGGGAGAGGTTTCTGTGGATGCAGAATATATGTTAAAACCCCCCCCCCTCCAAAAAAAACCCAAGCAAGAACCATATCGCGATCAACAACAACAAAATAAAATGAGTTCTTGCTTTTTCTTTTAATTCCTTGGTATGTGGGCATCTTGCATTTCATTTGTTGTTTGCAGAATGTATATTTGCATTAACACCGTGCTGGTCCGGTGCGCAGTTGGGGAGGAGTTATGTTGGGATTGCCAAGCCCCTCTTGTTTGGCATCATGCAAAAAGAGTTCAGAGAGGAGTTTTGGGAAAATGGGGGGTGAGGTGTAGCCAGCATTAATAGTAATGAGGGAGTTGGTGCCGATCTATAGGTTGCAGGGGTGCGCCAGAAACCCTAGCACCAGCCCTGACATCACCCCTACCCTAGCCAAGCTACACTGGCTCCTTATACTCTCCCGGATTAAATACAAAGTCCTACTAACTACATTCAAGATCCTCTATGAGACCTCTACGAACATCTTACAAATCCCTAATTCATAGGCCACCGGAGAACAGAATCAGAAGGAAGAATTCTTAGGACCTCCTAACTATACCGCGCCTTCAGCTCAAATGTAACCAGTCAACATCAAAAAGAGCCTTCTCGCTATATGCGCCTGCAAAGTGTTACTCTCTTCCTGCTGACATATGTGCGTCCAATACCATCGCTGAGACTAAAGACTGTCCTATTTACAGGATACTATGGTCCTTACACGCAAACCTCACCTGTGGCACCATCGCCATCTTTCATATTGCCTGTACATACCATAGTTTACATAACCTCGTCGTGCAACCTCCTATTTACTCTACCCACCCCTCCTGTTTTTTGTTACTCCACAGTTCCATGTAAATCATCTAACAGCTGTGTCAATTGTAAACCGCTATGACTAGTGCTGTAGATATAGCAGTATAAAAATGTTGCTAAATAAATACAAATGCTAACAACAATGATAATAATATAAATATCTGGCCAAATATTCAAATGCCATGGTTGGCTTTTTTTTTTTTTAAAGCAGACCACAACATTCAAACATTTCAACTATATTCAGCACATTATCCTTACAGCTAAGCGCTTTGATTTAAGACAGCCTCTTCGTCCATTTTTTCTCAGCCCTTTTGCTGTGCTAAATTAAACCATTTAGCTATTAGGATCAGGGTGAATATCGCTACTGTCCGTATAGTCGGGCAAAATGCACGATCTGTAGGAAGTTTCAGTGGCACTAAATGTACAGCGCTGCTGAAAATTCATAGATTGGGGGAGGGGGAAGGGCAGCACCTATCCATATTGGCCCCAATAATAATAATAGGGCTAAAACTTAAATAACACAGTGAGTATTTTATTTAATGTCAGTCAGAATGTTTCAATATAATCAGAAAGCATAGTTACTCACCTGTAACAGGTGATCTCCAAGAACAGCAGGAATTTAGTCTTCACATATGGGTATCGTCGGTACCGACGGAGCCTGCGCGGGAACGCTCCCCAGCGTCCAATTAGAAAGCTTTTGGCAGCATCCCACAGCGCCTGCGTGCTGCCTTCCCCAACTGCCTCTCTCCAGTTGAGTTTTAAAGCTGAGACAAAGAGAGAGAGAGGGAAAGAGAAAGAGACAGAGAAATACAACTCCTAGGGGAGGTGGGTGGGTTGTGAAGACTAAATTCCTGCTGTTCCCGGAGATCACCTGTTACAGGTGAGAAAGTATGCTATCTCCAGGAACAAGCAGGAATGTAGTCTTCACATATGGGGACTCCCTAGCTTTAGATGCCAGGGAGAAACCCCAGAAGTTGTGTGTCCCTGAGAAAGGGCTCTACTTCCCCCCATGGATCTCTGGCATCCAACCAGGGATGGTGGGTAGGAGTTGATTAAGTATGGAACAGGTGTTGGAGAACAGCCTGACCAAACAAGGCATCCCGGTGGGAGTCCTTGTCCAAGCAGTAATGGGCTGTGAAGGTATGAACCGAGGCCCAAGTGGCTGCTCGACAGATGTCGTCGATAGACACAGAGTGCAGATGAGCCATTGAGGCTGCCATGGCTCTCACATTGTGAGCTGTGACATGGCCCTCCAGAGGAAGATTCTTACTCTGATAGGCAAAGGAAATACATTGAGCAATCCAGTTTGACAGTCTTCTCTTGGAGAAGGATCAAAAGCAACAAAGAGTTGAGAGGACTTTCTATGTTGCTGTGTTCTTTGTAAGTAAAAGGCTAAAGCTCTTTTACAGTCCAAAGTATGACGATTCCTTTCTGCATTTGATGCATGAGGCCTTGGAAAGAACACAGGTAGGTAGACCGCATGGTTAAGATGAAAAGGCGAGACCACCTTTGGCATAAAGTGTGGATGAGTCCTAAGGACTACCTTGTCATGATGGAACCTTGTATAAGGTGGAGCAGCCACTAGTGCTTGCAGCTCACTGATGCAACGTGCTGATGTGATTGCAATGAGAAAGATAACCTTCCAAGAAAGGAATTTCAAGGAGGAAATAGCTAAGGGTTCGAAAGGTGGCTTCATGAACTGACCAAGAACCAAGTTTAAGTCCCATGCCACAGGTGGTGACCTAATGGGAAGCTTAGTTAGAAGAAGGCCTCTCATAAATCTCGCTATAAGAGGATGGGAGGAAATAGATTGTCCATTTAGAGGCTTGAAAGAAGCTGCAATAGCCTCAAATGGACTCTCACTGAGTTAGTCTTAAGTCCTACATTGGATAAATGAAGGAGATACTCCAGTAATGATTCCAGAGGTACTGCAAGGGGGTTAAGACCCTTCTGAAAACACCATATGGTAAACCTTTTCCACTTGAAAGCATAAGAGCATCTTGTGGAAGGCTTCCTGGAAGCATAAAGGATATACTTTACTTGCTGAGGGAGGTTAAGACCATGGAGATCTAGGCCTTCAGCAACCAAGCCCTGAGATGCAGAGACTGGGGATTGGGATGCCACAACATTCCGTTCTCCTGAGATAGGAGATCTGGAGCAGACCCTAACTCCAGGGAGGGAGCTTGAGAGAGATGTAGAAGCAGAGGGTACCGAGGCCAATGTGGAGCTATGAGAATCATACGGCCTCGGTCTCTCTGAAGCTTGAATAGGATCCTGGGAATTAGGGGAATGGTGGAAAGGCATAGTCTTGGCCCCAGTGAAGGAGGAAGGCATCCTTGGCCTGAGAGTCCTAAGCCGGGATTCTGGAACAGAACCGGGGAAGTTTGGCATTCAACGGACTTGCAAAGAGGTCTATGTCCGGGGTTCCCCAAATTTGAAAAATCTTGGCCACCTGGTCTACATGTAGAGACCATTCGTGTGGAAGCAGAACTCAACTGAGTCTGTCTGCCCAAGAGTTTTGTATGCCTGGAAGATACACTGCCAGGAGATGAATCTGATGCTCTCTGGCGAGGGCCCACAGTCACAAAGCTTCTTTGCAAAGCGACAGAGAGCCTGTTCCTCCCTGCTTGTTCACGTAGAACATGGCTACTTGGTTGTCCGTGTGAATAAGGACTGTCTTGCAGCTGAGCAGAGTGTGGAACACTCGAAGAGCAAGGAAGATTGCTCTAAGCTCCAAGAGATTGATATGTAGATGAGTCTCCTGTGGAGTCCAAGTGCCTTGGGTGGAGAGGTCTTGCAGATGAACTCCCCAACCCATTGGTGAAGCATCTGTTGTGAGAGTTGCCTGGGGTAAGGGTTGCTGAAATGGGGACCCCAGCAACAGGTTCTGAGTGGACTGCCACCATTGGAGGGACAAAATAAGGTGATTTGTGTTTGCTGTTTTGTCTGACAGGCACCCTGATGCCTGGGTCCACTGAGTGGATAAAGTCCACTGAGTTGCTCTCATATGGAGGCGAGCATAAGGAACCACATGCACGGTAGATGCCATGTGGCCTAGTAGTTGTAGCATTTCTCAGGCAGTGAGATGAGGCTTCAGCACTGCTTGAGAAGCTAACTGCACCATGCGAAGGCAATGGGCCTTGGGAAGATAGGCCCTTGCTTTTCTGGTATCCAGCAAAGCTCCTATGAACTCTAGAGACTGAGTGGGAGTTAGGCTGGATTTTGGGATGTTTATGACCAGACCCAAATACTGAAGGACACGCATTGTGCAAGATAGAGAAGCCCTGGCCTCTGACTGATGGGGCTCGAATGAGCCAGTCGTCTAAGTAGGGGAAGACGAATATCCCTAGAGTGCGGAGAAATGCTGCTACCACAGCCATGCATTTCGTGAACACTCTTGGTGCTAAGGCCAGGCCAAAAGGAAGCACCCTGTATTGGTAGTGCTTTCCTTTAAAAAGGAATCGAAGGAACTTCCTGTGAGTTGGGTGGATGAGAACATGAGTGTACGCATCCTTGAGATCTAGAGAACAAAGCCAATCCTGACTCTGAAGGTATGGCAGCAGAGTTCCGAGAGAAATCATCTTGAATTTCTCTTTGAACAGGAATGTGTTCAATTCTCTGAGGTCTAAGATAGGTCTGCATCCCCCTGTTTTCTTTGGGATAAGGAAATAGGGGGAGTAAAACCCTGTACCCTGTTGATGAATGGGTACTTCTTCTACTGCCCCTTGGGCAAGAAGTATAGTGACCTCTTGATCTAACAGGTTGCTGAGAGAGGTCTGAGAATTGAACTGTCTTACCATTGTGGGAGGGGGCATGCACAGAAAATGCAGCTTGTACCCCTCTCTTATAATGGAGAGTGCCCAATGCTCTGCTGTTATCTGCCCCCATCTGGGGGCAAAGTGACACAACCTTCCTGGAATGGTGGAAGGCTCTGGTCCATTGAGGGCCAGGAAGGCTAGGTTCTCTAGATGAAAGTCAAAGGCCTTGTGGAGGCTGAGACTGCTGAGGCGGTTGAGGCTTAGCAGTCTTTGCTTTCCTTTGTTTAGGTGGTTACTGACTTTTCCGGGCAGGCTGACCTGCAGAACGTCCCTGCTGGGAATAAGAGGGATAAAACTTCTTCTTTTTTGAGAAGAAAGGCTTCTTGAAAGACTTCTTTCTCGCAGGATCAACTGTGGCTTTGGATAATCTATCCAAAGTGGAGTTGTCAGCATCCAACTCATTGGCTTTCTCTTGCCAATTTTTGCTGAATAGATTCTCACCTGTACAAGGGATATTGCCAAGTTTGTCCTGCACCCAGAGCTCCAAATCAGATGCCTGGAGCCAGGCAATTCTACGTGCACCTATGGCAATGGCAGAGGTTCTGCTTATGCACTCAAAACAGTCAAAAGCTGCACGGTTGACAAATTTAGAAACATCCTGGGCATGTTTGACCAATTGGAGAAAATCCTGTCTTTTATCCTCAGGAAGAAGAGGGCTCAAAACCTCTAAATCCCCTGTAACTTCCTTCAGGAACATTCTCATATATAAAATATAGGAACTGATCCAGGCAGAAAGCATGGAAGCTTGGAAAGTCCGACGTCCAAAAGCATCCAAAGTTCTGCACTCGCGTCCTGGAGGATTAGAGGCATGTCTCTTTGCACTCCTGATCCTTCTCATAGCTGATTCCACTAAAATAGAGTGGTGAGGAAGCTGCATCTTCTGGAAACCTGGACAAGGAGGGACTCGATACATAGTATCCAGTCTATGAGAGTGAGGAGAGGTGGTAAGAGGCGTCTCTCACATTCTTGGCATGAGATCATGCAAGATCTCATGGATGGGTAGAGTAGCTGCCTCTTTAGGAGCTTTGGGATATTGTAAAATTTCCAACTCCTTTGCTCTGGGCTCTGATTCAGGAGCCACAGTAATGGACAGACCTTGAGCCACCTCCCTGATGAAGTCCTGAAAGGAAATATCCTCTGGAGGAGACATCCTGCGCTTAGGGGAGGAAGGCTCCTCCGGGAGAAGTATTCCTGCATCGACAGAACTGTCAGAATCCTCAGATTCTTCTGAGGACTCGAAGTACCGTCTGTCCAGATGCTCTTGAAGAGCCCGATACCCATACCGACCGAAGTCGGTACCGGGAGTAATCGGTACCTGTGTATCGGTACCAGAGGGCATTGCATGACTGGGTGCCGGCAATGCGGACACCGATGTCGATGCTGATGCTATTGGTACCGGTACCGATACCAGTGCCGGAGTCAGTGCTGGTACCGGTTGAACTGTCTGACGCGGTTCCGAGGGTGTCAATGCCGCAAGGAGAGCTAAGGCCCAAAAAGGCGCGTGCATGTGGAAAAAAAATACTTTTTTTTTTTTTTTAAAGAAAAGAAAGAAAGAAAGAAAAACCGGCGGTACCGGTAAAGCGTAGAGGAAGGCAGACGTGACTACAAAAAAGAAGGGCAATAAGGAGAATTTTCTGCGGTGACAGGAACAATGAAATGCTGGCTCCTCGGAAAACGAAGAACTGGAGAGAGGCAGTTGGGAAAGGCGGGAAGGCAGCACGCAGGCGCTGTGGGATGCTCCCAAAAGCTTTCTAATTGGACGCTGGGGAACGTTCCCGCGCAGGCTCCGTCGGTACCGACGATACCCATATGTGAAGACTACATTCCTGCTTGTTCCTGGAGATTATCAGCACTGCTAATGAGCAGCGTCTAATATCCGGATAGAATGTGGAGGCCATTCTGGATAGTAGCGATATTAAATCCATTATCTGGATAACTTAGGATAGTGTTTTGGGTTTTTTGCTGTCCGGTCCTTATCTGGATAGCAGACTGATAATGTCCCACTCTCACCACGTTGGATAATTACTTATCAAAAGTGAGACCCCCATCTCTGACCCCACCTCCCCAACGTCTTTGTTCTTCATTTCTCTCCGGCTGGTGATCAGAGTAGAACCTGCACAAGACAGAAAACTCCTGCCCTCAGTTCTGCAGACGCCTTCTACCGCTACATGATCCTAAAAGCACAGCTGGTTAAACATTTTTGAAAATAATACATCTGTAAACTAAAGCAGAGAAACCGGACCTTGCCACACTTCACTCTGGCTTCCAAATCTGGAAGCATCAAAGACAGTAGTAAGATGTCCAGATTTTTTTTATTTCTGTATTTATTAAAGTTTAACATAACAAATTACAGCATAACTCACTCGTCCAATGTCAGCAAGCAAAGTACACTTCCAGTAACAACTTTCATCCCAGTACAATTCCCCAATCCCGCTCCCTCCCCCAGTCTATCCCCCTACTCCACACTAAGCCTTATTCCACAGCTTGGTTCTATTCACCAGCCCATCCAAGCAAGGCTCCATATCACCATACCATCCTCCTCCTCCTCTCAGGCTCCAACGTTTTCTCCTCCCCCAGCAATTTCCCTTTGCACACGGCAGGTAATCCGCCCACTACATGTAAGTTACTTAATAGTTTAAGACAGGCCTTCATATCAGGCACTACCCCCCTGCTCTCCAGCAGCTTGCAGGAAGTTTTAAAGAAGTTTTTGGACGTCACCAAAGATTGCCACATACGGACTCTTGGAGATGTAAAAAATATTACCTATAGAAATAGAAAGTTAAGCGATAGTCTTCCATGGCCAAAACCGCCAGCCTGCCTGGGAGAAAGCAGGGCCTAGAGAGAGAGAGAGAGAGAGCTAGAGGATATGTGATTACTAGAGACGTCTCTCAGCTGTATCTCATAACCAAATGTTAAGCTCCGTGGAGCAGGGACCATCTCTCGGGCATGGAGATAGATTTACAAATAGACAGAATGGACACGTGCCCATAGACTGCCACCTGTTGAATGTGTTACTAGTTTTGTCTCAGCAGCTGTGGCACCGTGTGGTGGGGGAAGACACACGCCCCTAAGTGGAGTCAAAGGTTTACATCCATCACTGTATTTGGGAGCCTCACAGAAGCAGTGGTTACCTTACTGAGGGACAGGGAGTGATTAGCATAATTGGCTGCTAACAAGAGACCTGAGTTCAAATCCCGCTTCTGTCACCAACACCGACACTGAGGGGCAACAGAATACTTTTTTTGGCTGGAAAGGCCAAACCAACTGATCTCCGGCCCTGCCCTGAAGTGGCTGATGCTGTATTGGATAAAATATTTGTCAGGCCACGGTCATAGAGGCCGACTGTGTCCTGGGATATTCTGACTATTCGCCTGTTATCCTGGCCATTCTCCCTAGATTGTGAACTCTTCAGCGAAGGACTTTAACCCTGGAGGGCTGCACAATAAATTACACAGTGCAATTGATGGGGGGGAGGGGGGGGGGAGCTCAGGAGGTGAGCACTGCTAATGGAGAATAAGACAAAATCTTCCATTTTTTAATCTTTGTTCTTCCCTTCCTGCAGAGGATAAGATTTCTATTCCTAAGGAGTCCAAACAGCAAGAATCCAAGATAGTGTTTGAACGGAGATCTCTTAAAATGAATCTGAGAAGCTAACTCTGCACACTCAACGAACAGCTGGGTGCAAGATTCCAGTGTCAGTGAAGCGGCATAAAATAACCCCGTTCCTGTACGCCGCAATTAGGGGTGCACAGAGACTCTGTAAGCCAAGAAGAGGAGCCAGCGTCAGAGAGGAGATAGCAAGCTGCTGGAAGCTCAGCTGTTCATTAAAAGAAAAACACACCCCACTGGCAGAAGAGACGAAAATAGTGGGAAGAGTAATCATCCTCTATAGCCAATTTTCATTCCTTTGCTCGCTGGGGGGCAGAACCTTTGCCTTGCAGCTGTTTCTGCTGAAACATGGGAATTGTTATTTCAGGTCGCCCCTTCATTTGCTGCATGCCAACAATTCTTCTCCCAGAGCCCCCTCACTGTGCCAACTTAGTCAGGCTCAGAATCGCCGCCAGCACAGAAATTTGGCAACGGACAAAGGGAGCTTCCAGTCAGCTTGCTTCACAATTAAGAACGCAGGCTGTCTCTTGCTCATGAGCTGAGAAAGCGTCGCATGCAAATCCATACACGCAGCAAACAGAACCCAGTCACCTTACTGCATGCAACGCATGTGGCATGTGCGACTTCTGTAAGAACTGTTAACATGGACGCCGCCTGCTGGAAGTACCAGGCAAGCCGCTATCCAGACAGATAAAAGCAGAGTAAGCTCCAGACCCAAGCAGGGAGAGAGAAAGCCTCCCCTCAGGAGGGCTCCCCACTGCTGGAAGAAGAGGAGCAAACAGTGATGTCAGCAAGTCCCCAACTACCCAGAGTGGGTTTGGATAGGACAACCTCACTGTTCAACTACTGCAACACAAAATGGCTGCCCCCAGGCAAGGAAGGAGCACCCATTCCAGTAGGTCTATCACTTGATTCGACATGGAGCTGCCTTGACCTTTGAGGATGAGATGCCCTTTAATTCTTCGGGAAGTGACAGTCCATCTTCCTGCTTTCATGCCTGCTGTGTATATGTGTATATCCCAGGAGTGGAGCAGCAGCCTAATGGTTAGAGCAGCAGAAATCATGGTTCAAATCACACAGGCGCTCCTTGTGACCTTGGGCAAGTCACTTAACCCTGCACTGCTTCAGGTGCAAACTTAGATTATAAGCCATCTGCGGAAAAGGAAAATATCTACTGTACCTGATTGCAACTGGCCTTGAGCGATTACTGAGAAAATGTGAGCTAAATATCACGAAAAAAAAAGAAAATACCACAATTCACCTCTCCATTAGCTGGAGCAATTTCGGGCATGGATGTACATCCCGGGAAAGAAACTGGCAAGAAGAATCTGATGGTGTGGCAAGGCTCTGCTGCATCTCCATGGCATGCCAGGGAAACCCAGATATGGACGGCACTGGAAGATCCGGATCCGTGCCTCAAGCCAGCAGGAGAAGCCTGGGAGAATTAGATGCAAGTGTCTGTATTCATCCTGCCCTACCATTAAAAAGCTGAATAGTGTCCCATCCTGTAGGTTCCCTACAACAATTTGCTGAATTGTGCTTGTAATGTAAGAAGTTCAGTGAATGAGAATCTATCCACAGAGAAAGGAAAGACAGTCTGAGCATTAGAACCATAGTAATGCGGATATTTTATCACTTTTATATCACTGCCAGACATAGCCAGTGTGGTACAATATATCACGTCCCTGCCTCAAAACTTATTCTAATGTATTAAAATGCATTACTGCTGGGGAGCGTCTACTCTGCAGCCCCGTTCCCGCGGAGGGTGAGAGTGCCGGTTTTGAGATCCTCCGACCTGTGTGGGGCAGCCCAGCTGACGTCATCTTTGAGCCCTGATAAAAGATCTGCTGCCTTACTACAGCACTCTGCTATCGGCGCTCTTCTTGGGCGTGTCCAAAGGGACATTGCACGCCCCTTGTGAGCCCCTTAGGAGCACGGTAGGAGCAGGACCGGTTAGAGAGTGGTAATGCCCGGCGGGAAAAGAAAGAAGAAACTCTCGGTGGACGTATCTCAAGTGCAATCTATCAAAAAACATGTGATTTCCACACCACGGTCAACTGACTCGGGTACTGTGCCCTTTCTACCCTCGGCCGAGGGAGCGAGTTTGAGCTCAGTGGAGCGAACTCCTCCGCTTCCCCCAGGGTTTTGGACATATCTAAAGAGCCTCAGACCAGTGTGAGTCTCCAAGGGGTAAGTGAGCTCCCCAAGGTGGTGTCATGGAAGGAGTCCGCTGTTCCCTCTAAGAACTCACAGGTATCCACGATTTCTCTTCTGGATGTATGGGGCAAGTTGTCTCTCGAACTGAACGTATTCTTGCTGAGACTGTTCCCTTGCTTTGTCAATTTACTAAGGATGTAGTTGTTAAGTTTCAAACTTTAGATTCTCAGGTTGGGGCCTTGAGTTCTGCGGTGACGAACATGGATACTCAAGTTAAATCTTTTACAGAATTTCAATCGGCTAATGCGAAGGATAGCTTTATATTACATCAGAAACTTGAGAATCTGGAGAATTTGTCACGGTGCAAGAATTTAAGGGTACTTAATTTTCCTATTTGTCCTATGTTGTCCCCCTTGATTTTGTTTAGGAAGTACCTTAAGGACGCTCTTCTTCCTCCACAGGCTGACTCTTTTTCTGTTACAAAATGCTACTATCTTTCTTCTAAAATCATGTCTGGCGTGGTGGATGAGGAAGGGGATGTCCTTTCGGCTCCTAGCAATTTCAATCTGACTGCTTTCTTAGAAGATACGCAAGATGATATTTCTACCAGGGCTACTTTATTAGTGACCTTGACCTCTGAGGAGGATAAGGTTGCTATTCTTAAAGCTTATTTTAAAAAAAAAGAAATGAAGTTTTGTGGGGACAGGGTGTCTATTTTTCCCGACGTGTCGCGGTCCACACAGTTGCGTAGAAAAGCTTTTCTTGTGCTTAAAGCTAGAATTCTTGCTCTAGGGGCAACTTTCTTTTTGAGATATCCTTGTAAACGTTGTGTTACTTTAGGGTATGATAAATTTGTATTTTTGTCTTCCTCAGAATTGGAAAAATGGATTCTTGAAAAGGAAAAGGCACATTGATGCCCTAGTCTTTACTGATTTTTTTTTGTGTGTTTTAGCTGGGGAAAGGGAGTAGTCTCAACAGGCAATCAAGTTGGCTAGGGATTTTTCCTTTTGGGTATTAGTCCCTTGCTTTGTTTTCCTTAATTGAATATACTTCTTTATATATAGGTTATACGCTTCCCCGAGATGTGGGCTGATGTACTTTTACGTTTGCCTTACAATATTATGTGAGTATTTTTTTGTATTTCTTTATACTGTAAGGTTACTGTATAATTGAAAAATTCTTATAAATAAATAATTTAAAAAATGCATTACTGCTATTTAACAAAGGTCTTATTTATTAATAAAATGCATTAAACAGCAATGTGTGCAACTGGCATTAATGCAGCTTAGTAAATCAAACTCTAATTCTGTATCTGAGGCAGCGGAGGTGACAGAGTTTGCTAAAGGTCACAGGGAATGTCATTGGGGGGAGTGGAATCGGAACTCTGGGTCCCAGCCCGTTGTTTTAACACTAGAAGCCCCAAAGTGCGTCAATTGACGCAAATGCATCTTCGAAGTTGTATACCAGCGCCACTGCTAGAACCATGTTAGTCATGTTCCATGACTTTGTTAGCAAGGTCAAAATGTTCAACTATGTACATCGAAAATTAATGACAGATGCACCACCTAGCGTGAAAATGAATTTATACCGAGAAGCCCCAAAGTACGTCAATTGACGCACTCAGTTGTCTTGGATGTGTCAATTGATGTACTTTGGGGCTTCTAGGTATAAATTCATGTTCCCACTAGGTGGAGCATCTCAATCACTGTTTACAGTTTTATTCCGACATTACAAACAATAAACACACGATGATGTCATGTAATGACATCACATACTGCATGTATTTAACAAATAAGTAACTTCACATTAATTCACATCTGCATTTCATGCTAAACGCAGTCGTTGTGATAATGCGTCAATTGATGCACTTTGGGGTTTCTAGGTAAAATGCCTTTTGGGGCTTCTAGTGTTAACCACTTCAGCAAACTTGTTCTCTGAGGCGAACTGGATAATTGTCTCTTATTTCTGATCACATGCAGAGTTTGCTGCACACCTAATTAGCCATTACATCTAATAACCCTCATTTAAACTCCTGCCATGATCAGAGCTAGCAAGAGGTGACTTGGAATGGTTTGCATTTCCTGGTTTTCTTGGCGCTGGTCTCACGCTAAGCACAGAGTGAGTCCAAGTATGAAACAGCTCTTTGGGCAAAGGGACACCAAAGAAAGAATAGCTCAGGGGCATGAGAGCAGCGCTTCTGAATCTGTCTTGGCAAGCTTGAGGCTCAGGCCCTATGATTATGAACCCTGAAGAGAATGAGGAGGAAGAGCTATTAGACACAAAGCATAATAACTGCTTAAATTAAAGAAGTCTGAATGGATGTACATCCATTTCAAACAATGCAGGAACCTGAGAAGAACAGGGTTGCTAAGATTTCAGATCTACTTTTATTTACTGAGAAAGGGGATTTTTAGCTTCCAAAAGCTGAAGTGTCAAGACAAATAACCCATCTGGGCAAAGACTGCCTACAAAATCAATTTGCTGCTTTAGATACAAATGACAGAGCTCCAGAAGAGTTACGGGATGGCATCAAGAAGCTTGTGTTGTAGAGATTTCTCACTTTCTTCCAAAAGGTGAAAAAGCAAAAACAGCTAAATGGATGACCGAACAAACTCGGAAAATTGCCCAGAAACGCACAGAAGCTAAAGCCAAAGGAGAAAGAGAGGCAATCACAGAACTCAACAGAGATTTCCAATGTGCAGCAAGACAAGGAGAAGTAATACAATGATGCGTGCAAGGAAATAGAAGCAGAAACTAGAGAAAAAACAAGATCGGCTTTCCTAAAACTAGGGGAATTAAAGGAAAAATTCCAGCCTCGAACTGGAATGCTACAAGATGTTCAAGGAGCCATGCTGAATGATGCTGAGATCAACAAGAATAGGTGGAAAGAATATACAGAGTTATTATACGATAAAGATCAAGTTGACCAACAGCCGTTTCAACTTGTATCTTATGATCCGGAACCGTTGGTGATGAAAGAAGTTGAAGCAGCATTGAAAGCGTTATCAAAGAACAAAGCACCAGGCATTGATGGCATTCCCACAGAAGTATTACTGCAATCAGATGCAGCTGTTACCATACTTACAAGGCTCTGCCAGAAAATTTGGAAGACGTCATCATGGCCAACTGACTGAAAAAGATCTGTGTTTATACCAATACTAAAGAAAGGTGATCCAACTGACTGTGGAGATTATTGCACAATTGCTCTTATGCCACATGCCAGCAAGATTCTACTGAAGATTATTCAGCAGAGACTATGGTTTATGGTTTGGGTACTTGATATACCGCCCTTTACTATGTGCATCAGAGCGGTACACACATACTAGCAGGCACTTTTTATTCCCTCATCCCCAAAGGGCTCACAATCTAAGCGTACCTGAGGCAATGGAGGGTTAAGTGGCTTGCCCAAGGCCACAAGGAGTAGCCATGGGACTAGAGACCCGAGTCCCTCCAGCCTGAGGTAGCCTGTTCCAAACACTGAGACACTCTTCTTACAACCATACCTGGAACAAGAACTGCCTGAAGTGCAAGCAGGGTTCAGGAAAGGGTAAGGAACAAGAGATATCTTCATGGATGTGAGGTGGATCCTTGAAAAGACTAAAGAATACTAAAAGGATATCTATATGTGTTTTCTTGACTACAGCAAGGCTTTTGACTGTGCAAACCATGAGAAGCATGGGTATACCAGAACACCTGATCGTTCTCTTGCACAACCTTTACATTGATCAAGAAGCAACAGGTCGACCAGAACAAGGAGAAACAGAATAGTTTAAAATCAGCAAAGGTGTACAACAAGGTTTCATACTTTCCCCCCCAACTCTTTAATTTATATGCAGAATAAATCATCAGAGAAGCAGGACTGTACGAAGACAACAGGTGTGAAGATTGATGGGAGACTCATCATCAACCTTTGCTATGCCATTGATACCATATTAGTGGCTGAAAGTGAAGACGATCTGAAACATTTGCTTCTCAAGATAAAGGAACATAGTCTTAAAATGGGTCTGCACCTTAATGTAAAGATGACAAAGATCCTGACAACAGACAAAATCAGTAAGTTTATCATTGATAGAGAAGAAATTGAAATAGTGGACAACTTTAACCTACCTGGATCAACTATCAAAAAAGAAACAAGCAGTCAAGAAATCAGATGACACATTGCTCTTGGCAGAATGGCTATGAAGGACCTAGACAACAGATTCAACTCATTCAAGCCATGGTATTTTCAATAACGTCATATGACTGTAAAAGTTGGACAGTGAAAAAGATAGACAGGAAGAAAATTGATGCCTTTGAATTATGGTGCTGGCGACGAATACTGTGTATACCATGGACTGCACAAAGAACAAACCAGTCAGTACTAGAGGAAATCAAACCAAAGCTTTCTTTATAAGCTCAGATGACAAGAAGCCGACTTTCATACTTTCATCATGCAGAGAGAGAGATCATTAGAGAAAGACATCATGCTTGGCAAGGTAGAAGGTCAATGCAAAAGAGGAAGGCCAGCAATGAGATGGATCGATACAATAACAGCAGCTATGGTACCACTCTGTCAACAATAAGCCGCCTGACTGAAGGCTGAACACAGTTTAGGACAACTAGCCAGAGGGTCACCATGAGTTGTAGGCACTTAACAACAACAACATACTTTTCAGTCTGGTTATTACAGCAATGCCCTTGAAGCTGGATTTCCTCTGGATTCCTGTATCATGGGCTCTAATCTGAGCACCAGTTGTCACCCTAAATGATAACGAGGGCTTAAGTACTGCCTCTGCGGCATTCCCAGTCCCAGCCATTCCGGGCTGCAGAGTTCCAGATCTGGGAATCGAACCAGGGGCCCTTCACATAGCGCACACAGCACTGCTACTGAGCCGGCCCCAGCCATTTGTTAGTATATAGAGTTGCCAAGTTACCCAGTTTCAGGAGTGAGATTTTTTGCCAGTTCTAGCTTTAAATTTGCATTGCAATGAAGTGCGGTATTTATAGTCCCTGATTTTCCCCATTGGAATCAGTGCTGCACGTCCCATAATGCATCAGGATGAGGCTGCCAGAAATTCAGGACTGGCTTAAAATCTCATCCTGGAACTGGGTAATTTGGCAACTCTGACTTATGAGAGCAGAAGTGGAGGAGGGTCACACAAAGATCAGGACCGAAGGCTTTGAAAATACTAATTTTGTTCAGATGGGATAATATCTGAGGGATGCAATGGCAGGCTGGGAAGATTCTGATTACATAAAAAAAACGATAGATTCTTTTGAGGTAATCAAGTTATACATTTGGAAAGCAGTTCTAAAGTTATGGACAAAATGATTAGTATTCAAAAAGTACAAGGGATTTCAGAAACATGAGAGCCAAGAGAAATACCTGGAAAAGCTGAGGGAAGCAAGGAAGGTGGTCAGGAAGGTTAACACAGTAAAACAAATGACTTTTAGGCAATAGAAGCAATTCTAGGAGATGAAAGATGGTCAGGTCTTCTTTCTCATAAACATGAAGGCCAACAATTTGACCTCTGCTAAAGGAAAAGAGACCAGAAATCTTAAAACTAACAGATACAGTTCAGCATAGTGTTACCAGAACAAAACCACATCAAATAGAAATAAAACAAAATTGATTGGTTCTATTTCTATTAGTGCCACATTGCAACTCATATAACAAATGGAAAATTGACCCCCCAAAAAATATAAAATCAGTCAACTGAACATCAGTGTTCTCTATAAAGTCCTGCATAGTAAGGGCCAGAGTAGATCACAAACCAAATAAAACACTATAAAGCTAAGGAAACACAAATGTGTCCATCGATGTTGCCTCTCTTATAATTTGTGCTGGTTTCGTACACCAACATAGGCCTCTGAGTCCGACACAGGAATTGGTGAAGGAGGAGGAGCAGATTCCTGAACTATTCTTTAAAATGATATAACCAAGCCAGATCTAAAAACACATACTTAGAACTATAATGTGTATATATGTATGCATGCCGTCGAGTCAATTCGACAATGTTTGAAACTTTAGAAAAACTGATGCTCTTATTTGTAGGGCCTTACGTCCCATAAAGACAAATGTCATAGGCGACTTATAAATAAATTGGGCACTTTAAGGATGGACCCTAAAGTGATTGACTGGGTTAGAAATTGGTTGAATGGGAGGCGACAAAGGGTACAGGTAAATGGAGCTCACCAATGATGTGCTGCAGCGATCTGTCCTTGGTCCGATTTTTTTTTAACAAGTTCAAAGTGACGCACAGAGGGAGGAATAACCCAATTTACAGCTACATGCGAGGTTCCGCCCAATAAAGGATCTGGGCGTCACTAGGAATAATACATTGAAATCGTCTGCTCAGTGCGTGGCAGCAAACAGAATGTTAGGAACTATTAAGAAAGAAATAGAGAATAAAGCAAATGATATCATAATCCTTCTGTACTGACCCATGGTGAGACCATATGTGTACTGTGTGCCATTCTGGCTGCTGCATCTTAAAGATTTAATGGAATTAGAAAAGGTACAGAAAAGGGCAAGCAAAATGATAAAGGGGAAGTCCCAATTCTCCTATGAGGAAAGGTTAAAGAGGTTAGGGGTCCTCAGCTTGGAGAAGAGACTGGTGAGGGGAGCTACGACAGAGGTCTATAAAATCCTAAGTGGAGTGAACGGGTAAATACAAATTGTTTACACTTTCAGAAAGTGCAAAGGTTAGAGAATATGCCCTGAAGTTACTAAGTAGTACATTTAACACCAATAGGAGAACATATTTTTTTCACTCAACGCATAGGTAAGCTTTGGAACGTGTTGCTGGAGGATATGATAAAAAGCAGTTAGTGTAACTGGGTTTTAAAAAAAAAGATTTGGATAAATTTTATTTTATTTTTATTTAATTCTCTTATATACCGCGCTATTCTGCATCAGTGCGGTTTACATTGAACAAACTGAAATTACATTGAACAGGGCATTATAACTTGGAGATAACTATTTTACAGGGAACATGGGCTATGGAGGGTTAAGTGGCTTGCCCAAGACCACAAGGAGCACCTGTGGGACTAGAAACCCCAGTCCTTCCGGCCCATGGTTGCTGTCCTCTAGTGGGATTTGAACTCCCGACCTTCCGGCCTGAAGTACCTTGCCCCGACCACTAGGCCACTCTTCCACTCCTAGAGAAACTGTTAGTAGACTGTTATTAAGGAGTCATGGAATCAAGCCTGGTTGGCCACAGGATACTCATCCTGATGGACCTTTGGTCCTACCCAGTATGGCAATCCTTATGTTCTTATGAATTAGAGGGATGGACTGAATGGCTTTTGAATGTCCCTTCTGGAACCATCTCAGCGTGATCTTATGAAGCGCTTGCCATCCTGGATGACCTTAGGGCAGCTCCATCTGTGCGGCAAAGCTAATACTTTCAGTACATGAGCCACATAGTACTAATGGGGTTTTCTTCTTTTTTTTGTGGCCATGTGGAAAATGTTTAACACATCTGGTCCTATGAGGAAGTAATATTGCCTCTGTACAGATTTCTGGTGTCACTCCATCATATCCAGTTCTGAAAACCACATCTACAAATGAACATGCATAATAATAAGGAGTAACTATTTCAAAGGGAGACCATCATGGTTCACAGCCTGCAGTATACAGTAAGCTAAAGCCAGAGAGACTAAAGGAGTTAAAAGATGGATTTCTCAAGAAGGAAGAAGAGAAAGTGGAAATATGATAGGAACATTTGACTATCTAGCAGGTTTCAACAATATCAGGGCGACAAATTTTTCACAGAACGAAAAGCTCCAGGAAACTGAAGGGAGGGAAGCCCAAAAGGAGATTGAAAATACTTTCCAACTCAGAAGATGATTGGCCGCCTGAAAAACAGAGACACAATTCAACAAGCTTTGGGCACAGACTGTTTTGGGAAGAGCTGCCAGATGATCTGAACAATTCCAGCCCATTGTGGGGTACAGTCCATCAGGTATGACCACACCTACTCTGACACATGGCTCCACCCTCCACAACTGTGATTGACTGCCATACTTCAGCCAATCATGCCCACCCTGCCACATTTCATTGGTCAGCTTCTGATGTACTGTGACTCTCTCTGAGGCAGGACTTTGCTTTTTTGTCTTTTTTGTTCCATTTTCCAGGGTTTTCTCACCCAAAGCAGTGCCGGCAATAATCCAAAAACCCATAACCTGCGAACCTTTGCCGTTACCTGGGTGAAAAAAGTCACCAGGTTAGGCAGGAAAACATGGACATGGCAACACTGGGCAGAAAAGAGGAGGGTTCCAGAGGTAACAGATATGTGAACTTCTTTAAACAAGGTTTACTGAATGATTCAACAACCAACCCTCCTCCCCCAAAAAAATTTTTTTGAAGGAATTGGTTCAGTGAATACTTTTAAAGAAAATCCAAAGCAGATCCAAAAGTCCTCTTATAATCTCCAAAAACCTGAATTGGAGTTTTTTTGAGGGAAGAGGCAAGGAGAGCCTGGCAGTTTCTCCTTGTTCTTTCCAGCTTCTAGCTCAACTGGAACCTGGATTGGGATTTTGTGCCTTGAGCCTTCGTTTGCACTAGCTGGGGATTTTTTTTTTTAATTTTTCCCCTTGGCTCAGGCACTGCAAGGGCCACAGACTGCAGCTCATTCTTGACTCTGGTATAAGAGCATCCTAAGTCTTGCCACTAGGCGTCACTGTTGTACAAGGACTGGGACTCCCTCCAGGGTTGGTGAGCACTATCTCCACAGTATTGTCACTTCAGAACATGAGAAGCAGAAATCCGTCCTGGGAATCAAACGTGGGTCTTTAGGATGGACACTGCTGCTAGATCACTGAATCAGGTCCCAAAGTGTGTTCCATTAGAGCAGTGGGGCTATTTGGGATTTGTTGAAAATCTGCTTCAGATTTGCTTCATATTTTCCTTTGGCCATCGGAATAAATCCAAGCTTTCTGTCATATTCAGACCAGAATGAAATCTGCCCCCTTCAAGTTCAACTAACAAACGTTCACACAACTGAACCAGAAGGCAGATACAAATGGGCAGAATGAATAGACCAAGTGGTCCTCCCCTACCAACGTCTTCTATGTGCCTATAATCATGACTGCTAGCAGCAGCATGTGATGTGTTGTATGTATATTACACACCTGTGTGGGCCAGTTTAGATCCAGATCCAGCACTGTCTAACTATGCCTGTCAAAAGCAGTATGCTGTATAATGGAATCTGCAAAAAACTGACAACATACAGTGCAGCTACCCTCAAGCTACAAGCCAGTTCCCAAACCAGACAGTACCACCAGCTCCATCAGCGGAAGGATGGTACAGCTTTTCAGCGTGTGCAGAAAGGCACCAATGTAACTCCCAAATCTGGAACTCACCCTAGGAACAAACAGGCAAACCTTTGCCAGGAGACAAAGCCCTGATTCAGATTTTAGTGTCTGCTTTACAGCCCACCAACCCCCCCCCCCCCTCTCTTCTGTTTGCCTTGTGACTTCCAAGCAGAGAAAGAGCACCAGCTATTGGTATGGTGAAAAGATAGTGAATTCCCGTCACCCCGAAAGGAAAACCCCTTGGGTGCAAAGAACGCCAGGGAGAGAGAAACAAAGCAATGCTCCAATTCTAAGTTCAAAAAGAGGGCGAGACATGTCGGGAGAGTCAAGCTGGCAGTTCCAGGAGCATTCATCTCCCTCTCCAAAACTGCAAAAAAGGAAGCAGGGGTAGGTAAGCAGCTACAACCTAACTACTGTATAAAAGCTTTGCAGCATACACGCTTTTGCAGACTGTCGGCCAGTCCAAACTTGTGTGTGAAAAGATCTCCTTTATCAGACAGGAAACCTCTCTTCTTGTTTAGGCTACAAGACTGAGGAAGGAAATGCAAATCGAGGACCTTTTCCCACCTGGATCTGGGAGGCAGAGAGAGATTAGACAACTTGCCAAGCATGACGGAGTGGCGGCGGCGGCAATGCGGACGGGTCTGCTCAGATACCACCAAACCATTCCTCTTCCTCTGCTCGCCCTCACGCTTCACAGAGCAGAAAGCAGTAACTCCACCACCTTTCATCATTTCGCAGAAGGCGCATGAAGCACAAAGCTTACAAGCAAAGAATGAAATACAAACAAAAGCAGCTTATGTTCTTTTTATTTCACCTCCTATTTTTGACTGAGCAATGCAACACGAGCTATTCTGAGTGTGGAAGTGTTACAATGTAACAAGGGACAGGCACTACAAAGGAAGCATTGTGAGCGCATCAAATAAACATGTGTGAAATAAGTTCTTGGGCATAGCCCATGCCTTGCTATTGCTAACACAAAAATAACTTTCGGAGACTACTAAGCGCCTTCTCCAAGATTCAGGATCAAGATTCGGTATGGCCACTAGTGGAGAACCAGAAGCAAAAATCAAGGGCTGGGCAGGTGGCAATAGTGTACACTGCCATCCCGCCAATCGCCTCACCCACCCTTTAAAACCAAAGTTCAGGTCCCTCTCCACTCATTCTTCCTTAATCCAGTAACAAGCCTGCTTTACAAATGTTACATGTTTTGGGACCACTATTTAAGGACTGTACCACCTCCACGGCACTTGCAACAGTAGACAGATGGGATAGCAGAAGCTAGGAACAGGGTCATACCAAGGGCTGTGCGAGCGGGGCGGCCACACAGAAGGGGTGCTGATTTCATCACTGGGCTTTCAGGAAGCCCAATAAAAGCGAGTTCCTGCATATGGCTAGGGAGGCGGGGGACTCCAAGTTCACGAATTGTAGAGGGCGCATTTCGAGCTTGGGACAGTCCTGGCCAGGAATGATGCATTTACATCTTGTAGGGTACCACTGCAACTGTACTACATAGGATGAGTTCCTCTGGGGGTGACGACAGGGGGTGGACCCACAGGAGGCTCTTTATTAAAATTAAAACATGTACAAAATAGAAACATGGAAACATGACGGCAAAAAAAGACTACATGGTCTATCTAGTCTGTTCTTCTATATCAACTACTACAATAATCCCCTTTTTACCTTTAGAGATCCTCTATGTTTTCCCATGCTTTCTTTAATTCAGATACTGTCCTCGTCTCTACTACCTTCACTGGGAGACTATTCCACGTTTCTACCACTCTTTCCATAAAGAAATATTTCTGCATATTACTTCTGAGTCTAACCCCTTTCACCTTCATCCTATGCCCCCTCATAGCAGAGCTTGTTTTCGAGTGAAAGAGGCTCTCCCCCTGTGCATTTATGCCACGGAGGTATTTAAACGTCTCAATCATATCACCTCTATTCCGCCTTTCCTCTAAGGTGTACATATTAAGATCCTTAAGTCTGTCCTCCTATGCTTTATAATGAAGACAACTAACCATTTTAGTAGCCACCCTCTGTACTGACTCCAGCCTGTTTATATCCTTTTGAAGGTGCGGTCTCCAGACTTGCACACAATACTCCAAATGAGGTCGCACCAAAGACTTATACAGAGGCACTATCACCTCCTTTCTTCTGCTGGCCATTCCTCTCCCTATGCACGCAAGCATCCTTCTAGCTTTTGCCGTCGCCTTTTCTACCTGTTTAGCCACTTTAAGATCACCAAAAACAATCATGCCCAGGTCCCGCTCTTCTCTCGTAGACAGAAGTACTGCACCCCCTACACTGTACCGCTCCCTTGGATTGGCATAAAGAAATAGCATATGGATATTCCCCCCTTTCCTGTCTGCTTTCTATAAAAGAGGCTATTTACAGAGACCCCTTTGGATGTTAGCCACAGCCTGTCCAACACACATGCATGTAAAGACAGTTTGGCATTGCACTAACTTTCCCCACCCAGAAAACACAAAGCCACAGTGTTTGCTAGGAGATTTAGTCTCTTCGCATGTTGAATGCTCATCTGTTACACCAAACAAGTTTAAGAAAAAAGACAAAAAGGAGCACCACTGGAATTAATTAAACAAATCTGTTCATTCCAAGAACCAGCTTCCAGCTCTGTTTCATTTCCACTCCCAAGCTGCTTTTTTTATTTTTTAATCTGTATCTCTCTTCTTCCTCTCTCTAAAGCAGAGGTTCTCAACCCAGCCCTCTGGATACACCTAGCCAGTCAGGTTTTCAGGATGAATATACATGTGAGAGATCTGCCTACAGTAGAGGACATGCATGCAAATCTACCTCATGAATATTCATTGTGGTTATCCTGAAAACCTGGCTGGCTAGCTGTGTCCCAAGGAGTGGGTTGAGAACCCCTGCTGTAAAGTGAGGAGCAGTTCTCAGAGTCATATAACACAGAGGATGGTGAAGGGCCAAAGAGAAGCCTGCATTCCAGCATGTACACCACACTAAAGGCTGGGGAAACTCTTGGAGAAGCCTGTGGGAAAAGCACCATGCCCCCGTACCTTTGCAGCTGTGCAGAACTCTACTTCTCAAACCTGTTCTTGGGCCCCAACACCTCCCAGCCAGTCTGGTTTTCAGGATATCTCTAATGAAAATGCATAAATATATTTGCATATTCTGCATGCAAATATATTCCATGCATATTCATTGTGGATATGCTGAAAACCTGACTGGATGGGTGTGCCTCAAGGACTGGGCTGAGAACCACTGTCCTAGAGCAGTGGTTCTCAACCCTATCCTGCTGTACCCCTAGCCAGTCAAGTTTTCAGGATATCTCTAATGAAGATGTATGAAAAAGATTTGCGTGCCTACCTCCATTACATGCAAATCTCTCTGCTGCATATTCATTTTGGATATCCTGAAAATCTGACTTGCTAGAAGGTACACCAGAGGAGGTCTGAGAAACAGCGTTCTAGAGATTAACCAAGTTAAATCAATACACTGGGTGTCAGTTTAACAGCATACATATTAATAGCACTCTAAGTCATTCTGTTATTAAATTTGTTTTTTGTTTTCTGGTGTTTCTTTTTGCTTGTTTTTAACTATGAATATTTTTATATTTCTTTTGAATTTTAAGTACTTTTTTTATTTTTTAATTTCCTTTCCGTAACTGTTCTACTTATCTTTCCTTCACATGAATTGGAGTTCCTTTCATATTACTGTGTAAATCACCTTGATATTAGCTTTAAATGTGGTCTATCACAATTGAATAGACTATGACAATCGTACTTCTACATTTCATTTTATTTAATGCTAAAGCTCAAAGCATGAGGTTTTTTTTTACAAAAGGGATCTGACCCTTTCCCCTTCCTGGTCACTTACTGAGGTAATGGTCTTCATCAGGCTCCGGCACGCTCATACCTGCAAGCAGAGGCTCTATCTGGGTTGGCAGGAAGTCTGCGGAAAGTGCAGCGGAGAACAGGACAAGACAGGACAGGATATGAACAAGGAGAGGAGAGGAAAGTAAAAAAACAAGAAACAGGAGGAACAATGGGTGAGGAAAAGGCATTGACAGGAAGAAGGGGACCAACAGGCAAAAGAGGAAAGAAAAGAAAGAATTATAACAGTTACAGCGAAAGAAAAATTGGAAACCAGTACTGGAAATTTGTCATGCCTCCCCCCACCACCTCTCCCCAAGACAGGATTTTAAACCAATCTTAATAAAAAGAGGTAAAACAAAAAGAACCAGAGAAACACAGAAAGATAAGGTCAGAAGGTACTTCTAGAGATATATATAATCTAGTCGTCTGTTCTAGTTTACCTGAACCATTCCAATCTGATCTTAAGAGCCCTCCAGTGGTGGGGCTTCCCCTTACAGTGAAGCAAATTTAGGTTTAGAATATAATCTTCAACACGGCCAGCAGGTCTCAACACCGATGGCGAACATTATCTCATATTAGCCCCTGCTAGTCAAAGATGGTGCTGAGGGACGAGGGATTGCTTTGGACAAACCTTCTACCTGTCCCTTGGCCAGTAAGGGCTCATGAGCAACACAGGCATGGCATCTGAAGTAGAAAGGTAATAAGGGAAAGGAGGAAACAAGTAGTTTTAAAAAAAATATTAATAATCTGAGAATTTTGAACTCGGCTTTCCAGATGATCCTCAAGGTGGCTGGCAATATCAATAGAAATTTGGTACAATAATTCCATGTGCCAAAGAACTTACAATCTAAGTGGATACCTGGAGGCAAACTCGTGATAACATGACTTGCCGAAAGTCACAAGGAGTGTCAGTGGAAAAGTGGGATGTGAACCTGGTTTCCCCGATTCGCAGCTCATTGCTCAAACCACTAGAATACTCGTTTCCTTTTAAAGAAAGATCTCCGATAACAGAGTCCACCATTGGTGTATCAGAATTAGTAACATAGCACAAACATCAAACATACTAGCTGGGTGTATCAACAGGCATAATATTGCTCTGTGAACTGAAGCCATTCTCTCACCCTATTCCTAACATTAGTGAATGGATGAGGGATTTACATAACATGACTGATGAGGCAGAGGAAAAGACGCTCATCTTAAGAGATGGAGCGAGGGTTCATTACCACTATCGTATGCGCAAAGCTAACCCATTTGGAGACGCTGTCCCTGAGAGATTTTGGTGAGTTAGTGGGATGTCCACCACTGAAGGTTTTTAAAAGTGAATGAGTGAAGCATCTGCCTGGTGATAGTTTCGGTGTAGGGATTTTGCCTGGATACAGGGGCATTCACCAGCTTATTGGTTTTTTTTTTTAATTATTTAAACTTGACAGGCAGCACGTCACCTCAGTACATATCATGAATATGTACAATTTTATAATGAGTCACAGAGTGCACTCAACCCCCCTCCGTTCTTGAGGCATATAACTCACAGCAGGCCTAGATAGGACTCTGAGATGCTCACAACTCTTCCAGTATTCATTAGAAATTTTATTATATGTATCAAGCTTCTTCCGTAATGAAAATTACATTTTCTCTATAAGTGCAATCTCAAATGCTCGTCTGTGCCAGTAGGTAATCTTAGCAATCTCTTTCCAGAACGTTGCAATAGTATGATGGCTGGCCAGCTAATCCATGGCACCTAACAAGCAAGCCTCGATAGAAAGGCATTAAGTGCCATCTCTCTGCCCATTATTTCTTTGATTTCTGTGCCCACCAGGTTCTCAATACTGAAGCATCTTTGGTCAGGACCACCATATATGTAGATCATCCCCAGAAGGGGCACATACCACCAGCATAACGGAAATGCAGCACTCCTGAATGTCATATTAAAAAAGAGGGCATCTCTACGTATGTGTGATGCAATAATCTAATCATCATTTCCACTCTTCTGTAATACTTGGAGACGCAATGAGCCGACTGCCACATGATGTCCCAAACCATATCCAGGGAAACCTGTGGCTGTTCATTCCAACTGCAGATCAGCCTTTGCGTATTCTCTTGCTGAATATCTGGGTCAACAATTATACTACACAAGCTAGAAATCCGTTTACCTCTAATTAAATCCCACATATACCCAATGTTACACTTATCTGGAGATATAAACAGTTGGTCTCCTGCTCAATACCAAATTTGTCCTTTAGGGAAGCAAACTCCTTTGATTCTTTTTCCTCTCCCAGCTGCCACAAAAACTACAACCCACATCTTTTCCATTGTCCCATGTCTGGAAAAAAAATTAAATGTGACATTATTGGATACTTAGCCAGTGCAGCAATCGGAGAAAGTGCATCCCTACTGTTCAAAATCTACAGACTTGACAAGAGGACCCCACCATATGCACTAGAAGATGGCAATGTCATAGAATTTAACATCTTTATTTATTTATTTAACATCTTTTATATACCGCGCTATTGTCATCAGCTCGGTTTACATGGAACAAAAATATGCATACATAGAACTGAAAATGCATTTTACAAGTAACAGGGATTTGTAAACTTGGGAATAACAAGGTAAAACTATGTAAAAACTAGCTAACTATTTACAGAAGATTCAAGTACGTTAGTCAAATCTGGATGTATCAATTGGGATAAATGGTATGGTCGGGAAGTATCTGTAAAATGCTTTCTTGTGCAAAAAATTAGATTGGGAAATAGCTTAGGAAGAGATGATGTTTGAGGCTTTTTCTGAATTGCGTTAGGCTGTTGATAATTCTCAGTTCTAGTGGGAGGGCATTCCAGGCAATTGGGGCATGGATACTGAAGGCTCTTTTAGTTGTTTCCTTAGTATATCTGACTGTTTGTTTAGGGATTATTAGTGTATTTATTGCATTTGACCTTCTAGATCTATTAGGGGCCTGTGGGTGTAAAAGGTTGGTAATGGTTTCTGGTGCTTGGTTGTTTATGGTTTTGAATGTAGTGATTAATATCTTGTAGTGGATTCGTGCTTTGGTTGGTAGCCAGTGGAGTCTCTTTAGGATTGGGGTTATGTGGTCCGTCTTTGATACTCCTTCGAGTACTCTGGCAGCAGTGTTCATCGCCAGTTGGAGAGGATTTAATGTTGCTTGAGGGAGTCCATATAGAATTGCATTTGAAAAGTCAATGTGAGGCATTATCAGGGCTTGGTAGATGGTTCTGAAATCTGAGGGTTCCAGTAGTGGTCGCAGGTGGCGTAAATGCTTTAACACAATCAACCTGGAAGGGTAAGACCCTCTATTTGTGCTCTCTCTAACTTTAGCAAACTCGGTTCCTCTCTCTTCCGAACCAGGTCTTTACCCCCACTAGCTTATTTATTTATATTATTATTTTTTTATTTATTTTCTCTTATATACCACGCTATTCTGCATTGAACAAACTGAAATTACATCGAACAGGGCATTATAACTTGGAGATAACTATTTTACAGGGAACATGGGCTATGGAGGGTTAAGTGGCTTGCCCAAGACCACAAGGAGCACCTGTGGGACTAGAAACCCCAGTCCTTCCGGCCCAAGGTTGCTGTCCTCTAGTGGGATTTGAACCCCCGACCTTCCGGTCTGAAGTACCTTGCCCCAACCACTAGGCCACTCCTCCACTCCTTTAGCAGCCCAAGTTTGGTGATTCCATCCCCCATATGCTTTAGTCAACAAAGTATTAAAGCTTATCCGGGGTGTCCTATTATGTCGGCTAAAGCGTGATAATTTACCATTAATCTAGTTAAAAACAGAGATATAGAATATTGGCTGGTTATTTTATGTGTTTTTTACTTTTAATTTGTATCTTAATCTAATGAATGCATAATTTCTATGATTTGTAAACTGCTCTGAGGGTTCTTTTAGAGGCAATCAATAAATCAATGTAAATAAATAAATATACATGTATAAAATAATATTGCAGGTTTTGGACAAATAAGAGGGTGTCTCACTCCAAAGGTGGGCGAGTTAGGAAACTCAGCAAAGGAAGGTGAACGGCTTCCAAATTTAGTTGTGTCTACAAAAGAAGCGATAGAAACCAGTCCTGCAGACTGGAATCCCAGAGTTACAGGGGATGTGAGACTGGGTGAATAGTGTGGATAGTTGCTGGTTGCAAATACAGTATTAAAAGAAAAAGTAATATTATTTAATATAATAATTATTCCCAACAATCACAACAAAGTTAACAAAGCTAAAAAAGAGAAATGCTACGAAAGGATCAAACCACCACAATCCCCATAATCATTTCCGGATTAAACTGCTGGCTTTTGACTGACGACATCACCAATGCACCGTGATCTAAGCAGCAAACATGGGCCACAGAATCACAGGAAGAGGCCAGTGTTCAGAGAGAGGGAAACTGCTAGGGAGAGCAGATCGGGAAACCTGAAGAGTAGATGTCTCACTCTTTATTCAGATGGTTTTAATTCACCTGCAGGTTAACTGTGGGCCTCCTCAATCTTCTCCCCTCTGAGGCAGACTCAGATGGTCTCTCCCACTCTACTGTGATGTCATGATGATGTCACAGCGGCTGCTTACAAAGATCAGAACAGCAGCACTGCGGAGTATTAGAGTGAGGAGAGGATACCATGTCTGCTGGCAGTGGGACTGAAGGGCAGGAGGCTGGGACAGAGCTACAGGCAACTGAAGAGGAAGTGAAGAGGCAAAACTCAAATTAAGAAAAAAAGTAATTCTAGCCTTTTATATCTCTTCCCTTCCCTCCTCTTCCTTTTCCAGTCCCCTCCCTCGCTATCATTCAGCCTTCTCTCTTCCCTTTCCCAACTACCCCTCCCCTCCTCTTCGCTTTCCCCCTTCCCTTATATTTCCCTTTCTAATTTCTTCTGTATCCTCTTTACAGGAGTGAAGGAGTAGCCTAGTGGTTATAACAGCCTAGTACCCAAGAGATTAGGGTTCGAGTCCCACTCCTTGTGACCTTGGGCAAGTCACTTTACCCTTCAATACCTCCGAAGAAAAGGCTTGGCAATCTACTTCTGGTCATACCAAAAAATTTAGTAGTTGTGTTTTTGCCCCACAGATACTATTGTGGGGGGTCCTTTTTCCAGTTTAATCAAATATATACAATTGTGTAGATGAGAAAACAAAGCAGAGTGAAGGATCCAAGGCAGGCCAAAGGTGTGGGGGGTGGGGGGGGGGGATGGGGAGAGACAAGGGCACATGGTGCTTTTCTAGCATTCATCCAGTAAACTCCTATTCTAATGTTACATATATAGTAGCATAGTAAATGACAGCAGATAAAGGCGAGATGGGTCCATTTAGTCCGCCTAGTAAAGTTGTTAAGTTTGCTACTGTCTATGTTTAAGGTTGTAACTGCCGCTCTGTGCAGGTCACCCTCTTCTATGCCTTTGTTTAGGGTTGTACCTGCTGCTCTGTCATTTAAGTTTTGCGTTGAATGGACATGCTCTATACTTTGATTCCATTCTCTGGCTATATAGGGATCCTCGGTATTTATTCCATGCCTTTTTTAATTCCGTCACTGTTTTAGTCTCTAACATCTCCTCCAGGAGGGCATTCATGTAAAAACTATCTCCTGATGTTAGTTTTAAATTGTCCTCCTTTTGCATCAGGCGTGATTTATTGATGTTTATCAGTTAAAATCTAAAATCAGATGCCCTACTTATAAACTGATCAGAAGACATTGAAGGAGACAGTAGGATCACTCCAAGCCTCGTTAACAGTTGGTGCATACTGTAGACAAGGATGACTGTACATATTATCCCCTATAGCTATATAATTTCCATGCCTTTCTTAATAGTCATAAGAGCCATCTATCACTATGTCCTTTCACAAGACATTTCAGAGACGTTTAAAGAGTTTGTAGACACATTTTGCCATATATCTAATATCCAGTCACACAATGGATCCGTATAGGGATAATCTATTCTCGGGTCACTTAGCATCTAATAGCTGCCATGTCTTGTGATTTCAGACACTATTGCTCAAGTGTCACCCTTTATATGTTCCCTATGTCCCTCCAAGATATTCAGCTGGTCCAGTGCATTCCAATGTTCTTTTAAATATAAACTCAAGCACTAATCACCACAGCTTATGGCTAAGCCAGTCTTCAAATGCCTGTGCTGGAGAAGAAGGGGACGCAGAATGGGAAAGGAAGAATAATGGAGAGAAAGAGAAAGGAAGGAAGCCAGGGCAGGGCTGATTTTGGAGGGTGCAAACAGCTGCCCTGGGCCCCAAAGATACAAGGGATCCCCAAGCAGGGGCATAGCCATGGAGGAGGCTAGGAGCCTCCAATGCTCTCAGAGAACACTACTGCTGGTGGAGACCGACCCCCAAGCCCCACCATCCGTAGGTACCTTTTTTTTCGACAAAGCGCTATGCTGCCTGTAACTACGTTGCACTGAAACCTCTGAAGCTACTGTACATCCTATTGATGATCTCACAAGATCAACAAATGTGGTGCTTGTGACGTTTCAATGTAGCACAGTGCCACGTAGGCCATCTTCAGACAGCTGCTGCAGCAGAGGTCAGCGGGGAGGGAAATGTTTTTGGGTGGGAGGGGGGGGGGACTGCAGCTGACATAGATTAGAACAGCTTCAGATGGCCTGCAGCTGCTATTGCTTGGATGAGTGAAGTAATGCAAACCTTTGCTACTGGTGGGAGAAGGAGACATGCTGATTTCTCTGGGCCAGCAGGAGGAGAGGGATGTTGATGTTGTATGGTGAAAGTTAAGAAGGAAATACCACTGTGGGAGGGGCAACAGGGAGAGGGAGATGTTAATGGTGACAGTGGCTGGTGGGCGGACCAATGGAGAGAGCTCTAGTGCTGGTGGAGGAAGAACTCTCCTGCTCGCACACACAAGATCACATTCATACCATCACCTTGCTCCCGCTGCCCTCAGCACTGCCTCCACAGCGCTCCAGCCAAGCTCGGGACCCTGCAGCGTGCACATTCCACCAGAGGTAAACCCCTTCCACTGCTGGTGCACAAGCATCAACGAGCTCCTTCCAGCTCACCGGCCTATAACTGAAACTGCTCCAGGGCGCACCCGTGCCGAAAGGCCTTGACAAAGGGCCCTTAGGCAGGGGACCTCCTCAGACCTCTGAGACACTAAGAAAAGAGCCACCACCTCACCCAGACCTCTACACACTGCAAGGAAACGACCGCCAGAACATTCAAGAGACTATATCCGCGGATGGAACTCCAGCTCAACAGAACCCTCAAACAAGCAGGTATCCACCCCCACAAGCAGAGACGAACACTGCGGACAAACACCCAACAGACTGCATGACTAGAACCATGCCACTGTACTGCATACCGCTATATGCTCTACCTGTCTTAACAATACTAACTTATCCCTATCACAATACCCAGCCCTCACCCACCCACCTTCAACTCTCGCCCACTACACACCACACAAACCCACAATTGCCAACAGAAAAAGCACACGGCACTCCCAGAAACTCCTCAAACCCGTACACATCAATCCCCCCCACCCTCTATCACACTCCTCATTACCAACCAATACACCCTTGCTCCATTATGCACTCATAAATGCTCACTCTGTGAAGAACAAAATCCTTGTCATCAGCGACCTACTCTCTACCCACCACATTGATATACTCTACATAAAAGAATCATGGCTAGCAGACACAGACAGTGTCCTCATGAACCAACTCCTCCCTCACGGCTTCAATCTCTTCCACTACCCATGCTCCGATGGCACAGGAGGTGGTGTGCGATACTGGCAAAAACACACCTCCACTTTCAATACTCCTCCGCAGACAGCTCTGAGGAGGCAGACATCCTCACCTTCACCAATAAATTGCTCACAATATGTCTCATCTATAGATCTCCAACAACTTCTTCCAACCTCTCCATCATCCTCCTGAAGAGAACATTGGACATCAACGATGCAGCAAAAGATCTCCTCCTTGGGAGATTTCAACCTCCGTACAATTCAAACACTCCACCACCTTCCTCAAGGCCATGGAATCCCTAGAACTACTCCAGATCATCCGAACACCTATACATGACAAGGAAAACACCCTGGACCTTATCTTCCTAAACACCCTCTCAACACAGTCAGGCTACATCCCTGTCCCTCAAACCATTCAAGTACCATGGTCTAACCACAAACTATCAATGCCCAGCCAGCCTCCCCCCATCACCATCTTCAACCAACCAAAGAGATGCTTCAAACCATTTCACAAAAAAGCTTTCCTCAAAGACATCCACCCTCAACTCCAAACTGAACTGAAGGACCCCAACAGACTTGAACAACATAATCAGCAACGCAGCAAGCGCAACAACCACCTCCTCAAAGAATAACATAAAACATCGAAAGACACCGTGGTACACCCTCACCCTACGGAAACTTAAAACCTACCTAAGAAGACTGGAAAGAAAATGGTGAAAGACCACACTCGACACCAACAAAGCACGATACATAGCAACACTAAACGACTACCGCACTGCAACTGACAACACCATGAAAAGTTACCACATCAAACTCCTCAACGGAGCCATCAATCGCCCTTGCAAACTGTTTGACCTCATCAAACGACTTACCAAGTTCCCCACCACCTCGGAGCAAAACATAAGCATCAGCCCCAACAACTCGCCCAACATTACAAACAATTACACCCCCAGTCCAGCACCTCACCTACCCCAACCACCCCCCAACTCCTGGTCTACCTTTGACACAGTCACCACAGAGTAGATTGAATCCATCATCACCACATGCAACACAACCACCTCCCCCCTAGACCCTTGTCTAGTCAGCTGGGTCAAGGCAGTTAATCATGACCTAAGCACAGCACTCACCAACCTCACCCACTCATCCCTCCAACAAGGCCTAATGCCTGACTGCCTCAAATTATCCACCATCTGCCCCACCCTAAAAAAAACCCCAACCTCAACCCCCTCGACCCTGCCTCATACAGACCCTTTGCAAGCCTCCCATTTGCAGCCAAAATCATCAAGAAGGCAGTCCAGAAATAACTACAAGAACACACTGATAGAAATGACATCCTGGACCCACAACAGCATGGATTCCAACCACTCCATGGAGTCGAAACCCTCATGGTTTCCCTGCTAAACACTCTGATAAAACAAAGCAAACAAAGAGGATACATCCTACTTTTTCTAGACATCACAGTCTCCCACAGCAAGCTCCTCCACTGTTTCCAAACAGCTGGAATCCAGGGCACAGTACTGAAATGAACCATTTCAACTCTTACCTGATAGACATCAACAAATCCAGACTGGAACCAACATTTCCACCCCCTACCACCAAACCCAAGGTGTGAATAAAGGCTCCACATTATCAGCCCTACTGTTCAATATCTACCTGAAACTCCTCTGCTCAGTCATAAAATCCCACACCATTGACTTCCACATATATGCAGATGATATCATGCTATATGGACCAATAACCATCAACAATCCCACAAACCCTCAGCTCCCTCAATACTTCAACGATGTCACCAAATGGCTCAACGAAAACAACCTATCAACTACAAAAAACTGGAAGCACTATTCATAACAAAGGACCCTTCATTCCAACCGCCAACTCATCTTACCTTAAACACCACCCAGATAAAAGTACAACCACAATTTGTAACATACTTGGGCATCACCACAAATGCAATATACTACAAAGCAAGAGCCCTACAATGTCTCCATCCTCTACTAGAGTCACAGGACTTCCGCACAGTATGTCAGACCATGACACTCCCCCACCTCGACTACTGTAATGCCATATACCAGGAACCCCCAGCTGCTCACTCCCTCCCCTCTGTGCTCAGCCCTCTGCACACAACAGCAGGCATCATTCAAAAAGCAATTAAACACAACCACATTATACCTATCATGAAACAGCTCCACTGCCTCCCCCTGGACAGCTGCATCAAATACAAAACTCTCCTCCTCACCCATACAAAGCTATCCACCGCCAAGAGACATCCCACCTACGAACTTGTCTCCAATTGTTCAAACCCCACAGAGCCACAAGACAAGCAAACACCACCACATTAGTTCTAGCATGTGGGATTACCAAACACAACAGCCAAGCCTGCACCCGCTCCTTCAAATTCTATGTCCCATCCTTATGGAACACACTCCCAGCAAACTTCAGATCTATCACCGACCTCATAACCTTTTGAAAGAAACGGAAGACTCACCTCTTCATTCAACATTATGGCTCCCCTGAGAACTCAAGAAATTAAGCCATGATCCCAAGCCTCCAGCCCACACTGATCTGCACTGGAAACTGTAAATGCCTAAATAAGTTAAACTTCCCCCTTATTTTTACCCACTACCCTGCTAAATTGTAAATAAGTTAACCAGATGTTCAATGTATCTATCTATTGCATGCTGTTTAATGTAAACTGCTTTGACCTGGAGAAAGTCGGTATATAAACCCAGCCAAATAAAAAAATAAACCAACCAATCAGAAAGAGGTTTGTTTACACTGGCCATGGGGATGGCATATGTTGGTGGCGAGGAGGGTATAGGGAAGGCCCTGCCTGGCAGGCTGAAGGGTTGAGGGGAGAGATACTAGACCCAGTGAGGGCTTTAGGGAATGGAAAGGGAGATGCTAGACTCTAGGGGATGGAGGAAGAAAAGGGGAGGTGTGATGCTGGACTCTGTGTGGTGGGGGGGGGGGGAGAAGAGAAGGAAAGGGGTGATGCTGGATAATGGGGCAGGGGACAGAGAAGATACAAGACATCTGGGGGCGGGGGGGGGGGGGGGATAAAAGGGGAGAAGTTGGACACCTGGGGTAGATATGGAGAGGACTGGGGTGCCCTCAATTTCTCCCTGGGGCAAGGACAGAATAAGAATGGAGGGCTGGGCAGAAAGTAGTAAAGAAGGGATAGGAAAGAGAAAAATAGAGGAAAGGTACATGGAGTAGGAAATGGAATGGGTCATGAAGAAGGTGAGTAAGAGAAAAGGAGAGATGGGGAATGGAAAAGGAGGAAAGGGGTGAGGAGAGGTAGGGGAAGAAGATCAAGGTGCTAAGGAGGAGATGGCGAACAGAGATATAGGAAAAATGGAAGGGGGGTCGTAAAGGAGAGGAAAATAGAAAGATGGACAGAAAAGATGGAAAAAGGATTAGATTTATCAGGCTTTGGTTTGATTTTAATTTGCCCTTTTCTCCATCTTTTGGTACTTAGCTCAGTCCCTTCGGCCTCCTGCTGTTCAGTCCCATGCCAGCAGAGATGTTCTCATCACTTTCCTGCTCTGAAATACAGCAGTTCCCAGTTTATATAGCCCTTTATAAAGTAGCTACTGTGACATCACGATGATATCACAACAGAGTGAGACACATGGTAGAGGAGGGTCTATTCACAAATGGGGCATGCAAGAACCATACGTATAAAATAACTAACTAGCCCCAGCCAAATGCAGAACACTGGCCTGATGAGATAAGAGGAAGGCTAAGCTACCATGGATTCGAAGTTCTGCCTTTCTGCAACTCGGCCCGTCTCCTGTGCCATGGGGCTTGCTGGCAACCCTTTACATTGCTTGGATCGTCCATAAGCCCTGACCAGCTTAAAAAAAGTTACCCTCTAATCAAGGTATAATAAGAGACCCTCCCCTATCTCCCAGCTTTGTTCCCCTCCGCAAACTGTGCTTCTTATATTCCACTGCTAGAGATTCTGCTCACCTATGCCACTGCCTTCTGAGTTTCAAATGATGGGACAAGAAGGATATCATAGATTGTGCTCCTACAAAATAAATAGTGAATTTCTTCAGCAAAAGGAGAAAACTAGAAGGGAAGTGTCCCTCCTGTTTATTTTCACTCATCCTTGGCTTGAGTTTTCATATAATTATATGCTGGATTCCAAAAAGTGTGTTCAAGCCTGTTTCTGGTTTGCACAGCTGGTTAGCAAGCCAGATGAAGGCCGAGGGACCTTGGCTTAATCTTCAATTGGTGAACAGATGGGGGACCTGGGGCTTACTGACCAGCTGTTGTATAGCCAGAAGAAAAAGATCTGTCTTTTTTTTTTATCCAGTCAGCAGCCAAAAGACCGCAATGGAATCCAGAACTCATTCTGTAAACATCTTACAGAACAGGAACCTCGTGCCGCCGTTTGCCTTCATTTCTCTGGCACCCAGGATTGTGAGTTAGGCAATCACAGATTAGGATTAAACATGGAACTGGAGATAAATCAAGGCAGGTCTCATCCAAATCAGACTTGGATTTGACTCAAAATTCTCACAAGGGGGGTGCTAATTACCCAAGCTAAACAAAAGTTGCAATGATCCCACCCATCCAAATTAGGTAAAACATGATCATTGCTGTTCTAATGCAATCGAAGCCACATCAAGTGAGGTTCCACAGAGGCTGATCCTGGGATAAGTTCTAAGCAATATTTTTCACTAACGACAAGACTGTGGCAAAAGTCAAGCAAAATATCTATGGTTGATATCAAACTGTAATAACAGGGCTAGTGTTCAAAATGATCTCAAGAAACAGAACATGAAATGCAACGTGCTTGCTTCCACTTAGGAAGGGAAAATCAAACACGCCAAATAAAAACCAGGGTGGCAATGACCCTGCAGTGATGCAGCCAGAAAGGATCTAGCGGTCTGGGTAGCCCACCATCTGAAAGAAGATCGAAGGACCTAGGAAATCCACTGCTTGCCTCAGGATGAGCAGTGTGGAACCTGTGTGCCTTTTTGGGAACCTGCCAAGGTACTTGTGACCTGAATTGACCATTGTTGGAAACAGGATAGTGGGCTTGATGGATCTTGGCCTGACCCAATATGGCATTTCTTATGTTCTTACTATTTCCCTAGATGTATCCTTGTCCTCAGCTATTGTGTTGTTTGCCTTGACTAGATTGTAAGCTCTGAAGAGCAATGACAAGTCTTTTATGAGTGTACATGTGTCTGGACAGCACTGCGTATGCCTTGTAGTGCTTTCCAAATGATCAATAGTAGTAGCAATGTGCATTTATCTAACATAAGGAAACACCACATGTCTGACATGTCAAGGTGAACACATTCCACACTTTGTCCAGCTTCAGCCCCACACTATAAAATGATTTCATGTAGATGACTTCTCCATCAGAGAACAAGCTCCTGAACTCTGGTCTTCACTATTTAAGCCCTGAGAAGATTCTCCCTGACCCCGGAAACATGTGTGTCTTTTATTATTTCATATGTTTCATTGTATACCAGGGGCTGTTTAAGATATGCGGTATACAAGCATTTATAACGACATAAAATTTCCACCCAGGGTAAAACTACTTTTGAGTTGATACAATAGCTGGATATTTTAGCTTCCTGCGGTGCCAAACCCTGCCTGGGTTGCAGCGTCCACCTGCTCTGCAAGGGGAAGGACAATCTCAAATTTATTTTATTGAAAAAAGAATGAATGAATTTTCACTGGGACTTTCCTCCTATCATGTAGGTATCTTTCAAATGATAATTTAATGCTGGCCAGACCTTTCCAGAGTGCACGAGATGACCGCAGTGCTCTGCCCCGTGACATTATAAGTGCAGTACAAGCAGCTGACGTGTCGGCATCCCACACACACGGCCCTCGCTATGGAACAGCACTGCAGTCTTCTGTCATGCACACGTCCAGGATATGTACAGAGATACTACAGTCAACCTACTAGTACACAGCCTGGCCTTGAGGGGGGGCGAAGACCAATGTTCTTGCGTAGCTGCAGGGAGTCCTCTGCCCCTGCTGCTGCCGGTAGGGGGAAGTGCTGCAACATCACAGCACCTCCTCCTACCGGCAGCAACATGGACAGAGGATTCCCGTGCAGCTTTGCTGGACCACTGATATATCCTACATCCTCTTGTATTCTCTCTCACCAACTCCGTTTCATAGTTCTCCGAGACACCCCGTCCACATGCTTAAGACAAGCTTCTGGGAGAAGCATCAGTGCTTTCTCAGCAGCTCGGGGCTTTGCAGATACACAAAACACAAGCCAGCGCTGGCAGGCTAGCAACTAGACCATAGCGCAGGAGAATACTCATTAAAGGATAAATGATGATGGTGTGAGGGGGTGGAAAGGTTGGCAGAAGAGGGACTCTTAGAAGCTTTAAATCTAATAGATGATCCCAAAATCAGACAGCTCCTTGAACACACTGACCAATGCAATTCTACTCACCAGGGTCCATTCTTATCCTCTGTCGGACAGAGCTGATTCAGAGGGTAAAGAAATTGCAGGACTATTGCCTATGACCCCTCGGCAAAGTGGAGCAATGCCACCAAAGCAGAGTTCCAGGGTGTCTGGCGCCAACTGACTCCACTTCTTAGTTTCTGCCTTGGACCCCAGTGTGTCTAATGGCCTAGCTGTTGGGTGATTTTTGTTTGAGGTAGGAATAAAGCAGGAACCACATAGATATTATCAACACACCTCATTCCTGCCCTGCAGCACCCTCACAGTCCATTGCTGAGACCCTCATGTAGCTCTGCCAATTTTATGCTTATGTTTATTCAGTGGCTTGATATACCGCGTTCTGCGGGACAGCACCAAAGCAGTTTACAATCAAAGCAAGAACTGAGGGAAGGAAATAGAAAAGGAACTGCATTACAAATGCGAGAAAAGGAACGCAGGTGAAGAGCAGGTAGGTATAGACAGGGAAGATCACCTAACTGGTGGGGTAGTGTTGCGCTGGGATGTCTCCTTTCCCTACTAGCCCTGGTCCCGGAAATCAGGAAATGCCAACTCAAATTAGTAGGTTTTAAGGGCCTTCTTGAATTTAGAACAACAGGATTCTGCATGTATATAAACGGGTGATGCATTCCATAGGTGAGGTGCAAGAAAAAAGAAGGCCAAATGACGTGTGGACTCAAGATGTGCCTGTATGTCAGTCCCCTGCCTCTCACCATCCCTGACTATTTCAAAACAGAGACCGGCACCTAGTGTGATGGGACTTAGAAATTATATCAGAATTATGGCCTGTTCTTTACTGTGATCAGCTTCAAAAGCTGATGCACAGCGTGTTATGAGGGGCTTCACTCAGCTAGTGACCTCGTTCGTCTGATGTAATAAAGTTCATGTATGAACTATCAGTTACTGGGCAAGTAGTCAAAGCTGCCATGGTGAGGACAAGCCCCAGGCAGTTCTAGAACCAGAAACTATCCAGATCGACCAGTCTGCCCGCAGGAAAACATCCTGTCTGCCAAGCAGGTTCTTTCAGCTGCCAATAATCTCTCTCACCACTAGAGGAGCTTATTACCTCCAAACAATGAATACTGCCCAGAAGCATGCTTGAATTGCAATGACCAACTTCTTTTTAACTTAATTTGCAGCCTCTATCCTAGTTTCCATCAGCACACAGAAGCACAGAAACCCAGCTCATCCGGCATAACCACAGTACCAGAGACCCTACCTGACCTTCCAGCTTTACCCTTCCTTCCCCAACAACGGGTTGTCCTAGATTCTCTTCAATTCCAATGCCAATTCTGCACCACTCTTTCAGTGGAAACATACCTCTTGAATTAACCCCTTTCCAGGCTCATACCCTGACCTCTCTATCCATGTTTCCTTTCCGCTGAAAAACTGCTTGCCCCTTGTGCAGTATTTCCAACAGATATCTGAAAACTTCCACCTATCCCCTCCTCTCCCTTAGAGTGTATACACTGAGGTTGGCAAGTCTCATCTCATGACCTTTGGAGAAGGCACTGCATCATTTTAACAAGCACCCTCTGTATTGTCTCTGGTCACCTACATCTTTTTGCAGTTGTGCCATCCAGAAATGGACACAACTGTCCACCAGAGGCTGTATCACCTATTGTATCAAGATATTGCCATCACCCTCTCTTGCTTGCTAGTATCACTTCTCCCTGTATACCCCAAATGCCTCCGGTTTCCCATACCGCCTTTAATCCTTGACATTATCAGATATAGTGTAGTTACTCACATATAACAGGTGTTCTCCAGGGACAGCAGGAATCAGTCCTCACATATGGATGACGTCGGTGATGACAGAGCCCGTGCGGAGCATTTCCCCAGCTTTCAAAGAAAACCTTTGGGATATGCTACCATGCATGCGTGGTCCCCTTCCCATCCAAGGATGTCATCTTGCTCAGTCAGATGATGTAGCTAGGATGCAGTAAAAACTAAAACTAGGTAAGGAGGCAACTCCCAGGAGAGGAGGGAGAGTTGTGAGGACCGATTCCTGCTGTCCCTGGAGAATACCTGATTCAGGTGAGTAACTACGCTTTCTCCAGGAACAAGCAGGAGGTCAATCCTCAGAAATGGGACTCCCCAGCTCCAGGCTGACAAGGACCGAACCACGACAGCACCAGCGATGACCAATCGGGTAGCCGTGAGTTGTAGAAGGTGAGTCCCCACTCTCTGCAAGACTCTAGCATCCAGCGACACTATCACTCCAGTAGCCTGAACACAGAAGAGTCAGAGGACAGGAGTTGCCTACACCCTGAAAATATTACGGCGTACTGCCTGTCCAAAGGCACTGTCCCTTCTCTCTCCAGGCACTAGTGAGCAGGGAATGTATAAATTGAAGACCATGTGGCGACCTTGCAGATTTCCATTACCAGCACTGAGCGGAGGTTGGCCACCGATGTGGCCATTGCCCTCATGCGATGCAATGTGATCTGGTGCTCGAGGGAAAGGTCAGCTCACTCATAGGCAAGAGCAATACAGTCCACCACCCAAGTGGACAGAGTTTGCTTAGTCACGGGGAACCCCAGTTTGCTGGGGTCATAAGACACAAAAAGCTGAGGAGCATTTCGATGGACCCAAGTCTGCTGTAAATAGAAGGATGGGGCCCATTTGCAATCTAGTGTATGAAGTACTAGTTCACCTTGCTGGCTTGAGGCCGTGGGAAGAAGGTGGGGAGGACCACCTCTTGTTTGAGGTGGAAAGGAGACACCACCTTCGGGAGGAATTTGGGATGTGTGCGGAGACTACCCTGTTCTTGTAAAACCTTGTATATGGTGGATCTACCACAGGACCTAGAGTTCACTTACTCTTCGAGTGGATGTGAGGGCCTCCAGAAAAGCCACTTTCCATGACAGGTACCACAGTTGGTAAGTAGCCAGGGTCTCGAATGGTGGTTTGGTGAGCTGAGAGAGCACCATGTTGATGTTCCACTCCGCCACTGGGGGGCAGAGAGAGGGCTTGGATAACAGGAGTCCCCGGAGGTACCTGAAGACTAGGGGCTGGCTTGAGAGGGGCTTTCCCTCGACAGGGTGGTGGTGAGTGGCTATGGCGCTCAGATGTACCCTCATAGTTAGATTTCAGCCCGGTGTGTGACAGGTGGTGTAGGTACTGCAGTATTAGTTGCACCTGGAAGGAGAAGGGATTCTCCTCCTTTTCCGCACACTAGGTGGAGAACCTTCTCCACTTAAAGACATAAGCCCGTCTGATGGATGGTTTTCAGGAGGCCAGTAGGATCTCCTCGACTTCTGGAAGATTGAAAGGGGCCAACCCTTTCAGCAGCTACACTGTTAGCATTAGTGACCCCAGATTGGGGTGCAGGAGAGCACCTTCCTCCTGGGACAGGTGGTCCAGGGCTCAGTCCAGAGGGACTGGAAGTGCCACCGACATGGAAAGCAGCACAGGGAATCAAGGTTGCCTGGGCTACCTGGGGGCAATCGGTACAACTGACGCCCTTTCGCTCTGAACCTTGAAGAGGGTCCTTGCAACCGGGGGGAGAGGGGGTTAGTGAAACGCATAAAGCAGGCCCTCGAACCATGAGATCAGGAAGACATCTGCCACCACTCTCTCCGGGTGCGGCTGACAGGAGCAGAAGCCGGCTAGTTGCATGTTGTCCGGAGAGGCGAATAGGTCCATCATGGAGCTACCACAGAGCTGGAAAGCACAGTTACTTACCTGTAACAGGTGATCTCTGGGAACAGCAAGAATAAGTCTTCACATATGGGTATCGTCGGTACCGACGGAGCCTGCGCGGGAACGCTCCCCAGCGTCCAGTAAGAAAGCTTTTGGGAGCATCCCACAACGCCTGCGCGCTGCCTTCCCGCCTTTCCCAACCGCCTCTCTCCAGTTCGAGTTTTAAAGCTGAGACAAAGAGAGAGAGAGGAAAGGAAAGCTAGATAGAGAGATACAACTCCTAGGGGAGGTGGGTGGGTTGTGAAGACTTATTCCTGCTGTTCCCAGAGATCACCTGTTACAGCTATCTCCAGGAACAAGCAAGAATGAGTCTTCACATATGGGGACTCCCTAGCTGCAGATGCCAGGGGAAGACCCCAGGTTGTGTGTCCTTGGAAAGGACTCTACCTCCCCCCATGGATCTCTGGCATCCAACCAGGGTAGGTGGGTAGGAGTTGATTAGGAATGGAACAGGTGTTTGAGAACAGCCTGACCAAACAAGCCATCCCAGCGGGAGTCCTTGTCCAAGCAGTAATGGGCTGTGAAGGTATGAACCGAGGCCCAGGTGGCCGCTCGACAGATTTGGTCGATGGACACAGAGTTTAGATGAGCCATTGAGGCTGCCATGGCTCTCACATTGTGAGCTGTGACATGGCCCTCCAGAGAAAGGTTTCTACTCTGGTAGACGAAAAAAATACACTGAGCAATCCAGTTGGACAGTGTTTTCTTAGAGACTGGAAGTCCTAAATGAGAAGGATCAAAAGCAACAAAGAGTTGAGAAGACTTTCTATGTTGCTGTGTTCTTTGTAAGTAAAAAGCAAGAGCTCTCTTACAATCCAAGGTATGAAGATTCCTCTCTGCATTTGATGCATGAGGTCCTGGAAAAAAGACAGGTAAATATACCTCTTGGTTCAGATGAAAAGGCGAGACCACTTTAGGCATAAAGTGTGGATTGGTCCTGAGGACTACCTTATCATGATGGAACCTTGTATAAGGTGGATTAGTCACCAAAGCTTGCAACTCACTGATGCGGCGTGCTGAGGTGACTGCAGTGAGAAAAATAACCTGCCAAGAAAGAAATTTCAAGGTGGTGGCGGCTAAAGGTTCAAAGGGTGGCTTCATAAGCTGGCCAAGAACCAGGTTTAAGTCCCATGCCACTGGAGGTGGTCTAATGGGAGGTTTAGTTAAAAGAAGGCCTCTCATGAATCTTGCTATAAGAGGATGAGAGGAAATAGGTTGTCCATTGAGAGGCTTAAGGGATGCTGCAATAGCACTCAAATGGACTCTTACTGAATTCGTTTTCAGACCTGCATGGGATAGATGCAGGAGATACTCTAGTAGAGAATTTAGAGGTATTGCAAGAGGGTTTAGACCCTTCTCTGAACACCAAATGGTAAATCTTTTCCATTTGAAAGCATAGGAACGTCTAGTAGAAGGCTTTCTAGAGGCATGAATAACATCTCTGACTTGCTGAGAGAGATGAAAATCTTGAAGGTCTAGGCCCTCAGCAACCAAGCCCTGAGATGGAGCGACTGGGGGTTTGGGTGCCACAATGTTCCCTCTTCCTGGGACAGAAGGTCTGGTGCAGAGCCCAAGTCCAGGGAAGGAGCTTGAGAGAGATGCAGAAGTAGAGGGTACCACACTTGGCGTGGCCAATGTGGTGCTATGAGGATCATGGTCCCTCAATCTCTCTGAAGCTTGAATAGTGTTTTGGGAATTAGGGGAATTGGTGGAAAGGCATAAAGGAAGTCTTGACCCCAGTGAAGGAGGAAGGCATCCTTGGCCTGAACTCCCTGACATGGAATTCTGGAACAGAACCGGGGAAGTTTGGCATTCCACGGACTTGCAAAGAGGTCTATGTCCGGGGTTCCCCAAATTCGAAAAATCCCGGCTACCTGGTCCATGTGGAGGGACCACTCGTGTGAAAGCAGAACTCGACTGAGTCTGTCCGCCCAAGAGTTTTGAACGCCTGGAAGATATACTGCCAGAAGATGGATGTGATGCTCTCTGGCGAAGGCCCACAGTCGCAAAGCTTCGTTGCAAAGCGACAGAGAGCCAGTCCCGCCCTGCTTGTTTACATAGAACATGGCTACTTGGTTGTCCGTATGGATGAGGACAGTCCTGTAGCTGAGCAGGGAATGGAACACTCTGAGAGCTAAGAATATTGCTCTGAGTTCCAAGAGATTGATATGCAGAGAAGTCTCCTGTGGAGAACAGATGCCCTGGGTGGAGAGATCCTGCAGATGAGCTCCCCAACCCATTGGAGAAGCATCTGTTGTCAGAGTTGCTTGGGGTAGCGACTGCTGAAAAGGGGACCCCAGCAACAGATTTGGAGGGGACTTCCACCACTGGAGAGACCAAAATAGGCGACTGGAGTTTGCTATTTTGTCTGACAGGCAACCTGATGCCTGAGTCCATTGGGTGGACAAAGTCCATTGAGCTGCCCTCATGTGAAGGCGAGCATATGGAACCACATGCACGGTGGATGCCATGTGGCCTAATAGTTGTAGCATTTCTCGAGCAGTTAAATGGGACTTTAACTGTATCTGGGAGGCTAACTGCACCAAGCGTAGGCAACAGGCCTGAGGGAGATAGGCCCTTGCAGTTGTGGTATCCAGCAAGGCCCCTATAAACTCCAGAGACTGAGTAGGGGTGAGATGGGATTTTGGGATATTTATTACCAGTCCCAAATACTGAAGGACACTCATTGTGCAAGTTAGACAAATCTGGGTCTCTGACTGGGATGGAGCTCGAATAAGCCAGTCGTCCAGATATGGGGAAAACGAATATTCCCAGAGTGCGTAGAAATGCAGCTACTACTGCCATGCATTTCGTGAACACCCTTGGTGCAGAGGCCAGACCGAAAGGAAGCACCCTGTATTGGTAATGCTTTCCTTGGAAAAGAAAGCGGAGGAACCTTCTGTGTGTTGGATGGATGAGGACATGGGTGTACGCATCCTTGAGATCTAGAGAACAAAGCCATTCCTGACTCTGGAGGTATGGCAGCAGAGTACCTAGAGAAATCATCTTGACTTTCTCTTTGAATAGAAACTTGTTCAATTCTCTGAGATCTAATATGGGTCTGTAGCCCCCTGTTTTCTTTGGAATAAGAAAATAAGGGGAGTAGAACCCTGAGCCCTGTTGAAGAAGAGGTACTTCTTCTATTGCCCCTTGGGCAAGAAGGGTAGCAATCTCCTGACCCAGAAGGTTGAGGAGAGATGTTGGAGAATTGAACTGTTTCACCATGGTGTGGGGAGGAAGGTTTAAGAAATGAAGCTTGTACCCCTCCCTTATAATGGAGAGGGTCCATTGCTCTGCTGTGATTTGCTTCCATCTGGGAGCAAAGTAAGCCAACCTTCCTGGAATGGTGAGTGGCTCTGGTTCTTCCAGAGCCAGAAAGGCTAAGTTCTCTAGTTGCAAGTCAAAGGCCCTGAGGAGGCTGAGGCTGCTGGGTCGTGGGAGGCCTGGCAGCCTTTGACTTGGCCTGTTTAGGTGGTTGCTGACGCTTTGCAGCAAAACGACCTGCAGAAGATGGCTGCTGACCATAAGCAGGATAATATCTTCCCTTTTTAGAAAAAGGTGTCTTTTTGAACAATCTTTTCTTAACAGGAGCAGAGGTAGACTTTGAAAGTCGATCCAAAGCAGAGTTCTTAGCATCCATTTGAGTGGCCTTTGCTTGCCAAACCCTGCCAAAAAGGTTTTCACCTGTACAAGGAAGATTTCCCAGTTCATCTTGGACCCAAAGTTCCAAATCAGAGGCTTGTAACCAAGCAAGTCTGCGTGCACCTATGGCAATAGCCGAGGCTCTGCTTACACACTCAAAAGAGTCAAAGGCTGCACGGTTGGAAAATTTGGAAACATCTTGGGCATGTTTAAGCCAAGTGAGAAATTCCTGCCTTTTATCTTCTGAAATAAAAGGGGCTAAAGTCTGCACATGATCTGTGACTTCTTTTAGAAACATCCCCATATAGAGACTATAGGAGTTGATTCTGGCAGCAAGCATATTAGCTTGGAAAACCCTTCGGCCAAAAGCATCAAGGGTCCTGCATTCACGTCCTGGGGGAGTAGATGAGTGTCTCTTTGCACTCTTTATTTTCCTCATGGCAGACTCCACCACAATAGAGTGGTGAGGAAGCTGAGACTAATGGAAGCCAGGACAAGGAGGGACACGGTATACGAGAATGAGGAGAGGTGGTAAGAGGAGTCTCCCACATGCTCAACATGAGATCATAAAGAATCTCATGAATAGGTAAGGTAGCTGCTTCTTTAGGAGTCTTAGGATATTGCAAAATATCTAATTGCTTGGCTCTAGGCTCTGACTCAGGGGCCACTGTAATGGAGAGGCCCCTAGCCACTTCTCTAATGAAGTCTTGAAAAGACAAGTCTTCTGGAGGAGACATTCTTCGTTTTGGAGAAGCAGGCTCCTGAGGAAGAAGTACCGGTGCCTCGACAGAAGCCTCCGACTCATCAGAGTCTTCGGAGGAATCGAAGTATCGCCTGTCCGGATGCTCCTGTAAAGCCCGATACGCATACCGAGTGGGATCGACATCAGGAGTAAGCGGTACCGGTTCGGTACCGATGGGCATAATAGGACAGGGTATCGTTGCAGTCGACACCGAGGCCGAGGCCAATGTCGATGCAACCGGTACCGGCAACGGAGATTGTTGCGGTACCGGAGGCATCAAAGCCTGCATGAACGCCGTTAGGGTGCGCTGCATGGACAGAATCTTCTGATCCATCGACGCCACCAGAGTCTGGATGTCAGTACCAGTGGAGGCCACCGGTACCCCAGAACACAGCAACAGGTGATCGGTCGAGGCCAAGCCATCGATGTCAACCTGTGACCCCATAGACAATGCTTTGGAAGCCGGAACCTCCCGCCGGGGTAATTTTGCCGGTGCAGAATCCTCGAGGACAAGACCGGAGGCATCTTGATGCTTAGAGGGAGATTTGCCCTTCGAGGACCGGCTAGATTTATGTTTGGTTACCTGAGATCCATGGGAGGAAGAAGCAGCCCTGGAAGACGTCGATGCCACCGAGACTGCATCAGAGGGAAACAGGGTACTGAGCTTGGCTGCTCGGTTCTGCCGACCTCTTTTAGACATCATGGTACAGGACACACAATCCGTGATGGAATGGTCAGGACCCAAACATTTTAGACACCAATCATGGGTGTCAGTGACAGAAATAGTACCGCCACATTTCGTGCACTTTTTGAACCCGGAAGCGGGCTTCTCCATGAGGAGAAAAATTTCAGGCCTAAGGCCCAAACAGAAAATGCACAGTTAAAGAAAGAAAAGGTTTTGTTTTTTTTGGGTTTTTTTTAAGAAAGAAAAGAAAAGACCGGCGGTACCGGTCTGACGTTGAAGAAGGCAGACGCAACACAGAAAAATAAAGAAAAAAATAAAGAACTTCTTCTGTGGTGACAGGAACACGACCTGCTGGCTCCGCGGAAAAGAAGAACTGGAGAGAGGCGGTTGGGAAAGGCGGGAAGGCAGCGCGCAGGCACTGTGGGATGCTCCCAAAAGCTTTCTTACTGGACGCTGGGGAGCGTTCCTGCGCAGGCTCCGTCGGTACCGACGATACCCATATGTGAAGACTCATTCCTGCTTGTTCCTGGAGATGAGCTGCTTCATTACTCTGGGGTTTAAGCGCTACTCGTGTGGGCGAAGGACTCTGCTCAGCCTGTCCGCTAGGTAGTTGTCCTGGCCTAGGAGGTATACTGCTCACAGAAACATGTTGTTGCGCAGATGTCACCCATATGTGAGGAATGACTTCCTGCTTGTTCCTGGAGAAGATCTCATACCCTACCATGTCTATGTCCTGTTTGTTGACCATCAGAATCCCTCTCCCATCATAGTTCCAAGCTACAATGTGGAATACTTGTAAGGACCAGTACAGGGCCAGTACTGCTTTGGCATACATACTTTAGCAGATCCAAATGACGATGCAGATATAAGATTTTTTTTTTCTTTTTTTTTTTTAGCTAACACAGTTACCATGCCAGTGGGCTGATGCTCATACCACAGTTCATGACCTTCCTTCTACAAGGCTTGGTAATTCTTCTTCCAAGTCTATTTCCAAGGATCTATTTCTTAGCCCAGGAATCTCAAACCCCACTGACAGCTTGTTTGCGCAGAAACAACAATACTTTTAACTCCTCCTGCTCCATGATTGCTCGCCCTCAGCAGGTGGAAGCGCATGCCCCAATTCCAGTAACTCATTTCAAGTTATGAAAGGGACACATACCTGATCTAATAAAGAGATCCATCCCCAAAAACAGAAAAGGTTGTACAGCATCCAATTGCCCAATAGTTTAGTTTAGTTTGGCCTGGTCCAATAGCTCAGAGGCAATGCTATGCACTGCTGTGCAGAGGGACAAAAGTTCAATTGTTGGCTCAGGTCTTTCACTCCTTGGGATGGCTAGAGTTGAAAATACTGCAAAGGCAACATTAACAGCCCTTAGGAAAGTGCTTCTCAATCCTCTCCTGAAGGCACGCCTAGCCAGTCATGTTTTCAAGATCACCACAAAGAATAGTGATGAGATAAACTGAAGACCCACTGTATGCAAATCGATGTATATTTATCTTATGCATATTCATTATGGTAATCCCAAAAACCTAATTGGTTAGGCGTGCCTCCAGGAGAGGGTTGAGAAGCACAGTCCGAGGGGGGAGGGAATCAGTCATTGTACAACGGTGACACCTAATGGGCAGATTTAGGGCAGCAGCCAAGGACTGTTGCTGCAATGACTTGACTAAAGTTGGCAGGGGATATAAAGCAAGGGAAAGCCCATGGTAGCTGTAATGAAGGCTCATGGCGCCAGATCCTAATTCCAGTTCTGACTGAGCTGGAAAAACAAAGGAACCAGAGGAAACTGCCAAGTCAAAACAAAAAGTCTTAATTTACCCAAAGCTGCCTCAGCACTTAGGATCACCAGCAAGCTCCATGGCCTAAGGAAGAGGCTGAGACAGTCCTGGTTTTATCACCAGGTACACCTATGGTACTGGTAAAGCGTAGTTACTCACCGGAAACAGGTGATCTCCGGGAACAGCAGGAATTTAGTCCTCACATATGGGTATCGTCGGTACCGACAGAGCCTGCGCAGGAACGCTCCCCAGCGTCTAATAAAAACGCTTTTGGGAGCATCCCTCAGCACATGCGCGCTGCCTTCTGCCTTTCCAACTGTCCCTCTTCAGTTAAGTTTGTAGCTGAGTGAAAAGATAGAGGGAGAGAGGAAAGAGACAAAGAGAGAGAGAGAGAGACAACTCCTAGGGGTAGTGGGTGGGTTGTGAGGACTAAATTCCTGCTGTTCCTGGAGATCACCTGTTACAGGTGAGTAACTATGCTATCTCCAGGAACAAGCAGGAATGTAGTCCTCACATATGGGGACTCCCTAGCTGAAGATGCCAGGGAGATAGCCCAGGAAGGTGCCACCGTCAAGGGTGAAGATCCTTCCTCCTATGGATCTCTGGCATCCCACCAGGGTTGGTGGGTAGGAGTTGGTTTATGTTTGAAAAAGGTTTTGAAGAACAGCTTGGCCAAAGAAGGCATCCCGACGGGAGGCTTTATTTAGGCAGTAGTGGGCTGTGAAGGTGTGTACCGAAGCCCAGGTGGCTGCTCGACAAATGTCATCAATAGACACAGAGTGGAGATTAGCCATAGAAGCTGCCATGGCCCTGACATTATGAGCTGTGACATGGTCCTGAAGAGGAAGACTCTTACTCTCATAAGTAAAGGATATGCATTGGGCAATCCATTTAGATAAAGCTCTTTTGGAGACTGGAAGTCCCAAATGACTAGGGTCAAAAGCTATAAAAAGTTGTGAAGACTTTCTATGTTGCTGTGTACTTTGCATGTAAAAGGCTAAGGCTCTTTTACAATCCAAAGTATGAAGGTTCCTTTTTGCATTAGAGGCGTGAGGCCTAGGAAAAAATACAGGAAGATAAATTGATTGATTTAAATGAAAAGGCGAAACCACCTTTGGCATAAAATGAGGGTGAGTTCGAAGAACAACCTTATCATGATGAAACCTAGTATAAGGAGGATCAGCCACTAAATCTTGCAATTCACTGATGCAACGGGCAGAGGTGATTGCAATTAGGAAGATGACCTTCCAGGTCAAAAACTTAAGGGCTGCAGTGGCTAAAGGCTCAAAAGGCGGCTTCATGAGCTGCCCGAGAACTAGATTTAGATCCCATGCCACCGGTGGTGGCTTGATGGGAGGTTTGGTTAATAGAAGGCCTCTCATAAATCTTGATATGAGTGGATGAGAGGAAATTGGTTGTCCATTCAGAGGCTTATAAGAAGCTGCAATTGCACTAAGACGGACTCTTACCGAATTGGTCTTTAACCCAGAATTTGATAAGTGAAGAAGATACTCCAGTATCGATTCTAAGGGTATGATCAGGGGGTTTAAATCCCCTCCTGGAGCACCATATAGTAAAACATTTCCACTTGAAGGCATAAGATCTTCTTGTGGAAAGTTTCCTAGAAGCTCGAAGGATATCTTTTACCTGCTGAGACAGGTTGATATCCTGGAGGTCTAAGCCTTCAGCAACCAGGCCGTGAGGTGCAGGGACTGGGGATTTGGGTTCCATAGCGTCCTGTTCTCCTGAGAAAGGAGATCTGGCGCGTGCCCTTACTCCAGAGGTGCCGCTTGAGAGAGATGCAGAAGCAGGGAATACCATGCCTGGCATGGCCATCGTGGTGCGATGAGAATCATGCGACCCCTGTCTCTCTGAAGCTTGAAGAGTGTTTTGGGAATGAGGGGAATGGGTGGGAAAGCATAAAGGAAGTCCTGACCCCAGTGAAGGAGGAAGGCATCCCTTGCCTGACAGTGGTGTGCCGATATCCTGGAACAGAACCAGGAAAGTTTGGCATTCAGTGGACTTGCAAAGAGGTCTATGTCTGGAGTACCCCAGAGATGAAATATCTTTGCCACCTGATCTAGGTGGAGTGACCACTCGTGAGGTAGCAATACTCGACTGAGTTTGTCTGCCCAAAGGTTTTGAATGCCTGGAAGGTGAATTTGGTGCTCTCTGGCAAGGGCCCATAGTCGTAAAGCTTCATTGCATAACGACAGAGAGCCGGTTCCGCCCTGCTTGTTCACATAGAACATGGCTAACTGATTGTCCGTCTGGACCAAGACTGTCTTGTAGCTGAGCTGGGCATGGAACACTCGAAGAGCTAAATAAATTTCTCTTAATTCCAGGAGTTTTATGTGTAAACCTACCTCCTGTGGAGTCCAGGTGCCCTGGGTAGAGAGATGATCCAGGTGTGCCCCCCAACCCACCTGTGAGGCATCTGTTGTTAGGGTGGTCTGAAAGAGGGGTTGATGGAAAGGAGACCCCACTGTCAGATTTTCTAGTGATTGCCACCATTGGAGGGACAAAATTAGTCTTTGAGAGACTGTTATTTTGTCCGACAAATTGCCCGTGGCCTGTGTCCACTATGTGCAGAGGGTCCACTGAGCTGCTCGCATGTGGAGGCGAGCATATGGGACTACATGAACTGTGGATGCCCGAGCCGTGAGGGAGGATTTTCCTGCTGCTTGGGAAGCTAGCTGCATAATGCAAAGACACCGGGCTTGTGGAAGGAAAGACCTTGCCTGCCTGGTATCCAGACAGGCTCCTATGAATTCCAGGCATTGGGAAGGAACTAGTTGAGATTTTGGGAAGTTTATTACCAGTCCCAAGTATTGGAGGATTTGCATTGTATGGGACAGTGCAGTGCTGGCCTCTGCAACTGTGGAAGCTCGAATGAGCCAGTCGTCTAAGTAGGGGAAGACAAAAATGCCCAGGGTCCATAGAAATGCTGCTACTACTGCCATGCATTTCGTGAACACCCTTGGTGCTGAAGCCAGACCAAAAGGAAGAACCCTGTACTGGAAATGTCTTCCTCTGAAAAGGAAACGTAAGAATTTCCTGTGATCTGGATGCATGAGAATGTGTGTGTATGCATCCTTTAAGTCTACAGAGCAAAACCAATCCTGGCTTTGAAGATATGGCAGAAGAGTTCCTAGAGAAATCATTTTGAATTTCTCTTGAAACAGATATTTGTTCAGTTCTCTGAAGTCTAAAATGGGTCTGTGTCCCCGTTTTCTTTGGGATAAGAAAATAGGGGGAGTAGAACCCTGTTCCCTGTTGAAAAATGGGTACTTCTTCTATTGCCCCTTGGGCAAGAAGTGTGGAGACCTCGTAATCTAGCAGACTGTCTGCAGAGGTTTGCAAATTGAACTGTTTTAGAATTGTAGGAGGGGGTATGCTGTGAAAATGAAGTTTGTACCCCTCTCCTAAAATGGATAAAGTCCAATCTTCTGCTGTTATTTGGTGCCATCTGTTGATAAAGTGGCATAACCTGCCCGGAATATTGGGGGGTTGGGGACCCCTCAGAGGCAGGAAGGCAAAGCTCTCTGGGAAGGAGTCAAAGCCCTTCAGGAGGCTGAACCTGGAGAGCTGGTTGGGCTCTCGGTCCTTTTGGTTTCTTTTGTTGTCTAGGTTGTCCCTTTTGGGCAACCTGACCTGAAGCCTGCTGGGTATAGAAAGGATAAAACTTCCTCTTTTTGTTAATAGAGGGTTTTTTATAAGGCTTCCTTTTGGCTGGAGTGGCTGTAGACTTTAACAATCTATCTAAGGTAGAATTGTCAGCATCTAACTCATTAGCCTTTTCCTGCCAGTTCTTTCCGAAGAGATTCTCCCCTGTGCAAGGAATGTTGCCTAATTTGTCCTGTACCCAAGTCTCCAAGTCTGATGCCTGTAGCCAGGCAATCCGTCGTGCACCAATGGCAATAGCAGAAGTTCTGCTGATGCATTCAAAGCAGTCAAAATCTGCATGATTGACAAACCTGGAGACATTTTGAGCATGCTTAACTAGAGCAAGAAAATCTTGTCTCTTATCATCTGGGAGAAAAGGGCTCATAAGTTCCAAGTCTCCTGTGACTTCCTTAAGGAACATTCCCATTTATAGGATGTATGAACTGATTCTAGCTGAAAGCATGGAAGCCTGAAAAGTTCTGCGCCCAAAAGCATCCAGAGTCCTGCATTCACGACCTGGAGGATTGGATGCATGTCTCTGCACTTTTTATCCTACACATGGCTGATTCCACTACCATTGAATGGTGTGGCAGCTGGGTTTTCTGAAAACCAGGACATGGTGGTACTCGATACATAGTATCAAGCCTCCTAGAGTGAGGAGAAGTGGTCAGAGGTGTCTCCCACATTCTCAGCATCAAGCTATGCAGAATTTCATGGATAGGCAGAGTAGCTGCCTCCTTGGGAGCTTTAGGATATTGGAGGATTTCCAATTCCTTTGCTCTGGGTTCTTCTTCAGGAGCTACTGTGATTGAAAGACCTTTGGCCATATCACGGATGAAATCCTGAAAAGACATGTCCTCTGGAGGTGACATTCTGCGTTGGGGAGAAGAGGGATCTTCTAGAAGAAACCCTCTAGTGCCAGCAGAATTGTCAGAGTCTTCAGAATCGGAGGACTCAAAAGTATTCCTGACTCCGATGCTCTTGCAAAGCACGATCCTGGTAGCGATTGAAGTCGGTACCGAGGTGAGCTGGTACCGCTTTGTCCTCTCCAGCCAGAGATGGCATAGGAAGAGTTCCCACCAGGGCTGGCACCATTGGTACCGGCATCACCGGTGTCTGTACCAGCATCGGTGTCGATGTCAGCACCGGTGCTCTTGGGACCACCGGTACCGCAGCCGAGAGAAGAGCTGCGATACTGCGCTCGATAGCGAGGAACCTCTGGTTTATCGACGCTGCCGATGCCTGGGTGTCGGTACCGGTAAGGACGGCCGGAACCCCTGAGCATGGCACAGGTAGTTCTTGCGAGGTTGAGGCCTCGAGAACATCCTGAAGCCCCATCGATGCTTTGGAAGCCGAAGCCTCCCGCCGGGGCTGTTTTGCCGATGTGGTTCCCTCAAGGGCAATGCCAATGGCCTCTCGATGCTTAGCAGGAGAGCTACCCTTTGAGGACCGGCTTTTATGTTTAGTTACCTGAGATCCATGGGAGGAAGAAGAGGCCCTCGACGATGTCGATGCAATGGATCTGGCATCCGAAGAAGAAAGGGTACCGAGCTTTGCGGCCCAGTTCTGTCTTCCTCTTTTGGTCATCCCCATGCAGGAGAGACATTCAGTTGAAGAATGATCAGGTCCTAAACATTTTAGACACCAATCATGGGTGTCAGTGATGGAAATGGTACCGCCACACTTAGTACATTTTTTAAAGCCACTAGTTGGCTTTTCCATGATTTAGGAAAATGGAGCCTAGTGCCCAAAATGGCGCCTGCACCAAAAAGGAAAGTTTCTGAAAGAAACGCTGAAAGTTTGGGTTTTTTTCTTTAAGAAGAGAAGAAAAGAAAAGAACCGGCGGTACCGGTAGGCGTCGTGCAGTAGGCAAACGCGACCACAGAAAGAAGTTTAAAGATGTAATTTTCTGCGGTGACAGGATATGTGTCCTGTCGGCTCCGCGGAAAACGAAGAACTGAAGAGGGACAGTTGGAAAGGCGGGAAGGCAGCTTGCATGTGCTGAGGGATGCTCCCAACAGCGTTCTTATTGGATGCTGGGGAGCGTTCCTGCGCAGGCTCCGTCTGTACCGACGATACCCATATGTGAGGACTACATTCCTGCTTGTTCCTGGAGATACCTATTTTCCTAAAACTGATAAACTACACACCCCCACAGATACAGTGAAGGATCAGCTCTGACTGCCCCTGACCTTCATCTTGGGTTGGAATAAATTTCAGGCACAGCTATCTGGCCAACACTGACCTCCCTTGTTGAGCAGACACATCCTGCTTCTCATGCACTGAGAGGACAATGTCCAAGACACACAGGAAATTTAGGAAAGCCAGACCCACCCCCAGTTATCAGAAACAGGCACAGGAGCCCTGCAACAGCTGGTTTGAGAGAGAAAATTACAGCACAAGAACTATTAATTCAGTACCCAGCTGCACAATAAATGGATAGAAAATGCAGCCCTGCCATAATTCTTCATTTTTAAAAAATCCAATACAAAGCGCATCTGCTAAGGAAAAGTAACAATGAAATGTGCTCTACAAATTGCTGGCCGCTTCTCAGCTCATAGGAACAGACACTTCTTCAGCTCTGCAGGAAATCACCTCCCACGCAAGTAGAAAAAGTAAGTACATTGGCCCTGTATGGATTTCACTTTATTTATTACTTAATGTGCAAACCAACAGTGTGCTAATGGGATAGCAGAACTAACCAAAGGGATTTTGTGCAGAAGTTCAAGTAATTAAGTGCTACGTATAGCCATGCAGAAGTTGTTGAGAACAGGCAGGCTGAGCAGGGCAACTGAAGGACTACTTGGCACTTTCAGGAGGAGGGTTGAATCTAGTGTCAGGTCCATGAGAGGAATGGAGTTGCTACAGCAGTTTTACTACTTCCCTGGCTGATCATATGGATAGGTGGTGGTCATGGGGGGGGGGAGACAGTTGCTCAGGAGTGGAAGGTTAAGCCTGAGGAGGACATGATGGACCGGTGGTGAATGCTTGTTTGAATCTGGGCCATTCCCATGGTTTGGGCAAAGCTCTAGAGAAGAGGTAGGTGTGTGCGTGTGTGTCTAGTTTATGACTATTCTCTGTGGCTTACAATAAAACACCCAACATACAAGGTACATACAAACTGCTGACAAACATAGGCCACAAGACCTAATTCCTACCTGAGTTCTAGTAAACCTAAAGGGTAAATTTATCAGAGGTTGAAAAGATAACAGATTTAAAATTGACGCTGAACAAAGTTCAGCTACTTCTCAATTTACAAATACTAAATAGCATAAATTTGTTAGTTAACCATTTTTGTGCATCTCAAGCATAAATCAATGAAAACAAATGAGACGTCAACAAAACACCAGAATCATACAAAGTTAGATTTTGTGAGGATTGCATCAGCAATAATACAAACTTTAATACAGAGAGGAAATAGGCACATCCTGGACTCATCCAGAGGACGACAAACTGCGAGAGATTGAGTTTATAGTAAGAATCAGGAAAAAAAGACTTGGATCAACGGCTTTATTCCACCCCCAGGGCAGGATTATCTAGTCAACTATCATTCTAAGGATAAGACAGAAAACGCAATTACCATGACAGAGGTGGAGTCACAAGCAAAAAGATCAACTGGAAGGTATCTGTACACACTTAGAGAGACAAGCACAGGACGTGGACATAAAGATAGTGAACGGATAAGAAACAATATCCTGCAAGCGGCGACACACTATCGGGGAAGACTAGATAAGCCAGCTGGTCCTTTTCTGCCATCATTTACTACGTCACTATAGAATGTAAAGCAGAGGTGAGACAAGCATGACCATTAGGGGGCGGCGCCTTTGCAGCGGCACCTATTGCCAGCTTGCAACCGCTCTTCAGAAACTGCCACAAGATGGTCCTCCCACAGGAGCGGACGTGGGAGAAAACAGAGAATACTAAAGTTGAAGTATCATGGCTTCATCTTGAAAACCAAATGGGCAAGAGCACTGGAAATCACCACTGGACAAAAATAAGAGTGGCGGCCATGCCTAGTGGCTCGCTGCGGTGGGTCACCTGGGCAAGAGTAAGTGGCGAGGACGTGCCTGATGGGAAGAGGAAAGGTGAAAGGCAGTGCATAATAGCTCCCTGATGAGTGTTAGATGGGAAGGACCAGCAGAGGAGAATGGGAATGACGAATGGGAAAGGGGAAAAGGAAAGCTCTGCACGTGGGCTCCATGATGAGATACAAGCAGGGAGGCAGGAGAAATATCAAGTCTGCTCCCCCCTTTGAAAACACTATACTGTAAAGCCACAAAGTGCACACGTTTGATTTCATAACTTGAAGTAGTCAGAAATATCATTAGAGAAAAAGCAGGGGAAATTTTAAATCTGTGGACTTAACAGCTCAAAAACAATCCGGAGGTCCTAACCAAATGCTGACCAAAATAACAGAGAAGCAGGGATCACTAAACTTGTCCTAAGTGCTTCTCATCTCTAAATAAAAACTATATATATAAAAGAGCAAAACCTAAGATTTGTATCTTTTTTACATGACATTCCCCTGTAATCAGCGTCCTCACACCGCAAATGTCAGCACTCTGTCTTGGGTTTTCTCTGCCCAGCGTGATGCAGCCCCAGGCGAACACATTCCTTGTACGTCACCGACTAATTATAGCACATGATTGGTGCTTGGAGTGCTGCTCTCCTCCCATGTCACAGGCCACAAATTCACTCATGGCCAGGACAACAGTCAGTATCACCTTGGGGACGCAGAAAATATTTTTGGGCTGGATCATTTTTAATTAAATTTGTGGCCCGATAGTTTTCTCCGGTTCCTTTGAGCTTCCAGTCTGTTTGCCATCGGCTGCTATGGGTCTTATTCTTAAGTAACTGGGGTTTCCCCCTGTTTTTATAACCTCTTCCAAACTCAGCCCAGCCAGGACTCCACAGAGAATGGCTGTATATGCCATAGGTCACACCACGGGTGTCACTTTTGAGTAATGGCCAAGAACGTTGTCTCTAGCCTCAATTAATCTGGGAATGGAAAACCCAGCCTAAGACTTGAATCCACTTTCTCCGCATGGCAACACACAGCAATATCACCGAGCCCAGGCTGAAATGTTTATATGGCTTGATATTGCATTTAAGATAACTAAACAGCCAGCCAATGGAGGGGCCGATGCAGTAAGCTGTGCTACCCTTTAGCATAGTGGTTGATGCTTGATTTTCTCATGCTAATAGTATTTCCGATGCAGGAAGAAACAGCTTGGGAAATCAGCATAAAATCACTGTATTAAAGAATAGCACAGTGTACATGCAATAGCCATGCAAATTAATTGCTCCTGATGTAAAACACTACGCAAAAATCTAGCTCTTGTAGCATTGAACCTTTAACCAGCTCAGGATGGCGTGAAGATGCAGATTGTAAGCAGAGGGTGACTACCTAGCCCCTCTCCCTGACTCCACAAAAGCAGTTCCTCATGGTCCAAATGGACCCCCTTTAGAAACCCTTAAACCCCTGCCAAGCACAAACAAAACATGGAAGGCAGGAGCCACGCCCTCTTGCTCCTGCCCCTGGCACCATCTTTCAAAATGGCATCTGACCTCCAGTGATGTGTCTTGATGCACTGCTAGGAATCAGTCTACTAAATAAGGCAACGATTCCCTTGCATTGCCTTATTTGGTAGGTTGACCCCCTAGTGAACTGTCCCGGCACACTGCTAAACAAGGAGTCCATCCAGAGGGCAGCTATTAAAATGGTCAGTTGTCTTCATCATAAGATAAGACTTAACAATATCAACATGTATACTTTGGAGGAAAGACAGGAGAAGAGAAATTATTTCTTTGACTGTGTGACCAGGGAGTTGGACCGAGGGAGAGCCCTAGATGTGGTGTATTTCGATTTCAGTAAAGCCTTTGACACTGTTCCTCACAGGCGACTTATAAGCAAACTGAGCACCCTAGGGATGGACCCTAAAGTTACTGCTTGGGTTAGAAATTGGTTGGGTGGGAGGCACTGTTCCCTCTAAGCTGTGCGCGTGTGCGTGCGCACACACCTCGCCGAGCGAGCGCACATACTTTACAACAGAGTGCACAAAAATTATGGTTCTTATTCTGATAGAAAACAACACAGATGTCTTAAAATTTAAAAGTTGTGATTGTAATTACTAGAAATTTTCCGCTTCATTTAGTAATTGTCTATTTTCCTTTAATCTGATTAAAATCAGTGTGGTATACATACTGTATTCTGACGTGTAGTCAAATTTTAAAGTATATAACTCCGAGTGTCGTTATGTGGCGCACAAAAATTTAACCTTCCTTCAAAAGCTGCACAGCTGTTGTTTTATGCGCACATAGCCTACAGAAAATTAGAGGGAACATTGGTGGGAGGCAACAAAGAGTACAAGTAAATGGAGCTCACTCTGAGGAGAAGGATGTTACCAGTGGTGTGCCTCAGGGATCTGTCCTTGGTCCGATTCTTTTTAACATCTTTGTTAGTGATATAGCAGAAGGGCTGTTGGGTAAGGTTTGCCTCTTTGCAGATGATACCAAAATCTGCAATAGAGTAGACACCCAGGAAGGTGTAGATAACATGAGGAGGGATCTAGCTAAGCTTGAAGAATGGTCTAGAATTTGGCAGCTGGGATTTAATGTTAAAAAATGTAAGGTCATGCATTTGGGCTGCAGCAATCCAAGGGAGCAATATAGTATAGGGCAGCGATGGCGAACCTATGGCACGCGTGCCAGCTGTGGCACGCGAAGGCCTTGCAGCTGGCACGCGGGAAGGTCCGCAATCGAAAAAAAAACAACAACCCTGTCTGCTGCCGTTGTCGGGGCCGCCGCGGCAGAATCGAGCGTGCCGCGGGGCCCCCCTGTACCCGGCAGATCCTGCCCTCTCCGTAGCAGCTCTCTCTTTGGAGCTACAGTCAGACGCGCCGGCTTGCAGAGCGCGAAGGGAAGAGTTTCCCTTTCGCGACTCTGTTAAGCCCGCGGGGGCTGATGGGAACTTCCCATCAGCCCCCGCGGGCTTAACAGAGCAGCGAGGGAACTCTTCCCTCGCGCTCTGCACGCCGGCGCGTCTGACTGCAGCTCCAACGAGAGAGCTGCTACGGGGAGGGCAGGCTCTGCCGGGTGGGTACAGGGGGGCCCCGCGGCACGCTCGATTCTGCCGCGGCGGCCCCGACAACGGCAGCAGACAGGGTTTTTTTTTTTTAAAAATTTTCCCTGGGCTGGGCTGGGCTGGGCTGGGGGGGGTGGGGGTTAGGAGTGGTGATGGGCTGGGCTGGGCTGGGCTGGGCTGGGGGGGGGGGTTAGGAGTGGTGATGGGCTGGGCTGGGCTGGGCTGGGGGGGTTAGGAGTGGTGATGGGCTGGAGGGGGGGTTAGGAGTGGTGATGGGCTGGGCTGGGGGTTAGGAGTGGTGCTGGGCTGGGCTGGGGGGGTTAGGAGTGGTGATGGGCTGGGCTGGGCTGGGGGGGTTAGGAGTAGTGATGGGCTGGGCTGGGCTGGGCTGGGGGGTGTTAGGAGTAGTGATGGGCTGGGGTGGGGGGGTTAGGAGTGGTGATGGGCACTGGGCTGGCTGGGTGGGATCGGATTGGTGATGGGCGCAGGGAGGGGAGGGGTAGGATTGGTGAAGGGCTCTGGGGGGGTTAGGAGTGGTGATTGGATGGGCTGGGCTGGGGGGGGTTTGGAGTAGTGATGGGCTGGGCTGGGCTGGGGGTGTTAGGAGTAGTGATGGGCTGGGGTGGGGGGGTTAGGAGTGGTGATGGGCACTGGGCTGGGGGGGTTAGGAGTGGTGATGGACACTGGGCTGGCTGGGGGGGGGTTAGGAGTGGTGATGGGCACTGTGCTGGCTGGGGGGGTTAGGAGTGGTGATGGGTGCTGGGCTTGGGGGGGTAGGAGTGGTGATGGGCGCTAGGGGTTTTAGGAGTGGTTATAGGCGCTGGGGGGGCTTAAACTAAAACTTGAGTGCTCGCGGATTAGGACTGGGAGTGGGCTGATGGGGAGGTTAGGACTGGAAATGGGCTGGTGGGATTAGGACTGGGAGTGGGCTATGGGGGGCTAGGACTGGTAATGGGTTGGGGGGTTGCTAGGACTGGAAATGGGCTGAGTGGAAGGGGGCTTGAACTGCAAATAGCTGTTGGGGATGGGGCTTGGAATGGAAATGGGCTGAGGGGAAGTGGGGGGCTTGAACTGCAAATAGCTGATGGGGACGGGGCTTGGAATGGAACTGGGCTGAGGGGAAGGGGGGGGCTTGAAGAAGGGAATGGATGCTGGGTGAGACTGGAACTAGAAGGGAGCTGATGTTGGGGGAGGATTAGAATGGGATGGGGCTGGGAGAGTAAAATGGAGAGGGGAAAAATATTTTGTGTAGGAGGGATGAAAAATCTACAATTGGCCAGGTATTGGGAGAGTAATTGGGGATTGAGGATGGAGGGGTAAAATTTGTGTGGATGAAATAGGAATGAGGAAAGAGCAAAAGGAGAAAGATTAGTATGTTAAAGCAGATGTAGAGAGAGAGAGAATGGAAAAAAAACTAGAAGAGAGAAGAAAGGACAAATGGACAGCAGAGTTAGAGTTAGCAGAAAACATGAAGAAACCAGAAGAAAATGGCTGGACCCATTGCAACTGAAAAAAAATGTACAAAAGGTAGAAAGATATCTCTTTATTTTGAATTTATTAACTGGAATATGTCAGCTCTGGGAAATGTGCATCATTAACATCTGCGCTTTGTTTGGTACAAGAGGAAATTCCTATTTGACGTTGCCACTTGTTCTCTTTCCCCAGTATTCACTGAAATGTATTGGTTTAATATTTGCAGTGTTGCCTTTTGATAGGTAGGGTATGGTGCTTTGTGAGTCCTGGTAATGCTGTCAGGATACGGCGGGTTTGCTATGGGTTCTAAATGGGCAGCGTTTGTAGTAGTTCCTAATGTGCCTGGCGGTTGGCACTGGATTATAGTAATGTAGAAATCTTTTAGTCTTTCTTTATCCATACACTCATTAAGAGACATGTTTACTAAAAGTTAGTGTATGGTAACATTATGCAAATATTTATGCAAATAAGACCACTTATGCAAATGACGTGCTGGCACTTTGAGGAAATTCTTTGGTTTTGTGCGGCAGTTTGGGCACTCGGGCTCAAAAAGGTTAGCCATCACTGGTATAGGGGGTGAAGTACTTTTGTCAACTAAAGAAGAGCGGGACCTAGGCATGGTTGTGTCTGATGATCTTAAAGTAGCTAAACAGGTAGAAAAGGTGACAGCAAAAGCTAGAAGGATGCTTGGGTGCATACGGAGAGGAATGGCTAGCAGAAGAAAGGAGGTGATAGTGCCTCTGTATAAGTCTTTGGTGCAACCTCATTTGGAGTATAGTGTGCAATTCTGGAGACCACATCTTCATAAGGATGTGAACAGGATGGAGTCGGTGCAGAGAGTGGCTACTAAAATGATTAATGGGCTTCATTATAAAGCATATGAGGACAGACTGAAGGATCTTAATATGTACACCTTAGAGGAAAGGCGGGATAGAGGTGATATGATTGAGATGTTTAAATACCTCCGTGGCATAAATGTTCAGGGAGAGAGCCTCTTTCAATTGAAAGCAAGTTCTGCTACGAGGGGACATGGGATGAGGGTGAAGGGAGATAGATTCAGGAGTGATACGAGTATGCGGAAATATTTATTTATAGAAAGAGTAGTGGATCCGTGGAATAGTCTCCCAGTGGAGGTGGTAGAGATGAGGACAGTAACTGAATTCAAAAAAGCATGGGACAAACGCAGAGGATCTCTAAAGGTAAAAAGGGGACTGTTGTAGTTGTTGATATGGAAGGACAGACTAGATAGGCCATATGGACTTTTTCTGTCATCATATTTCTATGTTTCTATACGATAGAGACATTTAAATACCTTTGTGGTATATATGGAGGTGGCCCTCTTCCAGCTGAAATGACGTTCTGAAATGAGGGGTCATAGGAATGAGGTGAATAACCTGAGGAAACATTTCTGTATGGAAAGGGTGCATGATGCGTGGAACAGCCTCCCAGTGAAAGTGCTGGATACCAGAACTGGGGATAAGCACATAGGATCCCTGAGGGAGAAGAACGGATTGTAGAACTCAATAGTTCTCAAGGATGGACAGACTGGATAGGCCACACGGTCTTTATCTGCTGTCATTTTTATGCTTCTATGGCCTGCTAGAGGCAGAAGCAAGTGGGTGGTGTTCCTGTCTCTCATCTTTTGAAGCTGCACGGGTATGGAAGAGGGGTCAGGGGCTTCAGACCATACAACAGGCACTCTGGTTGAGAGCCACCTTAACCTGTGGTGCCCTGGACCTTGATGCCACTGGGGGGGGGGGGGGCGGGTAGGAGGGGTCTGAGGCATCCTGTGACATTTTTCAAGGGGGGGGGTCAGGGGAAGAGTGTCTGTGGACTCCGGTCTGTGTGTTTTTTTAGTATCTTCCTTTCGGGTCAGTGTGTGTCCCCACTTACGCACAGACAGGAAGGGAGATATTTATTCATGATACAGCAATGGCTGCATATTACTGCAGCGGTGTGCACTGTTTCTTCCTGACAATGCATGCCATTAGTTTACTGGATCAGGAATAAACATTTTTTTAAACGCATCTGTTAGCACAGCCTTCTAACAGTGCTCACTGCATCAAGGCCAGAGGAAGCAACTTCAGGAATCCACTTCCATTCTTCCAATCAGGGAACTGGGAAAGGGAACTGGATTTAACTCACACCTTTTTTCAGAGTTCAAGGTGAGTTACATTCAGGTACAGGGGGTATTTTCCTGTCCCCTGCATGCTTACAATCTAAATTTCTACCTGAGGCAATGGAGAGTTAAATGACTTGGAATGGCAGCGAGATTCCAACCTGGCTTCCCTGATTCTAATCATTAGGCTGCTCCTTCCAAACTAGTACCTCTTCTGCAACTTTGAACTCTTATGGTTGGGCTGGCCCGGCGGCAGCACAGTGCACCGCAATGTGAAGAGACTTGGATTCAATTCTCGGCTTAGGTCTTCCACTCCCCAAGTTGGTCATGGATACTGCAGAGCAGCAATTCAGCCCTAGCAAAGGGGGCTGGGGGGAGGGAGGGGCTCATAGTTATACTGGAATAGAAACCTAGGGGCACATTTAGGGCGCAATGTCTGCAGGGTTCCATGAGTCCTGATGTTGCTCCCCGGTTAAGGACTCTTGCTAAAATAACTGGACTTGAAAAGGAAGACTGAAAAAATTGGGGGAAATCGCATGGGCAACAGTCATGGTATTTGAAATGGCTTTATGGGCTAGCGGCAGCGCTGATGCAGGGCTGGCATGACCATTAGACAAACTAGGGAACTGCCTAGAGCCAATGATCCAGGGCCAGTCCATCGCCAGCACTGCACCCCTCTGTGGCACCTGCGGAAGTGGCAATGGCCTCCAACAGCCTGCGCTACTCACCTTAAAACACTGGTGCCACATTGCTGGTTGGCTTCTGCTCCCTCCAGTGCCCAATGCAGACTTCTTGTTTGCATGGCAATGGAAGTGGTTTCTGCCCCCATATGAAAGGAAGCCAGCATCGGGCATCGGTGGGGGTGGAAGCAAACACTCCTGCGCGCCAGTTTTAAAGTAAGCACCGTGGGGTTGTTTGAGGCCATAGCTGCCGCTGCAGGTCTCTGAGAGGGGCAGCAGCAGTGACAGTGGGGCCGGGCCGGGCCGGGGAGGGTGGTGCAAGAGATGAGATCTGTCTAGGGCATCTCATCTCCTTGCGCCGGCCCTGGCTGTGTGCAAACATGTAGGAGACTTACATTTCATTTATGACGGTGACTTCTGCTAATTTGGGCCAAGAGAGGTTGGGGGATGCCAGAGAAGGGTGAGGTGGGCAAGTGGAGGTGGGAATTCCAACGTACAGGCAAGAACACCATCTACAGGCTGGATTCAGAGTGCTTGTGTACTAGGTCCTGAAGACAGTTCCAGTCTATAGAACTCCGTCGTTGTGCAATGGTGACAACTAGGCTGAATTTAAGGGCCTTGGAATGTGTCCCGTCCCCCCCCCCCAGCCAAGGATCGTTATTGCATGACTGGGCTAAAGTAAGTTGGAAGATGACATAAAATAGTGCAAAAATCCAGAGGCCTAAGCACCAGATCAGAGTCCATGTTCAGACAGAGCTGAAAGAAACTGCAGGGTTAAAACAAAAGAAACATAATGACCAGACGTGAAACCCATCTCTCAACCTTCCTTCGCAGGCTCTTGTCAATTGCAGTCAGCTTTAATCTCTGCTTAAGAGTATGCTGGCCAGTTTACAGTAAAGTTGTACTAACCTCTTGATGCTCCCTGTGATAAAACGGAAACAGGATCTTTCTGGCAAAAACAAACAACAAAAAAAAAGCATAAAATCTATTTGAAGCCCCCCACCCTCCTTTCCTGTCCCTGGTGATAAGATGCAGTTCTAATGAGCAGACTATTGCAGATGCAAGACAGATGTGCACTGGCTCTTACCCTCACCACATCTCTTCTTAATTCTTCTCACTTTAACATTAGAACGGCAAAGAGCAGTCACTGAGGTTTGGGGGAAAGATTCATTATAATCCACCCCAAAGAGAGACCTTGAATACCCACTGTTGTGGTGGTCACTTTGTGCTTCTTCTTGGGTCACTCCTAGATCTGGATCCCAAAAGCATCACGTAATGTGCCAGCCCATAGTCTAGACATAATGGTCCAGACTCTGTCCCATGCATGGAAAACGCTTTTCAACTCATGGGCAACAGTGATCACACGGAGACGTGACCGTGTGCCTCTGCTGCTGGGACTTCGTGGGGTTCTTCAAAGGCTTTGCCTCTTGACTCATTCTGAAACCAATTGGGAGCATCATTTCGAAAATATCCACCCCATCACCGCTGTCCCCTGGGAACAGAAGCAATGAGCCATGTTTAAGCATAGATTGATTGGTGCCATAGCACATCTGAAGGCTCCTCTTTAAGATGAAGTCAGCACAGAGCCCCACATCTGGAGCACACAGGAAACTCCACATTTTCAATAGACCTAAGGCTCGATCCCACTGACTGGAGAAGTAGCCTAGTGGTGAGAGCAGCACCTGGTAACCAGAGAGACCCACTGGCACTCCTTGTGACCTTAGGCAAGTCAATTAGCCCTCTGTTGTCTCAGGTACAAACTGAGATTGTAAGCCCTCTGGGGACAGGGAAATAGCTACTGTGCCCCCCGATTGTAACTCGCCTTGAACTACCACTGGAAAGACGTGAGCTAAATACTACTAAATAAATAACTTTATGCTATATACACTCTGGTTTTTGCTTTTCATTTCTAGATTAGCATCAAGGATGGCAAAAACTACTGGTCCATCTCATCTGCCCAGTTTTCCTGTCCAGTTTGCCTATTTTCCATATTTAGATGAGGAACTAAAAACCCAGAATTGGCACAGAATGAATGGTTGTTTCTTCTGAAAGACAAGGATGACCAGCAAACAACAGGAAATGGAAAAAGCCCTCTCAAAACAGGAAAGAACCAACACCACATAATAGAAAGGACCCAGGCCAGTCACACACTGATTAGAGAAACAAATAGCAGCAGAAAAGAATCCATCGGTCCACCCAGTCTGCCCATTTCAGCCTGCTGACTGTGACTGTCACAGGTCTTGCTTGATTTCTGGTCTTCATCCTTCCTCCACCACCAAGGTTCCTTCGACTCTTTCTCATTCATATTTAAATTTTGCTAATGTTTTGGATGCTGTATTATCCACTGAAAGTCTGTTCCAGGTGTCTACCACCTTATCGGTGAAAGCATGTTGTCCCATAGACTTATTGAGCATCACTCTTTTCAGCTTCATATGACAATCCCATGCCCTTGAGCGTACAATGCAACTTGCAAGCTATCACCTAACTGATTACCGCACACAAGTAGCAGGTCCACCATCCCTTTGTTACAGAACAGTGTGAAGGAAAAGCACATAAGTTGCATTAGATATAACTCAGGTAATCCAATTAGAAGAGTCGACTCTCACTACAAAACAATTTATTTATTGAACAGGTTTTTTTTATACTGCTTTATCATTTCAGTCAAAGCGGTCTACACTGTAACTTAAACTTAGTAATGTATATTAAACAGGGACATTGATGACTTGGATTTTTCTGAGGCAATGGAGGGTTAAGTGACTTACCCAAGGCCACAAGGAGTGCTAGTGGAAGTCAAACCCTGGTCTCTTGGTTCCCAAATGACCAAGTGAAGGGTCGCATTCGAGGGCCTTTTTTTTTTTTTTTTTTTTTTAAAGTCAAGCTAATGCTGACTCCTGGTGACCCAGCAGCCCCTGGTTTTTCTTGGCAAGGTATGACTGGAAGTAGATTGCCAGACCTTTTGTTCAAGGCAATGGCAGGTAAAGTGACTTGCCCAAGGTCACGAGGAGTGCCAATGGGAATCAAACTCTGATCTCTTGGGTACTAGACTGCTGCTCTAACCACTAGGCTACTCCTCCACTCAAGGGTCATAGCTTTTCACAAAGTTCAACAGGGAAAGACTACGGCCCTAAAATATGAGCCTGTTATTCCTGAAGCACATTACACAGAGGCAGACCAAACCAAGACCTCAGTGGTCAAGAAGCTGTTACTAGGCCTCCAGAGACAAATCCACCCCAAGCGCTGGCCACAACCCAACATGGCCTTAGTTGGCCAACATGCCCCAGAGCACGTCCCTGCTATCCTGAGGACTATGTTAGGGAGGAGCTGTAGGGGATCTGGTCCTTTTGGTTTACCATACCATACTTACAGCCTGATTCCAGCCAGCATCTCGGTCTTGCTCTGTCCTCCCCTGCTCCCCTTCTGATCCTTTTCCTTTGCACTGTGGTGTTCCTAAGGGCTCTGTATTGGCACTTCTGCTTTTCAATATTTTCATGGCGCCCCTTGCACTACTAATACAACAATCTGGTCTGTCTGCTTTTTATTACGCCGACGATATTATTCTTTTGCATCATACATCCCCCCTCCATCCTGACCTCTCCCCTCTTAATGCTTGCCTTTCTTCTGTAGCTGACTGGTTGGTCTCTAACTGTTTACACCTAAATATCTCTAAGTCTCTAAGACTTTGGCTATTTGGTTTACCCATGGCAGTCCTCCTCCTCCACTGGTCCCATCTTTTTTTGGTTCCCCCATCCCCCTAGTCTCACAGTTTCGGTATCTGGGTGTCCTCCTTGACTCAGACCTCTCTTTCTGAGATCACATTTCCCATGTTACTAGGTCTTCCTTCTTTTTCCTTCGGCAAATTCGAGCCATCCGTCCCTTCCTCACACCCCAGGCCCTCACTACTCTCATCTTGTCTTTGGTTATTTCCCGTCTCGACTTTTGTAATTCTGTCCTTTCTGTTGTTCCTAAATCCCAGCTTCTCAGACTACAACGCATGCAGTATACAGCCACATGCCTTATCTCTCACTCTACGCCCTGGGAACACGTCACTCCCCTTCTTATTAATCTTCACTGGCTCCCCCTGGCTCAATGTATTCATTATAAACCTCTTACGCTGGTCCATCAGGTTATGTATACCTGCACCCCACAGTACCTGTCTGATCTACTACAATTTCACACTCCTAGCCGTTCCCTCCGGTCCATACACATCAACCGGCTGCAGCTTCCTTCCCCTTCACTTGCTCATCTCCAGTCCACCCGTACCTCTGCATTTTTCTTCGCTGGCCCTGCTCTATGTAACTCCCTCCCTACTTCACTACGTCTGGAACAAAACTACTGCACCTTTAAGGCTCAGTTAAAAACCTCTCTTTTCAACAAAGCATTCGATTTACCCACGGCCCAGGTCTAGTGTGCAACTCTCTATCAGTCATGTTCAATATGTTTGTCTGCATGCTTGCCTTTGCCTCCTGCTTTCCTGTTAACGATGTAACTTTTCTTTTCGGTACCTATGGCCCATTTCTATATTATTTGAGTTTTGTAAACCTTGCTGCTATTTGAAAGGTGGTATATCAAGTGAAATAAACATAAAACCAACAAGCAGTAAGGTTGCTGCAGGACTGTTTTTGTACATCATTTGAATAAAAAAATCTCTGTTTGAGCTGTGTCCCCTCTATTTCATATTTAATAGTCCACCTCTGCTCATATCCACAAATCCCAAAATTAAATCCCATTTCCAGGGCACACAGCTGGACAATGTAGAAGGATACTAGCGAATCAAGAAGAAGGAAAGGAGAACCTCACTGCTTGCTAAGTACAGTATGAATAATGGATTCTGCAAGAGTGCCACAGATTGAGATGCTTCACCTTGCTGCCTGCCCTCCACATCTCACATGCATGCACAGATTTGTCTTCAGCAGATAAGAATCCCTTAACTTTGCCTGGTATAATCCAGGTCCCTCTTCCTCATCACCTGTTTTCTATGGCATTTGCTATCTTCAAGGATATTCTCATCACACTTAATCAAAGGCAAACAGAACCTAACACCAAGCAAAACTGACTGAATACACTTGAGAGGCTAACTGCAGAGAAACTAGAGGGCTAAGAGTATCATCCCAGTTCCTCTTAAATGCGCTCGGTGATCAAGAGAGACCACTGCACACCAGCTGGAAATTGAACCCTGGTTTTTCATCATATGAAGTTACTCCATGCCAAGTCAGCTCCAATACCACTGTCTTTCCAGCTGAAACCTTTCTAATGACTATCGGTGACAAAGATGGCATGCGGTGAGGGGAAGAGCCCCGAAAGGCCATCCTGGTAGCCCTTTGCAACAGCGGAGTTCTAGACTGATCCTTTCAGGCTAGTTTTAATTGCATTTGAATAGGTGAAGTATGGACATTTTTATACACTGTCCTTCCCCCCTACTTCCAAGCAGTAGCTCTATTAAGCTGCAGAGACCAAAGTGACATGCAGCAGTGTCTCCCCAGTGAGCCGGTTTTAAATAAACTGGTCGTGTCAGTCAAATGTAGCATGAATTTAGTGAGGTTACTGACCTGTAATAGAGGTTCTCCGTGGATGGCACAATGATGACATCATCTGACAACGCCAGGAACACATTTTCTCCCCAGAGCTCAGAAAAAAATATTTTAAGAAGGTTCCTTCTGAGCATGTGCTACCCAGCCCCCTACTAGTGGCCAACCCACTTCCTCATCCAGTGAATTCCAAGCCTTGGCAAGTTCATCCATTAGGGGATGACGATAAGATTTGTGTGACTGACTTTTTCTGCTGTCCATGGAGAACCCCTGTTACAGCTAAGTAATCTTACTTCCTCTATGGACAAGCAGGATGAGTCAGCCACACAATGGCGACTCCCCAGCTAAGGAGTGTAAAGCAATGGAGTGCTTAGGTGCTGCTGAGCATGGCTCCCACACTTTACAACTTGTTGTGTTGCAGTGGTAGGATGAACCTGCAGGTAGCAATGAGAATGAAAAGAGGTGTATGTAGTGTCAGAACATCAGTGAAATTTTATTGTGGCTCAAGAGCCACTGTCAGCCAGAGACTATGGCCATGGTCTTGCTTTTTTTATTTTTTTTTTAAACAACCACGGTGGCCTTTAGGCCAAAATGTAAAAAAATAACAATAATTGACTAGGAAAAGTTATTCAAACACTGAAACCATATGATTATAAAAACAGAACTCAGACAGAAGTACTGAAAGCTTTTAAGCCCGATGTCCCTTGAGAATGGGGATACCAGTGCACCTTGCTAGATCAGGTCAAGAGGGTTGCAAGCGAAACTGAGTTGAGTATTGTCCAGAGGACTATGTGGCCAAAGGATTCTGTGTTCAATAGCTGGCGAATGTATGGACAGAGGACCAAGTAACGGCTCTGCAGATGTCCTCCATCAGGGCAAAGCTCAGGTTGGTGAGGGTTGTGGCCTTGGCTCTGAGGCGGTGAGTGTGGGCCTAGACTGTCAGCTGTAGGTCCGCTTGTGTGTAGCACAAGGAAATGCAGTCAGAGATCCAAAGGGACAATGCGTGCTTGGTGACTAGGTTCCCTGTTTATATGAGACGAAGAGCTGGGAGGCCTTTCTGTAGATCTTTGTTTTGTAGATGTAGCAATGCAGTGCTCAAGTGCAGTCCAAGGTGTACAGGTTCCACTCCTTCAGCGTAGCACGTGGCTCCAGGAAAAAGGAGGGGCTCTCATGGTTAGGTTGATGTGGAAGGATATGACGGCCTTGGGGAGGAACCTGGGGTGGGTTATGAAGACTGCTCAGTCAGGGAGGTGTTGAGTTAAGAATAGATAATCCACCAGGGCCTTGCAATTCACCAATTCATCTAGTCAAAATCATGGCAACATGGAAGAGGGTCTTTCAGGTGAGGAATTTGATGTAAGTACTGTTGAGGGTCTCAAATAGAAGCTGCACGAGTTGACGAAGGATGATGTTGAGGTCCCAGGATGGGGCTGTCGAATTTGTGCATGAATAGTCATGAGTCGTTTCATGATTTTTATCACAAGGGGGTGGGCATACAAAGGTTTTCCCTCTAGGCAGGGCCAGCCCATCCACTAGGCAAACTAGGCGGTCGCCTAGGGTGGCAGACCCTGGTGGGCAGCTTGGCCCTAGAAAGTACTGATGTGCTGCCCCTCTGCACCACATGCCATTGCCACACCATCCCTGACATCCAGTTTCTCACCGGGGGTTGAAGGGTGGCACGGCAATCACCTCTTTGAAGAGGGTCCAAAGGGTCCAGGAGAGAAACTACGGGCAAGTTGGGAGCAACTTACGAAGCTGGTCAACTTTATCAACAAAGAAAGAGGCCAATTCCTCAGCAGGGGGACCTAGCTAAGATTAGTCATCAACAGATTTAAGAGCCCTAAGTTGGTTCGCCACTGGGAAATATCACTCAACCTTGATTCGTTGATTCCCTAATTATAGTAGAATAGTAAGAAAAGGCCTGGCAATCTACTTCCGGTCATACCTTGCCAAGAAAACCCAGGGGCTGCTGGGTTGCCAAGAGTCAGCATTGATTTGACGACACTGAATAAAAATAAATAATAAAAATTAAATCACAAACCTCATCAGCTTTCACCTTACACCAAGGAGTACATTCATCAGCTTTCACCTTACACCAAGGATCCTCCCTCTCTTCTCTGCTATTCAACATTTACATCTACCTGGCTTTGTACCATTCTTCAACAATTCCGAGTTGAGTACCTAATATACATGGACGACATCATGATCTTCGCAACCTTCTCCACATCTGCTCCTGACTACCCCATGCTCTCAAATTGCTTCACAGAAGTAATTAAATGGCTTCATCTCCACAATTTATCCATCAACATTAATAAAACAGAACTCCTCCACATCATAAAAGACCCAGACTTCATCCTCCCTGCCTCTAACCGAATTGGCAACAGCGATTCCAAGTCAGCTTTCAGATAACATACCTCAGAATCATACTCGACCAGCCTCCAGAATCAAATTCAGAACAGCTCTCAACATATACAAAATCCAGTACAACCTAGCCCTTGACACTCTCAAGAGCCTAATCAACATCAACACAGGCACAAGACCCAGACGACGCAGCACAATGTGTTCTATTCAGACATCTAGCTCCTACTTTAAAACCACATATTCCACATCAAGTAGAGCTCTGTCCCTAGAGGCACCAACCCTGTGGAACTCCCTTCCTTAAGACCTAAGAGCCACCACCGATGCCAAAGACTTCAGGAAAAAGCTCAAAATCTATCTCTTCACAGAACATTACTGAGCCATCACTTAATGTACCTCCCCCCCACTAACTCCCTCCGTACTGACAAATCAGCCCCATAATGCGATAAGATGCCCTGTAAATAATGTACATAAATATATTTGCCTCTCTGTAAATAGTTAACCCCCAGAAACCCCTCTACCTCTCCCCCTCTGCATGCCCCCTGCAGAGGGGGAGAGGCACCTACCCTGTTGAACTAGTTTCAAAGCAAACATTCAATGTAATTTTTGTTCCTATGTAAACTGCTTTGATTGAAGGATAAGGCGGTATACAAAACCTGTTAAATAAATAAACTAGACTTCAGACCCCAAATCCAAAGCATCACTAAAGCAGTATACTATAAGCTTAGAACTCTACGGAATCTACACCACCTCCTATCCACCAACACCTTCTGCTCAGTCTGTCAAGCCATCATCACACCTTTATTTCACTATTGTAATTCCATATTTCAAGGTTTACCTAAGTACGCTCTCCTCCCATTACAACTAGCCCAGAATACTGTTGTTTGTACCAACTTCCGAGCCTCGAGACAAATCCACATCATTCCTATCCTCAAACACCTCCACTGGCTTCCCATCAGCTCAAGAATACAATACAAAGTCCTAACTATCATCCATAAAACCCTAGAAAACTGATCTTCAGAGCACCTCTATTCATGCCTCAAACTCCAAAAGACCAAGAAGAGCGAGCACCCAAAACCTCCTCAGTCTTCCAACACAAATACGCAACTGTAAGAAAACCACAAGAATGAGAGCATTCTCTCTCTCTCTACACCCCTACCTTCTATAATTCACTATCCCCCTCAATTTGCAATATCGATTCAGCCACAGACTTTCGCAAACAACTAAAGACTCACCTCTTCTTGGGACACTATGGAGATGGGCACTTTCCAATTTCTGCACAAAGCTTCCATGTATAAACAGGCACTTCACTCCCACCCCACCTCCATAAAGCTCATGACCCTATAACCTCACACTCCCAACCCCCATTCCCCTTCCCTTGTACATAGTTCCTACATATGCCTTGAGCAAATGTAGTGAGCCCTAAACTGCTCTCTGTTCCTTGTTTACATTGCATTTACATTTATTACTTGTACAATGTTACAAATGTTGATTGCTAATTGCTTTAATGTTTCCTTCAATTGTTCCCTGTATACCGTTTTGACTTGTAGAAAAACAGTATATTAAAATTTGTTGAATGAATAAATAAATAATAGCAAGTCTTCTTCGCCTTCAGAATTTGGGAACGATAATGAACAAGACAATCAGTGAAATGCATCAGTTTCTGTTCTCTGGTAGGCAAAAACTGGGCAGTGATGGAAGAGGACAACTTCTGATGTCTTTCCTCCCTGGATCATGGTTTCTGCTGGTAGACGCTGTTAGACACTGTGGTGTAGTTAGGATCTATGGATCTGGGAGTGCCTTCTCTGTAGGGGCAGTAGTGTCATGATATGGACTAGCTTTTGTGATACTGTGAGCCATGCTGTCCTTTGGATGCAGAGGTGTGGCAGAGGTCCTTGGAGGATAGTGTCTGAAGGGTGGTGCAGTAGTCCTTGAAGTGGTTCACCATCTCTGACTCTGTCACCAAAGAGGTTCTTACAGGAGCAGGGGGCATTGGCTAGTTGCTCATGGGTGTCTTCATGCATGCCTGATGATTTCAACTATGCCATGTGCCTGGCTGTGATACAGATTGTAGCAAAATAGGAGGCTGTCTCAAAGGAGTTGAAAGCTGATTGTATAAGGTGCTTTCCACAATCTTCTATGTCATGCAGGATGGGAGATATGAAGTTCTTGGTTTCCATTGGTAGGGAAGCCAAAGTAGCACTGGCCTTCTCTCGGAGGTTGTGGTAGAGGATGAGATGGAATTGATGAACTGAGATGCATGCATTCAGCATGGAGCTTCAGTGTCCCAACAGATGGATTGCATAAATGGTGGGAAGGAAAAGCATAGTTACCTATAACAGGTGTTCTCCGGGGACAGCAGGAATCGGTCCTCACATATGGGTGACGTTGGTGCCAATGGAGCTCTTGCGGAAGCATCTCCCCAGTTTTCAACGAAAGCCTTTGGGAGAGGCACCCGCATGTATAGTCCCCTTCCTGCCCAAGGGTGCAATCTTGCCTCAGTCTAATGACATAGCTAAGATGGCAAAATTTAAAATACGGTAATGAAGCAACTCCCAGGGGAGGAGGGAGGGTTGTGAGGACTGATTTCCTGCTGTTCCCAGAGAACACCTGTTACAGGTGAATAATTATGTTTTCTCCAGGAGACAAGCAGGAAAGTCAGTCCTCACATATGGAACTTCCCAGCTACAGGCTACTGAGAACCTGTAAAAATGTCACGATGACCTGCAAGGGGTGAGCCATGATCAGCAGCAGTTGCGTTCCTACTGAGAACTCTCACAAGACCCAAGTATCTGGCAGAGAACCAGCACTCCGGTAACCTGAACACAAAAGGGTCGGAGAGCAAGAGTTGCCTACATCCTGAAGAGATTACGGAGTATAGCCAGGTCGAAGGCACTGTACCGTTGGGACTCCCTCTCCAGGCAGTAGTGAGCTGCGAAGGTATGGACCAAAGACCAGGTGGCGGCCTGGTAGATCTCCATCACAGGGACAGAGCGCAGACTTGCCACGGAAGTAGCCATGGCCTTGATGTGGTATGCCGTGACCCTCTGATCCAGTGAGCTTTTTGCTGTTTTGGACCGTCCAGTGAGATCCCTGCCTGGTCATAGGCGAGGGCAATGCAGTCTACCACCCAAGTGGACAGAGTTCGCTTAGTCACTGGGAGCCCCAGTCGACTGGGGTCATGGGATATGAAATGCTGCAGTGGTCCTGTCTGTTGCAGATAGGAGGACAGGGCCCTTTTATAATCTAGAGTATGCAGAATAGTTTCCGCCCTGCCGGTGTGAGGCCTCGGAAAGAAGGTGGGAGGACCACCTCCTGATTGAGGTGGAAGGGGGACACCACTTTCGGCAGAAACGTGGGGTGTATGTGGAGCACTACCCTGTTTCTTGTAGAACCCCGTGTAGGGGGGCTCGGCCATCAGAGCCTGGAGCTCACTGACTCTGCGATCTGATGTGAATGCCACAAGGAAGGCAGCCTTCCAGAAGAGATACCTCAAGTGACAGGTAGCCAGGAGCTGAAATGATGGTTTGGTGAGTTGCAAGAGCACCACATTGAGATCCCACTCTGCCACTGGAGGGCGGACAGGGGGTTTGGATAGCATGAGGCCCCGCAAGAACTGAGACACAAGGGGCTGGGTTGAGAAGGGCTTGCCCTCAACAGAATGGTAGTGCATTGCAATAGTGCTCATGTGTACTTTGACCAAGATGGATAGTCCCACCTGCAACAGATGGAGCAGATACTAGAGTACCACTTCTACTAAGCAGGAGAATGGGTTTTCCCGTCTTTCAGAGCACCACACCAAGAATCGGTGCCACTTGAAGGCATAGGCCCTTATTGTGGAAACCTTACGTGAGGCCAGAAGGACGTCTTCCATGTCCCGTGGGATGATGAAGGGAGCTAACACTACCCTTTCAGCAGCCAAGCCATGAGTGACAGGGACCACAGGTTGGGATATATGACAGAGCCCTGCTCGGGGTAGTTTCTCCAAATGGTTAGTTTTGTGCATAGTATGTGTGATAAGGAAGCTTATCATAGCTCAGGAAGGAGCTATAGAAAAGGTGAAGTGACTCTGAACAAGCAACCTGTCAGTTCTGGTAGAAATAAGAAAACAGAATTTTCCCATAAAAGACTACCAGTCCCAGAATGCACCAGGTTTCCAACAGCCATTAGAGGAGCTGAAGTGGGGAAACGTGTGTTCAATAAGGAGGGCTATGAGGTAATCCCCAAGCACTCATCTCAAAGGGCAGGGTCTGATTCAGCACAGCTGCACTGTGCTAGGGTGGAGCACTCATCTAAGCAGAATAAAGGTAGAGTTTATTCTACAGAGAATCATCCTCAGTTTCATCTGGGAGATCCTCAGATTCAGCTTGGACATCTTCATGATCTTGGACAGCTTCATCATCTGGAGGATCATCAGAAGCAGAAGCCAGAGCGGACGGACAGAGAGGGCAAGAAACCCTTTGGAAGAAAGAAAAGAAAAGCATTTGGGAGGTCTAAAGGAGTCCAGAGCAGTACGTATACTGGGAGACATTCAAAAGGCCAGCATACACCATTGGACTGGGGAAAACCAGAGGAGTGGTGCTGCAGAGCTAGGAATCTCCAGACGGTACCTGTGAGGGAGACGGCTGCACTTGGAAGGGACCCTAGGACCCGTGCCAGAAGGTATGTGAAGAGAGATCCAGTGTCCAGGGATCTGGATTGGAAGGCTGGACATAAGAACTGGACTACATACTGGCCAGGCTATTTAGAGAGGAACTCTAACAGCAATGGAAGCTCAGGTATGAACACTGATCTATGCCCTAGCTATACCCTTGAAAGACAGCAGGGAAACAAGTATTCTCCTGAGAGTGCTCCATTGAGAAATTCCTCTGTGCCAATCCATGATATTGAACCCATGATTGTTGAAGAAGGGGGAGAGGTTATAGATTCAGGCTGTGAATACATGGATTGCTCTCTGTCTAAACTCATTTGGTAATTTACTGTTACAAAGTACAACAACCATCACAAAGAAATATAAACTTGTTTTTTAATCTACTCAGAAAAGCTCCTGAGTAGGATTTGAGCCACACAGTAGAAAGTAAGCCAGCTAAGGGGTTTCAGCTGGATAACTGCTAGCAATTGAGCCTTACCTAATTGCTTGTGAGCTCTGAGGGAATCACTTCTGAGTCTATGTGTGAAGATATAAGAAGTTAACCTGAAAAGAACAGTTTTTCCCTACTTTGTGGGTTTTGTTTGTTGATTAAAGCACTGCTAAGAAAATATTAGCTAGAGCCTACAGAAAAGACCAGTTTGTTACCAACCAGGTCTTTATTCTTTTGCTTTGATTGCCTGACAAGTTCAACTGTTGTTTTCCTGATTTTGTTTTTTCTAAGTTTAACACTGAAAGCAAGTATCCTGTTTTATGTGCTACCAAGCATATCTGTGTTGGGAGAAATAACCCCATAAATAAATATCTTATTGGCTTTACACTCAAGCACAACTAATTATTGTGAACGGCTGTGTCTGGTGTGAATGGACTACATTTCCCACAATCCCTTGCAAATCATATTAATATATGCCTTTGCCAAGACTGTGAACATTCTCACCCAGGCACCCGTCTGACATATGGCAGTCACGAACCTCACTTCTAAGCCAGGGTATGTGGAGTATGATCTTAGTCTGTCAAATTTACTGCTAATGCTCAGCGTAATACTTATATTGTGCCAAAGAGGGCCTCCTGCTCCTGTGAGAGTAGCCCTGGTGCTCGGCCCAGGGGAATCGGCGATGCTGCTGACAAAGAGAGGAGCAGCGGGAACCAGGGTTGCCTGGACCACCAGGTGCTATCAATATTAGTCATGCCCTGTCACACTGGACCGTGAAAAGGGTCTTGGTGACCAGTGGTGTTGGTGGGAAGGCACACAGGAGGCTTTCCATCCATGGGATGGGTGTGACTGGCGGGAGTAGAAGCGGGGCAACTGCGTGTTGTCTGGACTGGCGAACAGGTCCAACAGGGGGATGCCCCAGAGATGGAACAGCCATGAGGCTACTTCAAGATCCAGGCGCCACTCGTGCGGCTGGAAGACTCTGCTCAGCTTGCTCAACAGGGCATTGTTTTGCCCGGGAGGTAAACCACTCTGAGTAGCATCCCTCTGCATGTCACACAGGAGCAGAGGGCTACTGCCTCCTGACAGAGGGAGTATGACCCCGTACCCCCTTGTTTGTTCACATAGAACATTGTGACCTGGTTATCTGTCTGGACCAGCACAAACTGGTGCTTCAGCCAGTGGCGGAAGGCTCGGAGAGCCAGGAATATCGCCCAGAGCTCCAGCAGATTGATTTGCATCCAGGATACTATCTGGGACCAGCTGCCTTGCATCTGGAGACCCTCGCAATGTTCTCCCCTGCCCAGTAAGGAGGTGTCTGTAATGAGGACCTTCTGAGGGGGTTGGTGCCTGTAAGGGCATCCCAGCCTGAAGGTGACGGGAGATCTGCCACCATTCAAGGGAGTCCACCAGTTGGCAGGTTACTCTCACTTTGTCCTGGAGTCTGCCTGTGGCTTGTGTCCACTGAGAGCAGAGGCATCACTGGGCTGCTCTCATGTGCAGCCTGGTGTTCGGGGTCACGTGGACCATGGAGACAATTTGGCCCAACAGGTGGAGTAGAAGCCGGGCAAATTTATTTATTTATTTAGCTGTGCTTATATACTGCTTTTCACCGGGTCAAATATAGTGCTTGGCACTGGTGTACCTCTGAGGCTAGTTCCCTGAGGCATTCTGACCTCTCTTGTGGGAGGAAGGCTATGGCCAGGAGGGTATCTAGCTGTGCCCCTATAAACTCCAGGCATTGGACCAGAGTGAGGTGGGACTTGGGGTAGCTGATGATGAACCCCAGGCACTGGAGGGTGTTCATTGTGCGCTGAGTGGCACATTGTGCTTCTGCAGCTGTGCCTCCCTTTATGAGCTAATCGCCTAGATAGGGAAAGATGAAGGCCCCTTGGAGCCAAAGGTGGGCTGTGACCACAGTGAGGCACTTGGTGAAGACCGAAGGGCAGCACTTTGTACTGGTAGTGTTCTCCGCCCACCACGAACTGGAGGTATTTTCTGTGGCTGGGATGGATCAGGATGTATGTGTAGGCATCATTTAGGTCTAAGGAGTATAGCCAGTCTCCCTGCTGGAGGAATGGCAGCAATGTTCCAAGGGAGAACATCTTGAACTTTTCCCTTACCAGAAAGCTGTTCAGCTCCCTCAGGTCCAGGATGTGCCTGAAGCCCCCTGTCCTCTTGGGGTTGAGGAAATACCCGGAGTAGAAGCCAGTGCTCCAAAGGTGTTTGGGGCTCCACTGCCTTGTCCTGGAGTAGGCCTGCGAACCCGGTGAGGATCAGGGTCTGGTGAAGGAGAGGTCTGATGGGCTCTCCTGGGAAGTATGAGGGTGGCGTCTGCTGTAGGTGGAGGAGGTAGCCCTCCCTGACCACTTGTAGCACCCAAGTATCGGTGGTGATAGTAGGCCACCTGTGGGCAAACAGAGCTAAATACCCCCATATAGGCTACAGAGGACCCCCTAGGAGAGAGGGAGTCATGCCCAGGCAGTCAAAAAGCTTCCTCCAGGCTGAACTGGGGCGTAATTTATAGGGGCTTTCTCCAGGCTGAGCCGGGGACGCTTGGAACTTTGGAGTCTTCTGCTTACAGATGGGACATGCTCCTGACCCTTGTGCTGTTGGCCCTGAGGCAGGGCCAAGAAGGCCTGGAACTGCAGAGTACTGCCAAATCCCCCCTTCTTCGGGAAGAAGGACTTTTTCCCTGGGACTTTCTTGCAGGGCTACACCGAGGTCTTCTTAGAGAGCCTGGATCTTGTTAGGAGCTCGGTTTCTATCTCAGCAGCTTTGTCTGCTATGGGTTTCCTGAAGAGATTTTCTCTGATGCAGGGGACATCAATAAACTTGTCCTGAACCCATTGTTTTAGGTCAGATGACTGCAGACAGGCTTGGCATCGTGCCCCGATCGGCGGCTACCCTGGCCAAGGACTCAAAGCCATCATAGGCTGCTTGAGATAGGAACTTTGAGCACTCCTTGACTACCAAGACCAAAGCCTTGAACCTTTGCAGGGGTTCCCCACTGAGGGCTGCCGAGAATCCCCCAAGCTTCCTCGACAGTTCCTTAAGGTACATGCCGATAGAGCTGGTAAGACTGAATCCAGCAAGACAGCATCGAGCCTTGGAAGGCCTTCCGGCCGAGGGCGTCAAGGGTTCGGGCCTCCCTACTGGGTGGCACTGAGAAAATTTGGTTCTTAAGCCTGCACATGGCTGATTCAACAACCATCGAGTTGTGGGGGAGTTGAGTTCTCTGGAACCTGGTGCTTTGGTGTACTCTATACATGGAGTTGAGGCGCCTGCTGACAACTGGCATAGATGCCGGTGTTTCCCACATCCGGAAGAGGAGGTGTTTGAGGATCGGAGGCACCGGTACCATAAGGATTTCTTTCGGGGGGGGGGGGGGCCTCGTACTGGAAGATTTTCAATTCCTCCGTGCGTGGATCCTTCTCGGCCTTTGTCTCGATGGTGAGAGCCTTGGCCACGTTCCACAAAGTCGAGAAAGGCGACGTCCTTGGTTGGGGAATGGCATTGGGATGCCAGAGGAGATGGGTCAGAGAGCACTTCCCAGTGTCACCAAGTGTGCAGGGACTCCTTGTCCTCGGTCTCCCATTCGGACTTGAAGTCAGAGTATGAGTCTGAGGTTCCGTGATCACCTCGGCCAAGGTCTGTGCCAGGCGGTCCGCGACCCCCAGAGGATCTGTGGTCTGAGCCACGGGCACTCACCAGAGAGGACCAGTGTCCCAAAGAACAGGACTGGGATCTCATTCAGGGCCGATGGGACTCTCGAGGCATGTGGCACTCCAGGATCAGCTCAACATCCGGGAAGCCCTTGATGTTGAGGGTCCCGTCGCTGAGGCAGATGAACCGGACATAAAACACCCACTGCATGGCCTCGAGGGCAGAGATACTGCTAAGGCCGCCATCCTGGTCTCCATACCAGTTGGCTCTGCAGCCTTCAACGCGGGCACTGAAGACTTCGGGCCCGGGGTTGGTGCCATCAAGGGGGAATCCTCGATGAGGATGGCCTCATGCATCTGAGGCTGGTCGGCAGGTTCTGACAACTCCTTGCAGGGCAACTAGTGAGGCTCTGACTCCTCGGACTCGTGCCGGGGACTGCAGGGCCTGGAATGGGTTTTACCCTTCTTCCCTTGCCCGTTCTCCAAGGCGGTTTTCGAGGGCTTTGATTTCTTGTGTTCCACCTCTGGGGATTTTCCTCTCAGAGGAACCGTGGCTGTGAAACTCCAAAGAGGAGCAGGCTTCATGGGGCACGGAAGTACCAGAGGGGGCCCTGGAGCATGGTGTTGCCAGAGACTCCAGCGCGGAGTCAGACTTCTGGAAGAATTTCTTCTGCTGCTGACGACAGTTTGAGGTCATGGTTCTGCAGAGTTCACAGTCTGAGTCGTTGTATTCCAGGCCAAGGCACTGGAGGCAGCAGTCATGTGAATTGGTGAGGGACATCATTTTGCTACACCAATCACACTTCTTGAAGCCGCTGGAGGCCATTGGAAAAAAGAGGTCCCCGCCGCCCAGCAGGGGTCCAAGGCTTTCAGCCGAAAAAAGGCGCAAATGCCGGTCGAGGGCTACCTCAAGGAAAGGGACAAAAAGTAGTGACCAAACCCGAGGAGCGATGCCAAGCTGGCTCACCGGTGGGAAAGGAACCAGTACGCAAACAGGACAGAAAACTGAAATAAAAATCACACTTTTTCCGGGGAAACTGGACAGACATCTGGAGGGCTCCTCGGAAAAAAGGAGACTGAGGCAAGCTGGCACCCTTGGGCAGGAAGGGAACCATGCATGCATGGTGCATCTCCCAAAGGCTTTCTTTGAAAGCTGGGGAGATGCTTCCATGAGGTCTCCGTCGGCACCAACGTCACCCATATGAGAGGACCGACTTCCTGCTTGTTCCCAGAGAACAATTGGATCAGCATTGGTCAGTTTTTTATTTTTTTTAATGAAGAGGGAATATTATTTTTGTTTGCTGATTTGAGGGAGAAGTATAAGCTGAGGAGTAGTGAGTTCTTTGGATACCATCAAGCTTGTGATTATATTCAAATTCAGATCAGGGGTCAGAATTTCTGCCTGGATAAGACACCATTTGAGTAGCTCGGTTCCAAGCTGGCTCTCTCAATTATTTAAGCCCATTGCATCTCAGTACTGGGAGTACCCTCACTTTTTGGGAGTGTGGGAGAGGGATCTTGGGGGTGCATTGGGGGAGACAGACTGGTCATCTGTATTTATGTCTATCTCCAAGACATATATTTCTGCAAATTTGATTGAACAAGAGTACAAAATGCTTTACAGATGGTTTATGACCCCAGTTAAATTGCGAGTAATCAAATCCAGACGATCTGAGTTGTACTGGAGCGGGAACAGGCAGAGGGGAATGCCTGGTTGCTAAGAATTACTGCCAGATGGTAGTGGTTCTCCTTAGAGAATGGCTGGGAGGCGATACCTCTTTATCCTAAAGTGCATTTACTATCATTGTTACCCCTGGAAGTAATGGCTCAAATGAGGGCGTTTATTTTTCATTTGATTTGGGCACCTCGGTTGGAGATAGCAAGTGATCTTTCTTCTAAGCAGAGGCAAATCCATCTTGAGCAGGTTTAGTTTATTATATAGCTAAAATTACAGCCAAGAGATGAGACGAGGATTGCTTAGGGTGTGCTGAAGAATGGAAACTCTCTGCTGCTTAGATATCTTCAATTGCTTTTCCCCAGGATTCCACATAGTCAAGACACTTTCGATTGGATTCCAGGGATTCTTGGTTCCAATGCTTCCACCTGGTTTTCGAATATAACCTCAGGCTCTTTATATCTTTATTCTTATTACCTTTACTCTGAATGGCGATGTATTTCTTTGGGGTTTTAAATTTAGGTCATTATGGAGTTTCACTACCAAGGATGGTGGGACAGAAGAGGGGCACATCATGCTCTGCAATGTTTTGTAGTACTGAGCTTTTCTTACCCCGTCTTTGTTATTGCAGATGGTGTTAGACACCTATTAAAGATTACGTTACAAAAGAAACCCCTGAAGTGAAGTAGGAGCTTGATGTAAAGAAAGTTGCTACAGATTTTATTAAGTAATTAAGGAACAGAGGCTGTATTCTGTATTATACAGGGTCACACCAGCTGATAGACAGCTTTACTGCCTATTGGACTTACGCCCTGGATTCATTTGGGCAGAGGATGTATGGGTGGGTTAGCTGTGAAAGATCTGATTTCGAAGCTATGGTAAAGCATTTACATAGCGTATTCAAATACCTGGGCAGGAAGTCTGTACTAGGGAACGTCAAATAAAACTGGAAACTGTAACATTGGTGCCTGTTTAAGCCAAGAGTTATAGTCAGCAGCTGAGAAACTGACAGGGGATATTATATTAAAGCCTTTAGGCTATGGTTTTTATTATGGAAGGTCGGACTAGCTGAGCATGGAAACTTTATTACCTGTTGGAAAAGCACCCTAGCTTTAATTGGTTAAGAGGGTTGTATATTGGCTGAGAAAGTTATCGATCAGGCGTCTATGATGAAGCATCCTCTTGACAGATTAAACACAAGAGGCTGAATGCTATATTGTAAAGCAGAGGATCCCAACTCCAGTCCTGGAGGGCCAAACATCATTCAGGTTTTCAGGCTGTCCCTAATAAATATGCATGAGATGCATTTGCATGCACTGCCCCCATTGTATTCAAATGTATCTCATGCATACTCATTAGGGACAGCCTGAAAACCTGAATGGTGCTTGGCCCCCCCCAGAACTGGAGTTGGGAACCTCTGTTGTAGAGAGTCAGACCAGCCAAAAACAAATAGGAAGTGGACAGGTCATTCGCACATTAAAAGCCATAGGCTGTCATCTGTAGGGTCAGACCAACTGAGAGAGGGAACTTTATTGCCGGTTTGAATCACACTTTGATTAAGTTGTGCAAGGGAACTAAGGTTAGCTTTGAAAGTTTCTTGATTAGAAGGCCCATGGTAAAGTATCCACCTAATTTTCTAAATAAAGAATATAAATAATACACCAGCATCCTGCCTGATCTATGGAGAGAGGAAGACCCTATTGAGCTCCTGACCCAGACAGCTTATCTAGAGAGACCAGCCCGTGACAATATTTATTAATTTATGACTCTCAAAGTCCGCAATTGCATCCTACTGCTCTACTTGCTCCATACCTGAATAACTTACCAACCCTACCTATATCCTCTGCTCCTTCTATTGCATCAGGTTCCAAGGTCACCTTCTCTGAGTCCCTTCCTACTCCTATCCTGTGAAGCAGTCAAGCACAGTTACTTACCTGTAACAGGTGATCTCTGGGAACAGCAGGAATAAGTCTTCACATATGGGTACGTCGGTACCGACGGAGCCTGCGCGGGAACGCTCCCCAGCTTCCCAAAAAGGAAAGCTTTTGGCAGCATCCCACAGCGCCTGCGCGCTGCCTTCCCGCCTTTCCTAACTGCCTCTCCCCAGTTCGAGTTTTAAAGCTGAGACAAAGAGAGAGAGGAAAGGAAAGATAGATAGAGAGATACAACTCCTAGGGGAGGTGGGTGGGTTGTGAAGACTTATTCCTGCTGTTCCCAGAGATCACCTGTTACAGGTAAGTAACTGTGCTATCTCCAGGAACAAGCAGGAATGAGTCTTCACATATGGGGACTCCCTAGCTAGAGATGCCTGGGAGATCCCCAAGGTTATGAGACCCTGAGAAGGGCTCTATCTCCTCCTATGGATCTCAGGCATCCATCCAGGGAAGGAGGGCAGGAGTTGATTAAGCATGGAACAGGTGTTTGAGAACAGCCTGACCAAACAAGGCATCCCGGCGGGAGTCCTTGTCCAAACAGTAATGGGCTGTGAAGGTATGAACCGAGGCCCAGGTGGCCGCTCGACAGATCTGGTCGATGGACACAGAATTTAGATGAGCCATAGAGGTGGCCATGGCCCTTACATTATGAGCTGTGACATGGCCCTCCAGAGAAAGGTTCTTACTCTGGTAGGCGAAAGAAATACACTGAGCAATCCAATTGGACAGTGTCCTCTTAGAGACTGGAAAGTCCCAAATGAGAGGGATCAAAAGCAACAAAGAGTTGAGAAGACTTTCTATGTTGCTGTGTCCTTTGTAAGTAAAAGGCGAGAGCTCTCTTACAATCCAGGGTATGAAGATTCCTCTCTGCACTTGATGCATGAGGACCTGGAAAAAAGACAGGTAAATACACCTCTTGATTAAGATGAAAAGGTGAGACCACTTTAGGCATAAAGTGTGGATTGGTCCTAAGGACTACCTTATCATGATGGAACCTTGTATAAGGTGGATTAGCCACTAAGGCCTGCAGTTCACTGATGCGGCGAGCTGAGGTGACTGCAATGAGGAAAATAACCTTCCAGGAAAGAAATTTCAAGGAGGTGGTGGCTAAGGGTTCAAAAGGTGGCTTCATAAGCTGACCAAGAACCAGATTTAAGTCCCATGCCACCAGAGGAGGCCTAATGGGAGGTTTAGTTAAAGTTAGGCCTCTCATGAATCTTGCAATAAGAGGATGAGAGGAAATAGGCTGTCCATTGATAGGTTTAAGGGATGCTGCAATAGCACTCAAATGGACCCTTACTGAATTCGTCTTAAGGCCTGCATTGGAGAGATGCAGGAGATATTCCAATAGAGAATTCAAAGGTAGTGCTAGAGGGTCAAGACCCTTCTCAGTACACCAAATGGAAAACCTTTTCCATTTAAAAGCATAGGAACGTCTAGTAGAAGGTTTTCTGGAAGCATGGAGGATATCCTTCACCTGCTGAGAAAGATTCCAACCTTGAAGGTCTAGGCCTTCAGCAACCAAGCTCTGAGGTGAAGGGACTTGGGGTTTGGGTGCCACAAAGTCCCTTCCTCCTGAGACAGAAGGTCTGGAGCAGCTCCCAAGTCTAGGGAGGGAGCTTGAGAGAGATGCAGAAGTAGAGGGTACCACACTTGGCGTGGCCAGCGTGGAGCTATGAGGATCATAGATCCTTGATCCCTCTGGAGCTTGAACAGAGTCTTGGGAATTAAGGGAATGGGTGGAAAGGCATACAGGAAGTCTTGACCCCAGTGAAGGAGGAAGGCATCCTTGGCCTGAACTCCCTGACACGGAATCTGGAACAGAACCGGGGAAGTTTGGCATTCCACGGACTTGCAAAGAGGTCTATGTCCGGGGTTCCCCACTCTTGAAAGATTCTGAGTACTTGGTCCATGTGCAGGGACCATTCGTGTGGAAGCAGAACTCGACTGAGTCTGTCTGCCCAAGAGTTTTGGATTCCTGGGAGGTATACGGCCAGGAGATGGATTTGATGCTCTCTGGCGAAGGCCCACAATCTTAAAGCTTCGTTGCAAAGTGACAGAGAGCCAGTTCCTCCTTGCTTGTTTATGTAAAACATGGCTACCTGATTGTCCGTATGAATGAGGACTGTCTTGTAGATGAGCAGGGTATGGAAGACCTTGAGAGCTAGAAAACCTGCTCGGAGCTCCAAGTGGTTGATATGTAGAGAGGTCTCCTGTGGAGACCAAGTGCCCTGAGTGGAGAGGTCTTGCAGATGAGCTCCCCAACCAGTTTGGGAGGCATCTGTTGTGAGGGTTGCTTGGGGCAACAACTGTTGGAAGGGGGACCCCAGCAACAGATTTTGGGTGGACCTCCACCACTGGAGAGATCAAAAGAGGCGCCTGGAGGTTGCTATTTTGTCTGACAGAGCCCCTGATGCTTGAGTCCACTGGGTGGACAAAGTCCATTGAGCTGCTCTCATGTGAAGGCGAGCATAAGGGACCACATGCACTGTGGATGCCATGTGGCCTAGTAGTTGTAGCATCTCCCGGGCAGTTAAATGGCTCTTTGACTGAATCTGCAGTGGTAGTATCTAGCCAGGCCCCTATGAACTCTAGGGACTGAGTAGGGGTGAGCTGGGACTTTGGGAGGTTTACCACAAGTCCCAGATACTGCAGAATGCGCCTTGTGCAGTCCAGGGAAGTCTGGGCCTCTGACTGAGATGGAGCTCGGATGAGCCAGTCGTCCAGGTATGGGAATACAAATATTCCCAGAGTGCGTAGAAATGCAGCTACTACTGCCATGCATTTGGTGAACACTCTTGGAGCAGAGGCCAGACCGAAAGGAAGCACCCTGTATTGGTAATGCTTTCCTTGGAAAAGAAAGCGGAGGAACCTTCTGTGAGATGGATGGATGAGGACATGTGTGTACGCATCCTTGAGATCTAGACAACAAAGCCAATCCTGACTCTGAAGGTATGGAAGGAGAGTGCCCAGAGAAAGCATCTTGAATTTCTCCTTGCATAGAAATTTGTTCAATTCTCTGAGATCTAATATGGGTCTGTAGCCCCCTGTTTTCTTTGGGATCAGAAAGTAGGGGGAGTAAAACCCTGACCCTTGTTGAAGAAAAGGTACTTCTTCTATTGCCCCTTGGGCAAGAAGGGCAGCCACCTCCTGACCTAGAAGGTTGAGGAGAGATGTTGGAGAATTGAAATGTCTCACCATGGTATGGGGAGGAAGGTTTGAGAAATGAAGTTTGTAGCCCTCCCTTATGATGGAGAGGGTCCACTGCTCTGCTGTAATTTGCTCCCATCTGGGAGCAAAATGAGCTAACCTTCCTGAAATGGTGAGAGGCTCTGGCTGTTTCAGAGCCAGAAAGGCTAAGTTCTCTAGCATCAAGTCAAAAGCCCTGAGGAGGCTGGGTCTGCTGAATTGCAGCAGCCCCTGTAGGCTTAGGCCTGGCCTGTTTAGGTTGCTGACGCTTAGCAGCAAAATGACCTGTGGATGATTGTTGGCCAGAAGCAGGATGGAATCTGCCTTTCTTGAAAAAAAGACTTCTTGAAAGGTTTTTTCTTGGCAGGAATGGAGGTTGACTTTGAAAGTCTATCCAAAGCAGAATTTTCTGCATCCATTTGAGTGGCTTTTATTTGCCAATCTTTGCCAAGCAGGTTTTCTCCTGTACAGGGAAGATTTCCCAAGCCATCCTGGACCCAAGATTCTAGATCAGAAGCTTGGAGCCAAGCAATTCTGCGTGCAGCTATGGCAATGGCCGAAGCTCTGCTGGCACCCTCAAAGGAGTCAAAAGCTGCACAGTTGGAAAACTTTGAAACATCTTGAGTATGCTTAAGCCAAATAAGAAATTCTTCCCTTTTATCCTCTGGAAGAAAAGCGAGGAAAGTGTGCAGCTTATCTGCAACTTCTTTCAGAAACATACCCATATAAAGACTATAGGAGTTGATTCTGGCAATGAGCATACTGGCTTGGAAGATTTTCCTACCAAAAGCATCCAAGGTCCTGCATTCTCTTGCTGGAGGAGCAAAGGAGTGTCTTTTTGCACTCTTTATCTTTTTCATAGCTGACTCCACCACAATAGAATGGTGAGGAAGCTGTGTTTTATGAAAACCAGGACAAGGAGGGACACGGTACATAGTGTCCAACCTACGAGAATGAGGAGAGATAGTGAGAGGAGTCTCCCATAAGTCAATCATGTGATCATAAAGAATCTCATGAATTGGCAAGGTGACTGCCTCCTTAGGAGCCTTAGCATAACCTAAAATATCCATTTTTTTAGCTCTAGGCTCTGATTCAGAGGTTACTGAAATAGAAAGCCCTTTAGCCACTTCTCTTATGAAGTCTTGAAAGGACAAGTCTTCTGGAGGAGACAGTCTTCTTTTTGGAGAAGAAGGCTCCTCAGGAAGGGCTATGGATACTTCAGCAGATGCCTCCGATGCATCAGAATCTTCGGAGGAATCAAAGTATCAACTGTCAGGGTGCTCTTTCAAAGCTCGATACGCGTACCGAGCCGTATCGACATTGGGCATTATCGGTACCGGCTCGGTACCGATAGGCATCCCTAGACAGGGAACCGCTGCAGACGACACCATGGCCGATGTCGATGCAGTCGGTACCGGTACCGGCAATGGTGCCGGTACCTGGGCCGATACCGACAACTGAGTTTGTTGTGGTATCAGCGGCGTCGCAGCTTGGATGAAGGCCGTGATAGCCTGCTGCATGGATAGAACATTCTGATCCATCGACGCCATGAATTCCTGGAATTCGGTACCGGAAGGTTGTGCCGGTACCCCAGAGCATTCTAACAGGTGATCGGTTGAGGCCGTGCCATCGATGTCAACCTGTAACCCCATAGGTGGAGCTTTGGAAGCCGGAGCTTCCCGCCGGGGTAGTTTTGCCGGTGCAGGATCCTCGAGGGCAAGCCCGGAGGCATCTCGATGCTTGGAAGGAGATCTACCCTTCGAGGTCCAGCTGGATTTATGTTTGGTTACCTGAGATCCATGGGAGGAAGAAGCAGCCCTGGAAGACGTCGATGCTACTGAAGCTGCATCAGAGGGAAACAGCACATGGAGCTTGGCTGCTCGGTTCTGTAAACCTCGTTTAGACATCAAGGAGCAGGATGAACAATCCAAAATGGAGTGGTCAGGACCCAAACATTTAAGACACCATTCATGGGTGTCGGTAACAGAAATAGTACCGCTGCACTTAGTGCATTTTTTAAGCCCGGAGGCTGGTTTTTCCATGAGGAAAATTTCTCGTGAGGCCTAAGGCCCAAAAGAGGAAAAACACACTAAGTGAGGGAAAAAAATATTCTTTTTTTTTTATAAGAAAAGAAAGAAAGACCAGCGGTACCGGTCCGACGTTGGGGAAGGCAGACGCGCGACCAAAGAAATAAAATAAAACAAAGAACTTCTTCAGCGGTGACAGGAACACGACCTGCTGGCTCCGCGGAAAAGAAGAACTGGGGAGAGGTGGTTAGGAAAGGCGGGAAGGCAGCGCGCAGGCGCTGTGGGATGCTCCCAAAAGCTTTCCTTTTTGGGAAGCTGGGGAGCGTTCCCGCGCAGGCTCTGTCGGTACCGACGTACCCATATGTGAAGACTCATTCCTGCTTGTTCCTGGAGATAGACATTTTCTCTTTCTTTCATTTCTTTGTGCCCATGTATTTCTTACTTGGATGTACAAAGGACCATGAATACCCAGCGCCTACTGTGAACATACAGGATATAAAAATCAACTGTATGATCCCTGGATCATGGACATCAGAAATTGTGCAAAACTAATGACCTTACATTTCCATGTAACAGTTTTTTTGGCTGTCACTTCATAGCTGATGAAGTTGTTTGTAGCACACATTCAGTAAATACATAAGCAAATGGATGGCAAAGACAGGAATTTTGAAGCATCAACAGCTGCAAACAACTTGAAAAATCCCACTGTGCTTTGTGTTACTCTGTGAACCCAGGCACAAGACCTCACTGGATTTAACAGTTTCTATACCAGAAGACGGGCACGTGGGGTCCAGTTACCCAGGACAAGCGAGCAGATATGATTTAACATGAATAAGCATGGGATAATCTACGTGAAACACAAGAATAAGTAGACCCTGAAAAGGGTAATATTTGAGAACACTAACCAGTAATAAAATAAAAGGAACTGGGTCCATTATAGACAATAGACAGCAAATGGGTGAACAAAACCAGGCAGCGGCAGCCAAAGAGGGACACATGTCGGCTAGAAGCAAGGAAGAAAAGATACCATCTTCCACTGCAAGAGACCTATTCATCCCTGCAGCAACAAACCAAGGAGTAGCTTCTAGGTTAAGGGCAGTATACATTTCTTCAGGTTCAGGAAAAGGGTCCCTTTATCAAAGACAGAGGTAAAGGTATGCGGAAAACATACTGGTTGTATTTCTGGAATAAGAAGGCATCAGGGGGCCCAATGATGTACTTTGACTCAATCTTCAATTGGTTGCCATACCTGGGTTGGAAAATAATTTCTTCCCCTACCCCCACACTGTATTTCAGTATTTCCATAGATGCACAATGGGCCCCTCTGACGTTCCTCTTGATTGCCACCATACCGTGAGCTTTTAGGAAATCGGAATGTCTGACATTATAAGCCTCTGGCCTCCTTTCAACTTAACTAGCGACAGATTTCTGTAAAACAAGGCAATGTGGAGAAAACTGTTCCAGCTCCAACGAATGGGGCACAATATGGTACAGGCTACTCTGGCTCATCGGCTCACCTTGGACATGCTGGGAAGCATCAGACTAAGAGGGAGGTATTCGGCCGATTATAAAGTGCGGGTATCTCCCCATAATACAAACCTGGAAAGCATTTATACAATCATAAAATCCTTATTAGGGAAAGAAACAATAGTTTGAATTGTTTTCATTCAACCCATGTCATAGGGTTGGGATTCTGGAATGTGCCGGACCTTTCTGCAACAACCACAGAACACACGCCCTCCCTGCTCTTCTGTCTGAAGGCTCAAAGAAGATTCTGGCATTACTTAACCCTGGGAAACCCTAACGTTACGTACCTGTAGCAGGGGGTCTTATTGCTTCAGCCGAGGATGTTATGGTGGCCAGTGTTCCTTCCGGAGCCAAAAACATCCCACTGCCTGGTTCCGCGCTGCCAATCTCGCCATCTGAAAATTCACAGTCAAGTTACCATTAAAGCGGTAGTAAAGCTACACACTGCTGCACATTTCTAACACAAGGGCTGGGAGAGGCAGCAAATGAACATGAGCCTTATACAGGCCAGAGGTTCACAAATGTTTCGCTCAGACCCCCCCCTGGCCCTTCCCCTCCCCCCAGCTGGTCTTTCAGGATAGGTAAATGACACAGATCAACCTAGTGCATAGACAAAACCTATAGAAATCTCTCTAATATTCACTGTGCATGCTTGCATGCAATCTGCATAGCTTAGTTATCCTGTAATCTAGACTCATGTGATGCAAGGAGCCTCGATTACAGGATACAGTTATTTATTTTTATTTATTTATTTAACATTTCTTCTATACCGCGCTATTATGATCAGCGCGGTGTACATCGAACAAAATATACTGCAATGCGTACAGGCAACATTGAGTGTACAATGAACAGGGAAAATAACACATGGGATAACAGGGGGGAACTATGTACAGGTTAACTTGATACTATATACAATACTCTAAACTCGTTTGGATATTGAAAGTGATTTCGTGTGGATGGTGCAGGTAGATGGTTATCAGGTGGGCTAGTGTAAAGGCTAACCATTTTCTGGTTGTATTAAGGTGCTAGGGCGTCTGGGGTATGTGGGAAGCTTGCCAGATGTGTGAGTGTCCGGGATGAATTCTGGGTAACATTTTGTGAACAGATGGTGTTTCAAAGCCTTTCGGAAAGGTACCAGGCTTTTGATGCCACGGATTTCATGGGGAAGTGCATTCCAGTTTAGAGGAGCGAATATTGAGAAAGCTCTGTTTGAAGTAGCCTTAGTGCACGATGTCATCATCCTAGGAACTATTAAGGTGTTCATTGCAGTAGGCCTCCTGTTTCTATTTTCGGGGGTGCTGTGAATTAGCTTGCTGATTGGTGTAGGTGGGTAGTTATTCAAGGCTTTGAAAGTGAGGACTAATGACTTACAGTGTCTTCCCTTAGGTTGCTGGGCTGATTCTGATCAAACTGTCCCTCTCTCCACCCACCCAACCCCATGCAGGCATCATACTAATTCTGAAAAAGTAGAGATATAACGCAAGTAACTCAAGGGTGTATTTGGGGACCTTTTCTAAACAGAGAGTAAGACCACAATTGATGTCTAATGTTTAATATCTAATATATGAGATATACTTCCCTCCCCCTTTCAAACTGAACAGTGAAGTGGTTTACAGTAGTTCACAAGTCTCATGTGGGGGAAGACCACATGAGAAATACTGTCTAAGACTCAGTCAGATTACAAGACAGAAAACCTGCAAATAAGACCTAAAAAGGATGCCAAAAAAACAAGTGGATGGGTGAAGTTTGACAGAACCTGGCTAGCAGTCTGTTTCTCTGATCCTACAATCTGCCCTAACTGGATCTATAATGTCTTGAGCCTTTGCACCCAACAGCTCGACTAAGAGGGTCCTAATTTTAAACCCCTCTCCTTTTTCTACTGTACTAACAATCCCAGGGGTGTGAAGTAGAGACTACAACACCGTGCCGAACCTGAAACCAGCTCTTAAGTCAGCCTAAAGATGTGATTCACTTAATTTAACATAGAAGCTTACATTCTGCATTCCTTCAGTTTCTAAGAAATGTACAGAGCAGATTACAGTAATCAAAAAATCAATCAGTACAACATAATAAATAAAATCATCCATAAAAATAGCATGAACAATAAAATCATCAGATAAAACATCATAAAAATTAAAATCTATCCTCCTCAGAAACTCCAATGAAATACCCTACGTACATCATATAGGGGCCGAAGCTGCGTTAGCTGTTAATGTGAGCTTCAGCGTGGACTGACGACCCCTGAAAATAGCTTGCACACTAAACAGACAGCAAAAGGTTAAGTACACACTATCAGTATAGCGTGCGATGGGGAGGAAATAGGCAGGGCAGGTGTGGAGCATGGCCGTGACTGCATATTGCAGTTGGGGGAGGGGGGTGTTTGACGGCATATGTTGCCGCCACTCTCGAGTAATCTTCAATATGTTTCAGTTCCTCTGGCAATTTGTACCAGTGCACAATGGCCTGTGACTCCCTTTACCAGAGGAAAGAAGGGGAGAGGTGGTCGGAAGTAGACTAGGAATTTCCTATTTCTGCAACAGCCCCAAGTCCTGTCAGCCCAAAGAGGAGGATCTGGATTCAGGAATTCGGCCCAGGTCTCTGACACAGCAACATTACCAGCCAATACTTAAGTTTCTAATGATAAAACTAAAGATCAATAAAAAAGCTACAGGTGAGGCTTTGTTACTGGAGTACTTGAATCTTGGTCATCAGCTTTCAAGTTAGGGTTCCTCGGATGACTCAAAGGGATGATAGGTCAGAAACCTCTGCTCTGCTCTTTCTGGTTGTGTGGAGCCCTTACTAACCTCCAAAAGGTTCAGAGACCCCCAGTTTATCCTGCCCCTCTTTCCGGACCTCCTCCCTTCAGTACCAAGCCTGTCTCCGCCTGCCCTCTTTCTCCTTTCCTCTTCCTAGTTCCATCAGTCTCCCTCTCTCCCTTCAGCTAGTCCTCACCAGCCTCTCTCTCTTTTTTTCTTTTTGTATCTTCAGACCCATGAAATGGTCTCATGAACGAGCCACACATCTGGAACTGCTGTGATAGAGGTGGTTTTTAAAATCAAGAGTTTGGTGGAAGATGTAACTATGGTTATTTATTACTTCAAATAATACTAGGACTAAGATATACTCCATGAAATTGATAGGCAACAGTTTTAGAACAAATTATAGAAAGAAAAAGCAAGTTGTGGAATTAGTTTTCCAAGGATGTGGTCAGGGAGGCCTTGACAAATTTTATTGGAATCTAGGAGCCAGCTTAAAAAATTTAGGAGCCAGCCACAGAGACTTAGGTCATAGTACCGGTATGTCTCCCCTCCAAAAGGTGTATCACAGTTCTTTTTAGTTCCAGGGCCTGATTTACCAAGACTGTTTTCCATTTTCTATGGGAAAAAACTTAATAAATCAGGCCTTTAATGTGCCACTACAAAGTGCCAATGGAAGGCAGTGGCCCCAATTCCTTCTCTCCCTCCGACAGCCCCCATTGACCCTTTATAGCCACACCTGAAGCAAATTCATTTTTTGCTTCACATTTCACCAGGGCCTGCCTCCATGCCTTGCCTTCACCCAATCTCTCTCTCATGACCCCCCCAAGCCTTCCTCCCACTTTCTCTCTCTCTCATGACCCCCCAAAGCTTCAATCAGTTGCTCTCTCTCTCATAATAGCACTCATGCTTCACCCAGTCTCTCTCTCTCCCATAACACATTCCCCAGGCTTTACCCAGTCTCTCTCCCTCTCTTTCATAATCCCCCCTTCTCAGGCTTCACCCATTCTCTCTCTCTCTTTCTCATAAACCCCCAGGCTTCACCCATAATCTCTCTCTTCCTTAACATATCCCCCAGGCTTCACCCAATCTCTTTCTCTCATGACACCCCCAGGCTTCACCCACTTTCTCTCTTGACCCCCTACCAAGGCTTCATCCAATCTCTCTCTCTCATAAGTCCACTCATCATGCTTCACCCACTCTCTCTCTGTATCTCATGAACTCCTCAGGCTTCATTCACCCAGTCCCTCCTTTCTCTCAACCCCCCATCCTCAGGCTTCATCCAGTCTCTCTCTTTCTCTCATATCCCCCCTTTCATCCAGTCACTCTCTCATTCACCAATTCTTGTGCCTGACTACAGCCACTGAAAAACATGACATTTCACTCCCAGGGATAATCATTTATGAACTTTGTCCAAACCCTTATGTTAGATAGCCTGACCCAGGACTCGACAGATGCCAGGTTGCCATGGTGCCTAGAAATTGCACCCTAGCAGCCAGAATTTCATGCCCCCAATGTGACTACAGCTCCTGAGAAATGGTCACACTGTGGTTGGCTCTCTGCATAGTTGAGCTGTGTGCTAAAGGAAGTACTGGCTCATCTCAGTTTCAAGTCTCACAAGACTTGAAACTATGAGATCTGTCTGAACTCCTTGGTGTATGAGAGAGTAAAGCTAAATTAAAGGGTTTTAACAGGATCTAGGCAACTACGGCCATGCCATCATGAATGAGACCAATCTCAACTGATTTCGGAAGCTAAGCAGGGTACGGCCTGGTTGGTACTTGAATGGGAGACTGCCTTTGAATACCAGGTACTGTAGGCTTACTGCGCCACAGAAAGGCCAGGCAATCTACTTCCAGTTGCACCTTGTCAAGAAAACCCTAGAGATGGAATGCCAGAAGTCGGCATCAACTTGATGGCCCACAATAACAACAAGACCTAGATCAAGCCACATACTCCCCCCCCCCAATGCCCTGTATATGGAAGTACAACAAGGCTCCCATGGTCATACCTCCAGAAGGTTCATCTGCCAGCAAGTCCTCATCATCAGACAGGTCAGCATAGCCCCACCTGGGCTTTCGAGATCGGACATCCGACTCTGTATCCTCAGGGAAGGAAACTTCATCCAGCACCTTTGAGGTATAAGCAACCTGATGGACACAAACCCAACCCAAAACGTGAACCAGTTTTAATGCTATTAAAAAACCCCATTACAGGTGCTTGAACTGTCACAGTGAAATATCACAGAGGAGAATGGAAACCACTTAGGGCCCGATATTCTAAAGGCATTTATATGGTTTACTGGCCTGTAAACCATGCAAATGCCGCTGAAACGAATATTCAACAGCACTAACACAGTTACTGCTACTGAATATCCCCAACACACACCGCTATACGCCCCGATGCTAACTGCTTAGCATCGGGGGCACGTCGTGGGTGGCGACAGTATTTAACCAGGTAGTGGCGATATTGCACCACTACCTGGTTGGCAACCTGCAGGTAAAACTAGGCATAGCAAAAGCTGGCCTAGTTTTACCTGTGGGAGTTAACCAGGTTAGTGGTGCAATATCGCTGCTACCCAATTAGCTTCTACGGCATTGGAGGCTGTGCGGTGACCCCAGATATTCAACGCCAGGGCCACATATGATCCCAGCATTGAATATCTGGGGACAGAGGTTGGTGGCAACAGCTATGCACCATAGAGGCACATAGCCATCTCAATTGAATATCGGGCCCTTAATGTCTTCGGCCACATGACACTTCTAAATCGCTAACTGCTTATATATAGCGGCACACCAAATAAAATGGAATGGCATGTGCAGTGATTATAACATGACCCCTACACAGCATATGGAAACACTATCCTGTCACCTTTACTGGAAGCCACCACCCTTCGGAGGCTGGTATTCAAAGGGTTTATGCTACTAAACCGGCCTCTCTGAAAATTTACTATGTGTGAAAATTTATTATGTGCCTAAATGTATACTCAAAATTTAATTCATTTCCTACATTTAGGAGCATAAAAAGTGGGTGGCAACAAGGGAAGATTTAGGGCAGGGAGCAGGAGCTCAGGACTGATTTTCAGCTCTAGGCTCATAAATCTCGGCCAATGCACAGCAGGCCCATATTTATAAACATACTCTTAAGCACCTGAATTAAGATGATTTTTCAGCTGAAAACTTATTCCTAAGCTTGGCTGAAAACAGGACACAAATTTAGGAGCGCAGCTTTTTTTTGGCATGTTTTGCTTAGGTGATAGAGCCTATTGGGGAGGCTTCAGACATTTGCCTCCGTTTGTCTGTATGCATCTGTTTGTTGGCACAGAAGAGCAGAAAAATGAAGAGCCAGTGGGGGTCCTCAGCTCCTACAAGCACAAGTAAAGGAGGGGCAGTGTAAACCAGCCAGCGGAAGTCTCCAGGTCCCACCAGCAAAAGAAGCGGAGGGAGCGCAGAAGAGGTAGCAGAGGTCCCCAGCGCCTGTCGATGAAATTAGATCCGCCATCACAGAAGGAGGGGCAGGGCATAAGAAAAAAAAATGACAGAGGTGGTGTTGAAATGGGAAAGAGGAGGAGTGGAGCATGGGAAGGGGAAAGGTACAGAGGAAAGCAGTAGGAATAAGAGGAAAGGAAAGGAGAGGTGGAGAAAAAAACGAAATGGTGGGGTAGAGAAGAAGCAGAACATAAGGGAAGGGCCTGGTTAGAGAGGAAGGAAGGAAAGGGGAAAGGGTCGTCGTCTAGACTAGATTATAAGCTCTTATGAGCAGGGACAGGTCTCTATAGAGCGCTGTGTGTGCCTGTGTAGTGGAGGAATTCAAGGAGACAGATAGGGAAAGAGTGAAAGGCGATGGCTGGGGAAGGAGGGAGAGTAGTGAAGAGTAGGAAGGGAATACAGGAGGACAGAAGTAAATGCAAGGGGGACATGCCTACATACTCCCAGCCAACATGGGCACATCACCCCCCCTCATGACACACACATATATCCTCCAAGACACGCTCTCAAGATGCACATGCCAATCACACACACACACACACACACACACAGCCTTCAAACTGCCAAGATGCACACCCAGGGGGTGCGGGGCCATGTGCGGAGATTCAGTGCGGGGCCTCATTTGCATAAGTGGCCTTATTTGCATAAATATTTGCATAATATTACCATACACTAACTTTTAGTAAACATGCCTCTTAATGAGCGTATGGATAAAGAAAGACTAAAAGATTTCTACATTACTATAATCCAGTGCCAAACGCCAGGCACATTAGGAACTACTACAAACGCTGCCCATTTAGAACCAATAGCAAACCCGCCGTATCCTAACAGCACTACCAGGACTCACAAAGCACCAGACCCTACCTATCAAAAGGCAACACTGCAAATATTAAACCAATACATTTCAGAGAATAACAATACATGACCTACTGGGGAAAGAGAACAAGTGGCAATGACAAATAGGAATTACATAAACAGAATACCTCAGCTCAGTTACATATGCAGAACACAGACCATCACCAAACAAGGAATCACAATTTAGAAACAGGAAGGCAATAATTAAACTGGGAACCCCAAAAGCCAAACTTGGAATGTACAACAACACTGTAGAAATAAAACTATAAATTAATTTCCTCTTGTACCAAACAAAGCGCAGACGTTAATGATGCACATTTCCCAGAGCTTTCATATTCCAGTTAATAAATTCAAAATAAAGAGATATCTTTCTACCTTTTGTGCATTTTTTTCAGTTGCAATTGCTCCAGCCACTTTCTTCTGGTTTCTTCATGTTTTCTAACTCTCCATCGTCTGCTGTCCATTTGTCCTTTCTTCTCTCTTCTAGTTTTTTTTTCCATTCTCTCTCTCTACATCTGCTTTAACATACTAATCTTTCTCCTTTTGCTCTTTCCTCATTCCTATTTCATCCACTCAAATTTTACCCCTCCATCCTCAATCCCCATTTACTCTCCCAATACCCGGCCAATTGTAGATTTTTCATCCCTCCCACACAAAATATTTTTCCCCTCTCCATTTCACTCTCCCAGCTCCATCCCATTCTAATCCTCCCCCAACATCAGCTCCCTTTCTAGTTCCAGCCTCACCCAGCATCCATTCCCTTCTAGTCCCTGCATCAGCCCATTTCCAGTCCTAGCTCCCCCATCAGCCCATTTCCAGTCCTAGCTCCCCCATCCATTTCCAGTCCGAGTCCCTTCATCAGCTCATTTCCAATCCTAGCCCCCCATCAGCCCATTTCTAGTCATTTCGTAGCCCCACCATCAGCCCATGTCAAATCCTTGCTCCCCTCCACTCAGCCAAATTCCAGTCCAAGCCCCCCCATGAGCCTACTTCCAGTTCTAGCCCCTCCATGAGTCCATTTCAATCCAAGCCCGCACCACAGCCCATTTCCAATCTTAGCTCCCCCCAACAGCCCATTTCCAGTCCTATCCTAGCTGCTCCATCAGGCCATTTCCAGTCCTAGCTCCCTCCCCTCACAGCCCATTTCCATTCCTAGCCCCCTCCCCATCAGCTATTTGCAGTTCAAGCCCCCCTTCCACTCAGCCCATTTCCAGTCCTAGCAACCCCCAACCCATTACCAGTCCTAGCCCCCATCAACCCACTTCCAGTCCTAGCCCCATCAGCCCACCTCCTGTCCTAGCCCCCCCATAGCCCATTATCAGTCCTAACCCCCCCATAGCCCATTACCAGTCCTAACCCCCCATCACCCCATTTCCAGACAGCCCCCCATCAGCCCACAGCCCATTACCAGTCTTAACCCCCCCATAGCCCATTACCAGTCCTCACCCCCCCAACAGCCCACAGCCCATTACCAGTCCTAGCCCCATCAGCCCACCTCAAGTCCTAACCCCTCCCCATCAACCCATTTCCTGTCCCAGCCCCCCCAAAGCCCATTATCAGTCCTAACCCCCCATGGCCCATTACCAGTCCTAAGCCCCCCATCAGCCCACAGCCCATTTCCTGTCCTAGCCCCCCATAGCCCATTACCAATCCTCACCCCCCCAACAGCCCACAGCCCATTACCAGTCCTAACCCCATCAGCCCACCTCCAGTCTTAATCCCCCCATCAGCCCATTTCCAGTCCTAGCCCCCCTCATAGCCCATTACCAGTCCTAATCCCCCCCCATCAACCCACAGCCCACCTCAAGTGAAGTCCTAACCCCCTCCATAGCCCATTACCAGTCCTAACCCCCCCCCCAAATCGGCTCAGGGAAAAAAAAAAAAGCTGGCTGCTGCTGCTGCCGCCACAGCAGCAGCAGAATGAAGTGTCCCGTGGGGCCCTCTCTGCCTGGCTGAGCTCTCCCTGCCCGGCTGAGCCCCTCTGCAACGGCTTTCAAAAATTCAGATCCACGAAGGGAGAGTGTCTCCCTCGCGTCTCTGTTAAGCCTGCGGGGCAGATGGGAAATTTCCCATCAGCCCCTGAGGGCTTAACAGAGACGCGAGGGAGAGACACTCCCTTCGCGGATCTGAAAGCCGTCGCAGAGGGGCTCAGTCGGGCAGGGAGAGCTCAGCTGGGCAGAGGGGGCCCCGCGGGACACTCCATTCTGCTGCTGCTGCGGCGGCGGTGGCAGCGGCAGCAGCCAGCTTTTGTTTTCTAATTTAATTTTTAAAAAAGCAGGATGTTCTTTGCGCGGGGCCCCCTGAAACGCGGGGCCCTGTGCAAAAAACATTCTTGCTCAATGGACGGGCCGGCCCTGACTCCCGACACACATACGCACACATACAGCCTCTGAAACACACTCCCAACACACATCCACACACCCATGACATGCACACACAGCTTCCAAGCAGGGCCCTACCAAGCTATAAATGCACCCTGTGTGACTTGTATATCAGGCGCACCCCTCCCCCCCCAATCACAGGTATGCTCACGTCAGAGGAGGGAGGAACCAGACCAGCCCTTCAAATGCGGGTCTCTGCAACTCCGAGCTTGAATGGCAGGTGTGGCCCCGCCCTCCTCTGATGTGAGTATATGTCAGAGGGAGTGAGGGAGGGTTCAGGCCAACATACAAGCATGGAGTTGGAAAGACCTGCAGGTTGTTTGTTCAATTGGATGCCGCTGTACTACTGCTACCACCAAGACAACACTAAAAGCGGCAGCAGCTGGGCAAGGGAAGGCAGGGTGGGGGGCAGCTGAGGCCGGCAGCCCCAAATGCACCCCTACTTCCTTGCACCCTGTGCAGCTGCACCGCTCGCACAGGACTAGGTACAGTGCTGCCTCCTAGACGCACTGCCAACAGCCAGTAACATACTCACACACAGCCTTCAAAACACGCTGCCAAAACGCACACACAGACACATACAGAGTCTCCAGCAGACTGCCAAGTATAAACCCCTCAATACACCCCCACAGCCTCCTAGACACACATACATAGCCCCCACCACACACTACCAGCAGGCACACAACCACCGGTCATTTGCTTTACCACTTTTCAATGGGTGTCAAAGTGGTTTACAACAGTAAAATAGCCGAGAGACAAACAAAACCAATCTAGTGAGGGGACTGAGCAAGAGAGGCAGAGGAGGAGCAACGGGTAATACAAAGGCAAAGGGCAGGAGAAAGTTGGTCAGGAGGAGCAACTGCTGTCCATTTGGTCCCCAAAAGCCTGGCCGAAAAAGAGGGTCTTAAGGCCGGCTAAAATCCTTGGGGTGAGGGAGGGCAACACCTATATCAGCAGTAAAAGGACACAGCAGGGTCGGACTCTTCACTGTGAGGCTCTGGAGCAATTGGACCATCTGCCTCTCTCTAATACCCTTGTTACTGATAGTAATATATCCCTTGAAGACACTCCAGGGAATTATGTGCCCCCCCCCAAAAAAAAAATCTAAATGATGCACCAAAATAACACAACGTATTACAGAGAACAGTATTCTGGAAATATAGGAAGGTATTTTAACACTTGGCTCCCAATCAGTCATAAGGTCCCAGCCCCCCCCCCCTCCCCATCCATCCAGTTTAGCATCTTTCTGTCGGCCATTTGAACAGTGGTATTCAGCAACACCGCAACACAATGGCGGTGGTTACTGGAAAATATAAAATGGATTTGCCCCTCAGACCTTTTGGTAAGTCGTCAAATGGCCACTGGGCTTCATATCTGCTGGCTTTTAATTTCTTGAGTTGCAAAACATGTTTGGAATATGCACTACCTGTATTAGCTGTACCAATACCTATCAATATAAACCCTCTCCAGTACCAGGCATATTCTGAAGTAACAGAAAACCCTACAGAAGTCATTCAAGACCTATAGCGCAATCGATCTACCATAACAGCACTAACTTCCAGGAGTGTCATACAACAAGGGTCTACCTGGGAAAAGGCAGCACTATAAACACTGCAGATTACTACCGAGACATTCAGTGCTAAGAGAATACCGGGCCTCTACCACACACGCAAGAGACAAATAGGGGCGTGTTTACTAAAAGTCTTAATGTGCGTTAATAAAATTAACATGCACCGAGTGCCCAAATCTTTTTTATTTCTATAGGCGCAGTGACACTTAACACGCGTTTAACTTCATTAACGCATGTTAACCTTTAAACATGTCCCATAGACTCTCTCCAAGTACAGAATAAGTAACCACAGACCAAAAACAGAAACATGTAGATAAAGGTTAAACTGAAATCCGAAGAGCCAGACTCTGCAAGCAACACAACACCTGAGAATCAGAAACACTGATGCGTTTCCCCTGTACTATGCAAAATATAACTACAGCAGATGTAAATTTCAAAAGCCGCCATAGTCCAATCACTAAGGGGGTTATTTTAGAAGCCTTATTGACCTTTTATATGTGTATGTGCCAGGGCAAACACGTGTAAATTGCAACCACATGTAAATAGCCATTCTAGGAAAGGAACATTTTACACAGATGCCCATATGATGTTGAAATTGCACAGGGGCCTGTCAGGGGCATTGCACGGGCGGGACAGAAATCTGCACGTGTATTTCCCATTCATATAGGGAAGGCACATGTAAGCCCAAAATTGTCCACATCCAGATTTATGCCTGCTCCCCGACACAAATAGAAATTTAAAAAGTGCTCCTCTTGGCCATCCCTTGTTTATTTCCCCCTTCAAACTGAAATGGGGTCAAGATGGGGATCTTTGTTATTAAATAAGAGTCTAAATATACATGTAACTGCTGATCTTTATGCATGCTTGTTGTAAAACGTTGGAACTTACACGTCTAAGTTCCTGGGTTCCCCTGTCGATTTTTCCCAAGTATAGAAATCTGAATTGGCTCCTCCCACTGCACGTTGGTGTGCATTTTAGAAACAGCTCCATGATTAGCAGAACTGTTCCTAAAATGCCATCGGAATCGAGTATATCCTGACCTTAAGGTCTCAATTCTGATCTCCACGTCCTAGCTACAATGGACCTTCGCAGTAACAATAAAACGTTTTTCTACCTTTGTCGTAGGGGCCATTTTATTTTTCTATTAGTGTTGGTCTCAGTCTCTAGTTTCTGCTTTCCTTTCTTTTCTCTTAACTCTCTTTCTAGGGTCTCCTGTCTATTAATCGTTTCTCTCTCTCCACCTGTCTTCTGCATTTCCTCCCCTACATCTATCTCGGACATTGATCTTTTTCTTTCAGATGTCTCATGATTTTTGCCTATCTACTCAGATTTCATTCTCTCTTACTAGCCAGTCTCCCTCTTCTTTTTTACTGCATTTACCTATAACTCTCTCTCTCTCTTCCCCTTCCACCTCTTCTTTCTTTCTCCCCCACTTCCATCAGGCTTCTCCCTCTCGTTCTCCCACACACACACTCTATCCAGCATCACCCGTCACACTATTTCCCTCCTCCCTGCCCCGAGTCTATGTCTCCTCTCTCTTCTTACTGTCCCCATGCCCAGCATATCATTTATCTCTATAATCTCCATGTCCATTAGCTCCCTTGGGCCATATTTTGGGGGAGCTTATTTCTCTAAGCTGCTCCTCCCCACCAAATTTGCTGATTTTCAAACCTTTTCGCTGCCAGATTTGATCCCATTCTGTTACATTTTCAGACACAAGGTCCCATCCTCTCTCCCAGCGTGATGAGCTTCTTCAGCTTAGTGGGACGATGACTTTTCCTTTACTAGAAAGTCATCATAACCCGATAGAAAATCATTTAAAGAAAAAAAATGTGGAAAATCTCTATCAAGTCACTGTAAACATATTCACATTGTACAACTCTGTTCATGGCCATGAGAAACCGACTTCACAGTTGTTCCAGGTGCTACAGGACAAATAAAGCCAGAGTTTTGGACCGGTAAAGAAGCTCCTAAGAGAGCACTTACTCATCAAAGAAAGACGCCCAGGTCGCCAGTTTTACGAAGGGTATAAGACTGGCTCCGTTTTATTAAATAATGCATTCTCTTTGATTCTAACGAGTATCTATAATGTAAGATTTTGATTTCTGTTGCTTTCAATCAATAATTCTGTTGACGAGAATGAAGCATACAATTACATGTTATCCCAACAGACTAGTTTAGCCCTGGTTTTCCCGCCCACTGCAGACATGGATTTCTAGGCCTGCTTTTCTTATCAGACAGCCCAAATCTCCCAGATGCTCCTGGAGATGCCACAGCGACCTAGGAACCTTCCCACCCTCCCTCTTCCTCCCCTGGCCCTTCAGTAACATTAGGACATTACTGCAGAGCGGGCAGCAGCACCTCTGAACTAAGGCTCAGGCAGCATTAGCTGCACCAAGAAGGACAGCGGTGGTGCCGTCGCAGTGACTCCTTCGCCCCCACACCGCAGTGACCGCAGCATGTGCTCTGCAGCAATTTGCATTCCACTTTTGGTAAGAGATAGTTCCTACATTCAAAAACACCACAAAATGCCAAAATGCAAGCATCGCTTTACTGAGGATACCACCTTGATTATTATGATAAGGCGGTTTAGAAATACTGTTAAATAAATAAATAAAATAAACTGGGAAGCTTAATGGCAACTAACCATGCTGGTCGTTTACAAGCTCCCAGAGTCAGGTAAGCTTCAAGAATTATCAGACTTTTACCTAAAACCTTGCAGCAAAACGGACAATGCAATACTGCAACCGAAAGTGGTTTTGCCTTCCATAGTGCTTCTAACACTTGTAAGTCAATGGACTGTAAAGAGCCAGAAAACTTTCAAGTGCTTAGACAACACAGAAGCATTAACTCTGTGACTACAGCACAATCTGTCCACCGGGTTCTAAAAGCTCTGGAAAACAATGTCATGGCTTATTGCGGTATAGCCACAGATGCTAGCAATCAATTTTTGTTTTTTTTTTGCATTTCCGTAGAAGTGATATCGATCAACAGTCTAGTCAGGGTGGAAACTGGACTGCCTGAGGTAAGATGGATTACCTCTTTTTATTTAAAATATTTGCAGACTGCCATATACCTAAGCATCAGTGAAGTCACAATATACCCAGCAGGTATGCCTGGGAGATATATCCGAGTGGTATGACCTGCAGAGAGGCATCTCACAGGGCTCTGCTTCCTCCGCTTACTGTTCAATATTTGCCTGCACCCACATTTTTACAGGATCTTGGGGTAAAGGAATACATTCACACCAATGACATCAAATCGCACCTATCAAAGCGTTGTAATGTCGTTACAATATTGAAGAACTTGGCAGAATGTAATCAAGCCATTTTAAATGTGGCTTATCTCCAGAAGCTTATGTCTTAACATGAAAAAAACTGCATTGGCTGTTATTAGTTTGGATTCATTCTTGGAGATCCCTGCTATGGTTGATATCATGAGCCAACTGATAGCTGTTTAATTAGCGGTACAATGCCTAGGGGTCTGGCTTGATACACAACTAACTTTGAAAGCACAGATTAGCATGATTAACCTCTCTCTTAGCCACAAATTTGGGTTTTAATGCTGTCTACCATCTGAGTAAGATCATAAATTGATGCAGGGTGATTTATGGGCAGTTCGTGACCTTCTTAGATTGAGGCTGGCTAAGGTGGTGAGTGCTGTACAGTTCCTTGTGGAAAGTCCCCCGTTTGATCTCACATCAGGCCCTGTGGGTCCCGAGTTGACTGGGGTTGCAGTGGAGCAGCATTTGCAGGGGAGAAGAAGCTGTGATCATTTCTTAAGGCCCATATCTGATGCATTTCAGAATAAGCCCTGGGGCATTGTCCCTCCTCCCCTGCATAGGAGTGTCTCACTGCAATGACCAGACGAGATTGGCCGAGTTGGGGGGAGGGAGGGATAGAAAATAAGAGGAAACTCCTCAGGCAAGTGCAAATGAAGACTCATGGTGCCAGATAAACCTGGGTTCCAAATGAGCTGGAATGACGCTGTCAGTCCAACTGCTATATAATGCACATAAAATCAACATGATGATATTTAGGACACGAACCAGCTGTGGTTCTCTTTAGATTTATAATTTATCTACACATGAGGTGATTAATGTGATGATGTAGGTGGAGCAAATTCAGTCTGGGCTTGCATTGGATTCCATAACCCAAAGGGTGGTCTGCTTTGGTACCAAACATTTAGACGAATCAATATGCAAAGCAGATTTACTTTAGCCCAGGGCTTCCCAATCTGTCCTGGGGACCCCATAATCAGTCTGGTTTCTCCGGAAACCCGCAATAAATATGCAGGATAAGAACTGTATATACTGAGCTTGCAGCACATTCAAACTGATCTCATGACCCCAGGACAGTTTTTGGAGGCCCTGCGATAGATCCATCAGTGGTATCCCAGGCTTTACCCTATTCCTGATGAACTGACACCCGAGGCTGAAAGCAGTGCTAAGATATGGGTTTGACATTCTCGACTCATTCCTACACTGTAACTGGGAAAACCACTACCTACATTTCACCTTTGCAAATCCAGCCTCTGAAAATCTCCCAGGATGCAGAAATGCTAATTCAGCCCTTTATCATGTGCCCCCTCAGGCTTCCTCTTTGAAGAATTCCCACTAATGTGTGGGGACAAGAAGGAAGGAATTTGTCAGTACAGCATTTTCCTATGCAAACACTTGAGGCCATATTATTACAGGATGACCAAGCAAAGGACAAAGCATCTGCTGGAAACATAACAAGGTATGTAATCAGTCCAGGCTTCCTAAATGGGAAAGCCAGCCGTAAAAAGGCTGGGAAGAAACCACAGTTGGCACTGCATGTAGACTAGGAATGCCAATATGGCATACTGCCAGCTTCCCATGCAGCGAGAATAAGATCAGACCTGCAACAACTTTTGAACAGAATGAGAAACCATATTCCCCCCCCCCTCCTCTCCTCAGTAGGGGCCCAAATTGCCACATGTCTATAAAATGCTGGTTCGCCACTCTGAGGACTAAGCAGCCTGAACTGCAGTTTTCAGATTTTTATTTAATTTTCTAGTGAATATAGTGCTTGCAAAAAGAGCTGGATTGGCAACATCGGGGACCAAAGTTCTGCATTTATCTCAGAGCGGGTAGAGCACAGAACTCATATACTATTCCATAAGAAGATAAGAAATGCCCCACAGGGTCTGACCATGCTCCATCAAGCCCAGTATCCTGTTTCCAACAGTGGCCAATCCAGGTCACAGCACCTGGGCAGGTTCCCAAAAAGGTACACAAAGGTACACAAAAAGGGTAAGCTGTGGATTTCTCTGGTCCTCTTTAATAATGATTTATGGATCTTTCCTCCAGGAACTTGTCCAAACCTTTTTTAAACCCAGCTACGCTAATAGTTTTTACTACATCCTCCGGTAATGAATTCCAGAGTTTGATTATGCATTGAGTGAAAAAATATTTCTTTTATTAGTCCTAAATAGGCTACATCATAGCTTATTCAGTGTCCCCTAGTCTATCTAATTTTTGAAGGAGTAAAGAACCGATCATTAGTTAATAGACCTCTATCATATCTCCCTTCAGCCATCTCTTTTCCAAGTTGAGAAGCCCTAACCTTTTAAGCCTTTCCTCATAGGGGTATCCTTCCATTTATTTATTTAACATTTTTATATACCACTTTTCAGATTTATCAAACCGGTTTACAGCAAACCAGAACAGTGTTTTACATGGAACGGTACAACATCAACTCTCTACATTTAACATCTGTCATTCTTGCAACATTTTTATAACTATTTACAGTTTCTTAGTACGTTGTTTTGTGTGGCAGCTTGTTATGGAAGGGGCTATTGGTCGGAGATTTTGTTGTTATGGTTGTGTGTTTCTATGGTGTCGAAGTGTTCAGTAAATAAGTAAGTTTTTAGAAGCTTTCTTAAGTCAGTGATGTCTGAAGTTGCTCGAAGATGATGCAGAAGCGAGTTCCAAAGCGTTGAGGCATAATATTCGAATACTCTGTGGAGTGTTGTTTGAGTTGAGCACGTCAGTATATTGATATTTGAGAGAGTGTTCTGGTGGGGCTTCCTCCTTGATCGGGTGTCTGGCACTCTTTTGACTATCTCCTTTAGGCATTCGGCAGACTAGTTGTGTAGTATCTTGAAAGCCATCATTACAGCTTTGTATTTTATTTGTGATTGAATGGGGAGCCAGTTGAGAGCTTTTAAGGTAGGTATGATGCTGTGTTTTGTGCCAGTTGTAGAGTTTGGGTTGCACATTTACGTAGACCTTAGAGAATCATATTGCAGTAATCTAACTGTGGGGTGATTATTGCCTGGCATACGGTGCGGAAGTGGTTCTGGTCAAGTATGGTCGTAAGTTCTGCAGGATCTTCATTTTGTAGTATGCTTTGGCAGTTTTGTTGATGTGTGATTGGAAATTGAGCCTTTGATCTAGATGAACTCCTAGGTATTTTACTTCACTCTTCACTGGGATTGGTTGGTTTCCAATTAGTAGATTATGTGGGGGGTTAAATAAGGTGTCTCTTGTGATTACAAGTGCTTCAGATTTATTGTAATTAATTGTTAGGTTGCATTGTGCTAGCCAATCTGTTACTGCTGTCATGCAAGAGGAGATTGTAGAGTAGTCTGGATTCCTGGTGTCAAGTGTGGAGTACATCATCAGGCTGTCCATGTATAGGTGGTATTGTATGTTGTGTTTCTGTATAATTTTGCAAACTGGCTGTATGTATATGCTGAAAAGGAGGGTGGATAATGCTGAGCCTTGAGGAAGTCCTTGATATAGTGGGAAAGGTCTTGACATGTTGTTGTTAATCTTGACTTGTGTCCTTCTCTCGGATAGATAGGAGCGAAACCATGTCAGTGGGGTTTTGCTTATTCATACCTCCATCAACCTGTCCAGGAGAATACAGTGTGTTATTGAATCGAATGAGGATGTTATATGAATATGAGTATGAAGTCTTGCTTGCTGTTTGCGATTCCTTTGAAAACTGTGTTCATTAGAGATGTTAATAAGGTTTCCACCCCGTGAAGCTCTCGGAAACCATGCTGTTGAGGATCGAGTGGGAAGGATGAGTCAATGTGATCTGTAGTTGACATTGGACTGCCTTTTTGATTATTTTGGATAGCAGCGGTAAGCTAGATATGGGGCGGTATGAGGATGGAGAGTTTGGGTCGGATGAGTTGCTCTTTAGGAATGGTCTTATGGATGAGATTTTTAGTAGAGGTGACATAAATCCTTGTGAGAGGGAGAAGTTTACTATTCTGCGGAGTCAATGCTTGAGATATCTTCTTTAGCCAGGCGGTAGGGCAGGGGTCGAGAGGAGAAGTGGTTGTATTAAGGGATTTTAGAAGGTTTATGCAATAATCCTCAGAGATTGAGTAAAACGATGTCCAATTTTTTGAGTAATCATATTTGGTCGTTGGCGTAAGAGAGTGGCTTTGCACTGGGTGTGTACAAGTGAGCTTGCTCTGGAGATAGGTTGCATATTTTCTGGAGTTATTGAGTCTGTGATATTGCCTTGAGGGGCTCTTGTTAGATCTTTCACTATTGAGAATAATTCTCTAGGGCGGTTTAGAGATTTCATAATGATGTTTGTATGATGCTGCTTCTTTTGGTTTTGAATTAGCTCATTGTATTCTCGGTGAGCTGCTTGATCTTTAGTTCTCTGCCATCTTCTTTCAAGTCTTCTTAATACGAGCTTTACTTGTTTTATATTGGAGGAGTACCATGGGGTTTGCTTTCTCGTTGAGACATTTTTTTGTTTCAGTGGTGCAAGGGCAGCTGATGATATGGTGTCATTCCAGTTTGTTATTAGTGTTGTAAGATCTGAGGAGCTGTTGTCGAACTTGGGGAGCATTTGTTTGAGCAGGATATCCTTGTTGAATTCTTTGAAGTGACGATAAGCATTTCAGCAGTATTGTCTGGGCTGTGGGGATTGATAGGTAGATCAAAGGATATCATGTGATGGTCCGACCAAGGTACTGGAGTTACTTGGTAGGAGATGGTGGAGTGGAGGTTGGAGGGAACAAATACCAGGTTCAGGGTGTTTCCACTGTTATGTGTCTGAGCTTCAATGACTTGGGTGAGGTCCAGTGAGTTTAAGGCATCAAGGAATGCAGTGGTCTGTGCTGAAGATAATGAATTCAAATTGAAGTCACCTAAAATTATTAGTTGTTTATCCTTGTTGGAATGGTTGGTGGACAATTGATTATAGTAGAGAAATTGTCTGGGTCCGAAGTTGGGGCTCTGTATATTAGGCATATTGTCAGCTTCTTGCTTTCTGGGGTTATAGAAATTAGAGTGGGAGAGGACAGAGTGTTGATGATCTTAAGGTTTCATTTTTTGTTTGATAGGATGAGGGTTCCTCCACCTCTTCGTCGTGCTCTGGGGCAGTGGTGAAAGTCCATGGTTGCTGGTGTGAGTTGATTTAGAAGAACGTTGTCTGCGTCGGTCAGCCATGATTCTGTTATACACATGATTTCCACATTCTGATCCTGTACGTAGTCAGCAATGGTGTGGATTTTGTTGCGGACAGAGCATGCATTTATTAGTGAGCACTTGATTGTTTGAAGTTGCTGTTCAGCTGTTATGTGTGCCTCTATAATTTCCTTTGTTTGTATGTGGATTAGGCGATGTGGTCTCTTGTGAGGGTGGGGGTGACATGTTTGTTCTGCTAGCTGTTGTCTGGGTCTGTAGAGGATTGGAATTGAGTTATTCCATATGTAAGCTGTTCCGGATGGCCTTATTAGTAGTTTGAAAGGAGGGAGGGGAGTAGGATGGCATGTATCCATTTCATTTCTGCTATTGTGGTGGAAAGCTTGTTGTGTGATAGTCTGTGTGCTTACGTTTTAGCCAAATTACTAATAGGCCGTGTAGAGGAGTTTTAGGATGTTAAGATTGCCTTGAATCAATTAAGGAAAGGGTTGCAGCAGCAGAGAACTTATAATATGCTCAGAATGGAGTATGAAAATGTTTCTGTTATAACATATTTACAGATATGTTGAAACACTGATTATAATTACTTATCTTAATCAGAGAGGGCTTAAGGAAGCTAGGTTTGGCTGAGACTGCGTCAATGAAGATGAGGTGCAGAAAGGATAGGAAAAAACATTGCTATAGTATAAGTTTTACAGACGTCTATCTGTACATATGGTTTCAGTGCATGGTACGGTCTTCTGGTGCCTAATTTCCATGCCAAAGGGCCCTCTGGCGAGACCCGCCAGGCACGGGCACGCCTTGCAGCATCTTCAAATTTAAAGGCATTCGGCGGGAGAGGAGTTGCTGCTGCTGATAGGTCTTTTCGGTGGGGAGCGGAGAGGAGCTTACCTGCTCACTCTCTACTGGAGAATCCGATCAGTGGCGGTGGTAAAAATCCTTCCATCCCCTTTACCATTTTGATGGCTTTTCTCTCTACCTTTTCTAATTCTGCTATATTCTTTTTAAGATATGGTGACCAGAACTGCACACAATATTCAAGGTGTGGTCGTGCCATGGAATGATACAGAGGCATGATAATATCCTAGGGTTTTGTTCTCCATTCCTTTTCTTATGATTCCTAGCATTCTATTTCCTTTCTTGGCCACTGCTGCAGACACAGGGCAGAGGGTTTCAACGTGTTTCTTAATGTGGAACTTTGCATTATGTAACCATATTTGTGGTTGTTCTTCCCTAAGTGCATTTGTCCACATTAAATGTCATCTGCCATTTGGACGTCCAGTCGTCCAATTTATCAAGGTCCTCTTGCAATTTTTCACAATCCCCTTGCTTGTGTTTTAACAACTTTGCATAATTTTGTGTCATCAGCAAAGCTGATCACCTCACTCATTATTCCCAATTCCAGGTCATTTATAAAGATGTTAAAAAGCAGTGGGCCCAACACAGATCCCTGGGATGCTCCATTATTCACTTTTCTCCATTGAGAAAATTAACCATTTAGCCTATTCTCTGCTTTCTATCTTTTAACTAGTACACTGCCTCCTATCCCACGACTTTTTAATTTCACTAAGAGTCTCTCATGAGGAACCTTTCAAAGGCTTTCTGAAAATCCAGATACATTATATCGACTTGCTCATCTTTGTCTACTCGTTTATTAACATCTTCAAAAAATATAAAAGATTAGTATGACAAGACTTTCCTTGGCTAAAGCCATGTTGGCTTTCTCTCATTAAACCATATATTCAGTAATTTCATTCTTTATAATGGTTTCTACCATTTTGCCTGGTACTGATCTCAGGCTCACCGGTCTATAGTTTCCCAGATCACCCCTGGAACCCTTTTTAGAAATTGGCATTACATTAGCCATTCTCCAGTCTTCAGGTACTACAGATGATTTTAAATGATAGATCACAGATTACTAATAGTAGTTCTGCAATCTCATATTTCAGTTCTTTCAACACCCTCGCATATGTACAGATGATTTGCTACTGTTCAGTTTATCAAACAGTTGTAATACATCTTCCCGGTTTATTGATATTTATTTCAGTTCTTACGCTATATCACCTTTAAATATCATTTCAGGCATGGGTAACTTCCCAACTCTTCTTCAGTAAATACCGAAGCAAAGAATTCATTCAGTCTCTCCGCTATGGCCTTGTCCTCCCCTAGTGCCCCTTTTACTCCTCTATCATCTAATGGTCTAGCTGATTCCCTCACAGGTTTTTTTGCTACGAATGTACTTGAAAAAGTTTTTATTATGCGTTTTTGCTTCCATGGTAAGCGTTTTTTTCAAATTCTCTTTTTGTCTGCCCTATCAATGCCTTACATCTAACTTGGCAGTGCTTATGTTGTTTCTTGTTTTCATCATTTGGCTCCTTTTTTCATTTCCTGAAAGATGATTTTTTAGCAACATCTTCTCTGACCTCACCTTTAAAACATGCTGCTTTTTGATCTTCCTTCTACTTTTCTTAAAGCGTGGAATACATCTGGTCTGGGCTTCCAAGAGAGTATTTTTAAACAACGCCCTTGCTTGATGTAAACCTTTAACCTTTGCAGCTGCTCCCTTTTAGTTTTTTCTTAACTATTTTCCTCAGTTTATCATAGTCTCCCTTTTGAAAGTTAAAAAGTAGTACTGTGGACTTTCTTGCTACCCCTCCCTCCATTTATTAGACCAAATATGATCATGCTATGATCACTATTTCCAAGTAGCCCCAACACCCTTATTTCTTTCATCAGATTCTGTGTTCCACTAAGGATGAGGTCCAACATAACTTCCTCTTGTTGGTTCATGAACCAGCTGCTTCAAAATTCAGTCATTTATTTCATCTAGAAACTTTTTCTCCCTAGCATGTCCTGCTGTGACATTGACAGAGTCGATATTGGGATAACTGGAATTGCCCATTATTACTGTGTTATAACTTTTGTTAGCTTCCCTGATTTCTCTTAGCATTTTATCATCCATCTGTTCATTCTAGCCAGGCGGTAGTACACCCCACTGCCATTGTCTTCCCCTTTTTACATGGGATTTCTATCCATAGAGATTCTACAGTGTATTTTGTTTCCTGCAAAATGTTTATCCTGTGTGACTTAATATTCTCTCTAACAAAGTACAACTCCTCTACTGATTTGATCTACTCTATCATTGTGATATAGTTTTTACCCAGGAATCACAGTGTCCCATTGGTTGTCCTTCCTTCCTCCAGGTCTCTGAAATGCCAATTATATCTAAACTTTAATTTAGTGCTATATATTCTAACTCTCCCATCTTATTTTTTAGACCTCTAGTATTTGCTTACAGGTATATAGAGGTTATTTTATTCATATTAATCTGGCTATCAGTTGATAGGGGTAATGTGGAATCTTTTAGCTCTGTCTGCTCTGTACTTGAGGGCATCTGGGTTATTTTTTTCTTTATTGGAAGCTCTCTATCGGGATGCCCTAGCATCCCTCTTTTGTTAGTACCCTTAAAAGATACATCCTTCCAAACCATGCATTCTGGGGTGACTGTCAGCTTGCCCCTATTCTCTAGTTTAAAAGCTGCTCTAGCTCCTTTTTAAAGGTTAATGCTAGTTGCCTGGTTCTATCCTGGTTAAGGTGGCGCCCATCCTTTCGGAAAGCCACTCCCTTCTCCAGAATGTTGCCCAGTTCCTAACAAATCCCAAACCCTCTTTGCATCATCATCTCATTCGCGCACTGAGACTTCGGAGCTCTGCTGCCTTTTAGGTCCTGCGCATGGAATGGGATTTTAACTTCCTACATAAAAGCCTAAATTTGGCCTCCAGAACTCCCTCCCACACTTTCCTAAGTCATTGGTACCAACATGTATCAAGACAACAGGCTCCTCCCCAGCACTATCTAAAACTTTGCCTAGGTGGCACATAAGGTCTGCTATCTTCACACCAGGCAGACATATTACCAGGCGATCCTCATGTCCACCAGCCACCCAGCTGTCTACATGCCTAATGATCGAATCACCAACTATAACGGCCTTCCTAACCCTTCCATGTGCACATTTCCCTGGAGAAACCTCCTTGGTTTGAGAGAGTTTTATGAGGTATGATCAAAAAGTATCAATACTTGTTGTGTAGCTATAACACAATATGTCACACCACAATTCTATTAAGCATGCAGTGACTTAGTTATTTGCTTTGCATGTTCAAAGTGTAGCATGGCTGCAGCACACCTGTTCTTTTTTTAATCACGTCATGTTTGGTATCATGTAAAAGCAGTTCATCAGATTTATGATAAGTGAAAAACCTGAACAGCGAATTTGCATTAAATTCTGCCAGAAACTTGGAGATTTGTGTAGAGACACTTATGACAGGTTACAGCAAGTATATGGCAATGAATGCATGAGTTATGCTTGAATTTATGCCTGGTACAAATGTTTCCAAGACAGCCACCAAAGTGTTGACAGTGACAAACGTTCTGGAAGGTCATCCACGAGCAGGAATGAAGACAAAGGTGAAGCAGTGCATGCCGCAATACACTCAAATCATTGATTGACTATCAGGGAGCTTGCTGAGGACAAGAACATCAGTTTTGGGTCCGTATAGTCCATTCTTAACTGTCAATTTGGGGATGAGACGTGTGTCTGCAAAATTCGTGCTGAAACTCCTGTTCCCTGACTAAAAAGAAGATAGACTGTCTGCAGCCAGGGAGTTATTGGAATGCATTGAAAATGACTCAGATTTCATCAAAAAGAATATTACTGGGATGAATCATGGGGTTATGGTAATGAGCCGGAAACTAAGGCTCAGTCCTCACAATGGAAGACTCCAAACTCTCCCAGACCCAAGAAAGCCTGTCGAGTGAGGAGCAATGTCAACGTCATACTCAAAGTTTTCTTTGATTACCAGGTTATTGTTCATCATGAGTATGCTGCAAAAGACCAAACCTTCAATAAGGAGCACTACGTCCAAGTTCTGACTCGTTTGAGAGATGCAGCTTGCTGTAAGAGGCCAGAGTTGCACAGGAATGGTGAATGGTTGCTTCATCACGATAACTCCCCAGCTCACGCATCACATCTTGTCCAGTGGTTCTTGGCCAAACACCAAATCAGACAAATCCATCAGCCTCCGTACTCACCTGCCCTCACATCCTGTGAATTTTTCTCGTTTCCAAAACTGAAATTACCACTGAAAGGAAGGAGATTCGATGACTTGGAGACCATTAAAGCAAACTTTGACACAGCAGCTTCACAGCATAACGAAAGAGGCATTCCAAATTGTTTCCAGCAGTGGCAGGAACGCTGGAGGAAGTGTGTTTTATCAGAAGGGGACTACTTTGAAGGAGACGGAGTTCAATAACTGTCAGTGTTATACTTGTTGTGTTATTGTACAAGTCTCAATACTTTTTGATCACACCTCGTACATCACCTGAGGGACAGGTCCTAGCTACAGAATCACTTTCTGCCATACCAAGGTGATGCTCTCTGTTCGTGTGACCTCTCTCCTCCATGGCAACAGAGAGGCTGCCAGACTGTGAGGTGCGACATCAGTACTATATCCCCGTAGGTCTCGTCTATGTACCTCTGTCTCCTTAGCTCCTCCAAGTCTGCTACTCTAGCCTCCAGAGATCAGATGCGTTCCCTAAGAGCAAAGAGCTCCTTGCATCCAGTGCATACATAAGATCCCTCACCAACTGGGAGAAAATCATATATGTGACACTCAATGAAAAAGACTGGATAGCCCAAATCTTGCTGCTGGACTGCTGTCTACATCTTAAGTTGTTTATGTACGAAAAGTAGCTAGGGATAGTTGTACAAACGCAAGTATACCTAATGGTCCCGATATTCAAAAGGCATTTACATGGTTTACAGACCCGTAAAAATGTGGAAATGCCGCTGAACGGGATTTCCCTGATTCTCTCCCCGACGCTAACCATCTAGCATTGGGGTGTATTGTGCACATTCCAGGGTGGCGCAGAGCCGGTGATCGTCACTAAGCGGGTAGCAGCGATATTACACCACTACCCGGTTAGCGACCTGTGGGTAAAAGTAGGCAAAGCAGAAGCATTCCACTGGATCACCCACTGGGCTAGCAAAATATTATGTGGGTAAAGCATAAGGGTGCAAAATCAGAGCTCCATAAGCGAAGAAACATGGAATCAGATAAGAACACAGAATGCATAAAAAATCTGTTGCTTTCTAGCTGGATAGCAGATCTCTAGTTTTACCTTCAGTTCTGCACAATGAAGGATCTTCTGCATCCATCCCAGTCCCTCTTACACCACCAGCACTTCCCCTGGGAACCAAAAACACACATGTATGTGGCAATTCTTGAGGGCATATGCATGCTACAGAATTAGTCCTGCCTCAGAGCAGTGCACCTGGTGTGAGAGCCTCCAGGGAGGCACTTTCGCAAAGATACCTAGGTACACACATTGTGTTTATAAAAGAGTCATAATCCAGTATCTGGATGCCTTCCCTGTTATAAAGTTACCCTCATAGTTCCCCCATTTAACTACTGCCTTTTCTTATACCAAAACCAAGCTGAACCTTGCTACTTTGACTAGAGGGAGGCTCCAAATCTAAGCCTGAAGATCGCCATATAGGCTCTTCAGCACATGTTACTGTTGGCTGCCAACAGCTGGCAGAGCGCCCAGGGAGTATTAGGCAGGGCTCCAATGCACTACAGGCAGAACAGTACCCTAAGAGGAATCAGCGACAGATCCTTATAAAACTTTCCCCAGACAAAGGAAAAAAGATTAACACCTGGCATGAGGGGGGCAGGTACGTGACACTCAAAAGTCAAGAAGGCACCAGTAGTCTCCACATCAGTACAAGTGCAGTACTGGCAGAGGGGAGACGCGAAGAAGCAGCCTGGCACCATGCCAGAGGAGCGTGTGTGACTGGCAATGCATGCGAGCTCGGTGGCAGCACCAGCACGAGCATCCATGGCAGGAGTCTCAAGCCAGCAAGTCTGGGAATGTCGACCATCTTGGAAAAGATGATGACCAGCTGAGTAAAGGAGCACAAGCGGCAGCCAGCTGTGAATGTGTGCACTTGGCTAATTAGAGTCAGCATGTGGCATTTACAAGAGAAAGCATGCAGGGTTACATGTGACCACGTCGGTGAGCGTGTGTGGAACCCGCAGAGATCGCAAAGGGATCCTTGGCACCAGTAGCGCTGGATTAGCCAGGAAGGAATCGGTCATTTGGCTGCTGAAGCTACAGTGGCGGAAGTTTTACATTTCAGGTGGATGTTTTATAACTGTGCAAGGGAAGAGCTGAGTCACCCAAGGGCATCTGGGCTGGTAGAGTATCACCGAGATGTCTCTTTCAAATTGGCAGTGAAGGCCCTTGGTAGGCAAGGGGGAGGGGAGGGCATGCACCAAAGCTTCTTCTGGAATTCTAACCGTGGGCCCTAAATTTAGCCACTAAGTGTCACTATTGTACAGTGGCCGACCACCTCTGGGGCCCAATATGCTGCATCCTCTGCTGAGTTGGGAATTGAACCCAGTATTGCCACTGATCTATCGGGCTGGCTCAGGCAGAGGCCTTATTTTTCCATCTGTGCAACAAGTATCCGTATCACCCATGGTTGTGCGGATATGAAGCAATAGGGAAGACGAAAGCCAGGGACTGTCTGATTTTGGTCTATCATGAGATATTTCTTGGGACTTACAGAAAATTCCATCTGGTTTTCCAAGATTAAGTGCTATTGAAGAGAGATGCAGGAAAGCTGGCTTCTGCAGCTGGAGAACCTATCAGCCCGTCTTATTCAACCGGGCAAAAATGACATTATGTCTGCCCACCCACATACCAGTCATCTGCATCCAAGTCAGGTATCAAAACCTTATGGAACGTATCCACCCCCAGCTGTGACCTCCCATCAGCACTTCTGCCATTTCTCTGCCTCCCACTCACGGACTCTGCAGCCTCCCTGGGAAAGCATCTGTGGGCAAAGCTCAGCAACACAGCTGGCTAGAACAACGCATGGGGATCGTGGGACTACAAGGCCAGACACCAAAACCACTGGCCCATCTGTTTATGGAGATGAAATTACAGTCCCATCTTTCCTTCTGTCTTCGTCTCGCACACGCAATCTTAAAGGAATCTTTGCCTTAACCATTTAAAAGCTGCTTTAAATCCAATAGTGTAAAAAAGATTGAAGCTTAACATGTGGGTGGAAGGGGAGCAGAGCTAGGAGGTATCGAGGAAGGGAGAGGGTGGGCAGTGCATTCCCCTAGCATTACCGTATAGGGGAAAGAGAAGAGCAGAGGTCAGGAGGTAACGGGGACATAACAAACTCCTCTAGTGTTACAGTAGAAGGGGTGAGGGGATGGCAGAGGTCAGGTGGTGACAGGGACGCAGAGGAACTCCTCTAGCATGATGGAACTTGGAAGGTGACAGAGATATAGGGGAACCTCTCTACCACTGTAGTATAAGGGCAAGAGGTTGGCAGAGGTCAGGCGGTGACAGGGACGCAGAGGAACTCCTCTAGCATGATGGAACTTGGAAGGTGACAGGGATATAGGGGAACTTCTCTACCATTGTAGTATAAGGGCAAGAGGTTGGCAGAGGTGAGGCGGTGACGGGCACAGAGGAACTCCTCTAGCATTACAGTATGGGGCAAGATGATGGCAGAGGTCAGGAAGTGATAGGGACACCAAGAAACTCTTTTCCACTGCTGTCCAGGAGTTTAAAGCAAAAGAATCCAATTTCTAGGAAGTCTCATAAGATCCTCCGTAAAAGCTGGATCCTTTGTCCTTTAAACGCTTTTGCAAAATGATGTGAAGGATTCCCTCTATGTATGTCAGTGCATCTGAAATATTTTCCTACGCTGCTGCCCTCCCAACTCCCTTTCCTCCCTGCTAAAATATCAGCTCCCATTAATTCAACCTAAAGATGAAGAGAGAGACCACCAAAGGGACACCTAGACGCACTAAGAAATCAGCAGAGATTCATGAACCCCAGGAAAGCACTCTAGAATAAAAGAGAAAGAGACAGTCCCAAACCAGGAACGAGACCTACAGTAAAAGTCTAGCAATCTGCGGGACTGCTGCTGTCTTACAAGACTGGGGGAGAAGCTGGGAAGCCAGGGTCAAAATACCGTGTTTCCTACCGAGGCGCCTTGTGACTTTAACATGACATTTCACCCTCCAGTGCCTCAGGTACTTCTTAGACTGTGGCCCCATTTGGGCAGGGAAACAGCTCGTGTACCTGAAGATGTAATACAATTTGAGCTTGAATTTGGAAAAAGCAAGCAATAAATCTAAAATCCAAACGAAAGCCAAGACTTCTCTCACTTATTCAGCCTTTCCAAGGTGCCCGCAGCAAGGAGCTATACTTGCCGAAGGTGGGATTTTTTTAAATTCCTGTTACTGCCACTCTACTGATTTCTCCCTCTCAAGCATGCGGCCACCATATCCAATTGCTGAGACCATACCCAAGCATTCATTGACCAATCAGAACCAGAGCGGCACGGCAGTGCCAAAATCTCCCAGTCTCAGAGATTTCAATACTGCCAGCAGTGTAAGTAAAAAGAGAAAAATAAATGGAGTTTGGGAGCTGGCATGCATTCACAGATCCTGCGGTGCCCTGCCCCTCACACAGCTTTCACAGGTAATAGGAGAGGCACGGCCTACAAATTCTTAGGTCGGTGGGGGGAAGGGGATTTTCTTTCTAACTTGTACTGCTATCCTGTGAATTTTTAGATCTCCAGATAGGGGAGATTTGGGCATCACTATTGACCCTGCTCTTTTTTTGATCCCCCTCCACAGACTGCCACAAAGGCATGTGATGTGGGGAGTATTGAAGGGGCCCCTCAAAGTCTTCTGGCTCCGAGGTCCAAGACATATTACGATGCCAGAAAAAGCCAGTCTGAATATCCATGTGTCCGGCACAAGATTAATCACAGAGGAAGCGATGGGGGCATGTCAGCGTGTGTGCTTACTCTCTCATCTCCTGTCAAAAGCTTTATGGCAGAGTGCCCTGGGCGGGGTTAAACCTCCAGACCCCTGCCTAGATCACGCTATCTTACAATCAGCATCAGCTGCAGCCCTGCAGAGAACAAGGATGGCTTTATAAGGTCAACTATCCAGACTTCACTAATGTCAGCACAAAAAAAGGCCGAAAAAACAAATAAACACAGAGAACCAACATACTAAAGTAGGACAGGTTCCTTGCACTTCTACAAGAAGGAAGATGCCGCAATAGACAGGGGAAGAGAGTGACATGCAGCTGTAAAGTCTATGAGGAGTACAGGACTTATTTACGGTGCTCAAAGTCAAACTGCATTGAAAATTCTAGAATGAATCGCTCTTTGTTTGCCAGTCTTTTCTTATTGCTTTATTTCCTCTTTCCCCACTCTCCCTCACCTTAGCCTGCTTTTTCCTTTTCCATCTAATTCTCTTGCATCTTATTCCCCTAATCTGTCTTTCATCCGTTGTTATTCGCTCGCTTTCTTCCCCCTCCCATTTTCTTTTCCTGATCCTTCTGTCATGAATTTCAGTCACTTTTACAGAGAGGCTCCGTAGCACCATCAACATTCTGATACCTAATGAATGTTTTTAGAATCAAAACGTCAAGCTCTTTTTTTCCTGTGCTCTAAGGAGAAATTTTACATACCTGATAATTCTCTTTCCGTGAGTCCTGCTAGACCAGTCCAGACGAGTGGGTTGTGTTTCCCTGCCAGCAGGTGGAGGCGGTCGAGTAACTTTCAGTGATTTCAACACTCAGTAGATCACTGCGGCGGTACTGAGAGAAACCAGTATGAAACTTCCCAAGCAGTAAGCAAGATCAAAAAACTCAGAAAAGATTTGGAAGAAAAACTGCCAGCATTAATCACCAACCAGAAATGGCAACAAATATTTCGAACAAGTATTTGGCTCTCTTGCCATAAATATCTCCATGTCAGACACTGAGACTGACAAGGCAATGAAGAGTCAGCATGGCTTCCAAACCTGTAGGAGAAGTCTTCTAGAGCAGGTCCTAGACTGGCTTAGAAGAATTCAAGGAAAGAAAATTATTAGGTATGTAAAATGTCTCCTTTCTTATCATACTGCTAGATCAGTCCAGATGTATGGGATGTGGTCAATCATCCAGGACCCAGGGTGGGAGGAAGGCAATGCTCTGGACAGAACCTGCCCTGCCAAATATACCATCTACTCCAGCTCCCACAAGCAACCTGCAGTGTTTCACAGAAGTGCTCAGATGTCCTCTGGAGACACCAGGTAGACTCTGCCCAGTAGAAGGCCTGTACCCTAATGGAGTAAGCTCAAACTCCCTATGTCACATACTTACCAGCTAGAACGTATGTTGACCCAATGGCCTCCTTAACTCAGTGTGCAATGGAGGACATGGCTGCTGCCAGCCCTTTCCTCAGACTGCCAAAAAGAACAAACAGATAATCAGACCAGCAGAAGGGATTAGTCATTTCCAGGTCTGACCAACACCTTTCGCATGTCCACCAAACACAGCAAGGGATCCTTCTGAAGATCCTTCTCTGAGGAGGAGGATAAGACTAACAGTCTTTTAAGGTGGGAGGAGGACAGCAGCTTTGGGAGAAAAAGAAACAGCCCAAGGAGGCTGGAGCTGTTGAGATGGCCAAGAAAGGCTCCGTTCAGGACAAGGCCTACAACCAGACATCCACCTGGCAGATGCTATAGTCATCAGGACAACTACCTTAAATCCTTGAGGGAAGCCCTATGAAAGGCAGCTCTTTCAATGCCTGCAACACCAGAAAGAGACTCCATGAAGGAAAAACGACACAAGGGCGGGAAGATTTGCTGCACTCCCTTGAGGAAGAGGGAGACATTGGGATGTATTGCCAAAGACATCTTCTAGATGCGATCTCTGTAGCTTGCCAGGGCTGCCACCTGAACCTTGAGAGAGTTTATCACCAAGACCTGGTCTAGGCCAGACTCTAAGAAAGGCAAAACAATGAAAATGTCTACCTTCCTGGCCTCCAGGAGCAGAGAGGAACATCTTCCCCCTATCATTTTCTTTTACTGATCCTTCTGTCATGAATTTCAGTACGATTCTTTTGAACACCTTTGTTAGTGATACTGCAGAAGGGCTGTTGGGTAAGGTTTGCTTATTCGTTGATGATACCAAAATCTGCAATACAGTAGACACCCAGAAAGGAGTAGATAACTGAGGAGGTATCTAGCTAAGCTTGAAGAATGGTCTAGAATTTGACAACTGAAATTTCATGCTAAAAAATACAGGGTCGTGTATTTGGGCTGCAAAAATCCAAAGGAGATGTACACTGTAGGAGGTAAAGAGGAATGGGAACTGGGTGTAATTATGTCTGACAATCTTAAAAGTAGCTAAACAGCTAGAAAGGCAACTGCAAAAGCCAAAAGGATGCTTGGGTATATAGGGAGAGGAAAAGCCAATAAAATAAAAAGGAGGTGATAGTGCCTCTGTATAAGTTTCTGGTGAGACCTCGTTTGGAGTATTGAATGCATTTCTGGAGACCACACCTTCAAAAGCAGGTATAAGCAGGTTGGAGTCGTGCAGAGGGTGGCTACTAAAATGGTTAATGGTCTTTGTTACGAAGCATCTGAAGACAGACTTAAAGATCTTAATATGTATACTTTAGAGGAAAGGTGGGATAGGTGCGATATAATAGAGACATTTAAATGGCTCACTGGCATAAATGCACAGGAGGATCTCTTTCAATTAAAGTCAAGCTCTGCTATGAGGGGGCATAGAATGAGGGAGAAAGAGGATAGACTCGGAAGTAATATGCAGAAATATTTCTTTATGGAAAGAGTGGTAGATGTGTGCAGTAGTCTCCCAGAGGAGATGGTGGACAAGAGGACAGCATCTGAATTCAAAAAAGTATGGGGCAAACATAGAGGCACTCTAAAGGTAAAAAGTGGACTATTGTAGTTGATATGGAAGGGAAGATTATACAGGCCATGTCTTCTTTTTCTGCCGTCATGTTTCTATGTTTCTAAAACTCTCCAACTCTCACATCAGCTAAGGACCTAGAGGCTCACAAGCCTTAAGTAGAGTATCTACTACCACTCCTTAGTAGCCCTTCCTTAGAAAGCCTATGCTTCTTAAGGGTCAGGTTGTTAAAGAGAAAGGACCAGAATCCTCCATTCCCAAGAACCCCTGCTGCAAGAGGCCCTTCTCCTGAGGTAACAAAAGAGGGGGCCACACCAACAGGTTCAAGAGATACACCCACCATGGCCTGTGAGGCTCATCTCACCACTATAATCACTGGACTGAGTGGGCTCGAATTCTGCGCAGGACTGCTTACCAAGGGCCATAGAGGGAAGACATACAGCATCCTCTCCAGGGACGCTCCTGAAGCAGGGCATCCAAGCCCACTACTCACCCAACCTTCCTGCAGCTGAAAAAGCTCTTCACTTTGATATTCTCCCAAGTGGTCATCAAGTCGAATACTGGAAGGCCCATCTCTGCACTATGAGGTTGAAAGTGTGAGGGCTGAGCTCCCACTTGACTGGATCCATGGTGATCTGACTCAGGAAGTCAATCTGTATGCTGTTGACACCCACAATAAGCACTACAAACAGGACAATCAGCTCCTCTGCCCAACAGTACAGTTTCGTGCCTTTGAGAGCCACGCTAGCACTGTAAGCTCTGCCTTGTTTGTTGATATAGGTCACTGCCATGGTATTGTCTGAGAACACCCGAACTGCTTTGATCACCAGGAGAGGTTGGAACCTCTTCAGAGCCAGAAGATTGATCATCCAGGAGGCCTCCTGATGGGCCTAGAATTCCTGTGCATCCCAGTCCTCCATTCGGGTATCCAAAGTAATTATCACCCAATTTGGCATGTCCAATGGCATCCAGCTGTCAGATGGCAGGACTGCAATAACCCCCACAACTGCTCCTTGCTCTCCTAGGAAAGAGGAAAGATCTGGTTAAATAACTGAGAACAGAGAGATCAGAGGGCTAGCAGGTGCTCCTGCAGAGGGCCTGGTCTAAGGAACCAGCTCCAAGGTCGATGTCATGGGTCTAAGGATCTAGAGATAGTCCCAGGCCCGTGGGAGGCAAAATACTCTGAGGTGGCTCTAAAGCTTGAGGGACCTCACTGTCATGAGGAAACCCGACCCAGGAGAGAGCTGAATGCAGCCCCAAGCTCTTGGAATAACTGACTAGCAACCCCAGCTTACGAGCCAGGAAGCCACAGGGTTGTCATCTCTGAACTTCTCCAGAGTCTAACCAGATTGGCCAATCATCCAGGTGAACCTGGATTCCCTGCTTGCACAGAAATGCAGTTAGCAGCAACATGATCTTTTGAAAAAGGAGTGAGGAATGTGGCTAGGCCACAGGGCAAGGCCCAGAACTCAAAATGGTGGCCCAAAACACAAAAACTGAAAACTGTTGATGCTGCTCCCCACATAGGAATGTGAAAACATGCTTTGAAGCTACAATTTATTTATTTATTTATAGACTCTTATATACCGCACTATTAAGCATCAGCGCGGTTCACAAAAAACAGTGAGATACACAATTCAACAGTATTTTGTGTTTACAGAAAACAGGAGAATATAACTCGGATAACAGGGTAAATAATTAATAAACATAGTCATAATATCATCATGGCTTCAGTTTTGTGTGTATGTGGTTTGTGGGGTATCTGTATTGTATGTGTAAGAGTGGAAGGTCTTTGGGTTGGTTGAGATGTCATTATTGTTTACTGGATAAGATAAAAGGAAGAGGTAATGTTTCAAAGCTTTGCGAAACTGCAAAAGGTCTGGTATTGCTCGGATGTTTTGAGGAAGGCTATTCCAACACCTTGGTGCACAGAATAAAAAGGCCCTGTCTGAAGTAGTTTTGGTACACTGTGATATTGATTTAGGGACCAACAGAGTATTGAGTGCCACTGACCTTCTGTCTCTATTGAGGGGTGGTGTTTGGATCATGTCTGATATTGATGAAGATGAGAGTTCTTTGAAGGCTTTGAATGTAATTAGTAAAATTTTGAAAGTGAGTCTACTTTGAATTGGGAGCCAATGAAGATGTTTTAGAATAGGTGAAATATGGTCTTTCCGGGAAGCTCCATGAAGGACTCTAGCTGCGGCATTCATAGCCATTTGAAGTGGGTGTAAGGTGGTTTGTGGAAGACCTTGTAAAATTGAGTTCGCATAATCAAAATGAGGTATGATTAGCGCCTGATAGATGGTTCTAAAATCGTCTGGCTCTAGCAAGGATCGGAGGTGTCTAAGGGAGCGTATTTTGTGATATACCGCTCTTACAATATTACTAATATGTGCTTTCATATCTAATTTCTGGTCTAAAGTGACACCGAGGTATCTGATGGTGGTCTTGGTCTGGAGGTTAGCATCATTCACTTTCAAAAAGGATGGAGCAGTGAAATTTTGGTTACGTGTAATAAATAACACCTCCGTTTTCTTGTGTTGGATCCTTAGATTTTGGGATTGTAGCCAGCTGGATACTTCATTTATGCAGTTAGTTAATGGATTGAAATCAGGGTTCTCAGTTGTAAAAGGAAAATATAAAAGTACATCATCCGCGTATATCATACAGTTAACTCTAAATGATCGAATCAGGTTACAGATAGGCTGCATGTATATATTAAACATAAGGGCGGAAAGGGATGAGCCTTGAGGGACCCCTTGTTTTTGATGAAACTGATCTGATGAAGTATCGTTGGATCGTACTTGTTGCCATCTGTCAGTAAGGTAGGATCTACACCACTCAAGTGCTTTATCAGTAATTCCCTTCCTTTTGAGACGCTCAAGGAGGCGTTCATGGCTAACAGAATCAAAAGCGGCTGCGATATCAAGAAAAACAAGGACGAACCCTTGGCGGATGTTATCAATTCCTGATAATAAGCTGCTGAACAGAGTGGTTAGAAGCGTTTCCACACCGTGGAATTCTCTGAAACCGTGCTGGCATGAGTCCAGTGGGGCGTTAAGATCTATATGATCCTGAATTTGTTTTTGTACTTCTTTTTCCAAAATTTTTGCTAGTAATGGAATACTTGAAATAGGTCTATATGATTCTGGTTTAAGAGGGTCAAGTTTGTTGTTTTTTAGTAATGGCCTTATGGATGTTTGCTTAAGGGTACGAGGGAAAGTTCCTGTTGTAAATGATTGAATCATGAGTCTGGATATGATGGGACTGAGATCAGCTCGTAGATCTTTGATCCAGAACGCAGGGCAAGGATCAGAATGAGCGGTGGTCATGTTTATGCAAGCAATGGTGTCTTCGATTTGTCGTTTAGATGGTATTGAGAAGATAGTGAGTAGAGTTTGATCTACTGGATCTAGGACTATGTTAGGAGCTGAGTTATTGTCAATTTGGCAGAGTTTGGATTGTAGATAGTTAGCAAATATTTGAGGGTGGATTTCATATTTAAGTTGTGAGGCAGGTTCATTTGTCAGACGCTTAACTATGGCAAACAGGTCATGAGGTTTGTTCAGAGATCTTTTTAAAGTGACTGCATGGTGACGTCTCATTGATTCAGTAACTGCCATGCGATGAGATGTGAGATGTTGGATATATACAGCTCTGTCAACTTCAGAGTGTGAGTGTCGCCATCGTCTTTCAAGTTTCCTTAGGGTTGTGCGCGAGGCCTTCAGCTCAGATGAGTACCATATAGCAGAGTGTCGCTTGCTTTGTAGTTTGTTGGTCGACGGACATGTGGCAATCGAACTGAAAGTACTATTCCAATTAGAAACTAAATCATCAATGCTGCACTCTGGTAAGTTGGTTAGTGGAAGTGTTGTTTTTAGGATTAGGTCTTTGTCAAATGGCTTGAATCTTCTCAGAGGGGTACTAGGATGGTCGTTTATTCCTTTTTCATCCTTTTGGTTACATCTAGCCTTGAATATAATTAGTTTGTGATCTGACCATGGAACTGGGTTGATTGATAGATCCAAGATAGATGGTAAATTGGCGGTTGTTTCAGTTGTAAATATTAGATCTAATATACCACCTTTAGTATGGGTTGGATCTTTAATTAATTGATTATACCCCAAAACTTGTAGAGCTTCAAGAAAAGCTGTTACATGGGAGTCTTGGAGAGATGGGAGATTAAAGTCTCCTAGCACTCAACTTGCTATGTGGGGGTTTTGTATATTGGAGGCCAAGTCAATTATCATAGATAGAGAATCAGGATTGGAAGAAGGAGGGCGGTATAGTAAAGTGAAAGAACAACATTTATTTGCTATTGTAAAAGTATCTAGGAGTGATGAGCTTGTTGCTTCTTTAAGGTTGAAATGAAGGTCAGATTTGGTGATGGCTAGAACACCACCTCCCCTCTTGCCACTTCTATGACATGTATGAATAGAAAAATTAGAAGGCAAAAATTGGTTGATTAATACATTGTCAGCACAAGAGAGCCATGTCTCAGTGATTAGGAGAAGGTCAAGGCTATGTAATGAAATTATGTCAGAGATGATAGGCCATTTCTTGCGTATGGATCGGGCATTTATTAATGCACATTTCAGATGTTGTGGAATTGGATTTCCTACTTGTTTCTTTTTTGTGGTGTTTTGTAATGAGATGAGTAACAGATGATGGTGGGAATTTTGTGTAGATACTCTAGAATTGTAGAAGGGAGTATCAGACCACTTTCTTCTGTGATTATGGATTGTTGGTATTCTATTATAGCTAGTGTGTAGGCTGGTAACATTACATATTCCTATAGTGATAAGGTAGAAGGTAAATGTTATAATGTAGAGTAAGGCCATATTGTATGTGTAAGTGAAATTTAAATGTAAAATTAGTGAATACAATGTAGCCCATTTAAGAATTATCAGAGAAAATAATTTTTTTATTCAACACGTAATCAAACTGGAATTCATTACCGGAGGATGTAGTAAAAGCTGTTAGTGTAGCTGGGTTTGAGAAAGGTTTGGACAAGTTCCTAGAGGAAAAGTCCACAAACTATTATTAAAGATGATCAGGGAAATCCACTGCTTACCCCGGGATAAGCACCATGGAATCTGTGTACCTTTTTGGAACCTTGACAGGTATTTGTGACCTAGATTGGCCGCTGTTGGAAACAGGATACTGGGCTTCATGGACCCTTGGTCTGACCCTGTCTGGTATATCTTATGTTCTTATTCCTAGGCAAGGTCTAGGGAGGTGAAGAACTCCCCCTACCTGTCTGATGCAATGATAAGTCTGATGGCCCTCATATGGAAATGAGGGTCTTGGCGTTTGGCACAGACCACCTTTAGGTTCAGGGTAGGCCAGAAGGAACCTGCCTTCTTGGGTACCATGATGTAGATGGAGTAACTTTCCTAGCCATGCTCTGAAGAGGGTACAAGTAGAATAGCTTGCACTCAAGAGGGTTCTTGAACGTCACTCACTTGAGTAGGGAGCTGCAGGGAGACTCTGCAAGGGCAGCTCACAGAAGCACTGCCATAATTAACTGAAATATTACATATTTTATTTTACCTAAGGCTGGCCTGAACAAGTGACCTTAAGATTAGAAGGCAGGTGTCTCACAGGAAGAGCTAAAAATTCTCCAGTCTTGATCGAGAACCCACTGGTCTGACATAGTATGGGTCCCTTCACAGAGAGAGTCAGAACCACACCCCAAACTGCTGCACCGTGGGAAGGAGTGCCAGAAAATACCGAGAAGGATTATTGGCTCCCAATAGAGCTATGGTGGTGACATGAGCATGCAGAAAGCTCCAAAAGAATGGCCCTTTCTGAGAGACCCAAAAGATGACTAAGCCCTATCAGGACTCCTAGCAGCGTCTCTTGACGCTACACATGATCCTACAAGAGGCATCCCTGGCACCTTTAGGCCTATCCTCCAGGAGTCTCCATGGGAAAGCCTCCACCAGGCTTTTCATCATTTCACCAGGCCCACTCCAAAGAGTAGCAGGTTCTTAGGGAGAGATTGCTTAGCTACAGTTTGGAGGTAGCATCCGCCAACCAAGAGGAGAGCCCGAGTTATTATCAGGCTATTACCACCACCATGGGCCTGGAAGAGATTCTGATCGAGCTCTAGAGGGTACCAGCCATGAAGGCAGCCTGCTTATAACCTCACAGCCACAGGGCTGTCCGGTAGCAGCTTGATTCACAGTAAGAGGGCTTAGCGCCAAGTCTGCACATAGTGCTGCCCAGGTGTCTAAGGCAACAGCTGTAAAGGCATCCTTAACGAGGACCTTGACCTTCAAACCTTAAGCACAGCACTTCTCTCCACAGGGATGGTCATGTACTTTGTCATAGCTATGGCCTGCGTTTCACCCTGGGGAGCCTGGAAGGCTGATCCAACTTGTCCCGGGGTCAAGGATAAAGCCAAGATAAGATTTTGGGCCCCTAAACACCGCTCAGAGGGTTTTCTCTCTGATAGCCTATAAGCTGCTGCATAGGACTGGGTAGATCAGTAAATGCAGAAGGATGCTGAATACCCTCCAGAAAGGGGGGAGCCCAACTGCTAACCACGCCTGAAAGCAGACTCTACAATGCTACAGCATCCTTAAAAGGCCTAGAAAAGACCCTTCCATGAAACAGGTGGATAATAGAGATCCTAGCCTTCTAGTAAGAGAATCACTCTGTTCTCCTCAAACTTACCTTCTGGAGAAAGGGATTTCTCTACAGCTTCTCAACCAACCACCGTAAGGGAGAAGGCAGGTTCCAGAAAGAATGGACAAGCGCAACGGCGAAGCCTTGACCCCCTTACTGTCCATGACAGAGGGAGGCCTGGGTCTTGGAGCTCTGTGAATGGGACTGTCAAGCAGCTAGCAGAGACTGAAGACAGCTCTGAGCTGTTTCAAGAACTGCAGCTCAAGCCAATCAAAAAGGGGGGAGGGGCCCATGGCTACAGAGGGCCTCCAGGGGCTAGCAGACATGAGGTAAGGGCCACCCTGCCTCTGTAGGAGTCAAGCAACCATCTGAAATGGTCACGGTGCCCACTGGCAGGAAAAAAACAGCTAAGGAGTGGCAGGGAATACAGAAACAGCCCAGAACAGCACCAGGCCCTAGGCCCTCCATGGAGGTCCCAAAATGACATTAAAAAAAAAAAAAAAAAAAAGAGGTGCCCAGGCATCCTCCCACAGTTGGGGAAAAAATGAGTATCCCAGGAAAAAAACACAGGGGATTGCTGGCTGCATCAAGCCATACAGATGAGCACTGCAACAAAGGAAAAAAAGACTGCAAAAAAAAAAACTGTGCCGAAAAAGAAGCCAAAGCCAAAGTGAAAAGGGAGTCCACAGAAGGGAAGCCCCAGATGCCCACACAGGCCTGGGAGGCCCAACAGCAGAGTAAGGTGCTTTTTTTTTTTTTTTTTTTTAAATTTTGAGCTGCAAGGGAGCCAAGTACAGCCCATTAAAGGAAGGGGAGTAGGGAAGGAGTCAAAAAATGGTTGTGGAAGAGAAGTGCAGGGATCAGAGCATACAAACGAGAAGGATGCACCGAGTGGATGGTGGAACGGAAGCGGGAGCACGTAGGCAGCGCTCCTGCTCCTTTGTGAAAATATCAACGGGGGGGGGGGGAGGGGATTTTGGGACCGCTGGGCCACCAGGCTTATTTTTAGTTGGGCGGGTGGATCGGGGTCACAGGGCCACCAGGGATTTGCTGATAGCCGGTCCTGATAGTATTTTGATGGCATCATAGGCTTTCCCCGATGGCTGGATCATCCGAGAGAAAGTTTGATACTTCCTCTCAGATGATCCAGGCATTGGGGAAATCCCTCGATGCCATCAAAATATTATCGGGGTACATATGCACTGTAGCCACACGGTGCCCCTGTTTCTCTGGGAGAGCATGCCAAACCTGCGCCTTCTATGCCCATGCGTTTGGCTTGCTCTCCCAGTTTAATGCTGCCATTTGCACCAAGTTTAACGCATGGCTAATTCACATATGCGCCTCTTTCTGCATGCTGGCGCTGAAGTCACACGCTATCGGTGCGCTGCAAAGAGGCGTACAGAACTGATAGCACGCAATTTCCGCACAGGCTTTCTGCATCAGACCACTTATATCCCTAGCATGTCCTGATGTGACACAAATCCAGTCAATACCAGGGTAACTGAAATCTTCCATTATTTCTGTGTTGTTAACTTTGCAACCTTCCCTAATTTCTGTTAGCATTTCATCATCTGTCTGTTCATTCTGGCCAGGTACATGGTAGTACCCCCCCCCCCCTGCCATTCCCTTCCCCCTTTTTACATGGAATTTCTATCCATAGAGAGTCTACAGTGTATTTTGTTCCTGCAAAACCTTTATCCTGTTTTACTCAATGGCCTCTTCAACATATAGCGCTATCCCTATCATTGCAATATACTGTTTGTAGACTGGTATCACAATGTCCCATTGGTTATCCTCCTTCCACCAGGTCTCTGAGATACCAATTATATCTAACCTTTCATTCATTGCTATATATTCTAACTCAGCCATCTTATTCACGCAGTGAGACTCTGCTCTGTTTGTACTAAAGAAAATCCTGGAGAAGGACCACCTGTGGCAGCCAAATATACAAAATGGGAATGAAGTAGATACCACACATATAGATTTCAATTAATATTTACTACCTAAATTTACTATGGTCTTTCTTTTAAGTAAATACTAAGAATGAAAACTTCGAAGAGACAAGACTGGTCACCCAAAAAGATGGCTTCTGCAGTAACATTGAGGATGGAAGGCTACAGCTTTAGATAAATAACAAAGAAACTTGGCAGTGGAATAACAGCCTCCAGAGTTCAGAAGCTGTGCAACTGCTTTAAGAGGACTGGAACGATTGCAAACAAACAGGGAAAGGACAGAAAAAAAGTCAACACCACCTACAATTAACAGGAGAATAGTAAGAATTGGCTCTAGGAAACAGAAGAATTACTGTGAATGTTATAAACACTGACTGATACTGGAGTGTCAATGTCGAACAGAACTGTTCGTTATGGACTAGTTAAGGCTAGTCTGAATGCCATAAGACCAAGGAAAAAGCCATTCCTGAATCCATTTCAAACGTGCTCCTTGGGGTCGCTACGAGGGTGTTGCTTCAAACTGGAAGCACTTCCTGTTTGTTTTTCCATGTCTCCTTGCTCTTTTCTTTGTCCCTTCTTTGCCTGTTTACTTCCCTCTCCCTCCGATTGGTTTGCGTAGTTGTGTACCTGTGCTACCTTGTCTTTTTATTAACCCCAGCCAGCTCTCTTACCATATGTCTGCCATTCCGGTGTTTTGGGGACACCGCCCACGTCCTTTTCACCCTGTCTCAGGGAATAACACTACTCCTTTCCGGTTTCTTTCTAACCTTCAATGTTGCTTGCCTTCTTCCCCCCTACCAAATGCTCTTTCCTCTTCCCTCTTACCTACCTTTCTTAGGATTGGTTCTGCTAATTGTCGTTCATTACGCTCAAAGTCGCTGCTAATACAAGATCTCTTCAACAATCCCTGGATGTGCTCTGTCTTTCTGAGACCTGGTTAAAGGAGGGTGAACACCCTCTCCTTACCAGATGTCTGCCTCCCTGTTCCTCTGCATTCTCTGTCCCTCGGGTTGGTCGCCAGGGTGGTGGCATTGCCGCCCTTTTCCATTCTTCTCTCTCTATAGCCCAGGTCTCCTCTCCTCTAGTACAATATCCGGAATCCCTCCTTCTATGCCTCCAGGCTTCTCCTCCAATTCATATTCTTATTATGTATTCACCTCCTTCCCTTTCTGGCTTCCTCTGGGATGCACTTGTCCATACTATCACTGATGTCTCTTTACAGTATCCCCATCTGATTATACTTGGTGATCTTAATATCCACTTCGATTGCCCTGCTTCTGCTAAAGATTTATTCCTTATTTCTCTTCTCCATGAACTTTCACTCCAGCAGCTTGTCTTATCCCCAACCCATGTAGCCGGCCATACTCGTTCCCCCTACACGCCATCGTATCACCCCTCTTACCATCCAGCAGTTTCCTCCCACGCCTCAGTTTTTTTCAGATTCTTTTTCTACTCTTTCTCCAAACACACAAGTTTCACTCTGGACTTCCACATTGTCTACTACTCTCGATCAACTTGCCCCTTTTCAGCCATCTCAGTCCAAGCGCTGTACCACTGGACAACCCTGGTATCATTCTGGCTTGCGTCTCTTGTGTCGTCAGTTTAGACGAACTGAGCGCAATTGGCGCAAGCACCCTACTCCTCATACTCTGGCACAATTCCATGAAAGCCATCATCATTACCGCTTTTCAGTGCATCATGCTAAATAGAACTTCTTCTCGAATTCCATCACAACAGCCACTAATCCTTCCAGACAGCTTTTTTCTGTGCTTCGTTCCCTTACTTCACTTAACACGGATCACTCCTCAGACCCATCTCAGCCTCTACCTTCCCCTTCCAGTCTTGCTTCGTTCTTTGGAACCAAGATCTCCGATCTCCGTGCTGCTCTTCCTTCCTGTCCTCCTCCCCTCTATCTCCTCCCTCCTCTCCCCCTTCTTCCTTTTCTCATTGTTGGTCATCCTTTTATGCTGTCACATCACCAGAACTCTTAACTCTTATTTCCTCAGTACTCAAAACCACCTGCTCTCTTGACCCCATTCCTTCTACCTGGTTTTCTGAACCTTCTCTCGCTCTTCTTCCCTTTATTCTTACTATAATCGATAATTCTCTCTCCTTTGGATCTTTCCCCTCCCTCTGGAAACACGTCCTGGTCCGCCCCATTTTGAAAAAAATCTACTCTAGATCCTCTTATTCCTGCCAACTATCGCCCTGTTTCAAACTTACCTTTCCTCGCTAAACTTTAGAAAGATTCATCTTCTCCCAGCTTTCTCAATACTTGAACTCCATAAACTTTCTACACCCTCGACGGTCAGGTTTTCGTCAAGGTCACAGCACAGACACAACTCTAGTAGCACTTCTCAATGATCTCCATTCTTCACATGACAAAGGTGATATTTCGGTGGTGATCTCACTAGATCTTTCTGCTTCTTTTGACTTAGCTGATCATTCCCTCCTCCTCTCATGTCTCGGGGACGCTGGGTTATGGGGAACAGTATATCGTTGCGTTTCATTCTTTCTTATCCTCCCGGTCTTTCTCTGTGGTCTCATCCTCTGGTTCCCATTGCTCTTCTCCCATTTCCCTTCCCTGTGGTGTGCCACAAGGCTCAGTCCTCGCACCTCTTCTTTTTAATCTTTTCCTTGCACCCCTTGCCCTTTGTATTCAGCAAACTGGTCTTTCTGCTTTCTTTTATGCTGATGATATCATTATTCTACAATCAAACCAGTCCTCTTCGCCCTGATCTTTCTCCCCTGAATTCCTGTCTCTCTCTTGTATCTGTCTCTCTTCTTATTGTTTGCATCTCAATTTAACCAAAACTTCATGCACTTGATTCACTTTTGGTGGCCCTTGTCCTTCACTTACACCTTCCATTGATGGTTCCTTGATTTCTTTGGTTTCTTCCTTTCGATACCATGGTGGTCTGCTTGACTCCAATCTTTCCTTCAATGACCATATTTCGAACCTTTCAAAAACCTCTTACTTCTTCCTGCACCAAATTCGTCCCTTTCTTTCTACTTCTGCCCTGACCACCATTACCATAGCTACCGTGCTTTCTCGTATCAACTATTGTAATTCAGTTCTCATGGGTCTCACTCGTACTCAGCTACGTCGTCTACAATTATTACAAAACACTGCAGCCAGGATTATTACCTATTCCTCCAGAAGAGATCATGTCACACCATTTCTCTATCACTTACACTGGTTACCTATTGAGTTTCGTATTCACTTTAAAATTCTTATTCTAGGTCACCGAGCCATCTATGCCCAAACACCTCAGTACCTCACTGACCTTCTTCAGTTTCACACTCCCTCCCGGTCCCTTCGTTCAATTCATGTCAACCATCTTCATCTCCCTTCACCCTCATGTGCACACTTACAATCAACCCGGCACTCCACATTTTTCTTCCTTGGTTCAGCCCTGTGGAATTCCTTGCCAACTTCACTCTGCCTAGAAACCCACTTCCTGCCTTTAAGTCTCAGCTGAAAACTCACCTTTTTTATCTCAGCTTACAATCTCCCAGCCTCTCCATCTTGACCTGGTTTATTGATGCTTGTCTAAGTTTGTTTCCTGTGTATTCTCTCTTTACGCTTTAAAATTTTCATACTTTCCTGTCTACGATTGTAGTTCTTTTCCTTTTCCTGGCCTTGTGCCTCTTTACAATTGTTTTGGCTTATTGTGAACCGCCCTGATGTCATATAGGGCGGTATATTAAATCTAAATAAGCTAAACTAAACTAAAGTTATTTGGGAGTGATGGTATTCAATATGTGTGAAGAAGACCTGGAGAAGACCTCATCCCAGAATGCCTCAATGCCACTGTTAAGCATCCCGAGTGTCATGATATAGGGATGCGTGTCTTGGCATGGTGTAGGCAGGATTCAAGTTTTGAATGGCACCATCAGTGCAAAACAATACATTGCAGATATCCTCGAACCAAAAATTCTGCCTTCTGCTTCTGATATATTTGGGTCACATGGGAACCAAATGTCAACAGGATGAAGCACCATGTCACACAACTATTTGCAAGAAGTGGTTTGCTGACAATAATGTGGAACTATTGCCATAGCCTGGAAACAGTCCTGATCTCAATCCGATTGAAAACCTTTGGTCCAGACTGAAGATGACAGTGGCATCAAAGCTTCCAGACAACAAACAGGAACTGATTGAGTGCATGATCAGTTCCTGGTTCCATATAATCAAAAAGGAGCACCTCGAGAAACATGTTAAATCGGTGCCCAGAATATGCCAAGCTGTCATTGATGCCAAAGGGTTTCCAACACGTTACTGACTTTAATAATGTTAAATGACCCATAGCGATATACTTCTGACACTGTATCTTCAGCTTTTTTGGATAGAAAAGATGTGTTTATATACCAATACTGAAGAAAGGTGGGTGACCCGACTGACTGTGGAAATTATCGCACAATTGCTCTGATCCCACATGCCAGCAAGATTCTACTCAAGATCATTCAGCAGAGACTACAACCATACCTGGAACGAGAACTACCTGAAGTGCAAGCAGGGTTCAGGAAAGGGGGAGGAACAAGAGACATTATCATGGATATGAGATGGATCCTTGAAAAGACAAAAGAATACCAAAAGGATATCCATAAGTGTTTTATTGACTACAGCAAGGCTTTTGACTGTGTAAACCATGAGAAACTCTGGGCCACATTAAGAAGCATGGGTATACTAGAACACCTGATAGTTCTCTTGCACAATCTGTACATTGATCATGAAGCAACAGTTCCAACGGAACTAGGAGAAACAGAATGGTTTAAAAGCAGCAAAGGTGTACGACAAGGCTGCATACTTTTCCCTTACCTCTAATTTATATGCAGAACAAATCATCAAAGAAGCAGGACTGTATACAACCGAGGTGTAAAGATTGGTGAAGACTCCACAACCTTCACTATGCTGATGATACCACATTACTGGCTGAAAGTGAAGACTATTTGAAACATTTGCTTCTCAAGATCAAGGAATATAGTCTTAAAATGGGTCTGCACATTAACGTTAAGAAAACAAAGATCCTGACAACTGGCAAAATGAATAAGTTCATTGATGGAGAAGAAATTGAAATAGTGGACAACTTTAACCTACTTGGATCAACTATCAATAAAAAAGCAACAAGCAGTCAAGCAATCCAACAGCACATTGCTCTTGGCAGAATGGCTATGAAGGACCTAGACAAGATTCTGAAGTGCAGGGATGTCTCTCTCTATACAAAGATTTGACTTGTTCAAGCCTTGGTATTTTCAATATCATATGGATGCGAAAGATAGACAGTGAAAAAGATAGACAGGAAGAAAACTGATGCCTTTGAATTATGGTGCTGGTGACGAATACTGTGTATACCATGGACTGCCCGAAGAACAAACCAATCGGTACTAGAGGAGATCAAACTTAAGCTTTCTTTAGAAGCTCAGATGACAAGACTTCAACTTTCATACTTTGGACACATCATGTGAAGAGAGAGATTGTTAGAGAAAAGACATCATGCTTGGCAAGGTAGAAGGTCAACACGAAAGAGGAAGGCCAGCAATGGGATGGATCGATATAATAACTGCAGCTATGGGTGCCAGTCTGTCAACAATGAGCCGCCTGACTGAAAACCGAACACAATTTAGGAGAACTATCCAGAGTCACCATGAATCGACACCGACTTGACGACACTTAACAACAACAAGACTTAAATTGATGAATTTTTATTTCAATATAGTTTCTGTACCAATATCGTGCACTTTCCTTCCTAAAGCACATAAAACATTTGAATTGAGCACATACTGCTAGAAATGAACTAAACGTCAAGATGTACCCACAATTTTGGCCACTACTATAGGATACATATTTCAGGGTAACTAAAATCCCACTTTGTCTTCCTGCATAAGTCATACTCGGGCAACCCTTAAGGTGCCAATGTATTAAAGTATGCCAACACCGGTTGTAAATTTAGCTTCTACTGCATTATTAACAGCTGCTGTTAATTACATGCAAATGGGATAGACTGTAATTTACATGCATGTTTGCCCTACAGACTGCATTGTTGTTGTTGTTAAGTGCAAGTTGACCTAAACTTTGTTTGGTCTTCATCCAAATGGCTCGTTGTTGATAGAGTGGTATCCATAGCTGCTGTTATTTTGTTGATCCATCTCATTGCCGGCATTAAGACAATTTAACTATACCTCTCCGAAGTGTCTAAGCACTTTGCCTGGTCTTTTTGACTGTGCTGACAACCAGTTAGTAGAATAATTTTGCATCTCTTACTCTCATTAGCAAAGTTTACATGCGTTAAGACTATCACAAGCAAAGCAAATGAGAAGAGTCACCAAACTGGTAAAGGGGATGAAAGGATACTCCTATGAGGAGAGGCTTAAAAGGTTAGAGCTTTTCAACTTGGAAAAAAAGACGGCTGAGGGGAGATATGATAGAGGTCTGTAAATTAATGAATGGAGTGGAAGGGGTAAATGTAGATCAGTTGTTTACTCCTTCAAAAAGTAGAAAGACTAGGGGACATGCAATGAAGCTACAATGCAGCTCATTTAGGACTAATAAACGAAAACATTTTTTCACTCAATGCATAATCAAACTCTAGAATTCGTTACTGGAGGATGTAGTATAAGCTGTTAGTGTAAAAGGTTTGGACAAGTTCCTGGAGAAAAGGTCCATAAATCATTATTAAATAAGACCTGGGAAATCCACTGCTTAGCCTGGGGCAAGCATTGTGGAACCTATGTACCTTTTTGGGAACCTGCCAGGTACTTGTTTATTTATTTATTTATTTAGTATACATTTGTATACCGCTACTTCCAGCGATCAGCAGCGGTTTGATTACAGATTGGAAATTGTCAAATCATGACAGGAAATTTATTTTGAGGTATAAACACATTGATTAGAGACAGGAAAGCACAGCACACAGAGAACTATTTTACAGGGAACATGGGCTATGGAGGGTTAAGTGGCTTGCCCAAGACCACAAGGAGCACCTGTGGGACTAGAAACCCCAGTCCTTCCGGCCCAAGGTTGCTGTCCTCTAGTGGGATTTGAACCCCCGACCTTCCGGCCTGAAGTACCTTGCCCCAACCACTAGGCCACTCCTCCACTCCACTTGTGACTTGGATTGGCCACTGTTGAAACAGGATACTGGACTTGATGGACCTTGGTTTGACCCAGTATCGCATTTCTTAGGTTCTTAATCTAACATACACCTATCCAGCCTATGTGTGCTCACAGAGCTTTCAAAGCACATTTCACAACCTCGCCTCTCTCTGAAAATGTATCCCTTGATCTCTGGAATCAAACCGGGACAAGATTTGCCTGGTTTGCTTTCATTTTGAACACATTTTCTCACTTCTCTTTGGGCTGTTTGAACTCAGTTGAGGAAGCAATTATAAAACGAATATTTAATAAACGAACATCATATCCAAGCTTATTTTTTCCCGGCCTGAAAGACCAGTATGTATTCTAGCTTAGGATGCTGTTCACTCCAATTGAATAAGGGATTTGTAGGAAATCTGGGCCTGTTCACCTGTGTGGATGGAGTACGTCATGTGGAAGCGTGCAAAAGACTGAAGATTAGAAGTGTTTGCACTGGCATGCATGCTGTTAAAACCTGCTGTCTCCTGGAACATGAAATTGCTCAGACACATGCCAGATCATTCAAACCAGAGCCAAAGACACCGCGGTGCTGCTTTGTACTGTGCTGAACTGCTGGAAAGTAAAGGCACACACCCACATGCACTCAGCTCAAACAATTAGCTTTCTATGGCAGCTGTTTCGTAGCCAGGATGCCAGGTCTCTACCACAGGGTGTTCCTGCTGACAGCAAGACTTATCCCCTCAGGGTGCCCGTTGACACAGCTTCCAAATCTTCAGCACTGATGGAGTCTTTAGATTTTCAGCCCTTGCATTCATTCGGCATTTTACTGGAGTCTCCCTGTGCCTCTCCAAGTCTTTCCAGATTGGTTAGTGCTGTGAATCCATCTGCACCTCCTGCTAGATGCACATTATTTGACATAATTCTGAAATCCCGGAAATTTTGACACGTTTATTCAAAGTAAACTACACCGGTTCCCTCAAACGGTCTTGCAAACGGGTTCAGATATAGGCAGCAGCCCATCCACGGCTTTGCTGGGATGTCTTTTGTGTCTCTTGACTAGATCGTAAGTACCATGAAGCGCACTGCAATGCTAGAAAAATAAAAATAATATTAACAAGAACTAATTCGGGGATAAGAAGTTCCAGTCCTTAAAGGCCATGGACAGAGCTGGCTTTCAGGGCATCCACAATGAATAGTAACCATTACTTCAGGAATTCTGCGATCTGTCTCCATGCCCCATTGCCAGGGAAAAATTCTAGAGAGTTCCTAGACCATATATGTGAGCTGCCAGTCAGAAAGGCAGACATGGTGTCCGGGAGCCAGAAAACTATGTCAAGGGTTTTCTTTAGGGTCCAAGCTCTTGTAGTGCCTTTACTAAAGGCTTGCTTGCCTCGTTTTCTTACAAATTGCTCGGTTAGCAAAATGCATATAAAAACCCCTAATAGACTACCGCTGAGAAAGACAGTCTGTGTGAACCTAGTGGGTTGGTAAATGCATACCGTGTCAGTAGACAAACTTTCCCCTGTCTGTATCTTTTGTAACAATATACAGACACAACCCTGTGCCCAACACACGTGCATTTGTTTAGCCCTGAGCAATAAACAAAACAGCAAAAGATGTTCTGCCGTCATTCCCCTCTTGCAACAAACAAATATCTTGTTCTTTCAAAAAAAACAACAACCCACAAAGATGATTAGTGTATACATCAGTATGTGACCACCAGAGGGTGAAGGTGCATGCACTGCTTCCGTCCACCTGCACTGGGCACACGGCCGCCGTCAATCAACGATGGGCTCAGATTCCAGACCATGCTAATTCTGCATACCAAGAGGTATCTGTTAACATACACTCTCGGGAATCAGCTTCCTGGATCAGCCTTACAAAATGCTCCGTTAAAAAAAAGAATCATGGAATAATTATGCTTTTACTGAGGGGGAGATTTGTAGGGGCTGGGCAGATTGTCTGGTCCTTTGCATTTCGAAATGATTCCCGAAAGAAACAATCCATAAATATTATTTTCTGGAAAAAGCTGCGGATTTTCCATATGGCACTAAAAAGAAATTGTATGAACGATAAAGGGTTGCTGTAGTGGTGCTACGGGATATGAGACTAGGAACTAGTGCAGAGGTGAACAACTCTGGGGTCCCCAAAGGCACCGAAGCATCTAGTTTTCAAGGTAGCCAAAAACATTCAAAATTAACCTGGCTCCTTCACTGAATGAATATGCTAATAGATCATTGATATTTATTGCGGATAGACCTGAAAACCAGATCTGCTGGCACTGGGATATCCGTGTCAGTACATTTGGTCCTGGTGGGGCCACAGGCAGAGATGCTCCGGGGGGGGGGGGGGGGGGGATGATAATAAACAGCCTTCAGTCTTGGCCTTCCAGCAATCCATCAGCATGGGAACAATGTGACCCACAAAGAGAGCAGGAGGGAAATCAAAAACAGGAGGGTTTTCAGGGGAATTCTGTTCAGCTCTCTTTTCTTTTGATGTAGAATATCCAGTATGACACCAGATAGAGACAATTAATCCCATCTCTCTGCCCTACTTAGTCTCAGCCCTGCCTTTGGTACCCTCAATGCTTTTCTTGAATTATCTTAGGGTTTTTCCTTCTGCTTCAAAGATCTTCCTCCTACTCTTTTCACGTGACTTTGAACTAGTTGCCCAAACTCCCCATACACCAGATTTAATAAGAAAAGCTCATTGAGACAGACAGTAATATTCAGAGTATTAGAATCACCTTGTACAGCACCGATAATACTATGGAGCCAACTGTTCTTCTTCCCTCATATACAGATCTTATTAGGAGGTAGTTGAATGTTGGCAGATATCCATGGGAATTCCAATTTTCCAAACTAATTCATGGATGTTGACAGAGTTGAAATACGTGCTGGATGAAAAGGTTTATGGTTTGTACAGGGGCCTCTTTTTTCAATTTGGGCTAGATCCTTAGGGGAGGTTATTCTAGCTTCTTTGTAGCTATACCTATCCTGAAGAGGATGAATAGTTTGGGAGATGAATTCTATAAAACAGATATGCAGTAAACAGATAATATGGGCATGCACACTTGGTTTGTTAGTGTAGCTTAGAAAATGTAGTGCATGTCAAGACTATAACACAAGTTTTAAATGCTTTTTTTGTTATCAAGAACGTGTGTAAGACAAACCAAAAGGTCTCTGAAAACTGTGGGGAAAAAAAAGTCCAAAACGGAAACTGAACTGAAAAGGTTTTCTGTGTGCATCTCTACTATATAAGCAGTTTATATATATATATATATGGGGTCATTTTAGAAGCTCTGTTCATGATTGGCAGACATGCCATTCACAGCCTTGCCCCATGGATTATTATATAAAGGGCTGCATTTACACGTGTCCAGTGAAATCATATCTATATTGCATGGGGGCATGACGGAGGCATGTCCAGGACAACGACAGAAAGATCCACATGCATCTCTGATTTTACAGTGGCACTGCACGTTTAAAACTACCGGCAGACGTGTCCATATCAATACCGCTCCTTGGTATGAATAGGAATTTGAAAAGTGCTCGCTTCGGCCAGCTTTCAATACCATGGATAACAGGGGCATTCCCTCTCGTTGCTACAATCATTTTTCCCCTTCATAGAAGGATGGAAGGTGAAAATCAAGGCTTCTTTGCATGCTGCCATGGCCGTCACAGACACGTCTATGTTACCGATCCCGACAACATCCATATTTCGCATGCGCACGTTTCTACAATTGTCTGTCTCCCTGCACATGTCTGTTTTCTTTATATGTTTGCGAAAATGTTTCTCTTTTCGGGTGGAGGTAGGTCAATTTTAGATGCTCACCTTCTCTGCTGCCCTTCCCACAGAATTTCAGACATTGTGATATGGACTTCCCAGGGGCACCTAAATGGCCCTTCTAAAAGGTGCCTTCACAAATCTGCTTAGATTTCACAGACTTTATTGACAAATATTCTTCAGACCAATGCTGCGTGCAAAAGTCAAAGGATCTACACTGAGACCACCATTTCTTATGAAGGGCACATTCATTCAACACAACTATTGCCAAGCACCTCACCCAAGACATCTATCTTCAACACATCACTCACCTCCAAGGACTCAGATGTCATCCTCCTCAATGCCATCTAAATTAGTGTGATATTTCATCTTTTTTCCTGAAGAATATCTCATGTTATTGCCCCCTATCTCCCCTCAGCCGGGGGGGGGGGGGGGGAGGGATGGTTTCAGACTATTGTATCTCCACTATTTTTGTAGGGCATGTGAGCAAATCTAGGTGATTCGTCAGCTTTGTCTGCTCTCAACCACAGGATAGACATAATCACTCTTAGGTAGTTTGGAAACTAAATCATAGATTTCTCTCTTCTCTAATTAACAATGAAGCATAGTACAATTAATGCACAAAACAGACAACCCACAGACACGCTGCAGGCAGCCAAGAAACTACATGACCCTACAAGCCCTTCACCAACCTGGGAGCACAATGGCAGTGATTAACACGCAAAACCCAACAGCATCACTTCATGTCTGCCTGCACCACTACCTCCCCTCTTCCAGCCTGCTGTCACAGAAGCACATCTGCAAAAGCAGACATCTATCTGAAGGGCAGGGCCCGCTTCAAGTATCATTTAGCCATCATGATTTTACTCTTTCAATCTCCAGAAACAACTAATAAAACATATGGGCAAAGGATTTGGGTCATGACATATGTTTATGGTTCTCAATCTAGTTCTCAACAGTGCCCTAAACAACTCTTCATCTATCGAACAGGCAATGATTGGCTTACATGTACTGGAGACTCAAATACAAACATCCCTCTTCTGCATATTTTTTGAGGACAGCCTGAAAATCCCAAATGCTTTGATTTCTGGGGTGCAGTGGCGTAAATTCCACCCAAGCAGCCCCTGTGGTACAGAGGGGCCCAGAGAAAAATGAGACCAATTTATAGCTTGTCCCATATCTTCTTAGTTGGATTCCTCCTGCTCTGGGGCCATTTTAGATATTTTGCTTGGGGGCCCTCAATTTGAATTTCTGTCATTGCTGGGGTAGACTTGAGGACCATTGATCTGTTGCATGGTGAAGGCTAAATCCTGTGGTATCTCCTGGAATATAAGGATCATCCATCAAAATCTTAAAGTAGTCCTGGTACAGAAATTAGCACCCCACCCCCCTCCACTGATCAAGTGGGCCATTCAAAAATAAAGTCTTCCTCTCCTAATGGAGTTCTCCTTTATTCCATGAAAGGATTAGTTCACCTCCCAAATGCTAAATATAGCCTCACTGAATATCTCTCCCAGTAGATATGGGTGTTAATAGAGATGGCATGAAGAAAGCTGGACTCTGAATGTTTTACTGATCAACTAGGAGAATTATCCAAAAGTAATAAATCTACATGAACTCTCGGGACCATGTAGATTTATTAAAAAATATCAGGATCACAAAAGGAAAAAAAAGAAAACAAGAAATAAAATATAATTAGGAAGAAAAACAAAGCAAACAATATGAAGAAAAACAAGCAACAAAAGAGTGAAGGAAAATACGTCATATTTTCGTCCAGAAATTTGCTCGTGTACCTTCTGGCTTTCCAGCGCAACTGGAACCAGTCTCTATTGAGTTCTGGCACCTTATGTCTTCAGTTGTAACTGTCTAGGATCAGTTCCTCTATTTTTATATCCCCTCTCAGACAGTGCTCAGCCAGGGGCCAGAGAGCATGGCTCCCTCTGGAAAGTGGTAATATGGAACCCAAGTCTAGCCATTAGGTGTCGCTGTCGAGCAATGATTTAGTCTCCTTCCCCAGCATTCCCCAGCCCCAGCTGGCTTGAGGAACAGAATCCTGGCCGAGGAACTGAACCTCAGTCCTCCATACAGCAGCATCTGGTACTGTCACTGAACCTAGAGTTGCCTTGGAAACCGCTAGTTAACACTGAGCCAAACTCACCATTGCACAACATCCTACTATAATTGAAGATCTGTAAAGACTCTCTTCCCACCGATAAAGAACAATGCCATGGTTTATGATGAAGGTTAACCAAAGGACAAGTGGGTTCAGTCCACTGATGCCTCACACAGAAAAGGTGGTTTACTCATCTTACCCTGAAGGCACCACTATAACAGGAATGCCAGTCTTAGATGCTGGATTTAAAGGCTGATCTTCCAACCTAAACAGAGGATACCCAAAAGTCCACATAGCCCAAAAGAGGAAAGCATAGCCTTGACTTAACTGGCATTGCAGTGTAAGCCCGATGAAAGCCTTCCCCTCACGAACCGCGGTCATTTGCTGCTGTATCAGGCCAGGTCGCTGACTCAGCATCCTTTGCGCTAACCTGAAACCTTTCTAAAAACTTGCTTCCATTTCTCCATTTGTGGCAGGACTGGGGGATGGAAGCCCCTGCGGTCTCCAACCCACTGCTCTAAGGATTGACAAATTTCGATGGGGAAAGCTTGGTATCTAAAAGAAAGAAAAAAGTTTCTGTTCAAGCCCAACCTAGTCCAATGGGACCCTGTCCAGACAGAAAAAGACAATGAGCAGGTCTGAATACTGCCCACAGCCCAGGGTCTTGCTCATAGCGATAGTAAAACAGTTTAGAGGGGAAAGATGACCCACGCCATTTACATACAACCAACAGGGCCTAAAGAGAAGGGAAAGGGGGGTGGGGGAGGCGGGAGTATCTTGGATTTAGCTCAAGGAGCGTTTGATTCCAGCACAGTAGGTATTTTCCTGTCCCAGGCGGTTTTACAATTTAAGGGGTTGATGCAGCCCTGCACTGAAGCTCAGCTCACAGTTCCCTAATACAAGTTTAATGCGGCCGTTTTGCTCACTGGTGCTGTAAAGAAACAGCATGCAAATAGCCAATGCGCAAATGTCTGCACTAAACAAGAAGAGCAAGCCAGACACGCAGTCAGGGGTCTGCATTAGCAGCACAGTGCCCCCCCCCCCCGCACACACACACACAGTTTGGCACTTCCGTCCATGTGCTGAAATGCCATCTGGTGCACAAAAACAGCAATATTACTCTGTGCAGATTAATGATGCGTAAGCGTCAGAGAGCATTCCATCATATGCGCATACCGTCGTTTCAGCCCACCTCCCCGGTTGTTTTTTCACCACTCCCTTCAGCAAAGGCAGAAAACGTTGCGAGTGATGTGCGCTCAAGATAGAGGAGGTATAAATTTCTCACCAGCACTGAGCACAGACCTATGAGCTTTCAATTTACATCCTCAGACCTCACAGCAAAATCTTTGGGTTGAGCTCGGTCTTTCGCACACGTCTCTGCCTTGGCACTGCCCAGCTAAATGCTGCATTGCCACCCATTAAGATGGACTGCAATGCACCGATGTCTGCTCGAGGCTTTGTGCACAGTTGGCTCATGCATCAAACTTGTTCTTAGATTGGTAGCAGATAAAACTGTATGCTAAAAAAGAGCTAACTTGTGCACAAAGCCTAGCGCACTTTTCTACATCAGTTTGTACCCAATGGAGGGTTAAGTATCTTAACCAAGATGACAAGGAGCCGCAGTGGGCTCGCAGCCCACTGCTCTAACCGTGGTGTTGCTTAAGCGCAAGTCCACAGGACCAACATTTAGTGTCAGCAACACGGATTTCACAGCATTCATCAGCAGTGAACTTCAGTCAGTCTCCTTGCTGGCACGATAAAAGGATTGCAGACCTGAGAAGAATCCTGGTTTCTCCAGCACACCCTAAGACCACTGGAATGCTACACCCCAGTAATCAGTGAGGTGGATGCCCCGTGCCACTCATGGCCCAAAACGGAATGGAGTCTATACAGACTGGGAAGCCACCAATCAGTGTTCACACAACTTACACTGTACTTCTAAACTTCAAATTATGAAGGAGTTGACACTACGCTGATGCCAATTTACTGCACCAAACATATTTTAATGGAAAAGGGGTCTTAAAGTGATTTGCTGCCACTGAAAAAGTTACTTTCGATCTTCTGTTCTATTCAAGTTCATCCAAGCAATAAAACTGACTTATTCCCAAGCCACATGGCTCATCACGTTTCCTTATGGCACCCATGTAGGTCAGCATCAAGCCTTTTAATTGTGTCAATTTCATCAATGTCCTCAACGTCAAGATTTTTCTGCAGCCCCGTCGTCTCTCCAAGCCAGCTGTCAGGAGATTAATAATAGTTACAACAGTGTCTGAGCTATCCAAACACATGCCAGGAGAAGCGTCAACGCTATGCCAGGTCTCCAAAATGGCAAAGCAGAGCTCATGCATGACCGAGACGATGCCTCCACTGGGCCTGCATCTGCTTCCTTGTTACAAACGATGTCAGCCTTCATGCCGCGCAGGATCAAAGAAAGCATCAACAGGGACGTATCACTTCTGCCCTGCCTCAACATAGCCCATCTCCCCTTTGACCCGAGCTTCCAAAAATAGGCTAAAAGAACGCTTCAGGCTTCTAAGTAAGAGGCCCGTGGGAGGCTTCAGCCCTCCAGCTTCCTACCTCTGCCTCATGTACACACTAAAAACAGGACCCTAAGAGCAATGTTAGCAGGTGCACCAACATTTCATTATGAACAAGGGGGTATCCCAAACCTGTGATTGTTTTCTTGAAATAATGCTGAATATAGTCAAATCATTTACTCTCTAAAGCAGAGGTTCTCAACGCAGGCCTCGGGACACATCTAGCCAGTCAGGTTTCTAGGATCACCACAATGAATATGCATAAAAGAAATTTGCATATTCACTGGGGTTATTCTGAAAATCTGACTGGCTACTGTAGGTGTGTCCCAAGGACTGCGCTGAGGACACCTGCTCCAAAAGGAAACTGCTAAACTGCAGAGTTCACCCATATTTTTTTTTTTTATATTTTATTTATGAAATTTCCAAAAGTTACTACAAATCGGAAAACATACAAGAAAATCAAATGATACCAGATAAGAAGCATATAAGAAAAAGAAAACAGGATAAAGCCCACATTACGGGAACTGGTTGTGATCATTCATTAAGAACAAAAAAAAAATAAAAAAAAAAATATATATATATATATATATATATGAGTACATATTTCAGAAATCAAAGCAATTACTTGCCCATCTTAGGAGACGTATAACAATCACTCACCCTGAATTGCCCCGAAACCGCCTGTCGTTCAGAAATAAACCGTCCAAGATGAGTACTATCAGTAAACACATAAGAAGCGCCTTCAAAATTGACAACGCATTTAAAGGGAAAACGTAAATAAAACGTAGCTCCCAAACTCAATACCTGAGGCTTCAAAGCTAAGAAAAGCCTCCATTTGAGTTGGGTGCTATGTGCCACATCAGGAAAAATATTAACTGTGTACCCACAAAATTTAACATCCTTACACTTAAAAAAGGCCTTAAGAATACGATATTTAAGATCATTAGACCCGAGGGTCACCAATAGCGTAGAACGTGAATGTATTAAATCAAGGGAGTCCTCAAGAAAGGCCATCAGATTGGATATAGAAGGCTCCAACACATCCATCTCTCCTTCAACAGGGTGTACCTTTTTGGATCGTGGGGAAAGGTAATATACAGAAGATACATCTACAGGATCAGAAATAGACAGAACCTCTTTCAAATATTTATCCAATAAAATCCGGGGAGCAAGAAGAGACGTACACGGAAAATTCAGAAAACGCAAATTATGTGCCCGCATGGAGTTCTCAAGAGCCTCTAACTTGGTATGCACAACTAAAGAATCTTTAATACCAACAACATTTGCAGCAGTAAGAGGTGCAACCTGAGCCTCCAATTTAGAAACGGCTCTATCCATTAATATAACCCTCTCATCCAACTGCTGCAATGAAGCAACAGTTTCTTGAGAGAAGGTACTCAGTAATTTAGAATTTATCGTTATCTTACTATCAATACATTGAAGTGCACCCACAGATCCTTTAGGGTAACTTCAGTATCTGGAGAGATGACAGGGAGCTCAGAAATTGGACTGTGGAGCGTGACCGCGGGGCGTGGTCTGAAGGGGCGTGGTCTGAAGGGGCAGGTTCTGCCCCTTTTGTGCCCCTTCGGCGCCATCTAGGCGCCTCGCGGCCTCTCCGCAACATCGGAATAATTTATTTTTCTATATTGTGTTATTGTCAAGTTTTGTTGTTTGTGTTTTTGCCACAGCAGTAATTATAAGATGGGGAAGAGGAAGGCTAAAACAGGGAACAAGGTGCAAGCTGCTGTGGTAAGTGGGGGGAAAACAGCTGGCCCCTTAGATAAGCATTTTGCTCCCTGTCCGCTGGCGCAGTCCTCTCCAGAAGGGGTCCTCCCTGAGTTTTGAGGGACGGACTCCTCCTCCCTGTCCTCGGCCTCTTCTGTCTGACGCTTTATCTCAGGAGTCCTCAGGTTTGGTAAGTCATTTTGATTCCTCTTTGGTTTTACCTAAACCAGTTTCTTTATTAAGTCCAATTTCTGAGTTCACCCATTTTTTGTAATTTTTGTCAAGAATGCTTTTAAAATCAATGTGCAAAATACAGCAAACAAAAGTCAATCGAAAATAGCATCTAACACTACTAAAAGGTAACTGATTAAAAAGGGCTTCAGGTATGCATCCAAAATACAAACCCTACCTCATGGAAAAGAGGGTCTACCAGATTTACAGGCTGATCTTCCAAATTGGACAGAGGAGATTCCATAGTCCAGACAAGCCAGGAAGACCAAGGTGGTACCTCAAAACAATCCCAGACATCAGCCGATGTTTTGGCAAAATCTACACTGGGGGCATGGGAAAGATCATTTATCTTAAGCTGATGCACTCAAAACAGACCATCCTAGATACTGCACCAGGTATACTGATGGTTTTTTTTTAATTTAGCCACTGGCCTCTAACAAAGAACCTTTGATAGATGTCCTCAAAGCTGGATAGAGACAGGGAGAATGAGAAGCGCAAGTGTGAAGGATAAAAAGTGGCTGCGGATGTTCAGATGTCTCTACACTCAATACCTCGGTGCACTTATTGCCTCCCATGGTTTTCAGGACCATCTTTATGCTGACGACTCGCAGGTCTACCTTTCTGCGCCTGAAATCTCTCCAGGAATCCAGACCCAGATCTCTGCCTGCTTATCCGACATTGCTGCCTGGATGTCTCACCACTGTCTGAAACTGAACATGGCCAAAACTGAGCTCCTTATCCACAGAAATAGAGGGGGGGGGGGGGGGAGATGGGCTTAGGGGGAAGGATAACACTACACTCCTCCCCATTTCCTCAGCTCGCAACCTTGGGGTCATCTTTGACTCTACTCTTTCTTTCTTTCTCTGCACACATCCAACAGATAGCTTAAACCTGTCGCTTCTTTCTCTATAACACTGGCAAGATTCTTCCCTTCCTGTCTACACACACTAAGACACTTCTCCACTCTTTAGTCACTTCTTGTCTAAACTACTGCAACCTCCTCCTTGCTGGTCCTCTAAATCATCTCCCCCCTTCAATGTGTTCAAAATTCAGCTGCACAGCTAAACTTCACCAGCCTCGATATGCTCATATAACCCTCTTCTCAAGTCGCTTCATTGGCTCCCCATCTACTTCCATATTCAGTTCAAGCTTCTCCTACTGACCTATAAGTGCACTCATTCTGCTGCTCCTCACTATCTTTCCTCTTGTATCTCTCCCTACACCCCTCCTTGGGAACGCTACTCTTCTGGCAGATCCCTTCTGTGCCCTTCTCTACTACTGCCAACTCCAGACTTCAGTCCTTCCACCTTATGCCTGGAACAAACTACCTGAGTCTGTAAGTCAGACTCCTTCTCTGACCCTTTTCAAATCCAGGCTGAAAACTCACTTCGTTGAGGCTGCTTTTGGATCCTGATCCGCTTAGTCTCCTATGTGTCTCCTTACCTTTCCCCTAGATATAGCCTTGTCCTCAGCTGTTGTGTTATTTGTCTTGACTAGATTGTAAGCTCTGAAGAGCAGGAACCATCCTTTACATGTGTCTGAACAGCACTACTATTGCCTTGTAGCGCTATACAAATGATTAGTAGTATTAGTATCAGTAGCAGCTACGCGAGAGGTTAACACAGTAAAACATGCAAACTCTCCAGCTTGCCTCCAACATTTTTCAGGGGCCCCATGTAAGACAGTCGCACACTCAGACCTCATTACCCCCATCATAAAGCAGCCGCTCATTGCCCACAGCTGTCACCTTCGTGGACTAGACATCATTCATGTCACAATTTAAAAAAAATAAAACGTCTCTGCCTGAGAAGAGCACAACATAGTATCACCAGGGACTTCATGGCACAGAGGGATGGCCTGGTCCTAGTGAGAAAAAGAACGGGAGAGATGGGTCTAGAAGAGGCAAGAACACGCTATTTAAGGGAGTGGTAAAGAATAGACCATCATCCTATTTCCCTTTCATTCCATGCATGACCACCTTATGCCCCCTACCACTAACCTATACATGGGCCAAAGTCTGTCATCATGCTGCCCGTCAAAGGAGCTCTTTACTGGTCTGTTTAGAACTTGTACCTGCTAATAAAAAATGAAGCGTGCATGAAAAGTTAAAATCCTGCTGCCACACTAGAGACAGTGCATCAAAACATCATGACAAGTGAGCTGCTGACACGCAAGCTTCCGAATCCCTACTTCCCCCATCTGCCGAGATCCTGTATCAACTGCCTGAAATTAGCCAGGACCCCTCTAAAGAAAGAATGGCGACAGAGCAGCAAGAAACCAGATAGCAGGGGAGTGAAATCCTACCCAGTCCCTCAGACGTCCAGCCAGGACAACAGGGTTTACAGCAGAGGCTCCAGCATCTGCAGAATAATCAGCAAAAGGAAAAAGAGGGAAAAAGGAGAAAAAGAAAGAATCTTGCCCATGGACTGAAGCTGTGCTGGGCATCATTCAAGCATCTGGTTACTTGTGGTCTAGAAGTGCCGGGCGTATGGATAAAACATCCAGAGAGAGAGAGAGCGAGAGCGCGAGAGAGAGCGAGAGCGAGAGCAAGAGAGAGAGAGAGAGAGCGACCAAGAGAGAGAGAGAGAGAGAGCAAGAGAGAGAGAGAGAGAGAGACCAAGAGAGAGAGAGAGAGAGACCCACATTCAAATTCGTCCTTCACTGTCACCGCCACACCATACGAGTCCAGAGCAGGCCTTGGGCTGTTATGTACGTATTTATTATAAGGTTACCAGCGTTTTCACAGGCAAATCTGGGACACTTATACGAAGTGGGAGTGGGGGAGAAGGAAGGAACATCTTAGTTCCAGGTTTCAGCAACAAGGCATTAAGGAGGGAAGAGGAGTCCTTATCCTCCCCCCCACCTCATCCATCCTATGACAGACAGCAACAGTATCACTTCCAAGCAGACAAATCGACAGAGAACTAGAAAGAGAGATGCGTTTCCCCCGTACTGTGCAAAATACAGTATAAAGATCATGGATGTCAATTCTAAAAACTGATGTATCCAAATCACTAAACTACAAATCTATTGTTTTTTACCGTCTCTGTCCTCATTGCTGGAATCAGGGACAGGACGCTGCGAAACTGGTGCGAGTTGGGTACACGGCTTTAAAATTGGGGACAATCCCTGAAAATCAGGGACATCTGGTAAGCTTAATTTATTGACACTCCTAATTTCTAGGCCCCATTGAGTACATCAGAAGAAAAGTAAAACCTTACAACCCAGGGCATCAAAAGCGCTACAACGGAAACGAACAAGCTTAGACGTACCAGTAACATGCCTATCCATCCAACCGAAGTGAACACAATTCTTAAGATGTGTCTGTGTATCAAACTCTTTCGTACAATGCCAACAATTCCAAGATCAATTCAAATCATTCAGCTTTGTGTTTAACAAATGTTTTGAAGATTAAGTTACAGGGCCATATTAGGCGAGAAAACTATTTCAAAGACTGAATTAGGTGACGTCCAACTAGCAGCCTTCCTTGCCTGTAAATGAATCTTTGCAGATATGAATAGACTGCCATGTTGCCAAAAGGCTCTGAGTCTTATTCAGTTTCCTACTAATTATATTCTCGATGGCAATGATATCCCAGAGCGTTCTATACAACACAGGAACCATTCATCTAATTAGCCCAATTCCAATCATTCCAGTTTTCTCCCACATACACGCTGGCCCTAGTTGCCCTTGACATTATCATTGGGCCGCCATTACTTATTTCTTTCTTAACTCTGGAGGTCACAGTACAGTGTTTGGTGAGATCAAGCGTCAGAGATATTCAAAGACGACATATGAGCCTTCTAGAGCCCAAAGTCATCAGCAGCCTTGGCTTAGGGGCGTATTTATTTTATGTTTAAAAAAATGGCAGCACCGTCAGGAGGAGCAGAGGGGCTTAGAGACAGAGTATGGATGCGCACAAAAGCAGTTTGGCCGGTAGGCTCTCTCTTCTTGCCCTAGGAACAAAAACATTAGCAGGGCGGGGCACATATCTGCTCACACGCACCCCTCCATTTCAAAACATTTCATAGTTTATATTGGCACTTTGGACAATTTTTATGTTTGAAATAAATGACATGAAATGTAGGTCCCAGAGAGGCAACGCCACATACCTTATCAGTGGTATGACAGACATACGCCCACGCGCTCGCTACAGAAGCTGCTGTCTGCCTGTGATAAGTCTCCCCCCCCCTACACCGGTCATCTGCGGAGGGGCGAGGGGAAGCAGCAATATCCTGCACTCTGAAGTGACCGGAAATGGAAAATAGTTTTAGATCCCTACCACCTTCTCCATAGACTTATTGTATGTACAGTCATTAAAGCAACACAAGCCCCGAGCCCCCACTTCCTTAATATTAATATTTAGAATTATTATCTGAAGCAGCCTGTAAAAGTTATATTAGCAGCAGAAAAGACTAACAAAAACTCCCAAACGTTTTTTACTGCATTCTGTAAATATGCCCGATTTCAAGAACTCAGAAAGGAAAAACCCTAATTGTGCTACTTGTATGTTCTTTTTTATTTAATTTTAACTGACCTTTTTTTTTTGTTAAGCCTAGCTAGGCCAATAAAGTCCCTCCGCTATCCCTAACTACATAAAATGAAAGGATAATTCTGTCCGCTGTCTAACCGAGATCACTATATGACTGGAAGTACGTCTTCTATCACACTCACTCTACCCTGTTAATTTCTTGTGCACCTTCTTGAGGAACTTGTAGCCAATACATTAATGGGCTTGTACTTCTATTGGCCAGATGTCTAGAAACAAGGCAGCCCGCTTTCTCCAATTACGGACCTAGCCTTTAGAAGCACTGCCCCCTGACTTGAAAGGAGGAACAAATTGAGTACAATTGCAGACATATCTTACAGGAACAGTCAGGATTTTTTTTTTTTTTAAATTTATTTATAGTCTCTTATATACCGCGCTATTCTGCATCAGTGCGGTTTACATTGAACAAACTGAAATTACATTGAACAGGGCATTATAACTTGGAGATAACTATTTTACAGGGAACATGGGCTATGGAGGGTTAAGTGGCTTGCCCAAGACCACAAGGAGCACCTGTGGGACTAGAAACCCCAGTCCTTCCAGCCCAAGGTTGCTGTCCTCTAGTGGGATTTGAACCCCCGACCTTCTGGCCTGAAGTACCTTGCCCCAACCACTAGGCCACTCCTCCACTCCATAACAGGATGATGCCATAACAACCGACCCCACATGTTGCATCCCATGGATGCATCACCCAGGGGAGGGAGGGGGGCTCAGTCTGTCAAATAAGTAATAAAGAAGTGTTAGTTCACTATCGTGGTAACTAAACAAGGAAAAAAATGCCCTTATTTGGCAGACTTACTCCCCTCCACCCAATGCATCCTGGGATGTACAATGTAGGGGTCTGGCACCACGATTTTGAGAAATGACAGCAGGGAGGTAGGAGTGTGTGGGCATTGCTTCTGCCTCCCGTTCAACAAAGGTTACTGTGGGGGCATAGGGAGGCTACTGGAGGTCTACGGAGCCATCAATGACATTGTAGAGAGGCTGGAGGGGGGAGGGGGCATGGAGACCCACAGGCCACCAATGATTTTGATTCCCTGTCGGTGGAGAGTGAAGGGGTGTCACTGTCTAGGGGATGGTGGGCACTGGCCCTCCCCCCTGTGTTGATTGCATCAGGGGTCTTCCCAACTGCAATTACATATGCAGCAGTTTGTATATGATTAGCATGCCCAGTGCACTGTGGTTTAGCGCAGTGGTTCTTCTGACTATTGTCTCATGCTAGCTTGCGTTCTGCATCAGACAGAAAGCCTAGCATGGGCCATCATCAGAAAAATGCCGTGTTAAAGCAAGCTCAGGATTTCTGTATTGGCCCAAGTTTATAGCTCAGGCAATGAAGTGTTCAATGACCTGCCCAAGGTCACAAGGAGCAGCGTGGGGTTTGAACTGGGCTTTCATGATTCTTAGCCCACTACTCTCACCATCAGGTTACTCTTCCACTCTGAAAATGCCAATATATGTGTAGGCCCTTCACTCCCCTCCCCCCAGCCTAAACATACCCTGGAAACTCCTCTTTTTTAATAGGACTAAAGACCAAGAGACCTTTTAAGCATTTAAGAAACAGGCAGTTTTGTAACAGGGCAAATCACCCAGGTAAAGCATAGTTACTCACCTGTAACAGGTGATCTCCGGGAACAACAGGAATTTAGTCTTCACATATGGGTATCGTCGGTACCGATGGAGTCTGCATGGGAACGCTCCCCAGCGTCCAATTAGAAAGCTTTTGGGAGCATCCCACAGCGCCAGCGTGCTGCCTTCCCGCCTTTCCCAACTGCCTCTCTCCAGTTGAGTTTTAAAGCTGAGACAAAGAGAGAGAGAGAGGGAAAGAGAAAGAGATAGATAGAGAGATACAACTCCTAGGGGAGGTGGGTGGGTTGTGAAGACTAAATTCCTGCTGTTCCTGGAGATCACCTGTTACAGGTGAGTAACTATGCTATCTCCAGGAACAAGCAGGAATGTAGTCTTCACATATGGGGACACCCTAGCTTTAGATGCCAGGGAGAGAACCCCAGAAGTAGTGTGTCCCTGTGAAAGGGCTCCACTTCCCCCCATGGACCTCTGTCATCCTACCAGGGATGGTGGGTAGGAGTTGATTAGGTATGGAACAGGTGTTGGAGAACAGCCTGACCAAACAAGGCATCCCGGCGAGAGTCCTTGTCCAAGCAGTAATGAGCTGTGAAGGTATGAACCGAGGCCCAAGTGGCTGCTCGACAGATGTCATCAATAGACACAGAGTGCAGATGAGTCATTGAAGCTGCCATGGCTCTCACATTGTGAGCTGTGACATGGCCCTCCACAGGAAGATTCTTACTCTGATAGGCAAACGAAATACACTGTGCAATCCAGTTGGACAGTGTTCTCTTGGAGACTGGAAGTCCCAAATGAGAAGGATCAAAAGCAACAAAGAGTTGAGAGGACTTTCTATGTTGCTGTGTTCTTTGTAAGTAAAAGGCTAAAGCTCTTTTACAGTCCAAAGTATGAAGATTCCTTTCTGCATTTGATGCATGAGGCCTTGGAAAAAACACAGGCAGGTAGACCGCTTGGTTCAGATGAAAAGGCGAGACCACCTTTGGCATGAAGTGTGGATGAGTCCTAAGGACTAACTTGTCTTGATGGAACCTTGTATAAGGAGGATCAGCTACTAGTGCCTGCAACTCACTGATGCGACGAGCTGATGTGATTGCAATGAGAAAGAGAACTTTCCAGGAAAGGAATTTCAACAAGGTAGTAGCCAAGGGCTCGAAAGGTGGCTTCATGAGCTGGCCAAGAACCAGGTTTAAGTCTCATGCCACCGGTGGTGGCCTAATGGGAGGCTTAGTTAGAAGAAGGCCTCTCAGAAATCTTGCTATAAGAGGATGGGAGGAAATAGGTTGTCCATTTAAAGGCTTGAAAGAAGCTGCAATAGCACTCAAATGGACTCTTACTGAGTTAGTCTTAAGTCCTGCATTGGATAAATGAAGGCGATACTCCAGTAATGATTCCAGAGGTATCGCAAGGGGGTTAAGACCCTTCTGCGAGCACCATATGGTAAACCTTTTCCACTTGAAAGCATAAGAGCGTCTTGTGGAAGGTTTTCTGGAAGCATAAAGGATATCCTTTACTTGCTGAGAAAGGTTAAGATCATGAAGATCTAGGCCTTCAGCAACCAAGCCCTGAGATGCAGAGACTGGGGATTGGGATGCCATAACATTCCATCCTCCTGAGACAGGAGATCTGGAGCAGACCCTAACTCCAGAGAGGGAGCTTGAGAGAGATGTAGAAGCAGAGGGTACCACACTTGCCGTGGCCAATGTGGAGCTACATATGAGAATCATACGGCCTCTGTCTCTCTAAAGCTTGAACAGGGTTTTGGGAATTAGGGGAATGGGTGGAAAGGCATAAAGGAAGTCTTGACCCCAATGAAGGAGGAAAGCATCCCTGGCCTGAGAGCCCTGAGCCGGAATTCTGGAACAGAATGGGGGAAGTTTGGCATTCAAAGGACTTGCAAAGAGGTCTATGTCCAGGGTTCCCCAAATTTGAAAAATCATGGCCACCTGGTCTGCATGTAGAGACCATTCGTGTGGAAGCAGAACTCGACTGAGTCTGTCTGCCCAAGAGGTTTGGATGCCTGGAAGATACACTGCCAAGAGATGAATCTGATGCTCTCTGGCAAGGGCCCATAGTCGCAAAGCTTCGTTGCAAAGCAACAGAGAGCCTGTTCCTCCCTGTTTGTTCACGTAGAACATGGCTACTTGATTGTCCATCTGAATGAGGACTGTCTTGTAGCTGAGCAGGGTGTGGAACACTCGAAGAGCAAGGAAGATTGCTCGGAGCTCTAAGAGAATGATGTGTAGATGAGTCTCCTGTGGAATCCAAGTGCCTTGGGTGAAGAGGTCTTGCAGATGAGCTCCCCAACCCATTGGTGAACCATCTGTTGTGAGAGTTGCCTGAGGTAAAGGTTGTTGAAATGGGGACCCCACCAACAGTTTTGAGTGGACTGCCACCATTGGAGAGACAAAATAAGGTGATTTGTGTTTGCTATTTTGTCTGACAGGCCCCCTAATGCCTGGGTCCATTGAATGGATAAAGTCCACTGGGCTGCTCTCATGTGGAGGCGAGCATAAGGAACCACATGCATGGTAGAAGCCATGTGGCCTAGTAGTTGTAACATTTCTCGAGCAGTGAGATGAGGCTTTTGCACTGCTTGAGAAGCTAACTGCACCATGCGAAAGCAACGGGTCTGGGGAAGATAGGCCCTTGCTTTTCTGGTATCCAGCAAAGCTCCTATGAACTCTAGAGACTGCGTGGGAGTTAGGCTGGATTTTGGGATGTTTATGACCAGACCCAAATACTGGAGAATACGCATTGTGCAAGATAGAGAAATCCTGGCCTCTGACTCTGATGGAGCTCGAATGAGCCAGTCGTCTAAGTAGGGGAAGACGAATATTCCTAGAGTACGAAGAAATGCTGCTACCACAGCCACGCATTTCGTAAACACCCTTGGTGCTGAGGCCAGGCTAAAAGGAAGCACCCTGTATTGGTAGTGCTTTTCTTGAAAAAGGAACCGAAGAAACTTTCTGTGAGTTGGATGGATGAGAACATGAGTGTACGCATCCTTGAGATCTACAGAACAAAGCCAATCCTGACTCTAAAGGTATGGCAGCAGAGTTCCCAGAGAAATCATCTTGAATTTCTCTTTGAACAGGAATTTGTTCAATTCTCTGAGGTCTAAAATAGGTCTTTGTCCCCCTGTTTTCTTTGGGATAAGGAAATAGGGGGAGTAAAACCCTGTACCCTGTTGAGGAATGGGTACCTCTTCTATTGCCCCTTGGGCAAGAAGCATAGTGACCTCTTGATCTCTAACAGGTTGATGAGAGAGGTCTGAGAATTGAACTCTCTTACCATTGTGGGAGGGGGCATGCACAGAAAGCGAAGCTTGTACCCCTCTTCTATAATGGAGAGAGTCCAATGTTCTGCTGTTATCTGCCCCCATCTGGGGGCAAAGTGACACAACCTTCCTGGAATGGTGGAAGGCTCTGGACCATTGAGAGCCAGGAAGGCTACGTTCTCTGGATGGAAGTCAAAGGCCTTGTAGAGGCTGAGACTGCTGAGACGGTTGAGGCTTAGCAGTCTTTGCTTTCCTTTGTTTAGGTGGTTGCTGACTCTTTCGGGCAGGTTGACCTGCAGAACATCCCTGCTGGGAATAAGAAGGATAAAACCTCTTCTTTTTGGAGAAGAATGGTATCTTGAAAGATTTCCTCCTTGCAGGATCAGCTGTGGCTTTGGACAGTCTATCCAAAGTAGAGTTGTCAGCATCCAATTCATTGGCCTTCTCTTGCCAATTCTTGCCGAATAGATTCTCACCTGTACAAGGGATATTGCCCAGTTTGTCCTGCACCCAGAGCTCCAAATTGGATGCCTGGAGCCAGGCAATTCTACGTGCACCAATGGCAATGGCAGAGGTTCTGCTTATGCACTCAAAACAGTCAAAAGCAGCACGATTGACAAACTTAGAAACATCCTGGGCATGTTTAACCAGTGTGAGAAAATCCTGCCTCTTATCAGGAAGAAGAGGGCTCAAAACCTCTAAATCTCCTGTGACTTCCTTAAGGAACATTCCCATATATAAAATATAGGAACTGATCCTGGCAGAAAGCATGGAAGCCTGGAAAGTACGATGTCCAAAGGCATCCAAAGTTCGACACTCACGTCCTGGAGGATTAGAGGCATGCCTCTTTGCACTTCTGATCCTTCTCATAGCTGATTCCACTACAACAGAGTGGTGAGGAAGCTGAGTTTTCTGGAAGCCAGGACACGGAGGTACTCGATACATGGTATCCAGTCTACGAGAGTGAGGAGAGGTGGTAAGAGGCGTTCCCCACATTTTCAACATGAGATCATGTAAGATCTCATGGATAGGCAAAGTAGCTGCCTCCTTAGGAGCCTTGGGATATCGCAGAATCTCCAACTCCTTTGCCCTGGGCTCTATTTCAGGAGCCACAGTAATGGAAAAACCTCGAGCCACCTCCCTGATAAAGTCCTGAAAGGAGATATCTTCTGGAGGAGACATCCTGCGTTTAGGAGAGGAAGGCTCCTTCAGGAGAAGTACTCCGGTACCGACAGAGCTGTCAGAATCCTCAGACTCCTCCGAGGACTCGAAGTACCTTCTGTCCGGATGCTCTTGTAGAGCACGATACCCGTACCGACCGAAGTCGGTGCCGGGGGGAATCGGTACCGGTGTATCGGTACCGGAAGGCATAGCATGACTGGGTGCCGGTAATGCAGACACCGATGTCGATGCTGTCAGTACCAGTGCCGATACCGGTACCGGTTGAACTGTCTGACGTGGTTCCGAGGGTGTCGATGCCGCAAGGAGAGCCGCCAGACTGCGTTCAATAGCCAGGAATCTCTGGTCTATTGACGCTGCTGATGCCTGGGTATTGGTACCGGAGAAAGCAGCCGGTACCCCAGAGCATGGCACCAGTAGTTCTGCCGAGGTCGAGGCCTCAAGAACATCCTGGAGCCCCGATAATGCTTTGGAAGCCGAAGCCTCCCGCCGGGGCAATTTTGCCGGTACCGAAACCTCAAGGGCAACGCCAGGGGCATCTCGATGCTTGGAAGGAGATCTACCCTTTGAGGACCGGCCAGACTTATGTTTAGTTACTTGAGATCCATGGGAGGAAGACGAAGCCCTGGACGACGTCGATGCCACAGAGGCTGCATCAGAGGAAAAAAGGGTGCTGAGCTTAGCAGCTCGGTTTTGTCGACCCCTCTTGGACATCATGGCACAGGCCATACACTCCGAGATGGAGTGGTTAGGACCTAAACATTTAAGACACCACTCATGGGTGTCGGTGACGGAGATGGTACCGCCACACTTGGTGCACTTCTTAAAATCCGAAGCAGGTTTTTCCATAGGTTTTTGCACCTGAGGAAGAAAAGTTTGGAAAAAAATACTATTTTTTTTTTTTAAAGAAAGAAAGAAAGAACCAGCGGTACCGGTATAGCGTCGAGGGAAGGCAGACGCGACCACAAAAAAGAAGGAGAATAGGGAAACATTTTCTGCGGTGACAGGAACGACGACCTGCTGGCTCCGCGGAAAACAAAGAACTGGAGAGAGGCAGTTGGGAAAGGCGGGAAGGCAGCACACAGGCGCTGTGAGATGCTCCCAAAAGCTTTCTAATTGGACACTGGGGAGTGTTCCCGCACAGGCTCCGTTGGTACTGATGATATCCATATGTGAAGACTACATTCCTGCTTGTTCCTGGGGATAAACCTATTTATTCAGCTGGATATCTTTGAAAATTGTCCCTTCCACTATGTCTGAGCAAGAGGGGGGCCTGAAATAATATAAAAGGAGTACACCTGGAATAGGGGTATAAACTGTCCCCTCTCAACAATAACCAACCCGCCTCTTCCTCCCCCCCCCCCCCAACCACAGAAAATGGTACCAGGAACAGGCCAGTGGCGGCTTTCACACCCCACTCCAGCTTCACTGGGGAAAAGAAAGCACATTCCAAAAGGATCCAGGTCACTGACCTGGCAGAAGATCACCACTGGATAACCCCCCTCAAATAGGATCAGGTGCGCCATTTCCTTAATGCTGTTCAACTTTAAAGGGGATTAGAAGTTTAAAATGTGTTTCTTTAAAAAAAAAAAACACAACAAGCTGCCCCCCCCCCAATCTTCACTTTGTCTATTTCTAAATGAAAGAACCTTGAGTTTGGGGCAACACTCAGGAGAGAAGGGGTAAAACTGTCCTCTTCTGCCTATTCAAAGAACAGCTCGACTTGGCAGCTGTCCCGTCCTATCTTATAAGATGTTCAAACTCAAACTCAATTAGGTACAACAAAACAAAACATTAAAATAATTCAACTTGCACAAAATGCAGCAGCTAGGATAATAACGAAAGTACATTCACATCAACATATAACACCAATACTAGAATCCCTTCACTGGTTACCAATACAAAGTAGGATAGTATACAAAACATTAATAACTTCATTTAAAACTCTAAATGATATGGCCCCAGTCACTCTAAGTAACTTAATCAGTAAAGAACATTCAAAATCTACTCAAAGAAAAGGACAATTAAATAACTAAAAACTCCCAAAGACTTCATAAAAGCAAATAAATTAACAAACAACAGAGCTTTTTCACACGCAGCTCCAACAATCTGGAATTCCCTCCCAGATGATCTAAGAATGTTAACCGAGATCATTGAATTTCGTAAAAAATTGAAAACCTATCTATTTACTATGCATTACAACAATGCAGATCATCCCTCAATTGATTTAGATAAAGGCTAACCAGTTTTTGTCTGAGTTGATCCAACGACCTAAACAGACAATTCCACCTAGCTGAAACTGTACTATGCCCAATGCTAAAGCCCTACATAATGTGTATCTGTATATAATGTATATAGTTTTCACTGTTCTGTTCTGTTCAGTATTAACATTTGCTGTTTACTTATATTATTACTTGTGGTTATAAGATGTTACATGTAAAACAAAAACTCTGCTTTGTTGATTGTTGTTTATTGTGAACCGCAACTGATCTCTGGAAGATGCGGTATATAAATGATTGTTAAATAAAATAAATAAGCTGAATGATGTTTGCACACCATATTACCTCTCATAGATGATCAGTCTCTCTCGAAACAGAGCTACACACAGAACCAGCAATGTGACGTTCAAGGGAAAATTCAGAATTCAGTAGTAATCACAAACATGGCCTCCCACTAGGAGTGTGCATTTGGCAATACCCATATGGTTCGTTAGCAAGACCTAAGATTTTAATACGCACAAGATCAATTTAATCTATAAATTAACAAGCAATCGGTTTGTGCCCATTAAAAAATGTCTAATATGAGCTTAAAAAAAAACCTTTTTCATTAAACCAAATAATGTACAACTGAAACAAAGCCTGAAAATTAGGGGGGGGAAACCCAAAAATGAACCGAAAATGTTTTACCTGTGCATATCCCTACCGCCTATGAGAGCAGCAATATTTTCTGGCAAAGTTTTCCTCACTTATATCATCATATGGTCCAGAGTGGGCACAATTTCCTTTTTACAGGCATATTTGACATTTCACTATTTACAGTATGGTTTTCTATGGGTAGGTGCAGCATAATTTGCAATAGAGAGTTCCTAGACAAATACCTTTAAAGAAAAAAAAACACAAAAGCCACACACATTCTCCTTGTACAATCAAGCCATTATCTAAATAACATGCACTCTGATCAGAGACAAACAAAAGAAAGAGAAAAGGGAAAATGTACAAAAATCTCAAGGGAAAGTAAAAAAAACCATATATATATATATATATATATATATATATATATATAAAAGAAAATGTAAGAATGAAGATAGATGAGTCAGCCCTGCTTAGGAAAAGCCTAGAAATGCACTCTCTTATCAAGCTATGTCAGATGTGTTAAAGGCTGTGTCAAGGATTTGTGCTGGCTGCCAACTGCTAGCAGCCTATACTTGGCACCCACATACCAGCACTGGGCCACCCGGCAACCTACCCACTCAATCAAGTCATAGCAAACCCAAATTTCTCTTTGACTACTGAGATCCTTTGTGGGACCTTCCCCTTCAGTATCATAGACAAAAGTCAAGGGACGGATGTTAGTAAATCCTTCAAGTGACACAGCTGTGACTTCTACTAAACTCCAGCTTAATTAACCACACAAAAGCTCTTATTCCATACCCCTATTAAAAGTTAAAAACAAGGAGAGGAGGGCGGCCCACAACTTTCAAGCCAAGTATATTGAAAACTACTCTGAATAGGGCTGATTCAGCAAGCAACATAAAGACAATTGTGGTAGGGCCTTGCAAGCAGGGCCGGCTCAACCACTGGTTAAAACCAGTCACCCAGGGCGGCAGCTTCAGAGAAGAGGCAGAGAGCAACACAGTCAAAGCGAAACAATCAATCCTGACAACTGGAGAACCTCCTGCATATTCTTTTACCTGCAGGGAGAGCAGGCACACCCATACATACAAAGCAAAATGGAATATTTAAAAATATGTTGTCCAAATATACATTTTTGTGGGAGGGGTGGTGATGGGATAATCATGATTGTTGAGCTTAAATCACCAGAAATTGAGGGCGGGGCGTAAGGCTAAAGGCTCACAGTGAACACCCAATACAGTTGGTACTGGCTCTTTTGGGAGCGTGCTTAGGATTTGATGATGGCAGGTGAAGACCACAAGTTTTACCCAGTGTGCTCACTTTACTTACTGCTAAAAGAGGCTTTGGGCCAACCCCGCAGGAACTACCACAAATCCGTGGAAAACTAGACATTAAAATGAAGCACAAACCACCCTTCAAAACAGTTTTCTACTATGGCTACTGTAAAAAAAAAAAGTCATTAAAAATTTTAGAAGATTTTGCAAGAGGAATTAGTATCCTCCAAGTTTAATCAGATATCCTGCAGCTAGCCTCTTCTGGTTCTTATTCTGCATTCCCCTTTTTATGAGTTGCTTTTAATGTGAATCCTAATTCCAGTCCTCGACCACTGACAAGATAGCAGTATAAAGCTTGAGATCCAAAGATCTAAGTTTCAATCCCACCACCATACCCTCATTCAAGGCATGACTTTCAGGAAGTGACCAAATCACCATGTTCTCAGCCTGTAAGCTCTTTAGAGACTTAGCATATATGCAATCTAAACTAGACAGTATCATATACTGTATACCAAACATAGTACATAAAGTTTCCCCTTAAGAGCAAAACAAAAAGACAGATCCAAATATGGTGTAATCCCAGCATACACGTAACAAATGACTTCTTAACAGACCAATACAGGAAATTATTTCTGAAACCAAAAAATTCAGTTTGCTTGGGGGAAATAAGACAAATCAGAATTCCTCAGTTCCCTGAAGAGAAGGAGAAATTGTATTCATACCTGTTAATTTCCTTTCCTTGAATCCTGCTAGATGAATCCAGACAGGTGGTGGCAGTCTTGAGCATCTTTGAATGACATCATCAGAAAGTCTATCTGGTGGTGCAACCTAAGCGAAGCCAGTATGACGCTTCCTGAACAGTAAAATCAAGACTGAAAAACTCAGAAACAATGAGCTGGAACAAACATTTGGAACAAGTATTTGGCTCTCTTATCATATCCGATTCTACATCATGCGCTGAAAACCACATCTTAAATGGCCAAAAAGGGCTCACAACAGGATAAGGAAGCTTGCTCAAATGCAACTTAGAGACCACATCTACTAACCAATTGCAAAACCAGAGCCACTGCCAAGCCATAACTATTGCCGTAATAGACTCAAAGGATATTCTTGTCAAATCACATAGAGTTTCGGCTAAGGCAAAGAAAAATAAACAAAGGACACCCAATACCCTCCAAGATAGGGTCCACCTGAGATAGCGGTGCAGGTGTTGAGTCCTCAACATGTAAGGCCGCCATTGCATCCTGAATCAATATTGAGAAGTCGTCATGATAAAAAAGGCAGATTTCCTTCAGAAGGAAAGTCCCCTTTCCTCCTCATATCACCTAGAGAAGCACAGGGTCCAACCCAACCTCCATAGGGGGATAAGGCTAGGTTCCTGGAGGAATGCCCAGGCGAAAGGGCAGCTAGGGGTGCTTAACCCCTATAAATCACCATGGCAGTGCCATACGAGGGTCCAGAATCCCTACAGGGGAAGCCTGGGCCCCAGTTCCTTGCAAATGAATGGGCTATGAAAAAGAAAAAAAATACAAGCATGAAGATTAGGGAAAGCAAGAAGGAAGGGGATCCAGGTCCGACTTATCATCCCCCTCAGGGGCCCTGTGGGGTCCCTCCTGTTCCTCTTTGGCCCACCAGTGCTGTAACTCGTGGGAAACAGCTCTGTAACCAAGGTGGCTGTCAGCTCTAGAATACAAGGGTGTACCTTGCTTTGAGCAATGTAGGGTCCTATCGGACTCAATCACACTGGCCATAACACTGTGCTGTGGGCCAGGGAAGCCAGGCCTATCTGCACTGCTGTATCGGTCCAAATATCTTGCCACCTTCTGGAGGCAGAACTTGCTGGCTTCTCTCAGTGCTGCAGCCCCTGATACACCTAGTGAGGACATCACTGAAAGCTGCTCAAGTCTGCCTCCACCTACTGGCAAGGCAGCATAACTCACTCATCTGGACTGGACAAGCTGGATGACAAGAAGCCACAATGCGAAACGTTCATAAAATTACATCCTTGATTAATGTTTTCGTGTACTGGGCAAAGGACTGGGACTACCGGGCTCTCTCCTCAGGACTGGGGGAGTCACTTTACCTCCCTGTACCTCAGTCGATGATTCCCTTTAGGTCCTTGATCCAGTGTACCCAACTATAACTGGGGAACAAAAGACACTGACTGGGGCTGAATATTTGGTGTTTGTAGCCAGCACTGGCACGATCCATATATCACCTATTTTCAGCCCCACAATACAGATCGCTAGTAGGAGAGCCAATTAGGACAGCTTTTTTCAGTCCTACGCTATCCAGCTAGCTACTCATATTGCAGCGCTGAAAATCATCGCCCTTGCCCTCGCTCGGTCCCCAGAACCTCTCCAGTACTATCAGGGTATTCAATGGCGTTACCCGCATAGTGCTGCTAAATATTCACATCAGCAGCCCTTATCCAGAGACGCACTGCTGAATATCGACCCTATAGTTTCTACCCTCTTCCCCCCAGAGGTGACTACATATGTAGGCTTCCAATGGACCAGGACTAAATTACTGTGAGTTCATCAGAGAGTAGGAAAACACCAACACACATTAGCAATACAAAATGCTTCTTGTCTGTTTTGGGTGAATGGGACGCTCTCTCTTCCTGCATGGCATGAATGTGGTTTGCACGCCTCACTTCATGCCATTTGCCAATCTGCAATTTGTAAAGTTTGCAAGGGCCACCTCATTCTACTGAATTCACATCGAAGGATTTCCAAGACAGCACGTCAGGTGTCTACACTGGTTGGTAATTCAGTGGGATCTGTTATATGACTCCATGGGACCAACGTTTCCACCAAGCTACATGTAATCCAACCACACCGTTGCCAATAGGGGGAGGGTCTGAGATACCTGCATCAACACGGCCGGAGGACGTCTGCGCAGCTTGGTGGCAATGTTACATGGAACAAGTTAGCTGAACACAAAACCTAAGGCCGATGAAGGCAAAGCTTGGTGCATCTCCTCTCAGGAGTCAAATGCAAGATCCTCTCTTCTGCTTCCTGGGTAGATCTTTCCTACCAGCGTTCCCTTACAAGTCAAACCACTACCAGGGAAACTACATCCTTCCTGTACACATGAAAACTAGTCACTGAGCTGCTCTTGGTCCCATTCCTCGCCAGTCTGGCACCAAAATGGTTAAAAATAGCACAGCTGGCCCGTAATGAAAGATTCTTCCTGTCCCCCCCCCCCCCCCTTCTGCTGTTTAACTAGAGTTATAGATCTGGAAGACTCCCAGCACAAAAACAATTAACAAAAAAACCAAAATAGGAAATAAAATCTTGACAGAATTTCCTTCGGCAACTGGAAAACAGTCTCAACTGGCACAAACAAACCACTAAGTCTTTGCTATGTACAGCAAAGCCCCAAACTGCTGCTTTGAGTTGAGCAACATCTAGGTTCTGGGTTCCCCCGGGTATCTGTGGAGGAAACAGGTGCATGATCTAGGACCAGGATGTGGGAGGCCCCCTTGGACTCCCCTGGCCCAATATCTAAGTTTGTGTCCAGAAAAACAAAATGCAGAAACCCTTCCCCCTTCCCTTCCTTCTGCCAATCCAACATTGTCACCGTGCAGAATTTTCAGGGCCATCCTGATCCTGTGCACAGGTATTAGAGCGTCAGGAATGGATCACACTGCCCGGGGATTGAAGGCAGATCACATTTACACATGTCCGGATGATTTTCAGTACAGGGTTTTGGGTTTGTCTGCAATATCTTAGCAACTCCGCCGCAGCAGCTCTGCAAAATAGACTGCGCCATTTAGAAAATTAGCGTGCAGCAAATGGTAGTACTGATGGCATCAAGCAAGCCAGATTTCGGGATGATGAAGAGCAAAACAGTATGGCAAGGCGGCGGAGAGAGCCAAAACTAGGAGGAGGAAAAAAAAGGGCGGGGGGGGGGGGGGGAGAGATAATTCTGCTCTATAGATCATGGAGAGACCTCACCTGTGAGACGAGACTGAAAAATCTAAATAAATATATTCTAGAAGAGAGAAGACCCGGGGGATATGATAGAAGCGTTCAACTCTTCCACGGGTATAAGAATGCATTAACAGAAAACCTCTCTTAGTGGAAAGAGTTTATAGAACAGGAGCCCAGATACAAGACTTGAAGTGGGTAGACTGGAGTAGAGAACTAGTTCTTCACAGAAAGGCTGGAAGGCTTGTGATGGTGGGGAGGTGACAAACGGTGATGGAACTGAAGAAAGCCTGGGCCTGAAGACAAAACTGTGTCCCAGCAGGAGAGACTGGGCTGCACTCAGCCATTATTCTCCCAACATAGACGGATGAAAAAAAAAACACACAGACCCCTCTGTGAGAGGGGCCGAAATCAGTAGAATAGATGGGACAGGTTCAGGACGGGGTACATAGGCCCGTCTCAAAGAGGAAAGCGCAGGCTCAAATGAAATAGAATCAGTCTTTTCCACACGAAATCAGGCAGTGGGCACTGTCCGGAGAATCCAGTTGTTCTATTTTTTTATTGTACTTTGCTTTGGTGCCCACAGTGAATAGTGTTGAGGTTTATGTTTATTCACACTTTGCTATCCCGTGCTTCTTTAACACAATATCAGAGTAATGAAATTCTAATTTAAGATTCATTAGGGTGGGAAAACTAAACACAGTTTAAGTCAACGATTCACGGGGTCATCGCAAGTTGACTGACTCGATGGCACTTAACGACCAGAAGAGGTGGAACAAATATCTGCACACTGGTGGTTTGGAGGGAGGAAAATTAGGAACCAAATTCCATTTCTAAAGGGGTTTGTCACCATTTCGGTATATAGCAGGTCTCAGCATGTAGTGGGTAAAAGCTAGAGGAGTTACAGATTCGTGTAAGAACTATTTCTGTGTTCCCAGTGAGGGAGGGGGAGTTTCAGAAACCCTCCCCATTTCCTCTCTGCCCTCATCGCACCCAGAGGTGAAAGGAAGCCTGTTTACCAGTCAGCTGAAGGATTCGGATCCTTTTTAGCTTGGATTCCTTTCCTTTCGGTAAAGTGAAACAAACAGCCTCTCCTGTTCCCTGCCCTGCAGGCTCCAGCCCGGCACTTCACACATCCCTCCTATGAGTAATATCTAATTTAATCACTCCCAAAATAGCAGCCTTAATGTTAATCAAAAAAAAAAAAAGATCCACTCTTCCAACCCTAGCCTCTGGGCATCGGAAATTATTGGACTGCATGCAGTCGGTAACCTGAGAAACAGAGAGAGAGGTGCTCTAGAATGTCACACAGACACTATAAAAGCCTGGAGGGTGGCCATCGTGATGCCAGTGTTTAAAAGGGGTTCCTGGGTGACCCAGGAAACGGCAGACTGGTGAGCCTGATGTCAGGGCAGGATAAGATGGTAAACTATTAAAAAGCTAAGTTACTGGTTTGATGGGACAGAGTTAACAAGGATTTACTTTTCTGAAGGTGTGACTAAGCATGTAGATAAAGGTGAGACGTTTGATACAGTGTGTTCGGACTTTCAGAAAGCCTTTAAATTAACACGTTGAAAAGGGCACACTTACCGCGTGACATAATGACACTTTCCCCCATTTTCAGAATCAGGCATATGGGGAATTCATACGTGTGTCTCATGGGAAGTGTCAAGGGCTGCATGTGTGTGTGTCAGGGAATGCATGCGTGTGTGTGTGTGTGTGTATCAAGGGGAGTGTCAGGGACTGCATGTGTGTGCATTAAGAGCTGCGCATGTGTGTTGGGGGTGCTGTGTTTGTGAGGAGTATCACCAGGGGATACATACATACAGGTGTTTGTGTGTGCTGGCGGTGCTTGTGTATGTGTTTTTGTATGTTTTGGGTGTGTATGTATTTTTGTGTGTCTGTTTGTCAAGGGGAGTCTTGGAGACGATGTATGTGTGTGCATGTTTGGGGGGGGGGTGTGTTTCATGGAGAGTACCAGGGACTGTGTGTGTGTTTCCCTCGTGACCCCCTTCCCAGGCTTCCCCCAGTCTCTCTCTTGCCCATACCTCCCCTCCCAGCTTTCCCTCAGTCTCTCTCTCATGACACACCTCCAGGTGGTGCTGTACTAAAGGATGTGTAAGTGGTGTGGCCGCACAGGGCGCAAATACAGAAGGGGTGCTGATGTCATCAATGAGCTTTTAGGAAGGCTTACATGAGTGCGTACCTGCACATGGCTAGCAGGGTGCAAGGGTGCCAGGTTCACAAGTCTTATAGGGCACATTTATAGCTTGCTCCAATCCTGCCCCCAGGCTTCCACCAGCCTGTCTCGCTCTCTCATATGATCCCTTTTCCCAGACTTCTCCCAGTGTTTCTCTCTCTCATTAACAGCCCTCCCCGCAAGGCTTCACCCAGTCTGGGGTTGCGAGGTTATATGAAAGAGAGGGTTATGAGAGAGACAGACTATCTATCTATTTATACACACACACACACACACACTTAGACTTTAGCAAGGCCGTTGACACCGTTCCGCATCGGCAACTTATAAATAAACTGAATGCCCTTGAGATGTACCATAAAGTGACTGATTGGGTAAGAAACTGGTAAAGTGAAAGACACCAGAGGGTAGCTATAAATGGAGCTCACTCTGAAGATAGGGGTGTGACCAGAGGCGTGCCGCAGGGATCGCTCCGTGATCCTGTTATTTTTGACATTTTTGTAAGTGATATTGCAGAAGATCTGCTGGGAAAGCTATGCCTCTTTGCAGGTGATGCCAAAATCTGTTACAGGGTAGACACCCTGGAATGCGTGGATTGCTTGAGGAGAGATCTAGCGAAGCATGTAGAATGGTCAAGAATTTGGCAGCTGGACGTCAGAGGCTCGGATGGCGGCGAACTAGGTGAGCTCCACCGCCATAGCCCACCAAAGGGGCAAAAAACAGCTTTAAAAGTAGCAAGGAGGCAGTGGAATGTAGGGGCAGAGACACTATATACCCCACAAATCACACGGAAGCAAGAGCGGGCCGCGCATATCCATAGCGCAAGCTGCCACGGCAGAGAAAGGAGACGGAGCAGTGAGCCACGTGGCCAAGAAGGCTGGTGAACGGAGAGGCCGTGGGAGCAGTAACAGCGGCAGGAGGGCTGCAGAGGGCAAGTGGCGAGAAGAGCTGGGGCAAGGGCAGGAAGAGCCCGAATCAGGTAGTGAAGCGGCGGTGAGCCGGGGTCTATACCTGCAGCCGCCAAAGAGCGGTAAGAGCCGATCGGGGAGATCGGAGAAGGCCAGCGAGACCCGCTAGCAAGGCAAGAGGGCTGAACAGGAGCCAGCGACAGAGCGGGGTGAGCTGAAGCGACAAGGAGAGGAAGAGGTGCAATTTGGAGGAGAGCGAGAGGCAGGGCAGTAGCAGAGCCCGGGAAGATCAGCTGAGCAGGCGGGATGTCGAGGCCGGAGTGTGCAGCCGTGGGAGGAGAGACTACAAGGCCTGGAAGAGGGCAGAAGAGGCCCCAATGAGCTGAGAGCACGGCGGAGAGCAGACCTGCATAGCTAAGCTGACACCAGGAAGAGGAGGGGGGGAGATAGATAGCCTAGACCGCCCAGAGAAAACCAGGGCTGAAGGAGCAGCGGTACAACGATAGAGCGAGACAGCCTAGGAAGTTAGGCTCCAGGCTGCGTCAAGAGAGAACCAGTAAGCCAGAGCAGAGGCCGGGGTAGAGTCCATTGGAAATACAGTGGCAAAACCTCATAAGAGGAATAGCAGTGCCAAAATCAAAGGGAAAAGAGGGAGATTCTCTTTACTGCTTGATTAGTACCCCACGGGAAGGGGGAGCACAGCGGATATTGATAAAGAAGTCGCTGCCTATAGAGTGGAAATCATTAATAATATAACATGGAGAAAACAAAAAGAGACGGGGCTGTGAAGAAGAAACTGGCGGAATTCCGTTCCTCGTATGCGCCAGCAAGAGGAGGAAAGGATGGTGAGAAGACGGGCAAGATGATGGGGGACCTCTCTCCGGGGCGCGAGGAAGAGACAGAAGGAGAGGAGTGCTCGGGAGTGGCCGAGAAAACCAAGCAGTGGCTTATGGAACTAAAGGAGGACTTAAAGGAAGAAATTGGAGGAGTAAAAAATGAGTTAAGAGAGGCTCTGCAAACAATAAAGCAAGACATCACAGAACTGGGAGAGCGTGTAGAGGAGGCAGAGAACCAATTGGAACAACAAGGGGCAGCGGTGGAGCAAATCCAGAAAGGATGGGAGGAGCTGAGGGAAGCTCAAGAGGAGCTGAAGGCAAAAGCAGAGGATCTAGAGGACCGCTTGAGAAGGTGCAACATCAAAGTGCGGAGAGTCCCGGAGGATCCCAAATATAGAACAGTGAAATGGTCGTACAAAACATTTTTGGAGAACTCCTGAAAGAGGGGGAGCACACAGAAGAGGATGATGAGGAAGATGAGGAACAGATGAAAATAGAAAGGGCTCATAGAGGGCTGGGCCCCATAAGGGACAACCGAACGAGAGACATTATAGTATGCCTGGCCTCATATACGATGAAAGAACGTATACTGGTAGCAGCAAGAAAGATAAGACACTTCCAGTGGGAAGGAAACAAGCTGGAACTGTTTCAGGACCTGTCTCAGGGGACGCTGCAGCGCAGACGAGAGATAAAAGAGGTCACGGCCTACTTGAGGAGGGCCGACATGAGATACAAGTGGCTGTACCCGTTTGGTCTATTGATCACGGTGCAAGGGCGGTCGAGGAAAGTGAAGACAAGTGCAGAAGCGTGGAAAGCGCTGAGAGACTTAGGAGCTGCAAACTTACCGGAGGAAGCCAGCAGTCCAGCTAAGTTAGCGGACATCACCGCCAATAACACTAAGGTGGAGTGTTCTAGGTGGCGCAGAGCAGCAGAAGGCGGGAGGAGATTGGCGAGACTGGCCAAGGAGCGACAGCGAGAAAAGGAGACTGAAGACGAAGAAGGATGAAGCAGCAGACAGTACATGGACTCGAACCATTTGATTTACAGTGTGGAAAAGGTTTTGGGGGACAGTATTTAGTATTGAAGTAAGGGGGGGAGGGTAGAAGGGAAAGGCAGGAATGGAGGAGGGTAGGGGCAAGTGGGGTAGATAGAGCTTGGAAGGAAGGGGAGAGAGGGGGAAGGGGGAGGGGGGAGGGGGCAGGTGGTGGGTTGAGCCTAGGTCACCGTTATGGAAGTCAGATCTCGAAGGGTGGGGGGAGGGGCAGTGTAAAAGCTGGAAGGACGGGGGGAGCACGATTGGAGGAGGCCTTAAAAATTGTAACGCTGAATGTGAAGGGGTTGAATTCACCTTGGAAGAGACAGAAATTATATAAAGAATTGACAAGACGCAAAGCAGCGATTGTAATGCTGCAGGAGACACATTTACTAAAAAAGCATGAAGCGCTAGTGCGCCCGAAGGGTTATAGAGGGTGCATTTTTTGTATCAAACTTACGGGAAAGGAAGAAAGGAAGGGTGGCGGTTTTCATCTCAGGAGAGCATAAAACTGAAGTCCAGTCGGTGGTGAGAGTCAAGGGGGGGAGATTTCTGCTGCTGCGTGCGAGAGTAGGGGAGGAGTGTTTTGTGTGGTGAATGTTTATGCGCCCACGGGATCCCAGAAAGAATTTTGGGAGGAGTTAGGTAAGCAGGTGGCGGTAATGGGGGATGGGGTATTGCTCTGTGGAGGGGACTTTAACATGCCTTGGGAGGTGGGGAGAGATACGACGGGCAAGGGGGAAGGGCGAAGGGCGGATAGACAGAGATATCACAGGTTTGTGAATGAGAACGATTTGACAGATGCATGGAGATTGATGAACCCAGGTAGGCAGCAGTGCTCCTCCTTCTCAGCAGCGCATGGTACATATTCAAGATTGGATGTTATCTGGGAAGGGAAGGAGTTGGCGGGCAGGATAAAGAGAGGTGAAATTGAGCCTATCACGTGGTCGGACCATGCACCAGTGGTAGTACAGGAGAGGGTGAGGGGGGAAAGCAAGGGGGGGCAATACTGGAAGCTTAATGAAGGCTTGCTGGAGGATACTAGGGTGGTGAGAGAGGTGGAATAGTTAATACCGGAGTACTTTAAACAGAATGGCGAGGGAGAAGTAAAAGAGGGAGTGGTGTGGGATGCTTTTAAAGCTGTGGTAAGGGGGGTGTTGGTAAAGTGGGGAGCGCAGATAAAAAGGGAACGGGAGGAGCAAGAATTGTAACTAAGGCGTCAACTAATGGAACTGGAAGAGAAAGATGCTCAGGGGGGTGGGAGGAAATTTAGGGGAGCGGTATGGGGGGCGAGGGCTAAAATAAATGCGTTAGAGGCGGGTGGATAAGGCATAACCTGCAGCTGCTGAGGCAGAACTTCTTCAAAGAGGGTAATAAAGTGGGGAAGTATTTGGCTCGGCAGTTAAAAAAAGAGAAAGGAATGGAATCAGATCATTCAGATCAGAGGCAAGGAGGGGGTAGAGCGGGAGGACCACCAGATCACTTATTAAAAGAGGGCTGCTACAGAGTACCCTGTCCTGTGCTGCTGAGGTAAGCTATATTCTTATTTGATTTAAATTATAGCTCTTTGCTGCTGCTAGGCTCTAACTTATTATGAAATTTAAACTACAAGCTCTCTGCTGGGTTCTAAATTTAACCAGAAAGCTCTCTTCTGTGTTTTAAATGTAAACTTAAACTGCTGCTACTAGGCCCTGACTGATTTAACAAAAAATAGTGGGTTCACAGATTAATTAGCTTTAATAAAAAGAATTCCTTTCAGAAAATTCCCAGAAGTATATACTCACAATTGCAGATCTCTCTTCAGAAGTAACATTCCCTTTTTCTAGTCTTTCAAGACTCATGGATAGAAAACGGAGAATAGAGTTTAATGGGTGATTCTCTCAATGTAGAAAGGTGAATAGTGGAGTACCCTAGGGAATCTGTATTGGGACCAGTGCTTTTTTAACATCATTTATAAATGATCTGGAATTGGGAACAGCAAGTGAGGTGATCAAATTTGCAGATGACACAAAATTATTTAGAGTTCTCAAATCACATGCACATTGTGAGAAATTGCACGAGGACCTTGCAAGACTGAGACACTGGGCGTTCAAATGGCAAATGAAATTTAATGTGAGCAAGTGCTCAGTGATGCGTATAGGGAAGAACCACCTCAACTATAGCTACACAATGCTAGGTTTCATGTTAGAGGCCACCACCCAGGCACCACTGTAGGCAATATGTTGAAATCGTCTACTCAAGTGTGCGGTGGTGGCCAAAAAGGCACAGCACAATATTAAGAATTATTGAGAAAGGGATGGGGAATAAACGAGAAGCACATATGGCCTCTATATAGCTCCTTGGTACAATCACACCTTGAGTATTGTGTGCAATTCTGCCCACTGCATCGCAAAATAGATGTAACGGAATTAGAAAAGATTAGAGAAGGATCCAAAGTGATTTAGGGGATAGAACAACTCCTCTATGAGGAAAGGCTAAAGAGGTTAGGAGAAGAGGGGGCAGATATGACAGAGATCTAGAAAATCCTGAGTGGAGCGAACAGTAAACAGAAATCGATAGTTTATTCTTTCAAAAAGAACAAAGACCAGAGGACATACCATGAGGTTACAAATTAGTACACTTAAAAGAAATTGGAGATAATATTTTCACTCAATGTATAGTTAAGCTCTGGAATTTCTTGCCGGAGAACGTGGTGAAAGCAGTTACAGTGGCTCGGTTTAAAAAAGGCTTGGACAAGTTCCTGGAGGAAAAGTCCTTAAACAGTTATTAATTGTAGACTTGAGGGAAATCCACTGCTTATCCCTGGACTAAGCAGCATGGAATCTGGATACTTTTTGGGAACCTGCTAGGTACTTGTGACCTGGACTAGTCACTGTTAGAAACAGGATACTGGGCTTGATGCACCTTCGTTCTGACCCGGTACGGCAGATCTTATGCTCTTGTGAAGAGGAGGATGGGCAATTATGAACAGTTTCCAAAGTGACAAGAAGTGGTTTTGAAGATATAACCCTGGGGCAGAAAGTCTTTATCATCACCTAATAGCTACACGTTGTGGCCAAACTCCAGGGGCTTATGGAACGTGACACCCCTGGTTCCCTGCACCCCCTTTCCCCCTTCAGTCAAGACCTGTCATTGGAATGATAGACCTGAGAGTCAGAGGGGTGGCTCTGAAAGGGGAAAAAAAATAATGGACGCTCAGTGCCAGGCACCATCTGAAAGCCCAGAGGGGAAGGATGAAACTGTCAGGTCCAGACAAGCCTAACTATGAACCAGGGAAGCCAGGGTTCAAGTCCCACTCTCAAACTCAGATTGTAAGCGCTCTGGAGATGAGAAATACCTTATATATACACCTTAAATGTGACTTGCTACTACTGAAAAAAGGTGTGAGCTAAATCCGAAATCCCTTCCTCCTCTTTAAAATCCATTCTTATGTATGTTCCTTCTAAACTGCACAGTTCTAGACACCGCTTAATCTAAAGTCTTCGTCAAGCCCACTTCAGCCGAGTGTTTCTTCCAGGTTCATGAATCTAAACAACTTTTTTTTTTTTTTTAAAGGAGGAAAATAGTTTCTTGTCTCTACAATGCTCCAGTTTTGAAACTGATCAATGCAAATAAACAAATAAATATAAATCAGGTGCAGGACCATCTTAATTATCCTTCTTTGGCCCCTGGACTTTGTACACCGGCAGGCCCCAAGCAACGGTCTAATATTCTGCGATATCATGCTCAGAGTACGCACAGGATTTTGAATGAAACCTTATCTTATGAGATGACAGTTTGCTGGATAGATACTGCTGGTGCTAGATTTTAAAGTTTTACCTGCCGTATTCACCTTAAATTGTACAAAATGTGGCATTTGCTGCCCCAGCCCTACTTCCAGCCTTGAAAACCATCCAGCCAGTACTCCTGCAACCCTTTTAGAAGTGCTAAGAAACTCAAAATATTCTCAAACTCTTTAATTCTTCCGAAGGCAAAACCTAATTAACCACTGAGCCATATCCAGAGATACTGGAACACAGACTGACTGAAAGAAGCAGACGGCTCCCACTGCGCCGGGGACTGGACGCCGCAGAATAGATGGGGCAGGCCTGAGCCTCTCCCAAAGAGGGATTACGCAGAGCTAAAGTCAAGTCCCGAGACAGACTGTCTAAAACTAAGGACTGGCACGACCTTTACGTGAACTAGGCAATCTCAGAGCTCGGCCCATTGCAGCTGCTGCTGCCCCTTTCCGGGATTTGAATAGGTGGTGGGCTTTTAAAATGGCACCGCAGCGCTTACCGTCACCTCCGGCGCTGCAGTGCTGTTCCTGCTTTTGTCCCCTCCAATTCCTCTACTTGTCTGCATGGGGGGGGAGGGGGGAGGGGGGGAGAGGGGAGGACAAACAGCATTGCTGTAGCCCTCAAAGCTGGTCAGTTGAGTACTAGTTTTTCTTTCCTCAAAACAGAAAGATCTTAAGCACTTGTGGCCTTGGGCAAGTCACTTAACCCAGGGGCGAAGGAACAGTCAAATGATTGGGGGGGGGGGGGGTGTCCGCCAAGCTCCACCCCTAGCTCCCACAGCCTCCCCCACCCTGTTCTGTCTGCAGAGATGTGATTTCCTGCTCCCCATGGGCAGAAGATCCCCCACAGGCAGACAGGAGTCTTTGCCATGATCACGGCTGCTCTCTTCTCTCTGCCCGCAGGAGATGGGATCCCCATGGGCAGAACAGGAGAAGGCCGGGATTGCAGTCTCCATGCAGTTTGCTGGTCCCTGACAGCAAATTTTGCTGGGGCCAGGGTCTGTCTGGCCCACCCCATTCTGACGCTTATGACTTAACCCTTAATTGCCTCAGGTACAAACTGAGGAGCCCTTTTACCAAAGTGCGCTAAGCACATATGGTAACTGTGTGCAAAGGCCAATGGGGAAATGACAGTTAACACACACCGATTTTCGTGCTAATTGCCAACTGCGCATTAGGATGTCAAATGGGCAGAAAGTGGGCATGGTGACCACATTGCTGTTAACACAGGGGAACATATCATATGCTCTCAATGTTGCCATTAGTGTGGACACACCTAATACCACCTCAGTAAACGGAAGCAAGTTCACCTGCGGTAACAGAGTACTCATCCAAACATGACCTACCGACAGCTACCAGTCTAGGCCCGGATCTCTGCCTGCTTATCCGACATTGCTGTCTGGCTGTCTCACTGCCATTTGAAATTGAACATGGCCAAAACTGAGCTCCTTATCTTTCCCCCTAAACCCACCTCCCTCTCTTCTTTATTTCTGTGGATGACAGTACACTCCCTCCCTGTTTCCTCAGCTCGCAACCTTAGGGGTCATCTTTGATTCTACCCCCTCTCTCTCTCTCTCTGTGCACATCCAATAGATAGCTAAATCCTGTCACTTCTTGTTCTACAACATCAGCAAACTTCACCCCTTCATTCCTACACATACTGCTAAGGCCCCTATTCACTCACTAGTCACCTTCCGCCTTGACTACTGTAGCCTGCTCCTCACTGGTCTCCTTCTGAATCATCTCTCTGCCCTTCAATCTGTTCAAAACTCAGCTGCATGTCTTATCTTCCACCAGTGTTGCTATGCTCATGTCACCCCTCTTCACAAGTCACTTCATTGACTTCCTATCACTTTCCGCATCTAGTTCAAACCTCTCCTAATGACGTACTAGAGCATTCGTTCTGTGATTCCTCACTACCTTTCCTCTCTTATCTCACTCTACACCCCTCCTCAGGAACTCCGCTCCTCTGGCAGATCCCTTTTATCTGTGCCCTTCTCTGCCACTGCCAACTCCAGACTTTGTTCACTTCATCTTGTTGCTCCATATGCCTGGAACAACCTACCTGAGTCTGAGCGTCGAGCGCCTTCTCGAGCCCTATTCTAACCCAGGCTGAAAACTCACCTCTTTGAAGCTGCTTTTGGATCCTGATGCTCCTCACTCTTTTGCCCACTGCTTATGTGTAACTTACCATACTCTAGTCCCCATAGTCTAGTCCCTCCAGCAAGACCAGATGTTCATCAAGCTAATATCCGGCTTTTAATAGAGACTAATCCAGGTCACAAGTACCTGGCAAGATCTCAGAAGGTAGCTAGAAGCCATTCTGCTTATCCCAGGGATAGGAGTGCCTTTCCCCCAAGTCCACCTTAATAACGGTTTATGGACTTTTCCTCCAGGAACTTGTCTAAACCTTTTTTTAAACCCAGCCACAGTAACTGCTTATGTTGCGTGAAAAAATGTTTTCTCCTATTCGTTTTAAGTGTACTACTTGGTAACTCTTCATGGCTTGGCCCCTAGTCTGTTGTTTTTTTTTTAAGTGGACAACTGATTTTCATTCACCCGTTCCGCTCACGATTTTACATGCCTCTGTCATATCTCATCAAAACCTTTTTAAGTCTGGTCATGCCAGGTGGCTCGTCCACATCCTCCAGCAACATAATTGTGTGCCGAGTGAAAAAATACTCTCTCTAAATTTCTTTTAAAATTTCTATTTGTCATTTTCGTGGATTGTCCCCTAGCCCTAGTATTATTTGAAGGAGTAAATGACCATTCTTATTTACTGGTTTCATTTCACTCATTTTACTACAATTATATATTGCAACCATAACAAATGGAATGGAGAATAAAACCAAGGATATTATAATGCCTCTGTATCGTTCCATGGTGCGACTGCACCTTGAATATTGTGTGCAATTCTAGTCGCCGTATCTTAAAAAGGATATAGCCGAATTAGAAAAGGTACAGAGAAGAGCCACCAAAATGGTAAAGAAGATGGAAGGATACCCCTATAAGGAAAGGATTAAAAGGTTGGGGCTCTTCAACTTGGAAAAGAGACGGCTGAAGGGAGATATGATAGAGGTCTATAAATTAATGAATGGAGTGGAACGGGTACACTTAGATCGATTTACGCCATCAAAAAGTAGAAAGATTAGAGGACACACAATGAAGCTACAGTGTAACCCATTTAGAACTAATAAGAGAAAATATTTTTGCACTCAACGCGTAATCAAACTCTGGAATTCGTTACCAGAGGATGTAGTAAAAGCTGTTAGTGTAGCTGCGTTTAAAAAAGGTTTAGACAAGTTCCTAGAGGAAAGGCCCATAAACCATTATTAAAGGGGAGCCAGAATATCCACTGCTTGCCCTGGGACAAGCATTGTGGAATCTGGGTACCTTTCTGGGAAACTGCTAGGTACTTGTGACCTGAATTGGCCACTGTTGGAAACCGGATACTGGGCTTGATGGACCTTGGTCCGACCCAGTATGGCATATCTTATGTTCTTAAAAGACCTTTCTGCAGTTTACAATGAAAAACACACAATCATATTAAAAGCTAACAACTAAATACATCACTGACAGGACATTCTTAAGATCTTGACAAAATCTCCCAAATTCCAATTCTAACAAAACACTACAAATATTAAGATATAAAAATCTCTTCGGCTACAACTTTTACAAGAAAGCCAGCCTATTAAAGTATTAAAAGAATCAGCCCAAATTGAAATGCAAATAAACGTGGTTAGCAGACCTCCTAAGTGCATTAATTGCAGTCACCGGGACACCAACGCTGTTAGTGCCACTGAATACCCACAGGTACAGGCATCGAACACCCCAATAGCAGCTGGTTGGCATTCAGGGGACCGAGCAGAGACGACACCTGGTGTTAACCAGGCAGCGGCAACATTGAGCCACTGCCCAGTTATTGTTAAGCTGAAGCTAACAGGGCAATATTCAGGACTTGCCCGACTACTAGGTGAGCTAGACAGCTGCCTAGGGCAGCAGAAACCCTTGGGCCGGCCCTGGCAGCAGCTGAATCTCACCGCTGCCTAAAAGCTTCCACGCTATCCGGCTGACCTGGACATTCAAACGATGGTGGTCTGATCTGGCTCCGGCACGGAATATTCGTATTTTAGGTTCAACGGCGATAGCTAGCCACCACTGCTGAATATCGGGCCCAACGTTTCTTTTGAAATAAGAACAACAACATTTTCAACGTTTTATGTAAACGACAGACAACACAACAACGGGGGACAAGGATTTGTCTAGGCAGGATAAAGAGAAGAGTCAAAGATTTATACATATATGTACTAACTAGAGGAAAGGAGGGACAGGGGGATACGATCCATCCCGATTAGCTTGAAAGGTATTAATGAACAAACCAACCTTTTCCAAAGATGCGGAAGCCGTAAAACCAGAGGACATGAAATGAAGGTACACTTATAAGCAGCATCAAGAAGCACTTTTTTCATGGAAAGGAAGGAGGCCCAGACAAAAACAGTGACTGAATTCAAAAAAGCATGGGATAAGCACAGAGGATCTATATATAGTAGCTAGGAGTGAAGCTCATTACTGTCATGGTATGTGCAAAACTAACCCATTTGGAAAGAACTGCCCCCAAGAGAAGCATTCCTGCCCCAAGCTGAACTTAAATGTTTTTACACTTCAAAAAAGGCCCAGCGCGGGGCTGACCTGTAGGGAGCGGCACAACGCAATGTAAAAGCAAAGAACAGGGGTAACCTGCACGCGGTGGTACTTACAGCCCAAAGTAAAACTTACTGGACAGACTGGATGGGCCATGCTGGTCTTTTTCTGTCACCATTTACTAGTTACTATGTTACCATCGGCACATTTTTCTATCTGCAGATAGAGATCAGACATACACATTCATCCAAAGCAGAGTTTAATGTTTAAAACTTCAGTATAATGTCCAATGATGCATTTTATAGGATTATTGTAGGAGGGGCGGTGCTGGTATGATTAGGATTGTTAAAGTTAATTATCAAAATCTCAGGGTGGGGAGGGCGGGCAAGACGTAAGGATGAAGGTTTGCTTAGGGCTCTCAATATCCATGGTACCAGCCCTGACTGGATGCGATATACCTGAATCGCCATTCTCAGCTGCTTCACCATGGCCCAACTCTGACTATCTTCAAGTCCCGCTTAAAATCCACTTTTCAGAGCTTGCTTTTAAAACCTTACACCCTGGCTCTATCTAGTTAAAGCCTTGCTTATTTTAATAGTGTTTTGTTTTGTTTTTTAAATAATAAACAATATCTCCTGAGGCCTCTTAATTTGCAACTTGCCTCTGTGTCTTGACTAGATTGTAAGCTCCAGAAAGAAGGTGCTGTCTTCATGGTGCAAAAAATATTCCGGTAAGAGCAATGGGCTGAGAACCAAGGGGGCCAAATTCCGTTTTCCCCACTGACGTCCCTTGTGAGCTTGGGGAAGTCCCCTCATCACCCTGGATGCAGGTATACAAATGGAGTGGAGTGGACACCTGATGGTTAGGAGCGCTGGCTTGGGAACCAAGAGACCAGGGTTTGATTCCCACTAGCACTCCTTGCGACCTTGAGCAAATCACTTAACCCTCCATTGCCTCAGAAAAATCCAAGCTTTATTCGTCAACAAGGACGCCTCACCATCATTCTCGATAACTTCAAAATACAAGTCAAGATGCTTACCTTCAAACCACAAATTGCAAAGGCAACAAATCTGTCTACTTCAAAATCTGGATCCTTCAAGACATTTGCCCACTACTAGAAGCAACTGACTTCAGATCAGCCATACAAACCCTCACCATCCCACACACAGACTACTGCAATACCATATACCAAGGACTCCCACAGACCACACTTCACCCCTTACAAACAATCCTTCACACCACTGCCCACACTATCCAGGGGGCCACCAGAACAGACCACATAACACCAATCCTGAAACACCTCCACTGGCTCCCACTACAAGCCAGAATCTTATACAAGACCATACTCCTCACATTCAAAATCATCAACAGCCTATCATCCAAACACCTGCAAAAGCTACTCCAACCTCACATTTCAACCCAAACCATGAGAAACTCCACTGCTAACACACTCACTGTACCACATGAAAAACTAAAGAGCAATCAACAAGCCTGCCAGAGATCCTTCGAATTATATGCACCCTCCCTCTGGAACCCCCTCCCTAACAACCTTAGAAACTCCACAGACCTCACCATATTTAGAAAGATGTTAAAAACTCACCTATTTACAAAATACTTTTCTAATGTAACATAACAACCTGCAGCTCCATCACCCATATTGTGAACCCCACCTCCCCGCCCAGAACCATCTGACTGTATCAACCTTGTACAAAGCAAAATGCCTAAAATCTATTGCATATAGTTAAAACTGCCTTTCAAGCCACGTTCAACTGTTCAAATGTACATTGTCATGCGTGCCTGCAGCTGTATATAGTTAAGTGTTCTCTGTTAACCAGTTACAAACTGTTTATTGTAAACCGCTTTGACCAGGTGAAAGGCGGTATAAAAATCTTGCTAAATAAATAAATAAGTAAGTTATCAATGGCCCTGTTTAATGTAGATTACCAAGTTTAAGTTACAATGTAAATTGCTTTGATTGAAACGATAAAGCAGTATAAATAAATAAAATTACATAAATGATAAACTCTTCTAGGCAGGGACTTAAACCAGTATGCAGTATACAGTGGAGGGCCCGTCTGAATAACTTTCAGAAGCAGAGAGAATATATTCTTCTAACCACGAATCCTTATGAGTGAAATCCAGCGCTAAGCACATGCAAGACAGAATACCATTCACATCGGACAACGTGTGGAACACTTGACTGGGCTTGTAAGTACTGAGCTGAATTCCAATTATGTCACCAGTTGGGCATTTGGAGGGCACCCTACTGACTACAGAGTTCCAACGCCGTTCCTATTGATACAGCAAACATAACCTCTTCTGGGAGCTTTCAAGAGTTTGGGCAATGCAGCAGTTGTGGCAACGGGCTGCCAAAGGCAAGAGAGGTGATAAACGCAAACCCCAACATCGTTATTAGGCTCACCCAAAAACAGAGATCCTGTGTTCACCCTCCGGCACTGGACTTTTTTCTCAGGAGTCTTAATAGAAGACAGAAGTCAAAGAAACTGGAGGGACTTAATTTTGCCTCAGTTCATGACAGTGTGTGTGACCCTGTTCCTCAGTCACCGACTCTGTGTGACCCTGGGGGAGTCACCTGCTCTCCCTGTGCCTCAGTCACTGGTTCTGTATGGCCCCAAGGGAGTCACATTCTCTGTGCGAGTCACTTTTTCTCCCTTCGCCCCAGTCACTGATTGTCTATGATCCTGAAAGAGAAGCTTTCTGTCCCCGTGCTTCAGTGTTACACAAAAGCAATTAGTTAGGCAGAGGTTTAATTATAAACTCGTGTACAGTGACAAAGCTTTAATAAATATTAAATCCCATGGATGGAGGAATACAGGCATCGTCCCCACTGATATACAAGGATCCCGGTTTGTGTAAACAGTAACTCTTTTACTTATAAGGTGATTCTTCCTTTAATCTTGCCACGATGAACTCATCCCCCCATGATCTGTTCTACATCAGGCGTTCATCCCATGGTGTTCATATATCATTTTCAGACAGCTTTTTAAGTTATAGTCTATCAAAATACCTTCAGGTTACTTATCACATTGTTAACACGCACATGCAAAGACCTCAGTCGGCCTAAGACCCAGGAAAGGATGAAAAAGATTTAAGCACAAGTTTGGACACATCTCTGCCATGCTTGCAAAAATGGAACATAAGCTCACAAAACGCCCAGACACCCCTCTGGATCAACCACAGTCTCTGGAGAATCCCAAGAGGGAGCCTGAAGAGGCTAGTAGCACTGGAATAAAAACGGGGTAAAAAATGGAAAATACTTTTCCACAAATGGAGAGGAGGAGTGGCCTAGTGGTTGGGACAAGGTACTTCAGGCCGAAAGGTCAGGGGTTCAAATCCCACTAGAGGACAGCAACCTTGGGCCGGAAGGACTGGGGTTTCTAGTCCCACAGGTGCTCCTTGTGGTCTTGGGCAAGCCACTTAACCCTCCATAGCCCATGTTCCCTGTAAAATAGTTATCTCCAAGTTATAATGCCCTGTTCAATGTAATTTCAGTTTGTTCAATGTAAACCACACTGATGCAGAATAGCGCGGTATATAAGAGAATGTAAATAAATAAATAAAATATAGATAGATAGATAGATATTTAAGATTAGAAAAAGGACAGTGGGGCATGTATAACCCTAGATAGTAAGGATTTATAAAGAAAATGATATCTATCTGCAGGGCCGGCCCTAGACCTAGATTTGGTCCAAAGCGTTGGAGCCCTAGGTGAACCTCAAGCTTTACAACCCATCTCGCTGTCAAAATCTATTATTTAGCTTTGAATGGCCAGCTTTTGCTGCCCTCCACAGGTTGCTGCCTAGTTTGCCTAGTGGTTGGGCTGGTCCTGTTTATCTGGCTTGTATTGGTGTTCCTTGCTATTAATGAATGCAAAGAACGGAAGAAACCAATCTTTACCTGCAAAGCAGCACATGCCAGAGCAGCCTTGTAGTGCTATATAAATGATAAAGTAAGGAGTGTGGAACATAGCTGCACCTATATATTTGTGCAATCAGTTGCCCACCAGGTCAGTAAGTAATAGTATCGGTGTCCTGCCACAACCTACTATAGGAAGCCAGAAAGGTTGGGAAATGGACACACAACCTTGGGTTTGGTCTACTTCTCTGGCCCAGAGGAGCATGCGGGGCAGGCCATCGGCATTGCGGTGTGTATGGCGTGAGACACTGTGGGCATGTGACCGGTCAGGGAAACGTTCAGCGATGTTCCACACATGGCTGAAAATCTGCTTTGTGCATTTTGTCCTGAGCATGATCTTCCCCGACTGGACGCTGCACAACTCAGATATGCTTGAAATCCCAGAATTCCCAATCAGTGGTAATTTTCTAAAAGAAAAAGAAATTTGAGAAAAAAAAAAAAAAAAGGTACCGGGTTGGGGATTTGAATCTGTTATTTGCTTAACAATTCATCCCAAAGCAGTTCAAACCTTACAAAAGCAATATTACTGTAAAAAACACAAACAAAAAAAACAACAAAAAAACTGAACATTAGCACCTCCAAGGAGAGACCAAAACAAATCTGTGACATATAAAATAAATTGATACATGGAGATACCTATTACTCATAAAGATCGTTTTAAAATGCTCTTAATTCCATTCCCTAATAGGAAATGTGCCCTCAGTAATGTTGTTGTTAAGTGCCATCAAGGCAATTTTCGACTCATGGTTAGTTGTCCTAAATTGTGTTTGGTCTTCAGTCAGACGGCTAATTGTTGTTAGAGTGACAACCATAACTGCTGTAATTGCACTGCAAGTCTTCCTCTTCTACGTTGACCTTCAACCTTGTCAAGAATGAAGTCTTTCCCTGATGATCTTCCTCTTAGCATGAAAAAGCTGAAGTCGTGTCATTTGAGCTTCTAAGGAAAGCTGAGGTTTGATCTCATCTAGTACCAATTGATTGCTTTTTCAGGCAGTCCACAATACACACTATTCTTCGCCAGCACCATAATTTGATTTTCTTCCCGTCTTTCTTTTTCACTATCCAACTTTAGCATTCATGTGACAGTATTGAAATTACCATGGCTTGTACACAGAGAGATCTTTCTACACTTGAAAATCTTATCCAGATCCTTCACAGGCACTCTACCAAGAGCAATGCGTCGTCAAGTTCTTAACCGTTTTTCGTTTCATTATTAATTATTGATTCAAGCAGGTTAAAGTGGTCTACTATTTCTATTTCTTCTCCATCAAGCATGAAATTATTGATTTTTGCCAATTATCTTTTTCATGTTAAGGTTCAGGCCCGTTTTAAGACTACGTTCCTGATCTTGATAAGGAGATGGTTTAGATCATCTTCACTTTCAGCCAACAAGGTACCATTAGCATAGTGAAGGTTGTTGATGAAACTTCCACCAATCTTCATACCTCGGTTGTCTTCATAGAGTCCTGCTTCTCTGATGATTTGTTCTGCATATAAATTGAACAGCAATGGGAAACGTATGCAGTCTTGTTGTACACCTTTGGTGATTTTGAGACATTCAGTTTCTCCTTGTTCTGTTTGAACTGTTGCTTCTTCATCAATGTAAGAACTGTGCATGCATAAGAACTATCAGGTGTTCTGGTATACCCAGTCAGAGTTTTTCATGATTTATGCCATTCAATGCCTTGTTCTACTCAATGAAACACATATAGATATCCTTTTGGAATTCTTTCGTCTTTTCAAGGATCCATCTCACATCCGCGATGATGTTTCTTGATCCTCACCCGTTCCGGAACCCAGCTTGCACTTCAGGCAGTTCTCGTTCCAGGTATGGTTGTAGCCTCCACTGAATGATCTTGAGTAGAAGTGTGCTCACATGTGAGTGATAATCTCCACAGTCAGTCAGATCACCTTTCTTCAGTATTGGTATGAACACAGATCTTTTCTAGTCAGTTGGCTATATTATTGTCTTCCAAATTTCCTGGCAGTCTTGTAAATATTTAAACTGGTGCATCTGACTGCTGTAATAAATACTTTTGTGGGAATGCCATCAATGCCCGGTGCTTGTTCTCTGATAACGCTTTAGGTGCTGCTTTGACTTCTTTCATCACCAAGGGTTCCCAATCGTAAAGTTGAAATGGCTGTTGATCCACTTGATCATATTGGTATAAATGACTGCGTATTCTTTCCACCTTTCCTTGATCTTCTCAGCATCATTCAGTGTGGATCCTTGAGCATCTTTTAGCATTCCAATTTGAGGCTGAAATTTTCTTTTTAACTCTTGTAGTTTTAGGAAAGCCAATTTTCTTCTTCTTTTAATAGTTTCTGATTCTATTTCCTTGCATGCATCATTGTAGTGCTTCTCTTTGTCTCATCTTGCTGCATGGTGGAAATTTCTGTTAAATTCTGTGATTGCCTCTCTTTCTCCTCTGGCTTTAGCTTCTCTGCGTTTCGGATCAATTTTCAGAGCTTATTTGGTCATCCATTTTAGACATTTTTGTTTTTTCACCTTTGGCAAAGACTTTCACTTTCTTCGAGCCCAGCTTTGTTGATGTCATCCCATAGCTCTCTTCTGGTGCTGTCATCTGTATCCATAGCAGCAAATTGATTTTGCAGGCAGTCTTTAAAATCTGGTGATATATTTTCAAGATCATACTTAGCTATAGTACATTCATGAGTGGCTTGCTCTGTTTCAGCTTTAGCTCGAGTTTGCATACTAGTAACCAGTGATCTGCTCCATAGTCAGCTCCAGGTTTTATCCTTGTCGATGTTATTGATCTTTTCCATTGTTGACATCCACAGATGCGGTCAATTTGATTTTTGTATAAATCATTGGGCAAAGTCCACGGGTACAGTCACCGTTTACATTGCTAGAAGAAGGTATTTGAGATAAATAGATTATCGGTCTTGCAGAATTCTATCAGTCTTTCTCCAGCTCTGTTTCTGTTGCCAAGTCCATATTTTCCCCAACCACTTTGCCTTCTTCTTTGTTCCTAACTTTTGCGTTCCAGTCGCCCATGACTAACAGTATATCTAGTTTGCATGTTCTGTCAATTTCAGCTTATACTTGTTCGTAGAACTCATCAACTGCATCCTTTTCTGCATCTGCTGTTGGTGCATATATGTGAATAATAGTTGTGTTGATTGGCATTCCTCATACACAAATCAAAATTAAACATTCACTGACTGCACTACAGTTCTTGCATAATTATAAATGCAACACTATTTCTTCTGTGTCTTGCATTACTAGCAAGTATACCATCTGATCATCAGATTCAAAATGCCCGATGTCAGTCTATTTCAGTTCGCTGACACCCAACAGATCGAGTTGTTGTGGTGTTCCATTTCGTTCTTGACCACTTCTCGCTTCCTTTGGTTCGTTCTTCACACACTCCATGTCCTAATATGTACGATGACATCTCTGAAGCTTCTGACTCTCATTTCATGCACAGCTACATCAGCAGTCAGATGTCCAGACAGCTTTATTCCAACCACATCATAAATGCTGCCTTTACCCTGAAGAGTTTTCAGCTCCTCCCCAGTAGCCCATTGAAAACCTTCTGACTTGGAGGGCTCATCTTCCAGCACTACATTGCAATTTGTTTTATTGCATCTATCCATTGGGTTTTCATGGCAAGATACAGAAGTAGATTTGCCAGGCCTTTCTTCTATTCAGATAATGCCAGTGTTGTTGCCGTCACAGAAGTCTGATCCTCCACCATGAACACCATCCCATACTGCTGCCGCCCATAATGGTTTATCTTAGTTTAGCACCTCGGCTGAGATCTACCCATCAGAAATAGGCACTACTAAAAAATAATCACCTGGTCAGTGTGACACTTTGGCACCAAATACCCACCATTGGCCCAGGTGGTAGTTCTGCGATACTTCTAGCTGCCGAGGGCAGTGCCACAGGTGAAACTGGGAGAAGACACACAGAAGTCAGAGAGAAGGAAAAATCCAAAAGAGAAAATCAGAGTCTAAAGGTTGAGGGCACAAGATTTTAGGGAGCACTGAAAGATCTTCTCTCTCTCTCCGAATCTCCAGCATGTGGCTTGAAAGCCTCCAGAATGGTCTGCGCATCAGAGAAAGGCGTCAACAAGGACTTGAAAGCTCGTATACATCATCGGTGCTAAGACTCTGGGTAGCACAAGCAAGGGCAGAAGGGAGATATAGTCCATGGGGCTAGTGACAGCCGATAGCCAGACTCAATCAGATGGCCGAGAACCAGAAAAGTCAGGGTTCGAATCCTTTTGACTTAGGGCAAGTCATGGAACCCTCCATTGCCTCATGTACAACCTTACTAAAGTAGGATCAAATTTGGCCATTACCACACAGCAACTGCCCAAATCACCATTTGGTAACTGCAAAGCCACTCTTGAGGTTCTTCCCAACAGCTGTCCATGCAAATAATGCAGAGAAAATACATTTACAGCATGTTAAGTGCATGACAGATAATATGAATAGCCCATACTGAGGTAGGGTTAAGTGATCTGTCTTACTTGCAGCAGTAAGTCCCCATGCATTAACTGCAAGGCACAGCCCATGCCCAATACTCGTTATTCACATAACGTGGGAATTACAGCGCGCTGTCATGCCACTATGTTAACCGTTAGCACATAGCTGTGCTAATTCCTTTGTTTGGTTCTTAATGGACTTTGGTAAAAGAGTCTCAGACTGTAAACCCTTTGGAGCAGGGAAATACCTCCCATACCTGAGCATAACACACCTCAAGCTATCAATGAAAAGGCACAAGATAAATGCAAACAATTAACTGACTGAGGCTGAACAGAGGATTTGCAGAGCAAAGTGCAAACAGGTGGATGTGTGTAGCTTGCACTAGTGCCTTGGATGCGGCCCGTGTTCAAGGCTGGGGCTGCATGCACGCACATGCATGTATATTACTACTACTACTGAACAATGGTATAGCGCTACAAGGCATAGGCAGCGCTGCACAGAGTCATGTAAAAGATGGTCCCTGCTCATCGGAGCTTACAATCTAGTCGAGACAGACAACACAGTAGCTGTAGTCATGGGGTACAGCTGGGGCCAATGGTGAGGAAACACAAGGAGATCGGGTGAGTCGAGCTAGAAAGCTTGCATGGCTGCTGCCTTTTCTGGGATGGGGTAGAAGAGGAAAAACAAATTCCAAGTGCCAGTGCATGAGGCAATAGGAGATTTCCCATTTTTACTCTTGCTTTTACAAATGGGTGTTAAATCCGTTTCTCACCTGTTTACCACGTCCTCGTTTTCTGAGATGCACATAGCCTAGAACCTGCAATTTCATCCCCGACTCATTTTTTCTGCAGCCCACACACGACAAACCCCTCACACCCCTGAAAGAGCAACTCTGCACAAAGGGGAAGGGCCCCAGTAATCGATCGCAGGCCACATAGCCCAAAAGCCCAAAAGAAATCAGAAAGGAGAGCTTTAAACAAACACAGCTTCCATCTGAACATGCCTGCTGTGTGCACAAAGAAAAAGGCAGGTTTGTATTTCAGAGAGAGCGAGAGTGAGAGAGAAGAGCACAGGCACAGACAAATGTTAAGTCCTGCAAGTTTAATCAAGGGCTGCAAATGGCAGACTGACGACCTTCTAACTACTCATCTATCAGGCCCCTTCGTCCACCACAACCTTCAGCATCACTTCCTGCAGTCATTCTTAAGTCATTTCTACTGTTAAAAAACGGTACTTTCTTTTTGGCCAAACCGGTGGCTCAACAGGTTGCTGCTGTGCATTGTCATACAGAGGCCCCGGGTTCTATTTCCGGCTCAGGTTTCCGCTCCTCTGGCTGGCTGGAGCTGGGGCACTGTACATTCTGTGTTCAGAGGGCGGGTGAGCCCCAGTCATTTTGCAACAGTAACACCTCCTGACTGGACTTGGGGCCTATAATTGCAGAACTGCTAAAGGAACCCTGGCTGGGAAGCGTCACTGTAACAAATGAGATATACGAGTTGGAAGGAGACATTAAAGTGACTCTCAAACCCATCCTGGGGGAGTTCAGTTAGATTTTCAGGATATCTACAATGAACATACTTGAGATAAATCTTTGTGCAAGAGAGAGGGTGTATACAATGTTCTCATATACATATTCAGAGTGAATATTTACCAACTGGTGCTGCCCCAGGATAGATTAAGGAATCACAGATACAAGGCTCATGGTGCCAAAAACCAGCCCTGGTTCCAAAACGAACCAACAGGTCAACTAACTAGGCCCTTTCCTCAAATATACTTCCTTTCATGGAGGTAAAAGGTCAGGCCACAGAAGGAGAGCACACAAACTCAGGCTACTTAGTCAACCCCTGCTGATTACCAATAATGTTTCCATCACTCTTGTAAATACAAAAAAAATCATTTTCTAATTTAAAAATTTCATTTTAACTTTGAACGGTGTACTGTACTAAACACCCACAAGGAGAACGCGCTAAAAAGTAATTAGATCTTACCTGCTAATTAGTGTTCCTGAAGGAACGACAGTCCAGTCCCTTTACTTCTGGGTTGCGCAACCCTTCCAGCAGCTTGGAGGCTGAGCCCAACCTTTTTGGAGGGGGGCGGTATAAATACCACTGGGACCACCCACCAACTCCAGTAATCGAATGAAAAAGCAGACCTAAAGGAATTCCATTAGCGACCTATATAACATAAGGACCTATATAACATAAGAACCTAAATAACATCACATAGACTATATATGTCTTAACTTTTTTTTTTTTTTTTTTTTTTTTATATATAGAGAGTAGAGAGCATGAGTGGAGAAATGTTTATGGGAGGAGGTGATATGCCTGAGGCTGCCGAATCCGACTTTCTCCCGCATTCCTTCACCCCGAACTGGCCCCACGCTCGGCTCAAAGCTTCCGTCTGACTGTGAGGTCCTAACCGGGTGGGATCAGGGACTGGACTGTCGTTCCTTCAGGAACACTAATTAGCAGGTAAGATCTAATTACTTTTTCCTTATCGTCACTCCAGTCCAGTCCCTTTACTTCTGGGATGTAAAAGAGCAGTTCAATCCTGGGTGGGTTCCGGAATACCGGACTGAAGGACCGCCAGACCAAAACGAGTGTCCGCCGCACTCTGTATGTCGAGCCTGTAATGCTTGGTGAAGGTATGCAGCGATGACCAAGTCGCTGCCCTACAGATATCTAGCGGAGGAACTAGACCGAATTCTGCCCATGAGGTAGCCTGTGCCCGGGTGGAGTGTGCTCAGAGACCCGGAGGCACCTGCTTCCCTTTCAGTATGTAGGCGGAAGCGATCGATTCCCTGATCCATCTGGAGATGGATGCCTTGGCCGCCGCCTCCCCCTTGTGGGGACCCCCGAACTGAACGAATAGCTGCTCGGCCTTCCGGAAGGGGGCTGTGCGGGAGAGGTAGCGTTTCAAGGTCCTCCGGACATCCAAGAGGCGAAGTTTGCTATCCCTGCCTTCAAGCCCCTCGGCGGGGAGAACCGGGAGGTTAACTGCCTGATTCACATGAAAGGGAGAGATGACCTTAGGCAAGAAGGAAGGGACCGTTCGCAGCACTACCTTGTCCTTGAGAAACAATAGGAAGGGGGGCTGAGAGGACAACGCTTGCAACTCGGAGACTCGCCTTGCTGAGCAGATAGCGACCAGGAAGACTGTCTTCAGGGTTAAGTCCTTTAAGGAGGCCCTCTTCACTGGTTCAAAGGGCTCCCTGGTCAGTTCGTTAAGCACTAGGTTGAGGTCCCAAGAGGGGATGACCGACCTCCGTTGAGGTCGCAGGCGTCGCACCGCTCTTAGGAATCTGGAGACGTCTGCGTGTGCCCCTAGGGCCTTGCCGCGGACCTTACCTCTATAGCACGCGATTGCCGCTAGCTGGACTCGCAAGGAGCTGTGCGCTAGACCCTTGTCAAATCCTGCCTGAAGAAATTCTAGGATCTCTGGGACAGAGGCGGAAAGGGGTTTCCGTCGGTGTTCTGCACACCATGCTTCGAAGATGCGCCAAGTCCTAACATAGGAGAGGCAGGTTGAGCGCTTTTTAGCGTTCAACAGGGTCGAGATGACAGCTCCTGAATAACCCCTCTTCAGGAGCCTCGCCCTTTCAATAGCCAGGCCGTAAGCGAGAATCGATCCACGTGAGGCATACGAACCGGGCCTTGCCTCAGGAGGTCCCTCTTGCAAGGGAGCCGCCAGGGTTGGTCGGCGATCAATCTCACCAGATCCGCATACCAGGGGCGGCGAGGCCAATCCGGAGCTATGAGGATTACGAAGCCCTGGTGAGACTCCACGCGCTGGAGAACCTTTCCGATCAGAACCCAGGGAGGGAAAACTTAGAGCAGGCCCTCCGAGGGCCACTTCTGTGACAGGGCATCCAGGCCTTCGGACATTCTTTTAAATTTAAATTAGATTAAAATGAAATAAGTTCCTTTTAGCAATATACTTGCAGTTTGCAGCTGCCGTGCTGACTGGGCCTGGCTCAGCGATCCCTGCCCGTTGGCTCTACACGTGGTAGGCCTCCCCACGTGGAGCCTAACGGGGGATCGCGAGTCTGTCCTCTGAGCCGCTTATTCTCCCCCCCGGATACCGCAGGGTACTGGAAGTCGAGTCTTGGCTGAAATGTCGAAATCCGCTTCCCTTCCGCGATCGGGAGGCCCGAGGCTCGCCGCCGCGTCCTTTAGCTGCAGGACGGGTCCGGCGTCCAGAATCTGTTTCCCGGCGTTGCCTCAAGCGCTCAGCCTCCGGGAGGGCTTCGGCGCGAGGTAGGACCAATCGGTAAAGGAAATCCTCGGGAGACAGCCGGATCTCAGCCGCAGAGCTCAGCTAAACGCTCCTCGGTACTGCTAGCACAGATCACCTCCGATGCCCGGCCCGCCTGGGGGGGGGGGGGGGAGGGAGGGAGAGAGGAGAGAGCAGGCAGGAGCAATTAAAGAGGCAGAGACTGCTTAATTTTAAACGAAAGAAAACACAGAGGAAATTAAGATAAGTAAAATTAAAGATAATAAAAGTAATAAGGTATTTTTTAAAAGGATTAGGAAGACTCCAGTAAGCCCTAGGCTTACGGAACCCTCCAGCTGCTTGGAGGCTGAGAATACTGGAGTTGGTGGGTGGTCCCAGTGGTATTTATACTGCCCCCTCCAAAAAGGTTGGGCTCAGCCTCCAAGCTGCTGGAAGGGTTGCGCAACCCAGAAGTAAAGGGACTGGACTGGAGTGACGATAAGGAACGTCCTGTTAGGGCAGCTGTACTAGCCGACGCTTGTTCTGTGATCTCTGCATTTTGATACATTGTCCACGTTCATTTCCTGGGCTGCACACATCCGCCACCCACAACATAACTTCAGTGCCATGGCTAATATACAGCTTTCGTGCCCATGATCAAATCGCTGCACAGACGTAAAGGCACAGGCCCCACCCCTCACTTCCCTCTGTACAACAAGAAAATATTCATCAGTCACGCAACAGCTACTTACCACTCCGGTGGCCAGATATTCCTGAATGTAACTCACCTTGAACTACTGAGAAAGGCAACAGCTACACCCAATATTCAACTAAAATTGTCTAGGGCCAAAATACAAAACCAGGGAGATTTTTTTTTTAAATTTTGTACAGTAAAGTCCCTTAAGGTGACTAAAGAGCGAAAAAGATGACAGCTCACCATAACCTGCTGGAGGTTTCAGCCTTGCAAAAGCCCAGGTTCATAGGATGCAACACAACCACGGGGAAAACCTTTCAACTTTTGGTCTGCTAGGCTGCAAGCCTCCTGCAACTTATAATCACCCAGCTCTGGTTGCAAAGGCCCCTTTTACCTTGAAAAGCAAATGCAAAGAAGCAGAGAGTATCTGTAGAGTGTGGAGAGACTTTATCTGCGAGTGCACTAAATTTTATGTTTTCTCTTGCAAAAGGAGTACAACTGTGCCAGGTAATACCCCTGTGTGGCGAGCAGCAGTGCAAAACCGTGGCATGCCAACGCTGGGTGGCTTACACTGAAGGGCTACTTCAGGAGTGCGACCTGGAAGGAAAGAATGGGGGGGAGGGAAATGAATCCAGATTGGTAACACATGGCCTGAACTTTCCTGCCCTCTTGTTAAAAGCATGTAGTTAACCATTAAGAAGAAAACGAAAAAAAAAAAAAAAAAAAAACCCTCATGCATCCACTTTGGTTGCCAGGAACTTTTTCATGCCGATAGCTTGAAGTACAGTCACATAATACCTGAAACACATCATTAACCTGCCACAGTAAAGATTCGCCTTCCAGGGCAGAAGGATTCAAAACTGGTCCTCAAATGTGAGCCACTAACAGACTACAATATCCCTGCAGTAAGGAATTTGTTTTAATCAGACGTCATCATCTTTAGTAACATATAAGCTAAGCATCTTCACTGCATGTGGATCTCTCTCATGCATATTCCTCGTGGATAGCCCAAAACCCACACTGGCTAGGTAGGATACTCCATAACTGCTCGAGACACTCTGAAAGCTTGCGCTACTTGCAAATAACAATTTCCATGTCTAGTGTGCTTTTCATCCCAAGAATACCCTAGCACAACATGTAATTAGAGCACCTCCGAGACATATACAAAACTACCTCTGGGCAGAATGACCGAAAAGCACCTTCGTGGACTACATGACAGGTTCCAAAGAAAGGAACAAAGAATGTTACTATCCAATTATCGTCATGTAACCCAAAGAGAAGGGAGATGAAGTGATGCCCAAGGTCACGTAGGGGAGCTCAACAAAGAGCCAGGCTTTTAACTTGTTCAAGTAGCGCCATCTGACTTTTAAGACCATAGTGTAGTAAACCCGTTTCAGGACCGAAGGCAGATGCCAGGGTGGCACCGTGGCACAGCAGCAGACCAGACTGATTCCTCTTTTCAGTTGGGTTCAAGAGCGCTACAGATTAGGGCCCATTGGAGCCAGATGGACATTGACCATGTCTGTAGACAGAAGAGAGCCCTCTGGGGGAGCTCCCCTTCCCAGTCAGCAAAGGATATTGCTTCCCCTGGCAGGGCCAAAAGGCAAAGACTGGAAGACAGGAAATATAAATGTATAGACAAGTAGGTAAAAATAACAGGCAGCATGAGACTGGTTGATCCAGTGGAGCAAATGGTGGCCAACTGCAGATCACTAAGCCCATCGTGATCAATGGGTTGCCTATCACAGATTGGAGACATTTTTAAGTCTAAGAGTGAAGCACTTCTTAACACAATTGTAAGGGTCTCATGAAAAAGTCGAGTTGGAATCCACCTGGAATCAGCCTAAAAAGCCCTCCAAAAACATTTCTCACAATGTGAAAACATCGATAAACTCCTATTTTTCTGAGACTGGGAAAGCACCTAAATGGCTCAAAAATAAACTCCTAAAATCCCAAACAACAAATCACCTAGAACTAAAAACCCTAAATATGTAACAGTGATCTAATAGCTCTATGGCTCTTCTAATAAAAACAGAATGCTCTGGAATCTAGTTCAAAATCTCTAACATAGAAGCTTTGTTTGCAAATAGCTGGATGTCGTTGGTCAATTTGATTTCCGTTGGTGTACAATTAATTCTCTTGTGTGAGGCTAGCAGGTATGTCCCGCAATCTTTTGTACCACAGCAACAAAACCGAAAGCGTAGTTACTCACCTGTAACAGGTGTTCTCCAGGGACAGCAGGAATCAGTCCTCACTTATGGGTGACGTTGGCACCGACGGAGCCCGTGCGGAGCAATTCCCCAACTTTCAAAGAAAGCCTTTGGTATTGCTGCCACACATGTGTGGTCCTCTTCCCGCCCAAGGGTGCCATCTTGCTCAGTCAAGTCCCATAGCTAGACTACTAAGCAGATGGCAAGGGAAGGATAAGAATAGCAACTCTTAAGGGGAGGTGGGAGGGTAGTGAGGACTGATTCCTGCTGTCCCTGGAGAACACCTGTTACAGGTGAGTAACTACGCTTTCTCCAGGAACAAGCAGGAAGTCAGTCCTCACTTATGGGACTCCCCAGCTACAGGCTACCGAAATCTGTAAGCAAAAAGCACCTCCGCGAAGCTGTGAGCAGATGCCAATGATCCGAAGGAAGCCCGAATCCTCGGGTCCCCGGGGTCAAGCTCCCGGTAGCCGCAGAAGAAGGGTCAGAGGGCAGGAGTTGCTTATACCCTGAAGAGATTACAGAGTACAGCAGGGCCAAAGGCGCTGTCCCGGTGGGACTCCCTCTCCAGGCAGTAATGTGAAGTGAAGGTATTCGCTGAAGACCAGGTCGCAGCCCGGCAAATGTCTGCCAGAGGCACTGAGAACAGCGAAGCCACAGACACCGCCTTGGCACAGACGCCATGCACAGTGATCCACCGATCCAGCAGGGCCCCAGCCTTTGCCTGAGCGAAAGTGATGCAGTTCACTACCCTGACGGAGAGAGTGCACTTGGCGACTGCAAGCCCCAGACGATTAGGATCGTAGGCGATGAAGAGCTGGTCAGACTTGTGATGACACTGGGTGCGCTGCAGGTAGAAGGCGAGAGCCCTCTTGCAGGCGAGCGTATGTAGGACCGCCGATGCCCAAGGTCTTGGGAAGAAAGTCGGTAAGACTATCTGTTGATTGAGATGGAAATCCAAGACAACTTTCGATAGGAACTTGGGGTGAATTCAGAGGACCACCCTGTTCCAGTAGAACCTGGTGTAGGGAGCCATGGCCATGAGGACTTGCAGCTCGCTGACTCACCAAGATGAGGTCAGCACCACCAAGAAAACTACCTTCCAGGAGAGGTGCCGAAGTGAGCACGTCGCCATCAGTTTGAAGGGCGACTGCATCAGCTGCATGAGCACAATGTTCAGGTCCCACTCCATCGGCAGAGGCCGGACAGGGGCTTGGAAAGCAAGAGGCCCCGCATGAAGCGGGAGACTAGAGGCTGGCCCAAGAGGGGTTTACTCTTGACGGGGAAATAGTTGGCTGAAATTGCGCTCAGGTGAACCCTGACCAAACTGGATTTCAGCCCCACTTGCGAGAGGTGGAGGAGGTACTGGAGAACCTACCGGGTGGAGCAGGAGAACGGATCGATCTGGAGCTCGGAGCACCAGACCAAGAAGCGCCGCCACTTGAGGGCATAGGCCCGCCATGTCGAGTCCTTCCTCAACGCGAGCAGGACTTCCTCGATCTCCTCTGGGAGGTGTAGTGAGGCTACAGAGACCCGTTCAGCCGCCAGGCTGTTAGGGATAGTGAGTCCAGGTTCGGGTGAAGCACCCGTCCCTCCTCATGTGTCAGCAGACCCGGGGCATTGCCCAGGGAGCTCTGACCAAAGAAGCAGTAGAAGCGGGAACCAAGGCTGTCGAGGCCATGAGGAAGCCACGAGAATCACCAAGGCTCGGTCCCACTGAATCTTGTGGAGGGTCCTCGCAATGAGAGGAGTAGGGGGGGAATGCATACAGAAGCCTGGAGGTCCAGTTCAGGAGGAACACATCTGGGGCTACCCTGCTTGGGTGTGGTATCGGCCTGCAAAAGTGGGGAAGCTATGCGTTTGCCGGACTGGCAAACAGGTCTATGGATGGAGTCCCCCAGTGGCAAAACAGGTGGAGAACCACCTCTGGGCTCAGGCACAACTCGTGAGGGCGTAGAAGCCTGCTGAGCCTGTCCGTGAGGACATTGTCTTGGCCCGGGAGGTAGACAGCTCTTAGAATCATGCCACTGCAAAGGAGCAGAGGAGGACTGCCTCCCGTACCCCCTTCCTTGTTTATGTAGAACATATTGTTGTTGGTCTGCATGAGCACTGACTTGCCTCAAAATTGGTACTCGAAAACCTTCAGGGCCAACTGGACCACTCGAAGTTTGAGCAGGTTGATCTGTTGCTGAGATTCCTCAGGTGACCACCATCCCTGGGTATGGAGGTTGTCGCAGTGGGCTCCCCAGCCCGACAGCAAGGCATCCGTTGTCAAGATGAGCTTGTGTTGCAGAGTCTGGAAAGGCATGCCCCGAAGAAGGCTTCAGAAATTCTGCCACCAATCCAGGGAACTGGATAGGCTGTGGGAGACTGAGATGGGATCCCGGAGCCAGCCCGAGGCTTGGGACCAGTGCGCTCTGAGGCACCAGTGAGCTGCTCGCATATGTATGCAAGCATGGGGCATGACGTGCACTATCGAGGCCATGTGCCCCAGAAGGTGCAGCATGGCCCGCGCTGAGACCCTGGACCGGCTTTGGACCTCAGCAGCCAGAGCATGGAGGCAGTCCGTGCGTGCTTGAGGGAGGAAGACAGTTGCCCGTTCCGTGCCGAGCAGAGTACCGATGAATTCCAGTGTCTGCACCGGTTCGAGGTGGGAAATGGAGTAGTTGATTAGGAAACTGAGGCGCTCGAGGAGAGGATTGTGCGTGACGCCGAGAAGCGAGCCTCCTCTGCCGATGCGCCCGTGATGAGCCAGTCATCTAGATAAAGGTAAATGGATATGTCCTGCAGCCGGAGGTGGGCTGCAGCCACTGATAGGCATTTTGTGAAGACTCGCGGGACAGATGCAAGCTCGAAGGGGTGCATTCTGTACTGGAAGTGATCCCCCTGCATCCTGAAACGCAGGTACTTCCTGTGCTTGTGGTGGACAGGGACATGGGCGTAAGCGTCTCTGAGATCCAAAGAGCATAGCAAATTGCCCTGATAGAGGAAGGGCAGCAGGATGCCAAGTGATAGCATTCTGAACTTCTCCCACACCAGAAATTGGTTTAGGTTCTTGAGATCAAGGATGGGGCGCAGGACCCCGTCCTCTTCAGAACGCGGAAGTAACAGAAGTAAAACCCCCAACCTCGAAGGTGCGGTGGGACCCTTTTGACCGCCTGTTGACCAAGGAGGTTGTTCAATTCGTGCTGTCAGCAAGTCTGGTGCGAGGGAAGCCGAGTAGGCTCTGATGGGGAGAAGGGAGGAGGGAGTCTGTCCAGATGAAGATGATAACCATCTCGGACTACCTGGAGGACCCAGGTGTCTGACGTAATGGCCTCCCACTTGGGGGTGAAAAGGGATAGACATCCTCCCACCAGCAGGGGTGCCGCCGGGAAGCGAGAGGCTATGCATATGGTATCAAAACCCAGGGGCTGGCTGGGGTGGCGCTAGTGGTTGGGTCTTGGGCCCCTTAGGTTTCCGGTGACCCTGAGCCCCCCCGCTTTGCTTTGGCCACTGGATGCCGGTGCAGGCAGATAAGATGGGTATCCTCGATAAGGGAGCCCCTTCCTCTTGAAGAAGAAGGGTTTCTTACTGTGCTGTTTCTTCCGGGGAAGGGAAGAGGTCTTCCGAGAGAGACAGGTGCGGGTCATGAACTCTGTCTCGGTCTCGGCAGCCTTGTCCTCCATGGGCTTGCCGAACAGTTGTTCGCCAAGGCAGGGAACATCCAAAGGTTTCTCCTGGACCCACTGTTCCAGGTCTGAGGACTGGAGCCACGCTTGATGCTGAGCTCCGACGCCAGCCGCTGTCACATGGGCGGAAGACTCAAACCCATCATATGCGGCATGGGAAAGATATTTCGAGCAATCCGTGACCAATCTCAGGAGTGTCTGAAATCTGAGAAGGTGTTCATCTCAGAGGCCCGCGGAGAAACCGCCGAGCTCTTTAGCGAGGTCACACAGGAACATGCCCATATAGAGTTGGTATGCCTGGATGCGGCATGCCAGCATGGATCCCTGGTAAGCCTTGTGCCCAAGGGTGTCAAGGGCACGAGATTCTCTACCAGGCGGGACCGAAGAGTGCGACTTCCAGCTCTTCTGCTTCCGCATCGTGGATTCCACTAACATGGAGGTATGGGGAAGTTGGGTCTTTCGAAACCCAGGATCGCGCTGGACTCTGTACATGACATCGAGTCTTTTACTAACAACAGGGACCGAGGTGGGTGCCTCCCACATGCAGAGGAGCAGCTGGATCAGGATGGACAGCACAGGGACTGTGAGAGACTCCCTAGGGGGAGACTTATATTGCAGAATGTCGAGTTCTTCCGCCCTTGGCTCTTCCTCGGTCTGTGTGGGCAGATTGAGGGCCCGAACCATATCCCGTACAAATACCAAGAAGGAGGTATCTTCGGGAGGTGACTGCCTTTGCGAGGCAGGAGGAGATGGGTCAGAAAGAAGGTCCCTTTGGGTGCAGGTTTCAGGGGACGTGTCCCCGTCCAATTCCCAGCCTGAGAGGTCAGAGAAGGACTCGGAGTTGGGCTGATCCCCATGTCAGGTGGCTGAGGCCCACTTGGAGCCAGAGGCACTGACTCTGGAAGACCTCACCCCTGAGGAATGGGACGGCGAGCAAGACTGGTGCCGAGGATCCTCACAAGGCCCATGGCTCTTGGGGGTTTCCAAGGCAGTTTTTGGGACCACAGTCGAGGGACCCTCGGTCTCGAGGCGCGAGCCAGCCATGCTGGGCAAAAGCGCCTGCTGGGTAGCTAGGAAGGCAGAAACGCTGCCCTCTAGTGCCAGCATACGGGACTCCCACTCAGGGGTGGGTCCCTGTAACGCCAACACCAGGGTTACTGAGTCTGGCGTGGAGGAGGGGGTCCTCACTGGGACAACCCTCAGGAGACCGGGCGCCATCGTCGGAGGCCTCCGTATCCATATGAGGTACCTTTCGAGGCCGCTCCTTGTCCAACTTTAGGGAATGCCGGGAAGGGCTAAAGAACGAGTGCGAGACCGCTCACACTTATCCGGAGCCCCCAACAGCGACTTTAAGGTCTTCTTCTTCTTTCACCATTCCACCTCGGGCGAACCCTGGTCGGAGTGACACCTGGGACACGAAGTCACTGTGGGGGATCCTGCAAGTGGTGGAGTGGGGCGCAACCGGGGACCCTAGGGCTGCCTTACAGAAAATGTCATCTGACTTCTGCTTACGGCTTAGCAAGGCCTTAGCAGACATTTTCTTACAGGGTGAGCAGAGCTCCAGGTTGTGGTCAGCCCCTAGGCAGCACAGACAACAGTTATGGGTGTCCGTGAACAACATATTTTTGGAGCATCTGTCACATTCTTTGAAGCCGGTGGCCATGGGGGCAAAAAGAGCCCCTGCAAGGTCAAATGCCCTCAAGGCCAACGGTTAGAAAAAGGGTGCGAAAAGGGCCCAAAGCAGGAAAAAAAAAAAGGGAAAATATTAGTCCTCTGGCCCACAGCTGAAGTGGGGGCGTCAGGGTGGACGGATGCAACCAGAAAAAAGGTCGAAGGGCCAGAAGAGAAAAAACGTTTTCCCGAGGGATGAGAACGTGCGTCCGGAGGGCTCCACGGAAAAAGGGAGACTGAGCAAGATGGCACCCTTGGGTAGGAAGAGGACCACACATACGTAGCAGCAATCCCAAAGGCTTTTTTTGAAAGCTGGGGAATTGCTCCACGCGGGCACCGTCGGTGCCGACGTCACCCATAAGTGAGGACTGACTTCCTGCTTGTTCCTGGAGAAAGGAAGGATGTGTTTTTAGGTATATTTTGAGAGCAGGTCAATACAAATTTCCATGAGGACAGCCCATCGGGCAACCATCCCTTCCACCAAATCAACTGCTTGCTCTCTACTAGTGCTATAGGGCACATATGTTACAGATATACCTACTAGAAATCTGGTGACTTTACCCTCTCTCCCTCTTTCACCCTGGCAGAAGGAGAATGACTCTTATGTGTGTGCCTCCTCTTCTGGCTTCAAACTGATTTCGGAAGGTGTCATCTCTCAGGACCCACTGGCCTCATATGTTGAGACATAAGACTGAAGCTGGCAGGATGTGGGGCGTACATGTAAGAAGAGGGGTGGGCAGGAAGTGGGGTGGGGTGAGGACTGTTCAAAATTTAGTTTATTGTGCCACAAAATAAAAAAAAAATTGAGATAACACTGTTCTAATGTACTAACATAAGGATTACCCAAAGACGGTCATAGAGAAATCTCTGAAATCAAGTAGGGTCATAAGCCCAGATGGAAACAAGATGTTCTCAAGATCACAAGTACAAGATCAGCCAATTGTGATATACTTCGGATCTTGTGGTTAGAGCAAAAACCAGAGAAGCCAGGGTCAAATGCCACTGCTGTTCCTTGGGATCTTGGTCAAGTCACTTAACCCTCCACTTCCTCAGGCACACACTTGAATTGTAAACTCTCCAGAGGCAGGGAAGCACCCGCTGTACCTGCATGTAGCACGCCATGAACGTCTGAGAAAAGGCGCGAGCTCAATCCAATTCCCCGTCTCTATTCAGTGTGAGTGAAAGACTGAGAAAAGTCAAGGCGAGAATAAAAAAACAGAGAGGAGGAAACCGATGTCCCTGTTCATCTTTCGGGTCTACTTCAAATGCTCCGAACTGACCTATGTCCGATAGTTAGCTCCAGCTGGATCTGTGAGCATTCCAGCACTAAACTTGGAAATATGGAAGTGTGATCAGACACGCCACGAGTGTGACATGACGACTCGGCGCTGGGCTCATAATCGGAGACTGCTTGCGAGTCGGTTGGGGTGGGGGAACCTGAACAGCAGAGGACTGAGATTCAGGACAGAGAGAGCGCAGCAGAACTAGCTGGTTTCTCCAAGCACACCATGCTTAGCAACACCATACACAGAAATATAAATAATCAGAGTCAGAGGGGAAAAACACATCTGACAGATGAATGTATTGATTCTGTGGAATGTCAACTTTCCTATAATTCTGCCAAAAGAAAGCATCTTGTCAGTGTGCGGTTGAGTGAATCGCTGCCTTGGGTGTGCTCTCACCCACTCCCCTCTTTCTTTCTGGATGAAGTAGCGAGCAAGGATGTGAATGAGGTCCCTGAACCACCTTTGTAGGAAAAACGTCTCTCCGCTCCTACAGCGCCCAAGTTCCAGACATTTTTCTTCGTTGTTGTCAGCATTAAATCAGCCGCCACATCGCTCCTCTGACTCAATCTATATAAGGAAGAGATAGCTAGCACCTTTTACCTCTGTCATATCACAGCCCCTCTTACCCTCTTCTCTCAAGCAGCCCTTAACCACACCTCCTTCCCCTTCCTTCTTACTGACACCTAATCGTTCCTGAAATGGACACACACGGAGGGAAAGAAAGCAAAGTGCCTTTTGGTCTATCAGCTTCTCGTTCCTTACCCGAGATACTCCCGTCTACTCACTCAGTCTTTGCTCCTTTCTGCTGCACACACACACTCACTAACTAACGAGGGTCTAGTGACAGCCGCTCCCATCACGCTGGGAGCAGAGGGATTGGGAACAATGTGCTACTTTAACATTTGCAATCTCCACAACCAACGTTCCCTCTAATTTTCTGTAGGCTGCATGCGCATAAAATATCAGCTGTGCGCAGCTTTTGAAGGAAGGTTAAATTTTTGTGCGCCACATAACGACACTCGGAGTTATATACTTTAAAATTTGACTACACGTCAGAATACAGCATGTACACCACATTGATTTTAATCAAATTAAATGAAAATAGAAGATTACTAAATGAAGCGGGAAATTTCTAGTAATTACAATCATAACTTTTAAATTTTAAGACGTCTGTGTTGTTTTCTATCAGAATCAGAGCTGTAATTTTTGTGCGCTCTGTTGTAAAGTATGTGCGCTCGCTCGGTGAGGTGTGTGCGCGCGCACAGCTTAGAGGGAACAGTGTCCACAACCACTGTGAAAATCCCCAAACAGTGACCCCAGGGGGACCAAAGTCAATGCACCACAATGATTACATGGTGCAAAATGGGCTGCTGGCTCTAGCAGAAGGAGGAAGACGTGTGTAATAGTAGCTACTGCTGTAATATGTCATTGACTCTGTGGGTGACCCGGAGGGAGTCACTTGCTCTCCTTGTACCTCGGTCACTGACTCTCTCTGTGTGACTCGGGGGGGGGGGGGTGTCACTTACTCTCCCTGTGCCCCAGTCACTCTCTTGGGGTGACTCTGTGCGAGTCACTTTCATTCCCTGTGCCTCACTCACTGACTCTCTGTATGACTGTGGAAGAGTCATTTTCTCGGACATGTGACCAGGGCGAGCCACTCTCCCTCTGCATTTACCTCCAGGGCCTGCAAACACGAGGAGTTTGATATTCAAAAGCCCTCACACTGCCGGCGTAAATGCTTTTTCCAAAAATCTATCACCAATTATACAGACCACATTTGGCTATATTAGTTGCTACAAGGTCAAAGTTATCTGTTTTAAACTGAGTGTGATTTGGGGAATCCAGGAAGGGGCTGAAAGCTAGACCGAGAGTAGCAACTTCATCTACTCTGCGTCTGATATGCTCAATTCTGAATGCAGAAACAGCAGGAATAACGTCAAACTAATAAAAGTTATCCATGTAAAGTTATGTCTGCATTTTCAGCATTCGTGATTCACCATACGGCTCCCTGGAATATTCACTTAATTTTTTCAATGAATAATTTGATCTATTAAAAGTTATGTGCTAGCTATCTCACTGAATAGTTGACCTCAAAATGTTTTGTCAATCTGCTTTTAAGAAAATAAAATATGAATTGAAAAGGATAAAAGATATCAGAACCTCCAAAATGTAAGCCATTTTCCCTCAAACCAATAAAGCAACAACTCTCAACCCAGTCCTCTGGGATCCCCAGACCAGTCAGGTTTTCAGAATATCCACAATGAATATGCAGGAGATAAATCCGCAAGCACTGCTTCCATTGTATGCAGATCTCTCTCATGCATAGTCATTGTGGATATCCTGAAAACCGGACTGGCTGGGGGGGCCGGAGGACTGGATTGAGAACCACAGCAATAGAGCAACAAGCAAACGCCCAGTGGCATGTATCTCAATACCTGCCACCCTGCAGAAGAGCCCAGGACCAGTTCCTCTCACGTACCCAGGTGAATGTTTTCACTCTCTCTGATCAAGGTGAAAGGTTCCTTCCTGCCTTTCCTTTCCTCCAGTGACAGAATCTTCCATTTCCTCCAGTGACAGAATCTTCCACAGCTCTCAGCATCTCTCTGGTCCTACGTGTATTTGCTCCTGTAACTGGCTTGCAAGCAACATAAGCGGGGCTGGCCTAACCACTAGGCAGACTGGGCAATTGCCTAGGGTGGTAACTTCTTTTGGGGGGGGGGGGGAGATTACAGCAGCATAATCCAACTCAGTTTGTCTGAACCTGAGCTTGCAGACATCATATGCTATTTCGATTATCTGTAAAAATCTTTTTCTCCAAAGGCATATGACCAGCAAAAAGAAAACAGCTGGTATTATCTAACTAAACAGATATGGAAGGGAAATGTGGCCTACTGCACAACTTAGGAAAGAATATTACTGAAAACACTTGTTACCATAGAAGGCCCTCAAAACAGAACAGCATCCTCAGCCCAGCCATCCCAAACAGAAGCCAGAGCGACCCTGGATCTCCTGAATGGAAACACACAGCCCTGCCTCTACAGCACTTGTGCCCAGCCAACTCAAAAAGATGACACTTCAACCTCACCAAGTGCAAAATACTAGCTAGCTTGCAATGCTCCCCAGGGATCTAGCCAAACAATAGTGAATACCCAGATCCCAAACTGAAACCAATTCTTATTTTTTGTCGGGCATAAACCACAAGAGAAAGAGGAAAACCCCTCTCACTCCCACGCAGTACATGCCCCTTTTAATCGTTTTTATTCAAAAACTTAATTCAATACATTCTTCTGTTTATCAAAATGAAAAACCACACTTAACTTATTGATCACACACGACGTGCACGTTTCGAAGCTGAAGCTTCTGTCTCAAGTGCCCCCGATGAAAAGAAGTGCGTCCATCCTTTCAGCCAAACTGACAAAAAACGCCAAGGTCTTGGCTAGTGACGTCAGGGATTTCCATTCAAAAAGAGGCCAAATTTAGAAACGCCCAAAATGAAAGAACCAATAGCTCTTACGGAAAACTCCACACAATAAGGGATCCCCTATGGCCAAAAGGTACAGCGTATATACTCTCTTGCTCTGCTTAGCTCCAGGAGGAGCTGAGCCATCTACCCGAGTCGAAGCCTCATCGAAGGGAGCCTGCCCTGCTCCAGAAAATCGGCGGCAAGAAAAGAGCAAGCCAGCTACAAAAGACCTTGCTGCACACAAAAGAGCTCTTCGGGGGAAGCTGCTTTTTGGCTCCACCCCTCCAGCAGCGTGTCTCAGAGCATCTCTACCCAATCGGGGCACAGCTCTCCATTTAAAAGGAGAACGCCACAGGCGCACCCGCGCCTTGCGGGCCCGCGCAAGAGGGCCCTTTGGCACGGCCCTTAGGCAAAGGCACCCCCAAGATCGTCACAGAAACATAACAGAAAAAACGACGCTGAGACTACACCTCCCTCTTGGTACAGCTGAGCTCCCTCGGGGTCGAGCTCGCGTACAATCAAGGAACTGACAATCCACCAACTCACAGTGGAAACGCAGAATACCAACTCCGAAGACGCCGAACTGCCTAAAGAGCTGAAACTCTGGGGCACGTAAGTCACACTCATTTGAGTGATTTTTAAACTATCAACACTGCTTCATTACTTATATGAATTAACTGCACTCCTAACAATAATTGAATGTATAGTTCTGTTTAAATCATCTGATTGCAGCAGCACCACTCTCTACAGCTAGGATTATCCTCCTGCCTCTCATAAAAATACTAATTTAAAGGGTAGAAATTCATGTTTGGGACTAGAATCCAAGATCAGTGTTGGGCACTCTAGTGACTAGTTCCCTCTGGATACTGTTGTTAGCTTCCAGCGTTTACAGGCCATATTAGGTATTACCATGTTTGTCCAGATCGATACTGTAAACCCAGGGATATGCCAGTGTTGTTAACTACCATCGTTTATAGGCCATATTTGGTATTACCATGTTTGTCCAGATTGATACCTTAAACCCAGAGATATGCCAGTGCTGATGCTATGTTAGAGCAATGTCATCTTTAGCTAGATAAGAACATAGGGACTTGGGATGTACCATAGTGGGTCAGACCAAGAGTTCATCAACAGATCCAGCTGCACACACACGAAACAGGCTCCCTCCACGGGACAGGCTCCCGCACCGCGACAAACCCAGCTCCACATCCACGGGACAGACCCCCGCAACAGGGCGACCACCACAGATCCGGCTCCACCTCCACGGGACAGGCTCCCTCCACGGGACAGGCTCCCGCACCGCGACAGATCCAGCATCACATCCATGGGACAGGCCCCCGCACCAAGACGACCGCCACAGATCCAGCTCCACATCCACAGGACAGGCTCCCTCCACGGGACAGGCTCCCGCACCGCGACAGACCCAGCTACACATCCACGGGACAGGCCCCCGCACCAAGGCGACCAACACAGATCCAGCTCCACACACACGGGACAGGCTCCCTCCACGGGACAGGCTCCCGCACCAAGGCGTCCGCCACAGATCCAGCTCCACATCCACGGGACAGGCTCCCTCCACGGGACAGGCTCCCGCACCGCATCAGATCCAGCTCCACATCCAAGGGACAGGCTCCCTCCACGGGACAGGCTCCCGCACCGCAACAGATACAGCTTCACATCCAAGGGACAGGCTCCCTCCACGGGACAGGCTCCCGCACCGCAACAGATACAACTTCACATCCCCAGGACAAGCCCCTGCAACAAGTACAGCTCTCCTCAAAAAAGCAAACAACAGACGAAAACCTAAGGACACAGGCGTCGCCCTATCAGAACATCACAAGCTATCAACATGCACACCACATACTTCCTCCCACTATACCTACTAGTCACACAACTCCTCCCACCAACTACACACCCCCACTACACCCAAACAAACACACCATGGTACCCACCAACTGCACTGCCATATCTCGGTCCACAACACACACACAAAGAGACACTCGCAACCCCCCAAACAAAGAGACAAAACAGACACAAATCAAACCCCAACACCGGCCCTAAGGAAGCACACGTCGCAACAACCTCTTCCACAAAGAAAACATCAATTAAGCTCATAAACGCCAGATCCATCTGCAACAAGATACACACTCTGGTAGACCACATTGAAGAGCGACAGCCAGACATAATATGCATCACAGAGACATGGCTCAACCCTACCGACAGTGTACTACTCAACCAACTAGTACCGAACAACTACTCAGCATACAACTGCCCACGCATCCACAAGCGTGGAGGAGGAGTCCTAATAATAGCAAAGACAGAACTCAAGTTCAAGACACTGAATCTCACAGATACAAAGCAGTGTAACACAATTAGCATCAAGAACAAGAATATTGCAATCTGCCTAACCTACAGAGCACCCCGTGCTCCACCCGACGAACTAGCCTTCATACTCGAAGAAGCCTGTGCCATAACGTCAAACAACAAACCAGCACTACTAATCGGAGACTTCAACCTCAAGTCCGCCAATACAAAAGATGCAGAGGCCTTCCTTCAGGCAATGTCATCACTTCAATTCACACAGATAGTCAATGCACCAACACACAGACTAGGATCATCCCCAGACCTCATCTTCGCATCAAACTACCTAACTTCAAGAGACCTAATCTCTACACCCACCATCACCCCAGTACCATGGTCTGACCATTACTTAATCGAGACAAATCTGCAATCACAAGAAGACTGGACAAGCGAAAGAGCGAACTTCCCACACACACAAAGACGATTCAAGTCCTTTGACAAGGACGAATTCATCTAGGACACAATACAACACTTGAACATTGACTCAGAGGACCTGGAGGAACAAGTTTCCAACTGGAACAATGTCCTAGCTAACGCCGCCAAACCATCCGTTGACAGGACCAAGAAACAACACCACAACAAGAGACAAAACAAACCATGGTACTCAGCAAAAATACGACAGGAAAAGAGGGAGCTCAGGAAAATTGAACGGAGATGGAGAAAAAACAAAACTACTTCCGACCAACATCTTTACCTAACAAAGCAAAAACAATACAATGAACACATCAACCAATCAAAGAGAGAATTCCACACAAACCTGATAAATTCTTCCATCAACAAACCCAGAGAACTTTTCGAAATAGTAAAAACCCTGACAAAAGAGCAAGCAGCAGAAAGAGAAATACAAGTGGATCCACAGATATTCGCCGACCACATCAAAGACAAATTCCACTCCACAGAGCGCTCAACACCCAGTAGAACCAACAGAACGAATGTCCACCCCAAAACCTGGGGCACATTCCACTCACCCTCAAAAGAGCAGATATCAGACATCATCTCCACAATCAACACAAGCACTGCTCCTACAGACCCTTGCCCAGTGTCATGGGTCAAAGCCACCAAAGCAAGCCTCATACCAAACATTCATAAAATGGTACACAACTCACTCACTCAAGGACTCATGCCACAGCAATTAAAGCTTGCCTCAGTAAGACCAATCACAAAGAAAACTTCTCTCGACAAAAAGGACCCAGCAGCATACCGACCAATCTCCAGCATACCCTTCCTCGCAAAAATAATCGAAAAGACGGTTCAACTACAACTTCAGGAACACATTGACGAACACGGAACTCTCGACGACAACCAACACGGATTTCGTCCCAACCATGGAGTCGAAACTCTCCTGATCTACCTCTTCGACAGCATCATAAGAATAATTGACGACATCAGGAATGGAATTATAATGATCTTCATCGACATCTCCTCAGCGTTCGACACAGTTGATCACAATATACTCCTGGAGAGACTGAAGAACACTGGTATACACGGTACCACTCTAAAATGGTTCCACTCGTACCTAACAGAAAGACAGCTACAGGTCAAGGTGGGACAGGACACCTCCCGGCCCATAAACGTCCAACAAGGAGTACCACAAGGATCCGCACTCTCAGCACTCCTTTTTAACATCTACATCCAACCAATATGCAACATTATGAAAGAGAACAACATCCAATACACAATATACGCAGACGATATAATGGTATACTCCCCGATATCAATCGAAAACCCGGACTTCTCTAAGATAGCAGACTGCCTTACCCAAATGGCGAAGTGGTGCCAAAACAACAATCTAGCTATAAACTACAACAAGACTGAAGCTTTAATCATCACTCGAAACCAAAGCTTCACACACCCACCAAACATAAAGATACAAAGCACCACGATACCGATAAGATCGGAGGTGAGATACCTTGGGGTTACTCTGGACAGTAAACTCAACCTCAAACCACACATAGACAAAACAATCCAAAAAGCATATTACAGGATGCGAATCATCAGGAGACTGAAACCACTCCTCGCTCCAGAACACTTCCGTACAGTCTGTCAAGCACTGATAACCCCAATACTGGACTTCTGCAATCCGATATACCTCGGACTACCAAAACAAGCTCTCAAACCACTACAGCTGGCACAAAACACTGCAGCTCGAATCATATCCGGAGCCGCAAGGCAGGAGCACATCACACCTACACTAAAGGACTTACACTGGCTCCCAATCATTGCTCGCATCAGATACAAGACTATCATAAACCTATTTAAGATAAAAGAACACACATCAGCCAACAGCCTCCACCTGCTCATACAACCGGAAACCAGCGCACGTCCCAGAAGAAGTCAAACACGCAACCGAGTCAGCACCCCAAATGAGTACAAGCACACACGCAAGGACACAACAGACAGAGCTCTATCCATGGCTGCTCCAACAATATGGAACAATCTACCGGACGATCTAAGGGCAACTCCAGACCTCAAAGACTTCAGAAAACAACTGAAAACCATGCTGTTCATAGAGCACTATGGTCACATCACATAACCTAAGAGAATGGATAACAGCACTCCAATCCTCCCAAACAACTGAATATATATAAAATATGATTCTAGCACCACTGTAAATAGCCCACCCTGTATATAGCTCAAACAAATCAAGCACCCAACACATCCCTCACACAACTAAGTTTTATCCTCACTGCATGTACAACACACACACTTTACCTGATTGCTTGCTGTGATACCACCTTGATTATTAAGATAAGGCGGTTTAGAAATACTGTTAAATAAATAAATAAATATACATCAGAAGTCCAGCCATTCAATGTCCCAATTCAATCCGTTAGGGGAAATGGTCTGCAAATTGTAAATCCAACGATGTTCTAGTCGACGTAGTCGGGATTGGCGGTCCCCTCCCCGGGGATCCTCTGGCACATGATCTATCACTGTCCACCTCAATTGTGCAAACTCATGATGGAAGTCCTGACAGTGTTGCACGACCGGAGCTGTACCTTTTGGCCATAGGGGATCCCGTGTTGTCGTGTGTGATCGATAAGTTAAGTGTGGTTTTTCATTTTGATAAACAGAAGAACGTATTGAATTGAGTTTTTGAATAAAAACGATTAAAAAGGGCATGTACTGCGTGGGCGTGAGAGGGGTTTTCCTCTTTCTCTTGCGGTTTATGCCCGACAAAAAATAAGAATTGGTTTCAGTTTGGGATCTGGGTATTCACTATTGTTTGGATTGTCCTTCGTTTGAATACCTGTATGCTGGGTTTTATATTTTGATTGGTCCCCAGGGATCTATAGCAGGGGTTCTCAACCCAGTCCTTGGAACACACCCAGCCAGTCAGGTTTTCAAGATAACCATAATGAATATGGAGGCTGCGCATGTAAATCTCTCTCATGCATATTCACTGTGGTTATCCAGAAAACCTGACTGGCTAGGTGTGTTCCAAGGACTGGGATGAGAACCCCCTGGTCTTTAGCTAGCAACTACAACCTCTGTGCACCGCTCTCCAGAGCTGCCAACGTGACAATAAATTGACCAAAGAGCCAGTCAAAAACAAGACATGTGCAAAAATGGTTTCACGGGTGACGTGGCCTGTCTCTCCAGTGCCATGGGCTCAGGCTCTGTAAGGCTGCAGTACTCGGGAATCAGTGCATGAAAGGATAAATTTCAGCATAATAAACTCAGCTACACACAAAGCGGTAACTGCAAAATGCAAATTTGTGTAAAAAAGTCAAAAAGCTAAAAAAATAAAAAAGTTTGGTTGCCAGGAAAATACATTTTCATGAGTTCTTGACAAATCTGCTCTTCATATCGCTTTAATAAGAAAGAAAACTACATTTTTATTTTAAACATTTATCTTCTTCCGTAATTAGACACCGCACACACAGCAATGTAGGGCCTCCTATCATTCTCAGCAGGAGGATATAGGGTGGCTGGCTGTGCAAATCTCAAACACCAAGATAAAAAGTGTCAAAAGGTCTGGTCTCCTTCAAAGGAAAGATTTTGCAGCTAGATTAAAGCATTACTTTAGATTTCACCACATGCTACAGCCCTCACCAGCAATCTACTGGCTCCTCTCTCTTGTCCCACCAAACAACTCCATACAACATGCTTTAGGCACACTGCAAGATAAAGCGAAAGATAGACAGACGCAGTGGAAGGTGTGCAGAATCAGGCCTGAAGGACACAGCTATGCTAAAGTGGAGGACAAGGCCACAACTTTAACTAGGAAGAACCAGAAACCTATTCAGCTCTTTCCTTTCCCATCCCCGCAGCCAGGACAGCTTCCTGTGAGCTCACTTCCAAATGGGAGCAGGTCTTCCTGAGGCAGGAACTAGAAACCAGCCGCAAGAGACTAAAACCAGGAAGCGAACTTCATAGGGCTTGGAAAACCAGAGCACAAACAGGGTAACCGTGTCCTCATCAGCCAAGTCAACAAGGGCACTCAGGACAGCCGAGGCCCCAAGGAATTAAATCATCAAAAAAAAAATTACAGATCATATGCCGCAAATACTATCAACCGGAAACACTCAGCCCTTCAACAAAGTCCCCACTAATCAAGGGCTATTTTATTATAAGGATATCTTGGAAAATACCTGCCAGCCCTTTGTCTTTTGGGACAACACATCTGGAGAGGCAGCCTGTGAAATCCAAAAAGCTCCTACAATTACAACATCTTTTGTTTGCTGGTCTAATAAAAAGTTATCCAAACCTAAAAGAGCTTTGAGTTGGTTTGCTTTTCAGGACCTATTGTTTGTGACTGCAGCCCTACAGAACCAGCTGCCCCAAGTAATCGTCTAACTGCCTGACAGTTGCTGGACGTCAACTTATGAGATCGCTGTATGTGTCCGTTTCTTTAATAAACTTTTGCGTTTAGCGCCCTTAACCATACCAAGTTTTCTGCCATCTCAGACAGTCCAAGAGGGTAGAGATGGTGACAATGTCTTTTTTAATCCACAGCATAGATGCGAATATACTCTAGAGAATAGATGCTATTAGTACCACATGGTAAGTGGTGTGGAGGAGTAGCCTCATGGTTAGAGCACTGGCTTGGGAACCAAGGGACCAGGGTTTGATTCTCACTAGCACTCCTTGTGGCCTTGGGCAAGTCACTTAACCCTCCACTGCCTCAGAAAAATCCAAGTTACCAATGTCTCTGTTTAAGTTACAATGTAAACCACTTTAATTGAAATGGTAAAGGGCAGTATAAAAAAAACTGTTAGATAAATAAGTTTGTAAAAAGCACACAGAATCAAGCGTACATGTTTTAAATTAGCAACATTCACTTTTCAAGCTTATACGTACATGTGTAACATTTAAAAATATTTGATTTATTTAGTAGTATTTAGCTTGCACCTTTCCAAAGAGAGTTATATTCAGGTAATGTAGGCATTTTCCGTGTCCCCAGAGAGCTCACAATCTAACAGGCCAATGCAGAAAGCTAACACAGGCTTTACGAGCCCATAATGCCACGTTTAAGCACATTTTAAGATCCTTTTAAATGCAGGAAATAGACAAATGCAGACAGAAAAACTAGTGCCCAATTAATGCCACCTGTATTTAAATCTCTTTAAATTAATCCTAATTATTCAAATGTATTTTAATCAACAGGGCTGGTATGCAAATCATGGCTACGTCTGATGCAGAGACAGGCGTAGATGATTTCGCAACCAACCAGAGCACCAAACGTTTTACTACAGGGTCTAAGTAGAAGTAAACCTCTAACGCTGCCCCCGCCAGTATTCTGATGGGACCGAGTGCTTTTCGCGATGCCTAGATCATCTTCTCCTTAGATGATCAGGCATCGGGAAAAGCCCCCAATGCCATCAAAATACTGGTGGGGGCCATGCTGACAAAAAAAGAATCCCTGGCAGCCCCCTTTCCCCACGACAGTACGAGACAAAAAGCTTGTCTCCTGCAGCTCTGGAAACCAGCTGTTCCTGCTCCCTGTAGCCAGCAATAGGCCCTTATGAGCATTTTTGTAGTGGAACTTAAGTTTTCATATTAATCTCATTTTGGCAGTCTTTGTTAAACAGTAAAGAAAAGGCTAATTAGCCACTGTTGCCTGGGGAGCAAGCCAAACTAGTGCAGACTTCTTATGCGCATGTGTTTGGCTTGCTCTCCCAGTTTATTTGCATGCGCAGGGTTACCGTAGTGGGCATTTGCATGCCCTAACCTTCCTGCATCGCATGTTAAAATGTGTGCGTAGTCAGGAACGTTAAAAATCAATCCTGCGTGGGTCTAGCGCTAGCTTTCTGCATCGGCCTATAAGCTTGTACCTGAGGCGGTGGAGGGTTAAGTGACTTGCCCAAGGCCACAAGGAGTGCTAGTGGGATTTGAAACTTGGTCCCAGGGCTGCTGCCTTAAGCACTAGGCTACTCCTCCACGCCAGTCTGATGCCTTCATGTGAGCGTTCTGATAAGGACCAGGACAGCAGCTGCCCCTCGCAGCACCCCAGACTCATTTGAGGAAGTGTGGCTAAATAGGAGGAGCTTTATGAAACCATTAAATAGTAATCTCACATCAGAAACTAAATCCAGTAGTTTTAATCATTCTGTTATCTTTCTCCCTTTGCATTGACTAGGGATGGTTGCCTTCTTTCAAAGTCACGTGGTGAAGCCTTTTTTCTGGCTCCCGAACCCATTTGACGTCCTTGTTTGCACTTCACTCTCCAGTCTGACATTCTGCCTTCAGCAAACACAGGCTTGTTTGACTCCAAACTTATCTGGTGGGTGGATATTTTCCCTTCCATCCTTCCTTCCTTCCCATTTCAGACTTGTCCCCTATTCATCATCCTACTAAGGCAAGTAAAATCAATGGAGCAGCACCCCTGGAGCAGGCTAAAATTGTCAGACTTCAACTACGCAGGGACTTCCAAAAATGTGATGGGAAATGCAAAAAGCAGCCACCTCGCTACCAGAGGTTAAGAAGCATTCATCCACTCTGCGAAAGCAAATATACAAAACACCCTAACAAATTTTATGCATAGCAGCCAAGGAGAATTTGAGATGTCCCCTGCATAGCAGTTACTATCATTCCAGCTTTTAGAGCTTAAACAGATGGGGGGGGGGGGGAATAACATGGTGAATGCTGCTGAATGTTCCTGGTTTGAGTCGTTGAATGCCCCAACACTAGCTCAAGAACAACCGGTTAGCGGCGATATTCAGTCACTAACCAGTTATCCTAAACCGGCTAAAGTTAGGCACTTTAAAGGCTGGCCTAACCTTGGCTGGTTTAACTGGTCAGCAGATGAATATCGTCACTGTCCAGTTAATTAAATCGTTATCTGGCAAACCAAAATAGTCAATGCCAGATATGACCCCGACATTGAAGATTGAAGAAAGGCCAATGTAATGTCAATTTTTAAAAAGGGTTCCAGGGGTGATCCGGGAAACTACAGACCAGTAAGTCCAGCATCAGAATGGGAGAAAATGGTAGACCCCAGTATAAAGAATAAAATTATTGAACATGTGGATATTCAGGGTTTAATGGGAGAAAGCCAACATGGATGTAGCCAAGGAAAGTCTTGTCTTACTAATCCATTATATTTTTTTGAAGGTGTGAATAAACAGGAAGACCAAGGTAAGTGTGTGATATAATGTACCTGGATTTTCAGAAAGCCTTTGACAAGGTTCCTCATGAGAGACTCTTGACGAAATTAAGAAGTTATGGGATAGGAGGCAGTGTAGTATTATGGATCAGGAACTGGTTAAAAGGACTTCTAGTTTGGATGGCGGCATGAGAGGACACGTGGCAAATCTCTCCCTGCTAGCCCCGCACAGCAAGAGATAAACACCACATCCGAAATAGTGCCAAAGGGACTGAGAACCCAATAAAATGCCGAAATCGGTCAAGATAAAAACCACAAAGACAATTAGGGACCTCTATGTGGCAAAAATTAAGGAGGTAGAGAAGGCCCCAGGAACCACATCGCAGCTGCCGTCACCCAGCTCTCCCATTACCAGCGGGCCCGAGGATTCTCTACAGGAAATTCAGGCTTCCAAGACGGAAATTGTGGATAAAGTCCTCAATAAAATAGAAGAAAAACTTGTAGGCATTGGGGAGTGGATTGAGCAGGTTGAAAGCAGAAATGGGAAAGCAGAAGACACACAGAAAGTGCTGACAGAGGACGTGGCCCATCTGAAAAAACAAATGGTTTGGCTTCACGAAAAATTAGAGGATCAGTGGAATAGAGATCGGCGATCCAATGTGAGGATTTTTGGTGTTCCTGAGGGTGAAGAGGGCCTAGAGCCATGCAAATTTGTGCAAGAGTTACTTCGGGCCTGTTTCCTGGGCTCCTCTTCCCTGGTGGAGTACAAACTGGAGAGGGCACACAAGGAACTCAGACCATGGCCGGAAGCAAACACTCATCCTCAGGCGTTTATTATGAAGCTCTTGAGGTTTCATTATCAGAGAAGCTAGAAAGACTGGTCCGGTGCAGTATAAGAATTGGAACATCATGGTATTTCCTGATCTGGCTGCTGAGATGGAGTGACGTCGGAAGGACTTATTCAAATACCGAGACCAGCTAGCCAGCAAAGGGATCAAAGCTGCGATATGGTACATGCCAGACTAACTTTTGTGGACAACGGGGTTAGGAGATTTTTCAACTCTCTTGAGGTAGTACACAAATTTATTTGTTCCCTTCCTGTCAGCCCAGATGCAGGGGCCGTCAAGTGTGGGAAAACGGCGCTAAACGGAAGCAGCACCAGCACAGTCTGCTCTCCAGGTGCAGCTCAGGGGGTAATAAAGTCACTATCACCAGGTCGGGATATGGCACAATCTACAACAAGCATAGACAAGCAGTGTGGGCAGACAGATGAGGTAGCACCAGCAGGACAGAGAAGAGCAGATGTATTTTTTGGTGCCAGTGGAGAGCTGAAATGGTGATTGATGCAGGAGGAGACTTTACACAGTCATAATGGCTGAGGGGACCCTGGGTGAGGGGGACTTTAGAAGGCTGGGAAGTCATCAAATTCATCTATTATAGTTCTGGAATGGGTGAACTGTTGGTTTTTGCATACTTGCCCTTGAGGGGATACAGGAGGTGGGGGCGCAGCTTTCCAGGTTCTTGGGGGTAGTGTGAAAATATTTGCTGTGTGGGGGAGGGGGATGGAGGGCACTTGAAGAGCGTCTGTCTGTCTGGGGGAAGTCCAAAATGGAGGAGGATGCCGGGATGGAGGTGTGAAGGAACTGGAGAAGAGAGCTAGGATGTTTTGGTTTTGTATTTATGGTTGCACTGCTCAGTGGTACATGTGGGAACAGGTTGAATGAAGATCTGTGAATGTGACGTTTGCTTAGCATGGGGATTTACGTGGGCTGGATCCGAGTACACATGGGAGGGTAAAAGATAACCTCCCTCAACATCGGGCGGATCAACCATCCCTGTAAGCAATCTTATACTCCTTGATGCAAGAGACTCATTTGACCGTGGCTGAGCATAAGAAACGCCAAGCTCGCGGATACAATTAGATATAGTGTTCAGCATTTAATTCTAAGAAAAGACGAGTGGTGATCTTAAATACATAATAGATGAACTTTTGTGATGTGCACATCAGGGGGCAATACGCAGGGGCAAGTGGTTTGGATAATGGGGACAGTAGAACAACATGAGATCTCCTAAATGGGCCAAAGGGCTCTTCTTCCAGAAATGGGTAGGGGACTTTGCAAAGGTGGCTAAGAGGGATTGGGTAATTGCGGGAGACATGAACTGTGCCCTAGGGGTTTCAGAGTGGTGGAATTATGTAGGGAAATTACATAAAAGGGAGGGGAGGGAGCTTCAGGAGTGCATGAAGCAATCAAACTCTGGAATTCGTTACCAGAAGATGCAGTAAAAGCTGTTTGTGTAGCTCAGTTTAAAAAAAGGTTTGGACAAATTCCTAGAGGAATAGTCCATAAACCATTATTGGGGATTAGGGAAATCCACTGCTTACCCAGGACGAGCATTGTGAAACCTGTGTATCTTTTTGGGAACCTGCCAGGTACTTGTGACCTAGACCGACACTCTTGGAAACAGGATACTGGGTTTGATGGACCTTGGTCTGACCCAGTATGGCATTTCTTATGTTAATTTAAAGTGGCAACAGCTAGCCACTTTAACAGCACTGGCCACCACCACCGAATATCCCCCATCATAACACAGGTCGGACTGGTTCCGGTATGACTAAGCTCAAAATAAAAGCAGGAATTGATCAAACCGCTACCCATGTGGAAGCTTAAAATAGGCTTGACCAACATCAAGTTAATTTACAAAAGTGGGGCTTAAGGAAGTTTGGATGTTTGTGCATTTTAAACAAACTATCCTTCTTTCCCTTCTTAATGAGGTGCATGCTGCTCACGATCACGGTCTTTTTACTCTTGCTGTTTCTCTTGATCTCTCTGCAGCTTTCGATCTGGTGGATCACAGCACCCTTCTCACTCGTCTTCAAAATGCTGGTCTCTCTGGGACTGTCCTTCACTGGTTTCGTTCTTTTCTTTCTTGTCGTTCGTTCTCAGTGGTTGCTGGGTCCGCTTCTTCACTCTCCACCCCTCTTACTTGTGGTGTGCCACAGGGTTCTGTCCTTGCCCCTCTCCTTTTCAATGTCTTCTTGGCTCCCCTTGCACTTGTGGTTCAGCAGTTTGGTATCTCCGCGTACTATTACGCGGATGATATCATTCTGCTGCACCACACTGATTCACATACCCCTGATATCTCTCCTCTTAATCTCTGTCTTTCTGCTGTAGCTTCTTGGTTCACTTCTAATTTTCTTCAGGTTAATCCCACTAAATCATTTGCCATTTGGTTTACCCTTGGAAGCCCTTCCCCCACCTGCGCCCCTTCCCTCTCTTCCCAGCCCATTCCTCTCGTCTCATCCCTCAAGTATCTTGGCGTTATTCTTGATTCCTCTCTTTCTTTTAAAGAACACATCACTTCTATAGTTCAACGTTCTTTTCTATCCCTCAAACAACTTCGACCTGTGCGTCCTTTTCTTTCACCCTCTGCTTTTGCTACTCTTATTCTCTCCTTTGCAATTTCCCGTCTCGACTATTGTAATGTTTCTCTCGCTGGTCTACCCCAATCTCAACTCTCCTGTCTACAACGTGTTCAGAATGCAGCTGTCCGTCTCCTTTCCTGTGCTTCTCGTTATGACCATGTCACTCCCTTACTTCTGCATCATCACTGGTTACCGGTTTCTTTTCGTATACAATATAAGGTCCTCACTTTTGTGCACAGGGTGACTCACACTGGTACCCCTCTCTATCTTGCAGATCTTCTTCAATTTCGTACTTCCCATCGTCTGCTCCGTTCTATCCACGTTAATCGGTTGGCCCTTCCTTCTCCTTCTCAAGCTCACTTGGAGTCTACACGTTCTTCGGCTTTTTACTTCTTGGGTCCTAGGCTCTGGAACTCACTTCCCCCCCCTCTTCGTGCAGAGCAATCATATCAAGCCTTCAAACGACAGCTAAAAACCCACTTGTTTTGTTTGGCGTTTGACCTCCCTCCCTCGTCCGTGTCTCCCTCCCCCTCCCCTTGTTGATGTTTCCTCTTATACTTTGCTGTCTCTATTATCTGTCTCTCTGCTGTCCTTTTTAAGATTTTAACTGGCGTTCTTTTTAACTTTTCTGACAGCCTATGTTGTAACTGTTTTTAATTTTGTTTGTAAACCGCCCAGACGCCACTGGTATGGGGCGGTATAGAAAGCATTTTAAATAAACATAAAACATAAACTCCGACCCAGGAAGTCAATGACAAGCACTATGCTGTTCAGTTTCCAGGCCAATGAGGGCTATGGACGCTACAGAGATAGTGTTCACAACTTCAAGGGGAGGGCGTCTCACTCAACAGTGGCTTCTAGCGGTAAAAACTGGGTCCACATTACCCAGGGTTTGGAGGGAGATGCCATTTGTGGCCCTTGGTGACCAGCACTACAATGGTTGGACCGAGCTGGAAGGGAGCTATAAAAAGAGAGGGGAAAAAGCCAGGTAGTTGTACAGTGATACAAAAGGAGACTGCTGTGAATGAGCTAGGGGAGGGGGAAGGAGAGGAGGTGATGGAGGAAACTACCTTGATTCTATTCCCATCAGGAGGGTGAGGCTTGCTAAGTCAAAAAGACTATCAGCTTCTAGCCTTCGGATGGATCCAATACACCAAAAGCCTCTGCAGGGCAAAGACCATGCAGACAGCAGCACATACAACACAGTAACACGGCAGATAAATATCAAATTTACCCATCTAGTCTGATCAATTATTCTAGTCTACAATGCTAAGGAAATATCACAGCTGCAAAACTCAAGCACCTTTCCAAGTCAGTTTAGCTGTCTGTATAAATGTCCGACACCTAAACGCAACACTTAGCTCAGTCCTCCACCTCTCGAGTCTCACCTCAAGCCTTGAAATAATAAACAGTTAACAAAACTAGCAAGGCTGTTGCCTGAATATCTGGTATCGCAGCTCTTGTGGCCTTACTGAACAGTATCCTGCTACCACCAACCTGATGGCCATCTACCTCACTGGTTTCTAGCAAGTCGTAACATGTTAGTTCCAAACCAATTAATTCACGGCCTGCAGTGTTACTAGGGTGAAGGTTTAAAAGAACTGAAAAAACAAAAGAGAATTCATGCATGCCAAACTGAGTTCACTCAGTAACTCTCATATAAAGTTGAAACTGGTTACTTTTATTGGGATTACCCATAAATGAAAGTTTTAGATGATGGGATTGGCTCAATGACAGTGTTGTGCATTGCCATTGGAAGGTCACTGGTTGGGTCTTACGCTCTCCGAGTTGGCTGGAGCTGCTGCAGAAACAATTTGCATATTCCCCCCTCTCCGAGAGGGAGGCAACAGAACGTCACAGTCATTTTCAGAATGACATCTAGTGGCTGGTTTTAGGGCCCCACGATTCCAGGGTTCTGGAAGGGGCCTGGTTGCACTGCCCCATACCAAGGAGTATGCTGATAATGACTGGGCTAAGCGGATAGGGAGAGGTTATAAAACATGGGAAAAATCCCCAAGGTAGCTGCAAATGAAAGCTCGTGGCCTGGGATCCCAGCGCTGATTCTGACCGAGCTGGGAGCCTAAAGAAGGGGGAAATAATAGTCAAAACTTAAAGAAAAAGAAACCATAGGCAGCATCTTTTTAATGGACCAACTTAATACAGTACATTTATGATGGGCTTTCCAGACCTACACTCCCCCTTCATCACCTCCATACAAAATGAGCTGGATAAAGGAAAAGGGGAGATGCTTCCATAACATACAAGTATATCACAGGATACAGTACAATGGTGGCATAGAGCAAAAAGGATGGGGGAGGGAAGGAAAAGCAGGAAAGTGGTGAGCCGAGTAGCATCTCAAGCAGACATGTTAAGTTTGATTCATCTTCCAGGTTGCCAGTCTCAGGTACCAGGAGGACGGGAGTCTGCCTCATCCCTTGCTAACAGCTGCAAGAGTCAAGAATGATCCATGGACAACAAATTTATTTTATTTATTTATTTATTTATTTTACAGTTCTTATATACCGCGCTCTTTGGTATCAGTGCGGTTTACAGATAACACATTTTTGCATCAGAACAATTTTGGTACCACAGGTCCCTTCCAACAAGAGCTTGCAGGATAAGAAAATCCACCATATTGCATATCAAAGTAACTTATCCCCTGGAAAGTATCAAAGCGAAACAGAAAACAATGATGGACCAACACTGACAGCGACGTTCATATGCATAAAACAAAAACCTTTTTTGAAAACTACAGTTGGGTGTCGGCAGCAAAACGTTTCCCTGTAATTATATATGCTAGCCTACAAGTGGTAATGGGTTTTTCTAAAATCAAAGGCTTGTGGCAACGTGATTCAGAAAGCACAACTTCCCATGCCGATGAACTGCTTAGACACACTGCCCACATTCCCAACCCAAAACCTCCAGCTCCAAGACTACAGCTGCAAAAACAAAGAGGGGAACTAGAACAGAACACGATGCTTTTCTGAGAGACACTTGCACCCAGCCAAGACAAAGAGTCATCATAGAGGCACAATATAAGAGATAAGGGCAGTCTAGCTTTTTCTGTTTTCCAAAAAAAAAAAACCCCACAATGATGCGCACTGTGGTTCCAAAACTAGATGTAGTATTTCCAGTGCTGCCTTTTCATAGGTAGGGTTGTTGCTGTACAAGTCCTGGCAGTTAGTAGTGTTATGGTATAGCAGGTTTGCTATAGGTTCTGAGTGCCCTTTTCGCAGGTCTTTGTATTACTTTATATAATGCGCCTGGCAGTGGAGGGAGGCTGTGTTCCTGTTAGTGATGTATGATGTACAATTATGTGTTTTCACAGGATCACTCTTGAGGGGGAGGGGGAGGGGGTTGCAATCAGTGCTTTAGAAATCAAAAACATATGTGGGAGTCCAATGTACCTGAGCCCTGGTTACGTTCCTTGCAATTCTTCAACCCAACATCTGCTGCCCCCTCGCTCTCGCTTCCCTCCTTGCTCCTGTCCTCTGATCTCAGCTTACAGCAGGAGAGTGGCGTTAATGGCTTGATAGGCAGGTACTTTTTCTGGCATGCTCCTCCTGCAGAAAGCACCCCTTCCGCCTCATTCAAAGCTCTTTGAACCACATGGGGCATTGTAGAAATGTATGGAACACTAGGTGAGCCAAACAGCTAATCTGAGTTGTGAACTGCGTGGGCAGCAAAAGTGAATTTGAGAACTGCTGGGCCCACCCTGCTACCAGCTGCACTCTCCTGCTGTCAGCTAGGATTGGGTGGCCACCGGGAGGGGGCGGGAGAGAGGAATGTGCACAGAAGTTGGCCCCAGAGACCCTCACTATGCCACTGCTGGTGTCCTAGTTTTTTGGACTTGTGTGAACTAAGAAACTGATTTAGACACTTGAGGAAAAAAGCTCTAAATATAATTTGAAATAGGGAAGGTTCTGAACTATTCTATAAATATTTAGAGTTTCTTCTGGTCCTTCTTTATTAGTATTTAGCTCATACCTTTCCAGTGGAAGATCAAGGCGAGTCACATTCGGGTACAGTAGGTACACTGTCTACATGCTGTTCATTACTCTGATGCCTGTCTGACTTACAGATAAATACTGTCATTTCCTAACAGGGCACCTATGTGAAAAAAGTTCTAAAAAGGCGCCATTTTAAGCCTTCCTTCCTTGTGGTCTTTAAGTTCTCAATGGAAACTATGGGGCAGGATTACTAAAAGTTAACGTGCGTTAAGTGCTGTAGTTGCTCAGTCATTTTTATGGGTCCCTGCAGCCCTTAATGCACGTTAACTTTATTTAATGCATGAAACATGCCCATATGTCCTCATCCATGGGAGAGGAGGTATAGCCTAGCGGTTAGTGCAGTGGGCTAATAACCAGGGAGGCCAGGCTCCAATCACAAAGAGCAGCAAGTGAGATCTTGGGCAAGTCACTTAGCCCTCTACTGCCTAAAGTACAAAATTAGATTGCACGTCCTTTGGGGACAGAGAAACACCTACGTACCTCAACGTAACTCGCCTTGAACTACCACTGGAAAAGTGTGAGCTAAAAACAAATATAAAATAAAAATAAAGGTAATGTAGGTGCCTTTAAACAAATAGGGCCGATTCCGTCCCGCACGTAGATCCCCTCTGTCTGAACCGGACGCACAGAGGGGATCGTGATTCTGATCCCGCAGAGCATGTCTAGCCCCATGGGATCAGAATCGCGAACAATCCTGTATGTGCAGGCCGGGACTGCGATTCAGTCTGGCCTGCACGTGTGGGACTGCCCCCGGCTAATTCAGTCAAGGCTCCTCAATGGAGCTGCACGCCATGGCACCAAGTTGCCATGGCACCGTGGCTCCATTAAAGAGCCATGATGCTGGCCGCCTGAAAAAGGGGTTTATTCCCTGCAGCCCATCTCCCGATCTGGCCTCTTAAGGCCAGGGTCGGATTGCAGGGAATGTCCTCTGGCCCCCCTGCCCCATCCGCGCCCTGGCATTGAAATCAAGACACGTCCAGGAAAGTTATTCCATCTCAGAGGTGGAATAACTTCCCCGCACATATCGCTGGCCCTGGACATAGAGGGCTGACATTAGAATCAGCCTTCGACGTCCAGGGCCAGTGACCGCCCCCGGGCCGCCCATTCCCCAACCCCATCTACTTTCCCCGCACAACCAGTAGGGAAGTTAGTCGGGGGCAGGAGTCGGCACAAATAGCGGCGATTGATGTCCCGTTGGGCCGTCCATCCCTGGCTATTCATAGCACAGAATATCCCTCATAGGCTCTTAGTAGCACCAAATTCTTGTGTGTGTGTGTGTGGGGGGGGGGGGGGTTATTCTATACATGTATTTTACAAAACATACACCACAACTATTTGTGCACTATAACCACACACAATTTTATAACAGCCCTTTTCCGCATGCAAGCAACCTCTATGTGCAGAAAAAATGTTATAAAATTACCCTCAAAATGTTTGTTTTAAAAAAAGAAATATTTTATCGCAGAAAGAGTGGTGCACGCTGGAGACTTTGGGAACCTGCCGGGTGCTTGCGACCTGGATTGGCCACTGTTGGAAACAGGATACTGGAATTGATGGACCTTGGTCTGACCCAGTGTGGCATTTCTTATGTTCTTATGATAACCTTCCGAGGGGGGGGGGGGGGGACAAAACCAACGCACACAGAGGATCTCTGAAGGTGAGGGTGGGACACAGCATTGGGGTAAGCTGCACAAAGCCACAGTTACAATCCAAAACAGCAGCTGTACAAACGAATTCATCAAATGTACGACAAAGCCCGGGGATAACCTGAATGACACACAATTCAGGGCAGTTATACTATTTACAATGTTGCAGAAGGAAAGAAAGAAAGAGGGTCTGGGGATTTGGTTGCAGAAAGAAACGTGTATGCGTATCATCTCAAACAAGACAAATTATTGGGTCATATTGATCTTTATCCATCATTTAGTCAGGGATGGATTTTCAGCCGGTGCATTGAATAGTGCTGTCACAGAGCCGCTATTCAGCCGCCCTCAATTAAATACATAAAAAGCACATTGTAGAAAGGCTGTTTAGCTGAAACCCGAGACGTCCGTGGCAAAATATCTGAAAGTCTACAGGAGGTGCAGAAGCGAAGGCGGACACGTGAAAATGCTTTGTAAAAACATGTTTCCACCCCAAAAAGATAAAACGTGTCCCTTGCAATATAAAGGGAGCAGGGATGTGACAAATAAGGGCCAAGACACAGAAAAAGAGACAATTTTAGGAACAGGGGCGTGCCAGATCTGGATGTGCCGACGCTGGTATTTTGGGATCTGCAGGTGTAGGTGTCATCGCAATACATGTTCCAGCCTGCGATGTTGAAAGTGGAAATGTGCAGCGACGCAGCCGTACACAATAAGGCAGCAATATTTACCTGCTCGGTTTTTTTTGTTTTTCTTTGAGTTGGCGAAAACTATTGAGGGAACAAGAGGGTGTTCTCCCTTTCTCTTTGCTGCTGTTATCTGCCACTTTTCAAAATGTCTATGCAGTCCAGAGGCAGGTAAACGGTCCAAACAAAGAGGCAACCCGCGCTCGCAGGAATATGGCGATCCGGTGTGGAGCGAGGCGGAACAAACCATAGAAGGTGAAATGTAGAACTTATTGAGACGCCAATACAGGTTTGGATTCTACAGTTTGCCTTCTATGGTTTGTTCCGCCTCGCTCCGCACAGAGGCAGGTACAGAGATGGATGTGTCCATCACGGCAGATTTAAACATGCAGCGGTTATCTAAAATCAACTGCACACATGCTCCCTTTTGGGAATACTCCAGACATGCCACCAGCATGTCCCCATTCGACAATGGCACGATCATGCCAGACACGTGTAAACTGTCTAAAATGTCCCAATCAAATCCATTTCCCAAAAGCCATCCGAATGGCTGTTCTCAGACATCCAAATTATGAACAGAGTTTCTAAAACGACCGCCACAGCTTATCCAGATGATGACTGAATATTGCTGCTATCCAGGTTATTTTTCAGCCTGTACACACCCCATCGCAAACCCATTCCTTCCTCAACTGGAAAGCACTGGGCCTTTCAGTCAGATTTTCATCCAATTACTATCCATGTAAGTTTGGAAAATATAATGAAGTTATATGTCCAGTGGCCACCGGCGAACATGTAAGTTCATCTTATGTTTCTTCCAATGGCTCAGAGACCCACATCTTTAAGACAGAACCACCACCATATCCTTGATAGCCAAGTTTGGGCCCTTGCTGCTTGTTAAAATGATAAATCACATAAGGGGTGGTTCAGAAAATCTCAGCTATAGTTTCTTTATGCCAGGATTTCATCCACGGTGCTTTATGTGCTCAGACAAAGATTCAATGTCAGCTGCTACACTCCATAGAAAACCAACAAAACAAGGGGAAGACTGTAAAATCTAAATCCTCCGAGGTTAGATCTTTTCTGTCCATCACTTGCGAACATCTAATCAGTGTGGGTACGCAGATAGAACGTTCTCAGTAATAATGCGCAAATGAAACGGATCTGAATATTCCTACTCAGGGTTCTCAAAGCATGGGCTTCATAAAACAACCAGCTGCAGTCTAACCCTTTCCCAATGCATTCTGGGATCTATAGGCCTCTGGTGCATTCTCCGTGGGGACTTTCAGAGCTCTGTCCCACAGCAGATATGTCACATCTTTGTTAAAGCAAACTACCAAAGCATTTACCTGGAGGATAGCCGAAAAATAGGAGACCTTCACAAAGTGTATATACCTTGCAGCCACCTGAAAGAAGCTGTTCACAAGTTCTACATGCCGTTTTACCAGTCTTTCTAGAACAAATTTTTGATGAGTTTGAATTCCTATTTATACAAGGCAGCTGAGATCCCCCCGAAATCTGCAAGTCCTCAGAGGTGAAATAATATATATAGGCCCAGTCTTCCTCATCATATAATTACTAGAGATTTCCTTTCCTCTCTTTGGGTCTTCAAGTTTCCATCAAGTCTGACTCAGTTCTGTGAAAAAGGAGTCTAGATAGCTACAGCTTGTAATTTGCGTCCTGGGGGTAGAAGGGATGGCGTGAGTAACTAGTCCATCTTTGAGGGAGACAACGTATCCCAAAAGAACTGGTTCTGAACAATTATCAGCTCTCTTGAGCCAAAGCCTGGGAAGACAGAAAGGACCATTGGGAAAAGGTAAAGAACCTATGAGTGGGCTGCTCTGGATAACGGAATTGCACATTTTATAGATTCTTAAGTATCGCTGTGCTGCTTTTCTTATCGTCCTTATGAACGATAAGAAAATGAGAAACAGAGCGAGGAAGCAGATTTGCAGTCCCTAATCTCAACATCCATGGTTTGTCCTATTTAAAACCACAGTTTTCTGCTCTCAGGTTTGCCAGTCTAACAGGGGTTCTCCAAGGGAGGAATTTGCAATCCCTGCTCCCATTAAAGAAGCCGAGAGCACTGCCATAATGATGACCGAAAGCCTTGGATTTCATATGAAGAACTTGTTTTCCAGGTGAAAAGAGCTGGATGGCCACAGGAGGAGACTGAAAGAGTTGCTGTCTCCAATCCAGCATCTGACCCTGTTCTAACCACAGAGAAAGCAGAGGAGTTTCTCAAAATGGAAGAGCTTGCTGCTCTGTGGATCCCATCACACCATCTTTTGGAATAGGAAGGGGGGCAACTGTCCCAGCCTCCACATTCATGTTCACGCCCAACAGCTAATTGGGTGTTTGCAGGCTGGCACGATCAGCTGTTCCACACCATTTGGCTTCCTCCAGAAGCTAGAGCCTATGGGCGACCATCTCTTCAACCAAATTCTGATGTGATGTCGCCGACACCCTTCTCTGGCCCTCTTCTTACTCCTGCGGCCTGCTGCCCTGATTAGGAAGCCGATAGCTATTAATCACTGTACTGGTGCGTAACACGGAAATAATCAGAGGAGCAGGAATAGTTGGGTTGAAGATTGCTGGTGACTTGTTCTAACAGTGGTGCAGGGTGGAAGTGTTTCTAAGTATTACAGATGTGACAAAATCATGTTGTTGCAATCAATCTTTTATAGCATTGTAACCAGCTGTAGTTTGTTCTGTCTGATTAAAATCAAAATATCTACACATATGTACAGCAGATGGAAATCTCTCTACCACCCATGGCTGCTACAAGAAAAACCCAAAAGGGCTCTAGAGTGACTTATAAGGAAGAACCAGAAATCAAGTTAACACCTTTTTCCCTAAGTTTACACACCCTTCCTCCCATCCATCTCACTACAGTGACAGCTATGTGGAATTCAGGATACAGGCATGCCCTACAGAGCATTAAAGTGTCGCTTCAAAGGCCAAGCCAGAGAAAGAAGGGCAGGCAACAGCCCTTTGGTGGACACACATGAACAAGGACCATGGTTCCTAAGTTGTGGGTACCTCTCCTTGCCCTTCCCTCCCATTCTTCCATCATGAGCAACAGTGAACACGGATGAGGCAGCTTCCGGACTATGCTGAAGTGAAAATATCAAAGAAAGCCAAAATTAAAGACAATCACGGTTTGTTCCTTTGTCCTGGTCGAGGGAAGGTGGGAGGATTCCAGATTCCAACTCATTTTGATGTTTTTTCTGCAATTAGCCAGATGTGTTCATGGTCCCTCCCCGCACCAATCATTCCGAACAGTGCTACAGAAGCTCTTTTCTCTTACACGGTGCGATGAAAATAATAAACTAAACTAATTACCAGTCTTTACAACCTCAGCCATGAGAGTTCTCATTTATTAAAAGCATATATAAAACACACTCCCTCCAAAAATCTGAACTGTTTTAACTCCCCTCCCTGCTAGCACCCAGAATCAGCATGCAACCAGATCTGTATGAAGCTCTCTTATGGGAAACTGGCAAAGAATTGACGTGCATCAGCACACCCTCTCTACACACCAAACCTGTAATAAACACACAGTCATACACATTTGATGGGGTTTAAAGTAGGCCAAGCTCTATTAATGCATCAGGATGGAGAGGCTCCCTCCATGGTACCCAAGCCTTACAATCTAACATTACCAGGTACATACACCAACTGTGTCCCTAGAGCCAGCCACCATAGTACAAGATAAAGGCCCGCCTTCCCGTTGCCCTGTCATTTGACTAGTTAGGGTACCGCCCACTCGGACGGCTGCAGGGGCTGACCTGAACCTAAAGCTCCTTGGCCAGAAGTCCATCAGCGGATGAGAGTCCCACAAACCATCCTTTGAGTTTTGTGTTGCCTTGCAAAACCCGCATCTGGCTCAAGTACCCTGCTGTGAAACTCGCAACAAGTAACACTCAAAACACAATGCATCACAACTACAGAACTGAGCCTTTGCAAAGGGCGAGAGAGCAGGTGCACTCTGCTGCCAGACACTACACACCTTGCTATCCGCGTCCTCAGCTGACCTCGCTTCCATAGCAGCCAATGGCCACAAATCTCCCACGCCCCACATACCCCAAATCACTCCCCTGTGGGGCCCATTGCAGCACCCATTGCCTGCTTCCCCACAACAGCCTACAGACTTATGCCTTCTCCCCCCCTTCATACCCCATGCCCCCCCCCCCATATGCCCTCTGCTACTCACGTCGACTGGTACTGTGCCCAGCCTTCTTCTGCATTACTGCTCTCATACCTACAACTTCCTTTGATGTCACAATCCCTCCCATCATGTGATGACTTGCCAGGAGTGGGGTAGGGCTGTCCAAGCCTGGGCACAGGGTCTCACATGACGAAAGAAGGGGCCCCAGATTAACCTCCAGTCCTTGTCTCTCATTGGCAACTTGGAGCACTCAAAGTTGTTAAGATGGCAGTAGAAGAGGATTTCCAGTTATCTGTTAACCTATGCAAGGTGTATCTCTTTAAAGAAAGCTGTAAAGCGGCAGGCAGGATCCTACTCCCAAAGTGAATGAATATGTGCTGTACTTCATGAAATTCCCTATTCTCTAACAGGACGGAGTAGACTAATGGTTAGAGCACTGGCTTGGAAACCAAGAAACCAGGGTTCAATTCCCGCTAGCACTCCTTGTGGCCTTGGGTAAGTCACTTAACCCTCCACTGCCTTGGAAGAAAGGCCTGACAATCTACTTCCGGTCACACTGCCAAGAAAACCCAGGAGCTTCTGGGTCGCCAGGAGTCAGCATTGACTCAAAAGGCACACAGTGCATTGCTAACAGGACACCTGGAGAAAAAGCTCACCAAAAACGAGGAGAATTTTTTTTTTTTTAATTACTGGACCACCTTAATACATTCCTGAATAGCTCCACCAGATCAAGAGAGAATCTGGAAGCCACCAAGCTTCAAATCAAATTGTACTCAAATAAGAATCTGTACCCCAACCCCTGAAAGCTAGTGAAAAAGGGCATTCATTTAGTCCAATTAAAAACTATTATCTTACATTTCGCTAACCTTTATTTCCACATGTTGAAAGAGGAGTAACACGATCAGAGATGACTGAACAGCAAAGAGTTCCAGGGGCAAGTGCTCAGAGTGAGCTGCAACCCAGCAATGTCAGAGGGGCAGTCACCTCCCCCTACAGATAAGGCAGGAAGTTTCTTTTACGAGGTGGAAGTGTTCTGCTCTCCCTGTACTCCAGTCCAGGCTCTGTCTACTCTTAACTCGGGATCCTCCCTGGGAGGACTGGAATGAACAGCCGCCTATTTTTACTCGCTCCTGACATTCTAAGAGGTGCCGTGGCCGGAAAGTTATAAATACATTTAGCAGCAGAGCAACACGAAAATATACATGGGAACTGTGTGGCAAGCCTAAAGATGGGAAAAGAAATGGTTTTAGTGGGAGCTTCAAAATGACTCTAAAGAGAAAGGGGAAAAGTTGTACAGAATCTATTGCTCTGGGCTAGTGCTCTCCTCATGCCGGCTCCATAGCCTCTGCTCTGGGATAAAGGAGCTACCTGACTGACTGCAGAGTGTTTAGCCACCGCAGGCAGCTCACGTTTCCCTCCCAGTAACGCCCCACCTCCTACCTACTTGCAGCACAGAAGGGTGGCCTGGTGCACAATGACCCCTCTATGCTGGGCCAGTCACACCCGCAGCGGGGCTCCGCGGTTTCGGCAGCCCCCCTGTGCAGCCAGCAGGAACGAAAGCAGACACCCGGGTAGGGTTGCAAGCTTCCCTCCAGTCTAAGGAGCAGTAGAGGGGCAAAGGCAGACGGACGCCACCAGCTCCCTGAATAGTACCGAGTTCCAGGGATAAAATTAGCTTTTCAGCTCAGCAAAACGAAAATGGCAAATTACACCCTTCTAACTATATATAATGCATCTACAGATCAGGTAGCTACCGCACCTAAGGCTCTACTTTGTAATAAATGAGACGGTAACTGCGACCGTGCCACAGGGCTGGGGGAGGAGCGAGCAAGTTTACTGCAAGTCCGAGTTAATCGGTTTAAACGTTTACACATCTTTGAGTGCGAATAGCCCCTGCAAGGCATCTGTGAAACCACAGCCTCAAAAAGCAAAGCGAAAAGCAGATCTTCTTGTTATTACTTCAAAGTGCTGCAAAATTACTGGCAAATAACTTCAACTTTGGAAAAGGAGGAGAAACCTGCAGTTTCTTTCTCAGAAAGTTTGCACCAAGTCCCTGCCACACACACACACACACAAAGCACGCTTCAGACTCTGCACGCATTTCCCGGGATTTGCTGTAAAACAAAAAGACGGATCAGCCTGGGGTTCCCTTACCTGGAGAAAGTGAGCCAGGACCAGCAAGGACAGACTTATTCCAAGCAGCCTCTCCATGACTCTCCCGGAGCCCAAGGCTTTCCCTCCCCACTGAGCCCAGCCCTCGGCAGCACAGTGGTGGGGGGCGGGGGGCAAAAGAAAATCAAAGTCTTGCTTCAGCTGGAACGAGCCTCAGTCTCTCTCTCTCCTCTCCTCCCCTCCCCTATCCCGAGAACAAAAACCAACTTTAGCCTCCACTGTACTTTGCTTGCCTTCTGGCGATATTAAATCCAGGCTTCTGCTTCCAACTTTTCCAGAGGAGCTGAGGAACTGCAAAATCTCAGCTCTGACTCACAGGAAATCCTGGGTTGGACTCTGGGAGAAGGGAAGGAAGGGAGGGAAGGCGGCCGTGTGAGCGCGTTAATAGAGAAATAGATGATATTAACAAACCAGAAGGGCAGGATGGAGGGGGAATCGGCACCCATCTTCTTGTGAATCCCCTCTTTTCAGTTTATTTCCTAGAGCTCTTGGAAATCTGTGTTTAAAATAAAAACGATGCTAAATAAACATTTAGTGTTTGATTGTATTTTCTGCCACTATTTTCTAAGAGTGTGTATGGCCAAAAAACAAAAACAGCCGGTTTTGTGTATGTTTTTAAACACATTTTTCATATTCGTTTTACATATTTGTTCTTTGCATGCACAAATTTGTATGCGAGCTGTGACTTCCCTGTACAAATCAATTATAGGTCTGCATAAATGTGTGTATAAGCGATTGGAACACACCTAAATGTTTAGGTGTCCAAACAAACCAAATGCATGCCCCTATTTTTCACCATTCTTCCCCTTTGTCATCACCTTGACATAATAAAACAGCCTCTTGTGCAGTTGATGACATCATTGTTTGCCCTTCCGGTGAATTGTGATGTCATCAGTGTGTGGTATTTTGCTTCTTGTTCTGGGGCCTTTAAAGGTAATTCACAACTGCAGGGATCAAAAGTAGGCAAGTTTCACAACATTTACCAAATTTAGTTTTATGCCAAATTCAAAATCACTCATGATTGGGTTACACCAAGAGTGCCAAACTCCAGTCCTGGAGGGCCACAAACCTGAGAGGTTTTCAGGATGTCCCTAATGAATATGCATGATATATCTGCATGCACTACCCCATTGTATGGAAATGTATCTCATGCATATTTATTAGGGATATCTTGAAAGTCTGAGTGGTTTGCGGCCTTCCAGGACTGGAGTTTGGCACCCCTGGGTTGCCCAGTTCTGATTTCCTTAGAGCTCTCTTCCACTGCATTGTGGGGCCTGCACATTTCGTGTGTAATGCTGAAGGGGAGGGTCTTAGAGCTGTATGGCGCACTGGGAATGTACTTTGAAGTCATGTTCTCAAACCTTTCTTGGAATACCGCCTAGTCCAGTGGTTCTCAATCCAGTCCTTGGGGCACACCCAGCCGATCATGCTTTCAGGATATCCACAATAAATATGCATGAGAGAGATTTGCATAGCAAGGAGGCAGTTCATGCAAAGCTGTCTCGGTATATTCATTGTGGCTATCCTGAAAATCTGACTGGCTAAGTGTGTCCCAAAGAGTGGGATGGGAACAACAGGTCTAGTCCCTTCCTGTCTGGGAGGGTTGCCAGTGGGTCAGGATTTCAGGAGGGACTACTACCTCCATCTGGTTTGCATGCCCCCACGCAATCCAGAAGCAGCAGGTCCTACAGGGCAGGAACCACGATGCAGAGTTTAGCTAAGCATTGTGTCACAGTTTCATTACCATTGCCATCACTGAAGGTCCTGGAGAGGGACTGAGGACCCGCCTAAGGCATCTGTAATCCTTCCACCGGCAGTGGAGGGTTAAGTGACTTGCCCAAGGTCACAAAGAACATCAGTGGAAAAGGTGGGATTTGAACTTTGGTTTCCCTGGTTTGTAGCCTGCCACTACTAATGAAGTTCTTAATATTGGTGACATTTCTAGCACCACCATGGGCAAAATGGTCCAGAATTTGGGCATGGTTTGAGGAAAAGATCCCTTCTTCAGAAGGCTGTGATATGTTTGCATATCCCCATAAGCTTAGTGGAGAGCCCCTTATTTTGTTTATTATGCGATGGTTCAGCATGAATGAGGAGAGGCAGAAGATATAATGCCCATTTACTGAAGGGTAAGTGGGCGTGTTGATTTTTTTCCCATAGGAAAGGAATGGAAAAAATGCTTTTTGAATAATCCCATAGTTTCCTTAGACTTCACTCCCTATCCCGGAGAGCTGCCAACAGGCCATTGGGTTTTCAGGATATCCCCAATGAATATGCATGAGAGAGATTTGCATACCATGGAAGTAGTGACCTTGAAAATCTCTCATATGAATATTCATTAGGGATATGATATCCTGAAAACCTGGTCTGTTGCTGACCCTTGGACTAGGCGTGAAGATCAAGACCATAGTCCAGGGGTTCCCAAACCTGCCTCCCAGCCAGTTGGGTTTATATCCATCATGGGATATCCATGATGAATATGCATGAGAGAGATATGCATGCACTGCCTCCGTTATATGCAAATCTCTCACATGCATATTCATTGTGGATATCCGGAAAACCCAACTGTCTAGGGAGGCCCCAGGACAGGTTTGGAAACCTCTGTTCTCATGTTTTCCTGATTTGATTATTACTCCTGTGACATTTTGGAGTATTAAGGTTTTTTTTAATGTTAACAGGACAGACTAGATGGGCCATACTGGTCTTTATCTGCTATCATATACTATGTTATCTATTAATGATTCTATTTGGACATCGTTACCATAATATTGACTATTGTTATGTTTAGGTATTTTGATATTTGTAATTTTTTAGGAATGTTTATTTTTTTTTTCATTTCATTATTTTCTCTATTTTATTCTATACCTATTTTCTTTTCTTTTATTGCATTAAGCTATGAGCTAGAGTTGTCATTGCAGAATATAAATGCAAATGCAATTGCAATGTGTGCCTTTGAGTCAGTGTTGATTCCTGGCAACCCAGCAGCTCCTGGGTTTTCTTGGCAACGTCATTGGAAGTAGATTGCCAGGCCTTTCTTCCAAGGCAATGGAGGGTTAAGTGGCCCAATACCACAAGGAGTGCTAGTTGGAATCGAACTCTGGTCTTTTGGTTATTAAGCCAGTCAGGGCCTGTGGTAGGTTTTCTGGCGCCCCCCTGTAACCTATGAATTGGCATCCCCTCTCTAATGTTGACTACACCTCACCCTCTTTTTTTCCCCAAAATCTCTTTGTGAACTCTTTTCACGTAATGCTAGTATTTCTCCTTCAAATCCAATGTTGTAAGAAAATTGCCGTGAAAGGGCACATGCATAGCCAGAATAAAAATAACTACTTGGCAGTAAATATTTAACATCATATAAACAGGCTGGGATAGAAAAAAAAAAAAATCTGGTTCTGGCCATCTCACTAATAATATCAAACATTCTCCAGTATCAGGCATATTGTGAACTAGAGGACATGTAATGAAGCTACAAGGTGATCTATTTAAGACAAATAAGAGAAAATATTTTTTCACTCAACGTGTAATCAAACTCTGGAATTTGTTGCCGGAGGATGTGGTAAAGGCTGTTAGTGTAGCTGGGTTTAAAAAAGGTTTGGACAAGTTCCTGGAGGAAAGGTCCATAAACCATTATTAAAAAGGGACCCAGGATATCAATGCTTGACCCAATACAAGCATTGTGGAACCTGTGTCCCTTGGGGAAACTGCTAGGTACGTATGACCTAGATTGGCCACTGTTGGAAACAGAATACTGGGCTTGATGGACCTTGGTCTGACCCAGTATGGCATATCTTATGTTCTTATAAGTCAAATTACTATAGTACAGTATAGATATTTATGTACAAACTCCATGTTAACAGAACACTTGACCTCAGTCACACACTCAGAACCCAGACCCTCACCAAATAAAGAATAAGTGACTACAACCTAAAGTAAAAATACAAATATGTAGTCAAAAATTAAACTGAAACCCCAAAAAGCCAGACTCCACATGTGGTGCAACACCAGAGAAATAAAAGAGATGCAGTTTCCCATACTGTGTAAAATATAAAGATAGTGCAAAGTCCAATCACTAAATTGAAAATAAAATTATTTTTTCTACCTTTGCTGTCTGACCAGTTTATTCTCTGATCATGCGGGTCCCGATCTGAGGCTTCTGCTTTCCTGTCTTCTCTTAGTTCTCTTTCTATAGTCTCTAATCCATCTGCCATTTCTTGTTTTCTTCACTTCCATCATGGATATTGATTTTTTTTCTTTTCAGCTTTCTTCCATTTCTTTCTTTCTCTCTCTCTCTGTCCACCTAGACTTCACTATTCTTTACTACCTAGTTCTTTTTTAGCCATCTACCTGCCACTTTTCAATCTTCACCCCAGTCCTCTCATTCTCCAGTTCTTCTTCACTGGTCCATTATTGCTCATTCTCTTGCTCACTGTCTCTCCCCATCTGTCTATCATCTCTCACCCCCCATCTAGTGTCTCTCTCTTTCCCTCCATCCATTAGGCAGAGGCAAACTGTCCGGGTCTGTCTGGTTCACAGTCCCAGGCCTGCGGGAGCACGACCTCCCTGCCTCTGCTCCATTGAGTCAGTCGACACACAGCAGCCGTGTTTCTTCTCCCCCTCCCCAACACACACAATATCTGCCCCCTCTCCCTTTTCACTCCACCAGTTTCTGCCTCTTTTCCCTACCTGACCCAGCTTATACCAGCATTAGTTCTCTTCCAGTACCTTCCTATATCAAACCCTTGCATTTCCAGCCCCACCACTGGTGTCCATTCTCTTCCAGTCCCCTCCTTCCCTACTGTCCAGCCCCTTCTAGTCCAAATTTCATCCCAGGTATCAACTCACTTCCAGTCCAAGTGCCCCCCCTCTGTATCAGCTCCCTTCCAGTCACCCTACCCTCTATCCATCCACCTTCCAGTGCTATCCCTAGATATCAGCTCCCTTCCAGTCCCAGTGCCCCTCCCTTCGAGCTCCCCCCCATTAACCAGCCGCCTTTCAGTGCCCCCATGTTAGCTCCCTTCCAGCCTCCACCTTCCCCTCTTTTCAGCTCCCTTCCAGCCCCACCTCCCCCCCCATGTCAGCTCCCTTCCAGCCCCTTCCTTCCCTCCTATATCTGCTGCCGTTGCTAGCCATCTGCCCCCTCACTGATTCTTCGCTTGAGAGATGAAAGCAGCTATGGGAACAGTTCTCTGCTTCCGCGGCACTACTGTTTTATATACTGCTGGACCATGGCATTTCTAAAGGCGGTAATACGAGTAAGCATTTCCTGCTTCTTACAAGAAACAGGAAATACTTGCTACCACCAGGTCTTCAAATCCAGGTTGAAAACCCACCTCTTCACCGTTGCATTTAGATCCCTACTCCATCCTCATCTTACCCTAACCCCGTCAGCGTTTATGACCAAACTATAGACCAAACTGTACCTCACCGTACCTTGCGCAGAACTGACTAATGCTCTGTACTGTTTTCTTTTAACTAGACTGTAAGCTCCGATGAGCATGACTCTTACGGGCAGGGACTGTCTCTTGTATGTTGGCTACCTCTTATAGGTTGGCTGTGCAGCGCTACGTGTGTGGCGCTTTATAAGTGCTGAATAGTAGTAGTAATGCAGCGACCTGCAGAGCTGTGGAAGCAGAGAACTGTTCCCATGGCTACTTTCATCTCTCAAGCAACAAATCAGTGAGGACGGGGGGCGGCGGCTAGCGATGGCACCCTCTGCCTTCAGTGCTCCCCTGCGGCACTTACCTGGCTTACTGGATAGCACTGGCCCTGAAGCCAGTGTTCTAACCATTAAGCTACTTCTCCACTCAGCAGACTATAAATACAACTATAAATAAATAATACTCTTGGCTGCCGCCTGCTGGTTGGAGCAACAGCAAGTAATGGATTGAGTTAATGTTCGTATGGCGTATTTTCTTTAGTTATTTGTCAAGGCCTCCAAGGTTCTGCCCTCGATAGCAGAGACCTCTAGTGGCTCTACTAGACTATTATAGTGTGATATTTATTGCCTCGTGTAATTTTCCAGAACAGGGGAGGATTCTCTGCACCAATAAGGTGTTGGTGGGAGTATAATCCACTAGGAGGGACATTTGAACTGGCATAAATGCCCAGACCAGAGGCAGTTATCTGTCTTTTGCTAGATAAGTCATTCTACCACCAAGGTGCTGGTGAGTGGCTGGCTAGGTCATTATACAGCAAGGAGCGGTGGATAATAGAAAGATGGCAGAGGTTGCTTAGTCCCCTGCATTTTATAGGATTTGTGTTCCGGTTACTTAAGCCAGCGCATCACTATGCAGCAGAGAAGAGGAGTACCCGGAAGGAAGAACCTCTGGAATACCGTGGGAGAAGCATGGAGCCCTGATTCTGGAAAAGGAGAGGATAGAGAGGACGTCCCCAGGAGCTGTGGCCAGGCTCGGCCGTGGTACTGCTGCACCTGTGACCGCATCTGAGTCAGTGTCTAGCTCTGGGAAACAGGGAAGAATGGTTCCCCATCGTAGAGAGAGAGAGTCCAAGTGTAAACCAAGTGACTGTGCTTGCTAAGTTTTCTTTCTCTGCCATTATTTTTTGATCTTTGTCATTATCCTCTTTAAAGACTTTCAATGAAACCCTTAGTTCAGCATAACAAATCTTGCCTGGACTGACCCATTCAGAGGGGTGGGAAATGGAGCGAGGGACTAAGGTGCCAACAACTTCCCCGTTTTACTGGTGTAGAGACTACTTGGATTTTGCAGTTAGGAGCAGCAGCACCATCCAGTGTCCGTACCATAAATTGTCACCCTTGTAGAGGATAAGGACTGGTACTTTCCAGAATCCTGGGAGACTCCCTTGTCATTCAAATCAGGATGGGAGGAGACTCTCTGAAGAAGGGAAAGCCCACTTTCTATAAAAACCTCATCCAAAAGTAGTGTCCTGTCTTTGGTCCTTAAGTTACTGAACCATGCACATCTAAGCGGATATTTGCTCTTAGGGCCGGCCAGTGCATTTGGCACCCAGCCAAGATATTTCATCCACTTATAAGACAGATTTGCATCAACCATCCTAACCAGTAGAATAAAACAAAGAGGCTTAGCGCCATGGCACAAGTGCAGGGAGCGGGCTTAGCCTGAAGTTGTGGGTTCCTGCAAAGACCTGCAATGAAGCCCATCAGATAGAGCAGGCATGTCCAACTTCGAACAGGTCGTGATCTACTTTTTCCAGCCAAAAGTGCCGGTGATCTACCACCATGAAAATTAATTTTAAAATTAGTTTCAAATTAAATTTTAACCCAATAAAGTTAGAGGATTCCCCCCCCCGCCCCCACCCATTTTTAATGAACGTTCTGTCATTTACTTGGATGTGATCAGCTATTAAGCAAATTAAGCAAAAACAAAACAGAGAGACGAAGATCCAGTAAGAACTGTGAGGGGAAATGGAAAGTACATTTTTTCTTAAAGTTTTATTGATTAATAACTTTAACTGTCTTAATAACTTTCTTTAATTTTTATTGAGTAAGAGTAATTTGTGTTAAATTTAGGGCGAGTATTGATCCAGGCTGATTTTTCACAATCTTTAATATTTCGCCCTTGCTCATTAGTGAGACGTCTGAGCCTGCATTTCATCCACCAGCTTTTTGAAGTAGGGTGAATATTGCGTGAGGGCCAGTCTCAGGGAATCCTGGAGATGTTCATCTGTCATGGAACGTTGTGTACTCTTTGTCATTTTCAGATGGGAAAACGTAGATTCACACAAATAAGTTGAACCGAAACAGGAGTGTACAGCTTCACTGCATCTTCTCAAGTTGGGAAATTTGTCTCTAGGCACTAGCTTCCAAAACGATTCTTGTTCAGCATGGGTCTTGAGAAAAATGTAATTTTTAAGGGTTAATATTTCGTTTTCAAGAGGTGGCTTGTTCAATTAGTAATTTTCACTGATAGCAGCTGCAGTTTCTTTAATGTCCACATCTACTTTGAATGGGTATGACAAGTACTCCACAACTGTTCCAATTTTTTGGAAGTCACAGAATCTATTTTCAAATTCCTGGATAACAGAACATATTTCTGACACATACTTTTCATTCTGACAAATAAAATTTGGATATTGTCCCAGATGGTCCTGCGTATTAGGAAAATGATCACAAGTGTTGTTTGCAAGGTCAGGCATCATTAGCTCAAATTTGCTCTTGTAGGATGAAACTGTATTCATCATCTCACCAATGCATTTGTTTTTACCTTGTAGTTCAAGGTCTATATCATTTAGTTTGCCTGTAAAGTCAGTGAGAAATGACAGATCACATAACCACACCTCATCTTCCAACTCTGCTTGGTCATCTCTTCTCTCCCTCAACAAACTTCTTATTTCATTCAGCAAATCACAAAATCTTTGCAGAAAGTTGTGCCTACTTAGCCACCTTACATCTGTATGCAAAATTATTTCCGCTGCCTCTTCATCAAGAGTAAGATTGAAAAGCCATCTTTGAAGTGATCTTCCACAAACTGAATTTACAATTTTGAAAGTGATGTCCATGACAGTCTTTGTATTGAGTCTCTTGCTTGCCAAAACTTGCTGGTGAATAATGCAGTGGTAAGAAAGGAAATCTGGGAAGTCGTCATGCTGTCTATAGAGGACTATGAAACCGTTAACCTCACCTGTCATTGCTCTTGCTCCATCAATAGTGATGGAAACAAGTCTATGCAATGTAAGATTTCACTTTGCCACAAAAGAAGGAAAGAACTGAATATTTCCTGACCGGTAGTTCTCCCTTTTAAAGAAATCATTCCAAGTAGTTCTTCTTTAACACTGAAGTCTTCAAAAACCATCCGGATAAAGACTAGTAACTGGGCTATGTCTCTTATTTCTGTAGGTTCATCCAGTTGGAGTGAGAAAGCAACACAATTTGAAACATCCTCCAACAATTGTTCAGTTGTGTCTCCACACATCTTTTCTATTCTCTGCACGACGGTGTTTCTTGACAATTGTACATCTTAAATAGCAGCTATGATCTCTTTCTTATTTTTAAATCCTTCAAAAAGATTGTCAGCTGCTTCAAGAAAACAATCTTTTACAAATTCCCCTTCAGTGAAAGGTTTGCATTTCTTTGCGATCAGGTTGCTGACCTTGAAGGATGCTATGGTTGCATTGACCGAATGTGACCTTGGCTTCGCCATCAACTGTTGCTGAGTAGCCAATTTTGATTTAAGTTCTTTGAGCTTCAGATTACGAATTTCACTTTTGGGTGAAAAATCAGCATCAAACGTATTGCTATACAGAGCCTTATAATGACATTCCAGATTACCCTTTTTGGGCAAGGATAATGGGGTGTTACAAATTAGACAACAACACTTGTCTTTTACCATAATGAAGAAGTAGTCCATTTCCCATTCATCATGAAAGTGGTAGGTTTTGCTCTTCTTTGGAACACTCATCTTCGTTATACTGGGGTGGCTGGATGTAAGAAGGCCAAATCTGCTAAGTTGCTGTAGTATAAAGTATAAACACTGGCTGAATCTGGTCCAAAACTGTCACTGTCCCAAAATATTAAAGATCAACAGGAACTGAAGACCTCTGGATGATGTGCAATACAAGGACTGGAGATGCCAAAACCACACACGCAGTTCTAAAAGTAAAAATAAGAATTCATCATACTGGCACCAATAATCAAATACCACCAAACAATCATCAAAAAACTCAAACACCTGTCCAGCAAACCAGATAAAATGAAATACCGCCAAACAAGTTCACATACCACCACACATGATTTAATAAATTCTGCACACAGTGTAGAATCAACGCAAAGGTAAGGCGAAATAAAATTGCAGAGGCAAGCAAAAGTCACAGTGGTTTGAACCAATTTGAAGGCAAGGCATAGGCAAGTTAGAACAAAATTTGAAAAGCCCGCCAAAATCACCAAATTCTTGACACTTTGTTGTGTCTGCCCAAAAATGTTTAATGAAAGCGAACTATAAAGCGACCAACAACCAGCACACGGCACAACTAATACGGTAAGTGTATTCAGGTAAAGCCTGGGCGAATGGATATCGCCCGTTATATAACACACTTCTAAGGGGTATTGGGACAGGGGCAGGAATGGGTGATTCTGAGAGGCAGGAGACCAGGTATGACGCCGGGCCTGTGGCGTCTCATAGCGGGGTGCGGGCGGCGGCCCCCTGGGGTACCCACAAACCATTGGCACGAAAACAACAAGTGCCCCTAATACACCCGCAGGCAAGATTCCCGCAGGCAGGGAAAAAAGACAGGCAAAGGATCAGCAGTGGCGGCAAAGCCCTCAGCAGACGACCTGCCAGCAAGAGCTCTCTCCTAGTGACGGGGCGAGCTGCTGGAGAGATGGAGCCAAGTGGGGCTGGCGATCTACCTCTGACCCCTTCGCGATCTACCTGTTGGACATGCCTGAGATAGAGGAACCCAACATCAATTAAGTGAGGGGAAGTAAGTCCTTACAGTACCTGGGAACTAACAGCAAACAACCGTAAGTCCAAGTGCTTTGTTGTTACTGGAGAGGGAGGACAGAAGATTAAGTTGCTAAATACCGTATACATCTTAAGTAAATGCAGATGGTGAAAGGACATATTACAGGAAGAAACTTCTTTACTATATTACAGGTACTCCATAAAATTATAAGTTGTTCAAAGTTAAAGTTGTTGATCAGTGGCCTTAAGTAAACCCTTGGTTGGGAGCAAAGACTTCTGGCCTGGATGCTTATTGAGAAAGGTGAACTAGAGTGTGTCAATGTGTCAAAGCCTTGAATAGTTGCTGTTCCATAGCCTTAAATCTCCTCTGAAGTTTAAACCCTGATACTTAACAGCCCAAGAGCTCAGAGAGACTCTGGCAAATAGCACTGTGGTCTGGAGTGCTCTCTTGTTCTGCCTAGCAGTTCCACAGCATCTGCCTGGACCGCATAGAAAGGGAGGTTATACTAATCATGACCTGGAGCCCTGAAACCGTCCAGAGAGTTAAGCCGGATGCATAATTGAAATTCTCACTGATTGTCTTGTTTCAAAGATAAACAGCTCCAGTCGGAAAAACCTTACATATCCTGAAAGTCCACAGGCCCCTCTTTTAGCCTTATGCCTATTGTGCTTTATTCTATAATTTTGAGAAACGGGTCCCTAAGCAGCAGCAACCTTAAAGGAGCGTAGACAGGCCTCTGTCTGGGGCCTCGCGCTTTAGGGAGCATCTACATTTTGCAAATATTTTGAGTGAGGCATGAAGTTTTTGCAATGAAGTGGTTCTACTTGTATTTTAACATTTTACTATTTATCTAATTCCTTCTCCCTCCAGAGTGGTGGGTTAATATTTACCTGGGCAAATCTACCTGGCTTTATTTAAGAATGTTTGATTAATTGCCGTTCTGCTTCAAAGAAGTTCACAGCAGTGTACAATAAAAACATTCAAACACACCAAAAAATATCCTAGATGGAAATACTAATCAGATCCAACTCCCACCCCTGCTCCCCCCAGCTAACCAGTGTCCCACCGTCCTCAACAGCCTCCCAGGCCCTGAAAGAACAACCACACCTTCAACATGGGGTTGCCAACTGGCTCCAGATGTGCCCGACAAGCTTGATCCAGTCCTGGGTTTACTCCATTGCATGCAGGGAGATGTAGTTCTGATTTCTCCATTGCACTCCATAAGAAAAGCAAGACTACATGTCCCTGCATGCAGTGGGGGAAACAATATGTAGTACAACTCAGTAGACGCTTATGCTTATTGTAAAAATTGTGATGCATTGATATACAGAATGGCAATAATCTCTTCTATTTGTTGCTAAAGAATGAATTACGGTAGCTAAATGTGCACAAACGGTCTCAGGTGACAAATCATATGGAGACTGCCAAAGGCAGCTTACACTGCATATGAAATATGGATGTTTAATGCAAGTTTAGAATCCATACGCACACCCAGATTTAACACTGACTCTTTAGGCTGGAGCAACGACCCCCTTAATACTAGGAAGTACACATAACACCTGGTTCCTGCTACTAGCCTACTACTAGGAGTAGCCTAATGGTTAGAGCACTGGCTTGGGAACCACATGACCAGGGTTCAGTTCCCACTAGTACTCCTTGTGGCCTTGGGCAAGTCACTTAACCCTCCATTGCTCAGAAAAATCCAAGTTATTAATATCCCTGTTTAATGTACATTGCCAAGTTTAAGTTACAATGTAAACCACTTTGATTGAATGATAAAGCAGCATAAAAAAGCTGTTAAACAAATACCACTACTGATCACTTGGATAGTGCTTCAAGGCATACACAGCACTGTACAGACACTTGTAAAAGACTGTCCTCACTCATCAGAGCTACAAACTAGTCAAGACAGACAACACAACAGCTGAGGACAAGGATACGTCTAGGGGAATGGTAAGAGAACACATAGGAGACTTGGGGTTTATTTAAATGCACCTTTACTAAACCAACCAGCAACAGCCTTCGAACACTTATTATCACGCACATCAGCATCAGTGGCGTCCATCAGCATAGGCTAAACTTCCAATATTAAAGAAATTTATCAATGAGACTTGGGGAGCCAAACAAACTTTTAAATATGATCAGTGACAACACTGACCCCCTTTGAAACCCTGCAACCCAACTCACTTAGTCTTGACATCCAGCTTTTTGTTTAACATGAACGCACAGTTTAGAAATGACATCCAGATACAATCTGTAATGACTAGGTGAAAACATAAGAACGTAAGATATGTCATACTGGGTCCAACCAAGATCCATCAAGCCCAGTATCCTGTTCCCAAAAAAGGTACACAGATTCCACTTTGCTTATCCCCAGGACTGGCCCATCCACTAGACAAACTAGGCAGGCTGCAGGCGCTGGTGGGCAGCATCGACTCCCTCCCCAGTGAAGCGGTAGGTCATCACTACCCACCCCACCATGCTGCCCCCCCCCCACCATGCTGCCCCCCCCCCCACCATGCTGCCCCCCCCCCCCCACCCAGCATCCATCTTCTCACCTAGGGTGACATGGCCCTAGCGTGCTCATAGCCTGCTGCTCCTGCTTCCCCTTCAAAACAACTTCCTACTGCGCCTGCCCCCTACAACAGGAAGTTGCATCAGAAGAGGAAGGAGTGGCAGGCCATAAGCGCACTAATGTGGGCACGTTAAAGCTCATTGCAGAAGAGGCATTGCCATGCCACCTCCTCTCCCAGGTGAGAAAATGGATGCAAGGCGTGGGGGGGCGGTGCCACAATCTTCGGGGGATAGCACGGAGGGTCTGTTTAGGGCAGCAGAAACCCTCAGGCTGCCCCTGCTTGTCTGAGGGTAAGCAGTGGATTTCCTGGGTCCTCTTTAACAATGGTTTATGGGCTTTTCCTCCAGGAACCTTTTTAAACCCAGCTACACTAACAGCTTTTACTACATCCTCCGGTAATGAATTCCCACGTCTGATTATGCATTGAGTGAAAAAATATTTTCTCCTATTAGTCTTAAATGGGCTACATTGTAGCTTCATTGCATGTCCCCTAGTCTTTCTACTTTTTTGAAGAAGTAAAAAATCGATCTATGTTTACCCGTTCCACTCCATTCTTTTTTTTTATAAACCTGTATCATATTTTTCCTTAGCTGTCTTTTTTCCAAGTTGAATAGCCCTAACTTTTTAAGCCTTTCAAAAAAGCCCATGCACATCTAAGTTCAAGAACAATTTCAGAAACATGAATGTACCTGATATAGACGTCATCAGTGACAGCTACATAGATGTCCCCATGGTGGTATCCCAGACAGGGGACACGTCGCAGTCTGCCCTTCTGCTACAAGATACATTTGGCAGTGCAACAACCACAAAACATGTTTCCTTAATACCTATCAATTGTCTGCAGTTGTGGCCAGTCCTAAGGATATTAGAGTAGTTTATGTTTATGTTTATTATGCTTGCTTAACCGCCCTTCACAGCAGCAGCATCAAATAAAACAAAAGTTAAAAATAGAGGAGAAAAGAACTCCATAATTGAAACAGTCATACCAAGGGTAGGGTGAGAATTGAGGAGGGAAGGAAGAGAGGGGCGAAAGATCAGGGAATGGGCAGGTTAAAAGCAGCTGTGAATAGCTGTGTCTTGAGTAGTGTCTTGAATTTGGCGTGAGACGGTTCCAACCTGAGGGCAGTTGCAAGGCATTCCATGATGCGGGGGCAACAAAATAAAGGGCAGAGGAACAGGTGGTAGACAGCCGGACCTGAGAAACCGAGGGAAGGTGGAGATAATTTGCATGTATACTCTAGAGAGTATGATATGAGGGGTGCAAAAACAGAGCATCAGAGAGGCAACAGGGGGAAACTGAGTGAAGCGAACAATGGACAAGGATAAGTAGTTTGTACTGAGCAGAAGCGAAGCGAAACGGGTGGCATGAGCAAGAATATGAACTGCAGTGTTTTGAATAAGTTGAATATGGTATAACTGATATTGGGGAGGCCGAAGTAAGCGGAGTTACAGTAGTCAGTCTTGGAAATAACCAGGGAAAGAGGTAGAGTGGTTAGGGATTGATTGGAAAGGAAAGGACAAATGGTGTGAATCTGATGAAGGGAACGGAAGCAACGACGGATGAGGGCAGAGAGGTGGGCATGGAAAGACAGAGCAGGAACAAGAATGACTCCCAGATATTTCAGAGAATTGACAACTGATATGGTTGATCCAGAAATGGGGGGGGGGGGGGGCAGTGGGAGGGGGATTGTTAAAGGTAAAACAAATTGCAGCTGATTTGCTGGGGTTTAGATGAAGAAAATTGTGTGTCAACCAATCAGAGATGCTAGATAAGCAGACATTAAAGGGAGAGAGATCGGGCGAGATCGGGCTAGTATGATGGAGAAGTATAATGTAATCGGCATAGAAGTGGGCAGAAATACTGTGTTCTTGAATCAGAAGGGTCAAGAGGATAATAAAAAATGCTGAACAAAAGGAGGGTGAGTACCAAACCCCGTGGAACACCACAGAGGAGAGACAAGTAGGAAGAGAATGAATTGTCTGATGAAACTGAAAAGGAGCACTGAGAAAGAAAAGAGCGGAACCAGTGAAGAACAGTGCCCCGAAGCCCGAAGTCCTGTAGACAGGTCAAGAAAGTAGTGTGATCAACGAGGTCAAAAGCTGAGGAAAGGTCAAGAGAAATTGCCACCGAGATATCACCACGGTTGTGAGATAGGTGAATCTCACTAAGAAGGGAGAGAAGAACAATTTCTATGCTATGCTCAGGATGAAACACAGACTGACGAGGGTGAAGAGCATGAATGGATTCCAAATAAGAAGAGGGTTGTGCAAAGTACCATCTCCTCTAGACCCTCCGGATGTTTTATTGGCAAAATGAGCACTTTTCAAATGCCTATTCATGCCCTGGAGGGTGGAGACGTGCCGTCTGTTTCTGAAATTGAGCGTGCACATCTAAGGTCTTTGGAACGCCCCGCACCCCCTCCCCCATGCTCCCATTCCAGATGAATGTCCACACACTGGGGACATCTTTATAACCATTTTTAGATGTCCAAAGCATGAATAGAGCTTCTAGAATGACCCCCATAGTCCTTAATAATTATGTATGAATAGACTCTGTTAGAATTTCTTCTATTCTCTACAAGCATTCCATAAAACATTATGATGTAAACATTTTTAAAACATTTTTACTTCTGTTTAAATTTATCAGTGTTACAGCATCGCAGAGTGTTACTGGAAGGCCTCCTGGCTGAATTCCGGCTACCCACAACTATGCAGTGTTTTTGTAGATGCTGAGAGTGACGCGTGATTTCAGAGATCAGTGTTTACTCTCAGATGTTTGTTTGTAATTACCATATATCTATAGTTACTGTGTAACATCATGGTTAGAAGATCAAAATTAAGCCTTTTAAAGGGCCCTAAATTACCTTTTTGCTGAGAACGCCAATGACCCTTAAGCCACCACTGTCCCAGAGAACAGACCAGTTGCTGAATCCTGGGGACAGAAGGCAACATTCTCTTCAGGTAATCAAGACCGAGATCGTATCTGCCACAAGAGAGAGGGTACATATCCCCACCTGCTCTCTTGTCATAGTACCCATCTTGGCAGTCAAGATGGTCAGAGAGAAGATCTACTATGCACAACATTAGCTATCACCGTTCTATGAGATAGTATAAAACTGTCTGCTGCACAACCAATATTGAAAATAAGACCTTATCCGAATCACCTACCACCCAATTTACTAGGTAAAATTTAAGCAGGTAGTCTGAGTTCAGTTAGATGATTATTTAGACAGAAAATCTATTCTTGACTCCTGGTGACATGGATTTAGAACATAGCATAGTCCTAAAATCTTAGTGGGGTGGAGGAGTATCCTAATGGTTAGAACAGTGGGCTAGAACCAGCATTGAAATCCCACTGCTGCTTCTGGTGATTTTGGGCAACACATTCAACCCTCCATTGCTTCAGGTGCAAGTTTATATTGTAGACCCTCTGGGGACAGGAACCTACCTACCGACCTCCTTATTTTCATTGATCTGCCTCTGATTTAGCTCTACACTCTGCTTTGTATCTTTTAACCATTTCCTGATCCACAATAGTACACTGCCTCCTATTCCATGAATTTTTAATTACAGCAAGAGTCTCTCATGAGGGACCTTGTCAAAGGCTTTCTTAAAATTCAGATACACTATATCGACCGGCTCACCTTTGTCTACCTGTCTATTCACACCTTCAAAAAATATAACAGATTAGTGAGACAAGACCTTCCTTGGCTAAAGCCATGTTGGCTTTCTCCCATTAAACCATGACTGTCTACATGTTCAGTAATTTTGTTCTTTATGATGGTTTCTACCATTTTGCCCGGTACTGATGTCAGGCTCACCGGTCTGTAGTTTCCCGGATCCCTCCTGGAACGCTTTTAAAAAATTGGTGTTACATTGGCCATCCTCCAATCTTCATGTATTACAGATGATTTTGTTGATAGTTCACAGATTACTAATAGTAGGTCTGCAATCTCATATTTCAGTTCTTTCAACATCCTTGGATGTATACCATCCGATCCAGTTTGGCAGCATCTCCGACTGATACATTATAACATAAGGGGCCACATCTACTAAACTGCAGTGTATTTTAGCAGCTATCAGCCTGTGATAGCTGCAAAAGCCTCGAGGTAGCTGCAAAATATCTGCAGTATGTACAGGGGTGATTCCCAGCCTTTGCCCTGCAGATAGTCAGAGGATTTGCACTTACTGCGGAGGCCCCTGATCCTTGAATCAGCAGGTAGAGTGGGAAGTCCCACAGTGCCTATTGACGTAGGGCTTGCAGGATCCCAGTCATTACCGATCCCCCTCCAGGCCGACTTGTCAATATTGTCAATGCCATGGATGTACAGATCCATGGCTTCAATCATTTTGACAGGTCGGGGAGGCCTGATTGGGATCTGGGGGGGAGTTGGCTCCTGTCACTGCATTTGTTGATTTTAGCAGCCATTGTATGGATATTTCTCACAAGGTGGCTGCCAAACACTGGCATGCCTGCTCAGTGCCCTGCCCCCCTGCCCCCCTGCCCCCCCCCACCCGATTACAACACACAAAATGCAGTTATTGTGGAAAAGTGCCTGTGATATCTGTCTTTCAACCGCATTAACTGCGACTGCTGGGTGATACTTTCACATTAGCCCTGCAGTCGCAGCTAACACCCCAAGGTATCCTGCAAGGTTCCACACTATTAACAGCCTTATTTAATAATTATCTAGCTCCGCTCTATGAACTATTACAAGAACTGAGCATCAATTTGCACAGATAACTTATTTGTCCCTTTTTAATTCTAAAGATGACAACATATCTACCATTCACTTGATAAATGATTTCTCATGTATTTTTAAATGACTCTCCTCTGTTCATGATTTAACAATTACAAAAGATGGAAGCAATGGTGATTTCTAACGTGAAAAGTAAATTATGGCCACCTGCAATTTCCCTTGAAGGAATATGATTCCATTTCTAACAGAAGTGAAATATTTAGGAATTGTTGTTTCATCACCAATTCTGAAGGTAACAAATGCTGCATTTTTTAAAGTTAAGAATGTTTCAGTTCTCCAATCAATGTGCTTTGAGGATTTTCAAATAGTACTACAAACTTTAATACGACCCAGTCTTGATTACTGTAGCATAATATATGTAGGTCCGTTTAACACTTTTCTTCAGTCTCTACAAATACTGCAAAATTCAGCTGCTCGTCCGATTGATGGCCTGAGAAAGATGAATCACATCTCTTCGAAATTACAGGAACTTCATTCATTGCCGGTGAAATTGATCATAATTCAAATGTTTACATATAATTCATAAAATTATTATTTGACGAAATAAAAACAAGAGTTTGCTTTATTGATACATTATGAACCCTCTAGGTCACTCCGTTCTGGCCAAAAGGTTTTTGATGGTGTCATCAGCGGCTACGGCGTTTGAAACTGTTACTCGATCTTTCGCCTTATCTATTGGTGGCACTCTACAATGGAACTCTCTCTGGCTGAGATTCACTTAGAAAAAGAGTTTGTACAATTTCAAAAGAAACTAAGAACATATATGTTTGTCTGCTTTGATCTAATTTTAATGATGTAATGCTGAAGACTTGTTTCGCTTTGTTCATTCTTTGTTTTATGTATTTTTACGTATGTTCTTTTCTTATCTGCCTTAAGAATTTTGATGAGAAGATTATACATTTTTTAAATGAATGAATGAGAGAAGTTCTATATGGGGCCAGACTCACACCTCTATAGCCAGCGGCATAGGTCCACTTCTTCATAGCTTGCCAAAACCTTTGAAAGATTTGTTTCCTTGAGATTAGATACTATAATTTGAGGAACAATTTCTGCAGAAGTTGCTACAGTACAATCCATGTTTCAAAATTAAACAGCACTTTAGGAAACATGGCCTTAAGAACTGGCTGTGTTGCTCCAGATATGTGGTTTTCAACCTAACCCTAAGCATCACTCAACCAACCTCATTTTCAAGATGCCCACAACCAGGAATAACCAGGAGACCTACTTGCAAACAATGTAGCCAATACATCTGTGACCTTAATATTAGGCCTACCTAACGTCATCATCGAATTCAAATATGCAAAAAGTGCTAAAATATGAAGGTTAAAGTTCAGAGTCTGTCTCCATTATCAAACATGGACAAGCGTTCCGAGTAGAAGGAATGAGTGAGAATCCACAAGCACACACAGGGAAGGAAGTAACAGAATCTGCAAAACAAGAGAAAAAAACTCTTCAAAGAATTAGATCAGCAAACGAGGAAAAACAAGTGAAAAATAGAAATTCTCCCTGGACAAGCAGGATGTGTCAGCCACACCTGGTGACGTTATCCGACGGTGGCGAGGACGAAGTGCTCTCCTATAGCTCAGGAAGGCGAAGCCTTTCTGAGCATGCTCCTGTACCCCCACCCCTGGGCCCGCCCCTACCTGGCTCAGTTTTTTCTTCGTCCGCCCTGCCTACAGGACGGAAACTACAGCTGTCCTACCTACTTGCACACAATGGATAAACTCAAAGAAAAGAAAAATCACAAACCTGGATTCAAGAAATGCACCAAATGTGGAAGGGAGATGAACTCTGAGGACACCCATGATCGCTGCATTCGCTGCCTGGGGGAAGCTCACCACCTGGAGGACTGCCCCCACTGTTCCCGCATGTCCCCCCGAGCCCGCAAAGCATGTAACTATAATCTGCAAGAATTCCTCTCCTCCTCCGAGAGCGCAGCAAGCAAGATCCTCAAAGCCAGGAAGGACAAAAGAAAAAAACAGAAAGAATACAGCTTCCAGCAGAAAGGACGTGAGCAATGTGGATGCCGCCATCTTGGCCGCCTCTGGGACTCTCTCCTCCATGGCAACTTCCTTGGCTGCCCAGAAGCGCCCCCTGGATGTGTCCTCTGCTGCTCGCCCCTCTGAGTCTACCCCGGGCAAAGGATTCAACGCCGCCACTTCTGCAGGCTTCTCTGACCCTCGGTCTCCTGCCAGGCAGCCTCCCCGTGCCAAAAAAAACAGCCGCAAGGAAGCTCCGCCCACTGCTGAAGTCACGACAAATCACTTCTGTGCCCACGATGTTTCTCCGGCGTGCAGGACTCCTCCCCGCTCCAGCCCCACTTCACAATGCAGGGATCACAGCTCCCACAGTCTCCACGCCACAGAGTCCCGCGCCGAAGATGGCCACAGTAAGGGCAGGAGGACGTGGCAGAACAGCTCCAGCAGCAGAGATCATCCCGCAGCCGGCACAGCATCATGAAACATGACAGATCTCACTCCCCGTGCAGATCGCGCTCCAACACACCACCCATACCAGCGCAACACCATAGAACTTCAGGAAACGCCAGCAGGAAGCCAAAAGATCCCCTGCATGGTATGAGAGACAGACAGCAAACCAAAGACACCCAAAAAGCATTCATTGAGCTGCTGTCCAAACTTATTAAGCAGCGTGATTCTAACGGGACCCCCAGACGGGCCTCACATTCCCCGGATCCTCCCAGGCGCTCCCGTCCACCGTCATCAAGATCTACCTCCCCGGGCATAACCCCCCCGGACACCTTCTCTGCCTGGATTGCCTGTGCTTCCAGAATTTTCCCCGGAACCTCTGACGGACAGCGATGAAGAGCACGCAGCAGGCCTGTCTCCCTCCAGCCGCTCACACCACTCTTACAGCAAAGGGTGCTCCCGCTCTCCCTCACCAGCGCCAATGCCACCATCTCTGCCACCTTATCCACCGGAGGACCTAACCTATCCAAAGTTTCTACAAAAAAATATCTACTCGCCTGGCTCTTTCGTCCACGGACAAACCAGACCCTAGGAATGAGGTCCTCGGCCTACTCAAGTTCCTCAACACACCCAGGTCCATCATCTCCATCCCAGTACATCATTTGCTGCTGGAATCCCTCACCAAACTTTGGGAAACACCAGCTTCCAGCACAGCCACCTCGCAGAGACTTGAGGCCAAATACCAAGTCACCCCTGTACCAGGCTTCGACAAGGCTCAACTTCCCCACCAATTCATCGTGGTGTAATCCACATTGAAACACAGTAAAAGCACATGTACCCACTCCAACACTCCCCGGGCAAAGACTATAAACTCCTGGATGACTCCGGTAAAAAGACTTACCTTTCAGCCATGCTGAGTTTGAAGATTGCCTCGCACTCCTTTCAACACGTACTATACCTGGACATGATACTTGATAACCTCAAGGAAGCAATCGAAGGGCTCAACACAGAGACAAAGGCCCCCTTCCAGCCTATCCTAAACGACCTGAAAGAATGTGGTAAACACCTTATCCGCGCTGCCTTCGACTCCTTCGACTCGGCGGCTAGGATAGCCACGAACGGAATCACCGCCAGATGCCGGGCATGGCTCCAAGCCTCGGGACTTCGAGAGGACACACATGAGAGGCTTGCAGATGCAGCATGCACTGGGGATAACCTCTGGGGTAAAAGTCAAAGAAACTGTAGATGACATGAAGGACCGCTGCTCCACCCTTAAGACCCTAGCCTCTGAAGGCATCGAGCGCAACCCCAACTTGCGAAACAAGCAAGGCGCATACCAACACAGGCCCTACGCATCATCCAAGCGCTACCAGCCTTACCAGAAGTGGCAGCCACAGCGCCCCAAACAGCAACAGTACCAATATCAGCCCTACCATCAGAAACCACGATAGAGGGACCGCAGACAGCAAAAACAACCTTCTTCATCTTCAGGGAAGAGAACACCTTCCTTTTGATGTCCCGCCGAGCAGGAGCCCACAGGTGGGGGGTCATCTCTCTGCATTCATAGGAGCCTGGGAGAACATCACCACTGACTCCTGGGTCCTGCAGATCATCCATACAGGCTACAAGAAGCACTTCTCCACGACCCCAACCCAATGCTCACGCCCCCCCAACTGCACACCAGACAAACTCATAGCCACCATGGCAGCGGAGATCAGCTCCCTTCTGACACCACGGGCCATCGAACCAGTACCCCCGGCTCAGCGGGGATATGGGTTCTACTCGAGGTATTTTCTAATACCCAAGAAATATGGAGGCCTCCACCCAATCCTCAACCTCAGAGACCTCAACAAATTCATCCGAAAGGAGCATTTCTGGATGTACTCTCTGGGATCCGTCCTACCGCTGCTGCAACCTCACCACTGGCTGGCTTTGCGGGACCTCCAAGATGCCTACGCACACATTCCCATCCACCGCTCGCACAGACAGTTTCTGCATTTCCACTTCACAGAACAACACTACCAGTACTGGGTACTCCCTTTTGGCCTCTCCCCAGTGCCAAGGGTCTTCACAAAATGCGTGGCTGTGGCGGTGGCCCATCCATGGAAAACTGGAATTTGCATCTTCCCCTTCCCTCGACGACTGGTTCATCTCAGCCCCTTCAAGAGACAGGGTGCGCAAAGCGGTGGAGTACATCGTATCGCTGTTGTCGACGCTGGGATTCCTCATCAATTTCCAGAAGTCCCATCTACACCCCACGCAAACCCTGGAATTCATCGGAGCCTCCCTCCACATGGCTCAGGCAAAAGCATTCCTCCCCGCAACAAGAGTGGAGGCCATCATCTCACTCTCCATGGCTGTAGCCAAGGCCAACAGTGTGTTGGCCAGAACTATGCTTCGCCTCCTGGGCCACATGTGAGCAACCACACAGGTACTCCCGCATGCTAGACTCCACATGAGAGCCATTCAGTGGCACCTGAGAAAGAACTGGAACCAAAAAAGACAACCGATGTCCGCAAGGATCAACATCGACAGCAAGACATGCAGCACCCTCTGCTGGTGGCTTCTCAAAACAAATCTGGGCCAAGGAAAACCCTTTCAAACACCCCGCCCCGATATCATCCTGACCACGGACACATCCAACACGGGATGGGGAGCGCATCTCAACCACCTGCGCACACAAGCGAGATGGACAGAGACCAAACGCAACCTGCACATCAACCTCCTCGAGCTCCGCACAATCCGCTATGGCCTCCGGGCCTTCTTGAAGAACCCTACAAGTTCAAACCAACAACCAAGTGGCGATGTTCTACATAAACAAGCAAGGGGGCATGGGGTCACTACCCCTCTGCAGGGAGGCCCTCCAAACCTGGACCCTCGCACTCCGGTTGGACTGCCAGCTGCAAGCTGTCAACCTCCCTGGCATGGAAAACCAGCTTGCGGAAAGGCTAAGCCGCCAGCTACTACCGCACAAATGATCCCTCAACGAGGAGGTGGCAGAAACCTTATTCCAGCACTGGGGCCGTCCACTCTTGGAACTGTTTGCTCACCCCTCCAACACCAAGTGCCAGGAGTTCTGCTCCCGACACCCATCGCAACGGAGGATGGCGGCAGATGCCTTCGACCTACACTGGGGGGAGTTCAAACTCCTATATGCCTCCCCCCTCCCCACACCACTGATCTCCAAGGTGATGCAGAAGATCATACACAAAAGGGCCACAGTCATCCTGATCACTCCCTTCTGGCCCAGGCAGATTTGGTTTCCCATTCTACAAGAGCTCTCGAACAAGGCACCCATCAGGCTACCCCCGAGACTGGACCTCATCGCCCAGGGCAATGGGAACACCCTCCATCCGAACCTGGCCATCCTCACACTGACTTCCTAGAACTTGAAAGGTCACAGCTGTCTAACATGCACCTGATGGTAGAGGTCCAATGATTCATCCTCACGGCACGTTGGGACTCCACATGCCGCTCCTATGCTGTGAAGTGGAAGCGCTTTGATGCCTGGTGTGTAGAAGAGGGCCTCCATCCAATCTCCTGCCCCCTCCCGCAGATCCTTCACTACCTGACCACCCTCGTCCACATGGGACTCAAAGCATCCTCAATAAAAGTGCACCTATCGGCTATCGCTCCCTTCCACGACCACGTGGAAGATAATCCTGTCTCCACCCATCCTTTAATTACCAGGTTCATGAATGGACTCACCAACCTACATCCCCTGGTACAGACATCGGGACCTACCCAGCGTCCTCAACACACTCACTGAGAGCCCTTTCGAGCCCTTGGAAGAGACACCACTGAAGTTCCTCTCCTGGAAAACTCTCTTCCTGATTGTGATCACCTTGGCCAGAAGAGTCAGTGAGCTGCAAGCTCTTGTAGCGCACCAACTGTTCACAATCCTTCACAAGGATCACGCCTCACTACCAAAGTGGTATCTACATTCCATATCAATCAAAGCATCGAGCTCCCAGATTTCTACCCGGAGCCACATGCCAACGTGGAAGAGCACAGCCTACACACCCTTGACTGCGTGCGGGTGCGGGTCCTGCATACCTACCTAAGCCACACACAGGGACAACGCAGAGGCCAACAACTCTTTGTCTCTTTTGACCCAGCCAGACCAGGTCATCCCATCACAAAGAGGACCATCTCCCGCTGGATCTCGGCATGCATCACCTTCTGCTACTCCCAAGCCGGGACTCAGCCGCCTGCTACGGCTCAAGCACACCAACTCAGGGCAGTGGCAACCACGATGGCCAATCTCCACGCCTTACCCATCCAGCATATCTGAAAGGCCACCACATGGTCCTCGGTACATACCTTTCAGCAGCATTACTGCCTGGACCAGCTGTCCCACTCCGACTTCTCTTTTGGTCAGACCGTTCTGAGTGCTAGCACCCACACGGGACAAATGACAGTCTCAGCCCCTTAACAGGCATGTCTCCAGCCCCGCTGCTCAGCACAAGGATGGCTACTGCTAGACTGCTACTGCTATTCTGCTTAAGGTTAAAGAAAAAGTGTGCTGCCCCTAATAATTTCTGTTGCATCACGGTTATGATTGTTGAAGTTACTGCAATCATGGTTTTACATGTGATTCCGCTGATTAAATGATTAATCCTGTTTGACATACTGGTCTCCGACCCCTTTGTATTAACCTGCCTGGATGGCTCAAGGGCCCATCCGCCAGCAGCCTGTGGGCCTTCGGCTTGCTAGGGAGTCACCAGGTGTGGCTGATGCATCCTTCTAGTCCTGGGAGAAAGTGGGGTTACTTACCTGTAACGTAGGTTCTCCTTGGACAGCAGGATAAGTCAGCCACACATTCCCACCTACCTCCCCTGCGGATGGCCCCCTGACTATCCAGGACTCCAATAGGCCCACTACCTACCGGCCGGGACTCCTCTCTTGGCACAAACTGAGCCAGGTAGGGGCAGGCCCAGGGGTGGGGCTACAGGAGCATGTTCAGAAAGGCTTCGTCTTTCTGAGCTATAGGAGAGCACTCCATCCTCGGCGCCATCGGATGACATCACCAGGTGTGGCTGACTTATCCTGCTGTCCAAGGAGAACCTACGTTACAGGTAAGGAACCCCACTGTATTACTTCAGGAACTCTTTGTCGATCAAGAATGGACACATGAATTGTTAAGGAGAGGTGAACTGAAAGCAAAGGATGAGAGGTTGATAGTTGCAGCCCAGGACAGCGGATTAAGGACGAGATGGTTTACAGCGAGCATTGAAAAAACTGGAAAAACAGACATATGTCGATTCTGTAAGAAAGAGCTGGAAACAGTGATTCACCTTATAGCTGACTGTGAAGTTCTGATGGCAGAAAGGTTCTATACAGAAAGGCACAACAAAGTAGTATGCTTCATACATTGGAAACTGTGTAAACACTACAACATCACTGTGCCTGAAAATCACTGGGATCATGACCCTAAGAGAATTACAGAGAATGAAGCGGTTATGATCACTTGGGATACTCCCATTCTGACTGATAAAAAGCTGGATGCGAGGAAGCCAGATGCAGTGGCAAAGGAGAAAAACACCAGAACAGCATTGATTATAGAGTTCCAAGCAACTACTCTGTGAATCATGTTGAGAGAGAGAAAATCTTCAAGTATCAAGAAATGCAGTTGGAGACCAAGAAAATGAGGCAGAAAGATACTGAGTTATTTCCCATCGTGTTGGGTGCCACAGGTCTAATTCAGAGGAATTTCCAAGCACACCTTGATAAATTACCCATACACATAATATCTTACAAACTCCAGAGGGGCATGATGCAAGTACTACGCTGAGCATTAGCAGTAAATTTGAGAGACTGAGATCGTACTCCACATACCCTGGCTTAGAAGTGAGGTTCATGACTGTCAAGGTATGCGTAAAACAAACCCATTTAGAGAAACTACTCTGAAATGACCATGAGACCTATTTGCTAACAACTCATAGCCAATACATCTGTAACCCTTAATGTGATTGTCCTGCACTTAGAGAGTAAGAAGACTGCTAAGGACCCTTTAAGAATTCACTAAGGTACGTATGCAGGAGTCTCTACGACAGGGGTTCCCAGTCCTCTCCTTGAGGCACCCTTAGCCATTCATGTCTTATGCATATTTGTTGTGGTGACCCTGAAATCCTGACCAGCTAGGTGCACCTCTAGGACAGGGTTGGGAAGCACTACTCTAGAGGTCTCCTTATGATTAGGGCGTTGGCATTCAGAGAGTCTATGTAAAGACTTTTGTGAACCACGCGAGGGATTCTCTGTTTATGCTGTGCGCATTAACTATATTTCTATTAAATGTTTGGCAAACATATTGTTGCTGTAGGTTTATATTCTAATATTAATCAGGGCCTGATGCTCAGGGCTGGTGTTACATAGGCAGGAGCTCAGGGCAGAAACTAGTAAGAGGGCCCCAAAGCTCACCTGCAGGCTATGACTCCTTCAGTTTGAGGCCAACTTGAGGCTTCCTGTGGCATGATGGCCCAGGGCAATTGTCCTGTTTGCCACCCCCTAAAGCTAGCCTTGCTGACACTCAAAATACTTCATGCATCAGCGGCAGTACTGACTGACTGCATAAACAGTATTTTTTTAAAAATAACTTTATTTATTCAGAGCCTTCCAGGCCGGTCCCAAAACTCTCGGGATCCAAATTCTGACTAAATGGCCGAGCCCAAAATATTCAGGATCTGTGTACCATAGCAGAAAGAAAATCACTGTTATAACATATTGAATAAGACGGGTCCAATTTTCCTGACGTATGCAAAAATTAACCCGGTTGCAGAATGTGGATTAAAAATTTAAAGTAAGCCTTCTTAACAATAACTTTGTTCAATAGTTTTCACTGCTTGTAACACTGGCAAACAAACTTCCTCCCAGGACCCAAGAAACTGCAGCCTCCCACCAAGTCCCTCACCATATCCGATTCCACATTGTCCTGCCCATACAAGCCCCTCCTCTGTCTGTAAGGTGCTCCATTCCACCAATCAGCTAGAGTCTGGTTTCCCAGTCCTTCATCGAAGAAGTCAGTGCTTTATTCCAATGGGCAGCAATCTCACATCTGACCGCTATCAATCCTATCGCTAACACTTGGCGTTCTCCTTTCTCCCACTTTTTGGGCAGCACTCCCAACAAAAACATCTGTGGACCCCACCTCAATGTTCCTCCCAGAACACCTTCCAATTTGCCTGCTACTTTTTCCCAAAATTCCCTTTCCTTCCCATAAGTCACCAAATGTGCAGAAAATCTCTTTTCACATCACCCCCCTCCCCCTCCCCCGCCCCTATTCAATGCATCAGGATCTCTAAGGGGCATTTTTAAAGCGCTTTAACCAGTTAGTACTTAGTGCTGCTGAATATCACCACAGACTGCCCAAAAAACACCTGGTTAAAGCCAGAGTGGCCTGTGAGCGGATGAGGGGCAGAGACAACCGCAGTCTGTTTAGCAGTGATATTCAGCCGCTAAGGGCCCAATGCTGACATGTTTTCCTGTATTCAGCCAAGCTCAAATACTCTTTCCAAATACCCTTCAACCTATTCACTGTTTTCCATGTCCTCATTAGATGCCTTGTAAAAGGGTTAATGATTTCATCCAACTTCCGCCCCATCTCGAAAACCCATATCAAGTTTTTTAAAATTTGCCTCTATGGCACTAGGACTGTTCTAGCCTTCCCTCCCCCAGTTCCCAACCCGAAATATGCTTGATTTGGGCCACCAAATAACATCTGCAATTTGGTAAGCCAATCCTCCTGAATACAATAGGCTTAGCCACTCTTGGCCTCTTAGTCCTCTCACACAAATCTCCCCAATATATTTTGGGATTGCAGCTAAACACCCCCTAGGTATCCCCACCAGTAATGCCTGAAATAGAAAGAGTAGCCTTGCTAGACTATTTATTTTCACTACTGGCATTCTACTCTCCCATGATAGGAAATTCCTTATCCCGTCTTCCCCAATCACTCCTAATCTCCCTAAAATCCTTTCTAGCGTTACTAGAATACATTTTCCCTAAAACATCCCAGTTTGAATCTCCAAGTATCTTATTGTCTCTTTCCTCACTTAAATTGGAAAAATTCTCTTAAATGCCGACTCTCTCCATCTTCCAAATTAACCTTCAAAGCTTCTGTTGTCTCCATATTCACTCAGAGCTGTAGCCACTACCTCAAATTCTTTAGTGACATACAAGAAAAGATCTATAAACAAGATCAATGTATGTTCCCGTCCACCAGCACATCTCCATTAGTCCTTATTGCCTCTGCCAGGGACTCAACCGATATTGCAAAGGAATAAAGGGCACCCTTGCCAGACTCCTCTTTCTCAGTACCAAAAAAAAGGGTCAACGTCAGAGTGAAAAATAGAACTACAAAAAGAAAATCACTCTACATTTACAAAATCTTCAAAGAAACAACAGTTTTGTCAAACAAACAAATAATGAGGAGAAAAAGGCCTCAGAACCACTGGGATACAGAGCTAAACCAATGGGCACTTGCCACCCAAAGCTCTAACAATGTATGACGGAAGTGTACATATGTCGTGCATGATCACTCGTTAGCGGTTTTCTTGAACGTATAAGCATTTGAAGGTTTTCCTTGAGAAAGCATATGGCGAAACACCTAGCCGGTATCGTTGGTGGCGTCGCAGTTGTTTGGCTGTTGAGGAACGACTGAATTCTTTAAGATAAGTGTGGTTTTTGCCTTAATTTGATATGCACTGCTTATGATAAGTCACATGCTCTAGATAAGAACAGAGTCCTTTTATGAGAGGAGGTTTTTTTGGCCGTTGATGTTCTGTGGAGAGCTTTGGGTGGCAAGTGCCCATTGGTTTAGCTCTGTATCCCAGTGGTTCTGAGGCCTTTTTCTCCTTATTATTATTTTTTTTTTTTTTACAAAACTGTTGTTTCTTTGAAGATTTTGTATATGTAGAGTAATTTTCTTTTTGTGATTCCTCTTTCTGACTTAAAAACCCCTGAATAACTTCCATTCACTTTAACACATACTGCAATGCAATGTGTGCCTTTGAATCAGTCCTGACTCCTAGCGACCCAGAAGCTCCTGGGTTTTCTTGGCAGTGTCACTGGAAGTAGATTGCCAGGCCTTTCTTCCGAGGCAATGGAGGGTTAAGTGACTTGCCCAAGGCCACAAGGAGTGCTAGTGGGAATTGAACCCTGGTTGCTTGGTTACCAAGCCAGTGTTCTAACCACTAGGCTACTTCTCCACTCCTAACACATACTACTGGGTCTTAATATAATGTTAGCTATAGATGTGGAAAAAGCATTTGACAGGGTAAACTGGCCTTTTTTGATGAGGGTTATTCAGAAGTTGGAGCTGGTGGACAATTTCTTGTGTTGGATAAGAAAAAAATTATATTAAGACCCAGTAACACATACTACTGGGTCTTAATATAATTTTTTTCTTATCCAACACAAGAAATTGTCCACCAGCTCCAACTTCTGAATAACCCTCATCAAAAAAGGCCAGTTTACCCTGTCAAATGCTTTTTCCACATCTATAGCTAACATCATCGAAGAGGGACTCCCTTTTGAGCTGACCACACAAACTGCAGCATTCGTTTAATACTGTTTAAAGCCTGTCTGCCAGTGATACACAGGTTGATGCTTTTTAATTAAAGGCACAACCCCCTTGCTAACCTTTGCCAAATTTAACAGAGATATTGGTTTGTAAGACCTGCACCTTGTCAGGTGTTTCCTTCTTTGGGCAAAAGAGTGATACTTGCTATCTTCATAAAAGCTGGAAGACCTCTACCTTGCAGCAGATCATTGAATACCTTATTCATATTCTCCAAAACCTCCCCCTGGAATTTCTTTAAACCTCTGCCCCCCCCCCCCAACCCACTCTGTCAATCCATCCAAACCTGGAACCTTTTTCTCAATGGTGATTCTTGATTACCCATTGAATCTCCAGGCTCAGTACAGGAGCATTTCACCTCTCTGTCGCTTCCTCGGAAAGCACCAGTAAGGTTATTTTCCCTAAATATTCATCTAACACCTCCACACTATTCACCCCATCCCTCACAGTTTGGTGTAGAATTCAACAGATTGTTCCCAAATATTCCTATCATCTTAGTATGAATGGAATTAATTTCCTATTTAATTTTATGGGTTTCTTCTTCCACCCCTCTTCCTCACTTGGAAGTGTTTCATTGTAAACCGCCTTGCCATAACCATAACCATAACCATCATGCCAAACTTTGCTTCCTTACCCCTGAATTCTCTGCACATTTGTGAACTTTCTCCTCACCAACCACCTGTCAGGTTTGTTCCCATGTTCAAAAAATCTTTGTTTTAACCTTTTCAACTGGAAGTCAACGTCATCCAATTACAACTCTTTAATTCTCCTCATACCTCTTCCAATGCCCACTTGCTCTCCTTATTGGGGCACAACCTACATTTTTGTTGAAGTTTACCCAGTTCCTCCCAATACTTAAGCTTTTCCAGATTTCTTAACCTCTTTTTCCTTGCACCCCACTTAATAAAAATCCCCTAATCATTGTTTTCATAGTATCTCACAGCTCATATCTTCCCACCTCCCCTTGTCATTCCACTCCCAGAATTCTCTTGCCCCCCCTCTCAATTGCTCTACCACCTTATCAATCCTGCAGCAAAGACTCATTAAGAAACACTTCTTTCTCATTGTGCCTACCCTACTACTTCTACCCACACTGGCGAATGATTGGAAATAATATTTCCTGTTTCAGACCTTTCCACCCTAGGAGAAAGATTCCTTCCCAAAAACAGTATTCTAGTATACACATGGAGAGTGATTCTATAATGTCCATGTCAAGCCCGCAGACACATCTACATGACAAACGGGCCCGGTTTGACCCTATTTCCACATGTGCGGGTCTGAACGTGGCCATGAGTTTGGAAACGGGGACAAAGATGTGTTCAGTGTGGCAGACCCAAACCCCAGGAGATGGGTATACATAGCAAGTATTGTGGACGTCCCTGCCCTTGGCAAATTCTGAAAAGATGTACGGCTCTGCTGCTGCCCGCCTCCATATGGTCACGCCTCCTCAGTTAAAATGTGTATCCCCGAAGGTGCTCCTCACACTGACGGTATTGTTCCTATGCCAACTGCCCCAAAAACTGGATGATACAGATGTGCTGATGCAAAACAGACTATATAAGCTTGGGGCTGCCCAAGGGGGGTGTGGGGCTATGTGTGGAGACTCATTGTAGCCCTCATTTGCATAATGAGTCTCATTTGCAAAAATATTTGTATAATGTTAACATGCGTTAACTTTTAGTAAACATGCCTCTTAATGAGTGTCTGGATAAAGAAAGACTACTAGATTTCTATATTACGATATTCCAGTGCCAACCGCCAGGCATATTGGGAAGTACTATAAACACTGACTATTTAGAACCCATAGCAAACCCGCCGTATCATAACAGCACTACCAGGACTCACAAAGCACCAAACCCTACCTATCAAAAGGCAGCACTGCAAATATTAAACCAATACATCACCTACTTGGGAAAGAGAACAAGTGGCACTATCAAACAGAAACTACATAAACAGAATACCTCAGCTCGGTAACACATGCAGAACATAGACCGTCACCAAACAAAGAACTAGGGATCACAATTTAGAAATAGGAAGACAATTAAACTGGGAACCCCAAAGCCAAACTTGGAATGTACAACAACACTGGAGAAATAAAACTATAAATTAATTTCCTCTTGTACTAAACAAAAATGCAAAGATGTTGGCGATACACGTTTCCCAGAGCTGATATACAGTCAAACCTCGGTTTTCATGATTAATCCGTTCGAAAAAGTCTGACTAAAACCGAAACGTATGAAAACTGAGGCAATATTTCCCATAAGAAATAATGTAAATCCAATTAATCTGTTCCAGACACCCAAAAATATTCACAAAAAATACATTTTATAGAGAATAACTATATTTTTACATACAGAAAACAATGAGAAATAAATATAAATGACTAAGGAAATGGATAAATGAACATTTAACATCACTGAAAGCAAGCTAAGTACAGTACTGTACAGTACAGTATGTTAACATCTGGCCTTAGCCACCCCTGACAAGCTGCTGTGCTCTCTTCGGAATCACACTGGATTCAGCCCATTAAAATACCTTTACATTATCTGCTCAATGCTTCAGAATGGCAGAAAATCTTAATGATATAGCTTCAGACGTATCCTGCAAGAAAAAGAACTGCCTCCCACATTCATGCAACATCTCCTGCTTACGTTGACAGCTTTTCTTCCCTGCTACCTCCGAGCCTGAGGGGGCGCTCCAGAGAACGGGCAGGCGGTGGATGAGATCGGGGCCTTCCTCTCTGCGCAATCCTTGCCTCTCTGACTCTGACCAGGCTCGAGGATGTGTTTCATTTACGTGCTCAGCTGGCTTTCGCTTCTCATCACGCTGGCGATCGGTGAGTCCAGGGGGCAGTGCTGCCGGGACTGGGCGGACGTTCCGGCAGTGTATACAGACCGGTGTGCAGCGCGAGGGTGTATGTATTTATAGTACTGTACTTTACGAAAACCGAGGCAATGTACGAGAACCGGGACAAAATCTCAGTCAAAAAAGATGTTGAAAACCGAAGCGATGTATGAGAACCGGGACAAAATCTCAGTCAAAAAAGACGTTGAAAACCGAAGCGTATGAAAACCGGGGCGTATGAAAACCGAGGTTTGACTGTATTCCAGTTAATAAATTCAAAATAAAAAAGTATTTTTCTACCTTTTCTTTGGGCATTTTATTTTTCAGTTGCAATTGCTCTAGTCACTTTCTTCTGGTTTCTTTGTGTTTTCTGCTAATTCTCCATTGTCTGCTGTCCATTTGTCCTTTCTTCTTTCTTCTAGATTATTTACATTCTCTCTCTACATCTGCTTTAACATACTGATCTTTCTCCTTTTGCTCTTTCCTCCATTTCTTTCTTTATTCCTTTATCATCCACTCAGATTTCACTCTTCCATCTCCAATCCCCATTTACTCTCCCAATACCCGGCCAATGGTAGATTTTCTTCCTTCCCACACAAATATATTTTCTCCTCTTCATCCTCATTCCCCCAACCCCATTCCCTTTAAGCCCTACCCCAACTTCAGCTCCCTTCTAGATCCAGCCCTACCCATCATCCGCTCCTTTCTAGTCCCATTTACCCATTTTCCCATGCCCCCCATCAGCCCATTTCTAATCCTATTTCAGCCCATCAGCCCAATTCCAGTCCAAGCTCCCCCCCATTAGACCATTTCCAATCCTAGCCCCCCATCAGCCCATTTCCAGTTCTAGCCCACCCATCAGCCATTTCTAGTCCTATTCCAACCTCCCATCAGCTCATTCCAGTCCAAACTCCCCATCAGCCCATTTCCAATCCTAGCCTCCATCAGCCCATTTCCAGTCCAAGCTCCCCCATCAGCCCATTTCCAATCCTAGCTCCCCCATCAGCCCATTTCCAGTCCTAACCCCCCATCAGCCCATTTCCAGTCCAGCTCCCCCCATCAGCCCCATTTCCAATTCTAGCCCCCCATCAGCCCATTTCCAGTCCTAGCCCCCCCCACAGTTAGCTCATGTCCAGTCCTAGCTCCCTTGCAGTCAAGTTCATTTCCAGTGCTAGTCCCATCAGCCATTTCCAGTCCTTTTCCAGCCCCCATCAGCCCATTTCCAATCCTAGCCTCCCATCAGCCCATTTCGTCCAAGCCCCCCCTGCAGTCAATTCATTTCCAGCCTAGCCCCCCATCAGTCATTTCCTGTCCTATTCCAGCCCCCATTAGCCCATTTCCAGTCCAAGCTCTCCCCCATCAGCCCATTTCCAGTCCAAGTCCCCAGTCAGCCAATTTCCAGTCCAAGCTCCCCCATCTGCCCATTTCCAGTCCTAGCCTCCCTGCAGTCAGTTCATTTACAGTCCTAGAGCACCTCCACAGTCAGCTCATTTCCAGTCTTAGCTACCCCATTCAGCTCATTTCCAGTCGTAGCCCCCCATCAGCCATTTCCAGTCCTATTCCAGCCCTTCATCAGCCCATTTCCAGTCCAAGCTCCCACCATCAGCCCATTTCCAAGCCTAGCTCCCCATCAGCTAATTTCTAATCGTAGCCCCCATCAGCCATTTCCAGTCCTATTCCAGCCCCCCATCAGCCCATTTCCAGTCCAAGTTGCCCCCATAGCCCATTTCCAGTCCTAGCCCCACCGCAGTCAGCTCATTTCCAGTCCTATTCCAGCCCCCATCAGCTCATTTCCAGTCCTGAAGGAGGAGTTAAAAATCAAGAGGAAAAGGAAACCTATTTGGTTCTCTAAAGAAGTGGCTGCACAAATAAAGGCAAAAAGCACAGCTTTCACAAAATTCAGGGGTTCACAAACAGAGGAACACAGAAAAGAATACAGGATCAAATTAAAAGAGACAAAAAGAGAAATAAGGATAGCAAAATCAAAGGCAGAAGAAAAGATGGCTAAAGATGTGAAGTGTGGCGACAAAACCTTTTTCAGGTATATTCGGGAGAGGAGGAAAATCGGAGATGGAATGTCAGGACTCAAAAGTGCTGGGAACAGATTTGTGGAAAGTGACATTGAAAAAGTGAAAATGCTCTGTTTTTACTAAAGAAAATCCTGGAGAAGGACCACCTGTGATTGACAAGTATACAAATGGGAATGGAGTAGAAACCAGACCATTCACAGATGTGTTCTAACAGCTTGCAAAATTGAAAGTGGACAAGGCATGGGACCGGATGGGATACATCCCAGGATACTGAAAGAGCTCAGAGAGGTTCTTGCAGGGCCATTAAAGGATGTTTTTAATAGACCCTTGGAGAAAGGAGAAGTTTCACAGGACTGGAGAAGAGCTGATGTGGTACCTCTTCACAAAAGTGGTTTAACAGAGAAGAAGTGACAAACCACAGGCCAGTAAGCCTTAACTTGATGGCGGGAAAAGTAATGGAGACGCTTCTGAAAGAGCAAATTGTGGACTTTCTCGAAACCAACAGGATGCATGATCCGAGGCAACATGGTTGTATGAAAGGACGATCATGCCAAACAAATCTGATTGAGGTCTTTGACTGGGTGACCAGAGAACTAGATCAAGGGCATGCGATGGATGTGATCTACCTAGATTTCAGCAAAGCCTTTGATACTTCCTCATAGGAGGCTTATCAATAAACTCAAGGCTTGGGGATGAGCCCCAAGGTGCTGATGAACTGGATCAGAAATTGGTTGAATGACAGATAACAGAAGGTGATGGTAAACGGCACTCACTCGGACGAAAGGAAAGTGATTAGCGGTGTGCCCCAGGGATCGGTCCTGGGACCGGTACTGTTCAATGTATTTGTGAGTGATATTGCTGAAGGACTGAATGAAAAAGTCTGTCTTTTTTGCAGATGACACGAAAATTTGCAACAGAGTGGACTCCCCCGAGGGAGTGGATAACATGAGGAAAGATCTACAAAAGCTGGAAGAATGGTCAAATGCTTGGCGGTTGATTTAATTTGAAGACGTGCAGTGTCATGCACTTGGGAGGCAGAAATCCAAGGGAATTGTACGTGATAGGGGGCAAGAGGCTGTTGTGCACAGACCAGGAGAAGTACCTTGGAGTGATTGTTTCTGAGGATCTCAAGATGACAAGGTGTGGCAAAAACTAGAAGGATGTTGGGTTGCATAAAAAGAAGAATTACCAGCAAAAAGGAAGAGGTACTAATGCCACTGTACAAGTCGCTGGTGAGGCCTCACTTGAAATATTGTGTTCAGTTTTGGAGACCATATCTCCAAAGACTGGAAACGGTTCAGAGGAAGGCGACCAAAATGAATTGGAGCCTGCTTCAGAAGACTTATGAGAAGAGGCTTGAAGACCTAAATATGCATACGCTAGAGGAAAGGAGGGACAGGGGAGATATGATTCAGACCTTTAAATACTTAAAGAATATTAATGTTCAAACAAACATCTTCCAAAGATGGGGAAGCTGTAAAACTAGAGGGCATAACATGAAGCTGCAAGGGGTAAACTGAAAGGCAGTGTCAGGAAATACTTTTTCACTGAAAGGGTGGTGGATGCTTGGAATGCCCTCCCGATGGAAGTGGTGGGGGCAAATACAGTGACAGAATTCAAAATGACATGTGACAGGATAAAATCAAAATAAACATATCTCTTATATCTGTACAACTTTTCAAATAGGCGTATGGATGTTCCAGGGCCCACTGTAGTATTTATAGTGACGCTTTTTTTGGATGGACTCCTTATGTGAGTTTTGGAAGTTGGTGCTGATATGGTATGGCAGATTTGCTCTATATACTCAGTGACTTTGTTGTAGGGTTTTGTATTAGTTCACAATATGCCTGGTACTGGAGAATGCTTGTTGTTGTTTTTAGTGAGATGATCAGAATCAGATTTTTTTAAAATATTGAGTTCTGTGGGTGAATGTCTTGGTTCTGCTCTGCAGCTACTGTGGATGCAAAATATATGTTGAAAAAGAAAAAGCAAGAACCATAACGCAGTTTATAACAACAAAATAAAAATGAGTTCAAATTTAGTTTTATAAACTATGCTGTGGTTCTCGCTCTTTTAGTTCCTTGGTGTACAAACATCTTGCATTTCCTCTGTATAATATAATCGGCTTTTTGGTTTGGTTCAGTCTCTGATTGGAGTTTTGAGAAAGTCCCCCCCCCCCCATGTACCATCTCATCCTTCGCCTCAGGCAGCAGATTGCCTTGAGCCTCCCCTGTTTTGGAGAGCCAGAGATCAACTGTCAAATGAAAAGCTTTTCTGCTATAAAAATATTGAAAAGACCTTGCCCCCTGGATAGATCCTTGAGGATCTCTTCTTCTTTCTTGGAATGAACTTTATTTATCACTATACTCTGACTGTCCACTGCTCAGGCAGTTTAAAATACAGTTTACAACAACTGGGGCAACCTGTAGGCAACTTGGGTGCCCTGTGAACCTCCTGTGTGGAACAGTGTCCAAAGCCTTCCTGAAACCCAATACAGAACATTCAATACTTGCCCCTGATCTAAAATGTTGGTCTCCCATTCAAAAACATAAGTAGTATTTAACTCACCTCTTTCCAGTAGTTCAAGATGTGTTACATTCAGGTACAGTAGGCAAAGAAATGGATCAGCTTTATTTGGACACAATTTTGTTCAGGTAAAAACTGCTCTGCTCTGTGAGCTGCTGGATTCAAGATACTATACTATACTTCCTATCATCAGAAACTCTATAAATTATCCAGGGGCTAAGTGTGCCCCCCAGGACTGTTTGAGAAGCTCCCCCATTTAACTCTGCCTCTAACGAGTCCCCCACTCACTGAGATTTTGATAATGAAACTCAGCAAATATGATCACAATGACACCACCCCTTCCATAAAAATCCTGTAACAAGGCACACTTGGAGATCAAACCTTTAAATATTAAACTTGTGTGTCCTTGGATCAGGGTTACCACCTCACCTAGATCAGCTCAAAAAGACGAGTCCAGTTTTGGTCTTTCCCCACTGCATACATGATGAAGTTGTGTTCTCCTTTCTGTAAGAAACCCAGGACTGGATTTCCGTGCCTGCAATGGGGGAAATTCAGGATTGGCTTGACCTATTTGAGTTGAGCTAGGTGAGATGGCACTCCTACCTGTGATAAACCTTGTGGTCGAGTCTTCTGGCAGTATGAGCATTGGCTGACATTAGGGCGGCTGACAGGAGAACAGTAGTCTTCCCCTGGGAGTGGGTCTCCTGGAGTCAGTGACTTGTGCTCTGATTCTGGGGAAATTGAAAAGTCTCATTTGTGCTTGTGCAAGGAGAAGGCTCAGATGCGGAGGGTGGTGATAGCAAGGTGTGCAGAAATGGACAGGGATGTGGGGCAGTGACATAAAGATGAGTATCTCAAGGGCTTTCTGCTGTCTAGTGACCAGCCACTGACGCTAAGCTCTCTGTGGAACACCTTGGGGCTTGAGCTTTGAGATCTGGCAACTTCTGAGTACTGGAGAACAAGGGAAAGGAGATTGTTATAATTGAACACGCACAGCCTAAGCCTTCCAGTCCTGACAGAAGGACGATGGATGTTTCTTTGGCATGCCTGATTTTAATGCTTCTAATCATTAAACTTGGAACAATTGTGGAATGTGTGGGGGCTCCCAGAGATAATCTCAATGTAAAACAACTGTTTTATGTGCATTTGAGAAGCTGAAATTCCTTCCATTCAAGCAGTTCTCCTCTGACTTAAGCACCTGCGCTTCAGGCAGAACATTGGAAAAATCCCCTAAGTTTTGTCTGAAATATGGACAAATGATTTTGGCTTCATGCCCACCTTCTGCTATGACATCACCAGTTGGAGCGCGCTCACTAGCATCTCTGGCTCTATTTCTCAGATGTATTGCTGTCATCAGGAGGCTGCATGTCCAAAAAGAGTTGTCAGTGTATTCTGTGATCAGGAGTATAGCTGGAGCTTGGAGGCTGCACAAACCCATTAATGAAAAGGTGTGGGCTATCTGTCAACCATACGTCTGAACTCGGACAGCATGTGAATATTTTTATTTAGAGCCTTTTGCACATGATCTTGCATATATTTTTGTAGAGTAATACATTTTGCAAAATGAGGTAATTAGATCTTATCTGCTAATTATTGTTCCTGAAGGAACGACAGTCCAGTCCCTTTACTTCAGGGGTTACGCAACCCTTCCAGCAGCTTGGAGGCTGAGCCCAACCTTTTTGGGGTGGAGCGGTATATATACCACTGGTGCCACCCACCCACTCCAGTAGACTACTGTAAAAGCAGACTTGACAAACCTATATAACTGTGAAAATGGAAATAAACACACTCAAGCCAAAAATCCTGCAAACCTATATATTTGACTTTTTTTTTTTTTTTATTAATTCTTAACCAGGAAAAGAAGGTAGGAGCGGAGATCAAGGGAGGAGGTAGGAAAACTGCTATAGCGCGGGCCTTTCCTCCCGCCTGACCCACCAGCGCCGTCTGAATCCGCCCTCGAGCCGCAGACCGCCTCCAAGAAACGGCCGGAATGGCTAAGGAACTAGGGAGGGGAATAGGGACTGGACTGTCATTCCTTCAGGAACAATAATTAGCAGGTAAGATCTAATTACCTCTTCCTTATCGTCACTCCAGTCCAGTCCCTTTACTTCAGGGAAGTACCAGAGCAGTACCCGCCCGGGTGGGATTCGCCATTCCGGAACGTAGCACTGCCTGCGCAAACCTGGAGTCCGCCGTGCTCTGCACGTCCAGCCTGTAGTGCTTGGTGAAGGAGTGCAGCGAGGACCAAGTTGCTGCCCTGCAGATATCCAAAGGGGGAACTAGGCTGAACTCCGCCCACGAGGTGGCCTGTGCTCGAGTTGAGTGAGCGCGCAGGCCCCCTGGGACCTGTTTCCCCTTGAGGATATAGGCGGAGGCGATCGCCTCCCTGATCCACCTGGAAATTGAGGCCTTGGCCGCCGCCTCTCCCTTGTGAGGCCCTCCGAATTGCACAAAGAGTCGTTCTGATTTCCGGAAGGGCGCCGTGCGGGAGAGATAACGCTTCAAGGCTCTGGGGACGTCGAGCAGATGAAGCTTACTATCCACCCCTCCCGGTCCCTCCGGAGAGAGAGTTGGGAGGGAGATGGACTGGTTAACGTGAAAGGGAGAGATCACCTTAGGCAAGAATGAAGGAACCGTCCGAAGGACTACCTTATCCCTGAGGAAGGCCAGAAAGGGAGGCCGAGCCGATAGGGCTTGTAACTCGGAAACTCGTCTAGCTGAGCAAATGGCCACCAGGAACACTGTCTTCAGAGTCAGATCCTTCAGGGAGGCCTTTTTCAAGGGCTTGAAGGGTTCTGCGGCTAGCGTGTTTAGTACCAGGTTGAGGTCCCACGGGGGGATGACCGATCTTCGTTGCGGTTGGAGCCGCCTGACCGCTTTCAAAAACCTGACAACGTCCGCATTGGCTCCCAAGGCTTTTCCGCCCACCTTGCCCCTATAGCAAGCGATGGCCGCCATTTGTACCCTCAAGGAGCTGTGGGCTAGACCCTTGTCGAGACCCGCTTGCAAAAATTCCAGCACCTCAGGGACCGAGGCTGACAGAGGATTCTTCCGGCGCTCCGAACACCATGCCTCAAAGATACGCCAAACTCTTACATAGGAAAGACAGGTGGAGCGTTTCCTCGCGCTTAACATGGTTGCGATTACTGCCGGCGAATAGCCGCGCTTTAAGAGCCTCGCCCTTTCAATAGCCAAGCCGTAAGCGAGAATCGATCCACGTGTGGCATCTGAACCGGTCCTTGCTTGAGCAGGTCCTTCCTGACGGGAAGGCGCCATGGGCGGTCGGCGATCATCCTTACCAGGTCCGCATACCAAGGACGACGAGGCCAATCCGGGGCAATAAGGACTACTAGGCCCCGGTGAGCTTCCACCCGCTGGAGGACCTTCCCGATTAGGGCCCACGGGGGGAAGACATAAAGAAGACCCTCCGAGGGCCACCTTTGAGACAGGGCGTCTAGGCCCTCGGACATCCTTTCCTTTCGCCGGCTGAAGAATCGGCTTACTTTGGCGGATGCGAACCGCGCCATGAGGTCCATGACTGGGAGACCCCACAGGGCTACTATCTGGTCGAAGATCTCCTGATGCAGCTCCCACTCGCCGTGGTCTATCCTGTGCCTGCATGATGTTGTCCGTCCTGGCCACGTGCTGCGCCGAAAGAGCTTCCAGGTGAACTTCTGCCCACTTGAACAGGGAGTCCGCCTCCTTTTCCAATGCCGGACTGCTGGTGCCGCCCTGGTGATTGATGTACGCCACGGCAGTGACGTCGGAGAGAACGCGAATCGCTTTCCCTACCACCGAGAGCTGGAGAGCCTTGAGTGCCCGGGCGACGGCTCTCAATTCCAGGCGGTTGATAGGCCATGAGGCTTCCACTGCCGTCCAGCGCCCCTGGACAAACTGGTCCTCGAAATGTGCTCCCCAGCCCGCCAGGCTGGCGTCCGTCGTCAACAGCACCCACTGAGGAGGCTCGAGGGGCATTCCGCGACTCAAGTTCCTTGGGCACCTCCACCAGAGGAGAGAGTGTTTGGTCCGAGGTGCGCAGGGGAGTTGCTGGGACAAGGGGTGCTGTTGGGGAGACCACCGCCGCAACAGAGACCGCTGCAACGGGCGCATGTGCGCTCTGGCCCACGGAACCACCTCTATTGCTGCCGCCATGGTTCCCAGCAACTGTAGGTAATGCCACGCTGAAGGGAGCCGCCTGCCCAAGAACTGTGAGACAAGGGTTCTCAGGTCCTTCATCCTTGAGTTGGACAGAAAGACCCTGCCCCTGCCAGTGTGGAACTTTGCACCGAGATATTCGAGCTCCTGTGATGGAAGCAAGCTGCTCTTTGCTCGATTGATGACCCATCCTAGCTCCTCTAGAAGTTGAACTACTCTGGCTGTAGCCCGAAGACTTTCCTCTTCTGATTTTGCCCGGATCAGCCAGTCGTCGAGGTAGGGGTGCACTAAGATTCCCTTCTTTCGAAGGGCGGCCGCGACCACCACCATCACCTTGGTAAAGGTTCTTGGCGCTGTCGCTAGCCCAAAGGGTAGCGCCTGAAATTGAAAATGACCTCGAGGGACAGCGAATCTGAGGAACTGCTGATGGGCTCTTCGGACCGGGATATGCAGGTACGCTTCTGTCAGATCCAACGAAGTTAAAAACTCTCCGGCTCTCACGGCCGCTATCACCGATCTCAGGGTTTCCATCCGGAAGTGAGGTACCTTGAGGCAGCGGTTGACCTGCTTTAGGTCCAGGATCGGACGGAAGGAGTCCTCCTTTTTTGGAACGACAAAGTAAATCGAGTATCGACCCGTACCGCATTGGTCTGGAGGCACCGGAACTACGGCCCCGAGATCTATGAGGCGAGAAAGAGTTGACTCTATGGCTTCTCTTTTTGCTGAGGATCCGCAGGGAGACTGAACAAATGCTGGGAGTATTTGCTTTGCAAATTCGAGGGAGTATCCTTCTCGAATCACTTCCAGCACCCACTGATCGGATGTGACTCGGGACCAGGCGGGGAGAAACTGCCTCAGGCGACCGCCTATCGGCAACCCGCCCTCCTGGACCCCCTGTATCTCATTGTTGCTTTCTGGGGCCCGAGGAAAAGGAGGAGGAGGAGGAGGACGAGAACCCCCTGCCCCGAAACCCCCGGGACCCTTGACCCCTAGCGTTAAAACGACCCCTGAGGAAAGGGTTAGGTCTAGATGAGCGAAACCTCCGAGGTTCTCTAGGTTGGTTCCGAGCTGGGGCAGAAGATCGAGTTTGCTTGGGCCTGTCCTCGGGAAGCCTGCCGCCCTTGGACTCACCCAGGTCTTTGACTAACTTGTCAAGGTCCTCTCCGAATAAAAGTTTCCCCTTAAAGGGAAGCCGGCTCAGGCGGGCTTTGGAGGAGGCATCCGCGGCCCAATTCCGGAGCCATAAATAGCGTCTGGCTGCCACCACCGAGGCCATGTTCTTAGCTAAGCTCCGGATGAGGTCGTACTGGCTATCCGCCAAGAAGGCCGTACCTGATTCCAGCCTAGCCGCGTTGGCTAGGACCCCCTCGGAGGAGCTCTCCTCTGCCTGGAGTTGTTGTGACCACCTCAAGCAGGCTCGTGCCACCCATGCCCCAGAGACTGAGGCCTGTAAGGCGAGAGCGCTCACGTCAAAGGCTTGCTTAAGGAGCGTGTCCAATCTTCTGTCCTGTGCATCCCTCAAGGCCGCGCTGCCCTCCACTGGGATGGTGGTTTTCTTTGTCACTGCCGAAACCGCCGCATCCACCCTGGGGGACTTCAGATGCTCTTTGTCTGCTTCTGGGAGAGGGTAGAGCCGAGACATGGCCCTGACCCCCCTCAACGCTGACTCAGGTTGATCCCATTCCTCCTGAATCATCTGACGCACCACCCGGTGGACAGGAAAAACCTTCTGGGACCTTCTGATGGCCTGAATTAAGGGATCTTCCAAAGCTTCCTCCTCTGCAGGGGCGTCCGAGGCCACGTTGAGAGCTTTCAGAGAGTCATTTATTAAAGCGGGCAACTCCTCCCGCCGAAATACTCTTATTATACGAGAGTGGTCCTCCTCCGGGATCTCCCCTTCCTCCAGCTCCTCCTCTTCCTCCTCCAACTCCTTATCCGAGGTCTCTTCTTCAGGCAAGACCTGGGAGGGCGGAGTGAGGGGCTCTTCCATCACCAGTCTGGGGCGCTTTGAGGGTATCCCAGAGTCCTGGGCGTTAGACTTCATGGGTCTGACCAGTTTAGCTTCGGCCGAAGGACCCGCTTCCCCCGCACCAAGACCCTTCTTTCGCAGGCAATAGGCCTGGTGCAGCAATAGAATGAAATCAGGAGAGAAGAAGTCCCCAGCTCCCCCTTCTCCTGGCGGAAGGGAGGGGGGAGGAATAGGGGGAAGGGGGGCCTCTGAGTGAGGAGGAGACAACTGGGACGCTACTTCCCCTTCCGACGGTTCCGAGGACCCCTGTGAGACCTGGGACATGGCCAGGCTGATTTCCTGTTCCACTGAGGAGGCGACTGCAGCGCAGCCACTGCAGACCCCTGCCTCCGATGCCGTACCTCTCCGGGTGCCACAAGATGGACACCTAGGTTTGCCTGCCATGCTCCTGGGAGTAGCTAACAGAGTTTCCCTTACAGAAAGGAAGGAAGAAACTACCCTAATGAAATCAATAAGGGAGATAAAAAAACTTAAAATCAAACTACAATCAATAAAATTGCAATTAAAATTAAGATTGCACTAATTATCCCCGGATAAGAAAGGCAATGTTCCCCAGTAACCGGCCTGCAAGGGATTCTTTTTATTTCAATCAAAAATACACTGATCAGGCTGAGTAACAACAGAAAAAGGACTTTGCAAGGTCTAAGACTTTTTTCAGCGCATCCGCTGAGTACTTGCGGTTTTAAGGCCTCTCTCCAGGCCCGAGGCAGTGATTCTCCAGTGTCGGCTCTACACGTGGTTAGGCCTCGACCACGTGGAGCCGTCTGCCGCGGAGCTCGCCCAAGAGCTGATCTTCCTGTCTCGGCCGCTCCGGAGGTGAAGTGGAGAATAGATGCGGCAACCCGACAGACGCTGGAGCCTCCCTCGCGGCTCCGGAGTCCGACGCTGCCCTCGATCGCGTCGCGGATTGAAGAGGGGGGGAGCTGAGGGCAGTAGCACCCTCTCCTTCCTGACCGGTGAGTCCTCTAGCGCTCAGCCGCCGGCGGGGGCTTCGGCGCGAGAACGGATTCAGGCAGGGCAGCAGATAGGTCGGTCGCCCTCACAGCGAGAGGAGCTCTGCTCGTTCCTCCTCGCTGTAGCAGTGGGTAGAGGAAATCTCCTAGGAACCCGAATCGGGCCGCGCGGGGGGGGGGGGGAGGGAGGGGAGAGAGTACTCCAAAGGAGGGAACTAAATTTAAGTAAGTTAAGAATGAAAACCAGAGGAAATAAATTAAAACAAGAAGAATTAAAATTAAATTAAGATAAAATTAAAGTTAAGGATAGAATTAGGACTCCAGTAAGCCCTAGGCTTACGGAACCCTCCAGCTGCTTGGAGGCTGAGAATACTGGAGTGGGTGGGTGGCACCAGTGGTATATATACCGCTCCACCCCAAAAAGGTTGGGCTTAGCCTCCAAGCTGCTGGAAGGGTTGCGTAACCCCTGAAGTAAAGGGACTGGACTGGAGTGACGATAAGGAATTATCTGTTTTTTTTTATTAGTGGGGATGGTGTGAGAGGTTGCCTTCCCCTAAATTAGCATATACAGAGAGCTGTTAGCCAGGCTGTAATCTCCTCTAACAGAGTCAGTGCAACACAGTAAGTGAAGTGAGCATGGCAGGGGGGCACCAAAATTCAGAAAAATAAAAAAGAAATGAGAAAATACAAAATGAGAAAAATAGCAAAAAATGAAAGGAACCTTAAAAACTAGGGGCCCAATATTCAGCACCAGCGGCTAGCCACTAGCGTTGATCTTTAACCCCAGATATTCAGTGTCGGGGACCATATTAGGCCACTGCATTAAAGATCCAGTTTGGCTGCAGAATCCAGAAGCTAACTGGGCAATGGTGATATTTAGCTGCCGCCCGGTTAGCTTCTGTGGCTAAAGTAAGGCCAGCGTTTGCTGCGTGTTTCTTTAGCTGCGTGTCGCTAGCCGGGCAGGACTCAATGTCGCTGCTGTCCAGTTAGCGACGGGTGTCATCCTGGAACACCCCCATATCAGGGCATGTAGCCGCGGCACCCACGGATATTCATCAGCACTAACTGCGAGCAGCATTTACGCAGTTTGCAAGTCTCCAAACCATGTAAATGCCTTGGAAAGTCACCCCTTAGGTGCTACCAAACAAGGGGGAAAGGTGGGGGTGTAGCCTACTATTGATATTAATGAGGGAAGAGGATGCCAATTTATGGTTGCAGGAAGGTGCCAGAAACCCTGATGCCAGCCCTTACCCTCTCATGCCCCATTATCAGCTGTGCAGGTAGGCCAATATATTTAATTATAGCTGCACCTCTCTTACCCCCCACTGTACATTATTAGATCATTTCCTTCCCACCCAAGTCCATGCAGATTCACACTTTATGCATTATAATGCAATGCCTGTCTGGGGGGTCCTGATATGGCTTAACATCGGTCCCCCCAATTCACTTAGATTTATGATTGCAGGCATGACTGTGGAAAGAGCATTTACAAGCATTAAATGGTAATATCTCATCTGAGAGCTGAGAGTGCAGTAAAGGGAAAAGTGTGGCTCTTGGGTGAGAGGGAGGAATATAAAAATCATTCCTTGTCCCCACACCCAACAGTGCCTTGTAAACATTTCTTATCATATGAACTTTTGGGCAGCATGGCAAGCACATTTGGTTAACTTATTTATGAAATGTTTATATACCACCGATCTCTGGACCCTCAGCGAGTTCCATTTATAATATATACAGAGACCCTCTAAGTTCTGCTCTTTTAACAGCAGCAGAGACCTCCAGTGGCCCTATTAAAATACTACAATATAACCTGTATTTGGCTAGCATTTTCCAGAGCAGGGGAGGTTACTTCCACCTAGTGACATAATGCTAGGGGGATATTCTGCAAGGGAAAAATCCAACCCATAGATAAACCACTACCAAAAGCAGAACCCTTTCTTTGGCTTACCCACAGAGAGAGAACCATCTTCTGCCTTTAAGTTAGGAGTCCTTGGCAGCGGTCCACTGCACCATGAGGGAGTAAAAGGAGTCTGCCCCTAGGGGGAAAGGGGTCATGGCTATTCCTTCCTCTCAGGCCATCTGGAGGGAGCCACAGAGCCAATTCTGCAAGTGGGAGACAGCAGAGGGGTTGGAAGCTGTTTTGGGCTCAAGTCTACAACCAAATTACTTTGTGACTGTGTAAAATTTGCCAGTCACTACAGAGAGGAATGAGAGAGGTGTTCAGAAGAATATCTAGTGGCCCCAGAGCCAGGGGAACTGCAGAGCTCTACAGAAGCCATCAGCAACAAGGCATACTGTGAAAGTGTATTGTACAGGAGGGAAGCTCCCTCTCTGGGTAACCGAGAAAGAGAAGACTAAAGAAGTGGAAATGCTTAAAATTATATTCTATGAAGCCACCAATAATAAATCCACTTCATAGTATAGAACCCCCTTTTTCTTTGAACCATGGCGGGCTCTTCCCTTGAAACCTTGCCTATTCTGATGAACAACGTGATCGGATTATACAACATGCTTCTCTGTTTGAGGATGATAACATTTTAACTGTGGATATTTATGAGGATTTACTGAAAACCCGTCGACGTTTGGTTCGTGCACAGCTACATGGGGGCATATCTTACCCAGTATCTCCGGACATGGACCATTCCTCGAGGCCTGCGGATTCAAAAACCACCCAAATTGTTTTTTGATGAACCGGACTTTCTAACGAAGTGGAATGGCATCTTGAATAAATGTGCCTCTGACCTTATGACCTTATTAGTGGAATGTACTACTACGGAGGAAGTTCAGTTGTTGGATTTAAATGAGAAATATAAATCGTCTATTGCTTCTGACAAGTTGGAATCTTCCTTGGCAGAACTGGATACAAAAATGTCGGCTTTTCGGGATAATTTGCAGAATTATAAGATTAAGAAATTTCACCGTGATCAAGTGGACTATCAGAATGATCAAGTTTATTCTTGGATGGTTAAAAAGGATTAGCCATTTCCTAAATAGGTCACCTTTGAGGAAACTTCTGCCTCTTCAGGGGATTCAGATGGGGGCAACAGCGAAAGGATAGTGGTCTTCCCCCTCAGAAGTCATCTCATCCCCCTGGGGGAGCGTCCCCTGTAGCATTTGTGGAGGGTTCTTTTAAGGATCTATGCCCTTCATGGGATTTTCACGAGGGCCGGTATCGAGGCTCGGCCCGGCCCCAATACCATCAGGGCCAATGGAGGGGTCCTACTACCAGGCAGCGCTCGAAACGCCAGTCTTCAGTCTCACACCTAAACCCTTAACTGTTCCTCAGTGTGAATTCCTTTCTTTGGGTTTGTCTTTTGTACTAACGACAGCATATGATCCGTTTATTATGCGTGTGGCATTATATAAGTTGTTTTGAAAGCTGCGGGTTCATTTGTTCTTTTCATTAAAGGGTAACACAGTTGATAGTTCCTTGGTGGCTAAACCCTCTACATGGCTACCCCTGGGTACAATGGATTCTGCTATACTTACGTTTCAAAAATTAGTAGTGATGGGTTTGGAGAAGTTAGAGCAGAGGTCTTGTAAAATAAATCACAATTTATCTTCAGCACATAAAACAGCATTGACTCAACTTGCAACGGATGTGGATACGGTGATTCGGATGGCAGATAAGGGTGGAGCAGTTTTACAATCTCGTCAAGACTATCATTTAGAGATTATGCGACAGCTTTCAGATTCTCATTATTATAAATTATTGAGTGAAGATCCTACACCCTCTCTCCTTCTGGTAATCGTGGAGATTTGCCAACAGGCATCTAACTCGGGTTGGCTTACTAAGAAGGAGGTTTGATTTCTGGTGCAGGATAACGCTCGGATACCTTTGTTTTATACTGTCCCCAAGATTCACAAGTCTTTGTCCCACCCCCCTGACTGTACTATAATGCCCTGCTGTGGTTTGGTTTTTGAACCGTTGTCTAAATTTTGTGATTTATTTTTACAGCCTCTTGCTAGTGCGGTACCCTCTTTCATTAGGGATACTTCTCATTTTTTGTTAATTTTGCAGCAAGTGATTTTTCCAAGTACACCGGTTCTTTTAGCAACTTTGGATGTGGTTGCTTTATATTCTAACATTCGGTGCTTTCTTTACAACTACCAGAGTGGATCCCTGAAGCTTTTATTTTGACCCTACTACGGTTAGTTTTGGAGAGAAATTATTTTTCTTATGATAATACCTTCTATTTGCAGGTATTTGGAATTGCCATGGGGGCCACGGTTGCTCCATCGGTAGCTACCTTATTTATGGCTGATTTTGAACAGCGTTACGTCTATTCTTCTAGCCTTTTCTCTAAGGTGTTACTATGGCGGAGATTTTTGGATGATATTTTTCTGATTTGGTTAGGGAGTGCTGTCCAACTCAGCTCCTTTGTGGAATCATTGAATTTGGTGGATGATAATATCAAATTCACTTTAAAATATGATTCCATTCCATAGAACCTTTGGATGTTCTTGTTACCCTTTCTGATGGAGGGGTTTCTACATCTTTATTCCGAAAGCCGGTTCAACACAACACGCTATTGCAGTTTAATAGCTTTCATCCTTCCTCACTGAAACGGGGTCTTCCTTTTGGACAATTTCTTGGATTATGGAGGATTTGCTCTTCTACGCAAGACTTTAATCATCATGCTCTTGAATTAAGCCAGTGTTTACAGGTGCGAGGTTACTCTCGAGCTGTGATACGTTGCGCTTATAAACAGGCCCAGTATAGTCATCGGGAATGGCTGCTTGTCCCTCATAATTTATCTGGGGATACTAATCATGGTGAAGATAAGATTGTAAGGGTCTTGCCTTTCATGAGTAGAACTGGAGCAGTATAATCAATTCTACATAAACAGTGGAATGTTTTACAAGTACATGATTGCTTTTGAAGACCACTTTGTCTAGCCTTAACTCGTGGAAGGAATTTATGTGACAGGCTAATGTGATCCTCTGTACCTGTTTTGCGGTCTGAAGAACGTATTGGTCATTTTTCTAGTGATCATTGTATTTACTGTTCAGTCTCTTTGATAGGGGAAACATGGGAGGATCCAGTTACAAAAAGTGTTTGGCGATCTTATCATCTCACAACTTGTGATTCTTCCTTTGTGGTGTACTTATTGATATGCCCTTGTGGTTTGAAGTATGTTGGATGTACCTCCCGCCCTTTCAAGAAATGATTGGCTGAACATGCCTCTCGTATCTGTACACAGACCCTTTCTGCTCCTATAGTTCCTCATGCTTTACAACAGAATCATTTGTTTACTCACTTTACATGGTGGGTTATTGATTGGATCCTTTTTCGATTAGACACTATTACACCAAAGGGCTTAAATTTGGAAATCGATTGGCATAGCCTTTTGTTATTTTGCATTTTCTCAATTAGCTGGGTGGAGTTTGCATATCCGTTGCTCTCAGCCACTGGTTGGTTGAGGCAGTTAACATGTGGTTTTGGTGACATCAGACGCCAGTCTTTTAGAAACCTCTCCTTTGGGGATCTCCTGTTGCGCATTTTGTATTATTGGTGGATTGAAGGAACCTGAAGCAGGGTCTTGGAAATGTACTGACCCGAAACACAGGGCTGTCATTTCACCACTGAACTTTTCTGTTGCTGCACTGTATCGGGGACTCAGCTAAGTACCTCTTGCTTTCAATTTTTGCGACGCAGTTTTTAAATGTTATACTGCTTTTGATTAAAATGGACCGTGTCCTCCAGTTGAAGTGTCCTTGCCTGGAGGTCTTTTGGTCCGACAAAAAGAAGGATTTAGGAGGTTATTAATTTTGTAGAACCTGCTTTTGATGGGATTTAAAATGATCTTCTAGCACATAGAAAGGAGGAAATGATTATTAGGTATAACAGAGCGAGAGGAGAGAGAATGAATCTGCTTGTACTGTAGCATATTTTGAGAGAAAGGAAAGGGAGTTAACCTGCTAGTAATATACTTCAGTTGTTTCTGCCATTTGTATGTTTGCTATCGTTATCAGTGACCCTAAAGCTCTATATGTAAACCTTTGGTTCAGAACACACATTCTGGCCTGGACGCAGTTATTTTGAGAATGGAAGAGGAATGAGTGGAGTTTAAGTGCCATAGGCTTCCCAGTGTATACTGGTCCCATTCAAAGAACCTACTAAATGTTCCCAAGAATAGAGACTAAAAGACTGTATTGTTCTAGGGTGGTTGTGACCACTTTCTGCCAAGCAGTGGGTACAGATTCTGCAACTGCTATACAGAGGCAGGGGAGTTGCACATAGAAAATAAATCATTCCATATATCACAGTTAATAAAGCTCCTTTGTACGGTCCCTTTTGCAGCCCTTGTTTGTGAAATATTATTTGTTTGCAGAGGATATTCAAATTGTATTTCCTGTTGATGGGAATGAATTTGGAAGGGGGATTAGGAAGGATTAGATTATTAATGAAGGTAGTGCAAGATTAGTTTAGGATACAAATGTTGAGGATCCTTTGGATAATTTGAGTAAGACTAAAGTGCTATGGGCTGGGGATAAGGTGAGGGGGACACTACTGTGTTAGATTTAGGATCCAAACACAGAAACCATAGTTACAGATCTTGCAGTATATTTGAATTCAAGTCTGATGTTGGGGTCACATGTGAAAACAATTGTCCAGGTTTCCTTTTTACATTTGCGGCTGGTGTTGTTTGCACTCCTCCCTTAATCCACAAGATCTGCAACGACTGGTTCAGGCCTGGATATCGTCCAGTCTAGACTATTGTAATAGTAGTTTGATTGGCCTTCCTCGGAGGTTGTTGAATCTTCAAAACATGGCCGCCAGACTTATTGCAGACCTTAGGAAACCATGAAACCCTGTGGGAGGCCTTAAGGACCCTGATGTTAAAACAGCTCATTTGGCTCTCCATACTGCAGAATACAGTTTAAGGTATGGAGTTTGTTTTCTAAGGTACGGTTAGGGTTAAGCCGTGTTTATCTACAAGATAAATGAAGGAACCATGCTCTCAGTATGCTGAGTGAATAGTTGTGAGATTAGCTTGCTCGTGGGATTGGAACCACAGCTGGAGCCCGAGTTTAAGATTTTTAGGAATAAAAGACTCATTTGTTTCAGGAAGCAGATGGCTAAGGTTCTATATTGTGAAGATATGAGATATAAGATTGATGATTCATGATTAATTATGTGTTTACTTGAAATGTGATTTTATATGTGAAACACAATGTGTAATTTTATTGTAGTTATTGGTATATAAGAAAGTCTATTTATAAATAAACAGAACTAGAAGAACTGATTTTTCAGCCCAATGCACATTATATATACCACAAACACAACCGACAATATAGCAAAAGGGACATGACAAAAATTACATGTGGGAAGTCTCTAAAGGAACTTGTCCATCTTCAAAAAACAATATTTATTTATTCTCTTATATACCATGCTATTCTGCATCAGTGTGGTTTACATTGAACAAACTGAAATTACATTGAACAGGGCATTATAACTTGGAGATAACTATTTTACAAGGAACATGGGCTATAGAGGGTTAAGTGGCTTGCCCAAGGCCACAAGGAGCACCTGTGGGACTAGAAACCCCAGTCCTTCCGGCCCAAGGTTGCTGTCCTCTAGTGGGATTTGAACCCCTGACCTTCTGGCCTGAAGTACCTTGCCCCAACCACTAGGCCACTCCTCCACTCCACTCCAATATGTTTGCATGTAGATTATTCCAGTGGTCTTCATGCCCAGCCTTTGAGGGCTACGAAGAGGTCAGGTTTGCAGGATATCCCTCAATGAATAGGCACGAGAGAAATCTGCATACAGCAGAACTGGTGTGCATGCAACCCTCTCATGCCTATTCAGTGAGGGTATCCTGAAAAATCCTCTTTGTAGCCCTCGAAGGCTGGGAATGAAGACCACTGCTTTATTCCGTTGACTGCTTCTTTTTTCTCTCTCTGTTCCATACCTCTTTCTTTTCTCTCCTCTGATGGTATTTTTCTTTCTCCCCATTGCTTTTTCTCTGTCCGCTTTCTCCTTCCTTCTTTTATCTTCTTCTTCACTCCTGCCCATTGTCCTCTCTTCTGCTGTTATCATCATCTCCTTTTTATCTGTAGTCTCTGTACAATGATTTTGTTTTAACCATTCACAATTGCCTGTTTTAATATTTTTGACCATAGGCTGAGTTGCTCCACTGTCAACAAGCCCCACACTACCACCTTCTCAGTTTCCTGGAAATGCCACCTCTTGGTATATGTAATGGAGAATGGGGTAGTGCTTCTTTGCAGATAACGTGCACCAGGACACTACTACGTAACATTAGAACAGGGGCCCCAGAACTCAAGCTCCAAGGGCCACAACTCTTTCAGGTTTTCAGGATTTACACAATGAATATGCTTGAGGCCTATCTGCATACAATGAACACAGTGTATGAAAATGTATCTTATGCAAATTCATTGTAGAAATCCTGAAAACCAGACTAGGTGGTGGACCTTGCGGACTGAGTTTTTGGGGCACCTTGTTTTTGAATCTTATATTTTATTTATTTATATTCTCTTATATACCATGCTATTCTGCATCAGTGTGGTTTACATTGAACAAACTGAAATTACATTGAATAGGGCACTATAACTTGGAGATAACTATTTTACAGGGAACATGGGCAGTGGAGGGTTAAGTGGCTTGCCCAAGACCACAAGGAGCACCTGTGGGACTAGAAACCCCAGTCCTTCCGGCCCAAGGTTGCTGTCCTCTAGTGGGATTTGAACCCCCGACCTTCCAGCCTGAAGTACCTTGTCCCAACCACTAGGCCACTCCTCCACTCCAAAACAAGAGGAAATGTGGCCAAAACAGGAGGAAAAAGTGAGGTTTTGAACTGGGGATTCCGTCCTTTATATGGCTCCCTAGCAGATGAAAATCCTCTCATATCAGGGACTACTACTCATTCCCCATGGGCTGCAGTGACTGCAAATCTATTTCATGCATAGTCGTTAGAAATATCCTGAAAACCAGACTGTATTCACTCTGCAGCTCCTCACTACCTTTCCTCTCTTATACCTCCCTACACCTCTCCCCGGAAACTCTGTTATTCTGGCAAATTGCTTCTATCTGTGCCCTTCTCTTCTATTGCTAACTCCAGACTTCACTCCTTTCACCTTGCAGCTCCTTATGCCTGGAACAAACTACCTGAGTCTTTAGGTCAGGCGCCTTCTCTGGCCCTTTTCAAATCCAGGCTGAAAACTCACCTTTTCGCTGCCGCTTTCGGATCTCGACTCACCTGATCTCCTTTGTGTTTCCTCACCATTCCCCCTAGATGTATCCCATATCTACGGCTACTGTATTGTCTGTCTTGACTAGATTGTAAGCTCTGATGAGCAGGGATTGTCTCTTATATGTCTGTGCAGTGCTGCGTATGTCTTGTAGCACTATACAAATGCTTAGTAGCAGTAGTAATTATTTTGCAGTCCTCTAGCACTGTACTTTGATACTCCTGCTCCAAAGGGTCTCAGACCCCGATCCCCCAGTGCCAGAAATAGATCAGGCATTCAGGATAACCAACCTATACTAAATGGATCATATATCTCAAGAAATGTTCATTACAGAGATCCTGAAATCCAGACCCATTTGCCAAGGCTGCTGTTATACATGCTGGGGCCGAGAGCTGGCACCACACTGTGTCTACTCTAACTTTGCACAGGCTTGGAGACCCCCTGTAGCACAGAGGTTCAGGGCTGTTGGTCTGGTTGCACGGCTTTGATGCTTTCTTCTGGGACCAGCGTTTTAGATCCCCCAGTGGATCCAAAAAGTAGCTAATTGGATTCATGGCTGGTAATAGAAGCCAGTTCTGCAGCTTTTTCCAGAGATGTTTGCCTTTATGCTGGAAATCCGACCTGATCCCCTGACTGCTGGTATCCAACACAGTCAGAATCACACACCCTGGCTTAGAAGCGAGGTTCATGACTGTCATGGCAAGCGCAAAGCTCACCCATTTGGAGAAACTGCCCTGGAGGAAGCCTTTTCAAAATACCATCATAGACTCAGAAAATCACAATTTGTGCTTTCCAAGTCTTCCTCTCAGGTCACGGGTGCACTGATATGGATCCATTCTCACGCTTTGGGGCTTTGATGGGATATCCTTTTAAAAAGATGCTTTACTGCTGTAGGGCACAGACAAGGCTCAGCTTTCTACACCCAGCACCTCTTGTCCTTGGATTTAGCTAATGAGGAATTCCTGTCAGCACAAAGGCAGGGGAACTCGCTTTGCCTTTCACCAGATTCATGTATGACAGGAATGAAAAGGAATCTGGAGAATTCTGCAGCACAACTGAGAGTCTAATGAGGAGAAAGTGATACATTAGCAGGTCTCCATAGAACAGAACATAAGAACATAAGATATGCCATACTGGGTCAGACCAAGGTCCATCAAGCCCAGTATTCTGTTTCCAACAGTGGCCAATCTAGGTCATACGTACCTAGCAGTTTCCCCAAGACACAGGTTCCGCAATGCTTGTACTGGGTCAAGCATTGATATCCTGGGTCCCTTCTTAATAATGGTTTATGGACCTTTCCTCCAGGAACTTGTCCAAACCTTTTTTAAACCCAGCTACACTAACAGCCTTTACTACATCCTCCAGTAACAAATTCCAGAGTTTGATTACACGTTGAGTGAAAAAATATTTTCTTTTATTAGTCTTAAATAGTTTACCCTGTAGATTCATTGCATGTCCCCTAGTCTTTCTATATTCTGATAACTGTCACAACCAATGTTCCCTCTAATTTTCTGTAGGCTGTGTGCGCATAAAATATCAGCTGTGTGCAGCTTTTGAAGGAAGGTTAAATTTTTGTGCGCCACATAACGACACTCGGAGTTATATACTTTAAAATCCGACTACACGTCAGAATATAGTATGTACACCACATTGATTTTAATCAAATTAAAAGAAAATAGACGATTACTAAATGAAGCGGGAAATTTCTAGTAATTACAATCATAACTTTTAAATTTTAAGACATCCGTGTTATTTTCTATCAGAATCAGAGCCATAATTTTTGTGCGCTCTGTTGTAAAGTATGTGCGCTCGCTTGTCGAGGTGTGTGCGCGCGCAAACGCGCACAGCTTAGAGGGAACAGTGGTCACAACCCCATCCCTTTAGCCACGTGCTTAAAGGTCAGGGTGGACATTATTGTTGTATTGAAGGTAGAAACTTTTGTTAGCCCAGAAGCCTTCTGGTACTAGTAGTCCCTTTCTTCATAATGAATAGTTGTGTAAGCCATGTGAATGGTAAAGTATAGGGTTTTATTCCCTTAATGCACAAAAGGTTCAACCGAAGACAACAGGATTTTCACCTTGTTCAGGATTTTCACATAAGGTATTTACATAGGTCAAAAACTTGGATATGCTTCACAGTCTTTGTTAGTTATGCAGGGTTCAAACAAAACAGGTTATACAAACAAAAGCAAGGCTTCTTCTTTCAGCTTGTCAAACAAAACTGTGTTTCAAAAGTATATCCTGCATGCTATATTTCTCTCAAGGATTCTAAACTCCCAGTACAACAAAACGTACAGTCCATAGGGCATTCAGTTATCAAAGGGTCAGGTTCAACAGGGTCTATCTGCATAGCCTCTTGTTCTGCTGAGATATCTGTGGCCCCTGAGCTTTCCCCATATATTCCTGGTTTTACTTCAGAACTTCTTCCTAAGGCTCTCCAGCCTGGCTGTACCCGGTCTGGCAAATATGCAACAGGACTTTTGGTAAGCATTCTTTCTATAGGTTCCCAAACCTTTCTCCAGCTGCCTTGGCTGCTCTTACGGCTCCCTGGCTTTCAGGTCTTTCTGTGACTCGGCCTCAGTTCCTGGTTCAGATCTGTGTCTCTTAGACTCCTGGGCTGAGTCTGGTTCACCCACCTCTGAACTCCTTGGTGCTCACATACAGGGGAAGAAGCATGAAGGTACCTCTGAACACTTGGGTCTGTGTCTCTGGTATTCTCCCTACCAGGCACTCTCCCGGTTCTCCTTCTGTCCTTCCTGAAGACTTCCTTCTGGAGCTTCCCAGCCTGAAACTGGCTCTCCTGGAACTTGTTCCTTTCCTGTAAGGGCTGCAAGTTCAACTGCCGTTTCTCCTCTTTGGAGCTGTCTCCTTTCTCTTTCTTCTCTATCAGCAGCTGCTGCGGCTCGTGCCGCTCCTCTCTCCTCCGGCTTGTCTATGCTTTGCTTATAAAGCTGTTTCTTAGGTAAGGATTCTGTCCCTCTGACCAGGTGTATCTGATTATGCTTTGAATTAGTTCTTGCATCATCCCAACTTGGGTGTGTCAGCCTACCTTCTGAATTTCCGTGCATGCTCCCTCTAGCTGCACTTCTCACTAACTGCACTTTATGTATATCATTTCCTTTAAAGAGATCGGTGTTTTCTTCTACCTCCATGGGTTTACTGGTGTCTGCTTCATCACATAACGTAAACAATCGATATACGTTTACCCGTTCCACTCCGTTCATTAATTTATAGACTTCTATCATATCTCCCCCTCAGCCGTCTCTTTTCCAGGTTAAAGAGCCCTAACTTTTTTAGCCTTTCTTCATAGGGGTATCCTTCCATCCCCTTTACCATTTTGGTGGCTCTTCTCTGAACCTTTTCTAATAATGCTATATCCTTTTTAAGATACAGCGACCAGAATTGCACACAATAGTCAAGGTGCGGTCTCACCATGGAACGATATAGAGGCATTATAATATCTTTTGTTTTATTTTCCATTCCTTTCCTTATGATACCTAGCATTCTATTTACTCTCTTGGCTGCCACTGCACACTGGGCCAAGGGTTTTAACATGTTATCCACAATGACGCCTAAATCTTTTTCCTGGGTGGTGGTTCCTAATGTGGAACCTTGCATCGTGTAACCATAGTTTGGGTTGTTCTTCCCTAAGTGCACAACGTTGCACTTGTCCACATTAAATTTCATCTGCCATTTTGATGCCCAGTCTTCCAATTTATCAAGATCCTCTTGCAATTTTCCACAATCCTCTTGGGTTTTAACAACTTTAATAGTTGTGTCATCTGCAAATTTGATAACCTCACTTGTTATTCCACTTTCCAGGTCATTTATGAATATGTCAAAAAGCAGCGGACCCAGCAGATCCCTGGAGTACACCACTATTCACCTTTCTCCATTGGGAAAATTGGCCATTTAGCCCAACCCTCTGCTCTCTATCTTTTAACCAATTCCTGATCCACAGTAGTACACTGCCTCCTATCCCATGACTCTTTAGTTTTGCCAAAAGTCTCTGATGAGGAACCTTGTCAAAGGCTTTCTGAAAGTCCAGATACACTATATCAACTGACTCACCTTTGTCCACCTGTTTATTCACACTTTCAAAAAAACATAACAGATTAGTAAGACAAGATCTTCCTTGTCTAAAGCCATGTTGGTTGTCTCCCATTAGGCCATGACTATCTACATGTTGAGTAATTTTATTCTTTATGATGGTTTCTACCATTTTTCCCGGTACTGACGTGAGGCTCACCGGTCTGTAGTTTCCCGGATCACCCCTGGAACCCTTTTTAAAATTGGTGTTACATTGGCGATCCTCCAATCTTCAGGTATTAGAGATGATTTTAATGATAGTTCACAGATTACTAATAGCAGGTCTGCAATCTCATATTTCAGTTCTTTCAACACCCTTGGATGTATACCATCCGGCCCAGGTGATTTGCTACTGTTCAGTTTATCTAATAGTTGTAATACATCTTCCCGATGTATTGATATTTCCTTCAATTCTTCCGCACCTTTAAATACCACTTCAGTCATAGGTAACATCCCTACATCTTCCTCAGTAAAGACTGAAGCAAAGAATTCATTCAGTCTTTCCGCTATCGCCTTGTCGCCTCTTAGTGCATCTTTAACTCCTTTATCATCTAATGGACCAACTGACTCTCTCAGGTTTTTTGCTATGAATGTACTTGAAAAAATCTTTATTTTGCGTTTTTGCTTCCGTAGCAAGCTTCTTCTCAAATTCTCCCTTTGCCTGCTTTATCAATGCCTTGCATTTGACTTGCCAGTGCTTGTGCTGTTTCCAGTTTTCGTTGTTTGGCTCTTTTTTCCATTTCCTGAAAGATGCTTTTTTGGCAACAGCCTCTCTGACCTCACCTTTAAACCATGCTGGCGGTTTTTTGGACTTCCTTCCACTTTTCTTAAAGCGTGGAATACAGCTGGTCTGGGCTTCCAAGATAGTATTTTTCAACAACACCCAAGCTTGATGTAAGTCTTTAACCTTTGCAACTGCTCCATTTAGTTTTTTCTTAACTATTTTCCTCATTTTATCATAGTCTCCCTTTTGAAAGTTAAAAGGTAGTACTGTGGATTTCCTTACAGAAGAGCAATACCGTCTTTTATGCTGAATCTGTAAATACCAGCAAACATCCAAAAGCCCCATTCCAGCCAGTGCACATCACATCCTATTTGTAGTAGTCACGCTGCCTCCCTAGTCCCTTCCACCCCAAAATGAAGTTTGTACAATAGTTGAATATGTCTATAGAAAAATGGTCATTATAACATAGACATCTGTAAGCTGCCATATCCATTAAAGCTTAATGGCTATTTTGGTGACCCTCCTGCTCCTTTTTTGCAGCATTGTTTGACATGCAACCTGTGTCCAGTGGCACCATTTTTTGCTTCGCACTCTGGGCCACTGCCCTGCTCACTCTATCTTAAAGCCAAACCTGAGTGCTCTCCCTTTCTTGTCTAAAAATTGTATTGCCAAGTCAATTGTATGGAACGTCAGTCAGTCATGGCTGCAGTCATGCGAACAAAGTGGTCATAAAATTACTTTGTCTTCCAGGATATGATTGGCCCATCCTCTCTGATGTCAGAAATAACATCACAAACACACATTTAGAGCCCATTCCACACCAGGCAATGGGTGACACAGTTTCAAACATGGCTGCTCCTGGAGTTGCTGTTTAAATAATTAATAAAAATAATTCAATGGCTTGGTATCCCGACAGAGAGGTTCCAATAAAGATAAAAGTAACCCCAATGTTCTTAAGTACATAAGGGTAATTTGGCATCTTTCAGCAATCAACTGATAAACATATTAATATGAATAAAATACAACCTCTAAAATGCCTGTTTGCAAATGCTAGAAGTCTAAAAAATAAGACAGTACAGTTAGAATATATAGCACTAAATTAGAAGTTAGATATGACTGGCATCTCAGAGACTTGGTGGAAGGAGGACAACCAATGGAACATTGTGATACCTGGGTACAAACTATATCCTAATAATAGGGTAGATCAAATTGGTGGCTGGGTTGCGCTCTATTTTAGAGAGGGCATTGAGTCACATAGGATTAAAGTTTTGCATGAAAAAAAATACACTGTAGAATTTCTATGGATAGAAATCGCATGTAAAATGGGGAAGGTGATGGCAATACTACCAACCACCTGGCCAGCATGAACAGATGGATGATGAAATGCTAAGAGAAATCAGGGAAGCTAACAAAAGTTACAGCACAGTAATAATGGGTGATTTCAATTATCCCGGTATTGACTGGGTCAATGTCATAACAGGACATGCTAGAGAGATAAAGTTTCTAGTTGAAATAAATGACTGCTTCTTGGAGCAGCTGGTTCATGAACCAACAGGAGGGGAAGCTATTTGGACCTAGTCCTTAGTGGAACACAGGATCTGATGCAAGAGATAAGGGTATTGGGGCCACTTGGCAATCATAGCATGATCACTTTTGATTTAATAAATGGTAGTAGGACAACAAGGAAATCCACAGTATTACCTTTTAACTTTCAAAAAGGAGACTATAAGAAACTGAGGAAAATAGTTAAGAAAAAAATTAAAAAGAAGCTGCAAAGTTTAAAAGTTTACATCAAGAATGGGCGTTGTTTAAAAATATTATCTTGGAAGCCCAGATCAGATGTGTTCCATACTTTAAGAAAAGTGGAAAGAAGGCCAAAAAACTGCCAGCATGGTTTAAAGGCAAGGTCAGAGAGGCTGTTGTAGCCAAAAAAAGCATCTTTCAGGAAATGGGAAAAGGAGCCAAATGATGAAAATGGGAAACAATATAAACACTGGCAAGTTAGATGCAAGGCATTGAAAAGGCAGGCAAAGAGAGAATTTGAAAAAAGCTTTCCATGGAAGCAAAAACACATAATACAAGTTTTTCAAGTACATTCGTAGCAAAACAACTGTGAGAGAATCAGTTTGACCATTGGATGAGGGGTAAAAAGGGCACTAAGGAAGGACAAGGCCATAGCGGAGAGAGTGAATGAAGTCTTTTCTTCAGTCTTTATTGAAGAAGATGTAGAGAAGTTATCCATGCCAGAAATGGTATTCAAAGGTGATATATCGGAAGAATTGAAAGAAATAGTGCTAAACTGGGAAGATGTATTTCAAGTATTTGATAAACTGAAGAGTAGTAAATCACCTGGACTTGATGGTATACATCAGAGGGTGCTGAAAGAACTGAAATATGAGATTGCAGACCTACTATTAGTAGTCTGTGAACTAATCATTAAAATCATTTGTAGTAGCTGAAGACTGGAGAATGGCCATTGCAATGCCAGTTTTTAAAAAGGGTTCCAGGGGTGAATGGGAAACTACAGACCGGTGAGCCCAACATCGGTACAAGGCAAAATGGTAGAAACCATTATAAAGAATAAAATTACTGTACATGTAGATAGTCATGGTTTAATGAAAGAAAACCAACATGGATTCAGTCAAGGAAACTATTGTCTTACTAATCTGTTATATTTTTTAAGGTATGAATAAACAGATAGACCAAGTTGAGCCAGTTGATATAGTGTATCTGGTTCTCAGAAAGTCTTTGACAAGGTCCCTCATGAGAGACTCTTAGCCAAATTAAAAAGTCATGGGATTAGAGGCAGTGTACTATTGTGGATCAGGAAATGGTTAAAAGATTGAAAGCAGACAATAGGGAATGGCCCATTTTCTCAATGGAGAAAGGTGAATAGTGGAGTATCCCAGGGACCTGTGCTGGGCCCACTGTTTTTTAACATATACATTTATTTTATTTATTTAACAGTTTTTATATACCGCCTTATCGTTAAATCAAAGCGGTTTACATCAAACTCACATGTTTACAGAGAACTTATGAAACGTTTTGTTACATTAACTTATGAACCTTTAGTTACAGAGAACTTATGGAACTTTTAGTTACATTAACTTATGAAGGAGCTAGGGTGGGGAGGAAGGGGTGGGGAGAGACATGCAGGTGGAAGTAATAAAGCATAACTTATGTACAAAAATATATATACAATGATGTAAGTTGAATGGGTTTATCTATTCCAGAGTTAGATGGGGTCAATTGTATTCAGGTTAGGTGAGTTCGTCGTAATGATCTGTAAAGAGGAAGTTTTTTAGCTGCTTTCTAAAACCCTTCATGTCGGTGGTGGATCTCAGCTCCACAGGTAGAGAGTTCCAGATCATAGGAATGTCCTGGAAATGGGAATAACGAGTGAGGTGATCAAATTTGCAGATGACGCAAAATTATTCAACATTGTTAAAACCCAAGAGGATTGTGAAAAATTGCAAGAGTACCTTGATTATTTGGAAGACTGGACATCCAAATGGCAGATGAAATTTAATGTGGACAAGTGCACAGTTATGTACCTAGGAAAGAACACTCCAGACTACGCAAGGAACTATGCAAGGTTCCAAATTAGCAACCTCCACCCAGGAAAAAGATGTAGGTGTCATCATGGATAATATATTGAAAGGATATAGCGGAATTAGAAAAGGAACAGAGAAGCCCCACCAATATGGTAAAGGGGATGGAAGGATACCCCTATGAAGAGAGGCTAAAAAGGTTAGGGTTCTTCAACTTGGAAAAGAGATGGCTGAGGGGAGATATAATAGAGGTCTATAAATTAATGAATGGAATGGGTAAATGTAGATTGGTTGTTTACACCATCAAAAAATAGAAATACTAGGGGACATGCAATGCAGCTATAATGTAACCCTAAGACTAATAAGAGAAAATATTTTTTCACTCAACGCGTAATCAAACTGGAATTTGTTACCAGAGGATGTAGTGAAGGCTGTTAGTGTAGTTGTGTTTAAAAAAGGTTTGGACAAGATCCTGGAGGAAAGGCCCATAAACCATTATTAAAAGTATCTGGGAAATCCACTGTTTACCTCGGGGACAAGCATTGTGGAACCTGTGTGCCTTTTTGGGAAATTGCTAGGTACTTGTGACCTGGACTGGCCACTGTTGGAAACAGGATATTGGACTTGATGGACCTTTGTCTGACCCAGTATGGCACTTCTTATGTTCTTATGGTAGTAGTGCAGCAGTCAACAGACATGTGTATGACAACCTGCCGTGTGTGCTCTGGAAATCTTGCATGACACACGAGTATCATGCTCATGTCAAGATGGATCACAGCTCTGTTTAGATCAGTGGTTCTCTACCCAGTCCTCGGGACCAATGTTGCCACTAAGCTGCACCGAGTCCTCCGCCGGCATTCCTGCCATGGGGGGAAGTGATCACACTTAGGATCGCCCAGCATAGGCAGGTCTTGAGGGCCTGCCGATGTTGTGTAATCCTAAGCGCGATCACTTGGCACCTCTTCCCCCTGGCAGGAATGCCGGCGGAGGACTCAGCAGAGTTTACCAGGAACATTGCTTAGGACGCATCAGAGAGATTCTGTATGCAAATCTCTCTCAAATATTCATTGTGGCATCCTCAATACCTGACTGGCTTGGACACAAGGTGTGCCCCAAGACTGGGTTGAGAAACCCTGGTTTAGATGAATGCTACATTGCATCTACAAAATCAGGCCTTGGAAGGTTTTTTTTTTCAAAATGCATTTTATTGAACACACCTTCTATGTTTTATTAATGGTCACGAACGGGTTGGAAAAGCAGTAATAGCTTACATTATAGGTAATGTCATATCTCTCCCAAAAGTCCTTCTATGATGTATTACTGCTGTAAATGTTTTTAAGGGATGGGTGCAGCCTCAGTGTTTATCTGTAAGATTGGACGTGGAGAAGATATTTATGGAACATTCCAGAAGCTTTGTGCTCTGTCTGCTTGCAGCTCTGCCCTAACTCTGCTCTTCACTGGGGGTTTTAACAAGTTCCATTCCACAAGCCATTCCAGTCCTGCTTTACCCTATGGCGTCAATGGTCTTCTCTGAGAGCTGCAGACTATAATTAGAGAGATGTAATGTGCCAAAATCAGGACTATATGAGTTCATATCTGATGACCTAGAGCTTGCTCACCAGTCCAGTCCCAACATGACATATCCTTCCAATGTCTGGGATGAGAATGAGCTATGAAAATCCTTCAGTATCTGCAACCCTCGTCCATAAATACTGATTTACCGAAACCTAGAGTATAAAGAATAAACTCCACGGGATAGAGACAAGTCCACACTGATGAATGAAAGCAGGTTTGGGCTTATAAGAGAGCCAGAAGATCTGACGTCTTGGTCCATTGAGTATAGCACTTGTGACTGATTCTAGATTGATGGTACCAGGAAGAGAATTCTTCTGTAACTTGAATCAATGCCGGGAGTGGGGCTTCGTTTGACACCCCTCAGAGAGTGCCTGAAGAATTTATAAAAGCTTCTAAAAGGGGTTCAGGTGGGTAGGGGAAGACTGTGGCCCTAAGACCCTGATTGCCTGACCATACTGCAAAAAACTCACATGGCTCCATACCTTGAACAACTCAACTCAAGCCCAGTGGATATTTTCTTAAAGGCCTCTTATTAGATGTGCCCTAAAATAAATGGGTCAATATTCAGCCACTGCAGTCACATATTTTAAATGCAGGCCATGGTGCTTAAAAAGCCTGGATATTCGGAGCCAGGATACGGATAGTGGCTGGTGCTAACTATCCGCATAGAGCAGGGACTAGAGGCATTGTCTGGATAGCGGGCGATATTCATAGCCTTTTTGTTCTCCTAAATTATCCAGAGAGTAAACTGGATAGTGAACTGAATGTAGCTGCTATCCGTCTATTTCACCCCTGTGCCCATGGACAGCTCCAGCACTATCTGAATAGTGCCTAGACCGCCTCGACTATTGAGCTAATGCCACTGTGGATAACCCCAGCCATTGGCACTTATTTGGACGCAGGGGCGGCTCTATAATGAGGCCAAGTGAGGTGGTGGTCTGAGGTGGCCGCTTTTTGGGGGCGGCAAAATTGCCCCCAAAGAGACCGCCTCACTCGGCCTTCAGAAACCCCCCCCCCAAAACCCAGACCCAGCGAAAGCAGCTGCTGCTGCTGCTCCAGTGGCGGCAGCGGCACAGTGAGGTGCCCCGCGGCCGCCCCCCCCGGAGAGCCTCCTAGCTTCTCCGGCTCTGCTTTGCAGAGTCGCGGCAAAGGGACACCGTTTCCCTTAACCACAGCTCTGTTAAAGCTGAGCCCGAGGTGCTGATGGGAAACCGGATTTCCTGTTTCCCAGCCGTGCCTCGGGCTCAGCTTTAACAGAGCCACGGTTAAGGGAAACTGTGTCCCTTCACGGCAATTCTGCAAAGCAGAGCCGGGGAAGCCAGGAGGCTCTCTGGGGGGGGGGGGAGGGGAGGGGCAGGCGGGCGGCTGCGGGGCCCCGCATTGTGCCGCTGCTGCCGCTGGAGCAGCAACAGCAGCTGCTTTCCCCAGGTCTGGTTTTTTTTTTCAATTTCCCTGGGTTGGGGGGGAGGGGTCTAGGACTGGAACTGGGCTGATGGGGGGGTTATGACTGGTAATGGGCTATGGGGGGTTATGACTGGTAATGGGCTATGGGGGGCTAGGACTGGAAATGGGCTTATGGGGGGACTAGGACTCGTAATGGGCTATGGGGGGCTAGGACTGGAAATTTGCTGATGGGGAGGTTAGGACTGGTAATGGGTTATGGGGGGGCTAGGACTGGAAATGGACTTATGGGGGGGGGTTAGGACTGGAAATGGTCTGATGAGGGGAGGGGTTAGGACTGGAGGTGGGCTGATGGGGGCAAGGAATTGTAATGGGCTGATGGGGGAGTTAGGACTTATAATGGCTATGGGGGGGCTAGGACTGGAGGTGGGCTGATGGGGGGGGATAGGACTGGAAATAGGCTGGGACTTGAAATGGGCTTATGGGGCAAGGGGAGGAGAGTGCTGCTGGCCCTGGAAGAAAACTAGGGGCTAGGGCTACAAATGGGCTGATGCGGGAGAATGGTAGAATGGACTGGAAGGGAGCAGATAATGGGAGGGTCTGCCAGGGGAAGGAGGGGGCACAAAGGGAGCTGACAACGGGGAAGGAGGGGACTGGAAAGGAGCTGACACCTGGGATGTACTGAAGGGGGATTGGAAGGGAGCTGACACTTGGGGATGGGAGTGGTAGGTGGTTGGGTAATGGGGAGAAGGCTGGAAGGGAGCTGATATGCAAGGGGGTTGGACAGAGGGTAGGGTGACTGGAAGGGAGCTGACCTGGAGGGTGGCACTGAGAGTGGACTGAGCTAATATCTGGGATGGTATTTGGACTAGAAGGGGCTGGACAGTGGGGAAGGAGGGAGACTGGAAGGGAATGGACACCAGTTGCAGTTGTGGGAATGCAAGGCAGTTGACATTGGAAGGTACCGGGAGGGAAGGACTGGAAAGGGGGCTGATACTGGGGAGGGTTACTGGAACTGGAAATGGGCTGTTGGAAGGAAGTGAAAAAAACAAAAGAAGAGATAAGAAATGGCAGATGGACCATAGACCACAGAAAGAGAGCTAAGAGAAGACAGGAAAGCAGAAGCCTCAGATCGGGACCAGCATGATCAGAGAATAAAATGGTCAGACAACAAAGGTAGAAAAAATAATTTTATTTAATTTTAGTGATTGGACTTTGTGCTATTTTTATATTTTACACAGTATTGGGGAACTGCATCTCTTATTTATCTATTATATAATGTTGCACTGCATGTGGACTCTGGCTTCTTGGGGTTTCAATTTAAATTTAGTCTACATATTATTATTTTTATTTTATATTGTGGTTACTTATTCTGTACTTGGTGAGGGTCGATGTTGTGAGTGTGTGACTGAGGTCAGGTGTTCTGTTAACATGGAGTTTGTACATAAAGATCTATACTGTACTGTAGTAATTTGAGTTGTTCAGCTTTTCAAATAGGTGTATGGATGTTCCAGGGCCCACTGTAGTATTTACAGTGATGCTTTTTTTGGAGGGCTCCTTACATGAGTTTTGGAAGTTTGTGCTGATATGGTATGGTATGGTAGGTTTGTTCTTTGTTGTAGAGTTTTGTATTAGTTCACAATATGCCTGGAACTGGAGAATAGTGGTGGTTGTTGTTGTTGTTAGTGAGATGATCAGAATCAGATTTTTTTTTTAAATATTGATTTCTGTGTGTGAATGTCCTGGTTCTGCTCTGCATCTACTGTGGATGCAAAATATATGTTGAAAAAAGAAAAAGCAAGAATCATAACGCAGTTTAACAACAAAATAAAAATGAGTTATAATTTAGTTTTATAATCTGTGCTGTTAGTTCTTGCTGTCTTTTAGTTCCTTGGTATGCAAATGGGACTGTACCTAGCCCTGTGCAAGCGATGCAGCCGTACAGGGCGGAAAGGCTTGGGAGGCGTATTTCGGCTGTCTGCTGTTGCCCTGCCGCCACTGGCAGGACAATAGCAGGCAGCCAAAATGCACTCCCCAAGCCTCTTTAAGCAGGCCTGGTCCCTCCCTCCTCCCACTCGATGTCAAGGAGGGACAGATCTGCTTAGAGTGCCGGTGCCTTTCAGATCGGGCGCATGCCCCCCTCCTCCTCCCCATACCTCCGTCCAGTGCTGCCTGCTCTTTCCCTGCTGCTGGCACCTCCGTGAAAAAGACAGAGGGCAGCAGCAGCAGCGAAAGAGCAGGCAGCGCTGGACGGAGGTATGGGGGGAGAGGGGGGCGTGCACCTGAGCTGCAGGTCTCACAGGGTGTGATTGCAGCTCGATACGGCCCTGTGTGCAAATATCTTGCATTTCCTCCATATAATCTAATCGGCTTTTTGGTTTGGTTCAGTCTCTGATTGGATTTCTGAAAAAGCCCCGCCCCCTCTAAGGTGGGGGTGGGGCATCTTTTTCATACTTCGCCTCAGGCAGCCGATTGCCTTGAGCTGCCCCTGTTCGGACACAACTGCTGCTATCTGGTTAAGGGTCTTTCATTATTGTGTCCAAACTGGTACAGTTCAAAAAGATAATAGAAGGATAAAACCACAGGACTTGCAGGCCTCTCTGTAAATCCACAGGTCACCTGGCAGGTCCCCTCTCCTGCTGTCCCCATCAGCTTCTCTCTTTGGGCCTCAGGTAGGCGCCACTCTTTGTCTCTCTATGGAAAACACTTTGTACAGATGCAAGTCTCCAGAAATATTAGAAAACCTGACTGGTACCCGCATTAAGTATTATGTGCGTTTGTACACTGGCCCTCATGTGAACAGTCACAAAAACCATTCTCAAGAAAGAGCACCTTGGGGGAAAGTACAAACCAGGGAAAGTCCATCACCTCCCCAAAGACAAACACAGCAGAGAAGTTTAAAACTCCTCACAGTGTCCTGGCGATGCACTAGGGTATAGCCCCTGTAGATACATAAGAACATAAGATATGTCATACTGGGTCAGACCAAGGTCCATCAAGCCCAATATTCTGTTTCCAACAGTGGCCAATCTAGGTCATATGTACCTAGCAGTTTCCCCAAGAGACACAAGTTCCACAATGCTTGTACTGGGTCAAGCATTGATATCTTCGGTCACTTCTTAATAATGGTTTATGGACCTTTCCTCCAGGAACTTGTCCAAACCTTTTTTAAACCCAGCTACACTAACAGCCTTTACTACATCCTCTGGTAACAAATTCCAGAGTCTGATTACATGATGAGTGAAAAAATATTTTCTTTTATTAGTCTTAAATAGTTTACCCTGTAGTTTCATTGCATGTCCCCTAGTCTTTCTATATTCTGATAATGTAAACAATCGATCTACGTTTACCCGTTCCACTCCTTTGATTAATTTATAGACTTCTATCATATCTCCCCTCAGCCGTCTCTTTTCCAGGTTAAAGAGCCCTAACCTTTTTAGCCTTTCTTCATAGGAGTATCCTTCCATCCCCTTTACCATTTTGGTGGCTCTTCTCTGAACCTTTTCTAAAATCGCTATATCCTTTTTAAGATACGGCGACCAGAATTGCACACAATATTCAAGGTGCGATCTCACCATGGAACGATATAGAGGCATTATAATATCTTTTGTTTTATTTTCCATTCCTTTACTTATCATACCTAGCATTCTATTTGCTCTCTTGGCTGCCGCTGCACACTGGGCCGAGGGTTTTAACATGGTATCCACAATGACGCCTAAATCTTTTTCCTGGGTGGTGGTTCCTAATGTGGAAACTTGCATCGTGTAACCATAGTTTGGGTTGTTCTTCCCTAGGTGCATAAAACGGAGTTACTTACCTGTAACAGGAGTTCTCCGTGGACAGCAGGATAAGTCAGCCACACTTGGTGACGTCATCCGACGGCGCCGAGACGGAAGTACTCTCCATAGCTCAGAAGGGCTTTTGCCCTTCTGAGCATGGGCCAACTGGCCCCACCCCCTTGCCCGCCCCTAGCTAGCCAGTACGTTCCTAGCTTAGCCTTTTGCCGCTAGGAGGCGGGCACCAGGATGAAGGCCGACCCCCTTCCCAGGGGAGGTGGGCGGGTATGTGTGGCTGACTTATCCTGCTGTCCACGGAGAACTCCTGTTACAGGTAAGTAACTCCGTTTTCTCCTAGGACAAGCAGGATGAGTCAGCCACACTTGGTGCCTCCCAAGCTGATATGCGCTGTGGTGGAGGGGGAAGGCCGAGGCAGTGCATCAGGGTGGCGTGCGCCCTTGTGGTACCGCATGTTGCGACGACATGTAGGCCTGTGGAGCACGGATGTGCGCTAGCAGCGCAGAGAGAGGATGCAGATGAATGGCACCGTACGCCGGCTTGCAGTCATGATGCACGCATATGCAGAGGGTGGTGTCACAAGGACCTTCTGTGCGGTCACAAACTAATAATAGAGGAGTCTCCTTGTGGATTTTTTTTTTTTTTGTCTGTGGTAACCGTTAACAGGACTGGGAATATCCGCTTGGCCAATGACAGCATTGTGGAACCTAGGCATGGCCCTAGAGTGGTCACAGTTGGAACAGAATCCTCTTTCTGGTCCAGTATGGCATAAGGTAGCCTCCGTGTGTTACGAAGGTGGTAAGAGGTTGACGTAAGCCCACAGAGTCCATTAGTGCTGGGGAATAACAACCTGTTGTGCCTTTGGGAAGACATGACCTAGATGGCCACTGTTGGAACAGGCTACTGGGCTTGATGGGCTGTTCTGGCCCAATATGGCATATGATGGCAGTTTCTGTTATGCTGCCTGGCCCTGGTGGCATGCGGGGGTGTCAATCCCGGTTGTTGGGGCTGCAAGAACTCATGATCCTATCCGTCCCGAAATGGTCACTACTTGAGGAGCAAAATTAAATTAACCGCCGGTGTTCTTGGGCGGTGTGTTTGTCCGGTTGCAAGGTCTTGGTGGCCAAGGTCTAGGTGGCCGTGCCTGTTGCAAGGTCCTGGTGGCCTCGCAGGTGTGTGTGCTATACGAGCAGGACGCGGCGAAGACGTCTAGGGGTGCGTACCGCGAGTGCGTGCCACTGGCCTGACATGAGCCCCTGTCTGTATCCGGGCAGATGAGTGATTTGCCCCGAGTGCGCGCCACTGGCCTGGCATGAGCCCCTGTCTGTATCCGGAAAGATGAGTGATTTTCCCCAGGCCACAAGGAGTACCCATGGGCTCGAGTAGTAGACTGCTGCCCCTAGGGTGCAGTCCGCTGTGACTGGGCGGTCGGCTGTGACTGGGCAGTCGGCTAGTGCACTGCTCAGTATATGTCCTAGGCGTACGGCTGCGTAGGGCCGTGAAGCTTTCCAGAACATCTATGCTAGATAGCTTTCTTGGGATCTATTCCAGGGCATAATGTCATGGCCCAGGAGTGGGCTATCAAGGGAAAGAGCCTCATGAGGGGTAACTATATGCGAAGGTAGTGGATGGATTGCCTTGTGATATTGCTTTTGATTTTTGTAAGAATCAAGCAATTGGTCTATTCTCTCATGGGAATTGAACCAGATCAACTGAACGATGGCAATGTCAGTCACCCAAGTGGACTGCTCGTGGAGGTTTTGTTTATTTATTTAATGTTTCTTCTATATCACGCTATTCAGTGTACATTCAAAGAACTTATATAATGCAGTGGGATGCATTGCATTTACAATAAGAGGAGCTGAATTTGGACAAAACTGGGGTAACTTTCTATAAGTTACCTTGGTCCTTCAGGTGGGATTGGGTTATCCTCCCATCATGAGGGGAGGGAGCCAGGTTGATCAATATGTAAGTCCTCCTTGACTGGAGATGACAAGGCCTGGAGATGACAAGGCCTGTCCCCTTCAGCAGTGAGTGCCTGGTATCACTTGGCAATAAGGAGCCCCTAGGCATCAGTCAAAGTGTAGAAGGAGCCTTTAGTCGTCAGACAAGTGGCTTACGTAGCTTAATTGGTGATGTATGTTTACATGTAACAAAGTTTGGCAGCGTGGTGAAGTTTAGAGCTATCCAATAGCATGTTGATCTTCGGGATTGTGTATATAAGGCATGTAAGTAAATGCCTTTGGCCTTCTTATGCAGCCCTCTGCCCGGTAGTGACACTTCGCATGGAGGGCTGTCTCCCATCTCATGCTGGTTCTTGCAGAGAACCCTTTCCCCATTTCATATCAGCTATTATGGCCCTTCGAAATAGGCCCTGGCCGTCTAACCTCTGTTGGAGGCCCTTGCCATCTGACTTCCTGTTGAAAAGGGGGTGACTGCTGCTCCACCCTGCACCAATGCACCCAATGGGCAAGGTTCAGAGGCACTGATATTTATTAGCTGTAAACATCAATAGTAAGTATAAAGCGATGTGCATAATTAGTAGGATTCCTTAATTGTTAGATTCTGGTGGAGAGTAGAAAAATCCGTCTTGCTGGCAAGGCGGAAGAACTGAAACTGGCTAGCTAGGGGCGGGCAAGGGGGTGGGGCCAGTTGGCCCATGCTCAGAAGGGCAAAAGCCCTTCTGAGCTATGGAGAGTACTTCCGTCTCGGCGCCGTCGGATGACGTCACCAAGTGTGGCTGACTCATCCTGCTTGTCCTAGGAGAACCTTGCACTTGTCCACATTAAATTTCATCTGCCATTTTGCTGCCCAGTCTTCCAATTTATCAAGATCCTCTTGCAAGTTTTCACAATCCTCTTCGGTTTTAACAACTTTAAATAGTTTTGTGTCATCTGCAAATTTGATAACCTCACTCGTTATTCCACTTTCCAGGTCATTTATGAATATGTCAAAAAGCAGCGGACCCAGCACAGATTCCTGGGGTACACCACTATTCACCTTTCTCCATTGGGAAAATTGGCCATTTAGCCCTACCCTCTGCTTTCTATCTTTTAACCAGTTCCTGATCCACAATAGTACACTGCCTCCTATCCCATGACTCTTTAGTTTTGCCAAAAGTCTCTGATGAGGGACCTTGTCAAAGGCTTTCTGAAAGTCCAGATACACAATATCAACCGACTCACCTTTGTCCACCTGTTTATTCACTCCTTCAAAAAAACATAACAGATTAGTAAGACAAGATCTTCCTTGTCTAAAGCCATGTTGGCTGTCTCCCATTAGGTTGTGACTATCTACATGCTGAGTAATTTTATTCTTTATGATGGTTTCTACATAGGCGCTGGGTTTAGGAAGGAGCCACTATCTAGGACAAGGCTTCACAAATACCAGGTGCCCAGTTGCCACGGTGACTAGAAAGTACACTCTGCCATTTGGGATTTCGTTACCCCGTACACTACCTTGCCACTGGCACCATGAAACACAACTGCCTCTTCTCTGCGCTATGCAACTCTGAGAGTTTGAGCTGCGCGGCGTAGGAACTTCTGCACTGGTCTTGAGGTCTTAAGTTTGGTGACAGCAGAGTGGTGGTCACAGTGCACTGAAGAAGAAGCTCCCGGCCCATGGCAACAGACGAGTAGAGCTGGCCTAACAAGAGGGGGAGTGGCTGCCTCACTGACACTGGCTGGGGGAAGCAGGGCCGTACCGATCGTGAAATGCGCCCTGTGTGACTTATACATCGGGCACGCACCCCCCCCCCACACCTCCATCTAGCCACTTTATGGGGACGGGAGAGAAGAGGCACGCACCCATTGTGCAAGTCTGCCAGAGGGACCAGACCTGCTTAGTGTGCCGCGAGAAAGCTTAAGGGGCGCATTTCAGCTGTCTGCCATTGCCTGCCGCCGCTGAGAGAAGAAAGTGGTGACAGCAGGCAACGGCAGACAGCCGAAATGCGCCCCTTAAACCTTTGCACCCTGTGTGGCCGCACCACTCGCACAGGGCTGGGTACGGTCCTGACGGGAAGTGACTAGCACTGGGGGCATTTAGTGGCTACATGGAGGTACAGGCTTCCTGGGTGGTGACATCGGCTGGAGGGATGGATTTAGCTGGTTGCCTAGGGAGTAGAGGCTTGTGGGGGGGTCATTGACTGGCATCATGGGTGGTGAGGGTTAGCTATTAGGGGTGGCCAGTTGGGGGAGGAGGGAGATTGGTGGCGAAGAGAGGGATAAGAGGTGAGTGATGATAAGGTCGGGAAGACGCTGGTTGTGTATTTCTGCTAATGACTTGCAGTGGTACATTAAGAGCCACGGTTATAAATCTTTCTTTTCCCTTAGACATGGGAAAAGGCTTTAATAAATCAGGGCATAAAGGAGCTGTAATAGACGTTGGAAGATATGTTTTCCTCCTGTCCCCATCCAACTTCAGTGGAGAAAATGGGAGGGGACGTAGGTCTTAGCTGCGGGCTACTAAATATTTGGATTGGCTCTTAAATTCAAAGTAAAGTGTTTTGGTTTTTTTTGAAAACTCTGTTTATTAATCCACACACATCACCGTACATAACATAGCAAATAACAAATGCATTACATCTCCTAGTGGGGTGTACTCTTATCCACCGCCCCAGAGAAAACTCAGTTTTTAGTGGTGTAACCCAACTCTTCCCCCCCTAAACTCTCTCCCCCTGCCCCTCCCCTCCCTCTCTTCCCATCCCACCTCCCCCCCTAAACCCCCTCCCCCCTCCTTCTCTCCCTCCACCCCCGCCCCCTCCCCTCCCTCTCTTCCCATCCCACCTCCCCCCCACTATTCCTGCCCCCAGGAGTGAAAGGACTTCTACCTACTCCTACCCGACCCCATCCTATCCCAAACCTCTTGGTGGCCTCTCCCTCCCCTCTTGGAACTCTGGGCTCCTGCTAACCCTCCTGCAAAATCTCATTGCATACACGTGGTTGCAACGTTTGGATATATGGTTCCCATATTAACCAAAAGGAAGACCAACATGAAGCACTTCCCCTCGCTCCCCGCCTCTCAAAGAGCATCAGCTGATGGAAGCTATTTCGCCATTCCCAAAAGGTAGGGGGTACTGTTTCTCTCCATCGATGCAATATCGGCCCTTCACCCACCAAACATGCCTTCCTCACCAGAATGCGCTACCATCTCCCCTTAGGGGAGAGTGGTCCAAACTGATCCAGGGCTACTAGGGTCCCCGACCAGGCAATTTGTTGATGGAGCAGGCCACCCAAATAGGTACTTATTCACATCCAGTATCGCCGGATTCCCAGACAACGCCACCACATATGACCCAAATCTGCAAGGGGTCCAGAGCATTTCGGACAGCTGCCATCCAATGTAAGTCGACTCTGCAGAGCCCACCGCGGAGAAAAATGTGCACGTATAATACATTTGAACTGCACTTCTCTCCATCTTGCCCCCTCTACCAACCCTGCAATCCGGCCTAGGGCCTTACCGACTGATCCTACGGCCACTCCTTGGTTCAATTCCTCCGCCCACCGGGCTTCCTCTCTGGAGTAGTCCGAGAGCACGCTATATTAATCCAGTCTCTTCTTCAAGCCTGAAACCGTTGGCGGAGCATCCTCCCCCCCACCGAGAAAAATTCTAACAGCTGAGCTGATCGCTCCCCTGACAACTCCTCCGCCGCAAGAGACGCCACGTAATGAGAAAGTTGTGCATATGCAAACAAGTGTATGCTAGTCAGCTCATATTCCCTACACAGAACCCCAAAGGATTTACACTTCCCCCCCAGGTCCACTACGTGTCCAACAGTTCGGATACCCCGCCTATACCACAACCGAAAGACAGCCGTCATCGAACCGGGCATGAAAGTCACATTCCCCTGCAGGGGCAGCCAGAACGAGACTGCCGGGGACCTGCCCCAATATCTATTTAGCTGTCGGCAGGTTTGCCTCACTGACATCAGAAAACCGCTCCCCTTCGCCTCTTTAGGCAGCAGAGAAGTCTCCAAATGTAAGACTGCCAGCAACGTCTGAGGTGCCACCATCGCTTCTTCCAACGCTCTCGGGGTGTATATCTCCGTGCTGCCCAGCCAGTCGCCAATATGGCGCACCTGGCATGCCAGCGCATAAAGTCGCAAATCCGGTACGTCTATGCCCCCCTTCCTCCATCCACCTTGCAGCTGGCTCATCGGAATCCGTGCCCGGGCCCCCCTCCACAAGAAACCACGAATCTCCCTCTCTATTCTGCCCACATCCTTTCGCAATAACAAAACTGGGAGGGTCTGCAGCCAATATAAGACCCACAGCAACACTACCATCCCCAGTGCTGCTGCCCTGCCCAACGACGACAGCGGAAGAGGATTCCACACCTGTAATTGCCTGCGGAGTTTAAGAAAAACTCTCAAAATTTCGCTTGTACAACTCCGCAGGATTACTGGTCAAAAGAATTCCTAAATAGACAAAAGATTCCGTCGCCCACTTGAACAGAAAGGAGCCACTCCAGATCCCTTGAAGAGTGCCCGACACGTCTATGGCCTCAGACTTGTCCCTATTAATACATAGACCTGCAAAGCTTCTAAACCTCGCAAATTCCTCCATCAATCTAGACAGCGACTGTTGCGGGGAAAGTAAATGCACCAGCATATCATCTGCAAACACTGCCATTTTAAAGCCCTGCTTCCCAATCTGCACCCCCTTTATCTCTGGCGACATCTCTATCGCCCGCACCAATGGGTCTAAAGCTAGCACAAACAACAGGGGGGACAGCGGGCAGCCCTGTCTAGTGCCTATCTCCAAGGCTAACGTATCAGACATTACTCTATTACAGACCACCCCAGCCGTGGGGCCCGCATATAAGAGCTCCACCATTTTACAGAAGGAGTCGCCTAGGCCATACCATAGCAGCAGGAATTTTAGATATCGCCAACTCACCCGATCGAAAGCTTTCTCTGCGTCAAAGCTCAACAACATCGATTCAAGCTTTTTTTCCCGCACCCATTCCAGCGATGCTAGAATTTTACGCAAATTTCTCACTTCATATCGTCCCTTCACGAACCCACTTGTGCTCCATGTACCAAGTCCTCCAATACCGATGCCAACCTTTCCGCCAATATCTTAGCTAAAACCTTCCAATCATAATTTAACAATGATATGGGCCTGTAAGAAGCTGCCTGCAGTGGGTCCTTGCCCGGTTTAGGTATCAAGATGATATGTGCATGGTCCTCCCCCCACCTAACATTGCCTTGTTTGACATGCCTATGAAAACACTGCTAACATAGCTGGCACCACCAGGTCGCTCAATAGCTTATAAAACTCAGCCCCATACCCATCCAGACCAGGCGATTTGCAACAGCTAGCCGCCCGAATAACTTGCTGCACCTCACTAAGCATTATGGGCTGGTCCAATTGGGCCTTCTGCTCCTCCCCAAGCTGCGGTAAATTCAGCGCTTGGCAGTACTCCTCCATGTTGGATTGCGGGCCTTCCTCTGCTGAGTATAACTTCTGATAGAAGGCCCGAAACACTTGGGCTATCGCTCTACTGTCCTTGTGCAAAATACCTTGGTCATCCCTCAAGGCTGCCACCACCCTATTATCTCTGCTCCCTTGGAGGCACCTCGTTAAACGTTTTCCTGGCCTATCCCCAAAACGGTAGAGCTGGTACCTATAGTATAAGAACGATTTCTTTGCTCTTTTATGCAACAGCTCATTCAAAGCCATTTGCGTCTCCCACAACCCCTTCTTATTTACGGCACTCGGACAACTCATATATTTCCTCCTTTCCTTAACCAGTTGCCGCTCAAGGCGAATCACCTGTTCCGAAGCCAGTCTCTGCTTCCGTGCCACATAGCTGATTATATCCCCTCTCAATACCACTTTAGCCGTCTCCCAGAATAGCTCTGGGTCATTTTGGTGCTCCTGATTGTAAAACGCGAAATCCTGCCATTTCTGCTTCAAGTAGAGGTGAAAGGCCGAGTCCTTATACAACTCCAACGGGAATCTCCACCATCGCACCCGCGTATTACTGCTTTGCCATTCCAAGTCTATCCAGATCAGGGCGTAATCTGAGATTTCTGCCAGGCCTATCTGGGCATCTAATATATGGGAGAAAAGTTTCTCCGACGTTAAAATGTAATCTATTCATGCACTCGAACCATGTGCTCTCGACTGGTGAGTAAAATCTCTCTCCGTCGGGTGCAAGAGCCGCCAGGGATCGACCACCCCCAAGCGTTGATGCAACACCTGTAGCACTTTGGCGGTTTGTGAGCGTCGGCGGTCCTCTCCCTTCGACGTGTCCAACGTCACGTCCAGCACCCCATTGAAATCTCCGCCCAAAATCAACAGGGCGTCTGGGAACTGTTCTATGTACGAAGCCAACCGCATATACAATATTCTATCCAGGGTGTTCGGGCTATAGAGATTACCCAACACCATGGGTTTCCCATCCAGCAGCCCATATACCAACACAAATCTCCCATCTGGGTCCCGATATTCCTGCTCCATCACAAATCGCACCCGTTGATGCACCAAAATCACCCCCCCCCCCTTTTTTACCTAAGGCAGGTGCTCCCCATCCTTGTTCCACCCAATCTCTCTGCAACTTCTGGTGTTCCGCCGCAGTCTGGTGGGTTTCCTGCAGTAGGGCGATATCACAGTTCTGTCTGGCTAAGGCTTTCAACAGCTTATATCTCTTGATCGGGTTCCCTATTCCACATACATTCCAAGAACAAACTTTCAGGGTGGTAGATCCAATTCAGGCTCTAGTCTCACGGTGCATAGTATTACCCCAAGAAGGGCCTCCCCAGCCTGAAGCCCCCCCCCCTGCAACTCACACTCCTCCTGTATGACTCTGGGATCCTTCCTCTCCTGATGTGTAATGCATCGACCTAAGCCCTCTATAGGTGGCCCCACCCCTCCCCCCTCCCCTCCCCTCCCCATCCCCATCCTCCTCCCCCCACACCTTCCCACCCCCCTCCCTCATCCACTTCCTCCTCCCCCCACATTTTACTATACCCCTCATTTCTCTCCTACCTCTGGGAGTCACTGAAATATGTACGGTCAGCCCCCCCCCCCACCCTCTGTAGCCCAACCACTCACCCCCAGTCATACTACCAGCCCTGCTCACTCCTTAGCCCTACTCCAGAAAGGGCTACATAAGGCTCTAAACACAATATACAGTATACAATAAGACAACGCTTTGGTCACCCACACCCACCTATAACAGTTAAACTCTGGCCCACAGGACCTCAAACAGTCCAAGCCCTGGAAAATGGCTTCTTGGTAACATTTCACACTGCAAGCTCCCCCGCTTTCCATCTCCGATGCTGCCCCCTCAGGTCTCAGTCCTTGAAGTGCTAGGGCGTTGTGCTGATGTGCATGTCTCTCGTCGCATAAGTTCCTCCACATAGGAGGCCTCCGCTGTAGCTGACTCAAAAGCCCTACGCCGTCCCCCTTGCATCACTATTAAGCGGGCCAGATACTGCACCACGAACTGGACGTTTGCGTCAATCAACTTTTGACAAACTGGTCCATATTCCCGCCGGCGCTGGCCCAGGGCCGCTGAGTAGTCCTGCACAATGCACACTTTGGCGTTGTCCTGTATGATAGTTCCTAGTTTTCGTGCGGCTCGCAGTCTGGCCTCCTTCTGCGGGAACCTCAGGAACCTGGCCAGAACCACACGCGGTCGTCCATCATTGGACCGCCTGGGCCCCACTCTGTGTGCCCGTTCAATTTGCACTGGGCCCCCAGCCTCACCGGCCTCTAGGATCCCCTTCACCAGGGTTTCCAGGTAGGGCTTCAACTCCCGGTCCCCGATAGTATCCGGGATGCCCAGGAAGCGCAAGTTATTGCAGCGAGATCTATTCTCTAGATCATCCAGCTTGGCTTCCTGGGCTTGTAGTGCAGTTCTCACGTGGCCTACCTCCTGTTGCAATGCTGCCACATTCTCCTCCGCCTGACTGATTCGGGTCTACGCCTCCAGAACCCGGCTGCCCAGCGTTCCCATTGAAGACTGCAGCAAATCCATCTTCCCGTTCAGAGCATCGAATTGGGAAGCCAGCACACCTGCTACTGCCACCAAAATTTCCTCCACTAACTCCGGTGCCGCCGGCGAGCTAAGCGTCGGCACGGTCTCCGCCATCTTTTGCCTCACTGCAGGCTTCTTCTTCTCGCGCCGCCCCGCATTCACGGCCGCCGCCATGGTTTCTGTCACCGATTGCACTCACCCCCCTCTGCTCTGCTCTGCAGCGGCCAGGCAACCTCATTGCTACTGCCAAACGGCGATTTTACCAGCAGGAAGGGGGGTTGAGGTCTGGAGCACGAGCAGCACTCGTCTGCCCACGTTCACCACATCACGTGACTCTTCAAAGTAATGTGTTAAAGCTTGCTCTAGCACCCCTGGATGAGGGCTGCTGCTACCTTGGCTGAACTAGGTGAGTTGGAGGAAGAAGGATCTCAGCCAAGCTCTTTATTTTTTGTTGCGTATCCTGTCTGCCTGATTGTCTTGAGCAGACTGGAAAGAGAAGGGCTGTGCCAATTATATGTCTCTCGACACTACTGCGTCCATCTGATTATGTGCTATACAGAGAGAGGCTTTGGTTGTCGTGGCCCAGAAGAAGCTGGTTTTGATCAAACTAGAGAGAGTCAAAGTAGCAGATGAAACCTGGCGAGACAAAGAAAAAGTACAAATAAACCCACATTTATTACACAAAGGACTTCCGACACTGATAAAACACCCCAATGCCAAGAAATTAAAATAGGTGTTAACTGGACAAACTCTGACCCCTTCCCTCCCCAGACACACTTTCCCCTGTACTCTCTCACCCTTCCCCTATTGTGTTGTGTCCTTTAGCTTTTTGTAGTGATGGCTCCTAAGAGACACGCACGTGCATACCTGATTGCACCAGAAGAGGCAGCAACAGTAATAAACACTGATTCTTTCTACCCTGTCATTAATACTAATTAGTTGGAATATAAACATCTACATTTTGAAGTTTCAGAGAGCTGTACTAGTCTAAAATATCAAAAATGACAGGGGCATATCTCCTCAGGCCTGCACCTCGAAAGCTCATGCCTTAATACATTGCCTACTCTATAAGGAGGTAGCTGCCTTTGTCATTTTTACCTAAATTTATTATCTATAAATAGCTAACACTAGAAGGCCTCACTATATAGTTTACACTGCTGCTTCCTTTCCCCCCTGAATAGGCTAATGTACAGTTGTGGTCAACATCATTGGCACCCTTGCATTTTAGGTATGTTGTGTATAATATCTTAAGGAATAATTGGAAATATTCCAACTGTATGTCATCATAATATTTTAATACTATGTTCAAAGGTATACAACAACAAAAAAGATGTCTGTGCAACTTAGATGTAGCAATATCTGAGGGAAAAAAAACAAAATATGACCTGGACAGGATTAATGGCACCCTGCACAACCCTTGGCAGTGATGATAGCCTCCAAACATTTCTTGTAGCCATCTAAATTTCGTTCATCTGTCTGCCGGTAGTTTCTCCCACTCTTCAACTGTGATTTTTTCCAGCTCATGAATGTTTCCAGGATTCCTTTTACCAATGGCAGATTTCAGCTCTTTCAAGGTTCTTGATTGGATTGAGATCAGACTCATTGCTGGCCAATTAAAAAAAAACAGTCCATTTATTCCTTTTAAACCATTCTTTTGTGCTCTTGATCAGTCAGCCCAGGTCACTATCATACTTAGTTTAGTCATCAGCCGCATCGATTACTGCAACACTCTCTACGCAGGATTGCAGAATTTTGAATTAAAATGACTACAACTCATCCAGAACACTGCTTTCCGAATCTTATCACATGCTAAAAGACATAATCACATTACCCCCCCCCCCATGCCCCCCGCCCCCGGCTACCTGTCATGGAGTATATCTATTACAAAATCCTAACTTTAACTCATAAGGTCCTTCATTCAAAGGCACCAGAATCTCATTCATCACTCATCATTCCATATTGTCCCGCCTGTTCCCTACACTCCTCGTACGGCAATCATCTATATCTGCTGTCGCCTGTTAGGGTCCACTATGAAAACACCAGGAAGTCGGTATTTTTCTTTCTGTAGTCTCCATGTTACAGAACCACCTCCCCTCCCCCCTTGGTCTACAGGATTCATACAGCGCATTCAAGACAGATTTAAAAACGTCGTTGTTTAAACGGGCATTTGAGATCTGTCTGAAGCAGGGTGGGTAGGCTTCCTTGATGCCCAGAAGGTGCACATAACCTTTGATTATGATTATAAACTATATGTCGTTACTTGTGTACTGAATGTATGTTTTACCCCTTCTATCTTTTGGTTTTCTTATTTACCATCTCCTGCAGATTAACCAGTAGAAATTGATTCACTTCTAGCTTTTGCCCCATTACATGCTGCAACTCCTTCAGCTAGCAAAATCTGTATGAGGAATGGGAAGAATCTGTCGTAAACTACTTAGCCCAGGTCTGGAGCCTTCTACCAAAAACTGTAATTGGATGCAATGAATGCCCTTATCTGTTAGGAACTGTGATCTTGTGCTCACTGTTGTTAAAACCCAGGCCCAGTCAATGATTTTCTGCCCTACTACTCCACAATTGACTGCATCTCCTTTTCTGCTCTTAGCAAGATTAAAGGGAGGGTCAGGGGTCATAAGGGAATGAGAGGAAATGTCATGGTTTCCATAGAAACGGAGAGGCCGTAGGAAGCAGAACGTTTTTGAAGAGATATTTTCTGGACGTGCTAAGCTAAAGGCTAACATGGGGTTTTTTAAACTATAATGCACAGACATGCAGCTCTGATTGACCCATTGAGTTCCTCTAAGAAAAGCAGAACTACAGATCCATGCATGCTTTGGGGTAAAGCTAGGACTGGATTAGCTTGAGCACTATGACATGGAGCTGGGCGGCAGCCCTGTTTGGAACCCCAGAATAATGCATGAATATCTTAACAGAATGGCAAAATAAGGGGCTGGTGGATAACTATTCTTTTGTGCAAAGCACCAGAGCATTTCAGACAATCATATTGCTCGATTTCCCCTTGCTGTCTTCTTATAGCCAGCCTTTCCCTCATTGCCGCATTCTAAAGCATCCATGAACGTGAACTGTGCACCCTCCTTATAGTATGGGCAATGAGCTCTGCGTGTGATGTTTGTGCATTTCTGTTTTGAGACCAATTGTAGAAGCATCAAAACATTACCCACAGATACTGAGGTAGAAATCCAGGCAGGGCTGAGAGCTGGAAGGGTTAAGTGAAAAGGATACACCCCTCTTGGTGAAGTCATACCCTGGTACACGCTTGTCCCCTCTCTTATTCCTTTGTCCTGCTGCTCTCTCTGCTTGCTAGAGATAACTACTCTCCTTCTGCTTCGCTAGAGATAAGAGTACAGTAGACTTTCTCCAATCAGGACTATACTGTAATAAAGTGACCAATCATGAAGAAATGCTGTAATAATCTGATATGAGGTCTATATAATCTCTCTGAGCCCTCTGGTGGGGGCCCAGAATTTGCAAAAACTATTTTCTCTGGGTCTGTGCACATTAAACCGTTGTTTCCTTCTAAGACTCCTTGGGTGTTTCTTTCTTCACTCGTTTATCTGCTACAATACTTCAGGGGTATCTACAGCAGTAAGCTGAGTCCCTTCTCCCAGGGGTTAACTGATGTGTCAGCTGAAACTGTACTATGCACAATGCTAAAGCCCTACATAATGTGTATCTGTATATAATGTATATAGTTTTCACTGTTCTGTTCTGTATTAACATTTGCTGTTTACTTATTATTGTTTGTTGTTATAAGATGTTACATGTAAAACAAACTCTGCTTTGTTGATTGTGAACCGCAACTGATCTCTGGAAGATGCGGTATATAAATGATTGTTAAATAAATAAATAAAATAAATAAATTCCAGATATTCCAGTAAAGAGGTCCTGCATCTCCTTCAGTATCTACTATTTCCAGTAGAAGTAGACATCAGAGGTACCTCTTGGAAAGAGGACAGTGAGATGGTTGTCCGCATTGGTTTCCTACAAGCATTAAGTCAGCCCAGCCTAAGATTATAAGGATAAACTGGAATCTTCCATACTGGTTCAGAATTTATTTATTTATTTAGCTACATTTATATTTCAAAGCGGCCTAACAAAAAAGGGGGGAGGGAGTGGACAGTAATCAAGTCAACAGAAAAAGGGGGGGTGGAGCTGTCTTCAAGAGGGTCAACATTAATGATTCGAACAGAAAGGAACAGATTAGACAAAAGACGTAGACAAAAAGACATAAGTTCCATAGTTGGTGCTAGAGGAGGTCGTTTAGGGGCTGGAGGTGCAATCATTGAGAGGAGTCTTTTTCTGGTCCAAGATATTCGTGAAATAGGATGATTTTTAGTTGTTTTCGGAATGTGGGGAGGTCACTGTTTCTTCGGAGCAGGTTCGGGAGGGAGTTCCTGAGGGAGGGTGCATACAGTTCGAATGCTCTGTTGCAGGTCTGTTGATTGAATTTAGTTTGTTTGTGGGGGATGGCGAGTGTGTTGTTGGTGTTCTGATGGGTTGGTTTGTTGAGGGTGGTCTGGGGTAGTAGAGTCCGGAGTTGAGAAGATTGTGTCTGATGGAGGGCTTTGTGGATGAGCAGGATAGATTTGTATTTTATTCTTGCTTCGAGAGGGAGGATGTGGAGTTCTTAGGATTGGAGTGATGTGGTCATGTTTGTTCGCTTTCTGGATGATTCTTGCTGTGGTGTTTAGTGCTATTCGTATGGGGTTGATGTGGGTGGCGGGTAGTCTGTGATAAATCATATTACAGTAGTCCAGGTGGGGAAGCGTCATGGCTTGCATGACTGTTCTGAAGTCCTTTGGGTCGAGGAGTGGTCTGATTTGTTGCACCATCTTTGTTTTGTGGAATATTGTTCTGGTAGTCTTTTTTATCTGTTGGTTGAATGTAAGCGCTTGATCGATGATGATTCCTAGATATTTTATTTGGGGTTGAATTTGTATTTGGGTGGTTCCTAGTATGAGGTGTGGTGGCGGGGTGAAGTTAGGGTCTTTGGTCACTATGAGGGCTTCTGTTTTTTTAATGTTGATGGATAGGCTGTTCTCTTGTCGCCAGCTGGAGATTTCAATGAAGCAGTCTGACAGGTGATTATTTGTTGGGTTGGTGGTTGTGATGGGAGCATACAGCATTATGTTGTCTGCGTAGATGTGGTAGTTGATGTTGTGAGTGCGTATTATTGAGCAGAGATATTGAAGAGCATGGCGGATAGTGTGGGGCCTTGGGGTACTCCTTGGTGCTGGTGGAAGGGGGGGGGGAGGTTGCCATGCTTGTGCGGATCAGTTGTTGCCTGTTGGTCAGGTAGGAGCAGAAACATTGAAATACAACATCTTTGATGCCAATTTCTTGGAGTCTGTGTAGGAGGGTGTTGTGGGAGATGGTGTCGAAGGCTGTGGATATGTATAGGAAGAGCATGGTATATCCAGAGTATTTGGTCTGTGTACCTTTGATGAGGGTGTTCATTAGTGATGTCATGAGGGTCTCGACTCCATGTAGTGGGCGGAATCCGTGTTGGTGTGGGTCCAGTATGTTGTTGGTATCCAGGTGGTTTTGGAGCTGTTGTTGGATTATCTTCTCGATTACTTTGGCGGTGAATGGGAGGCTTGCTATAGGTCTGAAGGAGGCAGGGTCGATGGGGTCCAGGTTGTTGTTTTTTTAAGGGTTGGGCGAATAATGGAGGTTTTGAGGACTTCTGGCATGTGTCCTTGTTTGAGAGATTCATTGACAATGTGGGTTAGTGCTGTGCTTATGTCTTCTTTAGATTTTTTTATCCATCCATATTAACAACCAGAAGATGTTTTCTTCTCAACGTCCCACCTGCAGGGCACACGGGATCTGCCGCCACCATCTGCATTGGCCTCTTTGTTAAGATATTATGCAAGGGCATTATGTAATTCTCCAGAACTCATTCCTTCACACTAAGGTAATGGTAGTCACTCCCAGACCTCAAGGGTGCCAACAGGTCAGGTTGTCAGGATATCCCTAATGAATATTGTGGCGCTCGCGCCCCTCCTAGGCGGTTGCCTAGTAGGGATGGGAGTCCATCTTGTATTCCTTTGTTCCAAAGGTGTAGTTGTGAACTCAAAGTAAAACCAAGTGGATGTTTAAAGCGCACAGGAATTTTATTGGGTTCCGTTTAAGCCAATTTGGTTACAGCCTTTAAAGAAACTTTCACTCTCAGCAAAAAGAAACAAGGATAAACTCCTCCAAAATAAAGAACATGAAAACAGTGTTTCAGTGGAATTATTTACAATAGCTTCTTTTCCTCTTTTCCTTTAAGAGGCTTCTTGCTTTAGGGTTAACTCAGGAACATGTAGATACAACATACAATCAAGATCAACAGTGCTGCCAGCTCTCTCTCTTTGCTGCTTGCAATTAAACAGTTTCAGCTGTCTAGCACAGACTTGATTGCACTATCCACTTTCTGTAGGAAAGAATCTTATTGTTTCAACATAGGATTCCTTTTCCCTTTTCTTTCTTGCTTTCAGCTATGCCAAACTGATAACAGCTTTCCTTAATTCTTCCCCCTATTTTGGTTTACTTCAATTAGCACCAATGCATACAGCACAGTCCATCTCAGAACATGTGGATCCCTGGTCACTCTCCCTATCATCCACTTCCATGCTTTCTTCGGAGTTGGCTGCTGGGGAATCTTGGAACTGCTCAGGTACTTTTTGGTTAATGTCTTTTAAAAGCTTAAACAGCCTATCCCACTGTACTGCCTTCCCCTCCTTTGGCAGAACCCTAGCAGGCTTTCCTTGTTCAGCTTTCTTTAAAAACCCCTTTCTTCTGTTCTGGGTTTTTCCAGATATAATCCTCTCCTCAGAATCTGAGCAAGAGATACAAACATTAGCTCTCTCTGGTTTCTTTCTCCTACCTTGGAGTTTTATTGAGGGAGTCTCACGGCTGGAGTTTCTGCTGGCTGTAGCTATCTCTGCCTCAGAGCTAGTCAAGGAATCATTGTAGTATTTCCTCTCAGCTACCCGAGGTTTCCTCTGCCTGAAGACACACCTTTCTTCAGAGGAGTCTGAGCTCTCTTGCCTTGACTTCTCCACCACCAACTTTCTGTCTCTCTCCCTCCTGCCACTCTGTTTGGTCCTCTCTTGGGAGTGTTGTCTGCTGCTCTCTTGGCTGCAGCGCTGGCTACCTTTGCTCTTGTCCTGGCTCTCCTTGGCTTCCTTGCCTTGCTTGCCCGGCTTGCCTTGCTGGCTTGGCTTGCTTTGCTCCCCGTGCTCACCTTTTCCCTTCTCTGTTTGCTCAAACTTAAACGCTGAGCAGGGCACCTCCCCTTCTGACTCCACCCCCATGTAACTCCTATCCTTACCTAGGGTTGCTATGGAGTCTGGGTGGGGCTTTAGCCTAGCTCTACAGCTGTGGTTTCTCTCACTGCCTTTAGTTTGGTATATGTGTTCAGATGCACCCATCCCCCGCAAAGAGGAAAAAGTTCATTTTCCCTTTGTTTCTCCAGGCTGGGCTGGACTCTCCTTACCACAATATGTATGAGATATCTGTATGCATACTACCTCCATGGTATACAAATCAATCTCATGCATGTTCATTAGGGATATCCTAAAAGTCTAACCTGTTGGCGGCCCTCAAGGATTGGGAATGAATACCATTTCCTTAAGGTTCTTGTAAAACTGCATCCTAAGTATATCCTGGAGGACTCCCAGCCTGTCGGGTTTTCAGGATATCAATAATTGCTATACATGAGAGAAATCTGCATGCAATCTATATCATAAATATTCATTGTCAGTACCCTGAAAACCCGATTGACTGGGGGTCTCCTAGGACAGGTTTCTAGAAGTCATTCCCAACCCAATCCTCGGGATATCCCCAGTGAGCCAGATGTCTGGGATATCCACAATGCAATGCATCATGAAGCTCTCCTTCACAGCAGGAACATTCCCAGTAACTCTTAAGCAAACATCCATACGCCCTCTCCTGAAAAACAACAAACTCGACCCGACAAGGACAGACTCATATCGCCTGATCTCGAGCATACCCCTTCTAGCCAAACTTATCGAGAAGGTGGTTCAAATGCAATTGCAGCAACACATTGACATATCAGCCCCTCTTGATCCCTGCCAGCATGGGTTCCGAGAATCCCATGGTGTAGAGACTCTACTCACCATACTTATCAACACCTTATCCAGAGGTATCGACAAAACTGAAAATGGGTTTGTACTCATCTTCCTCGATATTGCTGCTGCATTTGATTCTGTTAACCATGTGCAACTCCTCTCTCACCTTCAGGAAAAGGGAATTCATGGCTTGGCCTGGGAATGGTGTAAATCCTATCTAGCTAACCGTTGGCAACATGTACGGATAGGATCCTCAACATCTGAACCATTCCATCAACAACAGGGATTACTCCAAGGATCCTCCTTATCTACTTTACTTTTTAACATTTATATGGAACCTATTTGTGATATCATCCGTTCCTTTAATATATCCAGTCTGATCTATGCAGATGATGTATTGATATTCACCCCAATCAAAATCATGCACCCTAACCTCTCCCCACTTATTGAGTGCTTCAACGCAATCACTGATTGGCTCTTATCTCAGAATCTACGTATAAAATTTAAGAAAATCGAGGTCCTATTCATAACCAAGAACAAGAACTTCTCTCCTCCCACCTCGTTGAAGGTGCGAGATGCAGAGCTTCCATGCAAATCTGCAATACGCTACCTGGGTGTCACAAGAGACCAACAGCTCAACTTCAAAGAACACATAAAGAATACCACCAAATCCATTTACAATAAAATACGGACACTAAGACACCTAAGACCTGTACTAGCCCCAGACGACTTCAGAACAATATTCCAGACACTTGTAACGCCACATTTCGATTATGCCAACATCATCCTACACGGCCTCCCTAAGAGCACCCTCAATCCACTACAGATGGCAATGAATGCAGCAGCCCAAACTCTCTGTGGCATTTCCAGAAAAGATCATATCATGCCCATACTTATGGAACTACACTGACTACCGTTACAATGCAGGATCACCTACAAGGTCCTACTCCTATCATTTAAAGCAATTAACTGGCTATCCCCCTCATTCCTCTCTGCACTCCTGACCATCACCCCTACAAACAGGCTAAGAAGGTCAGCAGCTGCCAATACGCTGACTATACCACCTGAGTCTACTAAATGTACTCAAACAACTAGAACTAGAGCCTTTACATTCTATGCTCCTAGGTGCTGGAACAATCTCCCACCTCATATCCGATCAATCGTTGACCTCTTACAATTCAGAAAAGCCCTTAAACACCACTTATTCTGCCTTCACTTCGTCCACCCTAACCTAACACAATTACTTCCTGCACCTCAACTCACCCACTCAGCCTCTGACATTCCAACAGCATAACTCTTGACAACATACAAAAGAGACCCACCCTCAGGAACACCCACAGCGAGCATAGATTACAAGCCTCTTGCATTATGATTCCAACGTGCAATATAAACTGTAAATAGTTTTTACAACTACCACTGTTGTCAATTCGTATATAGGTTACCCTTGTTACAGTCCCAAGTTACAAATCCTGTTACGATGTAAGCAAGAGATCTTTTGTTCTGATGCAAAATTTTTGTTATTTGTAAACCGCACTGATATTAAAAAGCGCGGTATATAAGAACTGTAAATAAATAAATAAATATGCAGAGATTGACAGGCAATAGGCATACACTGCCCCCATTGCATGTAAATCCATCTCATGTATATTCATTACGAATATTCTGAGAACCAGATTGACTTGGAGTGCCTTGAGGAATGGGTTGGGAACCCCTGCTCTAGAATATTATGGAGTAACCGGCTCTACTGTGCAGGGGCTACATGGTCACCTGCAATTCTTAAATCTGTGGCAGGAAAACATCATAGTTCTTACTCTTTATTAAAGCCTTCAGACTTCTCTCAGTTGTTTCACTCGTCATCTGGCTGAAAATAAAATCTATTCTGAGCACAGTTCTTTCCTTACAGACCGGCATCCTCCCCTCCCACCCCAACTCTAGCTGTGTAGCCTCCTTCTTTCCCTCTGAGTAGAGCATTTATTTTCTGTGGCTGCCTGGCCTGTGTGAAAAGAGCCTGTGACATTTTCAGAAGGAGATGATCCGTCTGGGGCTTTGTTTTTGTTCTTTGTGCCTGTCTGGTCTGGTGGTGAAAGTACATGAACAGTATATTGGCCTAATGGGTCAAGGAACAGAGATACACTCTGACATCTGTCTCATCACAAGCTGATGGCTCCAAGATAAAGCCCTTTCAAGTACCATCGCTGCAGACGCTATCAGCTAGTCCTTTTTCTGCCTCACTTGATCCCTTGATTCCATCTTTTCCTGAGCATGTTCGGAAACTGGGAACTAGGCAAGCATCAGCACAGAGGTCTCTGCTCTGCAAAATTTGTGTATGTGAGAAAAAGTCTATACAGTAATAAAAGATTTACTATTCTTGGCGCAGATCCAACATTGACCACCACCTCCTCCTCCACAAGACGCCCTCTCCTGAGGCACATGACATCATTTTTAGTGGTATGTTGGCCGATTGTCTCCTGATGTTTGATCATTTTTAGAAACACAGTAACATAGTAAATGGCAGCAGATAAAGACCAGCATGGTCCTAGTCTGCTCAGTGAAGTGGCGAGAGCTGTACCCATCACTCCATGCAGGTTTCCCCATCATGCCTTTGTTTAGGATGGTAACCACCATGTTAATGCCCTCTATTTTTTGAAAAAGTTAATTAAGTTTGCTTTGATTTCCTCCTCTTACTATACAAGGCTCTTCTGTGTTTGTCCCATGCCTTTTTGAATTTCATCATTGTGTTGGCTTCCAGCACCTCTACTAGGAAGGCATGCTGTTTTGTTTTGTTTTTAATTTAACACGTTTTTTTTATACTGCTTTATCATTTCAGTCAAAACAGTTTACATCGTAACTTAAATTTGGTAATGCACATTAAACAGGGACAGGTATCCCCATCTTTTTCCATGAAAAAGTATTTCCTGATGTTGGTTTTGCGTTTACTTTTTGCAGTTTGATTTCATGTCCTTTAGTTCTATAGCTCCACCGTCTTTGAAGAAGTTTTGTTTGTTTATTAATATCCTTTATGCATTTGAATCATATCGTCCCCGTACCTCCTGTCCCCCAGGGTATACATATTTAGGTCTTCAAGTCTCTCTTTATATGTCTTCTGGGACAGACCCCATACAAAACTCCGACTTCATCCCTCCTCGCAACATCAAGATAGGCACCACAACCATACCCATACAACCAGAAGTCAAATACCTCGGAGTGTCCCTAGATAAAGAACTTAACCTTCAGTCCCACATCAGCAGAACCACCAAAAATGCATACCACAGGATGAGACTAGTACGATGCCTCAAGCCCCTCCTCGCTCAGGAACACTTCCACACAGTTTGTCAGGCACTAATAACCCCAATCCTAGACTTCTGCAACCCAATCTATCTTGGCCTAACAAAACAGACACTAAGACCATTGCAACTGGTGTGTCGTGATTATCCTGTAAATCACTTTGTATATATTGCAATTATTCTGTCCTGATCAGACAGCTCCGTCATGTAATCAAATCCTCTCCTGATCGCTGGAAGTAGCGGTATACAAATGTATGCTAAGTAAATAAAATAAAATAAATAAAATACAGCAGCACACTTATAATAGCCGGCACCACAAGACAAGAACACATCACACCCACCCTAAAAGAGCTCCACTGGCTGCCTATTAGCGCCCGCATTAGATACAAGACAATCATAAACATTTTCAAAATCAAACATCAGTCATCAGCTTTCAGCCTACACCCACTCATACAACCCGAAAGCAGCACAAGACCAAGGAGAAGAGGCACATCCAACCGTGTCAACACACCTAAAGACATCAACAAGGTACACAAGGACACGGAAAAACGAGCCTTATCAAAGGCGGCACGAACAATCTGGAACACCCTCCCTGACAAACTTCGTTCAACAACAAACATTAAGGACTTCAGGAAACTGCTGAAGACGACCCTCTTCATAGAACACTACGGGAACGTCACGTAAACCATGCAACAGACAACTCAATACCCCACCCTCGTGACTCGATAATAGTAATGAACCAAGGACCTGATATACATAGCATTGTAAATAGCGCACGCTGTAAATAGCGCACCAAAAATCAACGACCAGACACACTCACACGCATACACCGCTCACTGCATGTGCACACTAGACACAGTAATTTGGTGATTGTTTGCTTGATTGTAGGATAAGGCGGTATAGAAATCTGTTTAAATAAATAAAATAAATAAATAAATTTTGGTCGCCTTCCTCTGAACCATTTCAAGTCTTTTTATATCTTTTGTGAGATACAGTCTGCAAAACTGAACACAATACTCCAAGTGAGGCCTTACCAGTGACTTGTACAGAGATTAGTATCCCTTTCCTTCTGATGGCTAGGCCTCGTTGCATGCAGCTTAGCATCCTTCTGGTTTGGGCCACCACCTTGTTACGCTGCATCACCACCTCGAGATCCCTCCGAGATCCCTTTCCTGGTCTGTGCACACCAACCTCTTGCCTACTGCTCCTTTGGATTTCTGCATCCCAAGTGCGTCACTCTGCCCTTCTTGACATTATCTTAACTGCCAATTATTAGACCATTTTCCTCATGTTGCCTATTCCCTCCAAGGTGTCCACTCTGTTGCAAATCTTTGTGTCATCTGCAAAAAGGAAAATTTTTCCTTTTAACCCTTCAGCAAATATCACTCACAAAGAATTGAACAGTACTGGTTCCCAGACTAATCTCCGAGGCACTCCACTACTCTTCTGTGTGAATTCCATTTACCTTCACTCTCTTTTGTCTATCAGTCAACCAATTTCTGGTCCATTTCACACCTTGGGGCCCCATCTTCAGGCTACTCTGTTTATTTATAAACCTCCTATGAGAAACTGTATCAAAAGCTTTGCTGAAATCCAAGTAGATCACATCCATTGCATGCCCTTGATCCAGTTCTCTGGACACCCAGTCAAAGAAATCAAATTAGATTCATTTGGCATGGTCTTCCTTTGGTAAAAACCATGTTGTCTCAGATCCTGCAACCCACTGGATTCCGGAAAGTTCAGTCTCTATTAATGTTCCCACCATTGAGGTAAGGCTCAGTGGCCCGTAGTTTGCCACTTCTCTGTTAACCATTTTTGTGAAGATGGATCACATCAGCCCTTCTCCAGTCCTGTGGAATCTCTCCCTTCTCCAAGGATCTACTAAACATGTCCTTTAGAGGTCTTGCCAGAACCTTCCTGAGCTGTCTCAGTATCCTGGGAATGTATCTCATCCAGTCCCATGGCCTTCTTTATTTATTTAACATCTTTTTTTATACTTGTTTTTCTACATGTCAAGATGTTTTTTTTAAATTTATTACATTCTCTTATATACCGCGCTATTCTGCATCAGTGCGGTTTGCATTGAACAAACTGAAATTACATTGAACAGGGCATTATAACTTGGAGATAACTATTTTACAGGGAACATGGGCTGTGGAGGGTTAAGTGGCTTGCCCAAGACCACATATATAATTCAGTGCTTGAATATTAAACAACTTTAACCAAGCGTACTCATTACATTTAACAGTAATGCAACAGGATTTAAGGGGGGGGGGGAGGAAGTCATGAGCTTAACTATATTCACTGAGATAGGAACTAATGCTAGTTGTGGGGAGATGTTCCTTGTTCACTTTCAGTTCTGCAAGTTGTTCATAAATATCTTCTTCCATGAATGGTGTGGCATCTTCTCCATTCCCATTAGTTCCTCTCTCAATCATACGTAGTCCTTCTCCAGGACTTTCTTTCATGAACACAGAAGTATTTGTTATCGCTTCTCTTTTTGCCTTGTCACTTTCCACAAATCGGTCCTCGGCACCTTTGAGATTTGCAAGTCAATGTCTGGCTTTCCTCCTCTCCCCAGTATAAAAAAAGTCTTATCACCCTGCTTTATATCTTTAGCCATTTTCCCTTCTATGCGTGCTTTTGCCATCCTGATTTCTCTTTTTGCCTCTTTCACCTTTATCTGATATTCTTTTCTGTGTTCCTCTTTTTGTGATCTCCTGAATTTTATGAACGCTGTCTTTTTTGCCTTTATTTTTGAAGCCATTTCTTTGGAGAACCATATCCGTCTCCTTTTCCTCTTTTTATTTATTTTCCTTAGATAGACGTAGATCTGTTGCCCCTTTTATAGCCCCTTTCAAGTTTAGCACATTGCCTTTCCACTTCCCTTATCTCCGCCCACCCTGTTAGCTCCTCCTTCGGGTACTCTCCCATTTTACTGGTCAGCATTTTTTAAATGTAGGAATTTGAGCTTGCTGTGATTGGACTCTGTCTTGGCTTTGATCTCAAACACCATGTGGTAACTACTGCTGCTGAAATGGGCACCCTACGGCCATTAAATACACCATCCCCATTGGTGAGTACTAAATCTAGTGTTGACCCTTCCCTGATGATTTCCATCACTAATTGTCTGAGGCACCATGATGCCTCTTATAAAGGCATCATGATCTTTGTACTTTCCTGATTTGCAGATGGTAGATTTACATTCACCTAGTATAGTGGCTTCTCCTTTTATTGCCACTTTTGCAATATCATTGATCAAGTCTCTGTCCATTTCTTCTGTTTTGAGTTGGAGGTCTGTAGACTACACCAGTGTGGATGGTAGTACCATCACCTTTTTCCAAAATGATCCAGAGTGCTTCTTCTTTTTGTCATGTCCCCTGCATTTTGGCTGCTTTAATATTGTTTTTGAATAGAAGACTACTCCTTTTCCTTTTTTTGCCCTGTCTCTCTCTCCTAAATAGATTATAGCCAGGTGTGGTGATCTCATTCATGACCAAGTCCATTTCCGCCAGCAGGGCTTCCAGGTCAAGAACTGTGCTGGTTAGACTGTCAGCATTTGTTCTCATTGATTTCCAGCAATTTTTGGTTGTCTGACTTGTATTTTGTTTGGTTTTTATTCTGACTCTTCTTCCTCCCTGTTATTGATGTCTGAGTTAAGATGATGTCTCTTTCTATTTTCAACATTGCTGTGATGCTTTGGCTGGGGGGGATGACATATTAAATTTGTAAATGCTTCATTCCTGTCAAGTCATAAACCATAAACCGTCCTGAGCTTGTTTTCTTCCAGCTGTCACCCCTTTTCTCTAGTTTCTTTAGGGTTCTTTACCCTGTCCCAGAAAGATGTAGTCAATCAGTACAGTATAGCCTCTTGTTGTTCCTTTGGCCCTGTTCAAATACAGGCTAGAAACTCAGCTCTTTCAGATCTGGATCCCCTCAGCCTCCCGTTCATCTCCTATGCGTTTCCTTCCCCTTGATTTATCCTAGTCTCCAGTTGTTGTGTGGTCTGTCTTGACTAGACCGTAAGCTCTGCTGAGCAGGGACTGTTTCATCCATGTGTCTGTGCAATGCTGTGTATGCCCTGTAGCGCTACACAAATAAGCAGTGGTAAAATCTTGTGTATACTGGGTTTGGGGCTGGTGGTCAGAAATCTCCGAATTGCAGAGGTGCTGTTTTTTGCCAAATCATTTAGATAACATCAGTTTTGGACTTCTTACTTTCTTCTCCAAACTTCACTAATGATTTTGTTTGAATTCCTGCTAACTGAAGATCCTGGGAGGCGTTTGGCTACCTCCTGTCCCTGGACCTGTTCCCAGGTTAAGGCCTCTGATGATGGCGTCTCTAAGTAGTAATAATTTTCTGTTTTCAGATCATCTTTATGACTGCTCAGTATTTCTGCAGATTACAGTGATTTTATCCTTTGTTACCGGAGTTTAGATCTGGCTACATAAAATCACCATACAGCTAGATCCCACTGCTAGGCTTCAATATCATGTAGGTAGGGAGGTGATAAGCACACCTCTTCCGTAAGAACAAGACTCCTTCACAGTTGACCCAAAATGGCTTTTTTGTGCCCATTGCTGGGTGATAGGGATCACTCATTACCACAGGTGTGTGTCAGGTTCGTTACTGGAATAGCAGGGCCAGGGTGTGTTCATTTGTTATAGCAGAGTAAGTGGGGTTTTAGCCCATTGGCTCCATGATCGTTAGAGTGTAGAGTTTCTGTAGGTTGCTTTACTAGAATAAATCATTGAACTCTGTTGGTTAGTGCTGGCCTCACTGCACTGTCGGCATATGATTACTGTTCTTTTCCTAATTATTGTTTACTTTTATGGGTCTTAGAACTTTGAATGGTCTATTTTAAGCCCTTAATTCTTATTTCTTTTTGTTTTTACCTATTTTGTCGGATTTTATGTATGTGTACATGGTAAATGCTATACAGCTTGTTTTTAATCTTTGTGTTATCTATGGACTAATTGTTACTTTATTAATTGACATTTTATTGTAATGCACCCGATAGCTCTGTGTCACAGGGAAAGGCTCAACAGGCAAGGCCATCGGAATAGGAGGGCAAGGCAACAGTCACCTTGGAGAAGGGGACAGTGCTTCACCATGCCACATGGCCTATCTAGTCTGCTCTTCCATATTGACTACTACAATAGTCCCCTCTTTTCCTTTAGAGATCCTCTGTGTTTGTCCCATGATTTTTTGAATTCAGATACTGTCCTCATCTCTACCACCTCTACTGGGAGACTATACCACTCATCTACCATGCCAGAAGATGTATGAAAAGAGATCTCAAGACCTAACTATGTATACTCTAGAGGAGAGGAGGGACAGGGGAGATAATAATCCTTAAGTATTTAAAAGTCTGTATCATAATGAACAAACAAACCTTTTTCAAAGATGGGGAAAGCTGTAATATTAGAGGGCATAACATGAAGCTGCAAGGGGGTAAACTGAAAGGCATCATCATGAAATTCTTTTTCACTGAAAGGGTGGTGGATGCTTGGAATGTCCTCCCGATGGAAGTGGTGGGGGCAAATACATTGACAGAATTCAAAGTGGCATGGGACAGATACAGTGAATCCCTTTATAGAAACAGGATAAAATCAAAACAAACAACTGTCCCTGATAACTCAACAAGTCAAGGTGACCTGCATGGAGCGGCGGATATACCCCAAAACAAAGGCATGGGGAGGGGTGACCTGCATGGAGCGGCGGGCACACCTACACTTGCCACCTTGCTGGACAGACTAGATGGTCTTTATCTGCCATCATATACTATGTTACTATGTTTCTGTAAAGAAATATTTCCGCATATTACTCCTGAATCTATCCCCTTTCATCCTTATCCTATGTTCTCTCATAGCAGAACTTGCTTTCAATTGAAAGGGGCTCTCCCCCTGTGCATTTATGCCATGGAGGTATTTAAACGTCTCAATCATATCACCTCTATCCCGCCTTTTCTCTAAGGTGTACATATTAAGATCCTTAAGTCTGTCCTCATATGCTTTATAATGAAGACCACTAACCATTTTAGTAGCCGTCCTCTGTACTGACTCGAACCTGTTTATATTCTTTTGAAGGTGTGGTCTCCAGAACTGCACACAATACTCCAAATGAGGTCGCACCAAAGACCGATACAGAGGCACTATTACCTCCTTTTTTCTGCTAGCCATTCCTCTCCCTATGCACCCAAGCATCCTTCTAGCTTTTGCTGTCACCTTTTCTACCTGTTTAGCTACTTTAAGATGTCAGACAATCACACACAGGTCCCACTCTTCTTTTGTGGACAGAAGTACTTCACGCCCTACACTGTACAACTTCCTTGGATTGCTGCAGCCCAAATGCATGACCTTGCATTTTTTAGTATTAAATCTCAGCTGCCAAATTCTAGACCATTCTTCAAGCTTAGCTAGATCCCTCCTCATGTTATCTACTCCTTCCTGGGTGTCTACTGTTTTGCAGATTTTGGTATCATCCGCAGAGGCAAAAAATTTACCCGACAGTCCTTCCGCAATTTCACGATCAAAGATGTTAAAAAGAATCAGACCAAGGACAGAGCCCTGTGGCAAACCACTGGTAACCTCCCTCTCCTCAGAGTGAGCTCCATTTACCTATATGCCTTGTCACCTTCCCCTCAACCAATTTCTAACCCAATCAGTAACTTTAGGGTCCATCCCTAGGGTGCTCAGTTGTTGATAAGTCACCTGTGCGGAATGGTGTCAAAGGCTTTATTGAAGTCCAAGTACACCACATCTAGGGCTCTCCCTCGGTTCAACTCCCTGGTCACCCAGTCAAAGAAATCAATGAGATTTGTCTGAAAAGACCTGCCTCTGGGGGGAGGGGGGCATAGAAAGGAGCTGGAACTGGAATGGAACGGAACCGATGCTGGCATATGCTGTGTCAGAAGGGGAAAAGAAGCAGAAACTGGGGGATTGAAAAGGGAGAGGGGCAGATATTGAGTGTGTTGGGGGGGGGGGGAAGAAACACCGCTGCTGAGTGTTCACTGACTCAAATGAGCAGAGGCAGGGAGGCTGCATTGCCGCAGGCCTGGGACTGTGAACTACGCAGGCCAAGACAGTTTGCTTCTGCCTCAACCTACTGGATGGAGGGAAAGAGAGACACTGGATGGGGGGTGAGAGATAATAAACATAAAAGGGTCAGTCAGAACCGCATTTAGTGGGTCTGGACATCTGATCCCGACGTCCAGACCTGCTGAATGCCTCGATAGCAATGCCCGGAACAGAACTGACTGCACATAGATCTGAGTTGTGCGGGGAGCTCTATTCGTGGGCGGGAGGGGGTGGGCTGAAGGTGGAGCAAATGCAGGCAGTGTGCAGCGATTCAGTCCTGTACATCCAGGGTTGGCCATTTAAATGGTGGAATAAGTCCCCCTGGAAGTGAGGGGATGCTGGAGCCTGGGCCCGCCGGACTGGTAAGAGGGTACAGGGGGTTCCCCACAGCCCGACCCTGGCCACGGCAGGCCCGATTGGGGGTCATGCTGTGGGGAAAGATGGTTTTACAGTCTGCCAGGGATCATGGCTCCTGCAGGGAAAATGGCATGCCTGGCCTTATATGGCAGTCGAACCCCACCTGGTGCATCCCAGGATGCACTGCACTGGAACAGGAGTGACATTTTACAAGATGGTGGACCAGAGCAGGAGCATATAGGCAGTACTCCTGCCTATTTGGTACAAGGGACTTGGATTTAGGGGCTGCTAGATCACCAGGTTTTTTTTTTTTTATAATTATATATTTATTGATGTTTTGAAATTATACAACAAAAAAAACACAGAACAAAAGTAAAATCTCCATGAAGTTCACATTAAAACATGCCAAAAAGTAATAAATAAAGAAAAAATGGAAGATTAGCCCACATCAAGGGAGCAATGACTAAATAAAAGAAAAATACAAATGTTAAGGAAAATGAGACAATAGTCTCACAAAAGCTGCAAACTAAATCTCCAAAAGAAACCGTGTAAGAACAAGGTCTCTAAAACCCCTCAACCTTCCTCAGCCACAGGGGCAATCATTTCCTTACTAACCAGAGGTTTCTCCAAGTGAGAAGGGTCAAGAAATACATATTTCACCCCCAGCAGTGTAACAAGACACTTACAGGGAAATCTTAAATAAAAGGTACCAGAAAGACCCGGTAATTTTTGCTTTATTTATTTTTGCTTGGGAGTGGTTTGGTTTTACTTGGGGGTGATTTTCTCTTACTTGGGTTTTGGGATGGGGGGTTCAAGGGCCGCTAGACCATCAGGTAAATTTTACTTTATTTGTTTTTGCTTGGGTGTGATCTTCTCTTACTTGAGTTTTGGGGGAGGGGTTTCAGGGGCTGCTAGACCACCCGGTAATTACTTTTTGTTGGGGCAGCATTTTGATGGCATCGGGGGCTTTTTGCGATGCCGCGATAGTCCCCGATGCCATCAGAATACTGTTGGGTGGGAGGATTTGGGCCACCGGGCCACCAAGGATTCTCTTTTGTCGGGCACTGGCCCCAATAGTATTTTGATAGCATCGGGGGCCCAATGCTGCGATCATCTTCAATCCCATCAAAATACTGTCAGGGCCGATATGCAAATTAGCCACACAGTGCCTGTAGAACAAGCCAAACTAGTGCAGACTTCTTGTGTGCAAGTGTTTGGCTTGCTCTCCCAGTTAAACTTGCGATGGCTCATTTGCATGCTCCCAGTTACCACGGCGTGCATTTGCATACCCTAACCTTTCTGCATTGCACGTTAAAATGTGTGCATTGTCAGAACATTAAAACATTGATCCAGCGCAGGTCTAGTGCCAGCTTTCTGCATGCTATACTAATTCTATGACATGCTCAAACATCCCTTATTTCATATACTGTGCCAGACAGACTGTGCATAGCTTGTATATAGGTTAAACAGCCAGAACCTTTGGCTACATGTTAACCTCTAGCCCCTTTTCTCTTCTCATTAGCCTTGATTGTACTACCCCTTTGTATTACTTATATCTTTTCTCTTGTGTTTTGTAATATATTGTTACTTTGTTGTTACATTGTATTCCGCTCCTATCTCATGTTCTATGTAAAATGTTGTTACATTGTAAACTGCTTTGATCCTTGTAAAAGCGGTACAAAAGAATCAATCAATTAATTAATTTTGATGTTTTAGCAAGTTCACCAAAGCGGGTAATTGAAATATGAATTTAGGGAAAACTTATAATTGGTGTCGGCCTCCATTTTCCACTTTGGGTTATGCTGAGAAGAGGCGATCTGAGTCACAAGGAATCATCATTCCCTTGTATATGTAACATTTGAATAAAAATTATGCTGTAAGAGTTTTTGAAACATGGGAACCAGATGAGTGTTGAGAAAGGGGCGATCCAGCTGCCGAAGCGAATCTCTCTCAGCAAAGTGAGGCCAGTTACTGCTGGAAAAAGATGGAGTGCTTGCAGGCTGTGATCCTTTACTACCCAGGGCAAGCACATTTGTAACCCTCTCTCCCCCGTCCTCCCCAGTTCTGATGGAAGGAGGGAGCTGTACCCTCTCTGGCTCTTTGCCCACTGCTGCCAGCTTTCAATTGCATTTCAGTCATTTTTGGTTGCTGAGGTTCATATCCTGGGTGGTGACCCTCACCCCTCTTGTCCACCCCTAGTTATATGTTGGATCAGCACAATTAGCCACAGATGGTGAAGTTCCTGAGCTACTGTGGCCACATAGATCACAGGAGAAAAAAGGGCCCACGAGATTATTTCCACCGGCTGATAAAACCTGTGAGAAATCTACCTTACAGGCCGAAGCCTCTTACTTTCACACAATGAGTGCAAGTGATGAGCTGTCTCAAGCCCCTGCCCTGCAGCACTCTCCAGCATTTGCAGCCTTTGAGAATTTAGATGAGAACCCAAGTCTCCAGAAAACATCACAAAATACTCAGTACAGCTCAGAAAACCATGGCAGACTATACATCCTTAACAGAGCATCGGCACACTACAGCCTAGTGAGACACACCGAAAACACAGGGTAGGAAGAGAGGGGGAGAAGCAGATTCTGAAGCAGCTCCTGCAATTGACAGCCACAGATGGCCTTGTGGAGGGAAAACACTCCGAGTCCTCAAGGTCCTCCGTGTTTTACATGGCTAAACCATGGCTGATCTGCTAAATACGGTGTGGCTCTCTCTGATATTTCTGGCACTAGAACCATAAAGGACAGGCTCTGTACCCCCTATACAGAGGGTCAGCCCAACCATTAGACAAGGCCAGGTGGTCGCCAAGGGCATTAGCTTCTGAGGAGTAACAAAGAGCAGCAGCAGTGAAATCAAAACACAAACTCAAAGAGCCGTCAGCACATTGTTTTACCCCTGGGAGAGCGGGCATGCACCTACACACAAAACAAAGCTTCATATTTAAAAGCATGATGTCCCATTATACATTGTGGGCCTCATTCAGTCCTGGATGTCCCAGCCCTCTGTCGCCCGATCAGAACCTGATGCACAGAGCTAGCTGGGATTCTGATCCCACGGGGTATGTCTAGCCCTACGGGATCACAATCACATGCAGGCCAGGACCCCAATTCAGGTTGGTCTGCATGTACAGGCCTTGCCCTGATAGTTCAGTCAGGGCTCTTAAATGGAGCCACGACACCATGGCATTTGGTTGCCCCATGGCTCCATTCAAAAGCCACAATGCCCGGCTGCCAGACAAAATGGTTCATTCCCCGCAGTCTGACTCCCAATCTGGCCTCCCAAGACCAGGATCGGGCTGCAGAGAACGTCCTCTGCCCCCTCCTGCCCTTTCTGAGCCCAGGGCCCACCATCGCCCTCAGAGGTGGAATAAGCTCCCTGTCCATGCTGCCTGCCCCGAATGTACAGAGCCGACATTGGCATCTGCCCTGTATGTCCGGGGCCGACAACCACCCGCTGCCCACCCTAATACTGCCCCCAATCTGCCCTCTCCTGCCCCCATCTAACTTCCCTGTACAGCACGCAGGGAAGTTAGACAGGATGGGGAGAGGCACGAATAGCAGAGATGGACGTCGCAACAGGATATCTATCCCCACTATTCGTGCCTCAGAATGATCCCTTATGGGGTCTATTCTGTAACATGACTAGCGGGGATGGATGTCCCTTTGGGATGTTTCTGCTATTCACCCCCCTTCTGTCCCCAGCAAAAGCCTCCCCATATGAACAAGGAGTTTGTACGGGGAGGCTTAGTCGGGGCGGGAGGGGGTGTTCAAGGTGGAGCAAGGGCGGGGCATGGGTGGTCCATGATCCCAGACATGCAGGGCCGATTCTGAGGCTGACCTGGTACATACAGGGTCGGCAGGCTGGACCTGGGACTTATTCCACCTCAGATGTGGAATAAGTCCCCCTGGACATCGGGGGATGGCAGGCCCGGACAGCGGAGGAAAGGTGAGGGGGTGCAGGGGGATCACGGCTCCTGAATGGAGCCACAGTGCCATGGAAACAGGATGTCATGGCACCACAGCTCCATTCAGGAGCTTGACTGAGTTAGCTGGGTCGGGGTTTGTATGTGCGGGCCGATCAGAATTGGGTCCCAGCCTGCACATACAGGTCCAGACCCGATTCTGATCCCACAGGGCACATCGATTCTGATCAGGCACACAGAGTCCTGGATGCACATATTAGATTGTGCCTCCACGTTTACAGGATTGTTGTGGAAGGGGTGATGTTTTGATGATATGATTGTTAAGTTTAATCATCAAAATCTTTGGGGGGGGGGGAGGGAGGGAGGAGCGCATAAGGCTGAAGGGTTGCTTAGGGTGCCCAATAGCCTTACACAGGCCCTGCCTACACCATCAATTTCCAAGCTTCAGGCAAAGGCACCTCTAAAGCCGAATAGCCCAAGGATACAGAGCCTTCCCAGTTTAAGCTCAAGGTGAGTTACATTCACATACAATAGTGTGGTGGAGAAGCAGCCGCTGAGGGCAGAAATAAAAAGGGAAAACTGCCTTTTTTTTCTTTTACCCATAAAACTGCAGGCACTGAAAGGGTTAACACCAACACTAAAGGTAAAGATTTCTCACAGAGAAGTGCAGACCTAAGCACACGCCCTGTTCCCATGGAGAAAGAGGGAGGAGAAGGGAGTGGTTTGGGGGTGGAGTCAAGGGTGATAGGACAGCCCCAAACATTTAGGAACGGAAGCTGCACTCATACGGGAGAAGGAGGAAAAGGGAACGAGAGAGAGAAGGAAGAAAGGAGAGAGAAGGAGAACGCACGAGGGGACCTACACAGAGAGAGGACACACAGAGAGAGGACACGAGGGTTCCAGGAAGGAAGGACAAGAAACACATGGAAACCCCTTGCACAGAAGCAATTGAGAGCCAGAAGCAAGGAGCTGACAAGGCCAGTGGAAAGCTCAGGAGAGGAGTCCTCAGAGGAGGAAATATTCTCTAAGAGTTCATGGCTCAACTCTTCTCCTAGTAAGGAATACATAAGGAGGATAAGCAGCACTGATAAGGTGAGCCCTTTACAACTTTTGAAAGGCTTACTAGACAAAGAAGGTTTTTCCTGCCCTTCCCCCACAAGCTCACATACGGTTAAGGCTACCTGGGAGAAGCTCCTAAGGGCTGTGCAAGCTAGTGAAGCTTCTCAGGAAGATACCAGGGGAAACAGCTATCAGGAAGAGTCTAGTGTGGAGGATATGGACTTGGGGGACACTGTGGATTTAGACAATGTCTCAGATATGGAAATAAGCTGTGCAATCTGTGCTAAAGAAGTATAAAGGAACCAAATAGGGGTTTGAAAGCAGAGAGAAACCCAGCTGGTCTTAATTACTGAATGCATCTGTGTTAACTCGTGCTGAAGTAAAAGAACTGAAGGAAGTTGGTTACCTGGAAGGAACCAGAAGTTCTTTTACAAGGACATTTTAAAGCCCATTACTTTTTAGCTGTGCTTTTAAAAGTAGCTGCTCTGTTTAAAGCTGCTTGGGAAGAAGCTGTGCTGAAAGTTTGTGTCATAATTGGAAAAGAATTCTATTGCTTGGGAAAGTATCTAGGTGGGCCAGGAAGTTTTGCTACACCTACTGTGAAGTAACAGAGGGTTGTATAGCGCCTCCTGGAGACCAGGAAACAGAATACTGCTGAAAATAGAGTTTTACCAGAAAGCAAGTTTAAAAGCTGTATCAAGCCAAGGACGTATAATAGGCTTGTGTGCTGTTATTTGGAGAAGTATCCTGAATTTTGTTTTGGTCAACTTCAACCAATTCATGTCAAAGAATTGAACCGGTTAGGAAATCCTTGTTTCTAAAAATAAAGAAATATTTCCTGCGACCTTTGCACTTGGCTCTCATCCTTTCGGGGACACAACTACATGCTATCGGGCTAATTTCAACAAAGGACGATCGGCGCCTCCCCTGTAGCCCTAGGCAACCGCCTGGCCACACGGGGACGCGCCGACAATAGGCATTTCCTTGCCCCAGAGGGCTTACAGCCTAATTCCCTCATATTATTGTGATTTTATGCATATTAAATACCGCAAGCTCCATTATTCTCTATGGGGTCTATTTACTATGGGGGTCATTTTGGAAGCCCTCTTCATGCTTTGGACATCCAAAAACAGATGCAGAGTCCGTGGATGTCCCCAGTGTGAGGATGTCAAAGTCTGAATGGGGGTGTGGTGGAGGCGTGTCTGGGGCATTCCCAGGAACCTGAACGTCCCCACCGGGTCTCAGAAATTTCCAAGATGTCCGTCATCGCATCTAACTTTAAACCTGCTCTAGGCATCTGAAGAGTGCTCGTTTTAGCCGAAAAGCATCCAGAGTGTAGAGAAGATAGGACTCCACCATCCCCAGTGCTTGGCAATATCAGTGATGGCAGCAGAGAAGATAGGACGCCACCATCCCCAGTGCTTGGCAATTTCAGTGATGGCAGCAGAGAAGATAGGACTCCACCATCCCCAATGCTTGGCAATTTCAGTGATGGCAGCAGAGAAGATAGGACGCCATCAACCCCAGTGCTTGGCAATTTCAGCGATGGCAGCAGTGTGATATGAGCTCTGGCTTCCCTGTTCCTAGCACGCTACTCTAACCATTCGGCTATTCCTAGATGTCCAGTTCTGAAATACTATTCTAGGGACCTCTTTGTAGATGTCCACGCAGACGTCCATATTGGGACATATTTCAAGTTTGTGAAATTGGGTCTGCACCTGTTTTTTTTAAGACATTCTGGCTTAAATAGCCCAGATTGCACTTGGACGTCCTTTCTAAAATTCCCTTCCATGTATTTAATGCACATTAACATAAATTAGTACATTTGAATCTAATTTCAATGTATTTACTTGATATATCACTCTTCAGTGTAAACTAATATCACCCCCTCACAAATCCTATCTTCCCCTATATAAAAACCAAATCCTCCTCTACCACCCATCCCCCTAAAATATTAATCATCAAGCACCCCCAACCCAACTCTTCCTTCCCCCCATTTCCTCCTATGATCTCCCCTTCCCCCCCATTAAAAATTCCTAATTTAGGTTAAATCATGTTTGCTAGTCCAACATGCAAATGCAAATCACAAACCTTCAAACATATAGCAAAGAAATAGCCAAGTAACACATAGATCAAACCGCTACAATTTACATTCTACATTCCCCCTCCCACCAAATCCTCCCAAGCCTCATAGCAATAACATACGAACAAGCTACTAATTGCCAGCATGTGGGGATACTTACACACCACCAGGAATCGCCACACCCATTCTTCCACCATTTCAACTAACAGATTCACTCCTCCCCTGTCCAGTCTGCTGACCTTCCCTCCAACCACCCCCTCTTATTGCCACTCCAATAATTTAATTTTATTACCAGTCAAAGGCACCCATGTATGTAACTGCCTTTGACAAGGTCCCTCCCTCATCAGAGACTTTTGGCAAAACTAAAGAGTCATGGGATAGGAGGCAGTGTACTACTGTGGATCAGGAACTGGTTAAAAGATAGAAAGCAGAGGGTTGGGCTAAATGGCCAATTTTCCCAATGGAGAAAGGTGAATAGTGGTGTACCCCAGGGATCTGTGCTGGGTCCACTGCTTTTTGACATATTCATAAATGACCTGGAAAAGGGAATAACGAGTGAGGTTATCAAATTTGCAGATGAGACAAAACTATTTAAAGTTGTTAAAACCCAAGAGGATTGTGGAAAATTGCAAGAGGATCTTGATAAATTGGAAGACTGGGCATCAAAATGGCAAATGAAATTTAATGTGGACAAGTGCAAAGTTATGCACCTAGGGAAGAACAACCCAAACTATGGTTACACGATGCAAGGTTCCACATTAGGAACCACCACCCAGGAAAAAGATTTAGGCGTCATTGTGGATAACATGTTAAAACCATCGGCCCAGTGTGCAGCGGCAGCCAAGAGAGGAAATAGAATGCTAGGTATCATAAGGAAAGGAATGGAAAATAAAACAAAAGATATTATAATGCCTCTGAATTGTTCCATGGTGAATATTGTGTGCAATTCTAGTCGCTGTATCTTAAAAAGGATATAGCGTTATTAGCAAAGGTTCAGAGAAGAGCCACCAAAATGGTAAAGGGGATGGAAGGATACTTCTATGAAGAAAGGCTAAAAAGGATAGGGCTCTTTAACCTGGAAAAGAGACGGCTGAGGGGAGATATGATAGAAGTCTATAAATTAATGAACGGAGTGGAACGGGTAAACGTAGATCGATTGTTTACATTATCAGAATATAGAAAGACTAGGGGACATGCAATGAAGCTACAGGGTAAACTATTTAAGACTAATAAAAGAAAATATTTTTTCACCCAACGTGTAATCAAACTCTGGAATTTGTTACCGGAGGATGTAGTAAAGGCTGTTAGTGTAGCTGGGTTTAAAAAAGGTTTGGACAAGTTCCTGGAGGAAAGGTCCATAAACCATTATTAAGAAGGGACCCAGGATATCAATGCTTGACCCAGTAAAAGCATTGTGGAACCCCTGTCTTTTGGGGAAACTGCTAGGTACTGTCACCAACTTCCCCCTGGTGGCTGGTGGCTGAACGAGAAGGTTGGGCATATAGTTAATTTTAGGAGAGGAGGGGTTTTTAAGGCCAGGTGCAGCCTGGTCTATGTAGTCCTGCTCCTGGTGCAAATAAGTCATGTAAGCCAAATGGAGGGAAAATAAGGCTTTTATTTCCCTTTTCACAAAAAGGTTCGTTGGGCTACAAAAATTAAAGAAAGTTCTTCTTTTCAGGCATAAACCAAACTCAAGGTACAAAGTAAACTGTTATAATCTAGACCTGGTTCCACTGCTCTGTTTCTCAGCAGTGCTCTCCTCTCCGGTGCTGCTCTGCTCTCCGGTGCTGCTCTGCCTTCCGGTGCTGCTCTGCCTTCTGTCTCCAGCCTCTCGCTTATAAAGGTCTTCTGCTTTTGAGCTTCCTGGGCTAGTTCTCAGGTGCTGCTGATTAGTTAGGTGTGTCCACTCAGCCTCTGTAAGTGCATGCCTGCTCCCTCTAGCTGTTTTGCTAGGCAATTTCATTCTCTGCACCTCATTTGTTTTGGGACAGACAGCTTCTTTTCCTATGTCCTCATTTTTATTAGCTCCTGCTCTATGACATATCCCCCTTCTTAAAATATTACGGGCTGAGTTATCATTTTCCCTACAGCACGTAATTCGCGACATGGCATCAGCATTATAATGCAGCTTCCCTGCTCTATGCTCTACCTTATAGTCATATGGTTGCAACGCCATATAGTTAGACCCTTTTCCTGATGACGCCATGAGAGCCAATCTTTCATGCCAATGTCGGAGGACATTTATGTGATAGACTTGGTTGTGTCCCTTTTTGTCCTGTATCAGATACGAGGCCTGACCAAGTGGTTTGACCACTGTATACGGTCCCCTCCACTGGGCTTCAAATTTTGGGGTAGGTCCGGACACTAAGACTACCACTTTCTCGCCTACACTTAGTTGCCTAGGCTTTGTATCTCTGTCATAATATCTCTTTTGCTTTTGTTGGCTATCTTTCAGCTTTTTTTCTGCAAGACGAGAAGTCGGCTTTAGACGACTCCTCAAGTTTTTCAAAAATTGGGGTACTCCCACTTCAGTTTCTACTGGTTCAATCCATTGTTCACGCAGGATATCTAACACTCCCCTAGGTGATCGTCCATACATCAGTTCGTATGGCGAGATGCCTAGGGAAACCTGTGTTCACTCCCTACAGGCATATAATATGAAGGGTAGCATGTTATCCCATTCTGTCATTTCCCCGTCCAAAGCATGTCGGACATCTGCTTTATGCTTTGGTTCATTCTTTCCACCAAACCATTGCATTGGGGGTGATAGGCAGCTGTCTTGAGATGGTGGATGCCAAAGGCGTCCCACACCTGGGCCAAGTATTTGGACATAAAATTACTTCCTCTGTCCGTTAGTACCTCCTGAGGAAACCCCACCTCACAAAACAGTTTTATTAGTTCAGTAGCAATGGATTTTGCTGACATGTTTCTTAGGGGGACAGCCCACGGAAACCATGTGGCTTGGTCAATAATAACCAGAATGTACTGAAATCCCCTTGGCGTTTTTATGACAGGCCCCACTATATCCATGGCCAGCCTTCTAATAGGCTCCGAAATTGCAGGTATCGGGAGTAAGGGTACCTCGGGTGGTCGTATAGGGGTTATGCGTTGGCAGGAGGCACAAGACTCACAAAAACGGGTGGTTTCCCTAAAGACTCCTGGCCAATAAAATCGAGCCAGTATTTGATCCAGGGTCCCTTGGGCTCCCTTGTGGCCTCCTATGGGGTGATCATGGGCTAATCATAGAACCAAAGACTTGAAGGTATTCGGCACTGCCAGCTGCTTCCGAATATCTCCAGACCGGGGGTCTATACTTTCCCTGTAAAGTACCTCTTCCTCTATAATAAACCTGGGAAAGGTATCTTTCTCCCCTTGTGCGTGCTCAAAAGCACGGGCCAGCGCGGGATCACCTCTTTGTTCCTTTTTAAAGGAGGGGAACTTCTCCACTAATTCTGAAGGAACCCAGGGCATTCCCTTCCCTGCTTCTAACTCGGCTCTGCCCTGCGAGTGACCCCTTCTCTCTTTTCGCTTTTCAGTTTTCGACTTTCTTTCCCTCTTAGTGGGGACATTTATTAAGCCATCATGAGAAGGGAGGTCATCTAAAGTTGCTTCTCTGGAACAAGAGGGTTTTTCTGAGGCTTTTGTCTGTGTACGAGTAGAGACAAGAACTTCCCTAGGAGATAGGCCCTTCCTCAACCCTTTTCTAAACTGAGGCCAGTCTCTGCCTAGCACTAGCTCTTGGGGTAGTTTGGGTACAACTGCAACCAACATTTCTCTTTCAATACCAAAGCCTTTCACAATCAGTTTAAACACCGGATAATATGTTGCAGCCCCATGAATACACTTTATCTTTACCCTCCCTTCTGGCCGATCTGGTGCGGATTCACCTTGCTCCTTGATCAAAGACCATAGTTTTTGGGAGATCATGGTTTGATCCGCGCCAGAGTCCAGGAGAGCCTTGGCATCAATGCCTTGTACCGTTATGTCCAATACAAATCCCTCCCATAATGCTTTCATGTTCTCACCAATGAGAGCAGTACGGGCCTGACATTCGCTCTTTATGTGGCCCATTTTCCCACATGAAAAACATCTTTTAGAGCAGTCTGTCAACATAGAACTAACATTTGTCATTCCTTGAGTTTTATAGCGTGAGAGACTTTCTGATGTTTGCTTTACCGCACCAGCTGCCATCTTTGGACTTTCCCGACTTTGCTGGGTGGTCAATTCCGCCTCCAAATAACGCTCGGTTAGGGTAATGGCTTCTGCAGTGGTGTGACAGTTCTGCAAAATGAGGAAGCTCTGCACGCTTTTAGGTACTGCAGACATATATTGTTCCAACACTATCATATCCATTAAAGTGTCTACAGTTTTTTCCTCCAGTTTTAACCATTTTGCTGCTAAGCTCCTTAGCCTATGGCCTAGAGCCTTAGGTGTCTCGCCTATCTTAAGGTGAGCGGCTCGTAGCATATGATTATACACAAGTGGTGTGAGGCCCAGGTGATCCCTGATGGCCTTGGTTACCTCATTGAGCTCTTTTACTAAAGTAGGAGGCATTGCCCTGTAAGCTGACAGTGCCTCCCCTGTAAGAGAAGCTGCCAGGCGAATTGCCCATTGTTCCTTCGGCCAAGCCGCCGAATGTGCAATCCTATCAAAAGAATCAAGGAAGTCATCAATATCATCTGTAGCACTTCCCTACAGTTAAAGTGTCAACAGACCATTGTCCACCTGGACAGCTACCCAGTCCAGGATTCTGTCCCTGATGACTTGCGGCTGTTTCCTGTGACTTCTGCTGATGGGTTATCCATGTCTCCATCATCTGTAAGATGGGCTTCTGCTGCTCGTGCATGGCCAGTACTGCCTGCTGCTGAGTTTGGCAAGCCAGTTCTCTTTGCTTGTCGAATTGGAGGGCCATCCATGCACATAGCTCTTTCTGATCCATAGCGAGGGTATGCCTAAATAGAAAAAAATCAGAGAGAAAACCAAGTGCGGCCCGATAACCACAAATCAGTTCACTCGCTCCCTCTCTCTCTTTTTTTTTTTTTTAATCTTACACGCACATCCAGCACAGGTCATGCTCATCTACATGTTACCTGAGGTTGGTGTTGAGTCAACCTTTGGGAAAAGAGACTGCTGCTCTGCCTTGTAGGACTCTGCCCCCATTGCCAGCAACTCCACGACTTTCCCCTTCTGGGTTTTCCTTCCACTCCGGGTTTTCCTTTTCCACTCCGGGTTTTCCTTTTCCACCTTTTTTTTTTTAACCTTGGTGGTGGTTTCTTTTTTTTCTTTTTGTAGTTCTTAGGCCCAAAATCCAAACAACTATGCCATTTATGTCGCCAATCTCCCCCTGGTGGCCGGTGGCTGAACGGGAAGGTTGGGCATATAGTTAATTTTAGGAGAGGAGGGGTTTTTAAGGCCAGGTGCAGCCTGGTCTATGTAGTCCTGCTCCTGGTGCAAATAAGTCATGTAAGCCAAATGGAGGGAAAATAAGGCTTTTATTTCCCTTTTCACAAAAAGGTTCGTTGGGCTACAAAAATTAAAGAAAGTCCTTCTTTTCAGGCATAAACCAAACTCAAGGTACAAAGTAAACTGTTATAATCTTCACAGTTGTAGAAAGGAAATTAACCATGGATTCTTTCAACATTGGAGTAAATTACATGTCTGAACATTCTTCTTTCATTCAGCACAAATATGAAAACTTCTTAAGGTAATATTTGTATGGCTCACAGTTCCGGCAGTGATTCCAAACTACCCACAACACACATGGAACAATCCATCAATTCCTCCTGAGATGAGGCAATAGGGTCTATAAGCTCCACTTGCATCGGTTCTAAATCACTATTATCTTCTTCTGAGCTGGGGCTTTCTCTGGCTGTTATCACTGGCCAGTCTCTATTTCTGTTCCTTTGTTTTCCATACAGTTGTTCTAAGGTTCTTAAATGAGCGTGGCCTGTTTTACTGCCTCTATATCTTGGCTGGTGAAACTCTGGCCTGCTTTCTCTTCCTTTAAACTGGGCATCTGTTTTATAAGGGCTTCTAGCAGCTGAGCCTTTCTTCATGAATAAAGAATCATCATACCTTGGTTTCCTGTAATAGGCATAGCTGGAAGTGTCCTCCTCAGGTATTTCCCTTAGGACCCAGTCTCTCTGGCAATCTTTCTCTTGACAGCTTCTGGTACCTTTCCATCTGGTCTCTGGGCTTTCTGGCAAGCGTAGGCCTCTCTCCAAGCCTGGCCTCCTGCTTCATAGCTCTTTACCTCTGGAGTTTCTGGCTACCACGACTTCCACAGGACTGACTCTCCTCCGTCTGTCTTTCTCTGGGAACTCTGGTTCTCTTCCAGTTCCTTCAGCCATGCCACTAGTCCTGGTTCCACTGCTCCGTTTCTCAGCAGTGCTCTGCTCTCCAGTGCTGCTCCGTTCTCCAATGCTGCTCCGCCTTCTGTCTCCAGCCTCTCGCTTATAAAGGTCTTCTGCCTTTGAGCTTCCTGGGCTAGTTCTCAGGTGCTGCTGATTAGCTAGGTGTGTCCACTCAGCCTCTGTAAGTGCACGCCTGCTCCCTCTAGCTGTTTTACTAGGCAATTGCATTCTCTGCACCTCATTTGTTTTGGGACAGACAGCTTCTTTTCCTATGTCCTCATTTTTATTAGCTCCTGCTCTATGACAGTACGTATGACCTAGATTGGCCACTGTTGGAAACAGGATACTGGGCTTAATGGACCTTGGTCTGACCCAGTGTGGCATATCTTATGTTCTTATGTTCTATCCGAACAGACCTGCCACTCCAAATGCAACACCCTAACATTCATGTCTCTCCAGAAACAAGCAGAGTGGGCAAAAATGTCTCCTTGCAGCACCACCTTGGCGGTCTCTCAAAAAGGCACTGGGTTCTTCGCATGTACTACTGTACATTGTTCAGAGCAAATACCTCCCACTGCTCATGCAGAGAAGAGGCAAACCACTCTTCCAGATAGAGCTGCAGGGGAAAATGCCAGGGACAGAATCCACGGCACTCCTGCAACCATGAGGATCGAGCCATATTGAGGCATGATCAGAAATCTCATATGGACCAATCACTGCATTATCTACTTCGGCAAACAATGGGGCTGATACCAACACATGGAGCCCGATTAACAAAGGGGCACGCCCTGGCCGTCCGGATGGGCCTGAGCAAGACAGACCTGTTAGGACCCAATTCTGTACCACGGGAACAAAACATTCCCACGGCACACAGAATCAGGCTCGAGGAAGGCCCAGCATGCCCCCGCCTGCCTGCATGGATGTCCTCCCCGCAGGCTTCCCTGACTCCTGAGGCTAAGACCCATCCTCTTCCCCACCGCCTGACCCACGGCTGGCCAGCCGGGGCCTGGATTGGGTGGCAGGGACCCCACCTGCACCAGGCCGGGGGGGGGGGGGGATGCCTAGGTCCAATTGCCCTGCTGGTGCTGATTATTCCACCTTCGAGGTGGAACAATCAGCACATCCCCTCTGACTCCATAGGACATACAGGGCCATAACCTGAATTGGCCCTGTATGTTCTGCTGGCTCGGCCTACTCCCACTCTGCCCCGACCCCGCCCCCTCCCACTGGCTATTCCCATCCCATGACTCTAGCCATGCAGGGAGAGCAGGAGAGGGAATAGGGTCAGCCCCACTGTCCATGACTCGGAGTCTATTCGCGCACTAGAACTATACACCCTGGATAGGTGAGTATATTCTCTTTCTCCAGAATGGAGAACCCTCCAAGTGTACACCAAATTAAGCAGGTCATTCAACATCTGTAATCTAGTAACTCTAGACCTCCCCACAGTGATCCCACCGAACTGTCTAACAAAGGATCTAATACCCCATTTTGATCTCCACCCAGGATGATGTAATAATCCGGCAGCCTCCCCAACTCTACCGCCAGAACAGAAAAGAAGGACGGGTTTCCAACATTTGGTGTACACACATTGCAGAAAATTATGGACCTACCCTGTAGTTGCCCCACCACCATCACATACCAGCCATTAGGGCCAACTACTATTGAGGTAACTTCAAAATGCACCCCTTTCCCTACTAGGATAGCAACTCCATCTTTTCTGCCCACTGCCAGGTGAGTTTGTCTGGATGCCGTGTGAATGGTTTGTGCAGCAGCATTTTCAGCGAGTTGTAGTGGGAGGAGGGTGTGCTTGGGCAATCCCTGGTATATCGAGTTGCAATAGTCGAGCAAGGGGGTAATGGTAGCTTGGCACACTGAGCAGAAGTTTCCCATGGTGAGAAAGGGACATAGGTTTCACAGTATTCTGAGCTTATAGTAGATGGACATGGTGGTGCACTGTACTTGTGGTTGGAAGCATAGTTGTTGGTCCAATATGTTGCCAAGATATCTGACTTGGGTCTTGACCTGGAGGTCCATGTTGCTAATCCTGATAGAAATGTGTGTATGGCGGGGGAGGGGGGGTGTGAATCTAGGGTCCCTTGTGACATGTAGGATTTCTGATTTGTCAACTGGCTACATCTCCAGAACTTATTTCGATGAAACAAGTTGAAAATGTTGAATAGTCTGGAGTGGTTGTTGAGAAAGGTGTGTAAATCATAAGGTCTTTGGCGTAGATGAGGTATTTGATATTGACATTTTGGATGATTACACAGAGAGGTTGAATGTAAATGTTAAAGAGAAGCAAAGAGCGTGAGCAGCCTTGGGGTACACCTTGTGGTAGGGTGTAGGGCGAGGATGTTTGGGTTCAGTTAAGTAGGAGTGCATCCATTTGAGGAAGCACACAACAGCAACCCCCAGCCTGCCGCCACCCTCCTGCGGGAGACCCAAGTGATAAGCCCGCTCAATTAGCGGCGCACTATATCCGGAACCCAGATCCAAGTTTGTTGGAAGCCGCGGAGCTCAGAGTCTAACTCTCTCAGGGATACCAACAAAGAGCAAGTTATTCTGATGGCTTCTAATTTTGAGATCATCGAGTTTCTCTTTCTGTTTTTGCACAATAACTTGCAGTATTTGTAGGTCCCATGCCGCTGTCTGCATCAAGTCTTCCAGACTCAAATGGGAAAGACTTGCTGTTTGGCTTCCCCAATGTGCTATGCCAAAGCTGTCATTGATTGTGCCATGAAATCTAATTTCTCAGAAACGATGTCAAACTTGCCTCTGTAACTTCTTCAGCATGTACATCCCATGCTGGGGTGGATGGACTCATGGCCTTGTCCACCATCTTCCGCCATGGTCCTTCTTCTTTCGAGCACACCTCACTACCATTGGGAGACACATCCTCCCAAAGAAGCTCAGCACTGCCTCGGGGGTATGCTCACCACCTTATTCTTCCCACATAGGAATAAAAGTAACGTTAAATAAGGTGAGAGAGATGGGGATTGGCACAGAGAGCCAGAAAGACCATCTGCCCACTCTCACCACATCACATGACCTCAAAACCCCCCTAATTTAATTCTGCAATTGCTTGGACAAAAAAGCATGACTTGAACACAGGAAGCAAATCGCCTTCCTTAGGTCACCTGGGAGCACATTCCAGCACTCATGCCCTTGACAAATGAAAGCACGTTCCCTAGTACAGGATAACCTCACATCTATCAACCCTGGGAGCTCTAATAAACCCTTTTGTGAGGACTGAAGTGTCCAGGACAGAGAATAATATTTATAGCCTGTGTATCAAAATTCCTTTGCAGATCACACAAAAACATATCAAATACTACAACACACACACACAACAAAACAAGCATTTAAAAATAAAAAACAAAACAAATAATGCCTACAGAAATAAAGAAAAAAGTAACCTAGATGTCCTTAAGTACAGAGCTGAAAGATTCCAAATTATCCCTATCAACTGATATAATGGCCGAGTACTTAAGGGACGTGGAATTGCAATGGGCTAAACTAAAGTTGACAATAAAAGGGGCAACAGATAAATATGTAAGAAGAGTAAATAAAAACAAGAGGAGAAGGAAACCTATTTGGTTTTCCAAAGAGGTGGCTGCTCAAATAAAGGCAAAAACCACAGCTTTCGCAAAATTCAAAAGCTTGCAAACAGAACACAGAAATGAATACAGGATCAAGCTCGAACAGTCTAAAAGAGAAATAAGGATTGCCTTTGATTTTGCTGAGGAAAAGATGGCTAAAGATGTTAAGGGTGGTGACAAAACTTTCTTCAGGTATATTCGGGAAAGGAAGAAGATCAGAGATGGAATTGCAGGACTCAGAAGTCTGGGAACGGACTCGTGGAAAGTGACACTGAAAAAGTGAAATTGCTAAACAAATACTTCTGCTCTGTTTTTACTAAGGAAATTCCTGGAGATGGACCAACTGTGACTCCCAAATATAAAAATGGGAATGAAGTAGATACCACACCATTCACAGAAGATGAAGTGTTAGAACAACTTGCTAAACTGAAAGAGGACAAAGCCATGGGACCGGATGGGATACATCCCAGGATACTGAAAGAGCTCAGAGAGGTTCTTGCAGGACCGTTAAAGGATGTCTTCAACAGATCCTTGGAAACAGGAGAGGTTCCTCAGGACTGGAGAATGGCAGTGGGGGTGTACTACCAACCGCCTGGCCAAAATGAACAGATGGATGATGAAATGCTGAAAGGAAATCAGGGACACTAACAAAAGTTACAATACAGTAATAATGGGTGATTTTAATTACCCCGGTATCGACTGGGTCAATGTCACAACAGGACATGCTAGGGAGCAGGGCCGGCCTGACGCATGTGCGAGAATGTTGTTTGCACAGGGTCCTGTGCTTCAGGGGGGCCCTGCACCACCTTCATGCCACACATGCCACACATGCTATTTGGCTCCCGAATGTTTGCAGGGCCTGCTTCAGAGGGAGTCAGGAAGGCCCGAGGCCCCTTCTCACCTCTGCACAGCTGCTGGAATGAACATAAGAACATAAGAACTGCCATACTGGGTCAGACCAAGGTCCATCAAGCCCAGTATCCTGTTTCCAACAGCATGTGTGGCATGAAGTTGGCGCAGGGCCCCCGGAAGCACAGGACCCTGTGCAAACATTCTCGCACATGCGTCAGGCCTTTTCCTTCACTCTGGCAGCTGTGTTCTTGTGCAACCTGCTGGCATGCCAGAGGTTAAAGGGCATTTTCTGTCTTGCATGAAATGCCCTTTAACGTCATCAGCATGCCCGTGGGCTGCAAGAGAACACAGCCGCTGGAGTGAAGGATAACTACGCACTTCACGCCGTTGGCTGTACAGAGGTGAGCCAGGGCTTCAGTCCTCCCCGGCTGCCTCTGAAGCCGGTCAGACAGGCATGGGGCTCGGGGGAGGGGGGGAGGGTGGCTAGGACAGGAAAATGGATTGATAGGGGGCTAGGATAGCACTGCAAATGGGCTGATGGAGGGGACTAGAACTGGAAATAGACCGAGAGGGGGAGCTAGGATAGGACTGGAAATGGACTACTGGTGGGGGTGGGTGGCTAGAAATGGGCTGATGTGGGGGGGGGGATGGGAGAATGGGTCTAGAAGGGAGCAGATGCTGGGTGGTGCTGAAACTAGAAGGGAGCGGATGTTGTGGGAGGTCTAGAAGGGGATGAGGTTGGGGTAGTGAGGATGGAGAGGGGAAAAGATATTTTGTGTGGGAGAGAAGAAAAAATCTACGATTGGCCAGGTATTGGGAGAGTAAGTGGGGATAGAGGATGGAAGAGTGAAATTTGAGTGGCTGGAAAAGGAATTAAGAAAGAAATGGAGGAAAGAGTAAAAGGGGAAAGATCAGTATATTAAAGCAGATGTAGAGAGAGAATGGAAAACAACTAGAAGAAAGGACAAATGGACAGCAGACAATGGAGAGTTAGCAGAAGACACGAAGAAACCAGAAGAAAGTGACTAGAGCAATTGCAACTGAAAAATAAAATGCCAAAACAAAGGTAGAAAAATACTTTTTGAATTTATTAACTGGAAATAAGTCAGCTCTGGGAAATGTGCATTGCTAACATCTTTGTGTTTTATTTAAGTACAAGAGGAAATTAATTTATGGTTTTATTTCTCTAGTGTTGTTGTATATTCCAAGTTTGGCTTTTCGGGTTCCCAGTTTAATTATTGTCTTCATATTTCTAAATTGTGATCACTTGTTCTTTGTTTGGTGATGGTCTATGTTCTGCATGTGTAACTGAGCTGAGGTATTTTGTTTATTTAGTTTCTATTTGACAGTGCCACTTCTTCTCTTTCCCCAGTAAGAGATATTAAACCAATACATCTCAGAGAATACCAATATATTTGCAGTGTTGCCTTTTGATAGGTAGGGCTTGGTGTTTTGTGAGTCCTGGTAGTGCTGTTATGATACGGCGGGTTTGCTATGGGCTCTAAATGGGCAGGGTTTATAATACTTCCTAATGTGCCTTGCAGTTGGCACTGGAGTATAGTAATGTAGAAATCTGGTAGCCTTTCCTTATCCTCGCTGCCCATGCAAATGGTATTCTGACACTCATTACGAGGCATGTTTACTAAATGTTAATGTGCATTCACAAATGATAATGCGCTTTAAGTGCAGGAACACCCATTTATTTCTATTGGTGCAGAGGCACTTAACGCATATGAATATTTAGTAAACATGTCCTTAAGTAATTGCCAGGAGAAAAAAAAAGGCTTGTTAAGGGCTCCTTTGAAAGCCACCTAAAATTTTAGATGGGTAACATACATTTTAAAATAAAATAAATTAAACTTATGCAAATGAGGTCCAGTAGATATGCAAATGTAGTTCAGTGGTTATGCAAATGAGGCCCCACAATGAGTCTCTGCACATGGCCCCACATCATCCTTAGGCCGCCCCTGCTAGGGAGATAAAGTTTCTAGATGAAATAAATGAGTGCTTCTTGGAGCAGCTGGTTCATGAATCAACAAGAGAGGTAGCTATTATGAACACTAAATCTGGTGCAAGAGATAAGGGTTTTGGGGCCACTTGGCAATGGTGGTCATAGCATGATCACATTTGATTTAATAAATGGAAGAACAGGAAGGAAATCCACAGTACTACCTTTTAATTTTCAAAAGGAAGACTATGATACAATGAGAAAAATAGTTAAGAACATACTAAAAGGAGCAGCTGCAAAGATTAAAGGTTTACATCAAGCTTGGATTTAGCCAAGGAAAGTCTTGTCTTATGAATCCGTTATAAAGGTGAGCCAGTTGATACAGTATATCTGGATTTTCAGAAAGCCTTTGACAAGGTCCCTCATGAGACACTCTTGGTGAAATTAAAAAGTCATGGGATTGGAGGCAATGTAGTATTGTGGATCAGGAACTGGTTAAAAGATAGAAAGCAGAGGGTTGGGCTAAATGACCAATTTTTTTCAGTGGAGAAAGGTGAATAGTGGAGTACCCCAGGGATCTGTTCTGGGCAGACTGCATAAATGACTTGGAAATGGGAATAAATGAGCGAAGTGATCAAATTTGCACATGACAAAATTATTCAAGGTTGCTAAAACACAAGAGAATTATGAAAAATTGCAAGAGGACCTAGAGAAAATCGGAAGATTAAATTTTATCTGCCATTTGAAGTCCAATGTGGAAAAGTACAAAGTTATGAACCTAGGAAAGAACCACCCAAACTTTGGTTACATGATTTATTTATTTAATCAAAGAGTTTTCTATACTGCCTTTCACATAATCAAAGTGATTTACATTGAACAAAGAACCATTATAACATTAGAAATGGTTACAGTATAACATTGTAGGTACACCTTAGAAACCACCAACCAGGAAAAAGATTTAGGCGTCATCGTGGATAATATGATAAAACCCTCCTCCCAATGTGCAGCGGCAGCCAAGAAAGCAAATAGACTGCTAGGAATCATAAGGAAAGGAATGGAGAATAAAACAAAGGATATTATAATTCCTCTGTATCATTCTATGGTTCGACCGCTCTTTGAATATTGTGTGCAAGTCTGGTCACCGTATCTTAAAAAGGATATAGCGGAATTAGAAAAGGTACAGAGAACAGCCACCAAAATAGTGAAGGGGATGGAAGGATACTCTTCTGAGGAAAGGCTTAAAAGGTTAGAGCTCTTCAACTTGGAAAAGAGACAGCTGTGGGGAGATATGATAGAAGTCTATAAATTAATGAATGAGTGGGACGGGTTAATGTAGATCAGTTGTTGACGCCATTAAAATGTAGAATGACTAGGGGACACACAACGAAGCTACAAATGCAGCCCATTTAAGACTAATAAGAGAAAATATTTTTTCACTCAACGCGTAATCAAACTCTGGAATTCGTTAGAGGATGTAGTAAAAACTGTTAGTGTAGCTGGGTTTAAAGAAGGTTTGGACAAGTTCCTGGAGGAAAGATCCATAAACCATTATTAAAGAGGATCCAGGAAATTCACTGCTTGCCCCAATACCAGCATTGTGGAACCTGTGTGCACATTAAAACCCTCCGCCCAGTGTGCGGTGGTGGCCAAGAAAGCAAATAGAATGCTAGGAATCATAAGGAAAGGAATGGAGAATAAAACCAAGGATATTATAATGACTCTGTATCGTTCCGTGGTACGGCTGCACCTCAAATATTGTGTGCAATTCTGGTCACTATTAGAAAAGGTATAGAGAAGAGAACAAAAATGGTGAAGGAGATAGATGGATATCCCTTTGAGGAGAGGCTTAAAAGGTTAAGGCTCTTCTTGGAAAAGAGATGGCTGAGGGGAGATATGATAGAGCTCTATAAATTAATAAATAGAGTGGAACGGGTAAACATAGATCAGTTGTTTATGCCATCAAAAAGTAGAAAGACTTGAGTACATGCAATGTAGCTACAAAGTAACCCATTTAAGATTTAAGAGAAAATATATTTTTACTCAACATGTAATCAAACTATGGAATTTGTTACCAGAGGATGTAGTAAAAGTTGTTAGTGTAGCTGGGTTTAAAAAAAGGTTTGGACAAGTTCCTGGAGGAAAGGTCTATAAACTATTATTAGAGAGGACTCAGAAAATCCACTGCTTAACGTGGGACGAACATTGTGTGACCTGTGTGCCTTTCTGGAAACCTGCCAGGTGCTTGTGACCTGAATTGGTCACTATTGGAAACAGAATACTGGGCTTGATGGACATTGGTCTGACCCAATATGGCTTTTATGTTCTTATGTTAAATTCCATGGAAGTGTCTTCAAACAGACTCACCTAAACCCATTTTCTAAATTTTTAATATTCCATTTCAAGATGCACATTAGTCAGTAATGAATTCCACGTCAAAGTAGCACCAGAAAATACCCATGCCCAAATTTCAATCTTATGCATATTTCACACTGAGGGAACTAAAAGGAGATTAGAACCCTCAGAATGTAAAGAGTATGAAGGTTGGTATTTTTGAAGAGTAGATCTCAGATAAACAGGTCCAAAGGTATGATGGGCCTGATATTCTAAGGTATTTGTATGGTTTACAGACCTGTAAACCATGTAAATGCCACTTAGCTCCACTACATACTAACCGCTTATCATCAGGGCATTGTGGACATTCCAGGCCGTTCCGGGGGTAGCATCAATCGCTAACTGAGCGGTGGCAATATTTGACAGTTTTTTTATACTGCTTTATCATTTTAGTCAAAACAGTTTATATTGTAACTTAGACTTGGTAATGTACATTAAATAGGGACATTGATAACTTGGATTCTTCTGAGGCAATGGAGGGTTAAGTAACTTTCCTAAGGCCACAAGCAGTGCTAGTGGGAATCAAACCATGTCTCTTGGTTCCCAAGCCAGCCCATTAGGCTACTCCCCCAATCCACTGCTGCACCACTACCCAATTAGTGACCCACGGATAAAGATAGGTGCATCAAAAGCTGGCCTATCTTTACCTGTGGGAGCTAACCGGATAGAGGTTCAATATTGCATATGACCCTGGCATTGAATATCTGGGGTTAAAGTTTGGGGGTGACGGCTATGCGCTGTAGCGGCTCATAGCCATTGCAAAATGAATATCGAGCCTGATATCAAAATCTTAAACCACACCCTTTGCACCACTGGCAACCAGTGGTCAAGTGGACGGAGTTGAGCAAAAGCACCACCACAGGCAGAGGGCCTGAGGCAACAGAGGGTGAAGTGACTGGCAGAAGGTCACAAGGACAATCAGTGAGAACCCTGACCACCTTGGCTCTGGGTGCTAGAGCTGCTTTTACTAATGGGCAAAAGGGGAAGTTGTCCTGGGCCCATCTTATCTCTTCCCATGGCTTTCATTACCATCTCTATGCTGATAACTCTCAAATCTACCTCTCTTCGCCTGATATCTCTCCAGCAATCCATGACAAGATCACCGTTTGCCTTTCAGACATTGCTACTTGGATGTCTCACCGCCGCTTGAAATTAAATATGGCTAAGACTGAACTCCTTATCTTTCTCCCCAATGCCTCCCCTCCTCTACCCCCTTTCTCAGTCTCTGTGGATAACGCTTTAATCCTTCCTGTCTCTTCGGCCCGTAACCTGTGTTATCTTTGACAGCTCTCTCTCTTTCTCCTCTCATATCCAACTCGTAGTTGACTTGCCGTTTCTTTCTTTATATCAACAAAATTCGCCCCTTCCTTTCTGATGACACTACTAAATTATTGTCCACTCCTTAATCACATCCCATCTTGATTACTGCAATATTCTCCTTGCTGGCCTTCCCACGAACCATCTCTTTCCCCTTCAATCTATTCAACATTCTGCTGCTCGACTAATTTTCCGTCAGCATCGCTTTTCCCATATCACTCCTCTTCTCGAGTCCCTTCATTGGCTTCCCATCTGCTTCCAGATCCAATTCAAACTCCTGTTCTTGACCTATAAATGCATTCACTCTTCAGCTCCCCACTACCTATTATCTCTTATCTCTCCTTACATCCCTCTCGTGTTCTTCGCTCTTCGAACAGCCTTCGTCTATCTATGCCCTCCACTCGTACTGCTAATTCTAGACTTTGCTCCTTTCACCTGGCTGCACTGTTCCCTCTAAGCTGTGCGCGTGTGCGCGCGCACACACCTTGCCGAACCAGCGCACATACTTTACAACAGAGCGCACAAAAATTACGGTTCTGATTCTGATAGAAAACAACACAGACGTTCTTAAAATTGAAAAGTTGTTGTGCATTTATGGTTTTCACAAGTTCTACAATATTTTCTAGTGCAATCAATGTGGTGTACATACTGTATTCTGACGTGTAGTCAAATTTTAAAGTATATAACTCCGAGTGTCGTTATGTGGCGCACAAAAATTTAACCTTCCTTCAAAAGCTGCACAGCTGATATTTTATGCGCACACAGCCTACAGAAAATTAGAGGGAACATTGCCTGGCTGCACCCTTTGCCTGGAACAATCTACCTCTGTCTGTGCACAAAGCGCCCGCTCTGGACCTCTTCAAGTCCAGATTGAAAACCCATCTCTTCTCTATTGCTTTCTGTTCTTGATTCTTGTTTTTGCTCTTCTTGTTATTGTATACTTTGACTTACTTGACTGTATTTGTATTTTGTGATCTTCTTGACTAGATTGTGAGCTCTGTTGAGCAGGGACTGTCTCTTCTTCATGTATGTACAGCGCTTCATACGTTTGAAGTGCTATATAAATGTTAAATAGATAGATAGCATGGCAGAGAACCCATTAAATGAGCACAAGACACACTCTGTCTTGATAACTCTACTGGCTCGTGTCTGATTCTCAGACAGCAGAGAAAACAAATCTAATTAACACCTTCTACTTTCTTCATCAGATACTTTGCAAATAAACACAAAATCCTGTACATAAAGGGTGGAGGGAAGCAGAGTTAGGGGCAGACAAGCTCTTCTTTAATCTTCACTGTGCTCTGCTCACTCTTATCTTATAGCTGCCCAAGATGGGAGGGATTGGGGCAGAGGTCAGGGCTGTTTCCTATTTCAGGCCAGCCAAGCACTTCAGGGTTATGTTCAATCAGTACAGTATGGATTTCTTTCATTGTAGGGACACAACAAGCAAGAGACTATTGGAGGTCTCAGGTGCTTTTATTAATAAGAACCCCTACGCGTTTCAGCACTAGCCTTCTTTGGGGGGGAGGGGGGCAACACATCCTTAAAAAAGTACAATAAAACAATAAATATAAATAACAATTAAAAAAGATACATATCTAAACAACTGGTTATAAATAACATAATTAGAAATAGAAAACATGTTAAAAACTAGTTACAAAAAATAAAAAAAACTTAAACATAATAAAAACATACACTAAAAAAAAGTTAAATTCAGTTACAGTGTTTGAACACAGTGAGATGTCTAATGTGATAGTTGTTATATTTGTTTTTACTCTAAGATCATAAGAGAAAGAATATAATAAGCGAAACCCATAAATAGAAGGAGAGATGAGGAGGATTCAAACTAAACATTGAAACATACTCACAAACGGCACCCTGTGAGGGAGATGTCTTTAAAAAGACATAAATGACATCAAGGCAATGAGGCTGTAAAGTAAATACCGGTAGAAGGTATATCATTCAACGCAATGAGTATGTACAACCATGGTATGTAATGTCGCTATTACCCCACAGCTTGTGCTTGTAGAGTTAAGTGGCCTGATCCCTTCTTCCGGTAGGAAAATAGTGCTTGGGGAAAGCACTGCCTCCTGGGAGTTATAGTTTTCACGAACCGAAATAAAGAGAGTAGTGGAGCTCGAGTGGTTCGGGCAAATAACAGGATTTTAATTCCCCTTCCAAACGGCTTTTACATAACAGAAAATAAAGAACAGTTGGCCATGTATCTTCTGGCAGGAAATAATATAAGAATGAAACATAAACAGCTTCCTATATCAGCATCACAGTAATCCAACTTAAAGAGCAATTCTCTGTTCTAAAACCTTTGCTGCTTTTTCTTCTAGCTGCTACCTGCAGCTCTCTCTCTCTGCACAGCTTAATCCTAGCGCACAGGTCTTATCTTATCAGACACAGATATTGTACAGTCCATTGACTCAACAGGCAGGTATTCTAAAGACGGTTCTGTTTCCATTGGTTCATATTGGTTCTCAGCTGGAAATGTCTGCAATTGACTACAGGGTGTTTCCAAGCACACACCTATTCCTTCAGCATGAGACTTTTCCCTGCAGCCTTCTGCTACACAAGGTTGGGAATGGCTACAGTATTCACCACACGTAAAGCCCCACCCTTCTGGGCTAATATCAGAGCACTTCTTAAAAACAGCTTTGCTTTTATACCAGTCAGCCTACCTTTTGCTTTCTTATGGGAGATTCCTTCTGCCCTCCAGGATCAGCTACAGATGTAATAAGCCTTGGAGTTTCTACGTGCACACAAGTCTGCCTTCTTGGTACATTTCCCTTATGGCTGCCTTTTATATACGGCACCAAACCTGGGCTGCTTGTACCTGGCTCCTTTGCACTGGTTCTCTGCTCGTTTCTTTTTCTGATTTCCCTTTCTGAGTCAAAGGTCAGAGAATCTTCTGTTACCATTAGTTCCTCTGAATCTTCACTCCCAAGCCAATCCTCTGCTTCTCGTGACTGCTTTCTTGACTGCCCTCGTGGCTGTTCTAACGGCTGTTCTCCCAGCTTTGCTCTCAGCTGTCCTCCCGGCTGTGCTCCCGGCTGTGCTAACTTCCTTCCTAATGAGCTTCCCTTATATCTCTGGTTTCCTGGGTTTAATCTGACCCCTCCCTCCAGCAGGTGTTCTGCCTCAGCTCGTGACCGATGAGCTGAACTGCAGCAGGGGCGTGTTTTCCTCTCCTCTGATCTGCTCTGCTTGTGGTTTCCCTGGAAACCAGGAGCCATGTGCATTTGTTTTCTTTCATCAACTGAAGCTAAATCCTGCGTTTTAGCTCTCTCCAAGGGATCTGAGGGACCTTCTACACCACATATCCCCCCCTTAAGATATTATGGGCTGCCGTATATTTTAACGGACAGCACGTAATCCTGGATAGTGCGTCTACATTACCATGGAATTTGCCCGCCCTATGCTGTACCACAAAGTCATATGCTTGCAATGCCATGTGCCACCTAGTTAACCTGGCATTGGCATTTTTCATATGATTAAGCCATTTTAAAGGCACGTGGTCTGTGACTAAACAAAATTTTCGTCCTGTAAGATAAAATCTTAACGCTTCCACTGCCCATTTGATTGCGAGGCATTCTCGCTCTACAGTGGAGTATTTTTGTTCTGCCTTAGACAATTTTCTGCTAAGGTAGGTAACTGGGTGTTCTACCCCCTCAAATACTTGGGACATTACGGCCCCCAACCCAGTCTCCGAGGCGTCTGTTTGTACTATAAATGGCAATTCGAAGTTAACCCCTCTAAGCACCGGGGCCCTACACAACTTCTCCTTTAAAGATACAAATACCCTCTCTGCCTCTGGAGTCCATTTTATATTGTTTGGGGCATTCTTCCGGAGCATTTCTGTGAATAGAGTACTCTCTTCAGCAAATCTCGGAATGAATCTGCGGTAATACCCCACAAGGCCTAAAAATCCCCGCATCTGTCTTTTATTTATCGGTTGGGGAAAGTTTTTCACGCTATCTATTTTACTAGCCAATGGTTTCACCATCCCTCCTCCCACCATGTGGCCTAAATACTTCACCTCTTTACTGGCAAAGAGGCACTTCCCAGGGTTTAGAGTTAAACCTGCTCTCCTTAGGGCTCGGAGGACGGCCTCTATTCGGGGCAGATGTTGAGCCCAAGTGGTGCTATAGACGATAACATCGTCCATATAGGCCATTGCATAATCGTGGTGGGGTCTGAGAACTTGGTCAATAAGCCTCTGGCAGGTGGCAGCTGCCCCGTGGAGACCAAATGGCATGCGTTTGAACTGAAACAGACCCACCGGGGTGCTGAAGGCTGTTTTAGGCTTTGATTCTCTGGTCAAAGGTATTTGCCAGTATCCTTTCGTAAGGTCTAAGGTGGTTAAATACCTTGCCTGGCCTAATCTATCTAATAAGTCCTCAATTCGAGATATAGGATACGCGTCAAATTGAGAGATGTTATTAACTTGCCGGAAATCTATACAGAAGCATAAACTTCCATCTGGTTTAGGCACCAAGACTATTGGGCTTGACCATGGGCTCTTAGATTCCTCTATTATGCCCATTTTTATCATATCCTTCACTTGCGATATGATCTCCTTTTTCTTGGCTTCTGGCAAGCGGTAAGGCCGTTGCCTGATTATCTTTCCCGGCGTGGTGATAATCTCATGAGCAACTATATTAGTCTCTCCTGGTACCATTGTCAGAACATCTGCAAATTTGCCCAATAATTTACCCAGCTCTTGTCGTTGCTGTGGCGACAGCTCAGCACCTACACGAGTTTCTGGATTTTCTCTCCAGTCTGCTGGCTGTGGTCCTAAATCTTCTTCCTTTCTTTCTTCAGAGATGGCTGCTAGGCCTCTCATCTCCCCTGCACCAGTAGACCCAAATCCCCCCTCCCCCCAACTCGTGGGGGTCAGTGAAGATACCTCTTCTACCTCAGGGAACCCCACTCGCTCACACACAAGTTGAGCGATTCTATCGCCTGTCTTCACTCTGAAGTCTTCCTTACTGAAATTAAACAGCAGGACCTTTACTACTCCTCGGTAGTCCGGGTCTATGACTCCCGCCCCTACGTCCAGGAAATATTTAGTAGCTAGACCGGATCTGGGAGCTATGCGCCCATAACATCCTGGAGGAAGCTGTATCTTTATCCCCGTATCTAGTAGGGCTTTCCCTCCTCGTGGCACTATCCCATCCTCCGCACTAAATAAATCGTAGCCTGCGGCAGCTTCTGAAGCTCGCCGTGGGCCTTGGGCCTGAGTGGAGACCTTACAATATTGCAAAACAAATTTTTGTTTTCCTAGGGGTGCTTCGCCTACTTGTGGCTTGGACTGTGGACTAACTTTACCGGGCTTGCCTAATAAAGGAGCAGGGATCTTGGTTGCAATGGCTTCTACCTTAGGGATACCCTGTGGCTCTTTTCTTAAGGCTAGGGTTTCTGCCTTGGGTGGAGTGGCTGCTAAGCCTGTTTTCGCCCTAAGGCCCTTCTCTATCCCTTGGCTGAAAGAAGGCCAGTCTCTTCCGAGGACGATATCCTGCGGAAGGCGTGGTACCACTGCCACCAATACTTCCTTTTCGGTGCCCAACCCTTTTATTGACAGTTTATACACTGGGTAGTATGAGGCTGCCCCATGTATGCATCGTATCTTGACACGCCCCACTGCTTGACTCAGTGCTGAGGGCAGGTGGGCTTCGATGGCCTGCCAGAGCTTTTGGGAAACCATGCTCTGGTCAGCACCGGAGTCAAGTAGTGCCTGGGCTTCAACACCTTCTACTTGTACTTGAAGCACAAATCCCTCATGTGTTTGTTTTACGCCCCCAGACACTAGCGCTGTGCGCAGCGCACAATCCCTGCGATAATGTCCCAATTCGCCACAATTGAAACATTTCCCTTTCATAACAGGTACCACATTATTGTCATTAGGTAACTTATTCCTTGTAAACTTTTCTGATCTCTTAAAGTAGGAGGCTTTTATCTCCTTCAGAGCTTCTGGTTTTGAGGCCCTAGCCAATTCGGCTTCAAAATACCGCTCTGTGAGGCTAGCTGCTTCCTCCGTAGTTTTACAACTTTGGACCATCAGAAAGGTTTTTACATCAGTTGGTACCGCATTCATGTACTGCTCTAGTATAACTGTATCTAATACAGCTTCTAGAGACTTCTGTCCTGGATTAAGCCACTTCCATGCTAAGCCTTTTATTCTATGGAACAGCATTTTAGGGGTTTCATTGGGCTTTAACTTAGCCTCCCTGAACATGCGTTTATAGAATAAAGGGGTTAATCCTAGTCTGTCCTTGACAGCTTCTTTAACTTCATTATAATTAGATGCTAGCATAGCAGGCATAGACTTATAAGCCGCTAAGGCTTCACCTGAGAGCGACATGGCGAATCTCACCGCCCATTGCTCCTCAGGCAATTTAATAGCCTCTGCAATGCGTTCAAACGCTTCTATGAAATCATCTAAATTATCAGTATGAGTAAACTGTCCCAGCGCCATAGCGCTACCATTAGGCAGTCCTACCCCCTGGTTAAATGATGGTACAGGTGGTTCTGGCTCACGTTGCTTCTTGAGAAGTGCCTCCATTAACTCCATAAGAGGTTTCTGCTGCGAACAGATGGCAGCTGCAGTCTGTTCCTGGGTGTGGCGTGTCAGCTCTAGTTGTTTGTCCCACTGGCTTGACATCCACCTGAGCAACTCTTGTGGGTCCATCATGGAGTCAGCTATTCCTACAAGAAAACAAGAGACACAAACACACCAAGTGCAGTCCAACAACAAAAAAAAACCTTTTTCTGTTTTTTTTTTTTTTTCCAATGGCTTTCTGCTGTGGCAGATCAATTGCTCCCTTTCTCCTTAATTATCCTCCCACACCTGTGCCCAGCTACCGTTACCTCGGCACAGTGCAGAGTCCAGCACTGAGAAAGTAGCCTCCAATCCCACTGACCGGTTGTCAGGCGATTCTGGATCCCTCTGCTCAGCAGTTTTCCTTGCCTGGTAGTGATGTCTTTTCCTTTTTACAAATGTCCTTTGTAATCCATGCAAAAATCCGCAAAACTACGCCAACCTGTAATGTCGCTATTACCCCACAGCTTGTGCTTGTAGAGTTAAGCGGCCTGATCCCTTCTTCCAGTAGTAAAATAGTGCTTGGGGAAAGCACTGCCTCCTGGGAGTTATAGTTTTCACGAACCGAAATAAAGAGAGTAGTGGAGCTCGAGTGGTTCAGGCAAATAACAGGATTTTAATTCCCCTTCCAAATGGCTTTTACATAACAGAAAATAAAGAACAGTTGGCCATGTATCTTCTGGCAGGAAATAATATAAGAATGAAACATAAACAGCTTTCTATATCAGCATCACAGTAATCCAACTTAAAGAGCAATTCTCTGTTCTAAAACCTTTGCTGCTTTTTCTTCTAGCTGCTACCTGCAGCTCTCTCTCTGCACAGCTTAATCCTAGCGCACAGGTCTTATCTTATCAGACACAGATATTGTACAGTCCATTGACTCAACAGGCAGGTATTCTAAAGACGGTTCCATCTCCATTGGTTCATATTGGTTCTCAGCTGGAAATGTCTGCAATTGACTACAGGGTGTTTCCAAGCACACACCTATTCCTTCAGCATGAGACTTTTCCCTGCAGCCTTCTGCTACACAAGGTTGGGAATTGCTACAGTATTCACCACACGTAAAGCCCCACCCTTCTGGGCTAATATCAGAGCACTTCTTAAAAACAGCTTTGCTTTTATACCAGTCACTCAGCCTACCTTTTGGCTTTCTTATGGGAGATTCCTTCTGCCCTCCAGGATCAGCTACAGATGCAAGCCTTGGAGTTTCTACGTGCACACAAGTCTGCCTTCTTGGTACATTTCCTTATGGCTGCCTTTTATATACGGCACCAAACCTGGGCTGCTTGTACCTGGCTCCTTTGCACTGGTTCTCTGCTCGTTTCTTTTTCTGATTTCCCTTTCTGAGTCAAAGGTCAGAGAATCTTCTGTTACCATTAGTTCCTCTGAATCTTCACTCCCAAGCCAATCCTCTGCTTCTCGTGACTGCTTTCTTGACTGCCCTCATGGCTGTTCTAACGGCTGTTCTCCCAGCTTTGCTCTCAGCTGTCCTCCCGGCTGTGCTAACTTCCTTCCTAATGAGCTTCCCTTATATCTCTGGTTTCCTGGGTTTAATCTGACCCCTCCCTCCAGCAGGTGTTCTGCCTCAGCTCGTGACCGATGAGCTGAACTGCAGCAGGGGCGTGTTTTCCTCTCCTCTGATCTGCTCTGTTTGTGGTTTCCCTGGAAACCAGGAGCCAAGTGCATTTGTTTTCTTTCATCAACTGAAGCTAAATCCTGCGTTTTAGTTCTCTCCAAGGGATCTGAGGGACCTTCTACACCACAGGTATAATCTTATTAGGGGCAAACGGAGGATCAGAGCCAGAGTATATGAATATATTTTTTGTAAATAACCTTGAGTAATTAATAATAGTTAACAGTGGTGTGAAATGTCTGAGGTGAGTGAATACATGCTAAAACTAGCAGTCAAAAATATTTTGAGACCCTAGGCACAAAGAAAACTGTAAAGGCCTGAATGGGCAGACTAAACAAGATAAACATCATCATTAGGAGCACAAATCGCTATTTAAAAGAACATCATACATGAAGAAAGTGATCCAAAACAATACTGACTATCCCAGATGAGGTGCAAACAGGTGCGTAAAAAATCGTAACAATATTCTGGCGATTATAAGAGCAGCCACACAGGCTGACGGCACTCTTTAAAATACTGGTGTTTCTCGCTCAAAGGTGAAGGTATACCAATAACTATAAAAGAATAACTATGTGAATGAAGCGTTAAGAACAGAATTGCAGTAAACGGAATGAAAAAGAAAGGAAGGCAACCGTAATAAATGAAGTGAATCGTTTGCAGCCCAGGCGTAACAGAAACCATAACAAAACCGGATGAACAGGCCATAAGAAGGTAGAGGAGTGCATGCATCAATCCTCACGGGGCGAGAAAGAGGACATAGCTGTCCTCCCATCAACTGGCAATGAGGAAAGCGTCAGCGGTGGGCCTATACTCTACTACTAATCATTTGTAGAGCGCCACAAGGAGTACACAGGGCTGTACATATAGATGTAAGACACAGTCTTGCTCATTAGAGCTTGCAATCTAATCACGACAAAAAAACCAAAACAAAACTGGTGACTAGTGTATGGTAAGATACAAATAAGTAGTGGACAAGAGTGAGGAGCATCAGGATCCAAAAATGGCTTCAAAGAGGCAGGTTTTTAGCCTGGATTTGGATAGGGCTAGAGAAGGAGCTCGATGCACAAACTCAGGTAGTTTGTTCCAGGCATATGGAGCAGTGGAATGGAATGAATGAAATCTGGAGTTGGCAATGGCAGAGGAGGGCACAGATAAAAAGGATCTGCCAGAGGAGCGGAGTTCCTGAGTTGGGATGTAGAATGAGATGAGAGAGAAGGTAATGAGGAGGGAATGATAGTGAACGCACTTGTAGGTCAGTAGAAGTTTGACTTGGATGCGGAAAACAACAGGGAGCCAGTGAAGTGATTTGAGAAGAGGGGTTACAGAGCATAGCGACACTGGCGGAAGATAAGCCATGCAGCTGATTTTTGAACAGATTGAAGATGATAAAGATGATTCAGAGGGAGACCAGCGAGGAGCAGGTTGCAATAGTCAAGGCGGGAGGTGACTAGCGCGTGGATAAGGGTCTTAGTAGGGTGAGTAGAAAGGAAGGGACAAATTTTGCTGATGTAGATTAACAGAGGTGGAGGGGGGATAGGAAATGGAGGGGGTGTTCAACAGGGAAAAAAAATAAAGGGGCTCCTCCACACAAGTTTGCCAAGACCCCTTAAGTGGTTAAAGCAGTCCTGCTGAGAGCACCATGGATGGTGCTGGTTTCTCTGAGCTACAGAGTCTGCTGCCTCCTGATATAGGAAATACAGAGCCTGTGGTAACGGCAAAACACAAAATTATTCAAAGTTGTTAAAACACAAGAGGATTGTGAAAGATTGCAAGAGGACCCTGATAAACCAGAAGACTGGGCGTCCAAATGGCAGATAAAATTTAATGTGGACAAGTGCAAAGTTATGCACCTAGTAAAGAACAACCCCAACTATGGTTACATGATGCAAGGTGCCACCTTAGAAACCACCATCCAGGAAAGAGATTTAGGCGTCATCATGGATAATGCATTGAAACCTTCTGGCCAGTGTTCAGCGGGCAGCCAAGAAAGCAAATAGAATGCTAGGAATCATAAGGAAAGGAATGGAGAATAAAACAAAGGATGACATCATAATGCCTCTATCATTCCTTGATGTGACCCTCACCTTGAATACTGTGTGCAATGCTGGTCACCGTATCTTAAAAAGGATATAGTGGAGTTAGAAAAGGTACAGAGAAGAGCCACCGAAATGGTAAAGGGGATGGAAGGATACCCCTATGTGAGAAGGCTTAAAAGGTTATGGATCTTCAACTTGGGAAAGGCAGTTGAGGGGGGATATGATAGAGGTCTATAAAATAATTGTTTACTCCATCAAAAAGTAGGAAGACTAGGGGACATTTTATGAAATTACAATGAAACTCATTTAAGACTTACATGAGAAATGTTTACTCAGTGCGTAATCAAACTCTGGAATTCGTTACTGGATGGTGTCGCAAAAGCAGTTACTGTAGCTGGGTTTAAAAAAAGGTTTGGAGAAGTTTCTGGAGGAAAGGTCCATAAACCATTATTAAAAAGGCCTGGGTGGGTGACCATCATTTAACCGAAGCATCTCCAGATGTGCCTGGTTTGGCCTTAACACTGAGTGCTGTGTGTTCAGATTTCTGGCACAGACTGACCTTGTAGTGACGCCTTCCTCACAAAAGCCGGAAAGAGACAATCTTCCTTTTGCTGTTTTAGTGATAATATGAGATTCAATGAATGTGGTTTCAGAAACCCATTTTTTTTTACAGCTCAAACAAAAACAAGGCTTAACTAAGTGATATCCCACTGGCCTCGTCGCATGCGGAACTTACACAAATTTCAGTGCAGAATCTCAGCCCAGATGAAATGATAGAGATGTAACCCCAAAACACAGACCTCTGGGATAGAGTCAGCCCTCAGGTACTCCCAGCCACCTACACACAGGTTCATTTTCTAACCTCTAAACATCTACCCCCACATCCAAATTCATCCCTCAGTCATCCTCACTCCACCCAAAGACTTGCCCCTTCAATCCCTCCTCATCTGGACGCATTCACTCCCACAAATTCATTGAATTAATCATGGCCTGCACCTACATCGCCCTGCACACATCCACTTTCATGCAGTGCTGTATACACATAGTTCCAAACATGGACGAACCCTACATGCAGCCTCTTTAGCTCCCACTCCGAGGGGAATCCTCTCGTACCGATCCATTCTTGCACCCCGCCAAATATACACATGCATTCAGTAGTCTGCATAGGGCAACACGCTTTTGCCCATAGGCTCAGAAGCACCCCCCCCCCTCCTCCACATCTTATGCATACAGCTCCTGTCTCTCAAACACAACTTACTCTGTTTATGCAATTTCATTTTGAGAAAGCAAACCAGGCACATGGACCCTTAATGTCAACATCTTAGTGAGCAGCTGTGGTGTGTTTTATTGGAATTGTAGAGAAGATGCTGTAGAATATCAGCAGTCAGTGTTCATGTCTGCACGCGACCAGACAGGAAGCAAATGCTATTCAAAACAAGGAAAGAATTTTTATTGTATATACACAAGTTGCTCTATGCTAGAATAAATTATAAGCCATCAGAGGGCTTATGAGTAGGGGATTGCGACATGAAATTTAGAATTTCAGACTCTGTATGTTTGGGTTACTTTGACCACAGAGCGGAATAGTGGTCTGTGTTGCACACCATACGTTTGTAAGATATGTTTGGATCTATCCATCTTTGACAATACTTAGGCGTCAAAGTTGTTCTGTGAACCAGCCACTCACATCATGGCTAATTGCTGAAAAAATTGGCTGGCCCCTACTTTAAGGAGCTGCCCTCAACAAATTCTATTTATTTATTTATTTAAGATGTTTTTTTATATTACTTTATCATTCTGTGAGAATGAACACCCCAAATCTGACTTGCAATGGGAGATGCAAGTCAATCTAGATTCGATCATTAGGCATCTATAGCAACCCTAAGTAAGTAAAGAACTTAAAGATCTAAACACAAGCTTAAAACTAAGATGCAGACAGCTGTCCAGCAGCAAGATGGGGGCTTTTCAGTCTTTTGTATTGAGTGTCACATGTATGATTTTCTCCCAGTTGGTGAGAGGTCTTACGTGTGCATTAGGTGCAAGGAGCTCTTTGCTCTCAGGGAATGAGTCCGTTCTCTAGAGGCTAGAGTAGCAGACTTGGAAGACATAAGACAGAGAGGTACATAGATGAGACCTACAGGGATATAGTCCTGAAGTCCCACCTCCAGTCTGGCAGCATCCCTGTTGCCATGGAGGAGAGAGGTCACGTGACAGGAGAGCATCACCCTGGTGTGGCAGGAAGTGATCCTGTAACTAGGACCTGTCCTCCAGGTAATGTAAAACCCTCTCGCATCGAGGAAGTTTCTCCAGGGCCATGTGCCCATGAGGGAAGGGTTAGGACAGCCGTTATAGTTGGTGATTTGATCATTAGGCATGTAGATAGCTGGGTGGCTGGTGGACGTGAGGATCGCCTGGTAACATGCCTGCCTGGTGCGAAGGTAGCTGACTTCATGCGCCACCTAGATAAGGTCTTAGATAGTGCTGGGGGGAGTCTGCTGTCTTGGTACATGTCGGTAACAATGACATAGGAAAATGTGGTAGGGAGGTTCTAGAGGCTAAATTTAGGCTTTTAGGTAGGAAGTTGAAATCCAGAACTTACAAACATAAGAACATAAGACATGCCATACTGGGTCAGACCGAGGTCCATCAAGCCCAGTATCCTGTTTCCAACAGTGGCCAATCTAGGTCATACGTACCTAGCAATATCCCCAAAAGACACAGGTTCCACAATGTTTGTACTGGGTCAAGCATTGATATCCTGGGTCCCTTTTTAATAGTGGTTTATGGACCTTTCCTCCAGGAACTTGTCCAAACCTTTTTTAAACCCAGCTATACTAACAGCCCTTACTACATCCTCCGGTAACAGATTCCAGAGTTTCATTACACGTTGAGTGAAAAAATATTTTCTCTTATTTGTCTTAAATAGTTTACCCTGTAGCTTCATTACATGTCCCCTAGTCTTTCTATATTCTGATAGCGTAAACAATTGATCCACGTTTATCCGTTCCACACCATTCATTAATTTATAGACCTCTATCATATCTCCCCTCAGCCGTCTCTTTTCCAGGTTAAAGAGCCCTAACCTTTTTAGCCTCTCTTCATAGGAGTAGCCTTCCATCCCCTTCACCAATTTGGTGGCTCTTCTCTGTACTTTTTCTAATAACGCTATGTCCTTTTTAAGATACGGTGACCAGAATTGCACACAATATTCAAGGTGCGGTCGTACCATGGAGCGATATAGAGGCATTATAATATCCTTTGTTTTATTCTCCATCCCTTTCCTTATGATACCTAGCATTCTATTTGCTTTCTTGTCCGCCGCTGCACACTGGGCGGAGGGTTTTAGTATGTTATCCACGATGACTCCTAAATCTTTTTCCTGGGTGGTGGTTTCTAATGTGGAGCCTTGCATCATGTAACTATAGTGTGGGTTGTTCTTTCCTAGGTGCATAACTTTGCACTTGTCCACATTAAATTTCATCTGCCATTTGGATGCCCAGTCTTTCAATTTATCCAGATCCTCCTGCAGTTTTCCACAATCCTCTTGGGTTTTAGCAACTTTAAACAGTTTTGTGTCATCTGCAAATTTGATAACCTCACTAGTTATTCCCTTTTCCAGGTCATTTATGAATATGTCAAAAAGTAGCGGACCCAGTACAGATCCCTGGGGTACTCCACTATTCACCTTTTTCCATTGGGAATATTGGCCATTTAGCCCTACCCTCTGCTTTCTATTTTTTAACCAGTTCCCGATCCACAATAGTACACTGCCTCCTATCCCATGACTTTTTAGCTTCACCAAAAGTCTCTGATGGGGGACCTTGTCAAAAGCTTTCTGAAAGTCCAGATACACTATATCAACCGACTCACCTTTGTCTACCTGTTTATGCACACCTTCAAAAAAACATATCAGATTAGTAAGAAAAGATCTTCCTTGTCTAAAGCCATGTTGGCTGTCTCCCATTAGGCCATGACTATCTACATGCTGTGTAATTTTGTTCTTTATGATGGTTTCTAACATTTTCCCTGGTACTGACGTCAGGCTCACTGGTCTGTAATTTCCCGGGTCACCCCTGGAACCCTTTTTAAAAATTGGTGTTACGTTGGCGACCCTCCAATCTTCAGGTATTACAGATGATTTTAATGAAAGTTCACAGATTACCAATAGCAGGTCTGCAATCTCATATTTCAGTTCTTTCAACACTCTGGGATGTATACCATCCGGTCCAGGTGATTTGCTACTATTCAGTTTATCAAATAGTTGTAATATATCTTCCCGGTGTAGTGATATTTCTCTCAATTCCTCTGCAGTATCACCTTTAAATACCACTTCAGTCTTGGGTAACATCCCTACATCTTCCTCAGTAAAGACCGAAGCAAAGAATTCATTCAGTCTCTCTGCTATAGCCTTGTCTCCTCTTACTGCCCCTTTTACCCCTCTATCATCTAATGGTCCAATTGACTCTCTCACAGGCCTTTTGCTACGAATGCACTTGAAAAAGTCTTTATTTCGTGTTTTTGCTTCCGTAGCAAGTTTCTTCTCAAATTCCCGCTTTGCCTGCCTTATCAATGCTTTGCATTTAACTTGCCAGTGCTTGTGCTGTTTCCAGTTTTCATCATTTGGCTCTTTTTTCCATTTCCTGAAGGTTGCTTTTTTGGCAGCAAAAGCCTCTCTGACCTCACCTATAAACCATGCTGGCAGTTTTTTGGACTTTCTTCCACTTTTCTTAATGCGTGGAATACAGCTGGTCTGGGCTTCGAGGATAGTATTTTTAAATAACACCCAAGCTTGCTGTAAGTCTTTAACCTTTGGAACCGCTCCTTTTATTTTTTTCCTAACTATATTCCTCATTCTATCATAGTCTCCCTTTTGAAAGTTAAAAGGTAGTACTGTGGATTTCTTTACTATCTGTCCTCCACTAATTAAATCAAACATGATCATACTATGATCACTATTGCCAAGTGGTCCCAACACCCTTATTTCTTGCACCAGATCTGGCGTTCCACTAAGGACTAGGTCCAGTATGGCTTCCCCTCTGGTCAGTTCATGAACCAGCTGCTCCAAGAAGCAGTCATTTATTTCATCTAGAAACTTTATCTCTTTAGCTTGTCCTGCTGTGACACTGACCCAGTCGATACCGGGGTAATTGAAGTCACCCATTATTACTACTCTGTTGTGACTTTTGTTAGCTTCCTTGATTTCTTTGAGCATTTCATCATCCATTTGTTCATTCTGGCCAGGCGGTCGATAGTATACTCCCACTGCCATCACCTTCCCCTTCATAAATGGAATTTCAATCCATAGAGATTCTACAGCAAATTTTGTTCCCTGCAAAACTTTAATCCTTTCTGACTCAATGCCCTCTCTAACATAGAGCGCAACCCCTCCACCAATTTGATCAGCTCTATCATTACGGTATAGTTTGTATTCAGGTATCACAGTCTCCCACTGGTTATCCTCCTTCCACCATATCTCTGAGAGTGCAATCATATCTAACCTCTCATTTAATGCTATATATTCTAACTCTCCCATCTTATTGTTTAGACTTCTAGCATTGGCATACAAGCATTTTAGAGACTGTATTTTATTAATATTAATCTGGCTATTGGTAGGCATGGGTAATTTGGAATCTTTATGCTCTGTCTGCTCCTTACTCAAGGGCATTTGGGCTACTATACTCCCTTTTGGAACCTCACTGCTTTTGGTAGTATCCTTCAAGGATACCTTCATCCGAACCATGCGCTCCTGGGTAACTGTCGGCTTTCCCCTATTTTCTAGTTTAAAAGCTTCTCTATCTCTTTTTTAAAGGTTAATGCCAGCAGTCTGGTCCCATCCTGATTAAGGTGAAGCCCATCCCTTCGGAAGAGCCCCCCCTTTTCCCAGAATGTTCCCCAGTTCCTAACAAATCCAAAACCCTCATCCTTGCACCATCGTCTCATCCACACATTGAGACTCCGGAGCTCTGCCTGTCTTTTGGGTCCTGCACGTGGAACAGGAAGCATTTCGGAGAATGCTATCCTGGAAGTTCTGGATTTCAACTTCCTACCTAAAAGCTTAAATTTAGCCTCCAGAACTTCCCTACCACATTTTCCTATGTCATTGGTACCAACATGTACCAAGACAGCAGACTCCTCCCCAGCACTATCTATGATCCTATCTAGGCGGTGCATGAGGTCTGCTACTAGGCGGTGAGGTCTGCTACTAGGCGGTGCGTGAGGTCTGCTACTTCCAGGGTAGCATTCTCCGAAATGCTTCCCGTTCCACGCACAGGACCCAAAAGGCAGGCAGAGCTCCGGAGTCTCAATGCGTGAATGAGACGATGGTGCAAAGATGAGGGTTTTGGATTTGTTAGAAACTGGGGAACATTCTTGTGGGCGTGGAAGATAAGAACCCAGGTATTTTGTGTGAGTGGGATCACGACCCCAAGGGGGGGGTTTATAGAGAGTCAACAATTCTGGGGAAAGGAGGGGCTCTTCCGAAGGGATGGGCTTCACCTTAACCGGGATGGAACCAGGCTGCTGGCATTAACCTTTAAAAAGGAGATAGGGGAAAGCCGACAGTCGCCCAAGAGCGCATAGATCGGAAGAATGTATCCTTGAAGGATACTACCAAAAGCAGAGAGGTTCCAAAAAAGAGTAAAGTAGCACAAATGCCCTCGAGTATGGATCAGACAGAGCTTAAAGAACCCAAATTACCCATGTCTACCAATAGTCAAATTAATATGAATAAAATAAAGTCTCTAAAATGCTTGTATGCAAATGCTAGAAGTCTAAAAAATAAGATGGGAGAGTTAGAATATATAGCACTAAATGAGAGGTAGGCTTTCCTACAGGAGTTCTCCAGATCAACCAACAGTAAGGATTTAAGGGGTTTTTTTTTATTATATTAAATTGTTAGCTCTCTGACTGGGAGCTCTTAAAATGGTTTTTTGTACATTTTTAAAGCAAGGTTACTTTCTTTTTGGTGCTTTAGTGGGACTTTCCTTGAGCACAGTAGGTGGTTGAACTCCAGTAACCTCCTCAGCTTTGGGAACTGCTCACACCTAATCAGGAGTTAGTGGGCCTGATTACCTGAGAGCAGCTGAGGGCCTGCATAAAAGGCTCCAGTGCCCTGCCCTGTTCAGGCTTTCCTACAGGAGCTCTCCAGATCAACCAACAGTAAGGATTTAAGGTTTTTTTATTATATTAAATTGTTAGCTCTCTGACTGGAAGCTCTTAAAAGGGTTTTTTGTATATTTTTAAAGCAAAGTTACTTTCTTTTTGGTGCTTTAGTGGGACTTTCCTTGAGCACAGTAGGTGGTTGAACTCCAGTAACCTCTTCAGCTTTGGGAACTGCTAACACCAAATCAGGTGTTAGTTCCCTCCCTACCCACCCCGACTTCCACCCACACCTAGCAAGTAGTCTTGCTTTATAGGGCACCTCCCCATTTGACAAAGCACAAAGAATTGGACCAGCAGATTTTGAATATAATTAGAGAATTAACTGCTTTTCTCTGAAAGGACAACTGGGAAACCGGCTGGTACTTGGTAGATCTCTCTCTTTTGCTTTAACAGATACCTAAGCTCCACGAACAGAACAATGGCTGGGAAAAATCGTATTGCTAAAGCTGTTGTCCCCGTTACAGCTTCTGCCTCGGTCCAGACAGAGGTCCTAATGCCATTTGAAGGACCGGTTCCATTTGCAGGGTGCCTGCATGCTGAAGGTCTGAGGAAACAAGTGGAGGAACTCAGAGAGGAGGTGGCGAGGCTGAGGAGCATTCAAGACAGTGAGAAGTACATTGATGAGATGCTTCTTGCAGCAACCAAGCTCTCCAGCAGAGGAGAAGATGGGTGCCAACAGAATGTCGATGGTTGGACACAAGTCACCAGGGCCTTCAAAATCACCAATCCAACTTCTCCAGCCCTTGAATTGAAGAACCATTATGCAGCCCTGGAAGTGGAGGAGGTGACAGCATCCCTGGAAAGGGAAGAACCAGAGCTCAAGTACCCCAAAGATGCAGAATCAGTGACCACAAGGAAACGAAGGGTAGTGGTGGTTGGAGACTCTCTTCTGAGAGGTACTGAGGCATCCATCTGCCGACCAGACTTGATGTCCAGAGAGGTATGCTGTCTGCCTGGTGCCAAAATCCAAGATGTTACGGAGAGTTTGCCGAGAATCATCAAGCCCACTGACTATTACCCAATGTTGCTAATCCATGTTGGAACAAATGATACTGCCAAGTATACCTCGGAATGTATCAAAAGTGACTTCATGGCTCTGGGACAGAGGGTGAAGCAGTTAGGTGCACAGGTGGTGTTCTCTTCAATCCTCCCTGTTGAGGGTAAAGGCCAAGGCAGAGAAGCTCGCATCCTGGAGATGAATGCATGGCTGCGTGGATGGTGTCATTGAGAGCGTTTTGGTTTCCTAGACCATGGGATGCTGTTCCAAGGGTTGCAGAGCAGAGATGGCATCCATCTGTCCAAGAAAGGTCAACATGTCTTCGGTAATAGACTGGCTAATCTACTGAAGAGGGCTTTAAACTAGATTTGTTGGGGATGGGTGAAGAAAGCCCCCAGGTAAGTGAAAGCCCCCAGGTAGGTGATACATTAAATAACTTTATGGAAATGGGTAACAGGGGTAACATATGGAAAGCAGTGTGTATAAATGCCCATAGCATGGGAAATAAGATCCCTGATGTTGAAGCTTTGGTGGAAGTGGCTGACTTGGATTTAGTGGCAGTTACAGAAACATGGTTCACAGAAAACCATGATTGGGATGTAACTATACCTGGCTATACTTTATTCAGAAAGGACAGGGTAGGAAGAAGGGGGGGAGGAGTGGCACTATATGTAAAAACTACTATTAAAGCTTTGGAATTACAGAGCTTAAAAGGGAGAGAGGAGGCATTGTGGGTTAAACTAGAAAGAGGGAAAGAGAAATCTATTTACATTGGTGTGATATACAGACCTCCCTCACAAGAGGAGGAGGTGGACAGAGAGTTAATTGAAGACATGCACAGCATTGCTAGGAAAGGGGAAGTGCTACTGATAGGAGATTTCTATATGCCAGATGTTGATTGGCACATTCCTGCTGCAGTATCATCTAGATCCTGGATTCTCTACAGGGAGAACTATTCAGGCAATTGGTAACAGACCCCACACGTGAAGGGGCCATACTGGACTTGGTGCTTACCAATGGTGAAAGTGTTTCTGATGTTGTAGTGGGAGATCATTTTGCATCCAGTGATCACCAGATGGTGTGGTTCCGTATTAGGACTAGGGCTGTTAGAATCCATTCAAAGGCGAGGATCTTAGACTTTAGGAAGACTAACTTTGCAAAGATGGGCCAATTCTTCAGGGAGTCATTAGTGGGATGGGAACACCTGAGGGATGTAGAAAAACAGTGGGAAAAACTGAAAGGGGATATTTTAAGGGCAACCAACCTTTTTGTTAAAATGGTAAATAAAAGGTAAAAGGAAAAGGAGACCGCTATGGTTTTCGAAAGAAGTAGCTGATAAAGTGAAGAAAAAGAGGGAGGCCTTCATGAAATACAAGAGATCACAGAGAGAGGAAGACAGGCATCTGTATTTGGAAAAACTTAGAGAAGCTAGCAAAGTAGTCAAGAAGGCAAAGAATCAAAAGGAGGAGGAAATAGCCAATGCATAAAATGGGGGGATAAGACATTTTTCAGATATATTAGTGAGAAGAGGAAGGGCAAAAGTGGTATTGTCAGACTCAAGGGTGCAGGGGAGGAATATGTAGAAACTGATAAGGATAAAGCGGAATTGCTTAACAAATATTTCTGTTCTGTGTTCACAGATGAAGAACCAGGAGCAGGACCTCAGAAAACACCCACAAATAGGAACAGAAGCAAAGGACATCTTGAACAATTTTCAAAAGACTGTGTTCATGAGAAACTATCTCAACTTAAAGTAGACAAAGCGATGGGTCCGGATGGGATACACCCGAGAATACTGAGGGAACTTGGGGACGTTCTAGCAGCTCCACTGACTGACCTTTTCAATACCTCGTTGGAGTCGGGAGTGGTGCCAAAGGACTGGAGAGAGGCTCATGTGGTGCCTTTACACAAAAGCGGAAGTAAGGATGTGGTTGAAAACTACAGGCCGGTTAGTTTAACTTCAGTGGTGAGTAAATTATTGGAAGCTGCTGAAAGAGAAAATAGTGAGGTTTCTGGAGTCCAGCAGATTACAGGATCCGAGGCAGCATGGATTCACCAGAGGCAGGTCTTGTCAGACAAATCTGATTGATTTCTTTGACTGGGTGACCAGGGAGTTGGAACGAGGGAGAGCCCTAGATGTGGTGTATTTAGATTTCAGTAAAGCCTTTGACACTGTTCCTCACAGGCGACTTATAAACAAACTGAGCACCCTAGGGATGGACCCTAAAGTTACTGCTTGGGTTAGAAATTGGTTGGGTGGGAGGCGACAAAGAGTACAAGTAAATGGAGCTTACTCTGAGGAGAAGGATGTAATCAGTGGTGTGCCCCAGGGATCTGTCCTTGGTCCGATTCTTTTTAACGTCTTTGTTAGTGATATAGCGGAAGGGCTTTCAGGTAAGGCTTGCCTCTTTGCGGATGATACCAAAATCTGCAATAGACACCCAGGAAGGTGTAGATAACATGAGGAGGGATCTAGCTAAACTTGAAGAATGCTCTAGAATTTGGCAGCTGGGATTTAATGTTAAAAAATGTAAGGTCATGTATTTGGGCTGCAGCAATCCAAGGGAGCAATATAGTATAGGGGTTGAAGTACTTTTGTCCACTAAAGAAGAGCGGGACCTAGGCGTGGTTGTGTCTGATGATCTTAAAGTAGCTAAACAGATAGAAAAGGCGATGGCAAAAGCTAGAAGGATGCTTGGGTGCATATGGAGAGGAATGGCTAGCAGAAAAAAGGAGGTGATAATGCCTCTGTATAAGTCTTTGGTGCGACTTCATTTGGAGTATAGTGTGCAATTCTGGAGACCGCACCTTCAAAAGGATGTGAACAGGATGGAGTCGGTGCAGAGAGTGGCTACTAAAATGATTAGTGGTCTTCAATATAAAGCATATGAGGACAGACTGAAGGATCTTAATATGTACACCTTAGAGCAGTGGTTCTCAACCTGTGGGTCGCGACCCCCACGGGGATCACCACAGGATTTAGCGGGGGTCACTTAGCCTCCACCAAGTTTAAAAAAAAAAAAATTAAGATGCGCACAAGTTGCTGCCGAGTCCGCTTCTCGGCAGCGGCAAACTCCGGCAAACTCACCGCCGCCTTCTGCAGCCACGGCTCCCTGCCTCTTAGGGAACCACGGCTGAACCTGTAAAATCGCTGTGGAGCCCTTCCTGTCTCGACGAGCTCCGTGCAGCATTGTCCCGCCTCCAAAGGAAGTGGTCCCTAGCTATGTGTGCAAACTAGAAAAGTGTTCCTGTCCTTTTTCTCTACCGGTTTCTCTCTTTCTATAACTTTCGAGTCTTGCTATTCCCTCAAAAATAAAAAGTAATCAAATTCCCTATCTTTTCCTCTTTATGTCTTTGTGTGCCAAAACCAATCTTGTAAAACAGTCACAGTTCTGGCGAACTATGCCATTTGCCAATTAAACTTAATTCTTTAAATAAGGCAAAGGGTTTCTTTTCCTTAAGAATACATCCGCTCCTTCACTTTCTCTCTCACATCCACACTTGTCCTCACTGAAACAGTTCAAGCTCTTTCAGGATTATACAAAACCTTTGAGCAGTACAGAGTTTTAAAAAAGAGCTCACTTTCAAGGTTTCCTTCTCACTGCCCTGGGAGTTTGAAACCTTCAGCCTTGCATTTCTTTCAGCACTTGAAGGACTCCAATGCTTTTGAAAGCAAGTCTCACACATTGTTGAATCTTTAATCAAAACAGTGTTGAAATCAAGCTCTCTCCAATAGATCACTTCAAGTTCTCCCTTTCTGTTAAATCAATTCAAATCCTCATTCAGCTTGATTTTAAAACTGCTTGATTAAGTTTCAGGGCTTCCTCAGCCTAGTTCCATTCACCAAGAATAAAAACCTAATGGCTGGAGCACTGATTTGGGAACCAAAAGATCAGGGTTTGATTCCCACTAGCATTCGTTGTGGTCTTGGGCAAATCACTTAATACTCCATTGCCTCAAAAAAATCCAAGTTATCAATGTCCCTGTTTAATGTACATTACCAAGTTTAAGTTACAATGTAAACCGCTTTGACTGAAATGATAAAGCGGTATAAAAAGAAAAACCTGTTAATAAATAGATTCCAGTTTCTTGCACACTTCTCCTCTAATACATTCTGTTACTCACAGTTCTGGCATCAGATAACCTCTTCTATACAGATACTCGCTCTAGCATATCTTACCCCCTCAAAAATATTTTTTCCCAAACCTCTACTGAAGCTCCTGCATCAGTATTATATCCTCACTGTAAAAGTGACATGGTGAGCTAAGGAAGATGTGCTTTCTCTGGCTCTGGGACCCTCTTCTCTTCTCTGGCATCAATCAGTGAGCTTGGAAGAGCTACAGACCCCTAGGAGAGCTTAATTCATAGCGGAGATCAGCTGTGGCAATGTGGGAAGCCAATTTTATAATCCGAGCATGGCAGCAAAAGCCCCATGGCGGGAGAAGCCCCAAGCTACTGACTCAAAGATGGTGGACAGACAACTCTGCCCGCGAACAATCCTGGGACTATGGTTGAAGAAGTGATCCCAGTGTTCGAACAGGCACTAGAGAAGCTGTTAAGTGGACTGGCCACACAGATGGCAAACATGATGCAGTCGGTGTTCAAGTTTATGAGTCACATTGACAGCAGGTTGGGGCCCTGGAGGATGAACAGAACCATATCCAAGGCCGGTTGAAACAGATAGAGGATCAACTCCAATGCCACACTGATAAGCTTGATGACTTGGAAAACTGGGTGAGAAGGAAACACTTACAGTTCATTGGCGTTGAAGAGAAGGTCACCGACAAAGAGCTGCAGGGCTTCTTAGAGGCTTGGATCTCTCTTAATTTGCAACTCGGGGGGGGGGGGGGGGGTCGGGAAGATTATACATCTTAGACATCTCCTCAGCATTTGACACTGTTTGTCACACAACCTTACTAGCCAGACTACAAGAGGCAGGACTACATAGCACCACCTTGAACTGGTTTACATCATACCTCACCAACAGACAGCTTCAAGTCAAATGTGGCTCAGACACCTCTCAACCTTTGAGAGCCACACAAGGCGTCCCACAAGGCTCAGCACTCTCCGCCCTGCTCTTCAATCTATGCATACAACCCATCTGCACCATCAAGGACCACAAGATTCAATACACCATATACACAGACATAATGATATTCACACCAATCAAACTGGACAACCCAGACTACTCCAACCTAGCCAACTGCTTCCAACAAATGGCAACCTGGCTTCAGGAAAACAATCTTTCAATAAACTACAACAAAACTGAAGCTTGTCATGGTGGCAGCCCCTAGTGGCCAAGGGCGGTAAGGGCATGCTCCATGATATATTTATTTTCCAGGAGCATGGGGTTTATGTAAGGCAAAAATGGAGATTGGCCTTAGGTATTTCAGCTCCTGGTGTGAACTCAATAATCAAGCCAAGAGTGTAGGGAAACAAGGCTTTTATTTCCCCTCTGTGCAAGGGTTCATTAAGACACTAGAAAATTAAAGAATGTCCTTTGTTTGTAAAGGTGCCAGTATTAAACAGGTTAACTAATTGTTAGTATCTTCACAATTAGTGCCAAGGTTAACTGGAGGAATTCACTTCATTCCAAAGCAACATCAATTAAACAAGTTTCTTCTTATTTATACAGTGGCTATAGATTCTAGACTGGTGGCCATGCACAAACCACAATCCATATCTTCTGCCTGAGGAATGGGGATAGCATTTATATCTTCAATTTCCATAGATTCTGCTCCACTACATTCCCCCTCTGAGTAAATACTGTCCCTGGCTGTTACAACTCTACGTGGACTGTCTCTAGGCTCTTGCCTCCAATAAGACTGTGTTTTAAGTTCTCTTGGTATTTTCTGAAACCACTCTGGTTTCTTCCTTCTTACAAACTGAATACTTGTTTTAGCAGTGCTTCTAGGAGTTAAGCATTCTTTATCAGGAGTAAAGCTTTCATACCTTGAGTTTCTGTAGTTTGAATCCCTGGAGCTTTCTCTCCCAAGAACGTCTCTCTTGCAACAGGTTCTCTGCCGGTAGCCTCTGGGCAGGGCTGTGCTTTCTGGCAGCTTAGTAAAACCTGGTATGGATTCAACTCTATGCTTCAGTGATAAAGTAGCCTTGCTAAAAACTCCTTTTCCTCGAGTACCTGGTAAAACTTGTCTAGCAGGTTCCAGTGACTGCAGGTCTTCCTCCAAACCTGGTTCTCTGGATACGTCTCTCAGCTTTGGACTCAGGAACGTTGCTTGAGAAGGGAGTGGCACACTCTCCAGCCTGACTGCTTTCCCCAGCAGACTCCCTCTGAACAGCTGCTCTCGTAGCTTGGCCCCTCTGAACTCCACCTCTGTGAACTCTGTTCCTTTGGGCTTGCACAAGGAGGATTCCTTCCCTCAGGTCTCTCCTTCTTTCCTTAGCCGTGCTCCTTGTTCCTTCTCCAAGTCCTTCTCCTTCTCTTAGAGTTGCTCCTTCCCTCAGAGCTGTTCCTCCTTCTCCTGCCCTTGGAGCTGTTCCTCTTTCTCCTGCCCTTGGAGCTGTTCCTTGTTTGCTAGCATTCAGCTTCTGCTTATAAAGGAATCTTTCCTTTGAATCTCCCGGGCTCATTTCCAGGTGCAAGTAGTTAGCTCTCTTAGCCTCATTAGCTCCTGTATGATCACTCCTGCTCCCTCTAGCTGTGCTTTGCGGTAATTGCACATCTTGATCTCTCTTAGAAACAGGGTTTCTTTTCAACTTTGCATCTTTATTGATACCAGCCTCATGACAAACTCTATTCATCTCAAGAAACCCCACATTTTCATCCACAACTACCATCAAACTAAATGACATCACAATACCAGTAAAACATGAAGTAAAATACCTGGGAGTGACGCTCGACAAGGACCTTAACCTACAATCCTACATTGCCAAAACCACAAAGAGCGCTTACATCAAAATGAGAGCTATCAGAAGGCTCAAACCCATCCTCGCTCAGGAGCATTTTCGAACAGTTTGTCTAGCCCTCATCATTCCCACACTAGACTACTGTAACCCCATCTATCTATCAGGGGCTACCAAAACAGTCTCTCAGACCTCTATAGCTAGCACAGAACACCGCCGCACGCATCATAACAGATTGCTCAGGACACGACCACATTACTCCCATCCTGTACCACCTGCACTGGCTCCCAATCAGCTCTTGAATCCGCTTCAAAAGTACTTATAAACATTTTCAAAATAATACACAACCTCTCAGCTAACAGCCTACAACCACTCATTAAAACCGACCGCAGCATAAGACTAAGAAGAAAAGGAACCTCAGACACCATCAGCCCACCAAAGGAATTCGCCAAAACAAAAACAGGCCACATCAAGAAGGGCACTTTCCCTGGCAGCGCCCGCCCTATGGAACTCTCTCCCCGACCATCTAAGATCAACCAAAGACCTCAAGGACTTCAGAAAGCAGCTTAAAACAACTCTATTTACAGAACACTACAAGGACTTCACCTGAACTGAATCCTATGTGCAGTACCTACAACTCTCTGTAGGTCTCGATCTTAGATCACCTTTGTACATGGCTCTAATCTTGTATATATGTATATTGCTCACTTTGTATATAGCTCACCGGTAAAATCTAGCACTCTGCACCCCACATCACTCTTCTTAATCTCCCACTGCATGCTACTGACCACACAATTATCTCGATTGATGTGCTAAACCGCTTTGATTTAATGATAAAGCGGTATACTAAATCCGTCTAAATAAATAAAATAAATAAATTGAATGAGCTCACTGATTGGAAAAGCGACACACCTCAGATAACAGACCACGCACTGATATTGCATGGTTTTTAAATGCTTATCAAAAGGACTGCATCTTATGGGTGGCTTGTATGCAGCGCAACGGGGATCAGAATGCACATGGCTTATTGGTCTTCCAGGATTATTCAGCAGGAGTTCCATGCAGCAATAGAAGTATGGAGACATCTGCAGTATTTTGGTGTAGCATGGGGTATGGTTTGTTTTGGCCTATCCAGCACACTTCAGACTGGAGCATCGCGGTCAGCGGGTACCTTTTTCCACCCCAGCAGAGGCAATGACGTTTTGCTGTGAACAATGGCCTTCTCAAAACTTTGCCGCCAAGTAATAATCATCACCAGAAGCACTTGCTTCATGCCTTTCGACTAGAATGAGTGAGAGCTGCGAGTGCGCCCAGTTTGCTTCAGGGACAGTATATTTGGGTGTGGACTGGATCGGCTGAACGAAGGCAGCACAATACACTGATAAATGTATGAACCTGACAAGACTTGTTTAAACTTATTGACAAAACTGTAATGGGGATTCGCTTAAACAGCGAGCCTTGTGTGCATTCACTCTATTACTAGCGTGTATTAATAGTGTATATTAACTAGCTAGTACAGTATCCCATGTGAACATGTGTATAGCTCTTTGATGTCTTTTGTCTCTTTTCTGTTATTTTTCTCCTTCTCTTTTTCACTCTTTCTGCATTGCACAGGAGACAGTGGCAGATGAATGTAGAGGTTTGATGCTTTTTGTTCTTCCTTTCTACTTACAATGTACAGGAGTCTGTGTTTTCTTAAACACTACCCATCCTACGGCCTGGCAACAAAGTGGCCTCAGCTTCAGTGACGACTGGGTGGCCTTACCCCTTCCGCACTGATCTATCTTAACCCACACTCATTAACTCAGATGGCAGGGGTGGAGATACTAACCTAGACTCTCAGATGGGGGTGGGGGGTGGGGGCAACACTGTGAATGGAGTGATTGTGGGAAATTGGTGGATGGCCATCATTGTTCTTGTTCACTTGGGTATGAATGTTGGATAGTATCAATGGTGGGGAAGGGTGAGGTGTAATGCTCGAGGTGTCTGGAATGGGCAGGGAGGAGGTCCTACATGTCAGGGGCTCTATGGAAGAGTCCCAAACAGGGCAGATGAGAAAGGTAAAGAAGAGTTTGGTAGGTGGAAGTCAGAAGGGGGGGGGGATAGGGATACGAACACCTACAAAAGGAGGGGGCAACATATGGATCATTAGGGATACCGAGCATTGGGCGGGGGTGAGGGGATTGACCATGGAGACAGGAGTGTATGATTGGTTCTTGGTGCAGGTGGAAGGAGTATATGAGTTGGGGGTTGGATTTGGAAGTGTGGGCTCTGGCCTGGGGGCGGGGGGGCTCGTGCCTGCTATACGCCATTGATTGAGAATACACCAGATAGTGTAAACAATGTGGGAAAATGGGTAAGGACCTTAAGTTCGCATCTTGGAATGTGTGTGGAATTAGAACCCCAGTTAAGAGGTACATGGTGTTGCAACAGCTATGAGCCCGTCATATTGACATTGCATTGCTACAGGAAATGCATCAGTCAGTCGAAGAGCATTCTAAGCTACGTCGTTGGTGGGTTGTGGATGTGTATAGTGCATCCACCATTGGGAAAAAGCTAGGTGTGGCAAAACCGATAGCCAGGGGCTCTGGGTGGATGGAGAAGTTAGTGGAAGTAGACCCAGACAGCTGCTATGTGCTTGAACAGGGCACACTGTGGCCAACCCGTAGTGCTGGGTTCTATTTATGCCCCCAATGTGTACAATACGGGCTTTTATCAGCATCCAACCCAATATGTAGCAGGTTCACGGATTCCCCATTGATACTGGGAGGCGATTTTAACGGCATACTTGATGCGGCCATTGATATATCCCAGGGCACTGGCTCTCACGATCCACATAATGCACGTCAGTTGCTCAGTCTGTGTGATGGATATGGATTAATGGATATATAGAGAATATTACACCCTGTAGACCAGACTATACCTACATGTCACTGGCACATGTTGTTGAATTGATTATCTTTTTGTCTCAGGAGGTTTGTTTGACTGCGCAACTTGTGCGGACATTGGTTCCACCGTAGTCTGAGATCATGCAGTGATCACCCTGGAAGTGCATTGGAAAGACCAAGGAGGGCATAGGCCATGGAGATATCCATTGGAGGTGGTGGGAGACGCCAGATTTGGGTCGTATATTAGGGCTAAGTGGGCAGACTACGAGCTCAATAATAGCATATAGCATTTTGGGAGGCTGGTAAAGAAGTGATGTAAGGTGAGATAATATGTTAAATCCAGCTCAAACGCAAATTTTGAACAGCAGTGTCTTGCAGTTGGAGCACAAAATGGGGGTGGCTAGGAGTCGCTATGCTTCCCATCTGAGAGCTAAGACTCAACTCCTGAACATTCAAACAGAACTAAATATGCTCATTCACCAGTTGGCTAAGAAATCCTTAATGTTTTATCAGTATGGACTCTATTGCTATGGGAATAGAGCACGCAAGTTGCTTTGATCGGGGCTGGGGGAGGCTCAAGTCATGTGGGTGCGCTTCAGGATATTGATGGTTCTCTGCGGTCAATGGTAGCAGGAGTGGAAAAAGTGTTCTGTGAATTCTTCCAGAAGCTGTACCGGGCATAAATGGTGGCTGGGGATGTGGGGATTGCATACCTCTAGGCATGCAGCCTCCTGAAACTGACGGAGACCCAACTGGCCATTGTAAATAGTCCTAGCTCCCCACAGGATGTCCAGAAGGGTATCAAGGGCCTTAAGGGGGGGGGGGGAGTGCGCTGGGGCCTGATGGTGTCTGAGGGGAATTTTATAAGCTGATGGGAGATAAGGTCATGATTCCTATGGTCAAATATTATGTGGCTTTAGTTTCCCCTTTGAGTCGAATAAGGCACTGATCACGGTACTACCCAAGCCAGGGAAGGAACCTTTGCTCCTGGGATCCTACCGGCCAATTTCACAGCTGAACGTGGATATTAAACTCCTGGTGAAAATCATGGCGGATCGTCTAGCGGTCTATTTGCTAAACCTGGTGCAACTGAACCAGGTAGGGCTTGTGAGAGACAGGAGTGTGACATACAGCATGCACTGGGTCTTGGCTTCCATGTGTGCTAGTACTTGTGAGGGGTGATCATTTATGCTGATTAGTTTTGATGCTGAAAAAGCATTTGATCATTTCAGCTGGCATTTTATGTACCAGGTCCTCGAGATGATGGGTTTCCAGGGCCTATTTATGGGTAGTGTGCGATTACTTTACTCTGATCCAAGAGGAGCGATCATGGTTAATGAGAACTTGACTTCCGATTTCCCAATCTGCCAAGGTACATGACAGGGATGTCCCCTCTCCCCGTTGCTTTTCATCTTAACACTGGAACCTCTAATGAATCATATTCAGGTGTCCAAGGACCTACATGAGATTACAGTGGAGATGTATTAAAAGATCAACAAAAGCCACAACACGGAATTCTTCCATCTGGATGACCCACTTCAGGGATTACTGGTGCTGCTGCATCATTTCGAGGAATATGGGACACTGTCAGAGCTAAAATTAAATCTTGATAAATCTGAGGCTCTCCCACTAGATCCCCTTATACCCGGTAAATGGCAAGGTGTATTCCTATTAAGGTGGGTGGCGGCATAGTTTAAATATTTGGGTATATAACTCCCAGCCTGTCTCTTGGATTTGTACAAACTAAATGTGTCCAGTCTTGTGGGGGATCTGGAGCAGCGGGTGCAGCGCTGGTGGGATCTCCCATTAGCATTGGGTGGAAGAATAGCTTTTATTTAAAATGGTCCTCTTACCAAAATGGTTTTATGTAATGCAGACGTTGCCGCTTATACTTAAGACTTTCAACCAGCCCTATTAATTCTATACTTAATGTATGCAATTTTTTGTCGGATCGTTTGCCCTGAAAGGGAACCTTCCCTCTCTCGTAGCAAACCCTCCTTTTTTCTTTTGTTAAAAGAGTGCACTCACCCTTTTCATCCACTGAGGCAAAATTACAAATAACCCTCAGTAAACTCAATTATAAGATCACCATTATAAGAGTGGTATCGTAAGCAGATTAATAGTCAACTTAGCTCGAGGTCCTGGAATCCCAACAAAGGCACCCTCGTTACTTCCAAAATGAACAACAATACCATGTCTCCAAAATCAGACTGACAGTAATCAGTGTTAACATGATCATCTGGAATAACATGGTTTTTAGACCCCAGGAATCCTCCAAGTCTTCTGCTTCTCACTTCTCAAAATCATTCTCAATGTGCAGGTATCCAAGACGACGTATACTAAATTGTTTGTACACAACGTCATGTTTCAAACCATGAAACTCCTGGTCCTTCTTCATGAATGAAAAGTGCGAGTGCACTCTTTTAACAAAAGAAAAAAGGAGGGTTTGCTACGAGAGAGGGAAGGTTCCCTTTCAGGGCAAACGATCCGACAAAAAATTGCATACATTAAGTATAGAATTAATAGGGCTGGTTGAATGTATTTAGTTTATCTCTTGGTGATATATAGGTATTGAGTGAGATAAATTGCAGTTAGGTTTAATATAAGCTTATACTTAAGCGGCACGATATCCACCTATTTGAGAAATATGTCAATATTCTTCTATGGAAGAGGTGATGGCCTCGCATGTGGCTTGCAGTTTTGCAACGTCCTTGGGACCAGAGGGGAATGAGTTTCCCCGAGATCGGCAGATACAATATGGCGTGCCTGCTACGATGTTCGGTATTGGCTCTGAGACATGGAGGACTACATGCCTGTGAGAATGGAATATGCAGTAGTGAGGCCGGTGCAACTGTGGTACATTTTACACGCAAAGTCTCTGCGTGGTATAATGCCTATTGACCTAGTGTCTTATTCGCCCTGGTTCATCGAGTATGGCGCCATCTCTGTGGGCAGCCTCTAGTTCCCCTTTCCTCCCATTATGAGGCAATGGTGACTTACCCCCGGTATGGCTGAGGCGGGTTTTGTGCAGTGGGAGCGAGCGCGTAGGGATTGTGAACTTAGAACACGTGGTTTCCGATGCAGGGGTCCTGCGACTTTTGCCTTATTATGTGAGCAATATGAGTTAACAGGCATTGACTTTTATCCATACCTTCAGGTCAGAAGCTATGTCCGAAGCATGCCGCAAGAGTCACTAACAGGGAGTATGTATTCTAGACTGGAGGAACTTCTCTTGGGGGGGGGGGGAGGGAAGTGGCAGATCCATATTTCCCACTTACAAAAGATGCTGGTGGAAGTCAGCCCTAGGCCACTAGATGCGGATCTAGCCAGATCCTGGACATAGGATCTAGGAACATAGGTGGATATAGAGGTTGTCATGGGAGTTTTCCACACAAGTCCCATCGTGAGTGTCTGTGGAATATCGGGATCTGCAGTATAAAATTCTGCATTGTCATGGGAGCTTTCCACACAAGTCCCATCGTGAATGTCTGTGGAATATCGGGCTCTGCAGTATAAAATTCTGCATTGTTTGTATTTTGCTCCATGGTGTGCATGGCGAGCAGGTATCGCGGCAATGGACCTATGCCCTAGATGTGCGATGGAGGCTGCGACTTTAGGACACATGTTTTGGCATTGTCAGTGAGAGTAGAGATTTACTGGCGTAAAATGCAGTGGTATCTAGAAAAGTGTTTGAGGAGGGCGCTGGGCCTCTCGCCAACCACACTCATCCTGGACATCTGGGAGCAGGACAGTGCGGCAAGTCTGGCACAAACCGCTTGTACCTAGCTACTCTTGGCCCTGGTAGTGGCCTGGCAAGTTATCCTTCATAATTGGCTTTCCCCAGGGGGTCCAAGTTGTGGGCATGGCGGATTCATCTGCATGTTTTACTCCTATGGGAGAGAGACCGGGCATGTGGGAGGGGGGGGGGAATTTCCTTGATGCATGGGGCCCACACCTCCAGTCTCTAACGCCTTGAGCATGCAGTAGGGTGCTAGATCATTGTGCGTAATTATAGAATGAAGCTTATGTCCAGGTGAGGGTGGAAGGTGGCTACATGGGTTCCCGGGGGGGGGGGGGTGGAGGGGATAGGATAGTGATTTGCAGGGGGAGTGGACGAGTCTTGGAGGGCAAAGAGTTCACGTCCGCAGGACCCATACTGGGTCCGAACAAGATCCATCAAGTCCAGTATCCCGTTTCCAACAGTGGCCAATCCAGGTCACAAGTACTTGGCAGGTTCCCAAAAAGGTACATAGTTCCACAAAGCTTGTCCTGGGGTAAGCAGAGGATTTCCTGGTTCCTCTTTAATAATAGTCAAATTGACTTTTCCTCCAGGAACTTGTCCAAGCATGTTTTAATCACAGCTACACTAACAACTTTTACTACATCTTCAGGGAACAAATTCCAGAGTTTGATTATGTGTTGAGTGAAAAAAATATTTTATCTTATTAGTTTTGAATTCTTTGATTGAGTTCTTTGACTAGGTGACCAGAGAACTAGATTAAGGGCATGTGATGGATGTGATCTACCTAGATTTCAGCAAAGCCTTTGATACTGTTCTTCATAGGCAGCTTATCAATAAGCTGAACAGCCTGGGATGGGTCCCAAGGTGGTGAACTGGATCAGAAATTGGTTGACTGACAGACGACATAAAGCGATGGTAAATGGAACTCACTAGGATGAAAGGAAGGTGATTAGTGGCGTGGTCCTGGGATTGGTACTGTTCAATATATTTACGAGTGATATTGTTGAAGGATTGAATGGAAAAGTTTGTCTTTTTGCAGATGACATGAAAATTTGCAAGAGTGGACTATCTTGAGGGAATGGATAACATGAGGAAAGATCTACAAAAGCTGGAAGAATAGTCTAATGCTTGGCAGTTAAGATTTAATATGAAGAAGTGCAGTGTCATGCACATGGGATGCAGAAATCTAAGGGAATTGTATGCGATTGGGGGCAAGAGATTGATATGCACGGACCAAGAGGACCTTGGTGTGATTGTTTCTGAGAATCTCAAGGAGGCGAAACAGTGTGACATGGCAGTGGCCAAAGCCAGAAGGATGCTGGGTTGCATACAGAGAGGAATTACCAGCAGAAAGGAAGAAACATAGAAACATAGAAACATGATGACAGAAAAAGACCACAAGGCCCATCTAGTCTGTCCTTCCATAACAACTACAACAGTCCCCTTTTTACCTTTAGAGATCCTCTGTGTTTGTCCCATGCTTTTTTGAATTCAGTTACTGTCCTCATCTCTACCACCTCCACTGGGAGACTATTCCACGGATCCACTACTCTTACTCCGTAAAGAAATATTTCCACATATCACTCCTGAATCTATCTCCCTTCACCCTCATCCCATGTCCCCTCGTAGCAGAACTTGCTTTCAATTGAAAGAGGCTCTCTCCCTGAACATTTATGCCACGGAGGTATTTAAACATCTCAATCATATCACCTCTATCACCTCTATCCCGAAAGAGGTACTGAAGCCACTGTACAAGTCACTGGTGAGGTCTCATTTGGAATATTGTGTTCAGTTTTGGAGACCATATCTGGCAAAGGATATTAAAAGACTGAAAACAGTTCAGGGGGAAGGTGACCAAAATGATTTGGAGCCTGCGCCAGAAGACACATGAGAAGAGACTTGAAGACCTAAATATGTAAACACTAGAGGAGAGGAGGGACAAGGGAGATATGATACAGACCTTTGAAAAAGGTTTGTTTGTTAATTAATATTCCTTAAGTATTTAAAGACAGGGAAGCTGTAAAACTAGAGGGCATAACATGAAACTGCAAGGGGGTAAATTGAAAGGCAATGGCAGGGAATACCTTTTCACTGAAAGGGTGGTGGATGCTTGGAATGTCCTCCCGAGGGAAGTGGTGGGGGCAAATACAGTGACAACATTCAAAATGGCATGGGACAGACACAGTGGATCCCTTTATAACAACAGGATAAAATCAAAATAAACTTAATTATCTATTATATCACAACAAACAAAGATGACCTACACAGAGTGGTGGGTATACCCCTAAATAAAGGCATGGGGAGGGGTGACCTGAATGGAGCGACAGGTGCACCTACTCTTCCCAACTTGCTGGGCAGACTAGATGGACCATGTTTGTCTTTATCTGCCATCATATACTATATATATATTAGTATTACATGGGTTACGTTGTAGCTTCATTGTGTGTCCCCTAGTCTCTAACTTTTGATGGAACAAACAGTCAATCTACATTTACCCGTTCTACTTCATTTATTAATTTATAGACCTCTATCATATCTCCCCTCCGCCATCTCTTTTCCAAGTTGAAGAGCCCTAACATTTTAAGCCTTTTTTCATAGGGGTATCCTTCCATTCACTTTACCATTTCAGTGGCTCTTCTCTGTACCTTTTCTAATTCTGCTATATCCTTTTTAAGATATGGTGACCAGAATTGCACACAATATTCAAGGTGAGGCTGCACTATGGAATGATACAGAGGCATTATAATATCCTTGGTTTTATTCTCCATTCCTTTCCTTTTGATTCCTAGCATTTTATTTGCTTTCTTGGCTGCTGTTGCACACTGGGTAGAGGGTTTCAAGGTAGTATCCATGACAACGCCTAAATCCTTTTCCTGGGTGGTGGTTCCCAATGTGGAACCTTGCATCATGTAACCATAGTTTGGGTTGTTCTTTCCTAGGTGCATAACTTTGCACTTGTCCACATTAAATTTCATCTGCCATTTGGACACTGTCTTCCAATTTATCAAGATCCTCTTGCAATTTTTTATAATCCTCTTGTGTTTTAACAGCTTTGAATAATTTTGTGTCATCTGCAAATTTGATCATCTCACTCGTTATTCCCATTTCCAGGTCATTTATGAATATGTTAAAAAGCAGCAGGCCCAGCACCGATCCATGGGGTACTCCACTATTCACCTTTCTCCATTGAGAAAATTGGCCATTTAGCCCTACCCTCTGCTTAATATCTTTTAACCAGTTCCTGACCCACAATACTATACTGCCTCCAATCCCATAACTTTTTAATTTCATCATGAGGGACCTTGTCAAAGGTTTTCTGAAAATCCAGCTACAACCAGCTGAGATTTGTCTACCTGTTTATTTACACCTTAAAAATCCATGTTGGCTTTCTCCCATGTTCAGTAGTTTTCTTCTTTATAATGGTCTCTACCATTTTGCCTGTTACTGACATCAGGCTCACTGGTCTGTAATTTCCCAGATCACCCCTAGGACGCTTTTTAAAAATTGTTGTTACATTGGCCATTCTCCAATTTTCAGGTACTACAGATGATTTTAATGATAGGTCTGAATTCTCATATTTCAGTTCTTTCAGCACTCTCAGAGGTATACCATCTGGTTTAAGTGATTTGCTACTCTTTAGTTTATCAACTAGTTTTAATACATCTTCCCTGTTTATCAAAATTTGTTTTAATTCTGCTGATGCATCACCTTTAAATACCATTTCAGGCATGGGTAACTTCCCTACATCTACTTCAGTGAAGACCGAAGCAAATAATTTTTTCAGTATCTCCACTATGGCCTTGTCCTCCTTTAGTGCCTCTTTCACTCCTCTATCATCTTATGGTCCAACTGAGTGTTTCACAGTTTTTTTGCTATGAATGTACTTGAAAAAAATTTTATTGTGTGTTTTTGCTTCCACGGCAAGCTTTTTTTCATGGAATTTCTATCCATAAAGATTCTACAGTGTATTTTTTTTCCTGCAAAACTTTAATCCTATGTGACTCAATGCCCTCTCTAATTTAGAGCGCAACCCCTCCACCAATTTAATCTACTCTATCATTTTGATATAGTTTGGGGATTCCTGTAGTGGGTGATATGGAAGGGCAGACTAGATAGAAACATAACAGCAGAAAAAGACCACATGGCCTATGTTTCTACCCAGGTGTCACAGTGCCCCATTGGTCCCAGGTCTCGGAGATGCCAGTCGTATCCAATCTGTCATTTAGTGCTATATATTCTAGCTCTCCCATCTTATTTTTTAGACTTCTAGCATTTGCAGACAGGCATTTTAGAGGTTGTAGTTTATTCATGTTAACAATCTATTTATCAGTTGACGGGGATAATTTGTAGCTAAGGAATAGAGGGAAATAATGACAGTAGATCTGGATTTTCAAAATTTACAGAGTCTTCCTCTCTCCTTCTGCTGCCTGCATAAAAAAGGAGGCACAAAGGATAGAGACATCTTATTTATTTGATTCTTCTATTCCGCCCTTTCCAAAGATCTGGGGCGGTTTACAAAGAACAGACCATTTTACATATAAACAGAGGTATAACTTTTTACATAGTATTTATTTATTTATAGTCTTTTATACCGTGCTATTCAACATCAGTGTGGTTTACATGACAACAAAAACTTATATGCTGCAGGAATCTGCTCCGCATTACAATAAACAGGTGCTTAAACTTGGGTAAAACCAGGGTAACTATTTACATATAGGCATCACATCAAGTCGTAAACTTTGTAATTACAATTTACATTTTGCTTAAAACAAGCAGCTAATAAACTCTGTATATAATCTCTTGTATTTTTTAAAGGGAAATAACCATTTACTTTTTATGGGGCGATATTCATCTGGGCAGACTATGCGCCACTAAAATGCTTGGCACTGCCCTCTAACCCCAAATCCCAGATATTCAATGCCACAGCTCTGAATATTCAAGTTTAGCACGCAGAGGAAACAGTTGCGGAGCCTAACCAGTTAGCGGCGATGTTTCACCGCTACCCAGTTAGTGATTCATGGCTAAAACTAGGCAAGCCAAAAGCTGGCCTAGCTTTAGATGCGGATCGCTGTGCAATATCGCTGCTACCCGGTTAGCGGCAGTCTCCGCGGAAGGGAATGGAGAATAAAACAAAGGATATTATAATGCCTCTGTATCGTTTCATGGTGCGACCGCACCTTTAATATTGTGTGCAATTCTGGTCGCCATATCTTAAAAAGGATATAGCGTTATTAGAAAAGGTACAGAGAAGAGCCACCAAAATGGTAAAGGGGATTGAAGGCTACTCCTATGAAGAGAGGCTAAAAAGGTTAGGGCTCTTCAACCTGGAAAAGAGACGGCTGAGGAGAGATAGGATAGAAGTCTATAAATTAATGAATGGAGTGGAACGGGTAAACGTAGATCGATTGTTTAAACCATCAGAATATAGAAAGACTAGGGGGCATGCAATGAAGCTACAGGGTAAACTATTTAAGACTAATAAGAGAAAATATTTTTCACTCAACGTGTAATCAAACTCTGGAATTTGCTATTGGAGGATATAGTAAAAGCTGTTAGTGTAGTAGGGTTTAAAAAAAGCTTGGACAAGTTCCTGGAGGAAAGGTCCATAAACCATTATTAAAGTGGACCCGGAATATCCACTGCTTGCCCCAATATAAGCATTGTGGAACCTTGTCCTGTGGGGAAACTTCTAGGTACGTATGACCTAGATTGGCCATTGTTGGAAACAGAATACTGGGCTTGATGGACCTTGGTCTGACCCAGTATGGCATATCTTATGTTTCGCTAAACAGACAGTGGTACAATATTGCTGTTTCCTGGTTAGCCTCTGTCGCTACCCACGACACCCCAGAATGCCCACAACACAGCCCTATGCTAAGCGGTTAGCAATGGGGCATGTGGTGGAGAAGATTGCAGATATTCAGTGTCACTAACCATGTTAGTGCAGTTGAATATCCTGCTGAGTGGCATTTACATGGTTTACAGGGCTGTATACCATATATATGCTTTTTGAATATCAAGCTCCTCACATTTAATTTAGATCTGCTGAAAAACATCGGGAGGGTGTAGATACAAAAGCACAAACAAAAACAGGAAGCGGCAGATTCAACACCCAATAAATTTATTATAACCAAATAAGTGGCCTAAGCCCAACACAGGCCGTGTTTCGTATACAACTTCCTCAGGACACACTAAAAAATAAATTGTAAAACCATATTAGTATGAACAAACAATAAATATACCAAAAAAGAAGGGTTAAAAAAATATAAAAAAAATAGAAAATTATAGCACGAATATACAATATTCATAAAATAAAGGCGAAATGGACTACATCAAATGACTTGCTAAAAAAAACTCATCAATAATAATCAATTAAAATCATAGAAAACCATATACAGTCACTGAAAATAAACCCTAATCTATTCAATAAACTGTACTATGGATCTAATGACATATAAGCCTATACAATAAACTGTTCTATAGATCTGATGACATATAAATATGTATACATACATATGTAAAAATACATAAATAGAATAATTAAATAAATAAATAATTAAAAATGCTAAATGGAATCCAATAAAAAATTAAAAAATTACCAAGCAATTTGTAATCATACAAACATATACAACAGAAAATGTAAAAAATGCCATATACAAACATTTAAAATTGAATCCTCACATATTAAATAAATTATGCTATAAATCAGTTAACATATAAATATGTATACATACATATACCTTGAGTATATAAATAAAAAATTATCAAATAAATAAATAACTAAAAATACTGAGAGGAATACAAAAAATAAAATCAAACATTTATAATTGTACATGAATATACCAAAAATGTAAAAAAGTAAAAAACAACTATGTACAATCAAAGATGAGAAGGGATGAGGAGACTAGAGGAGTAGGTCTAATTGAATAACAATTATGTTAATACTAAAAAACTATATGTAAAATTGAACATTACCTGTGGGTGTGATGTGCATAGACTACACCAGGCTCAAAAGAGACAATGGAGGTCGCAACTAACAGAAAAACTTCTGAAGATTAAAAATAAGAGCGGAAACTTACGCCAAAATAGACAATAAAAGAATAAAGTCATATACGAATATTGCACTCTACTTTAGAAGAATAATAGCAGTAAATAAAAATATAAAATATAAATAAACAATAAATAAAGTATATAAGAGATAAGAATATACTACTATATACTGGGGAATAGAAGGTGTTGGATACTACCCCCATAAAAATATAAATATATTTCTAATTGTAAAAAAAATATACCCCCATTCAAAATACATAGTCATACACATAAGTCAATGGTAGAATAATAAATCAGATAAAAAATGTGTAGGTAATACAAGCTAAAAAGAAAAAAAGAGGAAGACAAAAAAAGGGGGGGGAAGGAAAGAAAGGGAGGGGGGAGGAAGAGGAAAGGGAAAAAAGGGAAGGGTGAAGAAGGGGGGAGGGAGGGAAAAGGAGAGGGTGGCAGGGAAGGGGAAAGGAAAAACAAAGGGAGGGGGAGGGAGGGAGAGGGAAGGAAAGGGAAGGAAAGGGAGAGAACCGGAAAGGAAGGGAAGGAGGGAGGGGGAAAGGGGGGAAAGGGGGGGAGGGGAGGGGAAAGAGGAAAGGAATACCATGATACAAAAGCACAGCATCATCCCCAGTACAATGTCAATGATTGTAGAAGTGGGATTTGAACCCTGGTTGCCCTCTTACTAACCCACTACTCTATCCATTAGGCTCTATTAGACATCCAAGTTCTGAAATATGGTTCTGGGGATGTCTATGTAGACACCCCCATAGACGTCCATATTGAGCACATCTACATTTATGAAATCGTGTCTACACGTGAACATGCCTGCATTTTTTTCACATGTTCTGGCTTAGAACACATTACTAAGGCTCTTCTCCACTCTTTGGTCACCTCCGGTCTTGACTATTGCAACCTCCTCCTTGCTGGTCTCTGCTCTTCAATCTATCCAGAACTCTGCTGTGTGGCTAATCTTCTGCCAGTCCTGATACACTCATAAAACCCCTCTTCTAAAATCACTTCAATGGCTCCCCATTTCCATATCCAATTCAAAACTTCTCCTTCTAAGATATAAATGCATTCACTCTACTGTCCCTCACTTTCCTCTCTCTCTACACCCTTCCTCGTGAACTTCGCTCCTCCTCTGGCTTTCTCCTCTCTGTGCCCTTTTCTTCTTCTGCAAACTCCAGACCGATCTTTTCACCTTGTTGCTCCTTATGCATGGAACAAACTTCCTCTATCTTTACGTCAAGTCTCTTCTCACCCCCTTTTCAAATCCATGCTAAAGGCTTACCTCTTTGAGGCCGCATTTGGATCCTATTCCCTCGTTCACCTTGCGTCTCCTTCCGTATTTGAACCCTCTTGTTTCTCTTGTATTGTTCTGTCTGTCTTGATTAGATTGTAAGCTCTACAAGCAGGGACTTTCTTCTTTATATGTTTGTACAGCGCTGCGCATGCCTTGTAGTGCTATGTAAAAATGATTAATAGTGGTAGTAAATGTCTTAGATTGCACTTATTTATTTACATTCTCTTATATACCGCGCTATTCTGCATCAGTGTGGTTTACATTGAACAAACTAAAATTACATTGAACAGGGCATTATAACTTGGAGATAACTATTTTACAGGGAACATGGGCTATGGAGGGTTAAGTGGCTTGCCCAAGACCACAAGGAGCACCTGTGGGACTAGAAACCCCAGTCCTTCTGGCCCAAGGTTGCTGTCCTCTAGTGGGATTTGAGCCCCCGACCTTCTGGCTTGAAGTACCTTGCCCCAACCACTAGGCCACTCCTCCACTTGGACATCCCTTCTAAAATTCCCCTCGTGTGAAAATGCTTTATAAAAATATCCTCCACAAGATAAAAAATAACTCATAATTTTTTAATCCGGTATCCTTTCCCATGCCCCAAACCTGTGTAAATAAGTAGACTTTTACTAATCTGCAACACTGAATCAATTCAGCTGCTTGCCTACTGTGCACATGCAACTGCAACCGGCTGTGACCATGTCCAGGATTTACGCAACACTTCAGTAGAAGGCACCTGGCTCAGCAGAATGAAGAGGGCGCAATGGATGATATGGTCGCACTAGCAAAAACATGGTTGTACGCCACCCAACCCTGCAACACTTTAAACAGCTAGGTCAACACTTTCAATGTTATGTGGGCAGCAACATGTAGCCAGTACAGGGTCAGGGAGGTTTGTTCAGACTTCTTACAGCCTATGAATAACCTAGCTGGGAGGAGTGGCCTAGTGGTTGGGGCAAGTTACCTCAAGCCAGAAGGTTAGGGGTTCAAATTCCACTGGAGGACAACAACCTTGGGCTGGAAGGACTGGGGTTTCCAGTCCCACAGGTGCTCCTTGTGGTCTTGGGCAAGCCTCTTAACCCTCCATGTTCCCTGTAAAATAGTTATCTCCAAGTTATAATGCCCTGTTCAATGTAATTTCAGTTTGTTCAATATAAACTGCCTTGATATCATGAAAGGCAGTATATAAGAAATGTTAAATAAACTTTGAGTGGATTAGAGAACTTCAATAGAAGAGTCCAGTAGACTGCAATAGATTAGATTGCAATAGTACAAGAACAGCAACCCCCCCCCCCTGTGTTTGTTCCTGCAGAGCACCTTTCATGTCAAAGGTAACCCAGATCATTTGTAAAATACAGAAACTCAGAGGAAGAGGATAGGGGTACTCCAAGACTCCTGCTAACTCTGGACACAAAAGGAACAGTGGACAGAGAATCTAGGGTCTCACTAAGCTGGTGCAAAGGCACAGAGCCTGGGTGGACATATCTGGAACGGGATGTTAGAAAGATACAAAGCCTGGGACTTCTGGGGGTGGACAGATCAAAGGCATATTGTATCCTAGAGGCTTAGAGGTGTCAGACTAAGGACACAAAGTCTAGTGCCTCTGGGACTTGGTGGCATAGATGACACGGAGCCTGGCACCTCTGAGACTGGATAATCTTTGTGAGCGGATAACCCTGTAGCATAAGGAGCTTTAAGTGTGAGGTGGACAGCAACGACTGTGGTGTAGCATTGGCATATATTTATCAGCTGACCTGCCTCCAGCCTCTGCCTGTTTTTCCTATCCAGACCAAACCCAGCTACTGTTTGCCCTGTTTCAGATAAAGAGCAGTCAGACTATGTGAAAATGAAAGGCAACCACAGTCAAAACAACAAGTTAACTCTGTAACGGTTGCACACCGTCCAGACTTGCAGTGGATTTGAAGCCGCTGAACATTTGGTTGCCTCCTCCCTTTGTTCACGTGTGGTCTGGGAGGGAGCGTACGAGGCCATTTGGTCCCCCCAGAGATGCTCAGTCTCACTCATTAGCATTCGTTTGCAGGTAAGCTTACCAGATGTCCCTGATTTGGGGGGATTATCCCCAGTCTTACAGTCGTGTGTGTTTGGCAGCTTCCTGTCTATGATTACCGCAATGGGGACGGGGGGGGGGGGGGTAGAAAAAAATATTTTCATTTTAGAGATTTCCATATGCCATCTTTGAAGATTGACCTCCATTATCTATATATTTTGCACTGTTTTGAATTCTCTGTTGATTTATCTGCTTGGAAGTGATATTGATGCTGTCATGGGATCGGTGAGGGTCAGGGTAATGACTCCTCTTCCCTCCTCCACACTTTGTTGCTGAAATCTGGAATCAAGGTCTCTCTACCAGAGACACACACATACTTTGGAGAGGTGTTGGGATTTGCTTAAAAAATATCTGGTAACATTTGTTGGCTTTCTCCCTCTCAAACTCAGAGTCCCTTCTCTCAAGCATTAGAGTCTCAGTGCAGGTCCACTGACCCTGATCGCTGCTTTTATAACAGAAGTCTAAGAAAAGAAAAACAAAGAAGGTTTTTACTAAAAGCACCTTTTGGACACGCAATGCTAGCTAGCGCAGGCCAAATTGTATTGCTAACCGTGCAACCCACATTAGGGCTGCAAGTGGGCGAGATAGAGGTGGAGAGTTGGAGCGGTGGGCTCAGTGCAGTTAGCAAGAGGTTCACATGATGTGCTAACTGCGTGCCGGGTGATTAGCACGGGTGCATCTAATGCCACTTCATTAGGTGCAGTTACGTGCTGTCACGCTAATGCAGGACACTTTAGGGGACAGTGCTCCATGTTAACGGCCGGGCAAATGCTTTCCACACTCCCAGCAGCTGACGTAGTGGTTTTGCAGCTCGCACACCATAATTCTGGTGCATTAGGTACAACACCTTAGTGGTCTTTAGTAAAAGACCCCCCCCCTCTTGTTTCCTGGCCACTAGGAAGAGATCTGAGCTCACCTTCCTTCGTACATTGCCTCACCCTACCCCCTCCCTTTTCCCTGTACCCTACAAGTAAAGGTGCTGCGAAACCTAGACAAATACTCTTAGCCACTGAGTGGAGAGTAATTTTCAGCCCAGAGGCCCGATTGCCTCCAAAGAAAAGCAAAAATCATGTTATGCTGCTCTTTTAAATCTCTCAATTTATATCCTGAATGCACCATCTGAAAGAATCTTACTCTTTGGACTTTAATCTCACTCTCTGGGATGGTTCACCCGCCAGACTCCCAAGAGCCATTTAGGGACTCGGGACAGTAGGGGAGTGGGGGAGTGGGGAAGCAATCTTACTGGTCACAGTTCTGACCAGTACAATTTCACTGAAGTCCAGACACACACACTGGGTTGGTTGTTCAAAAAAGTTGATTTTACTGTCTGGATTTGTGATTGTAAATCAGACAAGTATCAGAAAGGAAATAAGTCAGGAGTTACCCTGATTCAGGTCGAAATAGAGACCTCAAGGAGGAGGAATATGTGCAAAAACACATCTCATGTGTGGCAACTCAAGTGGACTCGCAGATCTTCTTTGTAGAGGGAAAAATAAAATTTCTTCTTGCTGATGATTCAGCACTTCAGTTGCCCCAGTCTCTAGTTGACCAAGTCCTCAGATGTAGTCTCTCCTCTTTATCACCTAAATATCAAAAATACTTAAATAAAATAAAGACATAAACAAAATTATTGTGGAATACCTCCAGTGCCTTGATTACAATCCTCTAGGCTTGGTCTCTTCTCCAAGATCCTGGGTCCTCCTGGACCACTAAAGGTGGTACCTAGCCACTTCTCCCCGAGCACCAATATATCTCATAAAAGGTGGTGATAAAAAGACCCAGGACCAAATCCAACCCTTGAGTTTTGGTTACAACCTTCATGCCTGACAACAGGTCCAGATTTAGGCTTAGGTACTGTAGGCAACTACCTCAGATGTGAAATTTTGATAGGAGCCGGAAAATTGCTGCATTGCTGTGTCTTGATCCAGGTCTGGTGCCGTTGTACTAAAGATCACCCCACAGCACCAGCTCTTCTTTAGTGAGTACCTTCAGTATGGTATAGGTCTTCCTGCACTCGTGCACTGATGGGGCCTGTGATCCCCCCCCCCCCAAGTCTTCTCCAGAATGGGATTCCTGTTATTTAGCTAGGTTTATACACCATTTTTCAGCAGGTCAAAGTGGTTTCCAGAGAACATATATTGTACAAGTAACAGCATAGCAGTTAACATTTTAAACAATTCAGCATTTTGTTAACAGAACACACTAAATGTTATAAACAACTATTTACAATTGTGAATTTGTTTTGGTTGTGTTATGTTGATGGTGGGGGGTTAGGTGGAGGGACTGAAATGGTCGATGAATAGGTGAGTTTTCAGGTGTCTGTGGAATGTAGGGAGACTGGTGATATTTCTTAGGGGTATGTTTACTAAGCAGTGGTAGTGGCTGCCATGTGGTATCGGAGACGCTACTGCTGCTTTGTAAACATACCCCTTAGTATGTAAGGGAGAAAGTTCCATAGGGAGGGAGTGTAGAGCTCAAATGCTTTGCGGCATGTTTGTTGGTTGTATTTATGTTTGAATTGTGGTATGTTGCGTTTGTTGATTGTAGTATGTCTTCGTGGCCTGGAAGAATGTGGTTTCTGTAGAAGAGATTTGAGGCAAGTTTCTTGTTGGGAATGAAGTGCTTTGTGCATGAGGATGATGTATTTGTAATTTATTCTATTGGTAAGGGGCAGCCAGTGTAATTGTTTTAGGATGGGGGTGATGGTCATATTTATTAGTGCTCTGTATGGTACGTGCAGTGGTGTGTAATGCAGTTTGGAGGGGGAGGAGTGTTGATTGGGATAGACCTTGGTAGATATTGTTACAGTAGTCTGAATGGGAGAGGGTGAGAGCTTGCAGTGCAGATCTAAAATCTGTTGGTTCAAGGAGACAGAGTCGTTGCAGGGTCTTTTTTTGAAGTAGATTGTCCTGGCTGTTGTTACTTGGGTTTTGAAGGATAGTTGCTGATCAATAGTGATGCCAAGGTATTTCAGCTCAGTTTTTACATTTAGCTGTATGTTGTTTAATTTTATAGTAGTTGGGGATATGAAGGAAGTATCCTTTGTAATGAACATAGCCTTAGTCTTTTTAAGGTTGATAGAGAGGTTGTTGGTTGACAGCCAGTGTGTGACTTCTGTGAAACAGTCTTGAATTTGCATATAATCAAGTTGATTGGAGAGGAGTGGGCAGTACAGCATAATATCATAATCTGCGTATATGTGATAATGGATGTTGGGTTTTTTTAATGACCGTGCATAGGGGTTGAAGGAATAGGTTAAAGAGGGGGTGCTGACAGAGTGGAACCTTGTGATACTCCTTGCATCTGTTGGTAGGGTTTGGAGATGTCTGAGTCAATTTTTATTTGTTGTCTCTGTAAAGTATGATTTGAACCATTTGAGTATAGTATGCCAAATTCCACATAGGCATAGTCTCTGTAGTAAGGGGTTATGGTTGACTGTTTTGAACGCTGCAGAGATATCCAGGAATATCAAAAGGTAGGTTCGTGTATGGTCTTTGATGCCCTTGGTTATAGCATTAATAAGACAGGTTGTGAGGATTTCTACACCATGTAATGGGTGCAAACCATGTTGTTGAGGATCAAGTAGGTGGTTTTCGTCAATATGGTTTTGAAGCTGGAGCTGTACTGTTTTCTCAATGATTTTAGCCAGGAATGGAAGGCTGGTGATGGGTCGGTATGATGCTGGATCTGAAGGGTCTAGGTTTGGTTTCTTTAGTGTAGGGTGGATGGAGGAGAGCTTTAGACTGCTAGGCATTATTTCTTGTTTGAGTGCTTTGTTCATTATCTTAGCTAGGACTGGGCTGAATTCGGTACTTGTTGATTTGATCCAGTTAGGGGGACATGGGTCTAAAAGAGAGGTGGTGGTGTTTAGCTTGGTTAGAATATTCAATATTTTTACTGTTGATTGTTTGGAATGTGAGCCAGCAGCACTTGTTGGAGTTTCATCGGTGTGCGGGGAGATGTTATGGTTCGGGTCTGGGTGTTGTAGTTTGTAGTGGGTGATGGTTGTTTGGTTGGGGGAATGGGGTAATAGCGAGTTGTCTTACTAGGTCAAATAGTTCTTTTGGGCAATTTATTGCAGTATTGATTATTTTTTGAGCGATATCCTTTCTTGGATCTATCTGCAGTGGTGTAATAGTTTTGTAGAAGTATAAGGTAGCAGTTCCGGTCTTCATCCGAGGTGGTCTTCTGCCATTTTCACTCGATTTGTCTCAGTTCTGTTTTAGATTTTGGAGGGCATGAGTGTACCAGGGAGTTTTATGTCACCATAGAAACTGATATGAAGGGTGGGGCACCACAGGCTCCATCAGCATACAAGTGCAGGAAGATCTGTGCTGAAATGACCAAGGAAATGTTGTTGCTGCAGAGCGATCTTTAGTACAGGGCCAAGGTAAAGGGAGACCTTTGTGGAGAGAGAAGGATGCGGGCAAATGCAATGGAGGAGAAAGATCATACTTGTTCCTTTCCCTTCCCTCACTCAATGAACAGGAAATAAATGTTTTTAAAAAGGTTACTTGAGTGACCAAGAGACCAGGGTTTGGATTCCTACTGGCACTCCATTGCCTCAGAAGAAAGGTCTGGCAATGTACTTCTGGTCACGCCTTGCCAAGAAAACCCAGGGGCTGCTGGGTTGCCAGGAGTCAGCATCAACTCAACAGCACACATTGCATTTGCAAAAAGGTAGTTTAGCATGACACATTTATCCCTGTACAAACTCTTTTAAATATTCTATGAAACAGAAAATGAAGAGTCCTCTTAACTCAAGAATTGGCCCCAGCTCAGTTCCTCACACCAATGAAAGGCCACCAAAACTACTGAGCTTTTCCTTGGTTTTACATCTTGCTCATATTGTGTGAGAAGGCAGGTTTCCTTTAATGCTAGGCCCTAGCTCCAAGTTTTGCAACAGGCAGTTCTCCTTTGACACCACACATTGATTAAGGCCCAAGGAAAGGAACCAGCAGTTCTCCTTTAAACGAAAGGAACATTAAATGAGACCTCTGTCCACAGCACTCATACCAAGCTGGTGACTCACTACCTTTGGAAGGGGAAGAATGAGGCAAATGGACACTGGGCATCCTTCCATGCAGGCTCCACACCCACCCACTGGAGTTTTAGATTTATTCCATTTTATTGCTCAAAGCTTTTCACACTGGGATAAATAAGTGTTTGTAAGATAGTCTAGATTTCACTGTGTGCAGACTGTTCAAGAAGCTTCCGAGCCACTCTTGGCCATGTTTACAGTGAGCTCTCTGTATACCAGACAGGCTGGGAGAGAGTCTTCATTCAAAAAGACAGTGGGCTATATTATAACTGCCTGTAATAGATGCTGTGTAAAAAGGATGTTGGGTGGATGGGGGTGGGGGAGGCCAATGACTTCAGAATTTATAAGAAAGGATCTTTATATAAAAAGGATTTGTTAGAAGGTCACTGGATTCCTTGTGAGTTATGCTGATGCATTTTTTTAGAGCAACATAAGAGCTATGCAGAAGGCCAGGACTTGAGAAAGGACTTGGAGGGACCTGGGTCAGGACTTGTGCTGCCCAGGTCCATTGAAGATGAGATTATTGCAGTGTCAGCATTCACAGACCCAGAGAGTCTCAGGCATTGTGCAACAGTGACATCTGCTGGCCAGATTGAGGACCCATTATTAAATGACCAGATAGGAGAAAACATGACTTAGTGGTCCACATTTAGGTCTTTATAGCACCATCTTTGTTTCAGTGATGAGTGTTGGAAGTCACCAGAAGAAATGGAAAACTGGCTAATATGAAATGATATAAGTCTAGCAGACAACACAGGCAGGCATTCACATAGCCAGGTTAGCCTGGCAAGCTGCTATGGTAAAATCAATCAATAGCAACTAGATTTGTCTGGCAGACTGCAAGGAATCTAATACTGTAGCTAGAAGATGTATAAGTTAATGCTGTTACCTTGCCTAAACAATCCACTGCTTGTAGATTAATCGCATAGAACTTGCTACTCATTATTCGCATTGCTTGCTTGCTTTGTAAAACACACGCTGCATAAGCCTATTAATTCTATTAAATCAGCTACTACCTCATAGCTAGCCTACGAACTAACCACAAGTAACACAACACACAGAGTAGAGACACCACTACTAATACAAAACTACAACTACAGGACACAACTCAAGTCAAACCCAGGTCAGTAAACTACACACCCTATCCCTGGTCAGTAAAACATAAGTTATAAAATGCACTCCATTACCCACTACTTCATGGCCTACCTCACACTCCTCCACGTGTTTGCATCCCACACACATAGCATCAGACTCAACCAACAAATCCCCTTGATCAACCCACATACCACCCAATCCAGATGCACGCCAGCATCACACATACCAAAAGAACGCCAACAATCTAAGAATACAGCCACAAACCATACAGTGCCACACGTAATACACCCTCCCACCACACAAATAATGAACACACAAGCCCAATCATGATAAACATCAGGTGTGCTCTACTAAACGCCGGATCTATCAGGAACAAATCAACTACTATCCTTGACCTAATCCACGACAAAAAGCTTGATTATAATATGCATCACCGAAACCTGGCTAGACGACTCAGACCAGGTCATATTAAATCAAGTAACCCCAACAGGATACTCGGCATTTAACTGCATCAGAGCACAGAAAAGAGGAGGAGGAGTACTAAGACTTACCAGAAAGGAATACAGATTCAAAACTATCACCACCACTAACACAATCAAATCTAACACACTCACTATAGCCAACAAGTACCTAACCATCTCCCTCACATATAGACCACCTGGAACCACAACTGAATACTTATCCACAATAATTGAAACGATATGCGCACATAACAGAACACACAAACCCCTCATTGCACTAGGAGACTACAACCTAACATCTGCACCCACCAGAGAAACCACAACGTTCTTAAAAGCCATGGAGTCATTAAAATTCTGCCAAACAATTAACGCCCCAACGCACCAACATGGTACAACTCCAGACATGGTATTCATGCCAAAGCAGCTAGTAGAACAGAATAAGACCACAAAACCAGCAATCACGCTAGTCTCCTGGTCAGACCACCATGTAATTGAATTCACCATGACCCTGAAGAACCCCGCCCAACGCAAAGAAGATGAAAGAATAACTAGACGGTTCAAAACATTTAACAGAGACTCATTCATAAACGAAATCACCCCACAACTTCAGCAGGAACAAGAAACCCTGGACCTAAACATAGAAGAATGGAACACAATAATATCCAACGCCGCATCTGCCCCAGCCACCAAAGAACCACAAACACAAGAGATCTAATGCCCCATGGTACTCACATGAAATTAGAGTTGCAAAACGCACACTCAGAAGACTGGAAAGAAGATGGAGACGGGATAAATCACACAACCTCCTAATCCAATACAGAGACAAACAACTGGAATATAACAATCTAATAAATGAGCGGAGACAGCAGCACCATACCAACTTGATCATGAAATCTACTAATAGACCAAGAGAACTCTTTAGCATTGTCCAGAAGCTCACCAAGGACGACACAACAAAGCACCCACCATCTTGACCCACAAAATATGCAGACTACATGAAGTCAAAGAACACTAACCAAACACACACTGCTGCACCACAAACATACGATCACACGATAAAAAAGCAACATCAAACATGGGAGAGCTTCAACATACCAACAAAGCAGCAAGTAGAAGACATTATATCTGGACTAAACACAACAACTTCACCGTCGGACCCATGCCCAGTGTCTTGGATCAAAAGCCACTAAAAGTCAGCTCTCTCATCACATTCAAAAAATTGTCAAAGATTCACTCCAACAAGGATACATGCTGCAACCCCTAAAGCATGTAATGATACGACCAATACTTAAAAGTAGCAATCTGAGCCCATCCGAACCAAAATCATACCGTCCCATCTCCAGCCTGCCATTCCTTGCTAAAATCGTGGAAGGCAGTGCAAAGGCAACTTCAGGACCATATAGATATCAATGCCCCACTGGACATACACCAGCACGGATTTAAGCCCCAACACAGCGTGGAAACACTACTCACCTCCCTCTTTGACAATCTCATAAGAGGCATGGACAACATAAAAAACGGCTTCCTGCTAGTATTCATGGACATCTCGGCGGCCTTTGACACTGTGTCACATGCTAAGCTATTACAATGCTTACAACAGATAGGACTATGCAAGAATACCCTGAAGTGGTTTACATCATACTTGAAAGGGCGAACGCAACAAGTCAAATGCGACCAAAAGAAATCACTACAATTCTCCGTCATGCAGGGAATATCTCAAGGCTCAGCCCTATCATCAATGCTCTTCAACATCTACATACAGCCCATATGCAACATCATCAAGCACCACAAACTACACTACCACATTTATGCCAACCACATCATGGTGTACGCTCCAATCAACTTACTCGCACTAAACACTACAACAATAACAAAATGCCTTGAAGACATGAATGACTGGCTCATAGCCAACAACTTAAGTCAACTACAAAAAAACTGAGGCAATGTTCGTCACCAGGAACCCCATCTTCATATCTCCACAAACTATCAGCATCCTAGACAAGCACATAGTAGTCAAAGAAGAAGTTAAGTATCTAGGAATCACACTAGACAGAGCCCTGAATCTAAAATCCCACATCACCAAAACAGCAAACAAGGCATATCATCGATTGAAAACAGACAAATCAAACCAATGCCCCGTCAAGACCACTTCCGCACAGTGTGCCAAGCACTCATCACACCACTGCTTGATTATGGAAATGCACTATATCAAGGCCTTCCTCAGCAGACACTCCACCCACTACAGATGGTACAAAACACCACAGCACGTATCATTACAGACACTCCAAGGATTGAGCACATCACTCCCGTCCTACAACTACACTGGCTCCCAATGGTGGCAAGAGCTAAAATACAAAACAATCATGATCATCTTCAAAATCATTCACCATCTCTCAGCAGACGCACTCCAAAATGTTATAACAAGGGACATTAAAAAACAGACCAAGAAGATCCAATAACGACAACATGATCGGCACACCCACAGGCCATCACAAAACCAAACAACTTCAAGAAGAGCACCATCACTGCTGGCATCCACACTATGGAACTCCCTCCCAATGAGCCTGAGGGCGTTAGATGACCTCACAGACTTCCGCAAAGACCTCAAAACATTCTTATTTATAGAAACCTATGAGCATTCAGGCAACATCCCCTACCCAAACAATAACACTACTTCCTCCACCAACTAAACACCCATCCATACTACCCACACACACAATCTTTCATACCACGTTATTAAATACCATCATGTAAAATGTTACCGCAATTGTACTGTCTAGTTACTGTTAAGTAACTGTACTGTCTAAATGTTTACACGTACACTAATGTTAAATGCAACCCTCCAATTGTGATGTGACGTGACCACCTTGATTGAAGGAAAAGATGGCATACAAATCTGTCTAAATAAATAAAATAAATGTAGTGGACATGCAGATATTCATACAGACTGGTCTGTCCAGTGGGCTAAGCAGGGAACATAGAAGGCCAGATCTTCAAGTATGGACCACACTAGTATTTCTAGGTATTTAGGTTACTAGAAAGCTTTGTCCTAAGACAGGAAAAGGATGGGGTGTGGAAAAGGACCAAGAGAAATCTTACAGATGGTCACTCTGTGGCTGTCGCCATGTTCATGAAACCCTTTATCTCAAGTCACTTTAGAGGGCATAAAGAGAAGCTGCAAGAAAGTAAACATAAAATCAATGTCAGGAAATGCTTTTTTTTTTTTTTTTACTGAAAGGGTGATGGATGCGTGGAATGCCCTCCTGATGGAGGTAGAGGAAGAGAATAAAGTGACGGAATTCAAAATGGCATGGGGCAGTCACAGTGGATCCTTTTATAGCAAGAGGATGACATCAAAGCAAACTTTTATTCAACAAAATAGAGGGGGACAGTGGGTACAGCCACTAGCCACCTTACTGGGCAGACTAGGATAGACCATACTGGTCTTTGCCTGCCATGATATAATATGTTACTTCACTGGCTCCTATCCATTTCTGCATCCGGTTCAAACTTCTACTGACCTACAAATACATTCTTTCTGCGGCTCTTCATTACCTCTCCTCTTATCTCTCCCTACACCCCTCCTTGGCAGCTCCACTCAAGCAAATCACTTTTATCTATTCTCTTTTGCTGCCAACTCAGACTCCTTTCTTTCCACTTTGATGTACCAACTCGGGTAGTCTATTCCAGGCATACGATGCTGTAAATGCCATCTCTGGTCCAATGCAAATCTCATCACTTTGAAGCTGCTTTTGGATCCTGAATCCCTTATTTTCCTGTCTACACCCATGTGTATTTTAACTATTTCCCTTATAAATTCCCTAGTACCTTCTTTGTTCTGCTTGTCTGTCTTAGCAGACAGTAAGCTCTGTTGTGCAGGGACTGTCTCTTAAGTATATGTATACAGTGTTGCGTATGCCTAGCAGGGGTCACCAAGGGTAATGCGGGGCCATATGTGGAGATTCATTGCGGGGAATCATTTGCATATCCACTGGACCTCATTGGCATAAATTTAATTTATTTTATTTTAAAATGTATGTATTGCGTATCTAAAATTAGGCGGCTTTCAAAGGAGCCCTTCACAAGCCTCTTTTCTTCTGACAATGGCTTAACACACTTTAACATTTGTGAATGCACATTAAGTTTTAATAAACATTCCTCTTAATGAGTGTCTGAATACCATTTGCATGGGCAGTGAGGATAAGGAAAGGCTACCAGATTTCTACATTACTATACTCCAGTGCCAACTGCCAGGCACATTAGGAAGTAATATAAATCCTGCCCATTTAGAACCCATAGCAAACCTGCCATATCATAACAGCACTACCAGGACTCACAAAGCACCAAACCCTACCTATCAAAAGGCAACACTGCAAATATTAAAGCAATACATCTCAAAGAATACCAATACATCTCCTACTGGGGAAAGAACGAGTGGGACTGTCACATACCAACAAAATGAACAGAATACCTCAGCTCCGTTACACAAGCAGAACAAGACCATCAAACAAAGAACGAGGGATCACAATTAAGAAATATGAAGACAATAATTAAGCTGGGAACCCCAAAAGCCCAACTTGGAATGAAAAACACCGGAGAAATAAAACTATAAATTAATTTCCTCTTATACAAACAAAAAGCAAAGATGCTAGCGCACATTTCCCAGAGCTAACATATTCCAGTTAATAAATTCAAAATAAAGTATTTCTACCTTTTGTTGTTTGGGCATTTTATTTTTCAGTTGCAATTGCTCCATTCACTTTCTTCTAGTTTCTTCGTATCTTCTGCTAACTCTCCATTGTCTGCTGTCCATTTGTCCTTTCTTCTCGCCTAGTTTTTCTCCATTCTCTCTCTACAAATCTGCTTTAACATGCTGATGTTTCCCCTTTTGCTCTTTCCTCTATTTTCTTTCTTTATTCCTTTTCCATCCACTCAAATTTCACCCTTCCATCCTCAGTCCCACTTACTTTACCAATACCCGGCTAGTCAGATTTTTCTTCCCTTCCACACAAAATCTTTCCCCTTTCCATCCTCACCCTCCCAGCCCCATCCCCTTCTAGTCCTCCCCCAACATTAGCTCCCTTCTAGTTCCAGCCCTACCCAGCATCCACTTTATTCTAGTCCCATTCTCCCATCCTCCCCCCCCCCCATCAGCCCATTTCCAGTCCTAGACTCCCTCCCCCCTCCGAAGAGCCCGGCACCTGTCTGACTGGCTTAAGAGACAGCCGGGGATGCCCGAAGCCCTGGCTCACCTCTGCACAGCCGCTGGACAGAAAAGTGGGGTTTTCCTTCAGAGTCCAGTGACTGTTTTCTCGTGGAGCCTGCTGGAGCACCGAATGTTAAAGGGCTTTTCCTGTTTCCCAGCACTCAGTGTGCTGGCAGACTCCACGAGAATGCAGTCATGGGACTCGGTGAAGGAAAACCCTGCTCTTCAGTCTGGTGCTTGTGCAGAGGCAAGTTGGGGCCTTGGCTCTTCCTGGCTCCTTCTGAAGCCGGCCCTGCAAACGATCGGGACTCGGGAGCCAAACACTATGTGCAACATGTAGGCATGGGGTCTCCTGAAGCACAGGACCCTGTTTGAACAACATTCCCACACAATGGACAGGCCGGCCCTGATGCCTAGTAGTACTAGATAAATAAGTGTTACTAATACTACTTAGCAGCGTGCACAGAGACAAAATCACTGAACAGATAAGATAGCCAGGTTTGTCTTTAGGGGATAACTTTAGAAGGGGGTGCCTAGTTAAGGGGGCAAGTAGACACCCATGTGTCTTTATAAAATACTAGTGTAAGGAGAGACTGCACCTTAAATGTCGACACAGACATTTGCCCTGGTGCAAGAGCAGCTGCAAGTGAATAGATTAAGGTGTTTCAAAAATTAGCATGTGCACTTGTGAACTCCGCCTATGCTCTATCCAGACTGCACCCACTGATACACCTACCAGCAAAATCACACACATTTATAATACATATAACTAGAATTCAAGTATATAACCCAACAGCTGCAGAAGAGGATGAAATTGATGAGTTCTATGAACAAGTACAAGATGAGATTGATAGAACATGCAAACAGGATAGCCTGATTGTCATGGGTGACTGGAATGCAAAGTTGGCAACAAAGAAGAATGCAAAGTTGGCAACAAAGAAGGCGGCAAAATTGTTGAAAAATATGGATATGGCAACAGAAATGAAGCTGGAGAAAGACTGATAGAATTCTGCAAGACCAACGATCTATTCATCTCAAACACCTTCTTCCAGCAACACAAGCGCCGACTGTACACATTGACTTCACCCAATGGATTGTACAAAAATCAAAATTGATTACGTCTGTGGAAGTCAACGATGGAAAAAGCTCTAACACATCAAAAGATAAAACCTGGCGCTGACTGGTACAGATCACTAGCTACTAGTATGCAAATGCAAGCTAAAGTTGAAAAAGAGTAAGCCACTCATGAATGTAGCAAAATATGACCTTGAGAATATACCTCTGGAATTTAAAAACTGCCTGCAAAATCAATTTGCTGCTTTAGATACAAATGACAGAGCTCCAGAAGAGTTATGGGATGACATCAAGAAGGTTGTGTTGGAAGAAAGTGAGAAATCTCTACAAAGGGTGAAAAAGCAAAAAAATAGCCAAAATGGATGATCGAAGAAAACACTGAAAATTGCCCAGAAATGCAGAGAAGCTAAAGCCAGAGGACTAAGAGGCACTTAACACCACAACAAACCAGATGCCTTGAAGACATGAATACCCCACCAAAAATCTCCCCAAAAGTCTCCTTAGTGAAACAATGTAATAACGTTTTGTCGGGCCGCAGTGAGGGAGGTTCAGATAAGGTTCAAAAACCCCACCAGTCAACTGCGGACCATTTTAATCACCCTAATAGTTCTTCAGTGAACGTCAATAAATTAAAATAGCTTAAACTTAGCTGAAATTGATGTAGAGAAGAAACGCAATTCACTGTATGAAATGTCCAAAATCAAGATCACGACGTGCACGTTTCGGGACGAACACAGTCCCTGTATCAAGTGCTCTCCTGAAGATCAAAACAAACGTGATTCTTCTCCCTTGTTTCATGCTTCTGCAATTCCACCATCATAAATTCACGTGATTTAAAAGCCACCGGTTCCTACCGGATAACCAATCACCAAAGAGAATCAAAACTTTTATTCATTGGCTGGCCAGTTTGTCATTCATCGTGGGAACCTGACACAGATAGGGGATTCCCCTATCGATCCCCTAGCTGGTTGGATGAAATAAAATAAGTGAATGTCATCATCAGAAAAGGTCCAACTCCGTAACCACTGAAGAACCGCCCAAGGCCTAGGGAATTCCCACCTGCACAGGGAAACCCTTGGTCATAGGGCTGATGTTGTTAAAAAACGCTCAGCCATTCAATCTCCCGATTGAGGCCATCCGGATGCACAGTGGCCAAAACGTAAATCCAGCGCTGCTCACAGCGTTGAAGACGAAGAGTGCGGTCACCCCCTCTAGGATCCGCAGGGACGTGGTCAAGTACAGTCCATCGTAAATCGGCAAAAATATGTCCCTGCTCCATGCAGTGGGTCACAATAGGAGCCGATAAGACCTGTTGCTGCAGGCGAGAGGCATGCTCGCTTATCCTAGTTTTCATGGGTCGAATCGTGCGGCCAACATAAACTAAAGGGCAGCTACATTGGATCAAATAGACCACGTAAGATGATGAGCAGGTGGTAGACCAACGCCGGGTGAAAGTTTGCTCAGTACGTGGATGAGTCCACGTTATGCCCGACAAGGTGCTAAAGCAAAACTTGCACTGCTGGCACGGATGATGACCAGTCATCGTGTTTGGAGCAAGCGGTTTGTCAGCCATAGTGGTAGAATCTACCAAGATGTCACGAAGGCAAGATGCTTTGCTGAAAGCTGGCATAAACGGATGGGCCAAACTGGGATGTACAGAAAGTATAGACCAGTGTTTACGAAGAATCCCCATCACTGCATTGCTATTTACCATATAGGGAAAAACCCCAACTATCGTCTTCTCAGAGTTGTCAACTCTGACAACTCTGAGAAGACGATAGTTGGGGTTTTTCCCTATATGGTAAATAGCAATGCAGTGATGGGGATTCTTCGTAAACACTGGTCTATACTTTCTGTACATCCCAGTTTGGCCCATCCGTTTATGCCAGCTTTCAGCAAAGCATCTTGCCTTCGTGACATCTTGGTAGATTCTACCACTATGGCTGACAAACCGCTTGCTCCAAACACGATGACTGGTCATCATCCGTGCCAGCAGTGCAAGTTTTGCTTTAACACCTTGTCGGGCATAACGTGGACTCATCCACGTACTGAGCAAACTTTCACCCGGCGTTGGTCTACCACCTGCTCATCATCTTACGTGGTCTATTTGATCCAATGTAGCTGCCCTTTAGTTTATGTTGGCCGCACGATTCGACCCATGAAAACTAGGATAAGCGAGCATGCCTCTCGCCTGCAGCAACAGGTCTTATCGGCTCCTATTGTGACCCACTGCATGGAGCAGGGACATATTTTTGCCGATTTACGATGGACTGTACTTGACCACGTCCCTGCGGATCCTAGAGGGGGTGACCGCACTCTTCGTCTTCAACGCTGTGAGCAGCGCTGGATTTACGTTTTGGCCACTGTGCATCCGGATGGCCTCAATCGGGAGATTGAATGGCTGAGCGTTTTTTAACATCAGCCCTATGACCAAGGGTTTCCCTGTGCAGGTGGGAATTCCCTAGGCCTTGGGCGGTTCTTCAGTGGTTACGGAGTTGGACCTTTTCTGATGATGACATTCACTTATTTTATTTCATCCAACCAGCTATGGGATCGATAGGGGAATCCCCTATCTGTGTCAGGTTCCCACGATGAATGACAAACTGGCCAGCCAATGAATAAAAGTTTTGATTCTCTTTGGTGATTGGTTATCCGGTAGGAACCGGTGGCTTTTAAATCACGTGAATTTATGATGGTGGAATTGCAGAAGCATGAAACAAGGGAGAAGAATCACGTTTGTTTTGATCTTCAGGAGAGCACTTGATACAGGGCCTGTGTTCGTCCCGAAACGTGCACGTCGTGATCTTGATTTTGGACATTTCATACAGTGAATTGCGTTTCTTCTCTACATCAATTTCAGCTAAGTTTAAGCTATTTTATTTTATTGACGTTCACTGAAGAACTATTAGGGTGATTAAAATGGTCCGCAGTTGACTGGTGGGGTTTTTGAACCTTATCTGAACCTCCCTCACTGCAGCCCGACAAAAAGTTATTACATTGTTTCACTAAGGAGACTTTTGGGGAGATTTTTGGTGGGGTATTTCCTGTTATCTCTGATTCGGGATTTGTTTTGAGTGATTGAAGACATGAATGCCTGGCTCACAGCCAATAACCTAACTGTCAACTACGATAAAACTGAGGCAATGTTCGTCACCAGAAACCCCACCTTCATTCTACCACAAACTATCAGCATTCTAGACAAACTCATAGTAGTCAAAGATGAAGTTAAGTACCTGGGCATCACAATGGACAGAGCTGTGAACCTGAAATCCCACATCACCAAAACCGCAAACAAGGCCTATCAACGTTTGAGGGCCATCAGAAAGATCAAGCCAATACTCCACCAGGACCACTTCCATACAGTGTGCCAAGCACTCATCACACCTCTGCTTGATTACGGAAACTCGCTATATCAAGGCCTCTCTCAGCAGACCTTACACCCAAATGGTGCAAAACACTGCAGCACGCATCATTACAGACACTCCAAGAACTGAGCACATCACCCCTGTCTTACAGCAACTGCACTGGCTCTCAATGATGGTCAGAGCAAAATTTAAAACAGTCCTGATCATCTTTAAAATCATTCACCATCTCTCGGCAGATGCGCTCCAAGATATAACAATGGATATCAGCAGTAGACCAAGAAGGACCAAAAATGACAACATGATCGGCACACCTGCAGGATATCACAAGACTAAAACAACAACTTCAAGAAGAGCTCCTTCACTACTGGCGTCCACACTTTGGAACTCCCTCCCAACGAGCCTGAGGGCATTAAATGACATCACAGACTTCCCCAAGGCCCTTAAAACTCTGCTCTTTACAGAAACCTATAAGCAAACAGACAACAGTCTCCACCCGAACGGTAATGCAACTACCTCCGCCAACTCAATACCCACTCATCCCAACTAGACATATGAGTCATTGCATAATGTTGTTAAGTACCCTCATGTTAAATGTAACCCTCCAATTGTGATGTGACCACTTTGATTGTAGGATAAGGTGGTATACAAATATGTCTAAATAAAATAAATTGCAGAACGCAGATTTCCAATGTGCGGCAAGACAAGACAAGGAGAAGTACAACAATGATGAATGCAAGGAAATAGAAGCAGAAACTATTAGAGGAAGAACAAGATCGGTTTCCTAAAGTTACGAGAGTAAAAGAAAAAATTCCAGCCTCAAATTGGAATGTTACAAGATGCTCAAGGATCTATGTTGAATGATACTGAGAATATCAAGGAAAGGTGGAAGAGTTTTTATATGATAAAGATCAAATGGACCAATAGCCATTTTAATCTGTACCTTATGAACCAGAACCATTGGTGATGAAAGAAGAAGTCAAAGCAGCATTGAAAGCCTTATCAAAGAACAAAGCACCAAGCATTGATGCCATTCCCATAGAAGTATTACAGCAATCTGATGCAGCTATTATCATACTAACAAGGCTCTGCCAGGAAATTTGGAAGACATCATGGCCAACTGACTGGAAAAGATCTGTGTTTATACCAATACTAAAGGAAGGTGATCCAACTAACTGTGGAAATTATCGCACAATTGCTCTGATCCTACATGCCAGCAAGATTCTATTGAAGATTATACAACAGAGTCTACAATGATACCTGGAACGAGAACTACCTGAAGTGCAAGCAGGGTTCAGGAAAGGGTGAGGAATGAGAGACGACATTACGGATGTGAGATGGATCCTTGAAAAGACTAAAGAATACCAAAAGAATATCTATTTGTGCTTTATTGACTACAGCAAGGCTTTTGATTATGTAAACCATGAGAAACTCTGGGCCACATTAAGAAGCATGGGTATACCAGAATACTTGATCGTTTATATTGATCAAGAAGCAACAGTTTGAACGGAACAAGGAGAAACAGAATGGTTTAAAATCAGCAAAGGTGTATGACAAGGCTGCATACTTTCCCCTTACCTCTTTAATTTATATGCAAAACAAATCAGAGAAGCAGGATTGTATGAAGACAGAGGTGTGAAAATTAGTCTTCCACCAATCAACAACCTTCCCTGTGCTGATGATGCCATATTACTGGTTGAAAGTGAAGATGATCTGAAACATGTGTTTCTCAAGATCAAGGAACATAGTCTTAAAATGGGCCTGCACCTTAATGTAAAGAAGGCAAAGATTCTGACAACTGGCAAAATCAATAAGTTAGTCATTGATGAAGAAATTGAAATAGTTGATCCAAATAGGTTGAAGTTGTCCACTATCAATAAAGAAGCAACAAACAGTCAAGAAATTGACTATGAAGGACCTAGATAAGATTCATGAGCATAGATGTCTCTTGCCATACAAAAATTCAACTTGTTCAAGCTATGGCATTTTCAATAATGTCATATGGATGCGAAAGTTAAATAGTGAAAAAGATAGACAGGAAGAAAATTGATGCCTTTGAATTATGGTGCTGGCGACGAATACTGTGAATCCCATGGACTGCCCGAAGAACAAACCAGCCAATACTACAGAAGATCAAACCTAAGCTTTCTTTAGAAGCTCAGACGACAAGACTTTTGACTTTCATACTTTGAACACATCATGCAAAGAGAGAGATCATTAGATAAAGTCATCATGCTTGGCAAGGTAGACGGTAATGCAAAAGAGGAAGGCCACCAATGAGATGGATTGATACAATAACAGCAGCTATGGGTGCCAGTCTGTCAACAATGAGCCGCCTGACTGAAGACCGAATACAATTTAGGACACCATCCAGAGGGTCGCCATGAGTCAACACCGACTCAACGGCACTTAACAAGAACTTGTGAACTCTGCCTCTGCTCTATCCAGACTGCACCCACTGATATACCCACCAGCAAATGACACACATTCATCCCAGCTCACATACCTTTATGCCAGCCGGTATTTTAGAAGAGGCCATGTACATTCGCATGTGGCCACATCTGTGCAGAAATGACTTTATCAAATAATCCTCAATGTCATCATCTACTCTGTTACTAAGGGCATAATCTTATAACATATTTTCTGCATATAAAGCCTGTCTTATACTTTTTAATATAAAATAGTGTCTGGGGTGCACATGTATAGAAGTCCTGCACTGATAGACTACCGCCTACTTTTATGTGATTTGCATGTAGACAATGCCAGGAGTGGAAGTGGGGCAGATTTGCAGTGCAGTCAGGTATTGTATAAACCACTCATGTAAATGCATAGAAACCATCTACTCTTTTACACCACCTTTGTTGCACTAGTGGGGTCCACTGTAGGAGTCTAGTTTATAGAGGAACAAAGGTGCCAGTGTTGCATTTATGAACCAGGTGTGTATTTCTGAAATTTTATCAAATTCACCCTAGAAATTCAATTTTCAGAGAGCTTAGTAGGCTAACATTTCCCCTTTGAAAATTGACTAAGAACATAAGATATGCCCTGCTGCATCAGACCAAGGGTCCATCAAGCTCAGTATCCTGTTTCTAACAATGGCCAAGTACCAGTCAGGTTCCCAATCGGTACACAGGTTCCAAGCTGCTTGTCCAATGGATAAGCAGTGGATTTCCCTAGTCCTCTTTAATAATGGTTTATGCACTTTTCCTCCAGAAACATGTCCAAACCTTTTTTAAATCCAGTTACATTAACAGCTGTTACTATATCCTCTGGTAATGAATTCCAGAGTTTACGCGTTGAGTGAAAAATATTTTCTCCGATTAATCATAAATGTGCTACATTGTAACTTCATTATGTGTCTCCTAGACGTTCTACTTTTTGAAGGAGTAAATAACCAATCTACATTTGCCTGTTCTACTCCATTATTTTATAGACCTCTATCATATCTCCCTTCAGCCAGCCATCTCTTATCCAAGTTGCAGAGCTCTAGCCTTTTAAGTCTTTCCTCCTAGGGATATCCTATCTCCATTACCATTTTTAATCGCTCTTCTCTGTACCTTTTCTAATTCTGCTATATCTGATCGGCATCGGGGAAGGGAGCAGGAAGGTAAGCTCCTCCCTGCTCCCCACCACCAAGGCCAATCAGGCCAGGAAGAGGAAGGACTTTAAAATTTAAAAGATTAGTGCCTTCAGGCATGCCTGCTCCTGAGGGCCTCACCAGAGGACCCTTTGGTGGGGACTGAGGTGGGGACCACCTCTACCCAGGCAAGACAACATACCAGCCTTTAACCACCTCAGGCAGCACCTAAGAACCACCAAGAACCACAACCTGGGACCGATGACAATGCAGTCATGATAACTGCCCCAGCCCCCTCCAACACATAGGCAATAACTACAAAACTGTATAAACCACAGAACACCCCCATAGACCTCACCCTAGAGACCCCTAAGCAAAACCATGGAGCAAACCCAGCAGTAGCCACCCTAGCAACCCAAAACATACCCACCACCTACTGTCTTACAATGACCTATGTGCTCTTAGCCCTCTCACTTCTGCCCCCTTCCCTAATACCCCCCCACACTACTACAGATGACCCACAGACACACCCCAATTTCAAACCTCATGCCAAGTACCCCCAAGAACATGCAACCTGGCACACATCATAAACATGCCCCTACCCTCCCCACACGAAAGCACATGCCCCTACATACTCCGGTATCTCACACACACACTTCCTCTCTATCTCCAATAAACTTAACAATTTCCCTTGTATACAGATCTCCAACCACCACTTCCTTTGACTTCTCAGCCCTAATCCAAAAAGTATCTGAAAACTCCACATCAAACAAAGTTCTTATCATACTGGGAGACTTTAACCTCAACTCTGCTCAAGCGAAACAAGCTACTGCATTCACTGATGCCATGATTGTTGTGGGTGGGTTGTGTTTATAATTTGAGATAAGTCCAGTACAAAAGAAACACCCTGGACATCATTTTCACCAACCACAACCCCTGCAACATCACCCCATCACAAAACACCAAAAGCCTTTTAGTACCATGGTCAGACCACGACATAATTACCTTTCCCCTCTGAATACCAACAACCCCAACCCAACCCCCCCCCCACCAAAAAACAGCAAGATTGTTCAAGAACTTCAACAAAGAAGGCTTCATCAATTGCATCGAATCTCTTCTTTCCACTGAACCAGCAGATCTAGACACCTTCCTCTCAGCCTTGAATAACACAATTGCTTAAGTAGCTGCAGCACTGAAACCTCAATAAACAAGAGCCAAACACCCTAGACCCCCGGTACACTGCACAGCTCTGTGAATACAAAAGAAAGCTCAGACAAGAGCGTCGCTGGAGGAAAACAATTCACACAGACCGTGAGAAGTATTTGGAATGCATGACTGAATAATGCACAGAAACCAACTGTTGCAAACGCACCTTTTACTCCAAGCAGATAAAGTCCAAGGGAACTCTTCAGCATAGTCAAGGAACTTACCACTTTCCCCCTCCCCCCCATGAATCCCACAGCACCCCATCTCCCCCCACCATCTTGCAGGCTTCTACTCATCTTGCTACCAACAACCCCAACTTATTCCCCCCTCTCAGTAACCAACAACCCCAACAACCCCAACTCATTCCCCCATCTCAGTATCCACAAAACACATATACCTTCGAAACCATAAGCCACACTACAACTGAATCCATCATAAACCTCAACATAACCACATCCCCCCTAGAACCCTGCCCCATCAGCTGGATAAAACTGACAATCACCGAAATCTTGCCTCTACTCACAAAACTCACACAAATCTCCTTTGACCAAGGATATATGCCAGAATACCTGAAACTGTCATCCATATGCCCATTCTCAAAAAACACACACTTGGATCCATTCAACCCATCAGCCTACAGACCAATCGCCAGCCTTCCCCTCATCGCCAAGGTGATTGAGAAGACAAGCCAGCAACAACTACAAGACCACCTAGGACAATCACAATATACTAGACAACCAATATGGCTTCTGCCCCAACCATGGAGTGGATGCTACTAACATCCCTGACAAACAAACTCAAAGATATCCAAAAACCAAACTTTGGATTTATCCTTCTATTTCTAGACATCTCAGCAGCGTTCGATACCATTGATCCCCAAATACTCATACAAACGACTGCAGACAATAGGAATAGAGGGAACCATATTAAAATGTTTCCAATCCTTCCTCAAAAACTGAAGACAACAAGTTAGGATTGGAAACTGCACCTCTGACCAATACATTCAAACACAAAGAGTCCCACAAGGGAACACACTCTCTGCACTGCTCTAACATCTACATGCAACCACTCTGAGAAACACTCCAATTTCACAACGTCTCCTTCCACATATATGCCAACAACATCATGTTATACACACCCTACAACCACCCCTCATTCCACCTCCTCCAGCAGAGCTTCACAGATGTAGTCAGTTGGCTCGAACCAAACCATCTCTACATCATCCTGAACAAAAACAGAAGCTTTAGTCATCACCAAGGACTGCTCATTCACTCCACCTCCCATCATCACACTCAATAACTTCGAAATACAAGTCAAGAATGAAGTCAAATATCCGAGTTACCCTCAATCAGCTGCTAACCTTCAAACCACAAATTGCAAAGACAACAAAAAGCAGTTTACTTCAAAATCCAGACCCTTCAATGCCTTCACCCACTGTTAGAACCAGATGACTTCAGATCAGCCCTACAAACCCTCACTATCCCACACAGACTACTGCAATGCCATATTCCAAGGACTCCCCCAATCCACACTCCACCCATTACAAACAGCCCTGCATACCGCTGCCAGAACAATCCAGGGGGACTACCAGAACAGACCACATATCTCCCATCCTGAAACACCTCCACTGGCTCCCATTACAGCCAGAATGTTATACAAGACCATACTCCCCACATTTAAAATCAACCTACTATCATCTATACACCTTCAAAAGTTACTCCAACCCCAGGGAGGAGCAGGTTGTATCCAGCACTGTTTGGTCCAGTGGAGGTTGTGCGCTGAGGATGCCCTGGCACCCTGCTTCTTCCACCAGGATTGGAGATGCCAGAAACCATCTGCAGCGTCATTTCCGGCTCAGTAGGTATATCAGTAGCTGTTAATCACAGTACATAGTGGCGTGTCTGAAGGGGCATGGCCAAAGGGGCAGGTTTGGCCCCTTTGGTGCCAAGCAAAGAGTTTGGACCATTGGTCGATTCTACATTGCATGTAATGTCTCCCACTGTGGTTCCATGGGGAAGAGGAAAGCAAAGTTGAAAACTGACAATGAAGGCACACATGGATTTGCCCAGGGATTGATTGGCTATTTTGTTCAAATCCAGGGTAGAGCTGTGATGGATGCTGGGCCAACTAACCAAGCGAGCCATATCAGTCAAGAGGCATGTTCCCTGAGCCCCGAATTCCAACCATTGCCCCAGCAGCCAGCAATAGGGCAGGGGGTTTCCAGTTTGGTTTCCACCCTGATTGGGGGCAGTGGCGATTAAGCTGGAGTTAAATGGTACCCCTGAGCATATCTCAGATGGCAGTAGGTCTTTTTTCTTTGGTGTCTTCCCTTGATGGGCCTGGAGTGGGAGTGGGTATTGAAGCTCTGTTACTCCCTTAAAGTCAGTGAGTTTTCACGGGTTTTTGGGAAGGATGCTTCCATTCCAATGACTCCCCCAGGGAAGTTACGAATGTGGAAATATGGCCAAGATGGAGGTTACTTTATCTGGCTGCCTTACTCAATTGTGTACATTTTCAGGAGAAGCTCTGGCTAAGTTTGACTCCCTGGAAGGGGAGTTGAGGGCCTATGAGGGCTTTATTAATGACGCCAAGGGGAAAATTCAGAGGGCCAGAATGCGACTCTTGTGAAAGGGTAATTTATTACTGGAAAGTAAAGTGGAGAGGTTGGAAAATTCTCTGAAGTTACTGAATCTTAGTTTGTGAATTTTTCCTTATTGTAGTAGGATCTCTGCTTTGGAGATACTAAAGAGTTATTTGATTAATATTCTACATTTTGAGGGGACTAACCTCCCAGTTAGATTAAATGCTTATTATGTTATTCCTTCTATAAAGGATATTCTGGGCGGCTCTCTTCTTCAGATATCCAGGGTAATTTAACTACTCTCCTGGAGACGTTTGTTGAGGAGACCACCAATAGGGCAATCATGGTGGTCTCCTTTCAGACTATTCAAGATAGGGAGAGTGTTTTCTCTCCCTTCTTTAAAGAGCGTTTGACTCCCTTCCACGGGAATAGAATGAGTCTATATCCGGATGTATTTGTGAATACTCAATTAGTTTGGAAAGGATTTCTCCAACTGAAAGAGTGCTGTGCAGTTAGGTATGAACTTTTTTTTTGACGTATCCACGGAAATGTCTGGTGAAATGTATGGGGAAAGATTATCTCTTTTAACCACCACAATTGTTGGCTTTGATACAGGCTCAGGAACAGACTACAATTAATAGGATTAGGTAATTATTTTGTTTCTACTGCCTTCTCATTTAGATACCTGTTGGAAGTGTTATTGGGGTAATTGTAATTTGGTGTGATGTGTGGTGAGAAGTGTGTGTTTCTTTCTCACTTGAATGTTACATTTTACTTGTATGTTTTTGTAGCCTGTTCCTTCCATTTATATTGTATGGGCTTTTACCCTATCCTGAAGATGCTTTAGGTTGTTAAGCATTGTATTGGTAGCCCTCAATAAAAATATAAATACTAAAAAAAAAAAAAAGTTCACACTTCAACCCGACCCTCGAGAAAATCCACTGCAAACACCCTCATAATACCACTGAAAAACTAAAAAGCAATCAGCAAGCCTGCCAGCAATCCTTCAAATTATAAGCATCCTCCCTCTGGAACCTGCTCCTTAACGACCTCAGAAACTCCACAGACCTCATCGCATTCAGAAAAAATGCTAACCCCCCCATCTTACCTATTCACCAAGTACTTTGCTGATGTAACATAACCAACCAATGATAGATCACATATTAATAGAGTTCTGCAATCTCATATTTCAATTCTTTCAGCACCCTGGGATGTATGCCATTTGGTCCAGGTGGTTTGCTCCTCTTTAGTTTATCAATTAGCTGTATTATATCTTTGATTTATCAAGATTTGTTTCAATTCTCCTGATACCCATACCAGAAATGATCTTTAAAGGTGATGTAAGTTTCCAACATCTATTTCAGTGAAGACAGAAGCAAAAAATTCATTCAGTCTCTCCACTATGGCCTTGTCCTCTTTCAGGAAACCTTTTACCCCTCCATCATCTAATGGTTCAACTGACTCCCTCACTGATGTTTTGCTACGAATATACTTGAAAAAGTTATTATGCGCTTTTGCTCCACAGCAAGCTTCTTTTCACATTTTCTCTTTGCCTGTCTTATCAGTGTCTTGCATATAGCTTGACAGTATTTATGCTTCCTGTTTTCATTATTTGACTCTTTGCATTTTCTGAAAGATTCTCTTAGCTATAAACAGCCTCTCTGACCTCACCATTAAGCCATGCTAGCTGTTTTGCCTTCCTTCCACCTTTTTTTTTTTAAAGCATGGAATACATCTGGTCTGGGCAATTGTTTAGATGTCCATTTTCACTAGAGGACTAAATTTAGGACTCTAAAAAGTGGACAGAGGTATGGCTAATTAGGTACTCAACACTACCCAAAGCAACTATGTTTAGGAGAATAAATTTCAGACCTAAGTTTAGGATCTCTGATGCATGGCCGCTGAGTAAGGGCTCTCGCTGCAGTGACTAGCTAAGGTAAATTGAGAGGGGGCATAAAACAGGGGTGGGGGAATAGGGGCGGAGGGGAATCTCTATGTAGTCAAGAATGAAGGCTCAATATGCTGGTTTCCAGCCCTGGTTCAATTGACAACATAAATTTGTTAACCGTCAGTTTGATACACATGAAAATGGAATACTAAACACCCTACCCTGCCCCCCCTCCAGTTGTCCCAATACTAAAATACAAAACCAGCAGCTGGCAATCTGGTAGCAAGTACATGCCTGGCAGGTGTAAAAGTGGGTGTACCGGGTGCCACCAATCATGGTAAATAAGGTCTCAACCAACGGAAGAGTCTCAAATACTTCTAAGAAGGGGCAACCTACTAACCCCAAACATTTAAACTGCACTTTATATTTAATGGGAAGCCAATGAAGGCTATCCAAAGCTGGAGAAACAGGATCAATTGTCTTAATCCTAATGACTGTTTGCACAGCAGAGTTTTGAATCTTTTGCAGGTCTGCATTAGGTAGTCTTAGTCTACACAGTCTAAGTATGGTAACTGAGTAACTGAACTACTCTTCTAAAATCAGACATATCAAGGAAAGCACACAAATGGCACACTAGACGGAGTTTCAAAAACAAGGATCATAGCAGTAGGACATTCCCTAATGAATCTGAACGGAAAAAGGCAGACTAAGAGAATAAGAAACATGATAAGAGACAAATGTACGCAGCAAGAATCAAGGCTAAAGGCCTGTAACAGCCTAATGGTAAGAGCAGTGGGCTGAGAACCAGGGAAGCCAGGTTCAAATCCCACTACTGCCCCTTGTGATCTTGGGCAAGTTACTTAACCCTCTATTGCCTCAGGTACAAACTTAGATAAGCTCTCTAAAGAAAGGAAAACACCTACTGTAACTGACCTCAAACCTCTGAGAAAGGTGAGCTAAATCCAATAACCCCTAAATAGATTATCTCCAAATAAAGGAAACAGAATGACCTACTAGTAACTGGAGGCAAATATATTTAGCTTTTGTGAACAAAACCACTCCTTATATCAAAAAGAGATAAAAAGCAATATTCCATCTGCATATAAACAAAACTCTACACTATGAAGGCAATAAAGCTCCCATGGAGGTAATGTGTGTTAGTGCACTCATATCCAAAGTCAATTTATAAACTGAAGTACGTGCATACTTTATAAAATAAGGGCTCAAGTGGTGTAAAAATACACCCAAACTAGGCACGAACCATTACACCTGCCCTATGCCTAGCCTAGATTTTGCAGGAATGCAAGTAATACTTTCTTATAGTTTACATGTGTAAATTTGCTCTCTACCCAAATTTCACCTGAAAGTATGCACATTCGGTCTTACGTATGTACTTACAGAATTGCAATCAGCTAAAGTACGTGTGTAAATGCCCATTCATGAAGTCCTTGAAAATAATGACTTACACTTATAAATGACATGCATTGTTGTGCAATTCCCTTATAAAATTAGCTCTTTTAAATCTAGAGGATGAAATAGAGCAAAAGGACAAAACTAAAGAGTAACAAATCATCAGGGCCAGATGGTATTTCACCCTAGTGTTTTGAAAGAGCTCAAACATGAAAATTACCAACCTCTTATTTGTAATCTGCAACCTATCATTTAAAAAAAAAAAGGCCCAGTACCCAAGAACTGGAGAGTAGCCAATATAACTAATTTTTAAAGGAGCTCCAGGGGATGAACCTGGTATAAATCTGTGAGCCTGATGTCAGTGCTGGGCAAAATGGTAGAAACTATTCTGAAAAAAGAAATGGATTGATATAAGAGCCTCTGCAGTTGGCGTTTCTATTAAATGCCAGCTATGGTGGTTAACAAAAATCTGGATATTCAGTTCTGGTATCTGGAGAGTGGCGACTGGTGGCCTTATTTGGATAGTAGTGGTGTTGAATGCTGCTATCCAGATACTGATCTGTATAAATTAGGATGGCCTTTTTGCTATCTGGATAATTCACACTACCCAGCTCTGCCCACAGAGCATCCCAGCACTGAAGCAGTCTGTAAAACATTTAGAAGCACTATCAGATAGCCCCAACCAGTGCCAGCACCACCTGACTGGATAGCAGCACCCGTTAGCCATTTAAGTGGTTCTGAATATTGGGCCCAAAGTTACTGACCAAAACAGAAAGACACGCTTAATGGGAACAAGTCAGCATACAACTGCTCAATTCTACAATTCCTTCTCTTCCTCAGAGATCCTCTGTGCTTGTCCCATTTTTTTCTTAAAATCTGATGTTGCCCTTGTCTCTACAACCTTCACTGGGAGGCTGTTCTATGAATCCTCCAAATTTTCTGCACAGAAATACATCTTTAGATTTCTGAGGCTATCCCCTTTCCATGGTCAGTCCAAGCATTTCCGCCACCCCAGGCAAGAACCCCCACCGTACTGCTCCTCTTGTCCTGCCATGCCATCCTCCCCCACCAAATCCATCTTCTCATCTTCAGGGGGAGCGGAGAGGGGGCAGCAGCATGACCCTTCCCCCAATTTAAAAGCATCGGCTTTGTGCCACTGCTTCAGCACCCGCACACTCACTCACGGCCTACTGCTTGTGTCCCTCTCCTACAGGAAGTTGCATCAGAAGGGGTCAGAGGCGGTAGGCCATGTTTTTCACACCATGGGTGTTTAAGTACATGGCCTGCTGTGGGCACCAAAATGGCGGCACAAAGTCGCCTCTTCAGAAAATCATGCTGTGCTGCTCACCAGGGTCTGATGGCCTAGGCTGCTGCATAGTGCGTGGGCCAGCCCTGCCTCTTTCACCTTCTCTTATGACTCCTCACACCAGAGCTTCCTTTCCATGAAGAGGCCTGCCTCCTGTGTATGTATTCCTTGGGGGGTATTTAATTAAATGTCTGTCATATCTTCCCTATCTCATTTTCCTCCAGGGTATACGTGTTTAGATTTTGAATTCAGTGCCCATATGCTTTTTGATGAAGACCGTTGACCCTCTGGACCCACGCCATCTGGCTGAGTTGCACCGAGTATTCCAAGTGAGGTCTCATCATGGAATTGTACAGAGATAATTCCACCTTTTCTTTCTGGCTGGCATCATGATTTTATATGATAGTTAGGCCTCACCAGCACTTCCAACTCCATCCTGCCTGGTATGATTTGCCAGGATATGCTGTCATGGTCTTCCTTCTGCCCCCAGCCCATTAGGTGCTTCACGCTAGCAGGAGAATAAACAATGGAGAAGAGGGAAGGAGAACACAAGGCAACCTGTGGTATTTCGGCCCCACCAAGGATACCTGATCGAACACCAGACTCAGCCTACCCCAGTGGTGTCATTTGACTTTGCCAAGGAGGTGTCTTGTGCTGCTTGACATTGGGCAATTGCTGTGCTTGCCCTCGCCCACTAAATCTGGGCCTACCTGCTCCTCCTGTTCTCCTTACAAACCTTTGTCTCACTTCTTCCCTCCTCATCCTGGTACTCCCCTTCTTTCATAAGTCCTCTTGATCTGCTACTCCACTCTTCTGTGCTGTCTCTTGGCCTACTTTTCTTGCTCTATGCTGTCTCAGTCTTACCCCGCTCTCTCGTATCCCTTCTCGCCTTTCATCCTACCCTTGGTTCTCCTCCCTTTATCCTGCTCCCCTGTTCTGTGTTTTTTTAAATAAAATCTATCATACACAGAATCACATACCAATAGTCCAATGAGGAAACCATCACTAGTCTTCAATCGTTTCCAGCAGGCTTTTAATATTGACGGGTTCTCTCTCCTCACACCTTGCTTTTTTCATCTCTATGCACAGAGGGAGGGAAAGGGGGATGAAGTTATTCCCAAAAATTAATCACTGTCTGCCATTATTACAGCGCCTAGAGAAGAGAGTGAAGTAAAATACTGTTACTGAAATGTTTAGAATTTTTGGTCTCCTAGGGACAAGATAAAGTGAATTCCCTCCTGTCCTCCCTAATAGAAAGCTGAATAATTGTGATTAGAAACAGCTTAGTGCAGTGCCAGGAGCAGAAATTGCCCTTAGCACACCAGGAATCTTGAAGAATAGACCCGGTCGTGGTGAACTTGTGACTAGAAACTCCTAAGTGGGGCTTCCACACTCTCTAGCACCACACTGAGCGCTCTCCAGTTCTAACACATTCCCGTCATACTGACTACGCTGCAGCACCACTGTCTAGAGGGGGTGGGGTGTCAAACTCCTTGCAGTGTTGGGCCAGATTGGAAGATATTTTCCTTCAAGTGTCCTGACAAGGGAGTGCTCCTGGCTGGGAAGGGGCCCCCTCTGATGTTGCAACCATCAGACACAAGTCCTCCAGGACACACCTAGCCAGTCAGGTTTTTAGGATAACCACAATGAATATGCATGAGATAGATTTGCATGTATTGTCTCCATTGTATACAGATCTGTCTCATGCATATTCATTGTTAATTCTGTAAACCCGACTGGCTAGGGTGTGTCCTGGAGGACTGGGTTGAGAATCACTGTCAGAGTTGCATCCAGACGTAGAGGTACCAGCTGGTTCCATGTCACCAGGGCAAGGTTACCCAGTCTTGGTTTTGGTTCAGTGCATCTATGGACTTTCCTTGCTTTTCTTTAAAAACTGAATTAGCACAACAGTAAAACTGGCCCAATCATGAAGGCTGCAAACTCTCTTGTGTCTGATGCTATGTGTCCAATAAGTGTGCCTGTATTTTTCTGTTTTAAAATTTGGAATTATGAATTCAGAGACATACAGGGACATTTTCCTCAGAAGTGTAAATCGGCAAAAGCCCTTTAGTACAGCAGAGTATAACCAACACAGGCACAACTGTCCAGATGTTGAGCTGGTTTCTAAACTCATAGCCGTGACCGTTTCATATAAGCACTCAATACATCTGACGGATGTGGAAGGTCAACATCTGCCTGCCACCCCCAGCAAAAGCAAAAGCAGAACATCAGAAACAGCCACACTTTTAAACCACACATCAAAAACATGTGGGAAGAAGTGGGCAGAACAAAATCAATGCAAAATACACACAAGCCAGGAAAATGCTGGAAAGCAATGAGCACAAATGCTCGAAGTTTAGCCAACAAAATTCCAGACCTGGAAGCCCTAATGGTGGAAACGGATTTGGACATTGTGGCCATTACAGAAACATGGTTTAATGAATCACATGATTGGGATATAGCCATAGCTGGCTATAATCTATAAAGAAGAGACAGAGGAAATGGAAAAGGAGGAGGAGTAGCCTTGTATGTCAAAAGCAATATTAAAGCTACTGAAATGCAGGGGACATGGGGAAAAGAAGAAGCGCTCTGGATTGCGTTGGAAAGAGGAAATGGCACTGTCATCCATACTGCTGTAGTCTACAGACCTCCGACTCAAATTGAAGAGAGAGACAATGAATTGATTATAGATATTGCCAAGATAGCAACAAAGGGGGAAGCAATCATATTGGGGGACTTTAATCTACCTGATGTGGATTGGATTACTCCTTCTGCACATCTGGAAAGAAGCAAAAAAATTGTGGATGCTCTCCAAGATGCATTATTTAGACAAATGGTGATGGAACCAACCAGGGAAAGCTCAACGCTGGATGTAGTGCTCACCAACGATGATAGCGTGTCGAATGTCTGCGTGAGTGCCCCTGTGAGCAACAGTGACCATCACACAGTGTGGTTTGAGATAAAAGCCATGGTACAGGCCAATCAGAGTAAGCTCAAAGTCCTAAACTTCAAATACACTCACTTCAATAAAATGGCAGAGTACTTAAAGGAGGAGATGACGGGGTGGAAGGAGATAAAGGAAGTGGAATTGCAGTGGGCTAAACTAAAGGAGGCAATAAAAGGGGCAACAGATAAATATGTAAGAAAAGTAAGTAAAAGCAAGAGGAGAAGGAAACTTATTTGGTTTTCCAAAGAGGTGGCTGCTCAAATAAAGGCAAACAACACAACTTTTGCAAAATTCAAAAGCTTGCAAACAGAAGAACACAGAAATGAATACAGGATCCAACTCAAAGAGTCTAAAAGAGTAATAAGGATAGCAAAATCAAAGGCAGAGGAAAAGATGGCTAAAGATGTTAAGGGTGGCAACAAAAATTTCTTCAGGTATATTCAGGAAAGGAAGAAGATCAGAGTTGGAATTGCAGGACTCAGAAGTGCTGGGAACGGACTAGTGGAAAGTGACACTGAAAAAGCGAAATTGCTAAACAAATACTTCTGCTCTGTTTTTACTAAAGAAGATCCTGGAGATGGACCAGCTGTGACTCCCAAATATAAAAATGGGAATGAAGTAGATACCACACCATTCACAGAAGACGAGGTGTTAGAACAACTTGCTAAACTGAAAGTGGACAAAGCCATGGGACCGGATGGGATACATCCCAGGATACTGAAAGAGCTCAGAGAGGTTCTTGCAGGACCGTTAAAGGATGTCTTCAGCAGATCCTTGGAAACAGGAGAGGTTCCTCAGGACTGGAGAATGGCTGATGTCGTACCTCTACACAAAAGTGGTGACAGGGAAGAAGTGTCAAACTACAGGCCCGTGAGTCTTACCTCAGTGGCGGGAAAAGTAATGGAGGCTCTCCTGAAAGAGCGAATAGTGAACTTTCTCAAAACCAACAGGTTGCAAGACCCGAGGCAACATGGTTTTACCGAAGGACAATCTTGCCAAACAAATCTGATTGAGTTCTTTGACTGGGTGACCAGGGAACTAGATCAGGGGCATGCGATGGATGTCATCTACCTGGATTTCAGCAAAGCCTTTGAACCTGTTCCTCATAGGAGGCTTGTCAACAAACTCAGTAGATAGGGGATGGGTCCCAAGATGGTAAACTGGATTAGAAATTGGTTGACTGACAGACGACAGAAGGTGATTGTGCATGGAGCTCACTCAGATGAGAGGAAGGTGATTAGCGGGGTGCCCCAGGGTTCGGTCCTGGGCCCGGCACTGTTCAGTGTATTTGTGAGTGATATTGCTGAAGGACTGAATGAAAAAGTCTGTCTTTTTGCAGACAACACAAAAATTTGCAACAGAGTGGACTCCCCCGAGGGAGTGGTTAACATGAAGAAAGATCTACAAAAGCTGGAAGACTGGTCTAATGCTTGGCAACTACGATTTAATGCAAAAAAGTGCAGTGTCATGCACTTGGGTAGCAGAAATCCAAGAGAAATGTACGCGATAGGGGGCGAGAGGTTGGTATGCACGGTTCAGGAGAAAGACCTTGGTGTGATTATCTCTGATGATCTCAAGGTGGTGAAACAGTGCGACACGGCGGTGTGGCAAAAGCCAGGAGGATGTTGGGCTGCATACAAAGAGGGATTACCAGCAGAAAAGAAGAGGTACTTATGCCACTGTATAAGTCACTGGTGAGGCCTCACTTGGAATACTGTGTTCAGTTTTGGAGACCATATCTTGCAAAAGATGTAAAAAGACTGGAAACTGTTCAGAGGAAGGCGACCAAAATGATTTGGAGCCTGCGTCAGAAGCCTTATGAGAAGGGACTTGAAGACCTAAACATGTACACTTTGGAGGAGAGGAGGGACAGGGGAGATATGATTCAGACCTTTAAATACTTAAAGAGAAATAATGAACAAACAAACCTCTTCCAAAGACGGGGAACCTGTAAAACTAGAGGGCATAACATGGAGCTGCAAGGGGGTGAATTGAAAGGCAATGTCAGGAAATATTTTTTCATTGAAAGGGTGGTGGATGCTTGGAATGCCCTCCCGATGGAAGCGGTAGGGGTGAATACGGTGATGGAATTCAAAAAGGCATGGGACAAACACAGAGGATCCCTTTACAGCAATAGGATAAAAACAAAATAAACGGTACCATCTAACTTCTGAACCATATAATATCTCAACAAATATATAACGTCTCAACAAATAGGGGTGTCCTACATGGAGTGGTGGGTTTACCCCTAAACAAAGACATGGGGAGGGGTAGCCTGCACAGAGCGACAGGTGCACCTACTCTTGCCATCTTGCTGGGCAGACTAGATGGACCATGCTGGTCTTTATCTGCCGTCATTTACTATGTTACTATCTCATTCAAAGTGAACTAATTTTATAACTACTGGCCTATAGGTGCCTATTTTGGGGCTATTTTATAAAGACAATTTAAGCACCTATGTGTTTCTATAAAGTAGCCTAACGAAAGATGTATCAATTGAAGGTAAAATGAACCTGCTTGGGAGATGGTATAAATGGACGTGTATGAAGTTTGTACTTACACTGTGGCTCCACCCAAACGTCTCTCCCAAAGACGCCTACCTGCAGATCACATTAAGGTAGGCGCAAACACTCTCTGTGCTTACTTTCTATGAGGGTAATCTCTGGTGTCACTTTATGAAAGCTCTTTTCCACGGGTAAATTGGGGTTTACCTGTGAAAAAAACAAATTTCTAAAATGACCTCTATATCTATTCAGTAACACCTAGGGCTATGTCTACATAACAGCATGGTAAGCAGCAAACCTCCACAGTATCTGCGGGGCATTCCCAGTGGAGGTCCTGCAGATACCACAGAGGTTCGGATTTCCCACGGAGACTCTGTGGGTCCCCGAGGTAAATCTATGGGGAGGGATGGTAGCAACTGAGTGCACAGGGCGGTCAGCAGCTCTGTGCCTCAATCATGGCCCCCAACTGGTGTGATCGAGTCTCCCCCTCCAATATTGTCGATGCTGTGCTCTGTGGCACTGACAATATAAAAAAATAGAAGTGTGGGTCCCGTTTCAGCACCGATCCCTCCTGGACAGCGCCCCATCCCCATCAGGAGCTGCCGAGGGAAGATCGGTGCACCACCCAACATGCAAAGTGTCCCACCTAGCCAATGGGGCTAAGCCCACTCCCTCCCCCCGATGCACAGTTGCAAGGGTGAGGCCCCATGGCCCCCAACCTTCCCCTCCCACCTCCCCTTACAAAACAAGCATCCCAGCTAGCCAGCCAGAAAAGGGGATGCTGCAGCCCCGCCGCTGCCTGGGCCCCCATGCACATATCTAAAAAAAACTAGATCAGGGCAGGAGTGATCCTATATGCTCCTGTCCCGTCTAGCAGCCCAAACAAAATGGCCACCATCACAAGGTGCTGCCCTCTAGCCTCTTGCTAGGGGGCAGCACTGCAAAATCATGGCCATCTTTGTTAGGGCCTATAAGGGCGAGAGAGCATAGCGTAAGCTGAGTGTTGTGAGAGAGTATGTTGGGTTGGCGATGAATGGGTAGGCAATGGATATCATTGGCCATTAGCTTTATTTAAAACAATATAGACGCTATGATGCATTTTAATACATAAATATTTCCTACAGGAACTGCCCTTCTCATTGGCCCTAACAAAGATGGCTGCAATGTTGCAGTGTTGCCCCCTCACGAGAGACTCGAGGGCAGCACCTTGTCACAGTGGGCATTTTGTTTGGGTGCTAGATGGCGCAGGAGCATTTTTCTCCATGTGTAGGCTTGTAAAATGGTTCCTCACGCTATATGTGGACGCATCTCCGCGTGCACTCCTGCCGTTTCCTTTTGGTATTTCAGAAACGCTGAACATAGCTCTTTTTAACATCTCTCAACATCTTAATTCCGAGTTCCAGGCCTTCTTTAAAAATGTGCCTTTAAATTTCACGTAGGACAAAGTCAACATGGATTTAGCCGAAGGAAGTCTTGCATCTCCAATCTGCTGTGCAACAGTGGCCAAAAAAGCTAACAAAATATTGAGAAATATTAGAAAAGAAATGGAGAATAAACAGAATATCATAGTGCTTCTGGCTCGTTCCTTGGCACAACCTACTGTTCACACGTGTCAAAAAAAATATAACAGAATTAGAAACAGGTACAAAAGAATAGCAACCAAAAGAGGCAAAGGGGATGGAATGACTCCCCTATGAGGGAAGGCAAGAGAGGTTAGGGCTCTTCAGCACAGAGAAGAGATGGCTGAGGATAGATATGACAGAAGTCTATACAATTATGAGCAGAGTGGAATGGGCGATATTAACTCTTTCCAAAAGCACAGAGACTGGGGGGGCAGGCCATTAAGTTACTAGTTAGACATATAGGAGGTTGTTTTATAAGGACCTGCGTAAAGTGACGTGCCATCCATGTGCAAACGTCACGTATTTCCAATGACTTGCATGCACACTTTAGTGGGGGGGGGGGGGTGTTTGCTGTTCTATAAGTAACCCATCGAGCCCATAGTGCATACTTTCAGGAGTAAGCATGGCAAGGGGCGGCATGTCAGCAGAGCGCAAATTTAAGCACATACGTTATAAAATGCTGTAATTTTTACACGTATACTTTTTTAAAATTTATTTTTAAAAATTTTACAATTCAAAGAAAAAAACAAAACAAAAAACACCATACGAACAGAAGGCCATTCACACAATAATACAAGCCCACATGAAGAAGGTGTGCCAACCAAGCAATAAAACTGCATCTTAGCATACAACATAAACGACCCCTTTTTATAACATCAGGAAGTCCAAATAAAATGTAGAAAATGGAAATTCACGATAACACTTAAATGAACCATTACCCTCATAAAAACCTTCTAACCGAATGGGATCAAAAAACTCTCTCGCTTGCCCTGAAACACATGACATTTGCAGGGAAATTTCAGATAGGAGGCTCCAGGAAAGCTTTCGTCCGCTTCCGAGTGGCACATGGAACATCCGGAAACATCTGAATAGAAGCTTACCTCATTTCTTTGTGAAATATAAACAAAAGGACCTGCTCTTTATCGCTCTGAATCAGAAAAGTAACTAAAAGAGTAACTCATGACGATCTCTTCCACAGCTGTCTCAAGAAACTCTGCAAGATCTAGGCTTGCACATTTAATAGCTCAAAGTCCTGTTCCTGTCCCTCCGTCATCTTCCCATTCACACCCACTTTAACCCCTTTTGAGAGATAATAAAAATGCGAGAGAATTTAATCATTTCAGGTTTAGGATCAAAACTACATCTTTAAGATAGTTATAAAACAAAAACGCAGGGTGAAAGCAAATATGTGCGAGGGAAGTTAAAAGAAAAAACCCCACATACATTTTTAGGACGGAATGAATTCTCTAACAAATTCTGCTGATGGTGGAGGGAAAGGGAATCTTGTAAAAATGAGGTGGTGGAAGCTACCTGGGAGTGACGACACCCGAGATTCAAGTTTAGAAAGCGATGTTACTTACCTGTAACAGGAGTTCTCCGGGGACAGCAGGATAAGTCAGCCACACTTGGTGACGTCATCCGACGGCGCAGAGACGGAAGTACACTCCATAGCTCAGGAGAGCTTTGCTCTTCTGAGCATGAGCCAAGTGGCCCTACCCCCCGGCCCGCCCCTAGCTAGCCAGTTCGTCACTAGCTGAGCTTTTGCCGCTAGGAGGCGGGCACCGGTTAGAGGCTGACCCCTTCCCAGGGGAGGAGGGTGGGTATGTGTGGCTGACTTATCCTGCTGTTCCCGGAGAACTCCTGTTACAGGTAAGTAACATCGCTTTCTCCTAGGACAAGCAGGATGAGTCAGCCACACTTGGTGCCTCCCAAGCTACTAAGTGCTGTGGTGGAAGGGGTAGCTGAGGGGCAGATCGGGATCTGGCGACACTTACTGGTACTGGATCCTTATTGGTGCACCTTGGAACATCCCCTTTAGGTAGGGCAGCGTGCAGTAAAATGCATCGTGCGATAAAGAACCCATGAGATAATGCGCCCATAAGATGTGGCATGTAGGAAACAGTGAACGTGTGAACTGCAGTCCCAGTGCGTAAATGCGCTGCAACCAGATGCGCTAACTGTGGACGCATTACCAGAGTGATGCAATAGAGTATTAATACCGCCAGTCGGTTAATACCACCAGTCAATGGCCATGAACTGGTCCATGGCCTGATAGGGTGTGTCGAGGTAGGAGGTAGCAGCCTAGATGTTGAAACTGCTAGAGTGTGTGGTGCAATGTTCTAGATCTTGAAAATTGCTAGGCAATGTGCTTGTCCCTGCTGCGATGTACTTGGACAGTGTGCAGTGTTAGCCAGGTGGCCCCGGCGCAATTAGGGGCCTCAGGTTAGTAATGGACCCTTTGGGAAGCAGAGGGTAATGGCTCAGACAGCCTTATTCATTAAGGCCACTGGGGGATTGAACTCATGACCCCTGTACCATCAATCAGTGTATTAACCATTGTGCTACACCTCTGCTTGCAGTTAGAGTCCTGTGTTTGCCTCCGTCGTGGCTTGAGCCCTTGTTTGTGCCCCTGGCCGAGATGGAGGAGCATGCGGGAACCCTGGTGGAGGAGCATGTGGGAACCTTGGAGGTGGGTACCCTGAAGGTGGGTACACTGTGACCAGCAGGCCAGGTTCCTAGTGTCCCTTGCTGCTGGTGCACTGTTCATGCATGTCCCGGGCATATAGCTGCATAGGGCTGTGATGCTCTTGAGAGTAGGGTAGAGATGCTATCCAGGGTATGGAATCTCTGCTATTTAGAGAATGGAATCCCGCAGTCTGATGGTGTTGCTGATGACTCAGGGGTTCCAAAGGATGGCTTGGTCGTAGTAGCATAGTGTGTCAGGCGTGTCATCAGAAAATGGTAACTGGTCGTTCTTCGTGAATGACTACTATGATGTAATTAAACCAAAACCTCATTCAACAATTAACTAATTTAATTTGTTCAGTGTTTCTTTACTGTCGCAACATGAGCCTCAGAATCAACTGTTAGCACTAAAGTTCTAGGAATTATGTAGTCTCCCAGACATGTGCAGGTTTTACATGGCTCGTGTTGATAAAAACAAATGACGTGTCACTATATCTCGTGATAAGTTCCAATAGTAAAAGGATACTTAGCTTGTGCTTTAATGTGATATGTCATAGTTTTCTTAATTTTCCTGAAAATTGAAAGAAAATTAAGAAAACTATGGCGTATCACATTAAAGCACAAGCTAAGTATCCTTTTACTATTGGAACTTATGAGATATAGTGACACGTCATTTGTTTTTATCAACACGAGCCATTGATGTAAAACCTGCACATGTCTGGGAGACTACATAATTCCTAGAACTTTAGTGCTAACGGTTGATTCTGAGGCTCATGTTGCAACAGTAAAGAAACACTGAACAAATTAAATTAGTTAATTGTTGAATGAGGTTTTGGTTTAATTACATCAGGCGTGTCATCAGGACTAGCGGTTTGGACCGCTATCCAAGCCATAAGAACTAGCATTTTGGACCATTATCCATATAGTCTAGCTGTAGGTCTAACTCAGATCTGAAGCCATAAGAACTAGCATTTGGACCCCTATCCATATAGTCTAGCTGTAAGTCAGATCTGAACCCACAGTGGTTTGGCTGTGAGACTGTCATAGGGGTAGTCCTAGAGAGTAGTGTGGCAGCGAGGCTGCTGCACGCAGTGATCGCAAGGGAACTGGGGGACCGTCTGGTTGCTGGTGCTTGTACCAGGCGCTGTAGGGGTGTGAGTTCCATACATAGAAGACTACGGTCAGGTCTGAGTTGTGACTTGTAAACCGGGTCAGTCTCTTGAGATTCTCTCTTTTTCCCCACCAGGGGCCCTATGGCCAGATGCTTAGGGAGCCTGCTTGGTGTCGGCCAGGGTATGATGAGGATGGCCTGGGCTCTGTCCATTCTATGCAGTTGCCTTTCATGCTCTCCACATGGTGGGCAGGATGATTGGAGGTCCAGCCGTCGATGTAAGATGGAAGCTGATGGCCAAGGGTTCCGTTTCTACCCGAAGTTCGTCCGAGAGCAGCATCTGGCTGGCAGCTCTCCCTGGGTCCCAACGTGAGGCTGCCGTGGGTGGATACTGCTTGGCAGTGGCCAGGTGTTTCAGGTTTTTAGGGTCTTCCTGCAGGAGTGTGGGAACCTGTTCCCCTTGTGTGCAGGTTTGGGTCTACGACCGCCTGTTGACTATCAGGGCAGGCACATGCAGAGCCGTTGCGGCGATCTGCTGGTGTGCATAAATCCCTAGCCAGACCTGAGTCAGGTCTTGGACTTGTAATATTTTGCTGCTCTGCCCTTAGTGAGTTACAGTGCTGTCCTTTGATGGCTCATAAAGGGAGGGGGGGTCCCAGACTGGTGCCGAGCGTGCCACTCTGCATTCAGGCCAAGAGTGAACTAGTTAGTGCCACAGGTCCCCTATATTCTATTGCCACAGATCTCGCTGGGGCCTGTCCTGAGTATTGTGCAGGAGTCAGACTGCAGGGGTATCACGGTGGTAACCTGTTGTTGCCCTCCCTGGGGGACAGAGTGCAGCTAGGGAGTCTTGGTTGTGACACTGGCATCGGTAGTTGTGCAGTTTTGCCCGGGATGCAGGGCTCACCCGGTAGGCCATGGTATTTAGGTAATGTAGCAAGGTCCAGAGCTGAGGTCTGAACCTGTGACTCTGGCCGTGTCATGATGATGGAGGGGGTGATGATGATGGCCATCCGGCATTGAAAATATATAGACTTGGTCAGCAGGAGCCACAGCTGAGACTTGAAGCTGTGGTTTTTGGTCCCAGAACACTGTCTGTGTGCACTGTACTGCACCAGACCTTTGATGCTGAAGTCCTGGGGACTGTGATGCTGATGTTAATGAGGTGGAAGCAAAGTTGATAGGTATAGTTGGCTGGATCGTTGCCTGGCTTCCCACGAAGTACAGTGTGGGGAGACACCACTACATTTCCTGGGGGGGTCACCACCTGTGGGGCAGGAGCACGTGGGAGCATTTTTAATTGTATTTATTTATTTTTTATCCCATGGAGCGGGATGCAGAGTACATTGCGAGAGCACTGTCTTGTAGCGAGAGTACATTGCCGGGGGCACTGTCTTGGAGCGAGAGTACATTGCCGGGGGCACTGTCTTGCAGCGAGAGTGTGAGGTAGCCCTGACGGTTGTCCCCTGGAAGCAAGAGCAGTGCTGCGGAGTCATAGGTGCTGCTGGGTCTGAGAGACTGAAGGAGCTCTGGCCTCGGGGCTGTTTTTTTTTTTTTAACTGGCTAGACAATCCTGTTGTCTTACCCTGGGGAAGAGGCTTGCCCTTGTTTACTACTGTCACGAAGGAGATGCGGGTTGGTTGTGTATATGTCAGACCATACTGGATGGCTACCCTGTAAGGTTAGGAGGCATTCCCGATGGGAGTGTATTGTTCCATATAGAAGCGAAACACTGAGCATCCTGAACCACATTGGCAACACTGACCATGTTGGTTTGCGCTCAAATGAGCCGGGCCAGCAGAAAAGTCCACCGAGTTGGTTTGTGCTCCAGCCAAGACAGACCAGGAGAGTGGCCACCTTAAGTAGCCCTTTCTTCCAGCATTCACCGCTGTGAAGCCAAGTCTTCTGGGTGCAGCAGTGATGGAATACTACAGTGAAAATCAGAGCACAATGCGAGGGGAGGCCTGCGACTCCCTGCACATTGTCTGGGAATCCTATTCCCAAGGGCCTTAGGGAAAGGGGGGTCACCATCATAGTGGTTATGGCCAAAGGAGCAGAGTCTGGAGGAGCTCTGGCGGGAACGGCCTGGTACTGGCCCGCCGTCACTTGATCTCTTTACTTTCATCTTATTCGGGAGAGAGACTTGTCGAAAAGCTCCCAGGGTTGAGCCAGGGCTCCCGGGACTCCAGCTTGTGCTTCCCTTGCACCCAAGAGTGTCTGCCAGTGGCTGGTGTCGTTTCTGGAGCTCCGGATGCCACTGTGTGCACACGGCTATCTCTGGTTATGGTTTGCTGTTGCGGGGCCAGCAATTTTAGGGGTAAGCCTTATATCCTTTGGTGGTGGCACTCCAATTCCACTTCCTTTATCCTACAAATACCACTCCCCTTATCCCTAACTGGGAGGGATCAAAGAAAGAACTGTGATGCAGGATAACCCTGCACCAGGCATATCTTTACACCGCACTGCCTCGGATGTGCTCTTTCACAGCAGTACCTTGTTGATTTTTTTTTTTTTTAAATACCTATGGGAGGCATAAAGAAAGAACTGTGAACGGAGGTCAACCCTGCATCAGACTTTCCTTATCACCGCGCTGGCTTGGAAGTGCTCCTTCGCAGCAGTTCTCAAAGGTTTGCAAGGAGCAGCGGTGGGATCTGAATTCTGGCTTCCCTTGTCCTACTCCACTACACTAGCCATAAAGCTATTAGATGTCCCCGGATTGAGGCCTGGGCGCGTGATGCTTCCAACCACCTGCTCCTCCAGCTCAGCATAGAGTATGTGCAAAGAGAGCACTATTTGCACCCTGGGGCAGGGAAAATCATGGCCGCAGTCAACCTCCCTCACCAGGAGTCGCCTTGGGAGTGTAGCAGCCATGAGGGAGGGTGCGCTGCCGAAGCTGTATTCGGTCTGAGTAGCGGGACTTACATCAATGCGATCCCACTTCTGGAGAAGAGCAGAAGCCGCTTCTGAGGGAGTTGTACTGCTGTTCCTGTTGTGCATGCCGCCATCCTCAGGAAATGACACCTCACTTATCTGGCACCATCCAAGAAGGTGCCTCTGCACCGAGGTATGGGTAGCACCGATGCACTGGCTTAATGTGTCCAGCAATTCGTGGAGGCGCTCCCTGTCAGCGCCGAAGAAGCAGCAGAGCCCAGACCATTCAGCAAGAGGGCGGAGAGAGGCTGCAGACTTCAGCAGGGGGGGGGGCCTGTATGGAGGGCAGCACAGTCAATGATGTCAGCCAATGGCATCACGGGGCGGAGTTTGGCATCCACCAATGGCGTCGCGGGGCAGAGTTTGGCGTCCGCCAATGGTGATGCGGGGCGGAGCTTGGCATCTGCCAATGGTGCTGCAGGGCGGGTTTGGCTTGGCCAGTGGCGCCGCAGGGTGGAGTAGAGTTGCTGACCTCACCTCCAGGATATGGGCAGCACGGCTGGACAAGATGGTTGCCCCATGGTCAGCACGTGTAAGGATGGCTTCCCGGATAGACGGAGGAAGAAGAGGAAGGCAGGCCAGGGACGGAGGCCTTCTTAGGCAAGTCCTGGATTGCCACAGGCTACTGCCTTACTGGGAGCTTCTTTTTAACAGGCCACACGTGTAAGGAAGGTTCCTGGATCGACGGAGGAGCAGAGGAAGGCTGGCCGGGGACAGAGGCCTTATTAGGCACGTCCCGGGCTGCCACGAAGGCTACTGCCTGACTGGGATCCTCTTTTTTTAAAGCCCATTCCTCTGGAATCCTTTGCTTCTGCCACTGGAGAAAAGAGGTAGGAGTTTGATCAGAAAGGCTGGCCGGGGACGGAGGCCTTATTAGGCACGTCCTGGGCTGCCGAGCTTCTTTTTCAGGTATTTCTTGTATCGTTGCTCATCCCGGATCTCTTCTTTAATTCAGGAATTCATATATATCTTTTTGTAGCAATCTAGAAAGAAATCGTCAGAGACAGTGTTAGAATTTTAGAAAGAATTAAGCAAAGAGGAGGAATTCCTCTTTTTCTTCAGAATTGTGTAATTTCAGTTGGAGAGTAGAGAGGTCCATCTTGCTGGCAAGGTGGAAGAACTAAAACTGGCTAGCTAGGGGCGGGCCGGGGGGTAGGGCCAGTTGGCTCATGCTCAGAAGAGCAAAGCTCTTCTGAGCTATGGAGAGTACTTCCGTCTCGGCTCCGTCGGATGACATCACCAAGTGTGGCTGACTCATCCTGCATGTCCTAGGAGAACATCTAGTATCCAAAGAAATGTTTAGTTTCATGCTGAGAAAACATTTGCACCACCTCCTTAGAAAAAACAGAAATTTGTAGATAGAGAAGATGGAAGCGATAGTTCTGTCCTTTGGACAGCTTCCCAGATATCCGTAAGGGTAATGCCATGAGGTGTTATGAGATGATCAGATGCCACAGGAAAGTCAATGCTGCAGGGTCAGACAGTACCAGGTTCATCTGCAGAGTCCAAACGCAAGGAGGACTCTGGTAAGGGAATGGGGCCAGGCAAGCCCCCAAAGTCCTTACCAGGATCGGGGATTGTCCTGTAACTTATTTCTCCTGAGTTGGGAGGGGTAGAACTACCCTGCAAAATAGGTGGAGAGGAAGAGATTCAACCTCATCCACAGGAGACACTGCTTTACCTGCTTCCTGTGTTTCCTTCTCAATGGATTTCAGCCCCTGTTGGACTCACATTGGCGTGCTGATGTTGATTCTAGGGGCTATTTAACATCTAGCCCTTCTGCGGGGACATGGTAGCATGCCTGTGGGAGCATGCCCGAAGGGGCATAACCAAAGGGGCAGGTCCTGCCCCTTTGGCACCCCTTCGGTGTATGACTATGTGTAGAGGAAGTTGGTATTTTAGTATGGGTAAATGGAAGAGTACGCCAGCCTCTTCACAGATGGCTTCAAAGGTGGTGGGTCCACTTGATTCTCATTTTGAAATCACGTGCCTACTTTCCATATCTAGGCATGCACATTGTCACCAGGTCTAGGACTGGTGTAAGTGCTCATACATAGGTTTGGTGCACACATCTTGTGACTTACGCCTCTATTTTAGAAAAGAAAAATAGGTGGCCCCTTTTCTTTAGGAGATAAGCATGATTTGTGTGTATTGGAACATGAACAACATTAGACAACCCTTATAAAATTATCACAGAAAATATATATTTTTTGATTTGGTGCATAATTAAGGGGCCCTTTTATTAAACTGTGGGTCTTTCCGACGCTGCGCTTGCATGCTGGCCTGATCCCTCCTTCCATAATGTAGGCTCACATCAGAGGAGGGAGGGACCAGACCAGCCATTCAAACCCAGGTCTTTGCAACCCCGCACTTGAATGGCTGGTCTGGTGCTTCCCTCCTCCGATGCAGGTGATAAGACCAGCGTGCAAGCATGGAATCGGAAAAACCCATGTGTCTCTTTTCTTTCAATTGGAGGTCTGCTTCACTGCTGCGACCACCACCACCACCACCGCCACCAAAGGAACACGAAGATCGATGGTGGTGGGGCAAGGGCAGACAGCACGGGGAGGGGTGGAGCCGGCTGGACAGAGGTGTTGGGTAAGATGGGGAGATGTTGGGCACTGGGCATGGGGAAAATGACAAACCGGGGGGGGGGGGGAGGTGAGGAGGGGAAACAGGAGTGCAAATTGTACAGGGTGCATTTCTGGCTTGGTACAGCCCTGGATGCCGGCACACAGTTAAGGTGCGGTAAGGACAAATAGCTACTGCATTTTAGTAAAAGGACTTCCAAGTTCTGGAATTCACTGCTAGAGGATGGCATAAAAGGAGTACTCATAACTGGGTTTAAAGAAGGTTTGGATAAATTCCTGAAGGAAAAGTCCATAATGAACGTAGACTTGGGAAATCCAGGAGGATGGATTCTTGCTACTTTCTGGGATTCTACCAGCTGCTTGTGACCCGGATTGACAACTGTTGCAAGCAGGATACTGGGCTTGTTGGACCTTTGGTTTGATTCCGCATGTTTTTATCTTGGTTTACCAAAGTGTGACTGGGGAAGATGCTCGAGTCACTAAGCCATGATGTCCTAAGCATTTTTTTCCCCATAAGTAGAGAATGGGATAAAAGCGTCAGTAAATTGGGCTCTTAATCAGGCGACGCTTTGTCTCCAGCGGGACCGTATGCTTATTTTTAGGCAAAAGAAATTCCATGCTTCCCAAAATTCTCTGAATTACCCATTCTAGCAAGGAAAGTCCCAAACAATGGGAGGAAATGGAAGCACTTTGGCAAGAAACCTTCATCTGCAAGGTTCTGGCATGCTTCTGATAAGTACAGGAAGCCTCGGAAGGTGGTAGCTCAATTCCATATTAGGTGCTCCCCTAAGAAAACGAGGAGACATACAGGGCAGGATAAAGAGAAGACAGACAGGGGAATGTGGGAGAGACCTGCCAAGCCTAGAATGAGAACACCTAAACAGGTTTAGTCCCATGAAATCAGAGATACTAAGAGTGGACCATGACAAAAATGGTGTTTGAGCTATACATTGAGAAAAATTAAATGCTGCATTGCATTGCAAAATGAAAAAAGCAGCATAAATGTGATTTGCTTTTTTTTTGGTGCTTGTGAAAATATATAGACAGAATGGAGGCGGTGTGGGTAAATTCTCCACTCAGTAGCTAAAAGTACGTGCAGAGGTTTCACGGCACCTGGATGTGTAGGGTGCAGGGAAAGGCAACCTTTACAGGAAGGGGAGCTCAGATTTCTTCCTATTTGGTTTTTCTTCTCTTAGGCTTGCCTCTCATGCAGGATCAGTGCACTGGGTCTGAGGCTCTGATGAGTCTGAGAATGAGAGAGAGTCTTCCAATGAGTGTAACACACTGACGTCTCTCTGATATGATCCCAGCATTATGCATGGCCAGGACAGCGAAGGGTCTGGTACTTTGATGAGGGGAGGGATGCTTGAGAACTGAATCCCTGACAGAAATGAGAAGCAAAGAGCCCCTTCGAGCTCTAAGACAGTAGGGAGAGTAGGTTCCTTTGGCATAATGGTCAGAGAAATTGGGGGAAAAAGAGAACTAGGCAGTGGAACTTCACAGGGTTAGAAGCACCTCCCACTTCTAGGCAGGATGTCTTGTGCCAATACCATCCTAGATACAGTAAATGTTTTGCACAAGCCACCAGAACCGAGATCCCACCACTTCCTCGAGTAACTAACCTCTATCCCACCGCTGTATTTTGGAGGAATATTGGCCCTGGTCGATCTGGGGAGCAGGGGCCTAGGTGGGTATTGAACCCGGATCTCCTGTGTAATGGTACACAGCTATGAAAAGGGTATTTTTAGAGATGTTTTTCTTAAACGCTTCCTGTTACATAAAGAGAACTAGTTAACTGTTACAGTAGCAATGAAAAAGTACCACCTCAGAGCGGTTTTACCTTGAACATAGACTAAAATAATTTGAATATTCTGCACAATAGAAGAGACCGGATTTAAATAAGCCAGCTGATTCACACACTCTTTTGGTGTTGCCTTTTCATGCCGCCATCTCCCAATGGCAACAAAATTTGCTTAAGGAAGGGAGCGCTACACAGCTGCATGACTAGGTACAGCGCTATCCAGTTCCGTAGTTCTTTACTTCTAAATCATGCAAAGCAAACAGATTTGTAGAGTTTGACACTTCTTTTTATCCAGCTCTTGACTAAAAGCATGCATCTTCAGACATGTGAAGTGGGATTTTAGTTAGAGATGTCTAGGCCGAATCTGGGACGTCCAGAGCACGATGTCAAGGGAGGCCGAGGAAATTTCTCCATCTCCACCCCGAACGATGAACGTCCCCGTAACAAGCAGGTGCGTTGTCCATTTCACAAATGTAGGTGTACCTGCATTGCATAGCTAGGTATTTCAGAAGACCATTGCAGGTACAGCAGTGGACCTGGAATATGGCTGGAGTATGTAGTTACATACAGGTTTCTTTGGCCAGAAAATATTAACTGTGCCAATGAAAGTGCATTTTGCAGTTCCCTCTGGAAACACTGCAACCATGAGACAAGCACTTTCTGAACCTTATTCATGGTCAGGAGCAGATATGGTCATGGACACTTGAGCAAACAGGGTCAGACATGCTTTTGCTGTACTGAAATTGCACTGTGACATGCATCGCTGTTGCCCAACCCAGGTCCCAGGAGACCTACTCGCTCCGGGAACGTCTATAGACCCGGCTTTCTAAAATGCTTCCGGGGACGTCTCTGATTTGCTTCTAAAATGCCCCCCTTAGCCTGATACAAAGTCCGCCTGCAGCAGAATCCCTCACTGGGTTTTTATACAGGGTCCAAGCAGAGTTAACGGAGGGATGATGTGCTTGGGGTCTGTGAGGAAGAGGTGGGGGTCACCGCAGAGGACGAAGAGAGCTTTCTTTCCAGCACTCAGCCTGCATGGGCGGAACAGTGACTCTTGGCAAGTATCCAGGGAGGGTGGGTGGGAAGAGAAAAACGGCAAAAGCGCCTCAAAAGAACAAAAAGGCTTTGTATGGTAAAATGAATATGAATGAGGGCATTTCCATTTTAAGGAAAGGATCATTTAGGGAGCAATTTTGAGAAACTTCCATGAAACCCGGTGAGCTGCAGCTAACAAAGACATGACGATAACGTTACGGATTATTTAACAGGGTCAGAAAATGCCAACAAGAATATCACCATGCCTCTGCTTAGCTCCCTGGTAGGACTGCACATTGAGTACTGTGGTCACTCCATCTCTAAAAGGATATAGCAGGACTAGAAAAGGTTCTGAGAAGAGAAACAACGATAAAGGAGACAGAGCACGTCCCTTATGACGGGAGGCTAAACAGATTAGGGCTCTTCTGCTTGGAGATAAAAAACGACTGAGAAGGGATATGATACATAGTAACATAGTAAATGACGGCAGATAAAGACCAGCATGGTCCATCTAGACTACCCAGTACGATGGCAAGAGTAGGTGCACCTGCCGCTCCGTGCAGGCCACCCCTCCCCACGTCTTTGATTAGGGATGAACCCACCACTCCATGTAGGACACCCCCTATTTGTTGAGAAATTAGATGGTTCAGTTTGCTTTGATTTTATCCTGTTGCTGTAAAGGGATCCACTGTGTTTGTCCCATGCCATTTTGAATTCTGTCACCGTGTTTGCCCCCACCACTTCCATTGGGAGGGCATTCCAAGCATCCACCACCCTTTCTGTGAAAAAGTATTTCCTGACATTGCCTTTCAATTTACCCTCTTGCAGCTTCATGTTATGCCCTCTAGTTTTACAGCTTCTCCGTCTCTGGAAGAGGTTTGTTTGTTCATTATTTCTCTTTAAGAATTTAAAGGTCTGAATCATATCTCCCCTGTCCCTCCTCTCCTCCAAAGTGTACATGTTTAGGTCTTCAAGTCTCTTCTCATAAGGCTTCTGACGCAGGCTCCAAATCATTTTCGTCGCCTTCTTCTGAACAGTTTCCAGTCTTTTTACATCCTTTGCAAGATATGGTCTCCAAAACTGAATACAGTATTCCAAGTGAGGCCTCACCAGTGACTTGTACAGTGGCATAAGTACCTCTTCCTTTCTGCTGGTAATTCCTCTTTGTATGCAGCCCAACATCCTCCTGGCTTTGGCCACCGCCTTGTCACACTGTTTTGCCACCTTGAGATCTTGAGACATAATCACACCAAGGTCTTTCTCCTGATCCATGCACACCAACCTCTCGCCCCCTATCACGTACATTTCCCTTGGATTTCTGCTACCCAAGTGCATGACTATGCACTTCTTTGCATTAAATCTTACTTGCCAAGCATTAGACCATTCTTCCAGCTTTTGTAGATCTTTCCTCATGTTAACCACTCCCTCGGGGGGAGTCCACTCTGTTTTCAGATGACACAAAAATTTGCAAAAGACAGACTTTTCCATTCAGTCCTTCAGCAATTATCACTCACAAATACATTGAACAGTGCTGGGCCCAGGACCGACCCCTGGGGCACCCCGCTAATCACCTTCCCTTCATCCAAGTCAGCTCCATTTACCATCACCTTCTGTCATCTATCAGTCAACCAACTAATTTATGATCCAATTTACCATCTTGGGATCCATCCCCAAGCTACTGAGTTTATTGATAAGCCTCCTATGAGGAACAGTATCAAAGGCTTTGCTGAAATCCAGGTAGATGACATCCATCACATGCCCCTGATCTAGCTCCCTGGTCACCCAGTCAAAGAACTCAGAATTGTTTGGCAAGATCGTCCTTGGTAAAACCATGTTGCCTCGGATTTTGCAACCTGTTGGTTTTGAGAAAGTTCACTATTACTCTTTCAGGAGCGCCTCCATTACTTTTCCTGCCACTGAAGTAAGGCTGACAGGCCTGTAGTTTGACACTTTTTCCCTGTCACCACTTTTGTGTAGAGATATGACATCAGCCATTCTCCAGTCTTGAGGAACTTCTCCTGTTTCCAAGGACCTGTTGAAAACATTCTTTAACGGCTCTGCAAGAACCTCTCTGAGCTCTTTCAGTATCCTGGGATGTATCCCATCCGGTCCCATGGCCTTGTCCACTTTCAGTTTTGCAAGTTGTTCTAACACTTCATCTTCTGTGAATGGTGTGGTATCTACTTCATTCTCATTTTATATTTGGGAGTCACAGGTGGCCCTTCTCCAGGACTTTCTTTAGTAAAAACAGAGCAGAAATATTCATTTAGCAATTTCGCTTTTTCAATGTCACTTTCCACGAGTCCGTTCCCAGCACTTCTGAGTCTTGCAATTCCACCTCTGATCTTCTTCATTTCCCGAATATACCTGAAGAAAGTTGTCGCCACATTAACATCTTTAGCCATCTTTTCCTCTGCCTTTGATTTTGCTATCCTTATTTCTCTTTGTCTCTTTGAGTTTGATCCTGTATTCATTTCTGTGTTCCTGTTTATAAGCTTTTGAATTTTGCAAAAGCTGTGTTTTTTTGCCTTTATTTGCGCAGCCACTTCTTTGGAAAACTAAATAGGTTTTCTCCTCCTCTTGTTTTTGTTTACTTTTCTTACATATTTATCTGTTGCCCCTTTTATTGCCACCTTTAGTTTAGCCCATTGCAATTCCACTTCCCTTATCTCCTTCCACCCTGTCAGCTCCTCCTTTAGGTACTTGGCCGTTTTATTGAAGTCAGTGTTTTTGAAGTTTAGGACATTGAGCTTACTATGATTGGCTTGTACCATGGCTTTTATCTCAAACCACACCGTGCGATGGTCACTGTTGCTCATAAGAGCGCCCACCCGGACATTTGACACGCTATCACCGTTGGTGAGCACTAAATCCAGCGTTGAGCTTTCCCTGGTTGGTTCCATCACCATTTGTTTAAATAACGCATCTTGGAGAGCATCCACAATTTTTTTTGCTTCTTTCCAGATTTGCAGAAGGAGTAATCCAATCCACATCAGGTAGATTAAAGTCACCCAATATGATCGCTTCTGTTGGGATATTTTGGCTTAGGAATAGGTCTGAACCCGCCTACACTTCCCCCTTTGTGGCTATCTCTCTCTCTTCAATTTGTGTCGGAGGTCTGTAGACTACAGCAGTATGGATGACAGTGCCATCTGCCCTTTCCAACACAATCCAGAGCGCTTCTTCTTTTCCCCATACCCCCTGCATTTCAGTAGCTTTAATATTGCTTTTGACATACAAGGCTACTCCTCCTCCTCTTCCAATTTCTCTGTCTCTTCTGAATAGATTATAGCCAGCTATGGCCACATCCCAATCATGCGATTCATTGAACCATGTTTCTGTAATGGCCACAATGTCCAAATCCATTTCCACCATTAGGGCTTCCAGGTCCCAACTTTGTTGGCTAAGCTTCGAGCATTTGTGCTTATTACTTTGCAGCATTTACCTGGCTTGTCTGTATTTTGCATTGATTTTGTTCCGCCCACATCTTACCACTTGTTTTTGATGTGTGGTTTAAAAGTGTGGCTGTTTCTGATTTTAATCTGCTTTTGCAGGGAGCGACGTCCAGAGCTTGATCTTCCACATCCGTCACCCCCTTTTTCTAGTTTGTGGAGTGGAGGAGTGGCCTAGTGGTTGGGGCAGGGAACTTCAGGCCAGAAGGTTGGGGGTTCAAATCCCACTAGAGGACAGCAACCTTGGGCTGGAAGGACTGGGGTTTCTAGTCCCACAGGTGCTCCTTGTGATCTTGGGCAAGCCACTTAACTATTTTACAGGGAACATGGGCTATGGAGGGTTATCTCCAAGTTATAATGCCCTGTTCAATGTAATTTCAGTTTGTTCAATGTAAACCGCACTGATGCAGAACAGCGCGGTATATAAGAGAATTAAAATTAATAAATGCATATCCACATACTGCCTGAACTTTTCACTTAGGATTCTTTTCCCTGCGACAGAGAGATGTAGTCCATCAGCACAGTATAGTCTCTTGTTGTTCCATCTGTTACCCCAGTCGCCAATAAATCTGAATCCTTCTTGTTTGCACCAGGTCTGGAGCCATGTATTATAGCTGTTAATGCGATGCAGCCTTTTTGCCCCCTTACCAAGAACAGGTAGAACTTCTGAGAATGCAACAGTGCTAACAGTGGGCTTGAGTTTCTCTCCCAGAGATTGGAAGTCCTTTTGGACTGTAGAGGCAGTGTTTCTAGCCAGGTCATTTGTGCCCAAGTGGATAACATCAAGTTTGGAGTGTTCACTTTCTGCGCTAAGTACTTCAACAACTTGGTTTGTATTCCTGCTGGCTGAAGAGCCTGGGAGATAGAGGTTCATAAATTCCCGAGTGCTGAGGAAATGCATAAATGGGGAATTGTTCAACATGTCACGAAAGGAAATGGACACGCCATGAAACGAAGAATCATAGAAAGTATTTTTTCATATTGTGCACATTTACGCCACACAATATGTTGCTGGAGGACCCAGTCAAGGTCCTTAACAGAGCAGGATTCTTAAAAGGTTTGAATAAGTTCCTGGAAGAGAAAGGTTTATAACACATGATAGGACATGTCCAGAGAAAGCCATGGAAACGAGCTTTGAGAAATGCAGGTATGTTTTGGAATCTGCTGGGTGCTGGACTGGCCACTATCAGAGACAGGATCCTGGGCTCCATGAATCTTGACCTGACTCTGTATAGCTTACCTTATGTTCTTAAGCTTTTGAGCCCAGAGTGCAATGCCCCGTGGCCCCGAATACTCATTTTCAAAGGGGAACTGCAAGGGCTTAATTTCTGGGGAACGACCCAGAAAGTGGTTCCACCACTGAAGAGCAGCAGGTGGGTTCTGCTCCTGTTGTAAACCTCCAGCTCTGCTGACATCAGGAAGGATGGGCGTGATCCTGAAGCAAAGCCTGCAGAATGAAGCACATATGTAAAAAAGGGGAATTTGTGAGCAGCAGTGCCATGGCAGTGGGCTGGGGGGTCACTGGGACATAATACGGCATCAGAAACAAGAGAGCTTGGGGACCAGGTTGGAGATTGGTTCATTTGGACCCTGTAACTGAAAAGATGTTCCGCTTCCCTTGGATGGGGCTGATCTGTAAGGCCTTTCGGCTCACAGGTTTTGAGCTTGTGCCCGTTAACCCCCTTTTTGGGTCTGTTACCAGGACTTAATTTCTGGCTGAACAAGTCGGCATGGTGTTCTGCCACTTTGCTTCCAGGCCTCAAGGAAGTGAGCAGAACCAGAGGTGTAATTCAGTGGAGATGGAGCCAAGATGCCGGTCAGTGTGGAGCATTTCTGTCCTCCGAGCTCCCAGAGGAAAACAGAACAGAGCTGGAAGGGTTACAGTTGCTTATCCTAAGATGGGAGCAGCTGTATAACCTTGAAATTTGCACGATTACCCTGTACAACTGAGAAGGCCGCAAGGGAGAACAGACAAGGCTGAAGAGACACTTTATCCAGGCTTTGGCAAGCAGGCTAACAGCTTCTCTTCCCCCTAATCATTCCACCATTCCCAGATCCACAAACTGCGTAAATGCTGCTCAGAAGGATCTTTGGAAGCACAGACCTGATTTATGTTGCTGAATAATCGCTACATAGTCTGGTTAAATGCCCCGATGTTAACTGCTTAATGTTGGGGCGTTCCAGGGGACAGCAACAAAAGTTAGCTGGTCAGCCATAGACCCGAGCTGCTAACCAGCTAGCTAAAACAGCTAAAGATAAGACTGTCCTAATTTTACTGGTTTAGTTTTTTGGCCAGTGGCTGAATATCGCCGCTGACCAGATAGCAGAGAAACCAGATATTCCATGCCACTAGGCAGATGTGGCCCTGGCATCAAATATGGAGAAATTAGACTTACCTGCTAATTGTTGTTCCTTGAGGAACTCCAGTCCAGTCCCGCACCTCTGGGTAGTGTACCTCTTCCAGAAGCTTGGAGACTGAGCATGTCATCTTTTGATGACACCCATGTACTTATGCAGTTGGCACCGCCCAACAGCCCCAGTAACCGATTGGCAAAGCAGACTCACAGGAGCAACAAACAAGAATAATTAGAACTACATCTAAGTAACCTTAATCCCTCCCCACAACCTGGGAAGGAATCCTCTGTCTCCCCAGAATGGGGAGGCTTACCTGTGGAACACTTGGGCAACGCCTTCCAGCACGGAGTGTAAAGACCAACAGCTATCCCAGTCTGCCCCCAAGACACTTTTGCTGGGTGATGGCAGGGGTCAAGGGGTGCCTCTGAGTATACGAGGGAATCAGCTACTGAGCCAGGGGCGCCAAATGGCTTCTCACCAAACTCCATGGGATCCGGGCGGGATCCGGGATTGGACTGGAGTTCATCAAGGAACAACAATTAGCAGTTAAGTCTAATTTCTCCTTCCTTATCCCTCCAGTCCAGTCCCACACCTCTTGGATGTAACAGAGCAGTTAAATTAATGGGAGGGACCTGCAGTATCAGCCTGAGCTCTGCCAATCCAAAACAGGCATCTCCCGCAGCCTGGGTATCCAGGCAATAATGCTTAGCAAAAGTATGAAGAGACGACCACATTGCCACCTTACAGATGCCCATGAGGCTGTTTGAGCTCTCGTGGAATGTGCTCGTAATTCTGTCGGCACCACTTTACCCTTAAAGATGTACGCTGAAACAATCGCTTCTCTAAGCCATCTGGAAATGCAAGCCTTGGCCACCACCTCTCCTCTGCGTGACCTCCCAAACAGAACAAACGATCAGATCTCTGAAAGGACGCCATCCTGCTCAAACACTGCAGGACTCTTACATCCAAAATGTGAAACTGCGGATTAGTGGAGCCCATTTCCACAGTCAAAAGTGCAGGTAGAGAAACCGACTGGTTCAAGTGGAAGGCTGAAACCACCTTAGACGAGAAGAAGGGCACTGGCTGAAAGTCTACCTTCTCCCTCGAGAATGAAAGGAATGGCTCCTGACACGATAAGGCCTGAAGCTCTGAAATCCTGCATGCCGAGCAAATCGTCAGAAGAGAGACCGTCTTCAGGGTCAAGTTCTTCAGTGAAGCTCATCTCAACGGCTCAAAGGGCTTAGGGGTAAGCACTGTTAGAATCAAACTGAGGTCCAACAGCGGTACCACCGCCCTCCTCAGAGGTCACAGGTCAGTTACCGTCTTCAGAAAGCGCAGCACATCTGGGTGCATACCCAATGCCACCCCTTGAAACCTTCCATGATAACAGGAAATTGCCACCAGTTGCACCCTCAAGGAGCTAGCGGCTAAGCCCTTATCGAAACCATTCTGTAAGAAGGCTAAGACATCCGGAACTGATGCAGTTGATGAGATAGGCAGTCTATCCCCACATCACGACTCAAAGATGCGCCACACCCTGATGTATGCTAGACAAGTGGATCTTTTGCATGCCTTCAGTAAGGTGGTTGTTATCACAGGTCCCGAATAACCTTTTCTTCTCAGCTTCGCCCTTTCAAGAGCCATGCCGTAAGTGAGAATTAATCCACCTGAAGCATGCAAACCAGCCCATGTCAAGAGATCCTCTTGAGTCAGAACCCCCATGGCCGGTCCACCAGAATCCGCACCAGATCGGTATACCACGAACCCCTTGGCCAATCCAGGGCAATCAGAATGACAAACACCCAGTGAGCCTCTATCTGCTGTACTACCTGGCCTATGAGCGCCCACGGAGGGAAGACAGTGGAGGTCCCCCTCAGGCCACTTCTGCACAAGGGCATTCAGGCCATCTGACATCCTCTCTTCTCCTGCTGAAAAAACTGGTTCGCCTTGGCTGACTGGAGCATTGCTGTTAGGTCCATGACTGGTATGCTCCATCAGCACACCACCTACTCGAACACCTCCTGGTTGAGAGTCCACTCAACTGGGTCTACACGTACCCGGCTGAGATAGTCATCACGTTGTCAACTCCCGCAATATGCACTACAGACAAGGCCTGGAGATAACTTTCCACCCGAACAGCCTTTCAGCTTCTTCATCTATGCTGCCTGTGCCTCCTTGCGGGTTGATGTAGGCTACCATAGTCATTGTCCGAGAAGACCTGGACCGCCTTCCCCTGCAAAAAGGCCTTGAAACTCTGGAGCGCCAGGACCATCGCATGCATTTCCAGCCTATTGATTGGCCAAAGGCAGGGGCGGCCCAAGGGGGGTGTGGGGCCATGTGCGGAGACTCGGTGCGGGGCCTTATTTGCATAAGTATTTGCATAATGTTACCATACACTAACTTTTAGTAAACATGTCTCTTAATGAGTGTATGGATAAAGAAAGACTAAAAGATTTCTATATTACTATAATCCAGTGCCAACCGCCAGGCACATTAGGAACTACTACAAACACTGCCCATTTAGAACCCATAGCAAACCCGCCGTATCCTAACAGCACTACCAGGACTCACAAAGCACCATACCCTACCTATCAAAAGGCAACACTGCAAATATTAAACCAATACATTTCAGAGAACAACAATACATGACCTACTGGGGAAAGAGAACAAGTGGCAATGTCAAATAGGAATTACTTAAACAGAATACCTCAGCTCAGTTACACATGCAGAACATAGACCATCACCAAACAAGGAATCACAATTTAGAAACAGGAAGGCAATAATTAAACTGGGAACCCCAAAAGCCAAACTTGGAATGTACAACAACACTGTAGAAATAAAACTATAAATTAATTTCCTCTTGTACCAAACAAAGCGCAGACGTTAATGATGCACATTTCCCAGAGCTTTCATATTCCAGTTAATAAATTCAAAATAAAGAGATATCTTTCTACCTTTTGTGCATTTTTTTTCAGTTGCAATTGCTCCAGCCACTTTCTTCTGGTTTCTTCATGTTTTCTGCTAACTCTCCATCGTCTGCTGTCCATTTGTCCTTTCTTCTCTCTTCTAGTTTTTTTTTCCATTCTCTCTCTCTACATCTGCTTTAACATACAAATCTTTCTCCTTTTGCTCTTTCCTCATTCCTATTTCATCCACTCAAATTTTACCCCTCCATCCTCAATCCCCACTTACTCTCCCAATACCCGGCCAATTGTAGATTTTTCATCCCTCCCACACAAAATATTTTTCCCCTCTCCATTTTACTCTCGCAGCCCCATCCCATTCTAATCCTCCCCCAACATCAGCTCCCTTCTAGTTCCAGCATCACCCAGCATCCATTCCCTTCTAGTCCCTGCATCAGCCCATTTCCAGTCCTAGCCTCCCATCAGCCCATTTCCAGTCCTAGCTCCCCCATCATTTCCAGTCCGAGTCCCTTCATCAGCTCATTTCCAATCCTAGCCCCCCATCAGCCCATTTCTAGTCATTTCCTAGCCCCACCATCAGCCCATGTCAAATCCTAGCTCCCTCCACTCAGCCCAATTCCAGTCCAAGCCCCCCCATGTCCATTTCAATCCAAGCCCCCACCACTGCCCATTTCCAATCTTAGCTCCCCCCAACAGCCCATTACCAATCTTAGCTCCCCCCAACAGCCCATTTCAAGTCCTATCCTAGCTGCTCCATCAGCCCATTTCCAATCCTAGCTCCCTTCCCTCACAGCCCATTTCCATTCCAAGTCCCCTCCCCATCAGCTATTTGCAGTTCAAGCCTCCCCTTCCACTCAGCCCATTTCCAGTCCTAGCAACCCCCCAACCCATTACCAGTCCTAGCCCCCATCAACCCACTTCCAGTCCTAACCCCACATCACCCCATTTTCAGTTTAAGCCCCCCCTATAACCCATTACCAGTCCTAACCCCCCATCAGCCCACTTCCAGTCCTAAACCCATCAGCCCATTTCCAGTCAGCCCCCCATAGCCCATTGCCAGTCCTAACTCCCCCCCCAACAGCCCACAGCCCATTACCAGTCCTAACCCCATCAGCCCACCTCAAGTCCTAACCCCTCCCCATCAGCCCATTTCCTGGAAATAAGTTGTGCACCTGAACTTGTAACTCAGCCTTGGAAAGGTGACTAATTATACTATATATTTAACTGGACAGAAAATTGATGTCAGTTAAACTCTAAAATTATTCTAAATCAAGGGTTCTCAACCCAGCCTTGGGAACACATCTAGGCAGTCGTGCTTTTCATGGTAATTACAATGAATAGGAATGATTTATTTATTTATTTACTTACAGTCTCTTTTATACCACGCTATTCAACATCAGTGCAGTTTACATGATAACAGAAATCTTATACGGTGCAGGAATCTGTTCCGCATTTACAATGAACAGGTGCTTAAACTTGGGTAAAACCGGGATAACTATTTACATATAGGCATCACATCAAGTCGAATCACAGAGTAATCGTGGTGTGTTGGTGTGGCGGTACTAGAAGGGGGGAGCAGTTAATGGTGCACAATCGTCCGGGTAGTGTTTGAGGAAGAGGTGGTGCTTCAAAGCCTTCCTAAATTGTGTTAGGTCAGGGATTGCCCGGATGCTAGGTGGAAGGGCGTTCCAGCATCTGGGCGCGCAGAACCTAAATGCCCTGCTTGCTGTTGCCTGGATGCATTGTGTTACTGCTTTCGGTGTTACTAGTGGTGTTGCTAGTGTGTTGATTGCTGCAGATCTTCTGGCTCTGTTGGGGGGTGTAGTGTGGATAAGCTCTGAGAGTGAGGCGGAGGAGAGCCCGTTGATGGCCTTGAAGGTCAGCAGTAGGGTCTTGAAAGAAATTCTGCCATGGATAGGGAGCTAGTGGAGCTGTTTCAGGATAGGTGTCACATGGTCACGCCTGGAGGCACCATATAGAACTCTAGCTGCGGTATTCATTGCAAGCTGGAGCGGACCCATGGTGGATTGTGGGAGCCCTTGTAGGATTGCATTGGCATAATCGAAATGTGGGATAATCAGTGCTTGAAAGATTGTCCGGAAGTCGTCTGGTTCTAGCAGGGAGCGTAAGTGTCTGAGTGTCCGGATCTTATGGTAGACTGCTCTTACCGTGTTGCTTATATGTGCCTTCATGTCCAGGCGTTGGTCTAATGTGACTCCAAGGTATCGGATTGTGGACTTGGTTTGCAGCTCCAGTTCATTGACCTTTAGGTAGGTTGGAGGGGAGAAGTTCTGGTTCCTCGTGATGAAGAGAACTTCTGTTTTCTTGTGCTGTATTCGTAGGTTTTGGGTCTGGAGCCAGTTGGCCACTGCGTCAAAGCAGTCTGTCAGTGGAGAGAGGTCAAGCCGGTCGGTTGAGAATGGCATATAGAGTAGCACGTCGTCTGCATATATCAAGCAGTCAACATTGAATGAACGGATGAGCTTACAGATGGGCTGCATGTATATGTTGAACATCAGGGCGGAGAGGGAGGAACTCTGTGGAACGCACTGCTTCTGGTGGAACGGTTCCGATGTTGTGGTCCCAGATCATACATGCTGCCATCTGTCGGGCAGGTATGATTTGCACCAGATTAGTGCTGTGTCACAAATACCCTTCTCTTCGAGTCGCCTCAAGAGAAGCTCATGGCTTACTGAGTCAAATGCAGCGGCTATATCCATGAAGATGAGGACAAACCCACAACGGGTGTTATCGATTCCAGCAATTATGCTGCTGAAGAGGATGGTGAGGAGTGTTTCCACACCATGGGATTCCCTGAATCCATGTTGGCAGGGGTCCAGTGGAGCGGTGTCATTGATGTGGTGTTGTATTTGGCGTTGGACTTCTTTTTCAATTATCTTGGCTAGTAGAGGTATGCTAGATATAGGTCTGTATGAGTCAAACTTCTGGGGGTCAAGTTTGTTGTTTTTCAGCAGAGGTCTGATGGACGTGCGTTTGAGGCTTTGGGGGAATGAGCCTGTTGCGAAAGACAGGTCCATGAGTCTGGCTATGAACGGACTAAATTCGGTATGTAGTTCCTTTATCCAGAAGGATAGAGATTTGCATACAATAGCGGCAGTGGCCTAGTGGTTAGGACACGAGACCTCAGGCCGGAGGGCCAGGGATTCGAGTCCCACCTGGGGACAGCAATCTCAGGCCAGAGGGACTGGGGTTTCTAGTCCTATGAGCACTCCTTGTGGCCTTGGGCAAGCCACTTAACCCTCCGTTGCCTCAGGTACACATAGATTGTGAGCCCTTTGGGGACAAGGGAATGTACCAAGTACCTGTCTGTAGTGATTACATAATGTAAACCACTTTGATTGAAGGATATGGCAGTATAGAAAACTGGTTAGATGCATCCCCAGGAATGGGTCGAGAACTCCTGCTCTAAATCAGTATACCTCACCTTGAGCTACTACTACTGGAAAGGTGTGAGCTAAATACAAACAAATAAAAATTGATGGTTCTCAGGACTGCCTTGGGGAAACATGTGAACATGCACAAGATAGATCAGTATACGCCACCTCCATTATATGCAGATCAGTTCCATTCATATTCATTGTGGATATGCTGAAAACCCGCCTGGCTGGTGCTTCCCAGGACAGGTTTATGAACCACTGTTCTGTTAGCATCATGTATGATGTATATTAGCTTTCAGGAGTGGCCAGCTATCACTTGGCAGAAGGCAGTGTGCACATACACCACGCCAGGAAATGGCTGTGGGAGTGAGAAACAATCAGCCATGGACCAAACTGGAGCAATCAATCCAGAGTGGGATGCAGGACAAGGAGGTTCTGACTTCTGTGGGTCAAGCTGGAAGAGCCAAGGGGAAAGGAGGCCCTTAGAGGGAGGAAGGCAGTCTTCCATGCACCAGCCTCATTGTACGTGTCACTGTTGGGCTGGGGGAAAGAGGACCAGAATAGGAATGGGGGTGGGGGGGGGGGGGGGGAGAGAATTAGAGAGAGTGAGACTCCTCCAGTGAATTTCACTGGTTATCAGCTAATATATAATGATACGCTCATAGTATCAGTCTATTTGTAGAGGTTTGCTCCAGCAGTGGCCACAAGTATCCTATTACAACAATAGACAGTACTGACACATTGTGGCCATTACTGGTACTGCACCTTAATGCATGGACACAAAGATATTCTAATATACTGTAGTCATCCTGAATGCTTGCTGGCAATAGAGCTATCTGTAATGACAGTAATTTATTCTGCATTTTCAGCATATTACTGAAAGGCGATGAGACTGAGTAGTGGAAAGATTAAGGCAAAGCAGGCCACATGAGCCGAGTTTCATCAGTGCCACAGAAAGTGGTAAAAGCCACAGGGCCAAGGACGTGTCACTGTCATGCATTGCACCAGTGAGCTCCAACGGCAGCATGGGCTCCACTCACCGTGAGACCAGTCTCATGGCAGGAGGTCACAGGTGTGACACAGGCAGGCAACCAAAGGCCGGGTCTGCAGAAAAAACCCCCTGGATTTCCCTTGTAGTGGTGACAGAGAAAAAGAGCATGAGGGGAGAAGGGGGGAGGAGGGAAGGGGGTCAGGAAGGAGGGAAAGAGGAATGCAGTCAGAGATGGGATGGGAAGGGAAGGAAGGGTTTAGAAAGGGGAGAGCAGTAAGGAGTGATCGTTGAGTTGGTGATAAAGAAGTTGGGAAAGGCATGAGGCAGGGGGGAAAGAGAAGGATTTTGATAGAAATACTGCAGATGTCTTGCTGGTTTCAGCAGGTAAATGATTAAAAGTACCATTAGTTAATTTATAACACAGATAAGAAGTGAGAGCACATTGTGTGAACTCATGCCAGGAGGCCACAGGGATCAGTCCCAGTGTTCTGCTTCCCTCTTGTGGATTATTTTATAATTAGTGAATATTTCTGCATAATTCCAGATGTAGAGTCAGATTTGCATAACTTTGGGTTCTAATCCCATCCTGCCATATGTTATCCTCTATTCTCTCTCACTCTCTCTCTCCATTGCGTACATCTCTTCTCCTCTGTCTCTTCCCCATCACCTTTCCATTTTTTACCCTCTTTCTCTTCCCCATATTTCACTGATCTATTTATCCACACACAGATTTTTCTCCTTTACTTCTCTCTACCTCCCGATGATTCTCTTCTTCACTGCTCCTGCTTCCTCTTTACATACACATACTCCCACATCTCTCCGTTCTTGTCCTCCTTCTGATCTCTCTCGGCCCTTCCCTCCTCTCTGAGCATACACCTTATCAAGATAATACCTGAAGGCCATTTACAGTCTGCTTCTCCGAGCTCCTGCTGCCTGTCCTGGCAATAGAACTATCTAGGATCTGTTGTCTAGTTCACCGTTTATAAGCCGGTAGTCCTGTGATTAGCCTGCGAGTTTTGAATTGAAGAACCGCATGACAAACAGAGGTAGAGTTGGGAGAGGCCCTGAGATGCTGTGAGTAGGAAGAATGGTATTCCACCATGTGGGTTTGCTAGATTAGAGAGAGACAAGCACATGGCTGGAGTTTAGACACTGAAGAGGGAATGAGAGCGAAGAAACATATAGAAAGGTTTCCAGAGAACATGGATGGGGTCTTGATGATTCAAACAATGGGACTGGAGTGAGAGAGATGAATAAATTTGTAAGTTACATAGTAAATTATGGCAGATAAAGACCTGCATGGTCCTCGGCTCAGTAAGGTGGCTAGAGAAGTGCCTGCTTCTCTGTGCTGGCTGCCCCCCCTCCCCCCCTATGGCTTTATAGTTGCAAAAAGTAGGAAGAGGTAGAATAGTAGTGCAGTGGTTAGATCCAGGGAAGCAAAGGTTCATATTCTGCTGATGCATCTTTTGACCTTGAGCAAGTCATTTTGTAGCAGCAAAGCGCAGACAAACCAATGATACCAGGAGTCTGTTCAGAAGGTCCAAATCATTTATTTGTGCACAAGTCTCAAGCAAGGCAATTTCAAAATGGCTGAGCAAAGTTTTCAAGCATTACAACAACTTTTATAGACTTCTGTTCCATTCTAGGTATAGAAAAACATTTCATTGGTCCCGGTACGCTCCCGTACCTCCCGTAGCCCCTCTATTGGTCCCGGTACTGATAAGTTTCTCCAATTATGTTCCTTCTGTGGGCTTCTGTAGGCATGACACCTGCTTGCCCCCCTTCTAGTCCCAATTACAATGGTCAGTTCATCAACTTGTTACTTTCACACTTTCAAGGCTATGGGACCATTTGTGCGTGCAGAAGAGCAAGGTTCTGTAACTCATCTGTCAGCACTCCTCAATATTTCTCTGCAAATGTACTCTTTCTTATCAGTAACTTTAAAACACATCTTTTCTGTATTTTTCCATTTCTTAGTTCTGCAATTCTGCTTATCTAAGCTAATTCAATATTTCTACTGAGTTCTTTCTTACAATAGCAGCATATTGGGGGATGTGCAATCCTATATGCCTCTCCACAGGCCTCATTTACAGGTCAAGCTAGCCATGCTGGCCTGCCTATGTCAGACACCGTGGGTCACAGGCCTGCACCTGCCACATTCCCCCCTTTGATTAATCTCACCCTATTACTTAATAAGGTGTGAGAATTAAATCACTTTCCAGAGGATTCAAATCCTGATTAAAGGATTCTTACTAGTTCCACTAGGGCTGACTTTGTATAAAGCCATTATTCTAGTTGCGGTCTTCCGCTCTACTGTACTATCAATAGCACTATGAAGGGAACGCATACAACATGGGATTAAACATGGTAAGCAGAGGACAACAGCAACAAGGATTAGTACTAAGATAATGAAAGTCTTAAATCCTCCCAGCCAAGAGAAAAGGTTAGCAAACCAATTAGGAAATTTCAAGGCGTGCCAAGTCTGTACTGGCACATAAGCATGTCTTTGCATATCTTTAGCAATTTCTTCAACTACTTGACCTTTATCATCTATCTTCAAACAGCAATTAGTTAAATTCAGTTTACCACATACTCCTCCTTCAGCTGCTAGCAAATAATCAAGTGCTAAGCGATTTTGGTATATGGCAGTGCGCATCTGAGTACTTTGTCTAGCTAAGAGCGTAAGAGCATGACTAGTTTCGTTGGTTATTATTTCAACTACTGCTTGTAAGCGAATAATTCGATTAATCATATAGACTGGGGTTCGGTAGCCCCACATACCATCATCATTCCAAGTGGCAGGTCCATAATACTCAATAATTCTTTCTGGTGGCCAATCATCACCTTGCCATTTCTCCCACTTGCCTATCTGTAAGGCCTCTCTTTTCTGTCTAGATGCTCCTTTGTGTTTGTGGGTGGTATATACAGGGTATCCTAATTGTTCTCCATGTTCAGTGTTTAACAGGAAGAACGAAGGTCTGATGGTTCCTAAGACACATGCTCCTCCCCATTGTGGTGGGAGTTGCGCATATGCTCGGTTTCCACAGATCCAATATAGGCCAGGTGGGGCTTGCCAGGCTTGGACTTTGGCGAGGTTAGTCCATAGACCTGCAAGTTCAGGAAATCTGGCTAATGGGTTAGGAGGTTCAGGATGTCTGATTCCTGACCACCATGCTACCTTCTTGGTCGTGGCATTATAATATTTCTGGCTAAGACAGACCAGCTGTCCTACCTTTTGAGTGAACTGGGGTCCAGTTCTGGCATAGCAAAGACGTCCAACGATTGAGTGCGCTAACACCCATTCACTGGTTGTCTTGTGTAATTCAGTTTGATTGTAAATCATAGAATAATTCAATTCTTGGGCTTCCCAGGGCCATTGGTCTCCCATTTGGGTTCCGCCACAGAAATAACAATCTGTGATCTTAAGACTAGATACTACTGCTCCGGCTAATTCTAGAAACAAATTCTGTGAAGGGTGAGGGATCTCAAACTTATTTACATGCATAGCTTCATAAAAGGTATTATGAATATGATATTTAGATGACTTGTGGGCTTGGGTATTCAATCTAATATACACAATGGTCCCTGGATCTGTTCCTCCTCCAGCAATACGTAAACCAAACTTATATCCTTGTTTCCATGCATGAGGGTTATGTACACGCAAATGTAAGGGGTTACAAGCATCTTTCTGACATTTATCATTTGTGGTTGGCTTGGTTAGAGTAGCCATCCGTTTATCTATTTTCTCATCAGTTATACCAGTGTTCCAGGTAGCATAAAAAACACATTCCCAATACGGGCAATAGTAGTCTGCCGCTGTAGCAGTACTATACCCTGATCCTGTTTTACCTGTACACTTCCACCAATTTGTGGCACCTTCCGGACACATATACTTATGGTCATTTCGATACGCTTTCTCCCATGTACCACAGGTGGACTGACTATCTCTATTAATAGCATTACATGCATCAAAATTCAAAACAGCAGGTTTAGTAATGTCCTTAAGTGGTGGTGTAGCAGCTAATATAGGTCCATCTGCATCCTTCCATCTTATTTCCAACGTGTAATAGGATGGATTCTGATGCGGATTATAGCAAGCTTTGATTTTGCCATGAGTGCAAACATTTAGTTCAGTGGTGTTATAGATACACCGAGTTATTGTTCCCTTGCAGGTATAATAAGAATGGTAAAGCAAAGTCTGAGTTACTTTCAGTCCAGTTCTAGTAGAGGTAATACAAGCGGTGCATGGAGGTAGAGCATAAGTCTGTTCAAAACCTCCAAAGAAGGCAACCAAGGCAAAGCAGAAGCAAAGATACATGTTGATGTTGATTGGAGTTCTTCTGAATCCTCAGCTTGCTGATCTTGATCACGACGGTCTATTATTCTTCGTCCCGTTTGCTAATGAAGCAATTTAACGGTTGCTGAGTGTTGATTGAAGATCCTCAAGATGTCCAGCACACATTAACCAACTTAGCAATTCAGTTGGCTTGTGAAGTCTGGCTTAGTCAATGTAGTCTCAAAGTAGTGTGTCAACTCACACACAAATTGGGTTCGTTGAAACAAAGCTGTTGCTGCATGGAAAACAGCAATCCTCTTCGAAAGACTTGGCTACTGCAAAGCACTTATGATGAAGTGTCTATGCTGCTGGTTGCCGTCTCAGAGTAACTCGCAAGGGTACATCAGGGTGCTGCTCTGCTGTCCACCGCTCTGGTTCAGGATCGGCGGCGGGCTTGACTCTGCTGTGGTGGATCCAGGCGTCGATCTCGGCTACCTTTACTGCAGTTGGGGTAGACAGGATGACGGTGTACGGTCCCTTCCAATGGGGTTCCAACGGTATCTTCTTCCAATCTTTGATCCACACCGAAGTTCCAGGCTGGTAGGGATGCAAGGGTTCCGTCAAGTTGATAGGCAACTGGTCTTGGATCCACGTATGGAGAGTCTGCAGAACAAAACTAAGAGCTAGGAGTTCTTGTCTGGTTACTTCTGAACCAATCTGGGCTAAATTTCCTTTGACTCCCTGCACTATTGGTGGGGGTTTACCATACAAAACTTCAAAAGGGGAAAATCCTGTTGACTTTACAGGGGCTGAGCGTATTCTGAGTAAAGCTATGGGGAGCACTTGGGGCCATTTCAAGTGTGTCTCCTGACAAAGCTTAGACATTTGGGCTTTCAATGTACGATTCATTCGCTCAACTTTCCCTGAACTCTGGGGTCTATATGCAGTGTGGAGCTTCCACTGTATCTGCAAAGCTTTTGCTAACTGCTGAGTAACTTGAGAGACAAATGAGGGTCCATTGTCTGACCCTATTACTGCTGGGATTCCAAATCTGGGGACAATCTCTCTCATTAAGGCTTTGGTAACCTCTCGGGCTTTCTCAGTTCTGGTTGGGAATGCTTCTACCCACCCAGAGAAAGTACAAACTAATACTAGTAGATAATGGTATCCATTAGCTTTTGGCATTTCGGTGAAATCAACTTGGAGGTTGTGCATGGGGGTCACACCTCTTGACTGAACTCGGGGCGCTGTAATAAGGCCTTGCTTGGCATTATTCTTGGCACAGATTTGACATTGTCGGGCTACTGAGGCTGATATGGTTGTCATCAGAGGGATGTAGAAATGTGGTCTGAGTGCTTTCTCCATAGCACTCTTTCCATAGTGGGTGGCTTCATGAAAAGCTTTAACAAAGGATGGTCCTAACAATTCTGGAATTACTATTCTTCCCGGAGGTTGACTACCTTCTTCTGGTGGCAGCTCAATCCATCCGTCTTTCAATACTCCATTTTCTTTGTCACAATAGTAATCCAATTCTTTGGTGGTATATCGTGGGGTCCATAGATTCAAAGGTACTGGAAACAATGCTGCTTGCATTGGCATAGCTTGTGGGGCAATCTGTCCTGTCATAGCTGCTTGTCGTGCTGAGGCATCTGCAAATCTATTTCCTCGAGCAACTTCTCCTTTTCCTGCTTGATGTCCTCTACAATGCATGACAGCTACACGTGTTGGGGCCCAGACTGCATCAAGTAACATCAATATCTGGGGACCATATTTGACTGATTTTCCTCCGGATGTGATGAGTCCTCTTTCTTTGTAGAGAGCTCCATGGGCATGCAAGGTAGTGAAAGCATATTTGGAATCTGTATATACATTTAGCACAAGTTTTTCTCCTAATAGCAATGCTCTGGTGAGTGCTATCAATTCGGCTTTCTGGGCTGATGTGCCTGAGGCTAGGGCTGATGATTCAACTACTTCGTGTTGAGTGACGACTGCATATCCGGCACAGCGTCGTCCGTCAAGGATGAGACTGCTCCCATCTACATAATAGATCTGGTCGGGATTGTCTATGGGCACATCTGTTAAGTCAGGTCGACTGGAGAACACAGTTTCCATGACTTCGATGCAGTCATGTTCTGGGAGTTCTTCACTGATGGGTATCAAGGTGGCTGGATTCAGGGCATGGCTCACTTCAAGTTGTATCTGTGGGTTTTCACATAACATGCTCTGGTACTTCAACATTCGGGAATTGGTGAGCCAATAATTTGCTTTCTGTTCCATAAGGGCAAGGACTGCATGTGGCACAGTGACTCGTATGTTCTGTCCTAGTGTGAGTTTGTCTGCTTCACTCACTAATAGTGCTGTAGCCGCAACTGCTCTCAAGCAGGGTGGCCATCCTTTGGCCACAGGGTCCAATTGTTTCGATAGGTAGGCTACAGGTCGTTCCCAATTTCCTAGTTTCTGAGTCAACATGCCTAGGGCATTTCCCTGTGTCTCATGTACAAACAAGTGGAAAGGTTTGTGGACATCTGGTAGTCCAAGTGCTGGTGATGACATCAATTCTTCTTTTAGCTTCTGGAAGGCTGTATCCTGCTCAAGTCCCCACTCCAGTGGTGACTTCTCTTCTCCTTTTGTGGCTTCATACAGTGGTTTGGCAATTTGAGCAAAGTTGGGTATCCAGATTCGGCAATATCCTGCCGCTCCCAGAAAGGCTCTAACTTGCTTTCTGGTTGTTGGAGTTGGAATTCTGCATACTGCTTCTTTTCTTTCTCTGCCTAATCTTCTGCTTCCTTGGGTAATACGAAAACCCAAGTATTTCACTTCTGTTTGGCATAGTTGTGCTTTGGCTCTGGAAACTTTATATCCAGCTTCATTTAGTAACTGCAAGAGATCTTGGGTGGCTAATATACATTCTCTTTCTGATACGGCAGCTATCAACAGATCATCCACGTACTGGAGAAGTACTCTCTTCCCCGGGGCTACTGGATAGCTTGAAAGATCTTGGTTTAGTGCAGCACTAAAGATGGTAGGTGAATTCTTGAATCCTTGGGGTAATCTTGTCCAGGTGAGTTGGCCCCCTCTTCCAGAGATGGGGTCTTGCCATTCGAATGCAAACAATATTTGGCTTACAGGGGCTAATCTTATGCAAAAGAATGCATCTTTTAAATCCAGTACGGTGAAATGGGTAGCTTCAGCGGGTATCAATCCTAGTAGAGTGTAAGGATTGGGTACAACTGGGTGTATAGTTTCAACTGCATCATTTACTCTTCTCAAATCTTGCACGGGGCGATAATCATCTGTCTCAGGTTTCTTTACTGGCAAAAGTGGGGTGTTCCATGGGGATTGACATACTTTCAGTAGGCCATACTCAAGTAATCTCTGTAGGTGGCGATGAATGCCTTCAATTGCGGCTCTTGGGAGAGGGTACTGTTTGACGTGCACTGGTGTAGCACTAGGCTTGAGGGTTACAATCACTGGAGCTATATGTTTGGCTAGGCCTGGGGGACTGCCTTCTGCCCATACTTCAAGTGGTGCATGAATGTTCTTTAAAGTTTGTTCAAAATAGGTATCTTGAATCGAATCATCAATGTAGTATCTCCACTCTTCTTCTCGGGGTACTGTCAGCAGCATTACTCCTGCTGGTTTGGCTTGAGAATTCACTGTCATTTGCATTTCTCCTTGTTCGGAGAAAGATATTTGGGCTTGAAGCTTGGCTAGCATATCTCGTCCCAGTAGAGGTACTGGACATTCGGGCATGTAAAGGAATTGATGCGTTACTTGCTGTCCTCCTAGACTGCATATTCGGTTTTGTAGAAAAGACTTTGTGGCTTTGGCACCAGTTGCTCCTATAATGGTGACTGCTTTCTTGGTGAATGGGGCTATCTTTTTGTCTATTACTGAATGTTCTGCTCCAGTATCAACCATAAAGTTCATAAATTGGTCTCCTATTTGTATTTCGACCATAGGCTCCTGGAGACCTAAAGCAAACTTGGAGCCCGGTCTGTCCTAATCCACGTCATCCTCTTCATGGGCCTGTGTGGCCAATGCTTGGATGGCTCCTCCTCCCCTCTCTCGCTGGAATTGTTCTCGATTGGCTCCTCCTCGGCCTCGGGGACGGCCTCGTCTTTCTTCTCGCCACTGATGATCGTATTCGTCATCTTGCTGGGCGTCTTCGAGTTGCGGGCAAGTATCTCTCCAATGTCCTTCCTCTTTGCAGTAGGCGCATTGGTTCACGCCTAGTCTCTGGGTCCGGCCTCCGCCTTGACCCCGCCCTCTTCCTCTGCTCCTTCGATTAGGGACACCTCCCCTTTTCTTTTCAACTATGGCCGCAGCCAAAAAATCAGCTTTCTTCTTCATCTTTCTATCACATTCTCTCTGTCTTTCAGTATCACGATTCACATACACTTTATGAGCGACTTCCAATAACTGTGTTGCATTCATGCCCGCAAACCCTTCTAATTTCTGTAATTTACGTCTAATGTCTGGTTGAGACTGGTTTACAAAAGCAGAATTCACCATGCATAAACTTCCTGGTGCCTCGGGATCATAGGGAGTATACATTCTGTAAGCTTCAGTTAATCTTTCATAATAATCTGCTGGGCTCTCATCTATTCCTTGGATAATTCCTGCTACTTTGGAAAGGTTCATAGCTTTTTGGCCTCCTCTTCGCAGGCCTTGTAAAAAGCCTTGGCGAAAACGGGCTAGGGCGGTGGATCCTTCATCTGTATTTGGATCCCATTGGGGGTCTTCATTTGGGAATTCTCTCTGAGCTGCTTCTCTACGATCTATTATATTCTGCCCCTGCGCTGGAGCTGCAGGGTTTTCTGCCATCCATTCAATAGCTGCTTTTCTAATTCTCGCTCGTTCTTCTGTAGTGAATAGGGTGGTCAGGAGCTGACGGCAATCTGGCCAAGTGGGTTGGTGAGTTTCCATAATACTAGTTACTAATTCTGTCAGCTCCTGGGGCTTGCTAGTATAGGAGGCATAGTGCGACCTCCAATTTAATAAATCAGTTGTAGAGAATGGGATATACACATAAGTTAGGGGTCCCGCTACCACTTCATCATTATCATTCTTTACGGGCACCCCGGGACTTGCCTTAAGGGAAACAGTTTGGCTGTCCTAGGCGTCATTTGGGTCTGGGATCTAAGGGCTATTGTCGTTGTCTTTGCAGGAGTCGCTTTCTTTTTTACAACTGGTTTTGCTTTGGGTTTCTCTTTCACCGGGGCGCTAGTGCTAGCGCTAGCTTCCTCAATTATTTGTACACTGTCCTGTTCTTCTTCTTCTGGGGGATCCTCTCCTTCTTCTTCTAGCTCCGCTTCTGGCTCACTTTTTACATTCTCCTCTTCTCTCCCCGCTAATTCTTTCTCTTCCTCTCCTCCAGGAGGAGGAGGGTCAGGGGTTGGGTCTCGCCTCGGCTCCGGCGGTCTCTGGGGATCTGGGGCAGGACGCCGCCGGACTATTCTTACTGGACCTGGGGTTCGGGGCTGCCTGAGGACTACTTCTGGGGAATCGGGATCTGCCAAGATGGGTTTCTTCTTGGCTTTCTTATCCTGCTCTTTCATTCTAGGCTGTTCCTTTCTCTGTCTAGAATCTGTTTTAGCTAACATTATTCTGCACTGTTCCTCATAACAGCGCTGCGCCCAGGAGGGCGGATCTTCACAAATACTTAACCAGGAATCTATATAGGGGTACTGATCGGGGTGCGCTACCCGCACTCTACGATGTATTGACTGGATAATCTCTACGGTGAACGTTCCCTCTCGGGGCCAGATGGGGTCTAGATCGGGCCACTCCCTAGTACACAAAATCTGCAAACGGGCTGCTGTCATTTTAATACCATAATCTCCTGAATATCCCTCTTTAAAATGTGCGATCATACATTCTAATGGAGTGTTCCTAGTAGACTCCGCCCCTCCCATTTCGATGTGTGCGCGCAACAACAGACAGAAGGGAAAAGGTGGGCGGACCGTGGGTAAGGGGTCCTCACGGCCCTGGAAACGTACAGGGAATACAAATAACAAGACAAGACGACAATCGCTTCCCCCTTTTCGCGACCTGAACGCGGTCGCCCGGTCAGGAAATGCGCTAATCAGGGGTCAGCTTTCACTTGGTCCGTGCTGCCAGACCTCTCATTCATACTTCGTTCACACACTCATGCTAGCAACGTATTCCCAGAATGCATTCGTTTCTATCTATTCTGACTAGTCTTTTCCAAGTACAATTACAAAAAGGATGAGGGTTTCACCTAGCGTATTCCCATGCCAGGCTACTCGGCTCTTCCTTGAGAGTTGATCAGGCTCTCTTACCAATTCCCAATATCTCGAGATTACAAATTCCAAGTTCCAAGTTCCAATGGCAGTACTGCTCTTTCTATTTCTGTCTAGACCCAAAATCAAAACTATACTCACCGGATCCGGTCCTCAAAACTTCCCAAGCAGGCGCATGAGTTGGACCTCGGACTCCCCTCACTCGGGTTCGAGGCGTTGACTCCAGCCGGGCTCGTCACCCGCCGAGGTCCGACCAGCTCCCTCCGATACAAGGGACCGGCGGCGCCAGGGAGCGGCCCTCGTCGGAAGGGCGCGATCCCGGCAGGACCAAGCCTATAGAGGCGGAAAGTCGTGGTATATTGCCCTATATACACTTTGATTCCACAATTTCCCGGCCAACGCACCAAGGAATATGTAGCAGCAAAGCGCAGACAAACCAATGATACCAGGAGTCTGTTCAGAAGGTCCAAATCATTTATTTGTGCACAAGTCTCAAGCAAGGCAATTTCAAAATGGCTGAGCAAAGTTTTCAAGCATTACAACAACTTTTATAGACTTCTGTTCCATTCTAGGTATAGAAAAACATTTCATTGGTCCCGGTACGCTCCCGTACCTCCCGTAGCCCCTCTATTGGTCCCGGTACTGATAAGTTTCTCCAATTATGTTCCTTCTGTGGGCTTCTGTAGGCATGACACCTGCTTGCCCCCCTTCTAGTCCCAATTACAATGGTCAGTTCATCAACTTGTTACTTTCACACTTTCAAGGCTATGGGACCATTTGTGCGTGCAGAAGAGCAAGGTTCTGTAACTCATCTGTCAGCACTCCTCAATATTTCTCTGCAAATGTACTCTTTCTTATCAGTAACTTTAAAACACATCTTTTCTGTATTTTTCCATTTCTTAATTCTGCAATTCTGCTTATCTAAGCTAATTCAATATTTCTACTGAGTTCTTTCTTACAATAGCAGCATATTGGGGGATGTGCAATCCTATATGCCTCTCCACAGGCCTCATTTACAGGTCAAGCTAGCCATGCTGGCCTGCCTATGTTAGACACCGTGGGTCACAGGCCTGCACCTGCCACAATTTCACCCTCTATTATCTCAGATACAAACTTTGGGGCTTATTGTTTTCTAATAATGACTATAGGGCCCATTATTGAATTAGGCAGGCTATGCGCCGCTATTTATTTATTTAAAGCTTTTGGTCCATGCGCCGCTATTCATTTATTTATTTATTTATTTATTTAAAGCTTTTGGTCCATAGCCCCGCCTGCCAACCCTTAACCCTGGATATTCAATGCCACAGCAACGACATTGAATGTCTGGGGTCACTGCACATGCTCTGGAGCCACCGAAGCTACCCGGGTAGCAGCAATATTGCACCACTATCCAGTTAGTGATCAGCAGGTAAAACAAAGCATAGGAAAAGCTGATCTAGTTCTACTTGCAGAAGCTGACCAGACAGTGGTGCAATATCGCCAATACCTGGTTAGTGACAGTCTGCGCCCTGGAACAGCCCTAACACTCCCCGATGCTAACCACATAGGATCGGGGCATGTAGCCGGATTAGAAGGGGATATTCAACAGCACTAACTATGTAAGTGCAGTTGAATATACTAATTTAAGGCATTTACGTGGTTTAGTGGGCTGTCCCTCACACTTGGTTTGCAGCTTGTCGTGCTGTGAGGGCCTGTGTGCATCAAGCATGCTGAAAGCTAAACTAACAGTAACTTAACTACTGTTAGTGTGGTAGGCGAAGGCCCGTGATCCATGGTATCTGAAATGAGCAGACAGGCCTAACTAGCTTGACCTGTAAATGAAGCCTGTGGAGAGGCCCATAGGAATTGCACATCCCCCAAAATGCTGCTACTATAGAACTGAAACTTAGCAAAGCATAATCAGCTCAGCTGAGCAGAATCGAAACTCAGAAAAATATAGAAAAATAAGTTTAATTGCTACTGATAAGAGAGTACAGCTGCTATGGAATTAATTAACTCTGCTGAAAGAAAGGTTACAGTGCCCCGCTTTCCCACATGTGCTAATTAGTTAAATGGCCTTGGAAGAGAAAAAGTATCTAAGTTGGTGAACTGACCATTGTAATTGGGACTAGAAGGGGGGTAAGCAGGTGCTAAGCCCAGTCAAAGAACATCATTGGATAGCCATATCGGTACCGGAACCAATAGAAGGTGTACGGGAGGGTACCGGGACCAATGAAATGTTTTCCTATGTCTAGAATGGAGAAGAAGTCTATAAAAGTTGTTGTTTTGCTAGAAACCATTGCTCAGCCATTTTGAATTTGATTCTGCTTGAGACTTGTGCACAAATAAATGATTTGGACCTTCTGAACAGACTCCTGGTATCATTGGTTTGTCTGCGCTCTGCTGCTACATTAGGGTCTCCCAAGATGGGCATGTCTTAGCTGAGTTGCCAGACCAAGACAAACCACCCATCTGGGCAGCAGCAGAATGGGACAGTGTTGTAGTGGAGGATCATATTTTTATGACAACGGCAACACTAGAATTACCTGCACTGAAGAAAGGCTTGGCAAATCTACTTCCATATCTTGCCATGAAAACAAATTGCACTATAGCACTGCAAGATGAGACCCCCAGGTCAGAAGGCACTCAACTGGCTACTGGGAAGGAGCTGAAGACTGTTTAGAGTAAAGCCATCATTTATGATGTGGTTGGTTCAAAGCCCTCAGGACGTCTGATTGTTGATGTAGCTATGCATGAAAGGAGTCAGAAGCTGCAAAGATGTCCTATATATTTGGACATATAACATATGAAATATGAACCAAGGGAAGTTGGAGGTAGTCAAGAATGAAATGGAACATGTCCAACTCAATCTGTTGGGTGTCAGTGAACTGAAATGGACTGGTATTCGGCACTTTGCATCTGATGATCACATGGTCTACTATGCTGAAATGAAAGAGAGAAGAAATGGTGTTGCATTTATAATCAAGAAGAAACTTGCAAGAACTGTAATGAAATACAATGCAATCAGTGAACGCTTAATCTATTTGTCTACGAGGAATGCCTATCAACACAACTATAATTCAAGTATATGCCCCAACAACAGCTGCAGAAGAGAATGAAATTGAAGAGTTCTATGAACAAGTACAAGCTGAAACTGATAGAACATGCAAACAGGATAATCTGATAACGGGTGACTGGAATGCAAAAAACTGGCAACAAAGAAGAAAGCAGAGTGGTTGAAAAATATAAACTTGGCAACAGAAATGAAGTTGGAGAAAGACTGATAGAATTCTGAAAGACCAACGATCTATTCATCTCAAAAACACCTTTTTTTCTAGCAACACAAGCTGTGACTGTACACATGGACTTCACCCAATGGATTGTACAAAAATCGAATTGACTACATCTGTGGAAGTCAACGATGGAAAAGCTCTATAACATCAACAAAGACAAAAAAAAAAGGAGTTGACTATGGTACAGATCACCAACTACTAGTATGCAAACTCAAGCTAAAGTTGAAAAAGAGCAAGCCATTATGAATGTAGCAAAATATGACCTTGAGAATATACCACCAGAATTTAAAGACTGCCTGCAAAATTGATTTTCTTCTTTCGATATAAATGACAAGAGCTCCAGAAGAGTTATGGGATGACATCAAGAAGGTTGTGTTGGAAGAAAGTGAGAAGTCTCTACAAAAGGTGAAAAAGCAGAAAACACGGCCAAAATGGATGACTGAAGATTCTAGGCAATTTTCAGAGTAAGACAGAGAAGCAAAAGCAAGAGGATTAAGAGAGGCAATTTCAGAACTCAAATTTCCAACATGCAGCAAGACAAAAAGTAGTACTACAATGACGCATGCAAGGAAATAGAATCAGAAACTATTACAGGAAGAACAAGATTGGCTTTTCTAAAGCTATGAGAGTTAAAGAAAAAATTCCAGCCTTGAATTAGAATGCCACAAGATGCTCAAGGATCTATGTTGAATGATGCTGGAGAAAAAAATCAAGAAAATGTAGAATATACAGAATCATTATATCAAGATGAAGTAGACCTACACCCATTTCAACCTGTACCTTATGATCAGGAAGCTTTGGTGATGAAAGAAAGTCAAAGCTGCATTGAAAGCCTTATCAAAGAACAAAGCACCGGGCATTGATGGCATTCCCACTGAAGTATTACAGCAATTAGATGAAGCCGTTACCATACTTACATGGCTCTACCAGGAAAGTTGGATACAACATCATGGCCAACTGACCAGAAAAGATCTGTGTTAATACCAATATTAAAGAAAGTTAATCCAATTGACAGTGGAAATTATCGCACAATCGCTCTGATCTCCCATGCGAGCAAGATTCTACTCAAGATTATTCAGCAGAGATTACAACCATATCTGGAACGAGAACTGCCTGAAGTGCAAGCAGGGTTCAGGAAAGGGTGAGGAAATGAGAGACATTGTGGATATGAGATGGATCCTTGAAAAGACAAAAGAATACCAAAAAGGATATCTATATATGTTTTGACTACAGCAAGGTTTTTGACTGTGTAAACCATGAGAAACTCTGGGCCACATTAAACAGCATGGATATACCAGAACACCTGCTAGTTCTCTTGCACAACCTTTACATTGATCAAGAAGCAACAGTTTGAATTGGACATGGAGAAACAGGACGGTTTACAATTAGTAAAGGTGTACATTAAGGCTGCATACTTTCCTCCTACTTGTTTAAATTTATATGCAGAGCAAATCAGAGAAGCAGGACTGTATGAAAAACCACCAAGGTATGACGATTGGTGGAAGACTCCACAAACTTCGCTATGCTGATGATACCACATTACTGGCTGAAAGTGAAGACTTATCTGAAACATTTGTTTCTCAAGATCAAGATCAAGCCTTAAAATAGGCCTGCTCCTTAATTTAAAGAAGACAAAGATTCTGACAACTAGCAAAATCAATAAGCTCATCATTGATGGAGAAGAAATTGAAATAGTTGACAAACTTTAACCTACTTGGATCAACTATCAAGCAGTCAAGAAATCCACTGACACAAGCAGTCAAGAAATCTACTGACACAAGCAGTCAAGAAATCTACTGACACATTGCTCTTGACAGAATTTATTTATTTATTTATTTATTTATTTAACAGAATGGCTATGAAGGATGTAGACAAGATTCTCAAGAGCAGAGATGTCTCTCTCCATATAAAGATTTGATTTGTTCAAGCCATGGTATTTTCAATAACGTCATATGGATGCGAAAGTTGGACAGTGGAAAAGATAGATGAGAATAAAGTCAATGCATTTGAATTATGGTGCTGGCGACGAATACTATCTATACCATGGACTGCAGGAAGAACAAACCAGTCAGTACTAGAGGAGATCAAACCAAAGCTTTCTTTAGATGCTCAGATAACAATACTTCATACTTTGGACATCATGGGAAGAGAGATCATTCGAGAAAGACATCATGCTTGGCAAGGTTGAAGGTCAATGCAAAAGAGGAAGGCCACCATTGAGATGGATCGATACAATAACACTAGCTATGAGTGCCAGTCAGTCAACAATGAGCCGCCTGACTGAAGGCTGAATACAGTTTAGGGCAACTATTCCGAGGGTTGCCATGAATCAACACCGACTCAACGGCACTTAATACGGGGCTGTAAACCATGTAAATGCCTTTTGAATAAATCGGGCCCATAAATACCACTTGGATGTCACTGTCTTGAGCAGCAGAGACCTCCAGTGGCCCTACTAAATTACTACAAAACAAACGAGATGAACTGGTCATTTTCCAGAACAGGGTGTTACCTTCTGCCCAGTTACATCAGGCTTGGAGGAGATTCCTCTGGGAGGGAAAAAACAACTCATATGAGCCACAACCAAAGGTAGAACCCTGTCATTGGCAGCTATCACCAGCCCCTCATACCATTAGGAGGGAACGACAGGCCAGAGAGAGAGAGCAGAGGGGTAGGACAAGGTCTTGGGCTTAGGCCTACATTAAGAAGTTCCTGCATAACTGTGAAACCCAGAGTTGCCAAGGTATCTAATTCCAGAAGTGAGATTTTTTTTGCCAGTTCTGGTTTTAGTTTTGCATTGCAATTCACCAGGTGTTTCGCCCATGTGGCTTCATCAGGGAGCTCTTCTTAAAAGACGTTGCTATCCTTTAAACAAGAAGGAAAAAGAAAAAATACTCACAAAAAATCATGATGAAAAAACAAATGAAGAAATTAAAGAGAAGACTTACAATCAAAGACCAGAGAGAAAACTGCCTTTTCTTTTTCTTGCTTGTTTAAAGGATAGAAACATCTTTTAAGAAGAGCTCCCTGATGAAGCCACATGGGCGAAACACCTGGTGTTGGAGCTTTAGGCTGTTGCCGTGACCACTGTGGATTCAGTATTTTGCCATGCTGAACTGCCTCATGATGCTGAGCTGTTTTTCTCAGTCAAGTTAAGTTCTTTTTCTTTTCTTATTGACTGTTGCTTATATTGCCGCTGTTGTAAGGAGCCGGTTACTGTGAGTTTCTGGGCTGTTGGGTCATTTTTTGTTTTAGATCAACTTCCCCCTTTTTTTAGAGGTTTTTTTCTGACCACTGATGTCATCCTGAGTATAGTTCATGATTTGAGCATTACTGCGGCAGGATTTCTGTCTGGTCCTGCCATATGACTAGCTTGTCCTTTCTGCTGTTGTTAACAGAAGGGTTGGCTGAGGTCTTTTTTTCCTCTAACACGGTGTTATTGCAGGCTCCTTGCTTGATCTATAGCGGAGTGACTCTCACAGTTCTGTTGATGTTTTTGATTGAGTTTAGTTGGGAGTTTTTTTATTTGTATTTTGGACAAAGGGGAGAGACAGGAGGACAGACTGGACAGACAGGGGATAAATGCTGGGCAGAGGGGGGAGACAGTGTGGGTTAGGATTATAATGGGCTGATGGGGGGCTAGCACTGGTAATGGGTTGATTAGGGAAGGCTAGGACTGTGAATGGACTGATCGTGGGGGGGGGGGGGGGGGCTGGGACTGGTAATGGGCTGATGGGGGGCAAGCATTGGAAATGAGCTGATTGGGGAGGTTAGGACTAGAAATGGGCCGATTAGAGGAGGCTAGGACTGGTAATAGGCTGATTAGGGGAGGCTAACACCGGTGATGGGGTTGAGGGGGGACTAGCACTGGAAGTGAGCTGATTGGGGGGGGGGGGGCTGATGAGCAGGGACTGTCTCTTACATGTCTGTGCAGTGCTGCGTACGGCTTGTAGCGCTATACAAATGCTCAGTAGTAGTAATAGAGCTGCTGGCCTTGGAAGAAAACGGGGGGCTAGGGCTACAAATGGGCTGATGCGAGGGGATGGGAGAATGGGACTGGAAGGGAGTGGATGCTGAGAGGGGCTGCCATGGAATTTGGACTAGCAAGGACTGGATGGTGGGGAGGTAGTGGGACTGGAAGGGAATGGACACCAGTGGCAGTCATGGGAATGCAAGTTGACATTGGAAGGTACTGGGAGTGAGGACTGGAAAGGGGCTGATACTGGGGAGGGTCACTGGGACTGGAAATAGGCTGATGGAAAGAAGTGAAGAAAACAAAAGAAGAGATAAGAAATGGCAGATGGACCATAGATCACAGAAAGGGAGCTAAGAGAAGACAGGAAAGCAGAAGCCTCAGATCGGGACCAGCATGATCAGAGAATAAAATGGTCAGACAACAAAGGTAGAAAAAATAATTTTATTTCATCTTTATATTTTACACAGTGTTGGGGAACTGCATCTCTTATTTATCTGATGTTGCACTGCATGTGGACTCTGGCTTCTTGGGGTTTCAGTTTAAATTTTGTCTACATATTTTTATTTTTTACTTTAGATTATGGTTACTTATTCTGTACTTGGTGAGGGTCGATGTTGTGTGTGTGTGAATGAGGTCAGGTGTTCTGTGTCATGCAGCAGGGGCTGATGAAAGCAAAAATGCAGGTGAAGGAGCTGTTTTTCATGAAGTAAAAGATGTGCACAAGATGCAATATCCGCACAGAACAGCTAGTGGGAGCAGGTGTGCACTCACAGAGCCTGAGTGGACACACTTAGCTAATCGAGAGCACCTGACAGTCAGCCCGGGAAGCTCAAACACAGGAGAGCTTTATAAACGGAAGACTGGAGACTGGAGAGGACAGAGCAGTGCTTGCAGCTGTGGAGCTGGAGGTAAAGCTGAGGGTTTACGAGAGAGAAGCACCACAAGCAAGGACCAAGCAGAAAGAAGCACTTGGGAAACTAGTGCTGGGCAAAGGAACAATCACCTTTGGAGGCAAAGCAGAGTGAAAGAAAGAAGCCTGCTTGTACCAGAGGAACCTGGGGCTAAACCAAAAGGTAACAGAAGCTTTCAGAGAGGAGACTGGCACAGGGATTGTGTTCCTGAAGAACTACGGGAAGGAAGAAATCCCAGTTCTATATGCTGCTGGAAGCCAAGGTATGCTGACTCTGTTTCTATGAAGTAAACCTTACCTTATAAAAAGCCTTTTGAAAGTAATGCTAAACCTGTGAGAAAGGAAAGCAAAGCTACCTCTCATAAGCCAAGTAGCTAACGCCCGAGGGTAGGCCATGCTCATTGGCAAACACTAGAGGAACTCTTTAAACATCCAGAGAACAGGACTAGGCCCTGGCCAGAAATTATAGCCAGTGAAACCACTGATACAGACAGAGATAATTCTGAGCCGATGCAAGTGGAACTTGTAGAGCCAAGCCTTTTATCTCAGGAAGAGATGGACTGTTCTTTGTGTATTTCAGGCAGTGCAGAGTCACTGTTAAACCTGTGAATGATATAGGTTATCTTCAGAATGTTATTCATTTGCTAAATGGAAGAAGAGTGCTGAAACATTTGCTTTACTCTGGAAAGCTTAACTAAGCATTGTTACAACTGTGAAGCATAACAGTTTTTCCGTTAACCTGAGTTGATTTCATTCCTGAAGTTAAGGACTTTTTCTTTAGGTTGTAACTCAGCTGAATCTTATGCGTAAAGGGAAATAAATGCCTTGTTAACCCTCTACTCTGCATTTACAATTTTTCTTAGTTAGGAGCTGAACTGCTAAGACCAGGTTACACCTGGCTCTTAAAAGACTCTCCTCTCATAATAAAATAATTTTTGTGTCCCACCTACCCTTACGACCACTGGCCACTAGGGCGGTGCACGACATCTGTTAACATGGAGTTTGTACATAAAGATCTATACTGTACTGTAGTAATTTGACTTGTTCAGCTTTTCAAATAGGTGTATGGATGTTCCAGGGCCCACTGTAGTATTTACAGTGATGCTTTTTTTGGATGGGCTCCTTATGTGAGTTTTGGAAGTTTGTGCTGATGGTATGGTATGCTAGGTTTGCTCTTTGTTATAGGGTTTTGTATTAGTTCACAATATGCCTGGTACTGGATAGTGGTTGCTGTTAGTGAGATGATCAGAATCAGATTTTTTTTTATTTTAAATATTGAGTTCTGGGGTGAATGTCCTGGTTCTGCTCTGCACCCACTGTGGATGCAAAATATATGTTGAAAAAGAAAAAGCAAGAACCATAACGCAGTTTATAACAACAAAATAAAAAGGACTTATAATTTAGTTTTATAAACTGTGCTATTGGTTCTTGCTGTCTTTTAGTTACTTGGTGTGCAAACAGGACCGTACCTAGCCCTGTGCAAGCGGTGCAGCTGCACAAGGCGCAAAGGCTTGGGGGCACGTTTCAGCTGTCTTCTGTTACCCTGCCGCCGTTGGCAGGACAATAGCAAGCAGCCGAAATGCACTCCCGAAGACTTTTCACAGCACTTTAAGCAGATCTAGTCCCTCCCTCCTCCGACACGATGTCAGAGCAGGGAGAGACAGATCTGCTTAAAGTGCCAGCGCCTTTCAGATCTGATGCATGCCCCCCTCCTCCTCCCCATACCTCCGTCCAGCGCTGCCTGCTCTATCCCTGTTGCCAGTGCCGCCGTGAAAAAAAAACAGAGGGCGGCAGCAGCAGGGAAAGAGCAGGCAGCACTGGACGGAGGTATGGGGAGGAGGAGGAGGGGGGTGCGTGCCCAAGCTGCAAGTTGCACAGGGCGCGATTGCAGCTTGGTACGGCCCTGTGTACAAACATCTTGCATTCCCTCCATATAATCTAATTGGCTTTTTAGTTTGGTTCAGTCCCTGATTGGAGTTCTGAAAAAGCCCCGCCCCCTCTAAGGGGGGGGGGGGGCACCATCTCATTCTTCGCCTCAGGCAGCAGATTGCCTTGAGCTGCTCCTGAGTGGAGGAGTAGTCTAGTGGTTAATGTACTGGCTTAGTAACCAAAAGCCCAGAGTTTTATTCCCACTAGCACTTTGTGGCTTTGGGCAAGTCACTTAACCCTCAAACCCAGTTGCGGGCTGGGTTGCCAGGAGTCAGAATGGAATTGAAGGCATGCATTGTATTTGCATATTTTATTAAGGAAGGACAGGGAGGAAGGCAGGACTAACTGCCAGGATGGGACAATACCTCAGAAAGTCATTAGCAGGATAGGAACAGCTGGGGGATGTAGAAAAGCAATGGGCAAAACCGAAAAGGGATATTTTAAGGGCAAACAACCCTTTTTGTTAGAAAGGTAAATAAATGTAAAAGGGAGACCATTATGGTTCTCAAAAGAAGTAGCTGAAAAGGTGAAGAAAAAGAGGGAGGCCTTCGTAAAATACAAGAGATCACAGAGAGAGAGGAAGACAGGCATCTATATTTGTAAAAATCTTAGAGAAGCTAGCAAAGTAGTCAGGAAAGCCAACATACAAAAAGAAGAATAGCCAATGCAATAAAATGGGGGGAGGGGGGACGACAAGACATTTTTCAGATATGTTAATGAAAGTGGTATTATCAAACTCAAGAATGAAGGGGAGAAAAATGTAGAAGCTGATGAAGACAAAGCGGAATTGCATATCTCTGTTCTGTGTTCACAGATGAATGACCAGGAATAGGACCTCACAAAACACCCACCAATAGGAGCAGAAGGGAAGGGGATCTTGAACGATTTTCAGAAGACTGTATTCACGAGGAACTTGCTGTGGGGCTGGATGGGATATATCTGAGAATATTGAAGAACTTGGTGACGTTCTCCACTGTCTGATCTTTTCAACGCTGCTTAGGGTCGGGAGTAGTCCCAAAGGACTGGAAAAAGGCACAAGTAGCCCCTTCACACAAAAGCAAAAGTAAAGATGAGGTTGAGAACTACAGGCCAGTTAGTCTGACCTCTGTGGTGAGTAAATTAATGGAAACACTGCTAAAACAAAGGATAGTGAGGTTGCTGGAGTCCAAAGGATTGCAGGATCAGAGGCAGGTCTTGTCAGACACATCTGATTGATTTCTTTGACTAGGTGACCAGAGAGTTGGACCGAGGGAGAGCCCTAGATGTGGTGTACTTAGATTTCAGTAAAGCCTTTGACACCTTTCTGCACAGGCCCTAAAGTGACTGACTGGGTTAAAAATTGGTTCTGTGAGAGGTGACAAAGTGTACAGGTAAATGAAACTCGCTTTGAGGAGAAAGATGTTACCAGTGGTGTGCCACAGGGATCTGTCCCGGGGTCAGATTCTTTTTAATATCTTCGTTAGTAATATTGCAGAAGGGCTGTCAGGTAAGGTTTGCCTCCTTGTACCAAAATCTGCAATAGAGTAGAGTAGACACTCAGGAAGGGGTACATAACATGAGAAGGGATCTAGCTAAGCTTGAAGAATGGTCAAGAATTTGGCAGCAGAGATTTAATGCTAAAAGAAATGCAGGGTCATGCATTTGGACTGCAAAAATCCATGGGAGCGGTACAGCATAGGGGACTGTGATCTACTGCTGCTGAGCAATGACACAAGGTTCTACAGCCAGTAGGAGGTTTAAAGAAAATACAGGTTATTTTCAGGATAAACACCCAAGCAAACTGCCCTGGCCCTTCTTGGGCCTGCAATATACGTAGGGTTACAGACACACTGCAACGCCAGGCTTTCCTCAGCTGTAACAGTTCCTTAAATATAGTCTTGGTTGACTGGTCAGCTGGGTGAGAGAACTCTGTTCCAACACAGACAGTACTCAGGTAAGAAAACAAACAGTAAGGCTGAATACACAGCAGCAAACTTAAACCACAGTTCCTACCTTCTCAGCAGTAATTCACTTTCAAAGGTCACTGCATATTCCAAAAAACTCTAGACTCCTCTCTAGGTCCCTTGCTTCCTGGGATAAAGCCTGGAGCTGGGCCACACCCTTCCCAGGCATTCTCCAGCTTTTCCCCTTAAAGGGACAGGGGTTTAAGTTCTTATCAGAGCGATGCCTCCCTCGTGCTAAGCTTGGCTGAGGAGTTTCCCTGTGGGGATTGGGGAGTTTTTCATACACTCCATCACAGAGGCAAAGTACTTCTGTCCATGAAAGAAGAGCGGGAGCTGGGCGTAATTGTTTCTGATGATCTTAAAGTAGCTAAACAGGTAGAAAAAGTGACAGCAAAAGCCAGAAGGATGCTTGGGATTGGAATGACCAGCAGAAAAAAGGAGGTGCTAGTGCCTCTGTATCTCACATCCACGATGTCTCTCATTCCTCGCCTTTTCCTGAACCCTGCTCACACTTCAGCCGAAGCACATGGCCTGCCGCTGCAGCCAAGCCACTCCCCAATCCTGCTGCCAGAATCAGCAACAGCGTGGCTCAGCATGGGGAAGGGGAGGAGAGCCCCGCAGGACGGTGTACAGGGGGAGGTGCGCAGTGGGGAGTGGCACGCCAGGGCTTCTGCCTTGAGCCAGCCTTGCATAGTGACACTGGTGGAAGATTAGCCATGCAGCTGAGTTTCAAACAGACTGAAAAGGGGAGAGATGTTTCAGAGGAAGATCAGCAAGGAGGAGGTTGCAATAATATAGTTGGGAGTTGACTAGAGTATGGATTAGGGTCTTAGTAGTGTATTCAGAAAGAAAGGGATGCATTTTGCTGATGTTACAGAGAAAGAAGCAACAGGTTTTAGCTATCTGTTGGATGTGTGTGGAGAAGAGAGAGAGAAGTCAAAGTTGACCCCAAGGTTGTGAGCCGAGGAAACAGGGAGGAGTAGAGCGTCATCCATAGAAATAAAGGAGGAATGGAGGAGATGGGTTTAGGGGGAAAGATAAGAAGCTCTGTTTTGGCCATGTTCAATCTGGACAGTGGGAGGACATCCAGGTCCCATTGTCAGATAAGCAGGCAGTGATCCAGGTCTGGATTCCCAGAGAGATTTCAGGTATAGAGAGGTAGATCTGAGAGTCTTTTGAGACGGTACTGAAAACCATGGGAGGAGATGAGCGCACCAAGTGACTGCTGTAGAGAGAGAAAAGGAGAGGTCCCAAGACAGAGCCCTGGGATACATCAACTGGTAGCAGGATAGCAGTACAGGATCCATCAGAATATACACTTAAAGTGTGGTGGGAGAGATAAGAAGAAAACCAGGACAGAAGAGAATCCCTAAATTCAAGTGAGAACAGAGTATGATCAACAGTGCCAAAAGCAGCAGATAGTTCAAGAAGGATGAGGAGCGAATAAAGACCTTTGGATATGGCGAGGAATAAGTCATTGGAGACTTTGGCAAGAGCCATTTCAGTAGACTGTAAAGGTCAAAAGCCAGATTGTAAAGGATCCAGAAGGGCTTGAGAGGACTTCTGATGCTTCCACCTCCAGTCCACCTACAGTGTGAAGATATCAGATGTGTCTGAATGACACAGCAGAGTTGTAGAGGCAAGACGTTGTTTCAGTTTCTCGAAGACATCTTGAGACTCAGGGTTTCAGGAGTTTTTAGGTGTTCTTTTCCGCATCAGCACTGTAAGAGAGACCTTTACCTTATAGAAGTTCTAGATGAATTACCTATAGTAGCTGGCAAAGCCCAAGAAACACTAGAGAGCCTTGAGACCCACTGGCACAGACCACTTGAATACAGCAACAATTTTACTAGGGTCCATCTCAAAACCGTTATCTGAGATTATATCTTTTAAGAAACAAATATGCGTCTATTCAAAGCCTCAAAGACACATTTCTCCATTTGACAAAGAGCTAGTGCTGGTGTAGCAATAACAAAACTTCCAAGACATGCTGAGAAACGATCCTGAGGTAGAGCCCCACATATTGTGAAAGATGATATTAACAAAAGCTTGGCAGACAGCCAGGATATTGCAAAAGTCAAATGACATCAGAGTATACTCATAATGGCCATCTCTTGTAGTAAAGGCAATCTTCCACTCCACACCTTGTCTGATCTAAATTTATTTATTCATTCTTATATACCGCGCTATTCAGAGTCAGTGCGGTTTACATAAAACAATAACATTTGCATTACATCGGAACAATGATATCAATGCTTACATTGTAACAGGAAAATAAACTTGGACTGAACGTGGTAAGAGGTAACTAACATGCCAATAACAGAGTTAATTGTGAACTATTTACAGATTTACAAGTTAGAAATTAATCGTGAATCATGTAAAAGAATGCAGGGACAGGGAGATGTACCTGATGTGGTGGTCAGGTATATTCTTAGTTATGGATCAGGTTGTGGGGGAGTAAAGATTTGGGTGAAGGAATATTAGTGTGGTGGGGGGTTATTAAGGTGAGAAAAATGGAGGAGGAATAGATGATGCTTTAGAGCTTTTCTGAATTGAGGAAGATCTCTAATTGCTCGGAGTTGTGGGGGGAGGCTGTTCCAGATTCTTGGGGCGTAAAATGCAAAGGACCTATTCCTGGTTAGTTGATTACATTTTATGGATTCGTGGGGAATAATGAGAGTGTTGGCGGTTGCTGACCTTCTCAGCCTGCTGTTTGGTGTGATTGTAAGAAGTGCTGAGATAGATGAAGGAGACAGTCGGTTAATGGCCTTGAAGGTTGTGAGTAGAGCTTTGTAGGTGAGTCTGCTGTGTAGCGGTAGCCAGTGAAGTTCCATAAGTATGGGCGTAATGTGATCACTCCTGGTTATGCCGCTGAGAATGCGTGCTGCTGCATTCATGGCCATTTGGAGAGGGTTAAGGGTGCTCTTAGGGGGACCGTGAAGGATTATATTTGCATAATCAAAATGAGGAATTACTAGTGCTTGGAAGATAGTTCTGAAATCATGTGGGGCTAGTAAAGGTTTAAGGTGCCTTAATGTTAAAATTTTTTTGTAGACGGATTTGGTCGTGTTCTTTATATGCTCTTTGAAGCTAAATTGGTTGTCTAGTGTGACCCCCAGATACCGTTTGGCTGATTTGCATGGGAGTTCCGCATCTCGTACCTTCAAGGTGGCGGGGGGGGAGAAGTTCTTGTTCCTGGAGATAAATAAGACCTCCGTCTTCTTGAAGTTTATCCTCAAATTCTGAGATAGGAGCCAGTCAGTAATTGCATTGAAGCAATCAACTAGCTTGGAGATGTCGGGATGCATAATTTTGACTGGGGTGAAAAGTAGAACATCGTCTGCGTAGATTAGGCTGAGGATGTCAAATGAGCGGATGATGTTGCAAATCGGCTGCATATAGATGTTAAAAAGTAGGGCAGACAGGGAAGAACCTTGAGGGACTCCCTGCTGTTGCTGGAAAGGCTCCGATGTTGATGATCCTATCCGGACATATTGCAGGCGGTTGGATAGACAAGAGTTGCACCATTCCCAGGCCAGTCCGTGAATTCCTTTTTCTTGGAGTCTGGAAAGAAGTAGATCATGGTTGACGGAGTCAAAAGCCGCGGCTATATCGAGAAAGATTAGAATGAACCCATCCTCAATGTTATCCATGCCTCTGGATAATGTATTGGTGAGGATGGTAAGTAATGATTCTACACCGTGCGCCTCACGGAATCCGTGTTGGTAAGGGTCAAGAGGGGCTGTTGTATCGATATGTTGTTGCATCTGCATTTGGACCACTTTCTCTATGAGTTTAGATAGTAGAGGTATGCTTGATATCGGATGATATGATTCAGTCTTAGAAGGATCCAGTCGATTGTTTTTCAGGAGAGGACGGATGGAGGTTTGTTTAAGTGAGGTAGGGAAAACTCCAGATGCAAATGAAAGCTTCATGATGTGAGCTAGGGTAGGACTAAGTTCTTTGCGTAGCGTCCTGATCCAGTAGGCTGGACATGGATCGTTAGGTGCTGTGGTAGTGTTGATTGATGAAATAAGGTCAGAGATGTATTTCTCTGCTGGGGGAAAGAATTCTGTAAGAGGAGACTGCGCTATAGGGAAGTGGCTAGGTATGGGGCTCATGACAGCATTTGTTGTAAGGATTTTGGACTGGAGGTAACTGGCATATAATTGCGGATGAATTGAAGCCGTCTGAGGTGCAGGTGTGGTTTTGGTAAGGGATTTAACTATGCTGAAGAGGTCACGTGGTTTGTTAATCGAGTGGAGGAGGAGTTCGGTGTGGTAATGAGGTTAAATGAGGTTATAGACCACATGAAGATCCAGTTTGGTGAAAGCCTTGGCACTTCGAGTCTGTCAAACAATTCAGATATCAATGACAGGGATATCTGTCCTTAACAGTAATTGTATTAAAGCCTCTATAATCAGTGCACTGCCTGATGGACCTATCCTTCTCCAGCAGATGGTTTAGAAGAATGGATAAAGCCCTATGCTAGCTTTTCCTTGATATAATCTGACATAGCCTTGGTTTCGGTCAGATAGTGGATATGTAGAACCACAAAGTGGCATCATCCCAGACAATAATTTAATGGCACAATTGTATTCATTATGCTGGATAGAGTCTCAGCTTGTTTCTTGCTGAAAAGATTGTTAAACAAGTGGTATTATGTTGGGAGGCCTTGAAACGCCTCATTGGTAGCGGCTAAGGGAAGAGGATTCACGGGTCTAGGATCCGGAATGCTGGAGGAAAAGCTGGAAAGAGACCAGGAAATGATCTGCCCTGTTGCCAGTCAATCAGGGGGTTATGTCCCTAAAACCAGGGTAGCCACAACAGGATGATGCAAACTGATACATAAAGAAATGGTCTCTGAGTGTCAGGTAGCCGCCAATAAGTTCAGGTCCACGGTAACATCTTGCGCATCTTCCTGGCCCAGAGGTCTACTGTCAATCGCTACGATGGAAACTGGCAATGGGTTTAGTTTCAGGAGTATCCCATTTGACCAGGCAATATCATGACTAATAAAGTTTCCCACAGACCCTGAACCAATGAGGATTACTTTCCCACATGATCAGTGGACCAACTCAGGCTTACTGAGACTGAAAGGTGCTGAACTTCATGGTTCAGAGAAATGGTGTCCAGATTCGAAGGATGTCCTCAACATATCAATGACCTGCATCCGTCCTTTCCACAAGACACAAGCCTTCTTGAGTCCTTCTTTGCAGAAGATAATCTAAACCCTGCTCGGGCAGTAAGTTCCTCTGCCTGTAAGGGGTGCGCGGGCAAAGGAGCAGCGGTAGCAGTGGATCTCAGACCGAAGTTCCTTGTCACGTGCATCTAAGCGTGACATAAGGTTGCAAGCGCATCAGCTGCAGGGACAAGTCTCAACAAGTTAACTCATTTTTCAACTGGCCATAAAGTAAGGTTACCATATTTTTTGCAGGCAATCTGAGACACTTATCCAAAGTGTGTGTGTGTAGGAGAGGGGGGACAGGCACTTCGTTGCAGTTTGAGTAACAAGGTGTGGAGGAGGGAAGAGGAGCCATTACCCTGCTCCCCACCCTCATCCATCCATGACTGCAACAATATCACTTCCAAGCAGACAAATAGACAAACAGAAACAGTGATGTACTTCCCCTGTACTGTGCAAAAATATAAGAATAATGGATGTAAATTCTAAAAACTGACACAGTCGAATCACAAAATTTAAAACAAATTGTTTTCCTATCCCCTTTGTCCCCATTGTTGGAATCGGGAACAGGAGGCTGCCAGAAAGGTATAAGTCGGGGACAATCCATGAAACTCAGGGACTTCTGGTAACCTTATCATAAAGGCTCTTCCCGAAAACCGCATCGTTATTCCAGCTTGTCTCTAGAGACAATGCGGAACTCCAACCAGGCAGCCTGGACCATCAAAGACTCCTTTAGACATGCACTACGGCATCAATTAGGCCCTGTCGCTCCCAGAATGGAAAGATCCAGGCCAGTAGCTTCCTAGTCAACAACAAAATAACGTAAAATACCCTGGACTTGGGAGTCAGAAAAGTGAGGCTTTTAATTAATTAATTGATTTCTTTATTTGGAAACTTTTCTATACCGCCCCTTCCAGAGATTGGGGCGGTTTACAGAGAACAGCACATCAAAAACCATTACATTGAACATATTGTAACACAGGAACTATATACAATAAACAACTAAAAATAGAAACTATTTACAATCTTATAGCTTATCAGAGTTGCAGAGTTGCAAGTTACCCAGTTCCAGGAGTGAGATTTTTTTTACCAGTTCTGGGTTTACATTTGCATTGCAATGCATTTTGGTATTTGTAGTCCCTGAATGGAGTCAATGCTGCAGGTCTCATAATGCATCAGGATGAGAGTGTCAGAAATCCAGGACTGGCTTAAAATCTCACTTCTGGAACCGGGTAACTTGGCAACTCTTAATGTGTTATACTTGCAGGGTACAGTTTTGTGACTAAAATAACCACCAAACTGTTCTTTACACTTTGACAAGATTAACCAGGAAGCCTTGTCAATCAAGGAATCTTTATTAAGTAACAAAAAGTTAACACAAACAAGTTCATATGTGCTGCCTTCAACAGTCACTAGATGGCAGCATTGATAATGGACTCTTGATACATTTACTAACGGGAGGAAAGGGAAAAAATGGAGGAGACCTGTAAACATGTAAAAGTTAAAGCTTTAAAAATGGCATCTCCAGGAGGAGGAGGCAGCGTCCTGAAGTTTCCCCTGTTGCATCCCTGTTTGTGTAGGGCTGGTGCAGCGTTCTTTCCATGGTAGCAGTTCACGACCTGAACGTGGAAGTAGGCCGGCAGCTGCCACAGGAGAAGAGCTGCAGTGGAGGAAAGTGCCTTCGGAAAGAGACACCCCTGCTCCGGAGAGACTGTGAAAGTGCACGTCCCTGAAGACAGCATAGCTAGGGAAGAAAGCGTAAAAGCTGCTAGTTAGTTAGAGAACAGAACAGGTTTTTATTTGTAGTTATAGTTTAGTCAGAGTGCTAGAGCAGCCAGGGTTGCCAACTGGCTCCAGATGCGCCTGACAGGCTTGATCCAGTCCTGGGTTTACCCCATTGCATGCAGTGACTTGTAGTTTTCCTTTTCTTATGGAGTGCAATGGAGAAATCAGAACTACATATCCCTGCATGCAATGAGGTAAACCCAAGACTGGATCGAACCTGTCGGGCACATCAGGAACCAGTTGGCAACCCTAAGAGTAGCGCAAACACACTGAGAATAGCTTGGACTCTGGTGGTCTGCCAGCTTCAGCTGAGAGGTTTTATTTGCAGAGTTACATTGTAACATACTAAATAACGACATATGAAGACCAGCATAGTCCATTTAGTCTGCCTGTGTGTAGTTGTATCTGCTGCTCCATGTGGGCTACCCCCTCTGTGTATGGTTACCAGCAGGGCCGGTGCTACCACTAGGCAAACTAGGCAGTCACCTACGGTGCTGGCCCTCTGAGGGTGGCCATTGTCACCACTGCTGCCCCTCTCTGAAACCGGAAAGCAGCATCATCAGAGAGTCGCAAATGGCGCATTCTGAACTGGAGGAAACCTCACTGCAGCACTGGAATGTTAGTAAGTGTTGCGTCACAGTTTGGAGCCTAATGCTACCTGGAGAGGGGCGGAGGTGACGGCGATGGCAATGGTTGTGGGGGAGCCATGGGGGGGGGGGGGGGCGGCAGGATGGAGGGCCTGACTAGAGCGCCTCCAATCCTTGGGCCAGGCCTGGTTACCAAATAGAAACATGATAGCAGGAAAAGACCATATGGTCCTTCCAGTTTGCCCTTCCATATCAACTACTATAGTCCCTCTTCTTCCTTTAGAGGTTTTCTGTGTTTGTCCCATGCTTTCTTGAATTCAGATATTGCCCTAGTCTCTACTACCTCCACTGGGAGACTATTCCACGTATCTACCACTCTTTCCATAAAGAAATATTTCCGCATATTACACCTGAGTCTATCCTCTTCCTACCTCATCCTATACCCCCTTGTAGCAGAGGCTCTCCTCCTGTGCATTATGCCATGGAGGCATTTAAATGTCTCTATCATATCTCATCTATCCCACCATTCTTCAAAAGTATACATATTGAGATCTTTAAGTCTGTCCCCATATGTCTTATAAGGAAGACCATTAGGAAGAAAGGCCTGGCGAGGGGAGTAACTAAGATGGCGGATGTGTGCGTGGAGCGGTGAGCTGCTGCCTTGAGTTTCGTGAGCCTGTGGAGCTGCTACCGTGGGATAGGTCGGAGAAAGCGGAAGCAGGCTGCCTTACCTCCGGGCGAGAAACCATCGAGTTCTGTGGGTCAGCGAATGCTCGGGGAGTGCGGTTTTGAGCCCCACGCCGGAGCGGCGTCTTTGGCTGGGGCAGAGGGAGGAGTTTTGCCCCAGAGCGTCTTTCGTGTCTGGCTTTCCCTTCGGGAGTGGACACCTTCGCCACATCCAGGAAGCTTGTCCTCGGCAGTTGTTGTGTCTCCGGAGTTGGTCTTAATGAGTGCGCCGATTTTGGAGGATATTGGAGGTGCATTTACTGAATCAAAATCCCCCTCTGAGGAAGTGGGCCGGGGTCGGAGGAGAGAGTTGGGGGTTCCAACGGAGCGGCCTGTGCCTGGAGACCCAGTGATGAGGGAAGAGCTTCCTGTGTTTCCAGTTTGGTGAGACCTGCGGCATATTTATTGGAAACGCTATGGGAAGGACTGGCGACCTTGAATCACTCTATGAATAGAGTTTGTGGGACGTTTAAGATGGAACTTAATGTGGATGGTAGGGGTGGAGGAGACGTGGCCTCCCCCTCTCATTTGGGGTTGGGGGATTTTACAGGTCTCCTTGAGAGTTTAATGGAGATTGTAATGGAAAGAACTACCCTGCTTCCTACATTCGTTTTGGAGATGGATAAAGTTTTTAATTCTCAGAATATATCTCAGAAATGCTAACGAAGTCTTCTTGGGCTCTGGAGTAAGGCTATTTCCTGACTTATTATGAATTACACAGTTGAGAAGGAAGGAGTTTTTGGCTCTTCGCCCTAGGACTTTTGGCTTGGGCGCTTCCTTTCAGCTTAAATTTCCTGTTAAATGTTATGTTAATTTTAAACTTAAGATGTATTTGTTTTTTTGAGCCCAAGCAGTTGTTGGCTTTCTTGGAGACTAGAGAGGCGAGTAATGTTGAGGTGGTCATACCTTCTCATACAGCTGACATGTGAGTCTCCCTTCTGCTTATTTGGATATTTGTGATTAAAGGCTAGGATGAGGACTTCCGGTTTGGCAAATGAGCTGATCGGTCGTGTTCTGATCAGCTCCGGGTAGCCTACCCTGCAAACCTGCGATCAAATCCCACTTTAGGTGGACATCCCCACTAACTGGTACTTATATGCGTGGCTGACGGTAGTGCGACTGAAACGGCATACCAGCAACGCGGCAATTACCTAGATGGCATCGAAGACCGTGCGGAGGGAGAAGCCACGAGTCCCAGAGGCCAAGATGGCGGAGGGGGCGCCCAGTAGCCCTGTCTCGGGAGGCACTCAAGGGCTGGTGGCAGAGGTATCGGCAGCGGTCGTGCAAGCGCTCGATGCCCACTTCCAGGACCTGAAAGAGCAGATCCATACTGTTGGCCAGCGCGTTACCGCCTTCACGGAGAGAGTGGAGCAGGTAGAGACGCGTGTCTCAAATGTGGAGGATATTCTGCACCCCCTGCAAGCCAAAGTGGAGGCTCTGGAGACCCTTGTTAAACAACAGGGGGACAAGCTTGACGACCTGGAGAACCGCGGGCGGCGCAAGAATCTGCAATTTGTGGGAATACCTGAGAGTGTAACGGATGGTGCCCTGTATGGTTTCTTGCTGGCCTGGATTGAAAAGCTTCTGGGGGGCCAGGGGGACAATCCGGTGAAGCTGGAGCGGGTGCACCGACTGGGCCCCCGGCGTGACCAAGCCCGACGCCCGCGTGCAGTTATCGCTCGGTTCTTGGATTACAGGCAGAAAGAGGAAGTGCTCAGGGCTGCCCGGAGTCGAAAAGGGCAAAAACACGATGCTGAGTACATCTTGGTCTTCCAGGATTACTCTGTCTTGGTCAGCCAACAACATCGGGCCTACTCGAATAGCTGTGCACAACTGCTACAAAAGGGGGTGCATTTTTCTCTTCTCTATCTGGCCCGTTTGAGGGTGGAATTTCAAGGCCAGACACGTTACCTGCTAACTCCTGAGGCGGCGGCTGCTTTCTTGGAGACTTTGAATATGCCTGCAGACTCCAACTCCTGAGAGCGTAATTGGAAGCATGGCTGGGGATTAGTTGACCAACTTGAGGAGGACGCTCAGGTGTTGAGCGCCGATACATGAAGGATATGGCGGGCTCCTGTTTCCTGAGACTTCTGCATACATTGGACTATGCTGCTGGGGTCCATTTACCATGTTTTGCATTTCTCTGTTTTCTCCCCTTCTTTCCAAGCCCCGGGTTGCAACATAGGTGGGGTGGGGAGTAGGAATCTATGCAGCTTGTTAGTTACTTAGCGGCGACTCTAGCCTTTGATAGATGCAAAGGGTAACAGGCTGCAACTGTATTTCTTGTTAATAACAATGTGGCTGTAGAGCTCTGGATTCCATGTGAGTTTGCACTTCTAGATGCTTAAAGGTATATGTAAGTAATTGGGTAAGGAGGGCAGGGGGGAGTATATCGGGATACAATCTGTTGGGGCACGGTCCTTGGGGAGGGGGTTCCCGAGTGATTGGGAGGGGTTGAATGTGGTTTCCCCTGGGGTCAAAGGTGGTTCCCCTGGGGTCCTCGTGGACAGCTTGCATGGCCTGTATTGGGGAGCGAGGGCGCGTGATCCGTAAGTGCTGAAGGGTGTCCTTGAGGCTGCGGTTTAGTTTAGGCCCATGGGTTCTGCTCAGAGTTAAATTATCAGAGCGGCATGGGTGGAGGCAGCGTTGGGTTAGGGTAGGGTGGTGGGTGGGGGAGGGGTTAACTTGTAGGCTGGAAATGATTCGAGGAGTAGTCCACGGGTTCTTGGTTGATGGGAGCTACTACTTATATATTTGTCTGCCCTTTGTTGGGCTCCCTCTTTGGCCTTTGGGGACTCCCTTGGAACAAGCTATGAGGGGAACGGCCTGGTACTGGGAGGTAGGATGGCGGGGCTGATTGGTTAGGGGAGTGCTCGCCTAACAGGGTGTGGCTTACTTGTTATGAGTGGCCAGTCCTGGGTTTAGAGGTTAGAGGTGGTTGTAATCCAAGGGAAGAGAGAGGTGGGGGAGGATATGGTGGGTCGGTAAGGGGGGGAACGGCACTTTTCAAAGACTGGAGCAGGTCGATTAAGGGGGAGGGTTGGATTTCGGGGTGGGTGGGTAATATTGAGGGGATCATTAAGAGTGTGTCCTGGGGTGGCCCCGATTGCCAATGGAAGTTGCCCGACCTGCTGGACGGACTGGAGGGGGTGGAAGGGGGAGGGGGGAGGGGGGACAGACAAGGGTTCGCAGTCTGGGGTTTAATGATTGGCAGCACTGTACTGAATTGGTAGCTGATAGTGGGGGACTCCAGGCTGGGGGAGTCCTTCTTGGGCGATTAGATTTTTTTCTTTGGAAGAGCCTTGACACTGCCCCACCATTTTAAAGGTTATTACTTGGAATGTTTGTGGATTGGGGAACCCTATTAAGAGATATAAAGTATTACAAGCACTGGCCCGGCATAACTGCGATATCGCCCTATTACAGGAAACCCACCAGACGGCTGAGGAGCATAGTAAACTTTGTAGGAATTGGGTGGGGCAAGTTTGGGGATCTCCGGCTGCAGGGAACAAGGGGGGAGTAGCTATTTTGGTCCACAAGAGGATTCGATTTGTGGCGGGGACTGTTCTAGCTGATGCAGTGGGTAGGTCTCTTCTGATCCATGGCCAATTAGAGGGGAAACCGGTGATTCTTGGGGTTCTTTATGGCCCTAATGTGTCTGACCCTGGTTTTTATAATGGCTTGGCCTTAAAACTGGAGCAGTTTCCAGACTGCCCCATAATTCTTGGGGGGGATTTTAATGGGGGTCATGGATGTGGAATTGGATACGTCTCGGGGGGGGGGGGGGAGCGGTGAGGGAGAGGGCATTGTCTTCTCAGATGCTGCAACGTTTCTGTAAGAGATTGGGTGTAAAAGACCCATGGCGGCTGTTGCATCCTTCCGAGAAAGACTTTACCCATCAATCCAGGGCACATGGCACCAGTGCACGCATAGATTATTTGTTTGTATCGGGGGATTTGTTTGCCCTCACAGAGGAGGCCCAGATTGGTCCCTTGGAGGTATCGGACCATGCGATGGTCTGCCTGGAATTGAAGTGGGGTGGCGATGTTACTCGAACGCGTCTTTGGCGGTTTCCTTTGGGGTTGTATTATGACATGCAGTTTCATCATTTTCTACGTCAAAGATGGAAGGAGTTCGCAAGTGATCACCAGGTTCATGAGGATGACCCCGAACTGGTATGGGAAACGGCGAAGGTGGTCCTTCGGGGGGATATTATAGGATTCGCAGCCCGGAAATGTCGGGTACTTGCGGAGTGCATTATTGCGCTCGAACAACAGGTTACTAAACTCCGGCGTAGGTGTGCCCATCAGCCATCGGTTGCGAATAAGAAAAGGTTATGGGAAACCCAGGTAGATCTTAATGAGCTCTTGCACCAGAAAGCTAAGAAGTCGGTTCTTTATTATAGGTATAGGTTGCATTGCTATGGCGATAAGCCCGGAAAACTGTTGGCTCGCTGTTTGAGGGGTAGGCGGGGTTCATCCTTTGTGGCGGCCCTCCGAGAGGACAGGGGGAAGATGCATAAGGAGAATGTGGACATTGTAAGGGTTTTTCGTAGTTTTTTTCAATCGTTGTATAAGGCAGAACCTGGATCCGCTACGACCCTGCCTGACTATTTGCGAGATCTGGATCTGCCGCAACTCACTGAAGTGCAGAGGGGGATGTTAGATCAGCCCATTACTTCCCAAGAGATACAACTTGTTATCTCCTCAGCCAGTTGCTGTAAGGCTCCAGGACCAGATGGGCTGGGTGCGGAATTTTACTAGATCCTTGGTGATTGTGTGAGTCCATTGCTGCGGGAGGTTTTTAGTGCAAGGGCAGAGCGGGGAGCCTTTCGTTGGGGGCGGAATCATGCTCATATTACTTTGATCCCCAAACCGGGTAAAGATCCAATGCTAGCAGACTCTTATCGGCCTATTTCCCTTCTTAATTTTGATCTAAAAATCCTCGCAAAAGTGTTGGCCTTACGGCTGGCGGAAGTGTTGGGACACTTAGTCCATGACGCACAAGTGGGTTTTGTTAAAGGGCGATATGCAGTTTGGAACCTTCGGAAAATTCTGGCCTCCTTGGAATGGATACATGCTCGACAGATCCCCTCATTACTTGTCAGCTTTGATGCGGAAAAGGCCTTCGACAGGGTGAATTGGCAATACCCATGGGGGCTTTTGCCGCAGTATGATATAGGAGCTGCCTTCTGCAAAATGGTGCAGAGTTTATATGTGGCACCGACGGCGGGGATTTTGTGTAACGGAGTGCTATCGGAGGGCTTTGCTTTGGAGCGGGGTACGCGTCAAGGCTGCCCTCTTTCTCTGCTGTTATTCGTTCTTTCTCTGGACCCTCTGATTCGCACTGTTGTGACCTCGGGAGCGATAAAGGGTGTGGTGATGGGCTCGCAGGAGTTTATAATTTCGGCATTCGCGGACGATCTATTAGTCCATCTGACTTCCCCGGTCGACTCCCTGCAGACTCTGTTGGAGGAATTTGGGCGCTTTGGGGCAATTGCAGGGCTTCGCATTAATAAGGACAAATCAGAAGCGTTGGATACTTTGGGGCATCTTCGTAGCTCCTGGGGGGAACCCTTCCCCCTTCGGTGGGCGGAAGAGGACTTTGTTTATTTGGGTATAGTGTTGCCTAGACAACCGCAAGCGCTCTATAGACACAATTTGGATCGTATTCTGTGGCGTCTGGCGGAACAGCTTAAGGCCTGGGAGTCCCTTCCACTGTCTCTGTCTGGGAGAATAGCGGCGGTAGATGGTTATATTACCACGCATTTTGTACTGGTTGCAGACCTTGCCTGTCTGGTTTTTATGTCGGGACTTGCGAAGGGTAGAAGCCTCTCTCAAGACGTTTCTTGGGGGGGGAAGAGAGCGCAGATTCCGTGGGGTCGGTTATTGGGGAAATGGCGGGAAGGGGGCATGGGACTACCCAATTTGAAGATGTATGTCTTGGCATGTCAGGCGAGGCATTTGGGAGATTGGTTAGGAGAGACAGAACACTATACGCCTAGGGTTGTGGAGGAGTGTTTGGTGGCCCCGTTGACTTTGCTGGGGGTTTTGCATGGGAGGCACAGCGATCTCCCGGATGCGGTCCGGCGGAATGCATTAGTGGATTTGGCTAGGCGTACCTGGCAACAGCTCAATAAGTACTGGAATGCATCGTGGAGTGCTTCCAGTTGGGTACCCCTGCAGGGGAATGTCAAATTCCTTCCTGGCTCCGAGACGGTAACGTTTCGGGACTGGTGGGCACGAGGCATAAGGAACTTAGGACATCTAGTAGACCCCTCAGGCCGATGCAAATCCTTTCTGACCTTGAGTCGGGAGTACGATTTGCCTACCAAACATTGTTTTGCATATATGCAGGTTTCTCACTATGTGGCCTCTTTACCGCGGGAGGCGCTGCAAATTGACCGATTGGCCCAGATCTTGGAATTTTTTGGTTTAGGGGAGAATAGTCCACCTTCGATTTCCCAATTGAAGACTCGGTTAGATCGTTATAGGGCAATTTCCGACTATCGGGGAGTTGAGACGGCCTGGGCTGCTGAATTGGGTGGGGAAGTGGCTCCGGGGTCGGTTGGCAAGGCCCTGAAACGGATTGTTCGTGTGGCGCAGGGGGCCCGTTGGAGGGAGATTCAATTTAAATGTGTGACTAGAGCCCAATTCTCGCTGCGGCGGGCCCTGCATAGTCGGTTGGGAACGGATGGCAGCTGCCCCCGCTGCTCAGAGCCCCTGGCAACTTTATTGCACATGTGGTGGGGATGTCGTGGTGTACGCCCTTATTGGACTAGGATATGCAAATTTCTTAGTCAGTTGTTGCACCGACGGTTTAGATGGACTGGCTCCTTTGTGGTCTTGGATCAGATGGCGCCTCCCTGGCCCATGAAGGCAGGGGAACGTTTATTTTTGCGGAAGGCCTGTCTGGTGGGTAAATGGCCGATTTTCCGGTTGTGGAGAGAACAGCAGGCGCCAACCTTTAGTGAGTGGAGGAATAGTTTTCACCAGCTGATGCTGACGGAGCGTTGGCTTGCACGGGGCAGTGTCAAGCGTTGGACAGTGTTTATGTCAATATGGGAACCCTATATTCAGCAATTAGGGGTTTGTAGTCGTAATGAAATTCTTCAGGTGGGGAGCTGATTGTGAGCTGGCCAAGGGGGGAGTGGGGGTGGACTGGTTATCATGGATTTAGTTCCTATTCTGTTGGGGCCGGAGTGTGCGGAGGGTGGGGGGAGGGGGGGAGGGGGGATGGTGAGTGGGTGGGTGGGGGGGGGGAGGGGATAATATGATATAACCCACCTGTTGTATTCCTTCTGTTGTCTTCTGGAGGGGGTAAGAGTACACCCCTTCGTGGAGACTTTGATGGCTGTTTTTTTTTTGTGTTTATCTTTGTTGGTGGATTTAAATAAAGTATTTAAAAAAAAAAGGCTAGGATATCCTTGGCATTATGTAATTTGATTATTTCCTAGTACTCCCCTATTTCCTTATTTTGAGGTCTGAATTTGATGGAAAAATGAGTTTGTGATAATTTTATCTTTTCCTTAATTGTATTTGATGTTTCCATTTTTTCATTTCATTCATGGTATATTGTCTGGATGTAAAAATTTAATAATTCTATAAATAAAAAAATATAAAAAAAATATAAAGAAGACCATTAACCATTTTGGTAGCCACCCTCTGCACCGACTCCATCTTGTTTAAATCTTTTTAAAGATGCGATCTCAAGAATTGCACATAATACTCTAAACGAGGTCACACCAAAGATTTATATAGAGGCAACATCACCTCCTCCTTCCTGCTGGCCATTCCTCTCCCTATGCACTCAAGGATCCTTCTGGCTTTCGCTATCGCCTTTTCTACCCGATTAGCCACCTTAACATCAGCAGAAACAATCACCCTCAGGTCCTGCTCTTCTTTTGTGGACAGAAGTACTTCACCCTGTATACTGTACCGCTCCCTTGGTTTTTGCAGCCCAAATGCATGACCCTGCATTTTTTAGCATTAAATCTCAGCTGCCAAATTCTAGACCATTCTTCTAGCTTAGCTAGATCCCTCCTCGTGTTAACTACTCCTTCTTGGGTGTCTGTTCTATTGCAGATTTTGGTATCATCAGCAAAGAGGTAAACCTTACCCGACAGCTGTTCCGCAATATCACTAACAAAGATGGTAACCACTGGTAACCTCCTTCTCCTCACTTTACCAGTTCCCTTTGTCACCTCCCACTCAAACAATTTCTAACTCAGTCTCTTTAGGGTCCATACCTAGAGTGCTCAGTTTATTTATAAGTCACCTATGCGGAACGGTGTCAAAGGCTTTACTGAAATCTAAGTACACCACTCTCTCTCTGGTCATGCAGTCAAAGGAATCAATCAGATTTGTCTGACAAGACCTGCCCTTAGTAAAACCATGAATCCTCGGATCCTGCAATCCAGTGGATGTCAGAAAACTCACTATCCTCTGTTTTAGCAGCATTTTCATTAATTTACTCACCACAGAGGTTCGACTAACCAACCTGTTCTCAACCTCTCTCTTTTGAAGCATAAAATGTATTTAACTTTGCTTTGATTCCAGTCTCTTGCTATATAGGGATCCTCTGTGTTTGTCCCACGCCTTTTTAGAGTCTGCCACTGTTTTTGCCCCCCCCCCCCCACATCTCTATCGGGACGGCATTCCAAGCAGCTTTTAATTTACCTTCTTGCAGCTTCATTTCATGTCCTCTAGTTCTACAGCTTCTCCGTCTTTGAAAAAGGTTGGTTTGTTCATTAATATATTGAATTTCTGTCAAATCTTTTCATATTGACTTAAACTTAGAGGGTCATATTCTGGCCAAAAGTGGGGATAAAAAATTAGCAAAGTCTGCAAATCAGTTTGCTTTGCATGATTTAGAAATAAAGAACCATAACACTGGATTCCAATTGGTAGGTTCCAACCTCTCTGCCAGATAAATCCGCATTGTCCTAGAAACTGGTCTCACCCCTTTCTTTCTTTAATACTGCTCTTTTTCTTATCCTGGGGACTTTACACCATTTTCCTTCCCTCTTCCATCTATAAGCCACCTCTTCATTTAGAGTTGTTGCTTTTTTAACTTGCCCAATCTCAATAATTCTGAGCAGCAACTGAACTTTTGCGAAAGGTGCGTTTGTGATCTATCAGGAAGGCCCGGAGGTAACCACCGCGAAGGCAGGGTCGAGGACGCAAGAGCCGAGGTTTCTGTAATGGGTCTGCTCTTTGTTGGTCACTCCAAGCCAGGAAATCCCGAACCCTCATCTGCGGTGTGCTGCTCCGGCTGGCTGGAATCCAGGGGAATAAACACACACAGACCACACAGAAGGACAGTATGCAAGTTTATTCCAAAGGGTGGAGGGATTGTCTGTATTTTATACATTATCAGAGACATAGTCATACGTCATCCACCCATCTTCTGGGGGCCCACTATAGTTTATCAGTAACTAATGCAAAAACAAGTCATCCTTGAGTAGAACAATCAGTTTAGCTTACACAGCACATTCCTTTTTCATACCCACCAGAATGTACAAAGGGCACACACATAGGATTCTGATTTCTATAAGATTCTAATTTCTCTTGTGCAGGCCTCTTGTATATGCACTTAAACTAAGCATTATTATTACAAAGGACATATATATAGGATTCTGATTTCCCTAACAGTTTCCATCAGGATGATTGCTGGGACCCTCCAAATACCAGACAATGGGCCAAGCGGTCCCAGAATCCATAGTAGTTAATTTGACGGGTCAGTCACTTGATCCATCTTGTGAACGGCTGTTAAACCTTGGACTCTCTTTTGCACCTACTGCCAGTTATGATGGGTTTCGGATGCGAGTACACCTATACAGATTTTTTCGGAAATTACAGTTCACCCAGTTTTTTGCTGCTCGACCTGAGTCACCGGATGTTTCTGTAATTAAACCACCTTCGCGGTGGTTACCTCCGGGCCTTCCTGATCCTATAATTGTCACTTATAAAGCTCTTGTTTTGCGGGATTTGTGTCAATTGGAGTCCTCTGCTCCACGATGGGTGTCAAATATCACTAAATCTAATCGTGTTTGCCTCCGGCGATTAGCCTCTGATCCTTCTATTACCATATGTTGTGCGGATAAAGGGGGTGCTATTGTAATTCAAGCAACTGAGTCTTATTTAGAGGGCCTTCGGGCCCAATTATCAGATGGTCAGGTTTATAAGAAATTGGACTTTGACCCTACCCCAGCATTACAATTAGAGATTTCAGCCTTGAGGGTTTGGATCGGGGCTGGCTTACCAAAAGACAAAGTGTTTTTCTTCAGGTTCTTCATCCTAGGATACCCACTAACAAAAGAACATAAGAACATAAGATATGCCTTACTGGGTCAGACCAAGGTCCATCAAGCCCAGTATCCTGTTTCCAACAGTGACCAATCTAGGTCATACGTACTGTGATAAGGAAGCTTATAATAGCTCAGGAAGGAGCTATAGTAAAGGTGAAGTGACTCTGAACAAGCAACCTGTCAGTTCTGGTAGAAATAAGAAAACAGAATTTTTCCATAAAAGACTACCAGTCCCAGAATGCACCAGGTTTCCAACAGCCATTAGTGGAGCTGAAGTGGGGAAACGTGTGTTCAATCAGGAGGGCTATGAGGTAATCCCCAAGCACTCATCTCAAAGGGCAGGGCCTGATTCAGCACAGCTGCGCTGTGCTAGGGTGGAGCATTCACCTAAGCAGAATAAAAGTAGAGTTTATTCTACAGAGAACAATATTCAGGAGCTTGAGCTTCTTCATCATCTGGAGGATCATCAGAAGCAGAAGCCAGAGCAGACGGACAGAGAGAGCAAGACACACTTTGGAAGAAGGAAGAGAAAAGCATTTGGGAGGTCTAAAGGAGTCCATAGCAGTACGTATACTGGGAGGCATTGTAGGGTATATTAGTAGCATAAAAATAAGTTAGACTCTCTGTTGTCTAGGGGAATATGGCTACTATCCCAGCCCAAAGTTCGGTGAGTTATTCTGGCAATGAGCCACGAAAGAATTCTGGTCGGCAGATATATATATATTAGACTTTATTATAGGCAACCAAATAGAAAAATATACACACACACATATGGCTAATTAGAAACATGAGGTAGCAATTTGTTATAGTACAAATATACAATTGGACAACGTAATAAATCACAGATTAGTAACCAGACGTCACTGATTCGCTCTGCACTGAGGAAAAGCAAGAAACATATTGCTAACCCCTTTGCCCATCCGGAGGAGGAGAGATAAGTCAGTACCTTAGTTTTGGACACTGTCAGACGGCTGCCTGGGTGAGAATCTTCACAGTCTTGACAATGCATATATTTATATGATTTTTGCAAGGTATTGTGGGTAATGTAGTTCATTCACACCAGACACAGCTGCTGACAATAATTTAGTTGTGCACAAGTGTTAAAGCCAATAAGATACTTCTTTATTTATGGGGTTATTTCTCCCAGCACAGATATGCTTGGTAGCACATAAATTAGGTTACTTGCTTGCAGTGTTTAACTTGGTAAAACAAAGTCAAAAATCAAAATCAGGAAAACAACCTTCAAACTTGTCAGGCAATTAGCTAATGTTTTCTTAGCATATCTCTAACAAACGAAAAGCCACAAAGAAAGAAATAAACTGTTCTTGTAAGGTTAACTTCTGATTACTTTCCACACAGATCCAGAAGTAATTCTCTCCTAGCTCACAAGCAATTAGGTGCAGCTCAATTGCTATCAGTTATCCAGCTGAAACCCTTTAGCTGGCTGGTTTTCTACTGTGTGAGTCAAATCCTGCTTCAGGAGCTTTTCTTAGTGGAATAAAGAACAAATTTATATTTCTTTGTGATGGCTGCTGTGCTTTATCACAGAAAGTTACCAACAGAGTTTGGATAGAGAGCAGTCCATATAAACAATATCTTGATCTGCTATTATTTCCCCTTCATCAACAAGCATAGGGTCACTATCATGAATTGGCACAGATGAATCTTTCAATGGAGCACTTTCAGGAGAACACTTATTTCCCTGCTGTCTTTCAAGGTTATAGCTAGGGCATAGATCAGTGTTCATACCTGAGCTTCCATTGTTGCTATAGTTCCTCTCTATATAACCTGGCCAGTATGTAGTCCAGTTCTTATGTCCAGCCTTCCAGTCCTGATCCCTGGACACTGGATCTCTCTTCACATACCTTCTGGCATAGGTCTTAGAGTCCCTTCCACGTGCAGCCGTCTCCCTCACAGGTAGCCTCTGGTGATTCCTTGTTCTGCAGCACCATTCCTCTGGCTTTCCCCAGTCCAATGGTATATGCTGGCCCTTGAAATACCTCCCAGTATACGTACTGCCTTGGACTCTTCTAGACCTCTCAAAGGCTTTTCTCCTCTTCCTTCCAGAGGGTTTCTTTCCTTCTCTATCCGTCCGGTTTGGCTTCTGCTTCTGCTGATTCTTCAGATGAAACTGATGATCCTTCTCTGCATATCCAAGGTGATCATGAAGATGGTCATCTGTAGAATAAACTCTACTCTTATTCTGCCTGGATGAGTGCTCCTCGCTAACACAGCGCAGCTGTGCTGAATCAGGCCCTGCCCTTTGAGATGAGTGCTTAGGGATTACCTCATAGCCCTCCTGATTGAACACACGTTTCCCCACTTCAGCTCCTCTAATGGCTGTTGGAAACCTGGTGCATTCTGGGACTGGTAGTCTTTTATGGCAAAATTCTGTTTTCTCATTTCTACCAGCACTGACAGGTTGCTTGTTCAGAGACACTTCACCCTTTCTATAGCCCCTTCCTGAGCTATGATAAGCTTCCTTATCACAACACTCAGGAACAGCTTCGTCCAGGGAGGCAGCTCCTAGCTAATGCGGGCTCTAGCCTCGTCAGGCGAGCCGCAGTAAGTCCGAACCGGAGGTATCTGTGAAAGTCTTATCTCAGACCTGTGGAGGACGGCCTAGCCCACACTTAGTGGCCGTCCTGTGGAAGGGTCAGGTCGCAGGAGTCAGGTACGCAGTGCACAGCAGAGAGGAACCGGTGCAAAAATCTGTATAACAGGTGGGAAAAGAACCCCCAACTCTCTCTCTCTTACTACTTACAACTAAAGTTTCCAGCGCAGAATGCATTATTCTGTGTGAGAATCCTCCGTTATAGGTCCGATGATTGGTTGGCACCAGGCAGTCTGAGGTGTCCTCAGTGAATCAGGAGGTAGATGATGAGCAGCGTCTTGCAAACAAAGGAGCTATAGTGAAATCAGGCAGAGGCAACAGTATGTAACTTCTGGGCATGTACAAGTGTCCAAGACCAGCCACGGACAATAGCTTCTGTATGCACACTTAGAAACGCTGCTCCAGCAGTTGCTTGAAGGCCGTTTGTAGCTGAACACAGCAAAAGTGAAGTGAAGAATCCATCTTGTCTGTGCAGTTTGGTTCAGGCCTGAGTTGCTGAGCAGGCCGGAGATTTGCATGTAGAATTGCAGGGATACCAGCCCTACATCTCCCCCCCCCCTTGTAAGATGGAGGATGCTACAAGGGAGTACACTCCATCGTACAAAGCCTAACTAGCAGTACTACCGTGCAGGTCAGAACCAAATGACAAATGATTGACTAATACATGATAAGTGGATAAGACTTCAAGCACAATATGCATGAAAGCAATACTGCATGAGGAATAATACAGTGAATACACTCAAGCAATAAAAGAAGTCAAAATAAAAGGACATAGATACAGGCAAGTCAAATCAATGAAGATAAGACATGTTAACTTCAAACTGAAGAGTATATATAGTATCCAAACCAAAAATGCATATCAGTAACGCAAGATAATGAGTTAGTGTAACACCAAGGTGAACACTCAGAAGTAATGAGGAGCAATGTGTAACTGTGTTAGTAAAATAAACACATGCTAGCTATGAAAAAGAAACACAACTCAATCAAGAGCAATGGATAACATTCAAAGAAAATGGTGACACTTATTCAAAAGTGTGACGTTCCAGCAAATCCCAGACGCATGGCAGGCAGCAGAGGTGCAGGATGCATAGAGCGACGAAGAGCACGAATCTGTCTCTGTTGATACAAGGAGATAAGAAACTGGAGCACCAACAGAAAGAAAAGACCAGGTACAATGACATGTGACATAAAATCAGTTTGTAAAATGTCCACATCTCGTGAATCAAAGTTATAATCAGCAATGGCAAGGTCGGCCTGGTCAATGGACAGTTCAACTGTGTGAGAGTCCTTATAGTCCAAAAGATAGGTCAAGGCGGCAGTGAAGTCAATCTCATGACCTCGAAACACATCCAAAATCTGGAGCTCTGTCGAAACAGGGTCAGCATCAAGATAAAACAAGGAAACTCCACCAACATTAACAATGGAGTTCTTGGGAACATCAATCAAGCAAACATTGCAGGGTAGAGGAACTCTATTATGAATGTCATGTTTATTCATGGTGACCAAGAGTTCACTCAGAGGGATACTAACCAGCCAAACATTGTTGACAACAGCAACTTTCGTCTCTGAAAAGTCATCGTACTTGGTCATGGTAACTTTACATTGTTGTTTCACAGTTTCAGCAGACAACCCACAAAGAGCTGTAGAAGTGTCCTTCAGGAAAGGTTTACCAGGACATAACCAATGAATGTCTTTAGAGCGTTGGCACATGCCAAGATTAGGCACCACGTATATTAGTGATGCGTACAACAGACGATGCAAACTGCTTCTGTAAAACATGTCGGGGATCTAGGGACACAAAACTTTCTGTGTGACAGTCTGGGACTGTGTAATCAGGAAACCAGGCGCATCCTGTAGCATGACACCAGAAAGAGGGCCAGGCTCAATCAATCTGGCCACCTCGGATCCCGCTAACATCAAAATCAGGAACAGGACCTTCAAAGTCCGGGACTCCATCTGTAAAAGAAAACAAACAGGCTATGCTGCCTCAAGGTTAGAATCATCCACTTCAGCAAGAGGTTCGTCAGGAAGGAACTTACTGGGATGACACGGTCTAAGCTGATTAATGTGGACCCATTTAAGGGAGCCTTCCCTCTCAATACCTGACTTCATTCGAATTTGATAAGCAACAGGGGAGGCTTTATCCACAATAGGAAATGGACCGTTCCAGCTAGGTAGAAATTTACAGTCTTTGACCTTATTCTTACCAAAATTGTAGTAGAATACCTTATCGCCAATCTGGTATTCTTTAGAGGTAGTCCTCAAATCATAGTAGGCCTTCCTACCCCTAGCAGCAGTTTCCAAATTCTTTTGGGCAAAGGCAAAGGCACTTTGCAAGTGTTGTCTTAAATGGGCAACATATTCATGAGCAGTTGTAGCAGCAGCGAGATTCACATCATTAGTCCTGTAAAGAAGATGAAGGGGTAAAACCATGTCCCTATCTGTCATCATCTCAAAAGGGGACACACCAGTAGCACGATGACGCGTGGCTCTGATAGCCATCAGGACCAAGGGCAGTTTGATGTCCCAGTCCTTCCCAGAGGAAGAAACATACTTTTTCAAGATACTGATGATAGTTTTGTTTGCTCTCTCCACTTGTCCAGAGGACTGTGGACGATAAGCAATGTGGACTTTGGCCTTCACACCTAGTACCTTCCACAGATGCTTAATGACTTGTCCCGTGAAATGGGAACCCTGGTCGGATTCCACTCGCATGGGGAGGCCCCACCTGCTGAAAACATGGTTTAACAACAAGGTGGCCGTGGTCTCAGCGGTACAGTTGGGTGCTGGGATGCACTCGACCCACTTAGTAAATAAGCAGGTAACTGTCAACATATATTTGTTGCCTCGAGAGGATCGGGGCACGGGGCCGATCCAATCAATCTGGAGATCAGACCCAAGGCATGGTCAGACCTCTGTTTCTCAAAGGTGCTCTATGAGAAGGAGCTGCAGGTTGAAATCTGCAACAGGTCAGACAACCTTTAGTATACAATTGGACATCTTGGTACATGTGGGGCCAGTAGGCCACTTGTTTCAACGTTTCATAGGGTAGTCGGTCACCTCTATGACCGGCACAAGGTTCATCATGCGCGTGCTGTAACATAACTCCTCGGAAGGCCCGAGGTACCACCCATTGCACAATACCATGCTTACTCGTCCGTATCAACAGATCTTTCTGGAGATGGAACATGTCCTTGGAGATGTAGAGGATCCTCAGTTCCTCATCGTCCTGACAATCCTCCAGAGTTAATGGGTGTTCCTGGGGGTTCTTCAGAAAAAGGTAGAAACGTCCAAGAGTAGGATCTTGTTTCTGGGCTTGCACGAGGTCGAGATCTGTGCTCTCGCCACACCATTGAACCACAGCGGGCATGGTGGATAATTGAGCTTGTCGCCGGGTAACCGCCATCACCATTTGAAGCTCATTGGTCTCGGGAGCCTCCAACTGCCAGAGGTCTCCAGAGACAGCACCCTCTTTGGCAAGCTGATCAGCTAGATCATTTCCAATCTTGTCAGGATTATCAACACGGGAGTGACCTTTCACTTTCTTCCAGTAGATGGTCATGTCATTTTCATGAGCTACCTTGTCCAAGGCCAGAATCAATCCGGCATGTTTGACAGGTTTCCCTTTGGAATTCAGCATATTGTTAGATTTCCAAATGGGTAAGTGGGAAACAAAATTCTGTCGGACGTAGTCTGAATCAGTACAGATGGTTAGGGTGTGAACCCCTCCCTGAGCAGCGGACTGGAGAGCTGCCAGGGCTGCAGCTAGTTCTGCATACTGATTAGTCTTGGTACCCAGACGGTACTTGAAGGGTTCACAAGGGTGGTTCTGGTTCCAAACTACACCTATACCTGCTACCAGTTCATGGTCAGGCTCTCGACGGTAAGCACAACCGTCCACATACACCTTGGGGTAGCCTTTACAGAGGTTCTCATCATAAGGACGATGACGAGAAGGCTCAGGCGTACATGACTCCATATCGGTGTCGAAATTACCCACTAAAGGTGCTCTGGCAGTGCAATCGTGCAATTCAGCCAGGCCCTGTGCGGCGGCATCCTTGCGGTTTTGAGCATACCTGACCTCCAGGGGCCAGCCCTGAAGTGCTAAGGTCCAGGAGACAATGCGACTGTTTGACACTTGTCCCGATTTAATCCGATCACTGCCTAGGAACTTGATGGGTTGGTGATGAGTCTCAACAACCAACCTCTCACCTTGGATATAACTGCGGAAATATTGGAGGGCCCAGACTGTGGACAACAAGGATTTCTCACAGTCAGAGTATTTCTTCTCCACTTCCGTTAAAGCTTTGCTGGCATAGGCAATAACTTTCCTATCTGTGTCATGCATCTGGTACAGAACAGCACTCATAGAGTGATCGGTGAAACCTAGTTCCACGAAGAATTCTCTGCCACTCTCTGGATAGGCAAGACAGGGAGCTCGACTCAAAGCTGCCTTCAGCTCTTCTAGAGCTGCCTCTTGGTCGGGATTCCATACCCAAGGTTCATCTCTTTTGAGGAGTTTGACCAGGGGTCGGGAAATTTCCGCATATTGATCCACAAATTGGCGTGAATAATTGCAAATGCCCAAGAATGAGCGCAGCTCACTCACGTTGGTCGGACTTTTGAGTTGTTGCAAGGCCGCAATTCTCTTCCTTTGAGGCCGCAGTCCCTCAGCAGAAACTTCGTAACCCAAATAATTGAGGGATTTCCGGCACCATTGGCCCTTTGACAAGGACAGCTTTGCTCCCGCAGCTTTCAGTTGCTGGAAAACATGCTCTATTTCTTGCAAATGGTCAGTGAAACTGGTGTTCTTCACCAGAATGTCGTCTACATAGACGAGGGTGCCTCTAGTCTCAGCATCAGGCAAAGCCTTATGCAGGAAAATATTGAAGTCTGCTGGGGCATTCAAATAACCAAACGGTGTCCAATTCCAAGTACATTGTCGCCTACCGAAGGTAAAAGCCAGCTTATGCTGATCTTCTGGATGGACAGGTATAGTCCAAAATCCTGAGGCCAGATCCAGGCTTGTAAAGTACCTTGCACCCTTGATGGTGGCTAAGTTCTGTTCCAGATGTGCCATAGGCCATCTGGACAGAGGTACCTTTTTATTAAGCTGGCGATAGTCCAAAGCTAAGCGCCAGCTAGAATCCTTCTTGATGACAGGCCACAGTGGGGCATTGTAAGTACTGTTGCATTGACGTATAATTCCCTTTTGTTCCAGGGAATTAATGATTTCCTGAACGGATTCATAGGAGGCCAATGGGATTTTATACTGCCTCACAAAGACAGGTTTACTGTTTGGATCCATAGGAATATGGGTGACATGTAGGTCGGTGAGACCACAGTCATAGGTGTCAGTGGCAAACAGGTCCTTGTGACGGTACAGCAGTTCTTTTAATTGTGCCTTTTCTGACTCATCAGTACAGGCGTCTGCATCAGCAAGTTTACCCGCAACCATTTCGTCAAATCCCAGAACAGGTTTATTTGAGGGTATTTCAACCTTCTCCTCAATTTCATCTTGGAGAGAGGAGACCTGGATGGCTTGGACAGCATGGGGCTCCCCCCCCCCCCTGGTGGGTGAGGGAACTAACAGCCTCATCGAGTTTACTTGACAAAATCAGATGGTCAGACTCGAGGTCCACCTGTGAGGTCACAGCACTATGTGGCCAGACAAACTGTAAGGTGAGGAGGCCTCGGGGTGAGGATCGAACACACGCAGGGGTCCCCCCCCCCTTTACAGATGTTCCAGGAAACAGGGGCTTCCCCAATAATCTGGAGACTCAATTCCACACTTGGGAACGATTCTGCCACTAGGAATCCCAGAGGTTCGCCCTTCACAAGATGAATGTGATCTGGTTTGGATTGGTGAGCAATAAGTGTAAGGAGGGAGCTGTGGCCTCCATGCAGGGTATGGGACCTATGGCTAGGCCCAGCTCCTCAAAACGGGAATTTGGACTGAAGAAGACCAAGTTGTCTGAGACCACATGTCCTCGGGTCACCTGTATCGGCAGGGGACAATCCCGTACCCTCCCAGGTATTTGGATGTCTTCTGCACTGACCACTTCACAGACTTGAGGAATAGTCTGACCAGCCCGTAGGGATGGGCGGGCACCAGAGAAATCCACCGGATCTCCTTCCATCCTACTCTAGAGGATGTTGTTCACAAAATCCACATAAGTTCCCAGTCGAACAAGGCAATCTGAGCCTAAGGAGAGGGGCACCTCAAGTCCTCTGATGATGGAGAAGGTGTGCCAAAAACCTTTGACCCCAACTTGCAAGGAGAGATTGCAGTAGCCCATTAATGTCTTGAGCCCTTCCCCAGGCACTTGGAATGAAGTCTTCACTCCCATTACTCAATCAAGGGTAAGCTGTTGTTTGAGCCGATAGAAAAGAGTCTCACTGATGAGGGAGTGGTCACAGTGGGGTAATAGGTAGGCCCTTTCCTTTTGGGACATGCCCACCTGCACATATATAAAGGGACCTTTCTCAGCCGAGAATATGTCCGTCAGTCTCCTAGGGTGATCTAGGCAGGGATGGGATGGAGGAGGGGTTTGCACCTCACAACCTTCCACAGGTTCCTTCAGGAATATCTGCAGGCAGTCAGTATCAAGGACAATGTTAGCTACTGAACCTACTGCAATGGCAGCCACGTCGCTGATGCCCTGATCCTCATCTCCAGCCCTTTCATACTGGAGCTGAAGGATTTGGGGATCAGCTGACCTCTGGAAATTAATCCTGATGGACTTGTTTGTGCGTTCCACCGAACAAGGACCACTGACTCTGCTGTCATGTTTTACCCTAGCATAAGGTATGGGATGCGTGACCTGTGTCCAGATCACTTCCTGGACGTAGTCCAGAATGGGGCGTAACCGTTTCAGGAGCTCATTGCCAATCAAGAATTCTTCCCCAGGGCACTTAGTAATGATTACAGGATGTTTCACCTGTAATTTTCCAATTTGGAGGTTAAGCCAGACCTGTCCCATAGACTCTATGGGCTGATTCCCATAAGCTGCGCGTGACAAATCACTGGGCGTGACGTGTAGGGTCCTCTGACTCCCCAAGGAAGCAGTGAGTCTATCAAAGAGACTCGAGGTAATCAGGGTAGCCTCAGAGGCGGAATCTATCAGGCCCTCACAGAGAAATGCCTGCTGAATTGTAACAGGAACAGTGTACCTCTGTCCTTTTGGCTTGAGTTTACCCAGAAAGTACTTGTGCTTCCTGATGGTGTCAAAGGCTGGACCCTCGCTGTCAATTGCGGGACTGTCACTCTGTGTCCGTGGGGTGGCATCTATCTGAACTGGCTGCACCTGTGCAATAGTGACCTGTGGGACAGAAACAAAGTCGGTTAGTCATTCAGTCGCATTAGAAGGGGAAGAGGAGTCAACCAGTTCCTCCTCTGGCTTCTGAGGCTTTGCTCGTGGCTTAGGAGGCGCACTACTAGCAGGAGCCTCCTGTGAGGAGCTGAATGCAATGGTAGCCTTCATCATATCTGTCAGCTCGCTTATTCTCTTCTCCAGTTCCAGGTATTTGTCAAAACCGGGCTTTCTCTTCCAGTTCCGGTTCTGTGGAGTGAAACGCTGATTCCCAGAGCGCTGCTTAAACCCAGATGACTGGTTATTCTGGGGAGTCCTGGGAGGATTCTGTGGAGCAGAAGGAGCAGAGTTATTTTCTAACGAAAGAGTGGATTTTACAGCACTGACACACTGTTTTGGCTCTCTGGCTTTGCTTGGAGCCCTGACTGTGCTGCCAGTATTGGTTGCTCTCATGTTGGGAACAGCTTCCCAAATCCACTCAGCATGTTCTATCACACGTGACAGGGGTTCGTGACGCTTGTCAGACATATATGGCTTAATAGATGGAAGGAGCAACTGACAGAAAAGATTACGAAACTCCTGATGGTGTTCTATCATTTCCCAAGAAGGGTCACTCTGGAAGAAAGTCTGCCTAAGTCTGTAAGCAAACTCTCAGGGTGTTTCATTTTCCCTATGAGTCATACTAAATGCTGCCTGCTTTGCAGCAATATCATCAGGTATGGCCCATAATGTTTCTTTAGTGCCTGTTCAAAGATGACAATGTCCTTCTTTTCATCGTCTGCCATGGCCCGAATGAATTGCTGACAAGGCACATCAAAGGACCATGGAAGATACAGAACCATGTCCTCCCCCCTGGTAATGTTCAGTGCCCGAAAGGCATCTTTGACTGCAGCTAAATGTTCATTTATGGTGGCATGACCAGTTTTCTCAAAAGGAGTGACCATGCTCCGCAAGGTCTTGATGATTTGTAATTGTGCGACAGAAGCACCTTCATTTGTGTGTTTTCCTTGCAGGACACGGGAGCATAAGGGAGTTTGCGTCCCTTTAGCTCCCTCTGGTGGTCGCTGCTGGTACAGTTTGCCATCACTAGGGAGACTTCTCACCCCCCCTCCACCGCTCCCTGTATGGGGAGGGGTCGAGAGTAGGGTGTTTCACTCTGCCCTGTTTCTCTCCTGTGCTCATGCGCTGATGGGAGAGAACTGACTCTGTTCTGGAAAAGCTGCCGTTCTACACTGGGCAGGGTTTCCAGTGGCAAACTGCCGTCATCTACCCTCTGGTACTTCGAGAAGCCTAGAGGGCTGAAATTATCCATGTACTCTGTCTCATTACCCTGAGCGGTGGACACACACGCCAATTCAAAACAATCAGCTTGCTGGATTTCGAGGTTAACTCTCTGTATTTCCTGCCCACAATCCTGACGTGCAACAGCTAGCTTTCTTTGGAGACTAGCCGTGCGCTGTCGTGCTGCAATCAGAGCAGTCTCTATCTCATTTAACTGAGCCATCAGAGCTCTCTCTCGCTGCTCATAAAGAGCAGTGACATCTGTTAGTCTCCGGGTCTGGGCAGCTAGTTCAGAGCTACACACTGTCAGAAATTGCAATTCCGTTTGATCCAGAGCATTCCGCTGCCTGAGAGCGGAAACCTGATCCAACCAGCCTTCTGTGTGAACCATCGTAAATCAATAGCTGAGACTGTCTGTAAAAACAAACACAGGGCACTGCTAGAAGTACTCTAATGCAGAGAGCCTGTAAGGTTGGTTCCAAAGCCGTCTCACAGACAATGCTCTCTGGCCACAAAAACCTCAGCATAAACAGCTGCTTTGACCACAATAGGACAATGCAGAAATATTACACAAATTCTGAGAGGCGTAGCACATTCAGAAATACTCATCCCGGACGAGCCCCCATATGTAGGGTATATTAGTAGCATAAACATAAGTTAGATTCTCTGTTGTCTAGGGGAATATGGCTACTATCCCAGCCCAAAGTTCGGTGAGTTATTCTGGCAATGAGCCACGAAAGAATTCTGGTCGGCAGATATATATATATTAGACTTTATTATAGGCAACCAAATAGAAAAATATACACACACACATATGGCTAATTAGAAACATGAGGTAGCAATTTGTTATAGTACAAATATACAATTGGACAACGTAATAAATCACAGATTAGTAACCAGACGTCACTGATTCGCTCTGCACTGAGGAAAAGCAAGAAACATATTGCTAACCCCTTTGCCCATCCGGAGGAGGAGAGATAAGTCAGTACCTTAGTTTTGGACTCTCAGGAACAGCTTCGTCCAGGGAGGCAGCTCCTAGCTAATGCGGGCTCTAGCCTCATCAGGCGAGCCGCAGTAAGTCCGAACCGAAGGTATCTGTGAAAGTCTTATCTCAGACCTGTGGAGGACGGCCTAGCCCACACTTAGTGGCCGTCCTGCGGAAGGGTCAGGTCGCAGGAGTCAGGTACGCAGTGCACAGCAGAGAGGAACCGGTGCAAAAATCTGTATAACAGGTGGGAAAGGAACCCCCAACTCTCTCTCTCTTACTACTTACAACTAAAGTTTCCAGCGCAGAATGCATTATTCTGTGTGAGAATCCTCCGTTATAGGTCCGATGATTGGTTGGCACCAGGCAGTCTGAGGTGTCCTCAGCGAATCAGGAGGTAGATGATGAGCAGCGTCTTGCAAACAAAGGAGCTATAGTGAAATCAGGCAGAGGCAACAGTATGTAACTTCTGGGCATGTACAAGTGTCCAAGCCCAGCCACGGAAATAGCTTCTGTATGCACACTTAGAAACGCTGTCCAGCAGTTGCTTGAAGGCCGTTTGTAGCTGAACACAGCAAAAGTGAAGTGAAGAATCCATCTTGTCTGTGCAGTTTGGTTCAGGCCTGAGTTGCTGAGCAGGCCGGAGATTTGCATGTAGAATTGCAGGGGTACCAGCCCTACAGCATTCCAGAGGCAAGCATACACCATTGGATTGGGGAAAGCCAGAGGAGTGGAGCTGCAGGGCCAGGAATCTCCAGACGGTACCTGTGAGGGAGACGGCTGCACTTGGAAGGGACCCTAGGACCCGTGCCAGAAGGTATGTGAAGAGAGATTCAGTGTCCAGGGATCTGGATTGGAAGGCTGGACATAAAAACTGGATTACATACTGGCCAGGCTATTTAGAGAGGAACTCTAACAGCAATGGAAGCTCAGGTATGAACACTAATCTATGCCCTAGCTATACCCTTGAAAGACAGCAGGGAAACAAGTATTCTCCTGAGAGTGCTCCATTGAGAAATTCCTCTGTGCCAATCCATGATATTGAACCCATGATTGTTGAAGAAGGGGGAGAGGTTGTAGATGAAGGTTGTGTATACATGGATTGCTCTCTGTCTAAACTCCTGTGGTAAATTGTTGTTACAAAAATACAACAACCATCACAAAGAAATACAAACTTGTTCTTTAATCTACTCAGAAAAGCTCCTGAGTAGGATTTGAGCCACGCAGTAGAAAGTAAGCCAGCTAAGGGGTTTCAGCTGAGTAACTGCTAGCAATTAAGCCTTACCTAATTGCCTGGGAGCTCTGAGGGAACACTTCTGAGCCTGTGTGTGAAGATATAAGAAGTTAACCTGAAAAGAACAGTTTTTCCCTACTTTGTGGGTTTTGTTTGTTGATTGAAGCACTGCTAAGAAAATATTAGCTAGAGCCTATAGAAAAGACCAGTTTGTTACCAACCAGGTCTTTATTCTTTGATTTGATTGCCTGACAAGTTCAACTGTTTTCCTGATTTTGTTTTTCTAAGTATAACACTGAAAGCAAGTATCCTGTTTTATGCGCTACCAAGTATATCTGTGTTGGGAGAAATAAGCCCATAAATAAATATCTTATTGGCTTTACACTCAAGCACAACTAATTTATTGTGAACGGATGAGTCTGGTATGAATGGACTACATTTCCCACAATCCCTTGCAAGTCATATGAATATTTGCCTTTGCTAAGACTGTGGACATTCTCACCCAGCGCTCCCGTTGACAGTACCTAGCAGTTTCCCCAAAAGACACAGGTTCTGCAATGCTTGTACTGGGTCAAGCAATGATATCCTGGGTCCCTTCTTAATAATGGTTTACGGACCTTTCCTCCAGGAACTTGTCCAAACCTTTTTTAAACTCAGCTAGACTAACAGCCTTAACTACATCCTCCGGTAACAAATTCCAGAGTTTGATTACACGTTGAGTGAAAAAATATTTTCTTTTATTAGTCTTAAATAGTTTACCCTGTAGCTTCATTGCATGTCCCCTAGTCTTTCTATATTCTGATAAGGTAAACAATCGATCTACGTTTACCCGTTCCACTCCGTTCATTAATTTATAGACTTCTATCATATCTCCCCTCAGCCGTCTTTTTTCCAGGTTAAAGAGCCCTAACCTTTTTAGCTTTTCTTCATAGGAGTATCCTTCCATCCCCTTTACCATTTTGGTGGCTCTTCTCTGAACCTTTTCTAATAATGCTATATCCTTTTTAAGATACAGCGACCAGAATTGCACACAATATTCAAGGTGCGGTCTCACCATAGAACGATATAGAGGCATTATAATATCTTTTGTTTTATTTTCCATTCCTTTCCTTATGGTACCTAGCATTCTATTTGCTCTCTAGGCCGTCGCTGCACACTGGGCCGAGGGTTTTAACATGTTATCCACAATGACGCCTAAATCTTTTTCCTGGGTGGTGGTTCCTAATGTGGAACCTTGCATCGTGTAACCATAGTTTGGGTTGTTCTTCCCTAGGTGCATAACTTTGCACTTGTCCACATTAAATTTAATCTGTCATTTTGATTCCCTGTCTTCTAATTTATCAAGATTCTCTTGCAATTTTCCACAATCCTCTTGGGTTTTAACAACTTTAAATAGTTTTGTGTCATCTGCAAATTTGATAACCTCACTCGTTATTCCACTTTCCAGGTCATTTATGAATATGTCAAAAAGCAGTGGACCCAGCACAGATCCCTGGGGTACACCACTATTCACCTTTCTCCAATGGGAAAATTGGCCATTTAGCCCAACCCTCTGCTTTCTATCTTTTAACCAGTTCATGATCCACAGTAGTACACTGCCTCCTAACCCATGACTCTTTAGTTTTGCCAAAAGTCTCTGATGAGGGACCTTGTCAAACACTTTCTGAAAGTCCAGATACACTATATCAACCGACTCACCTTTGTCCACCTGTTTATTCACACTTTCAAAAAAACATAACAGATTAGTAAGACAAGATCTTCCTTGTCTAAAGCCATGTTGGCTGTCTCCCATTAGGCCATGACTATCTACATGCTGAGTAATTTTATTCTTTATGATGGTTTCCACCATTTTACCCGGTACTGACGTGAGGCTCACTGGTCTGTAGTTTCCCGGATCACCCCTGGAACCCTTTTTAAAAATTGTTGTTACATTGGCGATCCTCCAATCTTCAGGTATTAGAGATGATTTTAATGATAGTTCACAGATTACTAATAGCAGGTCTGCAATCTCATATTTCAGTTCTTTCAACACCCTTGGATGTATACCATCCGGCCCAGGTGATTTGCTTCTCTTCAGTTTATCTAATAGTTGTAATACATCTTCCCGATGTATCGATATTTCCTTCAATTCTTCCACACCTTTAAATACCACTTCAGCCATAGGTAACATCCCTACATCTTCCTCAGTAAAGACCGAAGCAAAGAATTCATTCAGTCTCTCCGCTATCGCCTTGTTGCCTCTTAGTGCCCCTTTAACTCCTCTATTATCTAATGGACTAACTGACTCTCTCACAGGTTTTTTGCTATGAATGTACTTGAAAAAATCTTTATGTCGCGTTTTTGCTTCCGCAGCAAGCTTCTTCTCAAATTATCCCTTTGCCTGCTTTATCAATGCCTTGCATTTGACTTGCCAGTGCTTGTGCTGTTTCCAGGTTTCGTCGTTTGGCTCTTTTTTCCATTTCCTGAAAGATGCTTTTTTGGCAACAGCCTCTCTGACCTCACCTTTAAACCATGCTGGCAGTTTTTTGGACTTCCTTCCACTTTTCTTAAAGCATGGAATACAGCTGGTCTGGGCTGCCAAGATAGTATTTTTCAACAACACCCAAGCTTGATGTAAGTCTTTAACCTTTGCAACTGCTCCTTTTAGTTTTTTCTTAACTATTTTCCTCATTTTATCATAGTCTCCCTTTCGAAAGTTAAAAGGTAGTACTATGGATTTCTGTACTATCCCTCCTCCACTAATTAAATCAAAGGCGATCATGCTATGATCACTATTGCCAAGTGGCTCCAACACCCTTATCTCTTGCACTAGATCTGGTGTTCCACTAAGGACTAGGTCTAATATGGCTTCCCCTCTGGTCGGTTCATGAACCAGCTGCTCCAAGAAGCAGTCATTTATGTCATCTAGGAACTTTATCTCCCTAGTATGTCCTGCCGTGACACTGACCCAGTCGATACCGGGGTAATTGAAATCACCCATTACTGCGCTGTAACTTTTGTTAGCTTCCTTGATTTCTTTGAGCATTTCATCATCCATTTGTTCATTCTGGCCAGGCGGTCGATGTACACCCCCACTGCCATCGCCTTCCCCTTTTTACATGGAATTTCAATCCATAGAGATTCTACAGCAAATTTTGTTTCCTGCAAAACTTTAATCCTTTCTGACTCAATGCCCTCTCTAACATAGAGCGCAACCCCTCCACCAATTTGATCAGCTCTATCATTACGATATAGTTTATACCCAGGTATCACAGTGTCCCACTGGTTGTCCTCCTTCCACCATGTCTCTGATATTCCAATCATATCTAACCTCTCATTTAGTGCTATATATTCTAACTCTCCCATCTTATTTTTTAGACTTCTAGCATTTGCATACAAGCATTTTAGAGACTGTATTTTATTCATATTAATTTGGCTATTGGTAGGCATGGGTAATTTGGGATCTTTAAGCTCTGTCTGCTCCATACTCGAGGGTATTTGGGCTACTTTACTCTTTTTTGGAACCTCTCTGCTTTTGGTAGTATCCTTCAAGGATACATTCTTCCGAACCATACGCTCTTGGGCGACTGTCGGCTTTCCCCTATTATCTAGTTTAAAAGCTGCTCTATCTCCTTTTTAAAGGTTAATGCCAGCAGCCTGGTTCCATCCCGGTTAAGGTGAAGCCCATCCCTTCAGAAGAGCCCCTCCTTTCTCCCGAATGTTCCCCAGTTCCTAACAAATCCAAACCCCTCATCTCTGCACCATTGTCTCATCCACGCATTGAGACTCCGGAGCTCTGCCTGCCTTTTGGGTCCTGCACGTGGAACGGAAAGCATTTCGGAGAACGCTACCCTAGAAGTTCTGGATTTCAACTTCCTACCTAAAAGCCTAAATTTAGCCTCCAGAACCTCCCTACCACATTTTCCTATGTCATTGGTACCGACATGTACCAAGACAGCAGACTCCTCCCCAGCACTATATAAGACCTTATCTAGGTGGCATGTGAGGTCCGCTACCTTCGCACCAGGCAGGCATGTTACCAGGCGATCCTCACGTCCACCAGCCACCCAGCTATCTACATGCCTAATGATCGAATCACCAACTATAACGGCTGTCCTAACCCTTCCCTCATGGGCACATGGCCCTGGAGAAACATCCTCAGTGCGAGAGGGTTTTACATCACCTGGAGGACAGGTCCTAGTTACAGGATAACTTCCTGCCACACCAGGGTGATGCTCTCCTGTCACGTGACCTCTCTCCTCCATGGCAACAGGGATGCTGCCAGACTGGAGGTGGGACTTCAGGACTATATCCCTTTAGGTCTCGTCTATGTACCTCTCTGTCTGTCTTATGTTTTCCAAGTCTGCTACTCTAGCCTCTAGAGAACGGACTCGTTCCCTGAGAGCAAAGAGCTCCTTGCACCTAGTGCACATGTAAGACCTCTCACCAACTGGGAGAAAATCATGCATGTGACACTCAATTTACATAGTGCCAAAGATACATAAATGGCTTTCTTCACCTCCAGGAAGACCCATCGTGTCTTGCAGGGGTTCTGTTCTTGAACCCCTGTCAAAATTCTGCAATGTCTTCTTGAAAACTGAAGCTTCTCAGGTTCAATCTTTCATTCGAGATTCGGCTCATTTCATGTCCCAACTCTCTAATATAGTTTTACCGGATTTTGAGATTTTTCTGGTCACCTTGGATGTAGCTGCATTGTACACTAATATCCATCAGGGGGAAACCTTGCAATTGATGCAATCTTCATTCATTTCGGCTCCTGCAAGATTACCGAAATCATTTTTGATGCATTTAATAACCTTAGTCCTGACAAGAAATTATTTCTTGTTTGAAGGCACGTTTTTTCAACAAACGTTTGGTATTGCAATGGTGGCCACCGTAACCCCATCTATAGCAACCTTATATTTGGCACAGTTGGAAGAGAGCCATATTTATGTGTCATCTTTTTTAGCTCATGTGGCATTTTGGAGAAGGTTTCTCGATGATATATTTTTCATATGGGTTTCGGATGGATGTGTATTGCAAGATTTTTTGTCATGGCTGAATCAATTGAAATTGAACATCACGTTTATGGCACACATTGACTCACAGCAGATTGGGTTTCTTGACATGTTAGTTTATAGATGTGGGTCTTCTTTACATACTACGTTATTTCGGAAATCAGTGCAACGAAATAGCATATTGAGCTATCGGAGCTTTCATCCAGCATCCCTTAAACGTGGGCTCCCATATGGTCAATTCCTCAGATTATGTCGTCTGTGTTTTTCCCTCACAGATTTTAAATATCATGCTCGGGATTTGAAGATACGGTTGCTAGCTAGGGGGTATACTCTCCAGGTTCTGGATCGAGCGTATTGACGGGCTCTATATATGCATCGAGAGTGGTTATTTTAATTTGCTACTCCGGTCCCTGAAGATACCACTAAGGAACGGTTCATGGGGGTTCTCCCTTATATGGTTCAAAGTACTGCTGTCATGGACATTCTCCGAAAACATTCGTCAATTTTATCTGTACATTCTTGTTTTGTTCGACCATTGATGTTTGCCTTCACCAGAGCATCCAGTTTATGAGATATGTTGGCGAAATCCACTGTTCAGATCGATAGACCCATTCTTCCTGGAGGTTCTAGGGGCCATTTTCCATGTCAGAATTGTGGTTTTTGTACAACTACCATCTCAGGTATCACTTGGGTTGACCCTCAAACAAACTGGGTTTACCACCGGCGGTGGCTTACTACATGCTCGTCCACTTTTGTGGTTTACATCATCCATTGGGTTTGCCCCTTGATCTATGTTGGCCGAACCACACGTCCTATTACAATTCGGATAAGTGAACACGCTTCTCGTGTTCAGCAACAGGTGCTTTCTGCACCCATCGTGGAGCACTGCATGGAGAAGAACCACTCATTTGGCGAGTTAGTCTGGACGGTCATTGATCATGTCCCAGTTGATCCACGTGGTGGAGATCAGGTAGCCTGATTGCAATGGTGTGAGCAGCGTTGGATTCATGAATTAAATTCAGTTCATCCCACAGGTTTGAATCGAGAAATCGATTGGCCCAGTTTGTTTTAAGGATGAACCAATTGGGTAGGGGGTTTCCCATTTCTGTGGGTTATCCCCTTCATGATTGGTAGCTCTTTTTGATTGGCATCAGTCTCCAGTAATGGCATGGGGATTCATCATTTGATCTTTGGGAGTGTCTTTTGGATCCGACCGGCAATAGGTTGTTTTGCTGAGTGGCACACCTCTTGTGATTGGACTTTCCTCTAAGGTCACTATTCACCAGCCAATCATGAATCTAACAGTCCTATATAGTGATTTGATTCCGGTTTTGAATCGGCTGTTTGGGGCAGAGGATATTGAATGAGGATCGCATGAGCTCTTGACACAGGGACATTACATATCCCGAAACGTGCACATCGTGCTTCAATACATCTGGATCTGCTGACAAGCTGTGCTCTGACATGTTGAGATAAGTGTTTTTTGAATTTCACATTTTAATATAATGACGTCATAGAAAAGAGCCTATTAACGAATAAAATGGATATCTGCTTGGTGTGGGCAAGCTAAAAAATCTTGCCTTCCCTCGATGTTATCCGACAAAAAAAAAATAATACTAAGGTGGTTACTAGTGGACTGGTTCAGGGTCTTTTTGTTGTGAACATAGTTCTTTGGGCATGGGCATGCTAAAACATATACTACAAACGTCGACATACAGGTGGTATGATGTCGACTGAAAAATTTCTTATTTTTTAACTGGATCTGTCCAGGTTGTTCCTTCCATGGTGGTTGTACAGAAATCACACAAAGTACATTTAAAACGACCTCGCTCCATATTGACCTTGTTATGTTTTGTAGTATGTATAACAAAATCTGCTATATTTCGACCACGTTGATAAGTGATCATTAAGGGTCTCTGAAAGCATGAATGTAATGGTAAAACATGCCAATGTTTTTTCAGAATACCCATGATTGCTGACGAATTCGGCATCTAAGGTAATGTCCCTACATAACTCATTGAGTCACAAGATCCAGTCTCTGTATCCACTCCACTATGCTGCCACCATTCAGGATGGTTGTATTTAGCCCTCCTATAAGCTTTTTTTTATTATTGCATGGGGATATCCTCTTGCTAATAATTTTTGTGTCAACCCAGAAGCATTCTTGTGAAACTGAGTATCATTAGAACATAATCGTCTTAACTGAATGAATTGGCCTACCGGGAGACCTCTCCGCAGTGGCCAGGGTGGTAGCTCTTATAATGTAACAAAGTATTCCTCTGTACAGACTTTCTATATAATGTTGATTGAAGAGTCGAAGCTTGCTTATAGACTAGGAGATTCAAGAACTCTATTGATTCCAAATGATATTTGGAGTAAATTGCAAATTCGGACAAAGAGAATTTGTCCAAGCAAAAATTTTTTTAAACTGTACTTCTGTACCTGTCCATAAGAAAAAAATATCATCTAAGAATCTGGTCCACATCCTAATATAGGAATACCATTCAGAACCATAAATGTAAGAATCCTCAAAATGAGCCACGTATAAAGTGGCCACCGAAGGAGCTACTGTGGCTCCCATGACCACACCATGTGTTTATAAATAATAGGTTCCATTGAACAAAAAGTAATCATGTTTTAAAACTAATTGCAATAAACTCAGCATAAACTCCTTAGGTATTCGAGCTGGCAACTATAGTGGGGGCTGTGCTATCATCGCCAATGCTTCATCTTGATCAATATTTGTATACAGCGCAGTTACATCCGTTGTTACTAATAGCAATGAAGTAGGGTCTAATGTTTGCTGCTGCAAAACAGAAAAAAATGAAAGGAATCTTTTATGTAAGATGGAACCCGAGGTCAATAGCTGTAAAAAAGTATCACAAAACTGTGATAGAGGTTCTAATATAGAATTGCAGCAGGACACAACTGGACGACCCGGAGGTCAAATTATACTTTTATGTATCTTAGGCACCATATACATTATTGGTGTCACTGGACATTTTTTGTTCAAAAAATCATATTCTTTTTGTGTTATCCAATGTTGGAGAAGTGCCTGTGTAGTGTAGTGTTTTATTTGTCCCTTTAATCCCTCTGTGGGATCCATGTGCAATATTTGATAATATTTCCTATCCGATAGATGTATCAATACTGTATCTGTATATTGTATTGCATCCTAAACTACTATGGTGCCTCCTTTGTCAGCCCGATGGATACAAATGTCTGTCCATGCCCCTAATTCTATTAATTCCTTGTGTTGTACTGATGTAATATTGGAAAATCTGTTTGGTGAACTCCTCTCTAATGTAAGTATGTCCTGTAAAACCAGATTTTGATAGGCTTCTATAGCAGCATCTGCAGGTCCTGGTGGTAACCATTTTGATCGGGCTTTACAGACTGAATCATCCATGATTCCAGAATTCGACGATTTGGCAAAAAATGTGTAACCTGAAGTTTCCGAAAAAAACAATATATCACTATTCTCATTTTAAAGGGATCATAATTTGGCGAAGGAACAAAAAGCGCTAAACTCAATATTTCTGATTGCAAACCTGTTAAGGGGGTAGATGATAGATTGATCACTATTGTTTGTTTGGTGTATGACCAAGGTTGTGGATCCCCTCTGACCCTCCCCCTGGTACTGAAATTGTGGCTGGCGATTTCGAGGGTGGCTCCTTGAAAAAACCTGTTGAGGGGCTAACCCGCCGGATGAATCCTTAACTGCAGTACGACTATGAATGGATGAGTCACTGCTATCGTCATTCGTCGATTCTTCAAAAGTGACCTGCTTAATTTATACTTTATTGTCACGCTGCTGTTGCCTCCAAGTATAAACTTGGTCCTTTTCATAATCCGTCATGTCCCTAAAAACATTTTAATCTTAGACTGCTTCAGTGCCTTCTTAAATTGTTGTAACTGAATTTCATATTCACCCCAATCTGATTTAAACTTTTCAGCAGTCAGTTTGTTTTTACTGATGATCTAAAAGATCTAACTTTTCTTTTATGGTTTCCTCCTCCTTGGTTAATCGTTCAGTCAATAAAGCTATTAAATCCAACCCACGCTTGTTTAAAATACTGTTCCAGTTACTATGAAATATCTTGCCCTCCTGGAACATGTGTGGGGGTTTCAGTATACGTAATCCCCTAGGGATCATCCATTGTTTAAGATGTTGTGCCATTGTAGCTGTATGTAGTTGTACCCATGTCAATTTTTTATGTCAGTTTTTAAAACCAGTCCAAGAACTGATGGAACTTACTTGAGATGTTAGATCTACTTCATCAAGTAACGTGGGACGTAATGTAGCAGTCAATCAGCTGAAAAAGCTCTAATTCTCTCACTCACCCACAGAAGGAAACACACAGACAGGCTGGAATGCAAACAGGAACTTTTAATGTGCGCACAGGCCCAGACAGAGAAACCAGCAATCTCCACAAAAAATCTGAGCCTCGAGGGACGTCCTACAATACCTTATATACTGTACATTTTCAAACTCATTCTACAATCCCATTTGTCTCAGGTATTTCCTGTCCACCAATCAGCAGCCCCTGGGGAAGGTACCTGGGTGACCTGTCCAAACCGGTGTGCTCTGGTCTGCTGATTTCTGGGCAAGGGGATATTGTGCTCAAACCTGGAGTGGGGGAAGGGTGCCTGCTGAAATCTTTATGTCTCTTCTTAGCAAGCTGATCACTTATGTAAGGGTATTGTGCTCAGACCTGGAGTGGGGGAAGGGTTACCCACAGCTAAACCTTATGGCTGCCTCAGTAATATCGGTTGTTGTATCACTTCCTCAGAAAATGCATAAGTTGCTGTATTAGAATAGTTGCCTGGCCTCTCTGAAGCCATATCAAGTTACCGTCACTATTTATACTACCAGTAATCAAAAAGACTACCCTAATCCCCACCTATATATTCACAAAAATTAGAGAGGATATAAATTCTACCTGAATAATTAAACTATATCTAGACCATAATTTTTTGTTGGATCGTTTGCCTTGAGAGATTACTCTCTCCTTTAGCAAACCCTCCGTCTTTCTCTTTTAATCATGTCCTGGCAATGTCCCAGTTTTTATACTATTTCTTACTATTTACTTTTTTAATTGGTCTTATTTTATTTGATTCTTTTATGTGTCAAATATGTGTTCATGTATAGTCCAAAGCCATTGGGACATTAAGGGTTTGAACTGCAAGGGTGCCAATAATGTTGACTACAACTGTACACTGTTTTCTTTCTTTACCCCATCCGAAATCTCCAATAAAATTTATTATAGTATTCATTATTTCTGGTTATTTTTCTACCATCACCAGTCTCCTATTCACTTATTATTTTGTCATGAATTGTTTTTTCTTTTACAGTGCAGTGTCTCGCCTCTACCTCTGAGGTAACCATTTGTGGTTGTTCATAGTCATACTATGGATCTGTGTGTCTGTTTATGCCTTGTCTCGCGGGAGAGTTGATGTCCGGTGGTCCTAGTGTGGCACTGGTGTTTGCAAGAGGAGCCTAGCGACTGACTCTACCCGCCCAAACACATGGGTTACAGAAAAATGAGGATGGATGCCACCTCAATCATTCGGAGGAGCTGAGAGAGACTGAAAGTTATATACCGCAAATTTTATGCAATCTCTGCAGTTTGCAATGAAACATATGAAATACAAAAACACATACAAAGACAAAACAATCAAATAAATACTAATGAAAATAAAATAACATAGAATAACTTAAAATATCTAGCTACTAGCCATTGAGAGGGATAAAAATTAGTTTAAACCTCCATAATTCACCTTGTCACACTAAAAAACCTCCTTCCTAAAACAATTGAAATTGTTTAAAAGTTTGACTGAAATAATAAGTTTTTTTAATTTCTTGTAGAAATATAGAAACATGACTGCAGAAAAAGACCACTTGGCCTATCTAGTCTGCCCTTCCGTATCAACCACTACAACAGTCCCCATTTTTCTTTTAGAGATCCTCTGTGTTTGTCCCATGCTTTTTTGAATTCAGATATACTGTCCTCATCTCTACCACCTCCACTGGGAGACTATTCCACGCATCATCTACCACTCTTTCCGTAAAGAAAGATTTTCACATATTACTCTTGAGTCTATCCCCTTTCACCCTCATTCTTTCTCCCCTCATAGTAGAGCTTGCACTCAGTGAAAAGATGCCCTCCTCCTGTGCATTTATGTCAGAGGCATATAAACATCTCAATCAGTAAATCAGTATTCAAACGTAATTGTGATAGCAAATGACTCCATTTGTGGTGGTGAAATAGATAACATCTGATTGAAAACTTGGATCCCATGAACATCAGGGGGTAGTGGATACTTCAACAGGTTACTTCCATTTGAGCTAAGTGTGGGAAATGTACACTAGGTGCAAGGAGCTCTTTGCCTTCAGGGAACAAGTCCGATCTCTGGAGGCTAAAGTAGCAGACTTGGAGGACATAAAGAAGACAGAGAGGTAACATTGACAAAACCTGCAGGGACGTAGAACTGAAGTCCCACCTCCATTCTTGCAGCATCTCAGTTACCATGGTGGTCACATGAAAGGAGAGCATCACCTTGATGTGGCAGGAAGTGATTCTGTATCTAGGACCTCCATTCCCAGAAGTGGGACAGCTGAGAGTTGTTCGGACTCGCAAAGAAGTCCATCAGCTGCATCTTCTAGAGTCGGAAAAGCCACTGGGCCACTCGGGTCTAGCCGCCACTCATGTGGCTAAAGGACCCTGCTCAGCTTGTCTGCCATCACCACTGACCTCCTTCTCAGCCCCATCACAAAAAGGCATAGAAGACATCATCACTGCCATCAACACCACCACAGCTCCAAACGACCCCTGCCCAGCATTCTGGATAAAATCACTGCGTATGGAATTCAGCCCATTCCTATCCAAACTCATGAACCAATCCTTCTCAACAGGGGCATTCCCATAAAGTCTGAAGCAAATATCCATCAGGCCACTCCTAAAAAACAACAAGCTTGACCCCCAGAAGGCGGAATCATACACACCAATCTCAAGCATCCCACTACTGGCCAAAATAATCGAAAAGGTCATCCAATGCCAAAAACAAAACCACATCAAGACCATCGCTCCACTCGACCCATGCCAGCATGGATTCAGGGAATCACATGGCGTTGAGACTCTCCTAACCACCCTACTCAGAACCATAATCATGGGAATTGACAACATCGGACAAGGATTTGCCCTAATTTTCATGGATATTGCCACGGCGTTCGACTCCGTCAACAACGAACTGCTCCTCGCACGCCTCAAGGAGAAGGGAATCCACGATGCAGCCCTGAGTTGGTGCAGCTCATACCTGACAGACAGATGGCAACAGGTACGAACTGGCCCCATGACCTCCGCACCGTTCCAACAAAAGCAAGGTGTGCCACAGGGTCACAATAGACCAACAGCTAGACATGAAAGCCCATAGAAACAACACCGTCAAGGCAGTCTATCACAAGATATGGACAATCCGATATCTACGACCCCTACTGGAGCCAGACGACTTCCGGACGATTTATCAAGCACTTGTAACTCCTCACTTCGATTACGCCAACTCAATTCTACAGGGACTCCCAAAGAACACACTGAACCCACTCCAGCTTGCAATGAACGCCGCTGCCAGAATCCTACATGAAGCCTCTAGAAGAGATCACGTAACCCCAATCTTGAAACACCTCCACTGGCTGCTGATCCACTGCAGACTCTCTTTCAAAGTACTATTGCTGACCTTCAAGGCAATCAATAATTGCTCATCCACATCCCTCAAGGACCTCATCCATCCCACTCCCCCCAACAGATCCAGAAGGTCATTTGCTGCCAGCACGCTGGTAATCCCCAACGCAATAACAAAATGCTCTCAAGCAACAAGGAACAGAGCCTTTGTGTTCTATGCACCCACATGCTGGAATGCCCTCCCAACCACCATCTGGTCCATTACTGACCTCACCCAATTTAGGAAGGCCCTGAAGCACCATCTCTTTCTCCTGCACTACTCCCACACTAGTGATAAATCACAACCAGTCATACTCAACCACCAGGACAACACCCCCAGCACACCCATGTCACATTGACGCAGCTTCACCCTTTAATCTACCTGCCTAACTTGTAAATAGTAACATGTAGATAGCTTTCTAAGCTTGTAAATAGCTGCCAAGCAACTCCGGTCAATACCATACATAGGTGACCTGATTGCTGAACCTGTATACAGTTACCCTCGTTATTCCTAAGTTACAACACCTGTTCATTGTAAGTACAGTGCATACCCTACCTGCACTGTACAAGTTATTGTTACCTGTAAACCGCACTGATTCTAAAGAGCACAGTATAGAAAAGATTTAAATAAATAAATAAGAAATTGAGCTGGCCTGGCAGGTAAATAGCCTTCAGGAGTATCCCATTGCGGCTTGCAAATGAGTAGAGGGCCATCACCTCTTGGCATAGGGAGTAAGGACCCTGTGACCCCCTGCTTGCTCACATAGAACATTACCACCTGATTTTTTGAACCAGGACTTGTGCTGCAGGTGGTGATGGAAGGCACAGAGAGCCAGGAGAATGGCTCAGAATTCCAGCAGGTTGATCTGCAGTTGGCTTTTTGACTGCGACTAGCTGCTCTATGTGCAGAGGTCCTCGCAGTGGGCACCCCAGCCCAGACGAGAGGCATTCAAGGTGAGGATCCTCTGGGGGTCAGGGGTCTGGAAGGGCATGCCGACTTGAAGGAGCTGTGGTATCTGCCACCTGCTGAGAGAGTCCAGCAGTTGGCAGGTTACCATGACCCTGTCTCGCAGCCATCTCGTGGCTTGGGTCTACTAGGAGTGGAGGCATCGCTGGCCCACCGTCATGTAGAGGCGGGCGTCTGGGATAACATGGATCATGGATGCAACGTGGCCCAGCAGGTGCAGCAGAAGGCGAGTGGGCATGGAGTATCTGCGCTGGATGTTGCGGCCAGCGCAATGAGGCAGTTGGCCCTGTCCAGAGGGAGGAAGGCTCTGCACCCCTGCAGGGTGTCTAGCCAGGTTCCTATGAATTTAAGACACTGTGTTGGGAGGAGATGAGACTTGGGGTGGTTTAGGACAAACCCCAGATGTTGTAGGGTGCTGATGGTGTGGGCTGTGGCCTACTGCACCTCGGCAGCCGTGCTTCCTCTTATGAGCCAGTCATCCAGGTAGGGAAAGACGAAGGCCCCTTCTAGGCGGAGATAGGCTGCGACTACCGCTAGGCACTTGATGAAGACCCTTGGGGCAGAGGCTAGGCCAAAGGGTAGTACTCTATATTGGTAGTGGCTTCCTCCCACTATGAACCTGAGATATTGCCTGTGGCTGGGATAGATGAGGATGTGTATGTATGCATCCTTTAGATCCAAGGAGCATAGCCAATCTCCCTACTGGAGATCTGGCAGCAGCTTCCCAAGGGAGAGCATCTTGAACTTCTCCCTGACCAGGAATCTGTTCAGGTCCCGCAGGTCTAGGATGGGCCTTAGGGACCCCTGTTCCTTTTTGGTATGAGGACGTACCTGGAGTAGAACCCCTTGCCCCTGAGATGTGCGGGAACAGGTTCCACTGCCTTGTCCATGAGAAGGCATGTGAGCTCCTGCAGTAGCAGGGTCCAGTGAAGGGGGGTCATGGTGGGCTTCCTTGGGAAGAATGGAGGGAGTGCCTGCTCCAGGTGGAAGAGGTAACCCTTCCTGACCATCTGAAGTGCCCAGGTGTCAGTGGTGATGGCTGACCACCAGAGGGCAAAGAGGACCAGATGTCCTCCTATGGACTGCTGAGGCCTCCTGATGGTGGGGAGGCTATGCCCAAGGAGCCAAAGGCTCCCCCCAGGCTGTGTCAAAGCCACTGTCTGGGGTTTGGGGTCCTTGGACTTACGAGGACCATGCCCATGTCACTTGGCTGGCTGACCCTGCTGGGGAGCTGGGGAGGCCTGGTATTGTGGGTAGTTTCCGTAAAGGAAGCTTTTTGCCCTTCTTCTTGGGAAGGTAGCAGTCTTCCTGGAGATTCTGGTCCTTGTCAGGAACTTGGACTCCAGCTCTGCAGCCTTCTCCATCATGGATTTGCCAAAGAGGTTCTCTCCTTGACAGGGGATATTGACCAACTTGTCCTGAACCCATTGATCCAGGTCGGACAACTGTAGCCAGGCCTGGTGTCGAGTACCAATGCCCACCGTGGCTACTCGAGCTGCCAACTTGAAGCCATTGTAGGCTGTCCGAGTCATGAACTTGGAGCACTCCTTGACAGCAGAGGACAAACTCTGGAACCACTGAAGGGGTTCCTTGGAGAGGCCAGCTGAGAACCCAGCGAGTTACTTTGCAAGGTCCCTGAAGTACATGCCCATGTTCAACTGATACACCTAAATCCAGCTGATGAGCATCGAGCCCTGGTAGCACTTTCAGCCCAGGACATCCAAGGTGTAGGCCTCTCTACCCAGAGGCACCGAGGAGTGCGTTTTCTGGCTCTTGAGCCAATGCATGGCCGACTCCACCACCATGGAGTTGTGTGGCAGATGTGCTTTCTGGAAACCCAGGCTCCGCATCTCTCTTTTAGCTCTGCTTTGCAAAGACAAAAAAACTAGCTCCTTCCTAAGTTCTCCTTCTTCGTTGTACGTAAGTTCTTCCTTCCACCAGCTCTCCCTCTACAAAGCTTTAATGCTTGCAACAATGCAGTAACTATCTCAACATATGTTATATAAATCATCCTTCAAATTCTCTTTAGTAACCTAGGAGTCTTTTTTATGCACATTTTCAGAAATGTAGTCACCTTTTAGGTGTAGAGATACTCAGAAACTTGCTCTTTATCCTTCCTGAGGCGAGTCCTCACGAATGGACAAATCTCACATCTCTTGCCGATTGCATATAAATGCTAGATACCCAACTCTGATTACCACCATGTAGCTTTCTGTACACATTTCCTATGATATATGTTTATTACGTTTATGTTTATTAAAACTTACTATATTGCCTAGGTAATTTCTGTGATAACTGAGGACAAGTGCTGCCCTATTGAACACACAAAACGTATTCAGATCCCGTGGTTATTGCCAAATGTTTGACCTTGTTTAATCCCTTCTGTAAGTGCTTTATCCCAGGATACTGGGCTTGATGGACCTTGGTCTGACCTAGTATGGCATTTCTTATGTTATGTAATGTTATGTTTCAGACACATGATGAAGTTGTTTGTGCTAGTTGTACACCCAATCAGACGATTTTTCCTTTGGCATTCTTTGTATTCCTTCCTAAGGCTGACAAGATCATGTTTTAGATAATCATATGCTACAAATGGCAAAAATCCCCTTTTTCTTCCTCCAGCAGAACAACACGGAAGTAGGTGATAATGCTGAAATATGTTTGTAACTCTTTGTATCCTCCAAACCTTGCCCCGAGCTCATTTCTTTACATACTGTTTGTTTCTTGACACAACCAGAACATTGCTCCACACCAGTAAATTGAACTTTAAATACTACTCCGCTCATTTCATCCAAAGAGGATCTGAATAAACTTTACAGTGTAATACTTGAAAAAAAAATCACATGCAGCCACCCCTGGGGGTAGGTGGGCAAGGGGCACATTTCTGATGCTCAGATTACATGAAGAGCTCCCAAGGAAAGAGAGAACAGGTCCACTGTTATTACTGACCAACAGATTTGTGCAAGCAAAGATGGACTACTGTGTCAGACATGCTACAGAGGTTTCCCACTTTGTATATATGTGTAATAAGTGTCATATCTGACCCAAAGTGACTTTTCTAGAGACCTAGTGGCTGAAGCACAAGGAAATAAAGTGATGAAACAGAAATATAGAAAATTATGGCAGATAAAGACCATGAAGTCCATTCCATACAAAATACTAAGGTCTACAATCACTTTGTCACCCTCAGGGGTCCTCTATACTTGTCCCATGATTTCTTGAATTCATATACATTCCTTGTCTCCACCACCTCCACTGGGAGGCCGTTCCACACATCCACCATCCTTTCCATAAAGAAATATTTCCTCAGAGTCTATCCCTTTTCGCATCATTCTATGGTTCCTCGTTCCAGAGCTTCTTTTCAGTTGAAAGAGGGGCATCTCCTGTACATTTATTCCTTATTATGGAGGTATTGAGGGTCTCTATAATGTAACTCTTCTTCCACCTTTCCTCCAAAGTATACATGTTGAGATCTGTCCCAGATGTTGTAAGGCAAAGACCATTGGCCATCTTAGTAACCTTTCTGTACTTACTCCATCCTGTTTATATCTTTTTGAAGATGTGGTCTCCAGAATTGTATATAGTATTCCAAATCAGGGAGAAGTGGCCAAGTGGTTGGGGCAAGTTGGCGAAGACCAGGGGTTTGAATCCCACTGGAGGGCAGCAACCTCAGGCTGGAAGAACTGGAGTTTCTAATTCCACAGGCATTCCATGTGGCCTTGGACAAGCCACTTAACCCTCTGTTCACTCCATTTTGAACTTTTCTGCGCAAGGATTGGCAAGAGTACGAGGAAGAGAATGGGAGGAGGAAGTGGATATGCTACCTATTGGGCAGCACAAAAGCGGTATTACACGGTAGACTGATAGCATATATTAAGGCCCATCAGACCCAACAAAACCGTGTGCTGCAGCAGGGGTTGACAGAGCTGTGGGCCCGGAGAGTGGCCTATATGCAGCATCTGATGGAGCCGCTGTACTTGCAGTTCCAAGAATGCCGGAACAAACTGAATGCGCTTCTGCAGCTGAGGGACTTGTGCAATATCACGGTCTATAAATAGAAATTACATAAATGGGGGGGACAAAGCTGGGAAACTGTTGGTGAACTTAGTGCACACTGATAAGAGTCTCAGTGCCGAGAAGGCTTTTGACAATGTTCGTGGGACTATCTATTTTGGGTCATGGAGACATTTGGGATACGGGGAACTTTCTTGGAGTGGATTAAGACCCTCTACCATGCACCAATGGCAGAGATCTTGGTTAACGGGAGACTGTCCGAGGCCTTTCAGCTCCGCAAAGTACGAGACAGGGGTGCCCTTTATAACCTATGTTCTCGCTCACCTTAGAATCTTTGGAAATCAAAGTTTATTTATTTAAAAGTATTTATATCCCGCTTTATCCTTGAATCAAAGCAGATTTCACTGCAAACCAATCAAGTAGGGTAGTGCGGGAGTGTCGGCATGCAGTGTTTGTGAAGGTAATGTTCGTGAGTGTGTGGATAGGTAACTCTTGTGTAGATAGGTAAATCTTGATTTGGATTAGGGGTGCAATATATACAGGTTGAGCTATCTACATTGGGCTATATACATTTTAGTGAGAGTAATAGGATGTTTTTATGTTGTGGATGTCATGTCTTGTGTAACTCGTTTTGTGGGGTGGTTGGGGTGGATTGGTGGTCTTCATTGAATTGTTCAATGAATAGGGTGGTTTTGAGTAGTTTCCGTAAATCCTTTATATCTGTTGTTGTTTTTAGGTTATCTGGGAGGACATTCCAGATAGCAGGGGCAGCAAGAGAGAAGGCTCGCATGGATGTGGATTTGTTTGTTCTTGTAAATAGAGTAGGTGTTGGTACAGTATATTGTTTTGGTGCTGTTTCTTTCTGGGTTTTTGCTTGTTTTGGTTCCAATGAGTTCCTGTAGTATTCCTGCTGAGATGTTGTTTTTAATTTTGAAGATGGTGATTGCTGATTTATATTTTGCCCGTGAGGAGATTGGTAGCCATTGTAGATCTTGTAATATTGGAGTTATGCGGTCTTGAGTTGAAGCGCTAGTAATAATGCGGGCAGCAGTGTTCTGGACTATTTGTAGGGGACGGGTGGTTTGTTTAGGCAGACCATGGAATAGTATATTACAGTAGTCCAGCAGAGGTGTAATGATGGCCTGGCATACTGTCCGAAAATGTTCTTTAATGAGGAGTGGTTTTAGTCTCCGGAGTGTTGCGAGTTTGAAGAAGGCTGTTCTTGATGTCTTGTTGATATGCGGTTGGAGGGTGAGTTGCTTGTCGAGAATCACTCCAAGGTATCTGACTTCGTCTTTTATTGAATTGGTGTATTGGATATGTTGATAGCAGTAGGAGGAATGAATGTGGAGTCTCTCGTGATAATAATTGCTTCCGTTTTTTTCAACAGATGAGGGAGTGGGCAGGCATAGGCAAAGGGAATGAGACCTATAAGATCAATCTTTTTGCAGACGACATGCTCCTTTTTCTTAGCCAGACCAGTGAGGGAATCAAATGGATGATGGACAATCATATGATGCGCTTTGCCTGAAAATCAATTGGAGCAAGATGAAAGCCATGGCGGCTTCCCAGACCTGCAGATGTCAGGGAAGGTTGAACTTCCCTTTGGCGTGGGCGGGAGACTTTCTTAAATACCTCGTGCTCTACCTGTGTGCACACCCAAAGAAAATCTATGATAAGAATGTTCGAGACTAGGTGGGGGAGGGGGGGAAGAAAGATCTATGCAAGCACTGGCGAAAGCTCCTTTTATCTCTCTTGGGAAGGATTGCATTGGTGAGGATGGTTGTACTGCCATGCCTTTTGTACCCATTACAGATGTTACCTTTTTGGGTTAAGGGGAAAGTGGAACATGTCTAGAAGGATATATTGCGCTATTTATGGTGGAGGAATGGGATGCAAATTTGTTACGCTAAACTTGCGGTAGACAGAGATAGAGGAGAAGTTGGGTTACCTGACTTGAGCCTATACAATGCGGTGGTGCTCCTGAGATGGGTGTATGAGCTACATACTGGGGGGGGGGGGAGCGATATGCACCCCCGAGTTTTTTTGACAACTGCCAGCCTTACAAGTTGTTTAGACTGCTGCCAGTTAGCCAGGAGTGGCAAAGGGAGATAGGTGATAAGGAATGGCTCCTAACCTCCCTGAGGAAAGTGGTGGAGAATGACTGTGAGAGGCAGCGGGGGAGACCCAGAATTTACCCCTGGAATGGGCAGTTCAGTCTTGGACTTGTGGGCAAAGAAGGGGTATCAGTATATGGGTCAGCTATTGGAGCTGGGGGGTCGGGATATCCGACCTTCACACAAGCCAAAGAGAAGTGGGAGTTCCTGAACAAGCATCTCATGGTGTACCTGCAGAGCTGCCACTACATGGGTTGCCGGCTTCAGGCTGATGCCTATTTGGAGGGGGTCTTTACATTTTGGAACAAATGATTTCTGAGAACCACTGTCAAGCAGAATAGACTATCGGTTGGGGAGGGAGAAATGACAGGTAGAGTGGGAGGGGTTGCTGGTGGAGACATGGACTGCAGAACTGGAGGAGCAGGTGGACCAGCTCACTCTCCAGAAGTGTTTTGCAGACATTTTTGCAGTAATGCCTAGCACTACCCTGCAAGAAACACAATATAAGATCCTGCACCAGGCATATATCACTAGGGACAGGGCAGTAAGGATGAAAATGTGGGAGAGCCCTGAGAGCTTCTGATGCTAGGCTCATAGAGGGAACACTTTTCTAGAATGCAAGCATTTGTGCCCATACTGGCAAGTGGTGCTGGCATATATACAGAGGGTAATAGGGGCTGCTCTTTTGTTGAGAAAGGACATACCTTTGAAGGAGAGTGTGGTGGGAGCAGTGGAACAGCAGTTCACATGGGTGGCCTTGACGGTTGCTCGCAAAACAATTGAGCCCTTGGCACCAGAAGGCATGCACTCGTAAATCACATGTGGGAATTGGTGGTCTGGGAGTGGATGGTGAGGATGCCTGTGGCTTCCATAATCTGGCAATGGTATTGGGCTGTGTGGATCACCTTCGCTGAGGGCCTCTAAATGGCATTCAGAACGGGCCTGAGGAGAAACCAGGTGGGTGCGTGCAGGGAGGGAGAAGTCATGCAGGGGTTCCTACTATTGTTGGTTTCATGATGTGTGTGTAGTGTTCCTGGTCTTATCATTGGTGCGCCTGCTTGGTGTGGGCAGGCCTATCAATGTTGCTGTGTTGTATCTTGGAATTTTTGTGGTTCCTTCAATAAAGATATATAAAAAAAAGAAACTGGTTGAGTGGGAGGCGATAAAGCATACTGTGACTGGAGTTCACTCTAAGGATAGCAATATTGCAGAAGGCTGTTGGGAAAGATTTGTCTTTTTGCAAATGATATCAAAAATATTAAAGAGGATATACATCCTGGAAGGTGTAGATAACATAAGGAGGGATCTAATGAACCTTGAATGGTTTAGAGTTTGGCAGCTAAGGCTTAATGCCAAACAAATGCAGGGTCATGCATATGGGCTGTAAAACTCAAAGACAGAACTCCCTAAATCAGCTCTGAACCGGCAGAAAAAGGGCACCAAAGGAACATGCCCCTTTAGTCATATGCTCACCTGCTCATGCTTGCACTGCGTGGTGCACAGTTGTGGCTAGGCATGACATCGGAGCAAGGGGCAGTACCCCCATTGGTGCACTCTCGTAACCACCTCCACTAACCAGCACTGGGAGGCCCACTCCAGCTACACGGCTCCTGCCAGCCCCTGCTCATTCCTGAAGGATAAGCGTTTCTCTCGGGATCTATTCTTCTTCTTTGACTGCTGATGCCTTTTGCTGCCCCTCAGAAGCTGCCGTTGTAGGTGACTGCCTAGTCTTGCCTAATGGTTGTGCCTGCCCTGGAGGAGACATTGAAATGCTTCCAAGAGGTGAGTCTCTCTCAGTGGAAAGGAGGCTCTGGAACAAAGAACCAGAGGATGAGGGTGAAAGGGGATAGACACAGGAGTAATCTAGGAATATTTCATATTGGAAAAGGCGGCGGAGGCTTGGAACAGCCTTCCAGTGGAGGTGGTGGAGGCGAGGGCTATTTCTGAACTGAAGTAGAGAGATCTCTGAGGGAGAAGAAGGGTTTGTGGAGTTTAGTATTTGAATGGACGGGCAGACTGGATAAGCCATATGATTTTTATCTGCTCTCAATCTCTTTGTTTCTCTGTTACTCAGTTAGCTCAGCTCATCAAGCACAAAGGTAAATACAATTCACAAAACAAATATACAGGGTAATTAACAAAAATGAAGAAATAAATACATTTCTAAATATAAAGCAAAGCAGTGGGCGAGGGATTACATAAGAGCTGTATTGCTAGTAAGGAACAAAAGAACTTGTTGAGTAATATAGGAACAATCTAAGAGGAATTTTAGGTTACAGAAGGGCATGGCTTTACTGAAGACATTGTGCAAGAAGCCGGGAGGATCTCTATATAAAAGCCATTTACAGGCTAGAGCAGGACCATTCGCACTGAAGTCAGGAACACGTCCACCATGAGGATGTTTCTAGGCTTGGTAAGTATGATACCTATTCAGCCCAGGTTTATAATGGTGACTTTAGTGGGATGAAAGATTGGGGGAAGGGGGGACTTGCCACTTTGCTGCAGATATTAGATAGAACTGCCCAGGGAAAAGAGGTTTCCTTGTCAAGTGTGATAGCTAAAATGCACAAATATATAAAATGTATAAAAAGTAATGTTTTCTAAATTTTTTATGTTTATTCAGTTTGCTTAACCACCCTTCACATAAGCAGTAAGGTGGTGTACAAAATAAAAAACAAATTAAAAATGGAAGGAAAAGGTAGAAAGGAACTCCGTGAATTTAAAAGGATAGTTAAAATCAATCATACCAAGGAGGAACTGGGAAAGGTCAGAGAACTGGCAGCTCAAAGGCACTGTCAAAGAGGTGTGTCTGTAAGAAAGCTTTAAATTTGGTGTGAGAAGGTTCAACTCTGAGGGCACAGGGGAGAGAGTTCCAAGAGGCAGGAGCGATGAAATAGAAAGCAGATGAGCGAGTGGATGACAACTGGGCTGAGAGGCAGAAGGAAGGTGTAAACGATTGGCGTGGAGGCTACGGAGGGCATGGGGTGAGGGATGCGAAAGCAATAGATCAGAAAGCTAGCATGGGAGACCAGGATGTAATGCAAGATGGACCAGGATGAGGAGTTTGCATTGAGACCGGAATTTTACTGGGAGCCAATGATAACGGATGAGAAGTGGAGTAATATGTTCATAACGAGAGGCATGGGCGAGTATGTATATATACACAAACACACCCGTCTCCTCCCTTAGCTCTCCTCTACATTTATCTCTGCCTCCTCCCAGTCATTCCTTTCCAGGATTTTCTGCATCTTTTGCCATCGCCTCTCACTCCTATATTACTATCTGTCCAACCTCATTTCTGTCTTCCATCCTGTCTTCCCGATTTTTCATCCCCTCCGAACCCCTTATTACTTCATCTCTCTTGTTTCTCTCCTTACTTGTTTCCCCTGCCCAAACTCTTGGTCCAGTTCCTCTTATCTATTTTTCTGCACAGAGATTATAAAGGTGAGACAGATCATGACCTTGCAGGGACAGGAAGAACTGGCAGGACAGTTATTAGATAGAGAGCACAGAGCAGTTTTAATGTTCTCTTGTATCCTATTTGTGGATGTGATGGACAAGGAGGCAGGAGCAGATAGCTCAAGAATCTTTGTAAGAGTCTGTGGACTTTAGCTGACTTCAGCTCTACAAATTTGTCATTGAATCGAGGGATATGCCATATACATCAGATTTAAATTTCCGGCAAAAGTAGGGAAACAATAGCAAAATGCCAGTGAGACAATTTTCTTGCACAGGCAGGCAAGTGCTTCTATTGGTTAGGGGCTATGAAAGGTAATACAAGCAGCTGGGATGAGCTCTTCTATTGGTTAGAGACTGTAGTGTAGAAGGAGTACAGGTGGCTGGGATGAGCTCTTCCATTGGTTAGAGGCTGTAGAGCAGAGGTTCCCAACTCCAGTCCTTGAGGGCCAAACACCATTCAGTTTTCAGGCTGTCCCTAATGAATATGTATGAGATACGTTTGAATACAATGGGGGCAGTGCATGCAAATGCATCTCATGCATATATATTAGGGACAGCCTGAAAATCTGAATGGTGTTTGGCCCTCCAGGACTGGAGTTGGGAACCTCTGCTGTAGAGGGTAGTACAGGCATCTGGGATGAGCTCTTCCATTGATTAGAGGCTGTAGAGGGAGTACAGAACTCTGGGATGAGGTCTTCCATTGATTAGAGGCTGTAGAGGGAGTACAGAACTCTGGGATGAGCTCTTCCATTGATTAGAGGCTGTAGAGGGAGTACAGAACTCTGGGATGAGCTCTTCCATTGATTAGAGGCTGTAGAGGGAGTACAGAACTCTGGGATGAGGTCTTCCATTGATTAGAGGCTGTAGAGGGAGTACAGAACTCTGGGATGAGCTCTTCCATTGATTAGAGGCTGTAGAGGGAGTACAGAACTCTGGGATGAGGTCTTCCATTGATTAGAGGCTGTAGAGGGAGTACAGAACTCTGGGATGAGGTCTTCCATTGATTAGATGCTGTAGAGGGAGTACGTGAGTCTGCAATGAGGTCTTCCATTGGTTAGATGCTGTAGAGGGAGTACGGGAGTCTGCGATGAGGTCTTCCATTGGTTAGATGCTGTAGAGGGAGTACGGGAGTCTGCGATGAGGTCTTCCATTGGTTAGAGGCTGTAGAGGGAATACAGAAGTCTGGGATGAGCTCTTCCATTGATTAGAGGCTGTAGAGGGAATACAGAAGTCTGGGATGAGCTCTTCCATTGATTAGAGGCTGTAGAGGGAGTACAGAAGTCTGGAATGAGGTCTTCCATTTGTTAGTGTTTCTCAATCTTTTTTCTGTTATCCACCTGAGAGACCATATTCATGTGCATGACACACTGAATGCTACAATCTGTGGCTGAACATTAAAAGAGCCCAAATATCGTTTTACTGTAGTTGAAAATAAAGCCTGGGCTGTGCAGCAACAATGATCACTGGAAACGGCAGAAGAATTAGGGGATGGTTATAGGATTTCGAATACCTGGCTCCTGACTGCACTTTCCCCAGCATGTAAAAACACATCCCTGCTAAAGAAAACATAGGCAGGCTGTCTCAGATTTATGGTGACATCCAGGGGCGGCCCAAGGGGGGTGTGGGACCATGTGCGGAGACTCAGTGCGGGGCCTCATTTGCATAAATATCTGCATAATGTTACCATACACTAACTTTTAGTAAACATGCCTCTTAATGAGCGTATGGATAAAGAAAGACTAAAAGATTTCTACATTACTATAATCCAGTGCCAACCGCCAGGCACATTAGGAACTACTACAAACACTGCCCATTTAGAACCCATAGCAAACCTGCCGTATCCTAACAGCACTACCAGGACTCACAAAGCACCAGACCCTACCCATCAAAAGGCAACACTGCAAATATTAAACCAATACATTTCAGAGAACAACAATACATGACCTACTGGGGAAAGAGAACAAGTGGCAATGTCAAATAGGAATTATATAAACAGAATACCTCAGCTCAGTTACACATGCAGAACATAGACCATCACCAAACAAGGAATCACAATTTAGAAACAGGAAGACAATAATTGAACTGGGAACCCCAAAAGCCAAACTTGGAATGTACAACAACACTGTAGAAATAAAACTATAAATTAATTTCCTCTTGTACTAAATAAAGCGCAGATGTTAATGATTCACATTTCCCAGAGCTGACATAGTCCAGTTAATAAATTCAAAATAAAGAGATATCTTTCTACCTTTTGTGCATTTTTTTTCAGTTGCAATTGCTTCAGCCACTTTCTTCTGGTTTCTTCGTGTCTTCTGCTAACTCTCCATCGTCTGCTGTCCATTTGTCCTTTCTTCTCTCTTCTAGTTTGTTTTCATTCTCTCTCTACATCTGCTTTAACATACTAATCTTTCTCTTTTTGCTCTTTCCTCATTCCTATTTCATCCACTCAAATTTTACCCCTCCATCCTCAATCCCCACTTACTCTCCCAATACTAGGCCAATTGAAGATTTTTCTTCCCTCCCACACAAAATATTTTTCCCCTCTCCATTCCACTCTCCCAGCCCCATCCCATTCTAATCCTCCCCCAACATCAGCTCCCTTCTAGTTCCAGCCCCACCCAGCATCCGCTCCCTTCTAGTCCCCGCATCAGCCTGTTTCCAGTCCTATCCTAGCCCCACCATCAGCCCATTTCCAGTCCTAGCTCCCCCATCTATTTCTAGTCCTATCCAAGTCCCTCCATCAGCTCATTTCCAATCCCAGCCCCCCCCCATCAGCCAATTTCTAGGCCTTTCCGAGCCCCACCATCAGCCCATGTCAAATCCTAGCTCCCCTCCACTCAGCCCATTTCCAATCCAAGCCCCCAATGAGCCTACTTCTAGTTCTAGCCCCTCCATGAGTCCATTTCATTCCAAGCCCCCACCACAGCCCATTTCCTGTCCTAGCTCCCCCTCCCACTCAGCCCATTTCCAGTCCTAGCTCCCTCCCCTCACAGCCCATTTCCAATCTCAGCACCCCCCAACAGCCCATTTCCAGTCCTAAATGCCTGTTCCCATCAGCCCCAGCAGGCTTAACAGAGCCGCGAGAGGGAAAGAGTCCCCTTCGCGGCTCTGAAAGCCATGCCGAGGAGAGTGATCGAGGGAGGGCTCTGCCGTACAGGAGGGAGGGCTCTGTTGGGCGGGCGGGGGCCCCGCAGGAGACACTTGATTTTGCCGCTGCCAGGGCGGCAGCAGCAGCAGCAAGTTAGTTTTTTCTTTTAAAGTTTTCCTGGGCTGATGGGCAGAATGTTGTTTGCGCGGGGCCCCCTGAAACGCGGGACCCTGTGCAAACAACATTCTTGCTCAATGAACGAGCCGGCCCTGGTGACATCTCCCAGCTGCTGGTGACACACCAGTGTGTCCTAAACACTGGTTAAGATTAACTGGGTTAGAGGCTGTAGATGGGAGCACAGGGAGCTGCGATTAGCTCTTCTATTAGTCAGAGGCTGTAGACAGGCAGCAAGAGACGTTATCTACTGATCTGCTAATCTGAGAACTTCCCTTCATGCCCTATACAAAATATGACTGATTAGAAAGTACAATCTCTAACTTTTAATTATCCTCCCACTTCCCCAGCTTGGACACCAGCAAGTTAAGATCTTGGTTAGATAGTTTAAGTTAATGTAAACTTTTATAGGCCGCTCAAAACCTAATAGGAATCTGAACAGTGTACAGCAGTTAGAACCAAAGCCTGGAGTCAATTAATACATTCTCCATTTTCAATATAAAACATCAGGTAAACAAATAGGGCTCCGATTTTCAAAAGGGCGATAGTTAAACACCATGGCAGTATGGCTCTTAGATCTCAGCTGGATTAGCAACGGCAATAGCTGGATAGCAGCTGCTGCTGAATATTGAGATTGCATGATAAGTGCTGGCTGAAAATCATGATAGCAACTTAGGGCAAGCTTTCATGCATCCCAAGCTATCCAGCTAAGTGCCGCACTTACCTGGATTTAACAACAAAACCCTAACCATTTGGTGAAAAAATAAACTACCCAAAAAAAATCACCAAAACAAACCCCAAAAAATTAAACAAAATTATTTTTGTCGGATGTTTTCAGGAAAGGAACATTGTATCAAAACTATGTTCACCACACAGTCACATCCATTTTATTATAAAACTTTGAAAAACTTCACTTAGCTTGATCAATTGCAGACTACTCAGGCACGCTCAGGCAACTACCTGGATAGCACTGTCACCGCCCCGCACAAACCGCATAGTGCCAGAGTGGTCTGTGGACATATTCGGTGGCCCTATCCAGACATCGTCGTCTGTGCCCTTGTGAATATCAGCCCCTAAATTTCTCAAATCAAGAAAATCCATTTCCTTATTATTCATAATCTGTCCAGCAATCTTTTGAAAAGCAGCATTTAAAACGTTTTTTTTTTTCAAAAGAAAGATATGATAGCTTCATCTTCAGTTCCCGGGACGTTCACTCCAGAAGTAAGTGGTGGCTCCTGTTCACTCTGTGGTCTCCTTCAACCTCGCCCTTTAACAGAAGGTACAATTAATCTTACTGGGCTCGATATTAAGTAGCGGTGGTCAGCCCATGTAAAGCAACTAGCTCTCGCCACTGAACATTCAACGCTGGGACCATATCTGACCACTGGATAGCAGCAAAGCTAACCGGGCAGCAGCATGGGCGTAGTTTGACTGCTTCACTTGTGGGTGGGGGGCAAATGGTGTGGTGACATAGTTGCATACTCATTGCATATTTGCATATCATTTGCATATTCATTATGGCTCTCTTTTAGAAAACACTAGATGGATAGGAAGCCAATATATCAAACAGGCGAGGGGTGGACTGGGCAACAAATGGCAGATGACATTTAATGTGGACACATGCAAAGTTCTGCACACAGAGGCGCATTCCACAGTGTGTGTCCATGTCTCTGTGCATCTGGTCGGAACGAGACACACAAAGGCAGACCTGATTCTCAATGCACGGGGGCTAGACGTGTCCCACGGGATCAGAATCGGGTCTAGGGTCTGTATATGCAGGCTGGTTGCTGTTCCGATCGGCCTGCACATACAGAGCCAAGCCCGGTTAACTCAGTCAGGCTCCTGAATAGAGCCGGGGTGCTATGGTGTCTGGTTCCATTCAGGAGCCTCGATCCCCGACTGCCGACCACCTTGTCCTTTCCCCGCAGCCCGACTCCCTATCTGGCCTCCCATGGCCAGAGTTGAGCTGTGGGGAATCTTCTGCACCCTCTCACCTTTTTGATCCCGGCCAGGCCTCCTGTCCCCAATGTCTAGGGGGATTTATTCCACTTCCATGATGTAATAAGTCCCCCGTCCAGTCTGCCGGCTTGGACGTACAGGGCTGACTTCAGAATCAGCCCTGTACATCCGGGGTCGCAGACCATCCACTGCCCACCCTATCTCCGCACTGCCCCCTGCCACCATACAAACTCCTTGTTCATATGGGGAAACTTAGTTGGGGTTGGCAAGGGGGATGAATAGTGGTATGGACATCCCAATGCATGGAATGGAATAGACCCATAGAGCCCAAATTCTATAAAATGCACATCCAGCCAGTGGGCACATCCAAATCGAAGGGCCCGATTTAAATCCGATTCCAGAACTGCGGGTATAGATGCACCTGCGATTCCAGAATTGGGGATATAGATGTTTCTGGACGGCATACACAAACCACCATGGAGAAACATGGGCCCTCTCTGCCATAAGGGAACATGGGTAGATGCTGCAAACGGCTTAGATGTCCGCGTGCTCACGGTATTCTGAAAAGATGCATGTTTCCAATCCTGCCCGGCTCCACGCAGCTGCGCCTCTGCTGTTAAAGCGTGCATCTCCTCCGCTGCTCCTCTCGCTGACAGTGTTGTGCTCATTCAAACTACACATGGCTACTGATGATACATAAATGATGATGCCAGCCAGACAATATATACTAGTCGGCATGCCCAGAACACTGCAAAGTAATCTCAGTGCATGCAAAGATATTAGAAAAGGAAGTAGAAGGTGATATGTCTGTCTGACACAGCTTGCATCAAAGCATACAGGGCAGTAGAAGAACTCCTTAGTTACGCTTGCATTGGGCATCTCTGACAAATGTCTTTATAATGCTAAGTATGGACCAGTAGAACTCAGCAAAGGTTCACAATAGCGAAATGCAAAACATATCCCTGTCGATAATAAGGGACCCTCAGAATGAGAGCATGCAACGGTGCAAACAGCACTAATGCATGCCGAAGACTGAAAAAGCCAGATTACTTTACAAATCCTACATAGAAATTCCATGCTAACAGAACACCTAGTCTCAGTCACACAGCATACAGTTAGACCTCTCATCAAGTACAGAATAAACTATAAGAAACTCAAAATAGAAATCTGTAGAAAAAATTAAATTGAAATCCCAGCAAGCTAGACTCTACATGCAGTGCAACACAATAAATAGAAAGTGATGCATTTCCCCCTGTATTGTACAAAATATAAACAATGGCATATACAAAATCCAAAATCTGACATAGTCCAGTCAATAAACTGAAACTAATTTCTTTACCTTTATTGTCTAGCTATTTGATTTTTCTAATTGCCTTTGTCCCGATAATCTGGTTTCTGCGTTCTGTCTTTCCTTAACTTTCTTTTCCAGAGTCTGCAATCCACCTATCACTTCCCGACATTGATCTTTTCCTTTTGGCTTTCTTGCATTTATTTTTCTCTCTTTATCAACTCAGATTTCATTTCTCCTTTTTATAACCGGTTCTCAGTCTCTCTTTTTAGTGTGTCAACCTACCACTTTTCAACTTTTAACACAGCCCTCTTACTCCATCTCTCTATCCTTCCCCAGCCGCTTATTCCTCTGTCTTTAACTAACTCGTTCCCTCTTCCACCCTCCCTGTGTTCAGCATCTATCCCCCTCTCTCCTGCCCTGTCTTGTCTTCCCCTCTCTCCCCAGTCTTTTCCCTTATTCTCATCCTCTTCCCCATGTCCAGTATTCCCTTTCTCTCCCTCACCCCATTTCCAGTATCAACCCATCTCACCCTACCCCATGTCCAGCATCTCCTCTCTCTCTGACATCCCATGTCCAGCATCTGCCATTTATCCCCCAGGACCCCTACATCGTGTTCAGCAGCCATCTGCCCTCCGTCCCTTTATGATTCCTACCCCATATCCAGCCTCTACTCTTCACCCCATGTCTAGAGTTTACCCACCACCCCCTTACCTGTGCCCTGCATCCACCTTCCACCCCTCACACTGCATCCATTATCTGCCCTTCACCTCCCTTTCAGTCCACTATCTGCCCCGTGCCATCCCCTCCACACTTCAGCATCTGGCCTCTGCCCCTCTTTATGTCCAACATTTGCCCAGCATTTCCCTTCCAGCCATCCAACACCCCCGCTTCATGTTCGTCTGCGCAGCATTTTTCTTGCAACCATTCCTAACCCCCCTGCCCCCTCACACCACCATCGCTGCTTTTTCTGTGTCTGTAGTGGCAGTGCCCATTTTAACCTCCCCCCCCCCCCACGACTGTATGTACTTCCATGGACAACCAACAAAAAGGCATTCTCCCATGCTGCACCAATCCTATGGAACTCCCTCCCTGAAGAGATTAGAACGCAAACCAAAATTAAGGTCCTCAGAAAGAAACTAAAAACATATCTATTTACCTCACACTTTGACCCTACTACATACTCCTTCCCCCATAACGAAAACGGATAATCAACTTTTAAATCACACCCCAACCAAGCAAAACCCACTACACTAACCTTTAAAACAACCCCAACACCTCATTACTGTAATCAATGCTCTTTCCCGGGATTCTTCACCCTGAGTCATTAAATTCGGTCAATTGACCACTAAGCGAGAATACAACTTGTATATAGTTATGATACCTGAAATGTCGCCATTAACATGGTATCTGTTTCAGTTTATGTTATCGTAATAGTTACTTGTTAAGGCATTTGCCCACTGTACATAGTTTACCGATGTTCCTTGTAAAAAAACAGACCTCGAATCTGTTCATTAACTTGTTCCTTGTAAACCGCACCTGATACCTGGGAAGGTGCGGTATATAAATGATTGTTAAATAAATAAATAAATAAATGGTCTAGTCCCATCCCCTCTGACACGAAGCATGCGTCCGAGAGGGGGGGACCGGACCAGCCTTCTTGTTTCAGAACAGCATGGGGTTTCTTTTCTTTTCATGGGAGGCTGCGGCCGCAGACACAGAGAAAGCAGCGGCAGCGGCACTAGTGCAGTGGGTGGGGGGCAGGTTGTAGCTGTTTCAGTGTGAGAGCCAGCTCATTTGGGGGCAATGCCTCCCCACACCCACCCAAACTATACCCATGGGCAGCAACGATATTCAGCCGTTACCCGGTTAGCTTCAGTGGCGAAAGGTAGGCCAGCCTTTAAAGTGCCTAGCTTTCACCACCAAGGAATAACCAGGCAGCGTTTGAATATCACCACAGACTGGTGATCCCCGGATGCCGCCTCCACTCTGCCCCCAGAATGGCCCAGTGCTAACCAACTAGTATCAGGGTTTCAATGGCGGCATCCGTGGAGATTCAGCACACTAAGGTGGTTAGCGCGGCTAAATATTCCAGGTTCCATGATTAATGCAGTTAGCAGCTCTTTTAGCCACATTAATCGCTTTGAATATTGTGCCCAATGGGTGGACTTTGGTGGAAAGGTGGGAGAGGGGAGATATGAGATATTTCAATACCTCCATGGCGTAAATGCACAGCAGGAGAGCCTCTTACAATTGAAAGCAAGCTCTGGAACAAGGGACGATTGGAAAAAAGTGAAAGGGGATAGACACAGGAGTAATCTGAGGGAATATTTCTTTACAGAAATAGTGGTGGATGCATGGCACAGCCTCCCAATGGAGGTGAATGAGACAAAAACAGTATCTGAATTCAAGAAAGCACAAAGGATCTCTGAGGGAATGGAAGGGATTGTAAAGCTTAGCAGTTTGTGTACATAGGCTGTATGGTCTTTATCGGCCATTGTTTTCTATGTTTCTTAAACTCTGGTATATAGCAACTTTCCACAAGATCGCAGGAGGCCGGTAGTAAATAGTCTGAGTTTGAAACTGAAGAAATTATGGGGTGGGAGGTGGGCCAGTATATTAAACTCCTTATCAGAATTCCATCTGTTAGGATCGGATGCAGGGAAGGGGGTCCTGAGCCTATGAGGAAGGGTCCAACCTTTTTGTGTGCACACTTATTAATCATTCTCTCTCAATTCTTCTCAGCTTCTAGTGCTCCCCCTCACAGGTAAGTGCATTACCTTTTCTTTCTGAATTAAGTAGGGCTCTCAACTCAAAGAAATATTAATGTGCCCCTCCCCCTCCAATAAGCACCATCACTACCCCCAACCTCCCTTGCCATCTGAACCTCTCTTTTAGATGGGTATGTGACTCTATATAACACCTAAACTTCTTCTTTCATTGGTATAATGTCCTGCTGCTGAAAAGCTCCTCTATGATTCACCTAACCTAGCCCCTTCAGCGAGATTCCCTACCAGCACATTGGCTTTTGGGTTCCTGCTCCTCTGGAAGCTTCTGGACTCGCTGCCATCATGAGAGCCGTCAGGCTTCTGCTCCAATAGCTTCTAAGATCTCTGCCTTCCTGACTACTGGGGGTCTCCTGTCAGCAGGGCCATCGGAAGGGGTGAGTGAGATGGGCTATTGACTTGGGCACCAGTACACAGCATCTGGGGGGCAGAATGCAACATTCCATGGTGCCGTGAAGTAGCGGCACCTCTTTAAAGCCTCTTATGTTGCTGCTGGGTTACGGCTGCATCGTCAAAAGAGGATGCCAACCAGCTCTGCCCCCTGAGTTGCTCGGGTCCTCAAGAGTTTGCACCTTCCCGGGCCACTGCAAGGATATAAGATGCCCTTGACGAATCCCATTCCTATTGCAGCCGCTGCTGCTGCCCTCTCTGGGACATGTAGCGCGAAATACTTTAAAAATGGCACCTTCACCTCCGGTGCTTCGACGCCATTCATGCCTCCGCCCCCCCCCCTCCAATTCCACTTCCTGTTTGCATAGGGCTGGAAGCGGCGTGGCACCGCAGCACCGGAGGTGAAGTGAGCTCCAGCCCATCATATCCCAGAGAGAGGTGGCAGTGGTGACTATGGGCACCCTCAAACCACTGGAGCTCTAGGCAACTGCCTAGTTTGCCTAATAGTAGCACCGGCCCTGACCTTGTTCACATTGTATGGCTTCTGAGAGTCTCCATGTTCACGAAGGTAGATTCCATGTAGTCTTCTCAAGAGAGGTCATTGGCATTTAGCTCATACCTTTTTCAGGAGTAGCTCAAGGCAAGTTGCTGTCATATAGTGTAGTTCTTTTCACATCTCCGGAGGGTTTATAATCTACAGGCCGATGCAGAAAGCTGGCGCTGAAGTCATACGCTATCAACCTTTTATGTCTATATGCAGTACACCGATAGTGCGCGACTTTAACGCCGGCATGCAGAAAGGAGCTCATATGCAAATTAGTCATGCGTTGGCCATTTGTTAAACTGTGTGCCAATGGCAGCGTTAAACTGGGCGAGCAGGCAAACACATGTGCACAGAAGTCAATGCAAATTTGGCATGCTGTCCCAGAGAATCAGGGGCACCGCGTGGATCATTTATATATGAACCCCGGCAGTATTTTAATGGCACTGGGGGCATTCTTCGATACCTGGATCAGTTGAGGAGGAGTATCAAACTCCTCTCAGATGATCCAGGCATCGGGGAAAGCCCCTGATGCCAACAAAATACTGTCAAGGGCCGGTGACCCTGACAGAAAGTGAATCTTTGATGGCTCAGCGGCCCCAATCCTCCACCCCCCTCCCAAATAAAATTAAACCTGGTGGCCCCGAATCCCTCCCCGCCCTCTCCACTAAAAGTTACGTTTGCACCTTAGGCAATGGAGTGTTGAGTGATTTGCCCAAGATCACAAGGAAGAGCAGTGGGATTTGAATCCTGACCTCCCTAGTTCTCAGCCCGTTGCTCTGACCAGAAAGCTTCCCCTCCATGGAAAAAAAGAAAAACTACACACAGATGTTTTTTCCCAGAGTCATTTTTAATAGGAAAAAATACGTATACTTTCTCTTTGGTGCAAAGCCTGCAGATAACGATACCAACAAGCTTTTCATCAATGCACCCAGTTTTCAAAACTGCCCCCAGCAATTTTCTCCCAGTTTATATCTATGTGAAGTCCTGAGGCCCTGGAGCTTGGGAAATCCAGTACTTCCCACTGCAAGAGATTTCTCAGAACTCCATATCCGGGGCTCCTGGACGAGGCAGTATTCAGCTGGGGGCTCAATATAAACGTCTGCTTAGGTACAGCATAGGGGAAGGGTCTTTACTTCAGCACAGAGTTGCAAACCAGTTCTGTGCGACCTTGAGCAGATCACTTGATCTCCCTCTGTTTGGATTTAGACTACGTTCTTCACACAAAGGACCTTGTCATTATGTGACAGACTTTAGCGTTGTCAGTGCTGTCTCAGATTTCCTAACTAGAATAATCGGGCCCACGTCCAGTCATGTGCCTAACCGCAACATTACCTATATACTCCCAGGAAGGCGCAGAGTAGCCTGATGGTTAAACATGAGGTACCTGTATAAGTTCAGTTTGACCATTGGGTTGTTATGTAACGTTATCCTTTTCACACTTCTGCTCTAAGCTATGGGTGTTATCTGCACATTGGTGGCTATTGTTTAATAAGCTGTTTATGGGGTAAATGATTTAAGTCAAATTTGTTTTTCTTTCTTTTGTAGCTGCACAAAACATTGTGTCTCCAAAAAAAGGTAGGGATAAGATACAGGGCTGAAACGGTTTGATAATATATATATATATTTTTTTTCCCTTTTCCTTTTTCTCCCTCTCTACACCACCTCCCTGGCTGGCTCACACAATGTACCTCGTGCCCCCTTGCTGGTTAAGGGCTGGGGGAGACTTTTGTTCAGAAACTGATTCCTTGAATATCATTTTGCTACCAGTAGGGGTCGATCCCAGGGTACTAGTCCTGCCTGGACATGAAGCACATCATTGACATGGCTAAGCACCAACCTTGGCCCCACAGGATGGGAGACTTGAACCCAAGCATCCTGTACTACTCCTCAGGGCCGGTGCTAGCATTAGGCAAAGTAGGTGATCATCTAGAGCACCGGCCCTCCAGGGGTGTCATTGGGGTCACTGATGCCCCTCTTGGCAATAGCCACAAACAGCTCCACGGCACTTACCTTGAAACTTTGGTGCCATGGGGCTCTTTGCTTCCCCCCTCCATTGTCCGATGCCGATTGCCTATTCCAGCTGCTTGCCCGGCCCACCCCCCACTTCCGCTTCATTGAGATCGTCTCCTCTCCTGAGCAGCGGTGGAAGTGAAAGAGTGGCCTTTCGGATTTTCCAGAACTCAGTACAGAGCCTTCGAGTCCTCTAGAGCTGACCAGTCCTGTGATGCCGCACCCCCCCCCCCCACCCACTGTTCCCTCTAAGCTGTGCGCGTGTGCGCGCGCACACACCTCGCCGAGTGAGCGCACATACTTTACAACAGAGCGCACAAAAATTACGGTTCTGATTCTGATAGAAAACAACACAGACGTTCTTAAAATTGAAAAGTTGTTGTGTATTTATGGTTTTCACAAGTTCTACAATATTTTCTAGTGCAATCAATGTGGTGTACATACTGTATTCTGATTTGTAGTCAAATTTTAAAGTATATAACTCCGAGTGTCGTTATGTGGCGCACAAAAATTTTACCTTCCTTCAAAAGCTGCACAGCTGATATTTTATGCGCACACAGCCTACAGAAAATTAGAGGGAACATTGCCCCCACCCCTCCTGTTGCCATGGAAAGTATGCGAACTGAGGAGGTGGACACAACCTGTCAGCACCGGAGGGCTCAAAGGCCCCTTGCTGAGTTCTGTGAAATCCAAAAGAATACTTTTCGCTGCTGCTGCTCAAAATCACTATGGCTTAAGACCTAAATTAAGGCCTGCAGGCAACGGCAACCCTCCAGTGCCTATCAAAATTTGGCACGGAGGCGGTAGCCTTTCTTGCCTATGCATAAATCTGGGCCTGCTTATAAAATAGACATGATAGGTGCAAGCGAAACACGCATTAACTAGGCATGACTTTGTAAAATTACCTTCAGGCTGTCTCTTGACCTTCAGCTCTTACACACACCCTGCTTTTACGGTCTCTAGTGCACGCTCTCTCACTTGTGTCGTCACTCTCCCTCTTCATGTCTCCCAAGCACTGTCCCCTCTCTTCACCTGTGAGGGTGTGATCTCTCTCCCTCTCTGCATTCACTCACACACACTTTCCAACACCCCGAACCTCTTGCAAAGCAGATGGGGAAAATAGACTGAAAACATAGGAACAAGTAACTAGCAATATTTTATCTGCACGGCAGTTACACTACACGTATTAATAAAGATCTGTTTACACAGTTTGTCTCTCTTTGTCCCCAGGCTGTAAGACAATCTGGTTTGATCGGGATGATCCCAGTGGAGTTGGAGATTTTGAAACCCTGACTGACCTGCTTCGAGAGTATCCTGGCCAGCTATGTGCCAAACCGCTTGCTATCGAGGTGCAGACCCTGGATGGCAGCCCCTTGCAGACCTCTCTGATTCAGTAAGAGTTGTGGGCTTGGGAAGGTGTAAGCAGGACCGTACGTAGCCCGGTGCGAGCAGTGTAGCCGCACAGGGGGCAAAAATCTGGGGATGCATTCAGAAGGGGACCGGAAATCAAGCCCTTACTTCCGGCGGGGGTTTCAGCGTTAGACCTCTGTGCCTTCCCCCCTCAGTTGCTTGCTTATTATCCTCCTGCCTCCCGGTGGACTGGACCTCTCCGTGGCTCTCACAGTCACCACATAGCCGCGGGACCTTTCTCCTTCGTTCCCGCGACTGTACTAAACTGCAGCCGCCGGCACGATCGCATTGCTCATGCTGTTAAAAGCGAAACCGGGAACTTCTTGATATCAGTAAAAATATTGATAGTCACTTGTTCCTATATTTTCTTCAGGAAGTTCCCAGTTTTGCTTTTAACAGTGCGGGCAATGCAATCGTGCCGGTGGCTGCAGTTTAGTCCAGCCACAGGACCGAAGGAGAAAGATCCTGCGATTGTGTGGTGACTGTGAGAGCCACGGAAAGGTCCAGTCCACCAGGAGGCAGGAGGATAAATGGTTAGTAATTGAGGAGGGAAGGACTGCTGCTTGGGAGGGGATGAGGGGAGACATGGAAGGACTGCTGTTGGGGGGGGGGGAAGAGATGAAAGGAAGGACTGCTGCGGCGGGGGAGGATGGAAGGAAGGACTACTGCTGTTGGGGGGGGGGGAGAAGGCATGGAAGGACTGCTGCTGAGGGGCAAGGACTGGAAGGGAGCTGATTCTGGGAGGGACAGGGACTGGAAAGGAACTGATGCTGGGAAGGGCTGGGACAGGAAGCAAACTCATGCTGGGAGGGACTGGGACTGGAGGAGAGCCAATGCTGGGAGGGATAGGGCCTAGAAGGGAACTGATGTTGGGAGGGACAAGGACTGGAAGGGAGCTGATGCTGGTAGGAGCTGGGGTTGGATGGAAGCAGATGCTGGTAAGACCTGGAAGGGGCTGATGCTGGGGAGCTGAAAGGGGGCAGATGCTGTGATCAGGGTGGAGAAAAAGACTGGGGCAGTGAGGAGGAGGAGGAGGACAGATATTTTGTGTAAGAGGGAAGAAACAAGGCAGATGTAGAGAGAGCATGGAAAAAAATAAGAGGCGAGAGAAGAAAGGATAAATGAACAGCAGACAATGGAGAGTTAGCAGAAGATATGAAGAAAGCAAAAGAGAGAGACTGAGGCAATTGTGAACGAAAAATAAATGCCCAAACAACAAAAGGTAGAGAGAAATTATTTTATTTTGAATTTATTAACTTGAATATGTCAGCTCTGGGAAATGTACATCACTGAGATCTTTGAGTTTGTTCAGTACAAGAGGAAATTAATTTATAGTTTTTTCTCCAGTGTTTTGGTGCACTGCAAGTTTGGCTTTTGGGGTTCCCAGTTCAATCATTGCCTTCATATTTCTAAATTATGATCCCTTGTTCTGTATTTGATGATGGCCTGTCTATGTTTTGCATATATGACTGAGCTGTGGTATTCTGTCCTACGTGTTCTCTTTCCCAGTAGGAGATGTATTGGTTTTCTATGTGGTATAATGGTTTTATATTTTCAGTGCTGCCTTTTTATATGTAGAGTTTGCTGCTGTGTGAGTCCTGGTAGTGCTGCTATGATACGGCAGGTTTGCTATGGGTTCTAAATGAGCAGGGTTTTGTAGTACTTCCTAATGTACCTGGAACTGGAGGATGGTAATGTAGAAATACGGTAGCCTTCTTTATCCTCCCTGTCCATGCAAATGGTATTAAGAGGCGTGTTTGCTAAAGGTTAATGTCTATTTACAAATGTTGACACGCACTAAGTACAGCAACACTCACTTATTTCTATGGGTGTAGTGACATTTAATGCAATTTAATGTTTAGTAAACATGTCCTTAATTCGTTGCTGGGACAAAAAAAGAGGTTTGTGAAGAGCTCCTTTGGAAGCCTCCTAAAATTTTAGATAGGTTGCAAATAAATTTTAAATTTAAATATATGCAAATGAGGTCCAGTGGGTATGGAGGGGGCACCGGGTTTGCAAGCTGCACAGGGCGCAGTTATAGCTTGGTACGGCCCTGGGTGTAAGGCCTGACAGGGTAATGACGGGATATGTGTGTGCAAAGATCCACTCGAGGATGGACAAGTCCAGTCTAGAAAGGCAAAGGATTTTTTCATCCTCCCAAATGACTGTTTCATTGTGATAGTGTCAGAGTTCGGTTTTAGAATAAAACTAAATCATTCATGACCTATAAAATTTAATAGCACAATATCACAGCACCTCCCCCCATTGGCAGCAGCAGCAGCTTCATGGGGATGTTGTCTATATTCGTTACAGAAAGACGACTCTACATAAAATGATGTCTTATTTAAATTAGCGTGTAATATTAACAGTGAAATACTGGAGCGGACCGGCCTGATGGATCAGTAGCAGAAGGCTAAAATTAGATTTGCAGTGCTAAAATTTAATTTTAGTTCCCTGAGTTAGAAACAGAGAAACATGAGGGCAGAAAAAGACCACATGGCCTATCTAGTCTGCCCTTCCATATCAACAACAATAGTCCCCAGGGTTAGGGAGCTTGTTGAGGCAACGCTCACCATACCCACGGAGGAAGAGCCGTAGTCATCATGGGCCTGATTCCATTCTCGACATCGATCTCCTTTGTACGTCTGGACTGACCTAAACATACAAAGGAGATCGCAATTCTGATCCCACAGGGCACATCTAGCCACGCGGGATCAGAATCGTGAACACCACTGTATGTGCAGCCCGGGACTGTGATTCAGTCCCGGCCTGCATGTACAGCGAAGCCCGACTAACTCGGTCAGGGCATTTAAATGGAGCTGCGGCACCATGGTGTCATGTTGCCATAGTGCCGCGGTTCCATTTAAATGACGTGATGTCGGCCGCTGGGGGTGGAATAACTGCCCCAGCCATTTCACCGGCCCTGGACGTATAAGACCGACATCAGAATCTGCCCTGTCCGTCCAGGGCTGATGACTGCCCATTGCCCGCCCACTCTCCGCCCCGGGCTGCCTCTTCCCCGGCCCCGACTAACTTCCCCACACAACCAGCAGGGAGGTTATTCGGGGGCCTGCAGCCGCCACGAATAGAGGGGATGGACGTCCCAACCGCTATTTGTGGTTCAGAATGACCCCCCACCCCCATGCATTTAGGGCTCCTGATTGCAGGGTCCCAGAAAGAACCATGGTGCATGGACCTGGCTAAGCACTGTCTGGCTGACTTAGTGAGCTGGGATATTCACACAGAATTAAAATCTCTCAGCTGTTGCAAATGAAAGTTTTGGTCTTCGATTTTGGCTCCAGTTCTGACTGAGCTATCAGCTAGAAGGAAGAGGAAATTTTCAGGTCCCAGAAAAAAATAGAAATCCTGCTGACCTGCTGCACATTGCTATGTGGAAGGACCTGGACTCCTGGCCTGGGCTTTAGTTCTCTCAGCCAATCTCAGCCAGTAGGCAGATTTAGTGGCCAGATTTAGGGTTCACATGCTGGGGTTTTGGGGGAGGCCACCATAGCTGAGGACGGTTGCTACAATGACCAGGGGAAACTCATGACACTGTAGCCCTGCAGAGGCTGGTTCTGATTGACCAATCAAAACCAGCAGAATAGTCTATTATTAGCCATGTCACCATACGCTCGTCTTGCTTCCCTCTCACTAAGAATAGAGGCACGATGTGGACAGAGCATTTGGTGGGAACAAACTTTAGTACAAATGCTTTTTTTGTAGGACGCACAAAGGTCAAGATGCATGAGTAACGATAGGATTGACAATAGAATCGCAGTAAAAGAGTTTTGGGACATAGTCTAAGCTCTGCTATCTTCACTTTCCGTGTCAGGAGGACTGCAGAGGGCTAGTCCACAATACTCTGCTTTAGTGTTCTGAAGGGATATCAAGGCATCCGCCTGATCGCAGGCTCATTAACCTCCTGTCTCTTTCCTCACACAGCTCTGACCTAACAAATGGATTTAGCTGTCAGAATAAATATAGTCCACCTGTAGAGATGTGCAAAGATTACAAGGTTCGATTCACCTGCCCGGACAACTTCTGCTCAGGTGGGTCCAGTAAGCGTCTGAGAATTCAACTGCCACAACATATCTGTTGGTGAAGTTAGGGGAATAGAGAATTACAATAAAACCAAATAGTCTATTTTGGGCGACTTTCTGGTCTTCAAGAATTATTCAATCAATCAATGTGTGCCTTCGAGTCAGTCCTGACTCCTGGCGACCCAGAAGCTCATTATAATTACTACAATACCATTAATATTATAATATGCATTTAGACAGAAAATAGGGTTTTGCATTCTCTTTGGATCTCAGAGGAATATGTACACTGAAAGTAGGTCCCACTAATTGTCCTGCAAGGAATATGGTAGAATTACCGACATCCATATGGTGGCAGTAAATATCGTGATATGGATAACATCCATCTTTACTCCCTGTCCCACCCACGGCACTAAACGGATACTGCCAGGCGGTCTGTAAGGATATTCACTGTACTGCTCTACCACAGTTCTCCAGTGGTTTAGCTCATACCTGACATATTGTGAGCAGAAGCTGTGAGTTGGGATGGGCAATTCTCGATGGTATGAATGGACAAGGGGAGAACTGCAAGGCTCAGCCTGTTATTCAGCTTATACCTTCAGCCATTGTGGAATATCATAAAGGTTTACAATGTCTCATATCACCTTTGTGCTTATGGCATATTATTATACACAATCCAATCCAAAAAACCTCTCTAGTACTCCTTCGAAAGGACACACACTTCCACATAATGAGCACAAGGACCTCAGGGGCTTAGTGTTCTTTGCTTTAAAATCGCAAAAGGACTTGTTTTCCATCACTACACATTACAGGCCTTAAAAATGTTTCCGTTTTTAATTTTTAGTTTTAATTTTCCCAGTTATAATACATGTTCTCCATAGGAAGGTAATGTCACATAAAACACTTCAATCCTTAGGAAAAGTCACTGAAAATCATCTTCCTCGATTACAGCCATCTCTAATTCCACAATGTATATAACACAATTTACAGTATATCCCCTCGCGGGTTCCTTATGTTAGCTCAAGTTTAGTTCATTGGCTCAGTACAACAGTCTGCTAAAGGCCCTTGTTTCGCTATTTCTGACTGAGTCCAGCAGAGAGCGTCCCTGCAATAAATTGCTCATGGGGAAGACATCTAGGCAACTTTGGGCGAGGCTGGCCACAAATGTTGAATAAATAAGAAGCAAATAGAAGCCCCACTGGTGCAGCATTGAATCCAAGAAGGGTGTCTGTTTATAGCTTTGCGCTGTATGGTGACTGATTGATTGGATGAAAAAAGTGAGCGAGGTGGGGGCGGGGAGAATATTGATACAAAGAGAGAAGTGCTGGATATTTAAATTAGGGGCCCAGTTTTTAAAACAATTAACGTGATTAACAGACAAGCTAACTGCATTAATCGCAGTGAATGGGATATTCAGCGAGACCAACATGGATTAGCTAGCATTGGGGGTTCTGTGGGTGGTACCTGCGTATAACTGGTCAGTGGCGATATTCAGCTATTGCCTGGTTATCCCTTGGTGGTGAAAGTCAAGCGGCAGTAAAGACTAAAAAGAGAAAATATTTTTTCATTCAACGCTTTTTCAAACTCTGGAATTCGTTACAGGAAGATGTAGTAAAAGCTGTTAGTGTAGTTGGTTTTAAAAAAGGTTTGGACAAGTTCCTGGAGGACAAGTCCATAAACCATTATTACAGAGGACCCGGGAAATCCACTGCTTACCCCAGGACGAGCATTGTGGAACGTGTGTGCCTCTTTGGCAACCTGCCAGGTACTTGTGGCCTAGATTGGCCACTGTTGGAAACAGGATACTGGGCTTGATGCTTTCTGAAGCAGTGAACGTTATATGCTGCTATAAACATGATCTTGGCACACTACAAGACACTAAAGGTTTGCTCCCTCTAAAGACCCCCTGAAGAAGGCTTTTTAGCCGAAACGCGTAGGCGCTAATGAAAGGGGCTTCACCTGAAATGAACATTCGCCTGTCTCTTTTGTACCTGCTTGTCACTTGACAGTTCTGACATGCACGAGACAGTTGAGACGTGTGCAAGGAAGAGTGCTTGGGAGCGGATAGAGAGAGAGAGAACAATTTTCATAGTCATTTAATTGGCTAAAGAGCAATTTTGGCACCCAAATTGACTAGGAAACCCGACCACGCCGCATCCAGCTAGAATCGCATATGGTGTTCCATGACGTGTAGGGGAAGCGTCCTGGGGGCATAATTTAGGCATAGATTGTTTTCTATAGAATACCCCACACACAATATAGAAGCAAAGGTCCACGGCACTTTGTGCCCACGTCAGGTATTAATGGAAAAGTACTTACCTGCAGCTAAAAGTTTCTGCAGACTTTGCCCCTAAGAGGGCAATCTGAAAATTGCCCCAGATTGCCTGTGGATGGATTATAAACTTAGGACATGATGTTCAGCAGACACTATTTTGGATTAATTTTAACCCATCCAGTCACCTACAGGTTAGGGCGCAATAGAACACCCAAAATAACAAGTAACACGAACGATGACAACATATAAACAGCTCACTACATCACCTAAAATAGTTACATAGCAATTAGCCAAAGGCTTGTATAAACAGTGATATCTGACATTGCTGTTAACGCATTTGGTGATACATTCCAAATACTGGGGGGTATGCTTGGAAAGCCCCAACTCTTGTTATCTAGCTCCTTCCAACATCCATTGGTGGAACCCAATATGTGCTCTGGGAACAGTCTCACAGGGATGGTCAAATGAACAATCCTATAATAGTGAGGACAGAGTTTCAGCAGATGGCCCATACTTAATTTTGAAACTCCTGGGTTACTTATCTTATTCAATACAGTAGCTTAAGTTCAATTTATTTGCCCTGTACAATAACCCCATCTTCTTAGATTACAACCATCACTAGCTCCTCAATGTATATAATTAATTTCATATCCACTCCCAATTACCATTATTTGAAGAAAAGTTTCCTTGTCTCATCTTTTGAACCTTCTCTCCTGACCCTTCACTTGGTTTTAACACCTATTTAAAACAAATTCAGAGATCTCTTGCCTCTTAAGTGGAAGGCTTCTTTGTAAAGGTATCTAGAAACATATTTAACCCTATTCTTCCTTCTATGCTAAGCTATACTCTGATTTGATTTAAATTAAAAGCTCTCTGCTGATACTAGGCCATGACAGATTTAAGTTTAAGCTAAAAGCTCTTGTCTAGTTTTAAAAGTAAACTAAAAGCTTTCTGCTGTTTTTTAAAATTTAAACTAAAAGCTCTCTGCTGATATTAAGCCCTGACCGAGTTTTAAATTTAAACTAAGAGCTCTCTGCTGGTTTTAAATTTAAACTCAAAGCTCTCTTCTGGTTTTAAAAGTAAACTAAAAGCTCTCTGCTGGGCTTTAAAAGTAAACTAAAAGCTCTGTGCTGGGTTTTAAATTTAACGTAAAAACTCTCTGCTGGGTTTTAAATTTAAACTAAAAGCTCTCTGCTGATACTGGCCCTGACTGAGTTAACAAATACAGTGATTCTAAAATATACAGATTTGTCAGTTTTAACCCAAAGAATTTCTTTTCCCCCAAGATTTAGAGAATTTCCCAGAAGTAAATACTTCCTTCTTTCCAGCAGTAGCAGTCCCGTTTGGTAGTCCTTCAAAACCCAGTTCAAGGAATAAAATGTTAGGCCATTCCTGGGTCTCTGACAGCCCCCATGAGGCATTCTGGTACCCGCAATACTGATTTCAAATAGCAGAATCAGAGACTACAAATACCACAATGCATTGGGATGTATGCTGTACACCAGGACTGATCAAAGTTGTCTTCTTTGAACTGGATCACCTGACAGTATGCAGTCCATGCTCTCCACGACTTGCATTTACACACAAACATGATTTTATGTATCCTGGCCCCTCTCCTCTTAGAGAGGGGAAAATGCAAAGATAAAAAAGGTTCGAAACCCAAGAGCCAGAAATATTTCTAGGACATGAATCATATGGGGTATACGCATGCATATACGTTATATACAAAACAAATGGGATATGTTAACACAGATTGCCTTTCTCTATTTTCCCTACCTCCTTCCATGTCTAAGGCTGTAAGACACGCTGGTTTGATCGGGACGATCCCACTGGAGTTGGGGACTACGAAACCCTGAGTGACTTACTTAAAGAGAACCCGGGTCAGCTGTGCACCAAGCCCACCAGGATCGAGGTGAAGACGCTGGATGGTAGTCCCCTGCAAACCTCTCTGATTCAATAGTAAGAACTGGAGACCTCAAATTGAGAAGGAACGTGGACAGTTGGGGTGGGAAACCTTAAGCAAAGATCAGGCGGGGGCTAGGCTGGGCAGAGGTTTGCACCTTCTCCAGTCTGAAAAGATGAAACCTGGCACTGAGAAATAATGCTATCCTGAGTTTAGCGCGTATCAGGCCAAAGATATGAACTTTATTTTACCTCCTGTCGGGCACTCTCTCACACACACATTCATGCTCTCTCGCTAGCCCTTTCCCATGCTTGACCCCAGCGCTGTCACAAGGGATGGCAAAGCAGGACAACCATCCTGGTGTGGTGGGGTGGGGAGCACCATGCTGCCTTTTCAGGGCTGAATTTAAGATTTTGGCCCTCATAGACAAACCACACAACAGATTCCAGTGAGTGGAAGATGGGGAGTAAGGGGTCAAGAGAGTCCACAGATTGGAAAGCCAGAAGAAGAGCGGAGGAAGACCTCAGTGTCCTAGTGGCACCCTGTTGAAGCAGCATTAAAAGCTCATTAGACAGGAGGTGACATTGCACTGTGGATTGGGAATTGATTAAAAGATAGAAAAGAGAGTAGGGCTAAATGGTCAGTTTTCTCAGTGGAGAAAGGTAGATAGGGAAGTGCTCCAGGAAGATTCGCTGGGGCCTCAGTAAACAGGAGTAGGCTCCTTGTCCTAGGCATTTGACCATTCAAACTTGTGCCCTAGGCAGTTGTCCACGTTGACTTCCTAAATCGAGGCTTGGGCCTTTTGAGTCAGTTTTTGAGTTTCCATGCACGTGAGCCTGAAAAGAGGGGGGTAAGGGGGAATGCAAAAGCACTCCTTGCTACGGTAACTGTTTAGTACAGTGACTGACCTGCTCTCCCCCTTCCTGCCTCCAGGCTCGAACCCACTAGGCTCAACTTTCCCATCTCCCTTTATTTATTTCTTCCGGTCCACACAGATCAATATTTTCTCTTTATTGTGGCCTGTGTGGTTTGATTCAGATGCCCCCTGAAGATTTCTGGAGTTTACTCCAAAGATCAGGTAGGCAGATGCTGCCAAATTCTGGTGCTACTAAGTGCATAGATGGGGAAAAAAATCATAACTAGGTTGGCCTGTTAGAGTTTATCTGTGTGAAGTGTCAATCCTAATACTACCCCAGTATGATAGTCTACTTCTGAATGAGCAGGAATCCTAGGGGAAGAAGAAAGTACCTTTTGGGCTTCCACAGCTGGTATGATGATCTTTGCAGTTTTCCAGGTCATGCTGCGTCTTAGTAATTGGAACAGATGTTTCAGACATCATGCCGTGACTTTAGTCAAGGTGAAGTAGTTATGCAGTGGATGTCTGTTCTTTCATACAGTGGTTCTCAAACCAGTTAGAGAACCATGGTGCGTTGAGGGGATCGATCAAATAACAGCACTCAAAGTACTGGGTGGGAGGCAACACCCAACCCAAATCAGAGTTTCCTAGTTACTCACTTCCAGATGGAGATTTCAGACCAGCCTTGGATTTCTGACACTATTGGCAATCAGCGATTACAAATACCGCACTGCTTTGAGATCAAAATTCAAAACCAAGACTGACCAAAATGTCTCCCTCCTGGAAATAGGTAGCTTGGCAGCTCTGCTAACTACATACCTATGCGTGGTGCTGGTGTGGGTCAAGAGCTGTGACTGACCGAAGTGGACTAATTCTGGCATTTATTTAAAAAGCTGCTTTTTTGTTGCCTGTAGTTTCCTCCTGCTCTTCTGACCTTCCAGCTCTGTTGGAAACAGAAATGCAATTTGAATCTTGAGCCTTCATTCACGACGACCCAGGTTTTTTCCTCTTTTATATGTTCTCACATCCCAACATATCTAGTCCAGTGCTGGGCTGAAGACCAGAACTCTAACATCACAGACCCTAAATCTGTCTCGGATTTCTTCTCCTTTCCCCCTGGAAACCATGATCAGTATCTTTGCACCATCCCAGCTAAAACAGGGAGTGGAGGCTCATCTGAAGAGCTTCCATATGGCAGCTTTATTTTTGCAAGTTGGGAGAATCAGGCCCAGATTTCGGCATAGGCAACCACAAGTCTGCTCCTGATGATGCAGCTGATCAGTGACCACATCCCTGAGTAGCAGAAGCAGCAGGTTCGTTGACTAACTTCAGCTCGGGGCTGCTGTTGCTCTGTGGTATTCTACGTTCTCCTCTCCTCTCACAGAGGAGAGGAGGGGGAGGGACGCACAGGCCTGGACAGCCCCAAGCTGAATTTCAATAACAAACATGTTACTAAGGCTTGAGGACTGGGTTGCTGACTGCAAAGTGGTAAGGACGACGGGCAGATCCGATTTGGGGGTGAGGAGTGGAGAACCTCCTCCCACCCCTCTTCACTGTTGTCTACTGGCGTGAACAAGGCAAATCCGGTCCTGGGAAGAACATAATACAATAGGACAGTCGGAGAAGGAGTAGGGTAACAGGAAAATCCTGGTTATCCTAAGGAAATACTTGGCCCAGCCAGACATGACACTGAAAGAATATCCAAAACGCCACTGGTAAAAAGCAGAGTATTGTTCTTGCATTTTGGGGGAAATCAAGGCATTTGATTGGTCAGATAGGCTCATCACCCTTCTTCACATTCTCTTTCCTCACACAGCTCTGACACCACCAATGGATTTGTCTGTAAGAATAAATATAATGCACCTGTACAGATGTGCAAAGATTACAAGGTCCAATTCACCTGCCCGGACTTCTTCTGCTCAGGTAAGATCCAATAATCTTCCAAGAGTGCGCCTGTCCCATCACAATCGAGATATACTGGTAGCCGGGTGGCATCACTCTACCTGCAGTGGAAATGTCCCATCCCTAAGATAAATTAGGAGATAATTTATTAAAGCTATTACTGTATGCAAAAAAGGGCTCTTAAAATTGTTTGGGGGTAGTGGTGTAAATTCTGTCCAAGTGGCCTCTGCAGTGTAGGGGGGCCCCAAGGAAGAAGGGGCCCACTTGCAGCTGCTCCCATATCTTCTGAAGTGTTCTGGGGGCCCATAATTTGAATTTCTGCCACTGGTGGGAGGGAGGGGTATATATTCATAAAATGTAAATCTATGGAAGGAATGCAGCTACCTTTATTTATGCATTCTTAGGGGTAGAATATGGCCAGAACAGAGGGTAATGTATAAGTACAGTTTATAAAATATGAGAGTCATTTTAAATCATTTAGACATGATTTGGACATCTGAAAACATGTATGTAGACATCCGAAAACATGCACATGGACTTCCAAATCACAGAGATGGCCCCGGAACCATTTTACAAATGGATTTTTTGGATGTCTCTGCTGCAGGGGGTGTGGCAAAGGGTGTCCAAGGCAGAGTTATGGACTTAAATGTCGCCACTCGATTCCAGAATCCATGGGGACGTCTGCGCTCGTGTCCATATTTAGACCTGCTCCAGACACGAATAGGCAGCGAGAGAGTGCTTGTTTCTCCATTAAAACCTGTGGAAGGTGTAGAGAAGTATCTACTTAACTGTCTTCTATACCTTCCACATTCGCATTGATAAATGTTGCGTTATTGGGAAACGTTTCTTGAGTGTGAACCACCGCTCCATGTCTCTTAGACGTCCCTGGTATTGAATACAATGCCGGAGATGTCTATTTAGACTGCCCGGCACCCAAACATGGACATGCTTGCAGTTTTTCAAGACATTCTGGCTTTGATGTTCCAGATTGCAGTAGGAAATCCTTTGTAAAATGTGTCTTCATTTGAGCACATGCACAGATTTACACCTTCGTTGCAGCAGGTTTAAGTTTGGGTGCAAGGTTTTATGCGCTACTGGGGCTGGTTCTCAATGCCTGTTTTGTTGCCATTTATGAGTGGACTTAAAATAGGCACATTTTTGGAACTTTGACACAGAGAGCCAGTTACAAAATGAACCCTTTTGGGGGTAATTTTAAAATCCATTTACATTAATAAAACAGATGATTATATACAGACATGGCCTGTCTTAAAATTCCCTAAACTATATGTTGGTAAAATTATGTGCATTCAGCCTCTGTGTGGCCACGTTTGCCAAAAGTGAGCAGAGGCCTTCCTGGGATGGGGTGTATACTATATGCACGTACGTTAACCCGACAGTTACTGTGCAGGCAAGCCCCTTAGCACACGTTCCAGCCCCTGGTAGTTACCGCAGGTGCACCTAAAGAGGTGGCGTTAGGTGCAGCCACACTAACCGCAACATTGGCAATTAGCGAACCCTGCTGATGCCTACACTAACTGCAATGCGCAGTCAGTGCTCACTCTCTGCCCCAACCACGGCCAGACCCCGTCCCATTGTGTAAACCATTATTAATGTACGTTTCAGCGCACGGTAATTATCCCACTGCACGACACGTAAGTAGTTAATGTGCACTGAAACGCACATTGGCTGCATAATGCACTTCAGTAAAAAGGGCCCCTTCTGCTTTTAGGGGACACATTTATAACTGCCTAGTCTGTTTCACTCTGTGGACTTAGGGGTTTTTGGAGTGACAATGTGCGTGTACATTTACTTTGAAAACTGGTCCAGGAAAACACCTCCTTAAGTTAATTACGGGCACACAGACCATGCACGCACAACTTTACCAGCCCGTAAGGTGGGAAGTTTTATAAAAAGCCATTTGCGCAGGTAAACTAATGCTTGCTCTGTGGAAATGGCTTTAAAATGAATCCTAGAGGGCGTAAGAACCTCCCCATAAGTCTTACAGGCTTTTGAATTTTTAAGAGCGTGTCTTGAGGAGTTTCTCTATGAGAATTCCACCATGTATGGAACATGGGTACAAAGCATCCATGCACTTTGCACCTACATTAAAGCAGGTACAGAGTACATGCTGGAAATTGTGCAAATTTTGCAAAATTTCCCTCCCCTGACTTAGTTCTGTTCCTTTTGCTCAGCGGATTAAAGTACATGCAAGTGGACCTTTATCTGTGCAAAGGGGAGGGGGGGGGGGCAATAACCAGACTATGATTTTACACAGGTAAACAAAATTTACCCACAGAAAATCATCTGGCTATTGCCCCTTTTGATTTTTTTTTATGATGGAAATATATATATTGAATCGATGAGAACCTGTGTTTTTTCCAATTATTTGGGGTTTGATTTCTTCAGAATTTGACTGGAAATCGGTAAAAACCAAGGATAGCCATGTAAATATTCAAAATTTTTAAAAATGAGAATCTGCAAAACATTCTGGAATCAAGGACCTTGTGCTTCTATGTGTTGCTTAAAAGACACATTCCTGGCCATGATTGCAGTGTGCCTTATGAAGGAACCCAGCCAAGGATGGGAACTGCAATGGTTGCTAACGGGAGGGGATATGAAAAATTGAATAAAAAGTCTGCGGAGTACTGCTTCGAAGCTGTAGCCCAAAAGAGGCCAGTTCTGATAGAGTTGGAGGTTCAGTGGAGCAGGGGGAAACTGTTTGTTGGCCCATTGTAGATAATATTTGAATCCATTTACGTCCAGAAGATGATGACTCTGTGGTACAGGCTGTAGCTGTGTGAGCTGCTGGACTTGAGTCTCCTCCCACTGGGGTTTTTGATTATTATTAGTGGAGCCTGGATGCACTAAGTTCCGGGAAGGGAGAGAGGGAGATGAATGCTGCTATCGTAGTGGCCCCTTCTCCCCAAAATGGTTTCTATGGGTGCACTTTGGAGGAGACTCCCCCACCCTCACCTGATCAGCAAAGGTTCCTGAAGCCACCTGGAGCGGGAGATCAAGGGAAGAACAGGTAACTTAAAAAAAATCTCCATTCACTCTGTCCATCTTTTTCCCCTCTCTGCTGCAGCGTGCACAACTCGCTGGTTTGATCGGGATGATCCCAGTGGGAAAGGGGACTATGAAACACTCTCTCTACTGTTGAATGAGTTTCCAAATCAGCTGTGCTCCAACCCCATCGGAATCAAAGCCGAGACCCTGGATGGCATATCAGCAGTCAACAGTGGGCAAAATGCCCTTATTCAAGTGTGAGCGTCCCAATCTTCATGTTCATAAGAGGGGAGGGGGCTTGTTGCTGGAACAGGGGTCAGAATGCAATATGAGACTTATCCAGAAAGAAATATCAGCAACTATAGGGTTTATGGTGGACCCTCAATAAATATGCATTTTCAGTATCCATTATTTAGGATTGCCTCCCTTTGGGCCATCTCCGCTCCTTTCCGCTTTGACATTTGGTTGTATCATGGCACCGATACCCTGAGCTCAGACCATGGTGAAGAGAGAAAACATAGGTCACATAAAAATAGATTGAACCAACAACACTGCAGGTCAGGGGTTAAAAGCTGGTATGAGCAAGCTGCAACTGTAGAAAAGAACTGGGTTAGTCCCAGTAGGCAATGACGGCAAGTATCATCCGGCATAGCCCTGGGGACTTAGGGAGCTAGCGGCCAATAGCCAAGAGATTTATTCTCCTAACTTTGAGAGTTAGGCTCCTAAATTGACCTCTCTGAAAATTTACTAAAGCTGAATTCCTAAATGTATACTCAAAATTTCACTGAACTACTAAATTTAGCAGCATAAAATATGGGCAACAAGTTGCAACACAGATGGATTTAGGGTGGGGGAAAATAATTAAGAGTTTAGGGTTGATTTTCAGCACTGAGCTCATAAATTAAGTTCATAAATATAGGCAAATGAATGAGAGGACTAAATTTATGAGTTCATACATGAAAAATATTTTTTGCTGAGAACTTAGGTTCCTAAATTTCATTGAAATTAGGGGCACACATTTAGGAGCCTAATTTAGGAGAATAAATTGAGAAGATCAACTTTTTTTGAATAGATTTTTGGGTAGTGGCTTGATTGGTCTTAGTAGCTGCTTGGATTATTGCAGGGTTGGAAGCAGGATGGTAGAAGCAGGGGCTGATGGTTGCTGCATATAGGAACTTGTAGAGTAGCTGCCTGGAAAAAGGAGGGAGAAGAAGGCAAAGTTTCAGGGTTTCATAATGATTTGACATACTGTTCATCAATTTAAACTGCTAAGTAGTTTACGAAGTTAAAACTAAAACATAAAAAGTGTAATTTGTTATAAAATATAAATAAAGCAGTTAAACTTGAAATAATATAAACGTAGTTAACATAAAATAAATTAAACTGCAATGTGATTAAACAGAATAAACAGATCAATGTTCAGTACTTTGCATCATTCAAAGAGCTCCTCTCCATCTCACTTGCCAAATGCATACTGGCTCACCGAAACTAATGATGCCATCAAAATACTGTCAGGGGCCAGTGTCCCCAACAGAAAGCAAATCCCTGGTGGCTCACCGGCCTCAATCCCCCCCACCCACCCAACTAAAGAAACCCCTGATGGCCCAGCGGTCTTGATCCCCCTCGCCTGCCCACCTAAAAAAGAATTCTGGTGGCCTTGCGGCCCTGAACACCCCATCCCCCTCCTGGTACCTGCACAAAGGAGTGGAAGCTCCGCCCCCGCGCCCACGCTACTGCGCCGCCATCCCCGATGCTGCCAAAATACTGTTGGGGCTCATATGCAAATTAGCCACATGGTGCCCCTGTTCCTCTGGGAGAGCATGTCAAGCTTGCGCCGACGTCTTTGCCCATGTTTTGGGCTTGCTCTCCCAGTTTAATGCTGTCATTTGCGCACAGTTTAACGTATGGTTAGTTTGCAGATGAGCCCCTTTCTGCATGCCGGCGCTGAAGTCTCACGCTGCTGGTGCATTGCAAAGAGGCATATAAAGCTGATAGCAGATGGCTTCTGCACTGGCTCTCTGCATCAGCCTGTGCTGATAGGAAAAGCAAGGAGGGGGAGCGGAAAAGGGAGGCAGCAGAGAGAAGTCCTCCGGGCCATTCTAAAAAAAAATCCCAAACTGAATTGCCTGAAAATAGGCGAGCTTGCATTGTATGTGAGACTATGGGAGAAGATTCTGAACGAAGGAAGGGAGCTAAAACTCGCCGCTCTGCTCTGTCCCTAGTGTAGGAGGCATCTAGTGGAACGCTGTTCTGGGGAACCCTGAGGTCCCTGAGTTACTGTGGGGCACATTCCCTCCTGACTGTCTCTTTTCTTCCTTCCTTTCTTCCTCTGCACAGCTATGACCCCACAGACGGATTTGTCTGTCAGAACAGATTGAGTGCACCAGCGCAGTCTTGCAAGGATTATAAAGTGCAGTTCACCTGCCCCGAGAGCTTCTGCTCAGGTAAGACCTTGCAGTCTAAGCCTTAGGTAAGGAAGAAAGGTCTGACATATACTTTGGTTTTGGTTGAGTTTTGAGGACTCAGTGGATGAGCTCTCTTAATCTTGCTTTGACCAATAGTTCCCCATTGAAAATATCATAGTAATGTAATCCACCTGCCCTACATTCACAAGAGCACTTCAAATGTGAATCAGGACGTGGAGCATTAAGAGCCCGTATCACTGGCTATGAGCTCTGCGACTGAGTATCTCATGGTGTGACGGGCAACCTCTGGGGAACTTTGTATCGCTTAGCATGTTTCAGGAAAACACTGGAGGGCTGTGTGTATCTTTTGGCAAGGGGTATCTGGGATAAACCTTCCCAGCATACCCTCAGTATGGCAAGAGAACATTGAGTGGCTGCATTCTAGGGTCTGATAGAATAGGGAGGGTCTGTATCTCCTGGTATTACAGAGGGTTTGAGGAACATTGGGAGCTATGTATCTCATGACATTACGCCTTGTAGTGCTATTCAAATAAGTAGTCGGTAGAGGGGAACATCGCTAGTTTATATGATGGGGAAACATTGTAGAAAGCCTATCCCAAGGTCAGGGCTGGCACAAGGAGATCCCTTGCGCCCCCTGTGGCACCCCTTTCCAGGACCTGCAGCAGCAGTAATGGCCGCAAACAGCCCTGTAGTGCTTCCGCGGGGATGGACGCAAACAGCGTTGCAGTGCTGAAGTTGTGAGGTAAGCGCTATGGGGATGCTTGCGGCCATTGCCCTTGCTGTGGGTCCCAAGAGGAGTATCGGCGGCTGCAATGGGCAGCCCTGGAGGACCGTCATTCTAGGTGACCACCTAGTTTGCCTGATGGTAGCGATGACCCTGCCCAAGGTATGACAGGAGGTACAGGTCTGTGTGCTTCAGGGTATGAGGGGAACACTGGGGGTGCTGTGAAGTAGAGCATGGTGGGGAGAAGCTGTGGGGTCTGTGTTTCAGGATGTGATAGGGAATCATTGGAAAGCTACATGCCTCAGGGTATAGGAGGAATATTAGAGAGCTGTATCTCAGGGAACAGAAAAGGGAACATTTGGGAGCTCTATACACCTACTGGGGCTGATTTTATAAGGGACATGCAGAAAGTTAGATTCAGTTTATGCACATAAGTCCCTATTTTAAAGGACTTGCTTGTGTGAATGAGCCTTACGAGCCCTTTAGTCGGTTGCTAATCAGTAGGCACGCATGTAAGTCCCATTGCGCTTACTTTCAGTTGGCGTGTGCACCGGGATGGGGTTTGGATGGCACAAACAGAGGGCCTAAATTTACACGCGTAAGTTATAAATTACCATGACTAACACACGTTTCTGCCCAATCTAGGCATATGCAGTTACGCACGTTCTTCACTTTATAAAATAAGCCTCAAATACCTACGGGAAAACACACATTGACTGTGCAGGAGTTTATAAAATGACCTTCATAGAGCTTTAATAGTCTTTGTGCTGGGCCTTTAAGGAGTTAACTCCTGTGCCTATGCTGTTTAGATAAGAATAATAACAGCTTTTTGCCATGCAAGATGTGTAGACATGTAAACAGTTCCTTAAAACCCTCCTTATTCCTTGCGCTCTCTGCCTCCTGTGTTTCAGATTGTAAGACAGGCTGGTTTGATCGGGACGATCCCAGTGGAAAAGGAGACTACGAACTTCTCAGTAACCTACTTCAAGAGAACCCAGGCCAATTGTGTACCAACCCCATTGGGATCGAAGTGCGGACGCTGGATGGCAGCCCCCTCCAAACCTCTCTGATTCAACAGTAAGAACTGCAGACCTCAGCATTAAGAAGGGATTTAGGGTTAGAGGGAAGGTGTATGGAAAGACTTCCCCAGGGACAAGAAGAAGTGCTCCTGGCATACTTAGATTTTAGTTCTGATCAGGACTGGCTAGTTTCAGGCAGAATTTTTTATTATTGTACTTTAATGATGGTTCACGGGTAAGATGCAATTCTTCAGACAAAGAAACACTCAATGAAACTAACAGGTGGCATTTAAAACAAATGAAGGGAAATATTTTTTTATTCAACATACAATTAAGCTGTGGCATTTGTTACTGGAAGATGTGGTTCAGGTAGTTAGCACAGATGGATTTAAAAGGGGTTTAGATGTTTCTGGAGGAAAAATCCATTAGCCCTGTAGACATGGGAAAGTCGCGGCTTATCCCTAGGAGTGAGCAGTAAGCAACGGATCTGCTCCTTGGGATCCTGCTGGGTACTTGTGACCTGGATTGGCTACTGTCTGGGACAGGATGCTGGGCTCAGTGGATCTTTGCTCTGACCATACACGGCACATCTTCTTAAGTAACTATGGAGGTCATTCTGAAACACGGGTTGCAGGGCTGCACATCCCGCCTGGACCCTGTTCCCCCTCCTGCCCTCCCTGCACGTCCCGTGCTTTAAGATGGGGAGAATCAGTGGGGGGCGGAGCAGGGGTGGGCCAGCCCAGCAGCATGTACAGGGTCGATTCAGGTCATGTCCCTGTACATACTGCCGGGACCTTAGGGACACGCTGCTTATACCACCTCACAGGTGGTATAAGCAGCGAAAACCTGGCGATTGGACCCGGGGAAACCCCTGAGGCTGAAGCCTGGTGCGGGGGTTCCAGGCCACAGAGGCCAGTCATGGGTCAAGTGGGGGGGGGAAAGGGGGGCCAGAGCCCCAGATGTTGGGGGCACCTGCAGGGAAGACGTCCCTGCAGGTGGCAGGGGCATGCCAGGCCGTCCTCAGGCCCAATTCTGGCTACCTCAGGGACATCTGGATGCCCAATGTCCCCCTCCCTGAATTGGGCTCCATGTGAACCCTAGCCTAGGAGTTCTCAATCTAGTCCTCAGGACACACTTAGCCAGTCAGGTTTTCAGGATAACCATAATAAATATGCATGATAGAGATTTGCATACAATGGAAGCAGTGCATGCAAATCTCTCTCATGCATATTCATTGTGGTTACCAGAATAGAGCAAGGTGTAAACCAAGAAGGATATTTATTAGGTAACCACAGGAGGAGCTTAAGGAGCCAACCTGACATGACCGTGTTTCAGCACCACATTCGTTTTGGCCGATGCAAAATAAATAAAATAAAATACAGTGAAAAACATTATGCAATCACTAAAAACATCAGACAAATAAATAATAATCAAATAATTAAAACCATAAATCAAAACAATTCTAAAACCTAAAAATGAATGTAATGCCATCCTATAACGTGAAGCACAATAGTGGCTATATGGAGATAATAAAATAACAATAACAATACTACATTATGTAAAATAACACAGGTACACTAAAAAAATTTTTTTTTAAACTGCCTCTAATGTTTCGATTGATTTTTACGTTTTTTGGTGCGCTGAATCCAAATCTGGTAACCAATTTGCTCCATCACGTACAGATTTTTTGCTACATTGGGTTAGCAGTTTGAGGTGAACGTTTCAGATTGAGTGCGATCGAGATAAAAGTTTCTTGGATGAATTCTTTATACTAATTGTTTAGTAGTTATTCAAATAAGAATAAAGAAAATTGTAACAAGGCAGCAGATAAGAATAGAGTAATGTCAACAAAATACACTGTGATGGTAGCAAAATTGTCTGCACTTAAAACAGCCACATACATGTGCACAAACATTGAGCATATAAGAGCGAGGTTAGACACAAAGCAAAGCAAAGAAATGTGCAAAAAATGTTGTACAGGTATGTATGTAAGAATAGAAAACGCAAACCGCACCATTGCAATACATGAAGACAAACACCCGATGGTGTGAAAATAAAATTCTAATAAATGAGATCCGACACTGTGGTAATAACTAGCAAATTTTTATTTCAAAGTTTAGTAAAAACACGATATTTGTCAACACAGTTTAGATTTTAAAGTCATTCTTGGGTCAATCAATCTCCTGGTGGGCCCGTTTCTTCTTCCCCCGAATGCTTCTCTTGGTGCGCTGCTTGGCGTATTTTTTATCTGGGGTTTCCCGCAGCAGCAACCAGCAGAAATCAGCCATCATAGTGGTGTTCCATCTTCCTTGGTACCTTCTCTCTGCGTCCTTGATGTCCTGGTGAAACCTTTCACCTTGTTCTTCACTGTACGCCCCCAGGTTTTCGGGAAAGTAGTTCACATGGGAGTGCAAGAAATGGACTTTCAGGCTCATGTTACAGCCTTGTTCTTTGAAGGCATTGAGCATCCTGGCAACAATATCCTTATAGTTCTCATCCCGCCTGTTCCCCAAGAATTTGAGAACAACATCCTTGAAGGAATCCCAGGCTTTTTTTTCCTTTTCAGACATCGTTTCAGCGAATGCTCCATCTGAAATGAGTTTCCTTATATCAGGGCCAACAAACACTCCTTCCTTTAGCTTTGCTTCAGAAAGTCGGGGGAACTTTGAGCAAAGGTACCGAAAGCACTCACCATCTTTTGGAAGGGACTTGTTGAATTGCTTAATGAGACCCAACTTAATGTGGAGAGGTGGTAATAGAATTTTATCACGAGGTACCAAGCTCTCATGAAGAACATTTTTCTCACCGGGTCTCAAATACTCCCGAATTGGCCAGTCTTTTTTCCCCCAGTGTAGGTCGCGGGCCCGGCTATCCCACAAGCAAAGGAAGCAGGGATATTTGGTGAAACCGGATTGCTGCCCTAATAGCATGGATAGAATTTTAAAGTCTCCACAAATCATCCACTTATGCTCATCATAACAAATCTTCTGAAGAATCAGGGCCAAATTCTCGTATTTTTCTTGGAGAATAACAGAGTGAGCAATAGGAACTGAAGCGAATGTGTTGCCATTATGAAGAAGAACACCTTTTATGCTGTCTTTTGACGAATCAATGAACAGCTGCCATTCAGCAGGATCATACTTGAGTTTAAACTTTTCCATCACTCCGTATATATCGTTGCAAAATACCAAATCTTCCTCTTTGCTGAAATACTTCAAAATTGTGTCTCGCGGTTGCGGTACCAATAAAAAGTTGTTCCTGGTGACAATAGATTTTTCTGTTTAAGCCGAGAACCTAGCAGTTGGGCAGCATCTTTTGGGAGTCCTAAATCCCGGACTAATCATTCAATTCAGCTTGAGAGAAAAGTTCAGGTTTCGGATCTGGTTCAGTTTCAAACTCGGAAGTACTGGACTCATCGGGAAAAGCCATCTGATGAGTCTCATCATGATCAGAACCGTCCACACAAATATGATCCAAAGATTTTGGTGGTTCAGGCACAGGTACTTCGTTGCTATGAGGCATAGGCCTAATTGCTGAGGGAAGGTTGGGGTAACTTATTACATTCTTATTTTTTAAGTTGTATCCCTTCACAATGCAAGAGCAAAAATAGCAGTCACTGCTGTGGTCTCTTTGTTCACGCCACATCATAGGTATTCCAAAACGAAATGCTTGTTTTTTACCTTTCATCCATAAGCGTAGATCTTCCTCACATGTCTTACACACTTTGTGAGGAGCCCACGGTTTGTCTTGATCGCCTAACTTCAAACCAAAATAGGCGAAATATACTTTTTTAATAAATGCAGAAATGTTCCTCTGCCGCTTTTTCACGGTATATTCCCCACAAATAAAACAAAAACTGTCCGGAGAGTTGATGCAACCTCTGGCTCTGTGAGCCATCACAAATACACAGCACTGCAAACTACAACTGTAGTGAACCACTTCGGAATAAAGCTGGATTACGACTGAGCAAACAAAAGGTAATAATGAACTTGCAAGAAACTGAAATTTGACAGGAACGTTCATGTCGCAACCACAGTGTTTGAGCGAGCGAACGAGGCGAGGCGAACAGGAAGGAACATGCGCCAGCGCGAGTACTGGATTTAGCCCCCCGCCTCCCAATTGTCCTGTTAATGTATAAAATGAATACAAAACACTCTAAAATATCATGAGGGAGTGTTTCTAGTTAGTTAACCATTACAACCTCTATTTTGGGCCAAGAAAATAAACTGCAGTCGGCTAAAAAGAAATTATGTGAACATTCCTTATATGGGTAAGAAATCTAATTTTGCAAGAAAACGTGACGTGATGGAACATTTTGGCTATTTTTCCTGGATTCAGCACCCCAAAATCTATAAGAATCAGTTGCAAAACTGGAGGCAGTTTTTTGGTAGTGTACCTGTGTAATTAGAGAAGAATAAAATGAATGCAAGAATGAAAACATAGGGTAATAAACATAGTTCTTAAACACATTTAAATTTTAAAAAAGCTTGCAATTCTAGCATCTTATGTGTTTGTTATTAATTACTTAAGATAGTTATAAAGGAGTAGCTGAGAAAAAGAGAAAGGGGGAAACACATGTGGCTTGCGATAAATAGCAGTACAGTCGTGCTACTCTGTATGTGGTGTGGTACAATCGCGCTGTTCTGCATGTGGCGGAAATGGCACTGGAAGAAGAATATGGATTTCTGGAAGCTGATGAGGTTCAAATTCCACAAGGGCATAAATGATACTCAAAACATTTTCTTGGCGTTGGAAAGGAAACTCTAGAACAAGAGGTCATGATGAGGCTCAAAGAGGCTAGATCCACGAATCGTATCAAAAAATAGTTTTCCATGGAAGGAATGGTAGTTGTATGCAACAGCCTTGCAGGGGGGGGTCTGTTAGAAAAATAAACAGTGGCACAGTTTAAGACGACCGGTAATAAGCACAGGGGATTCTACTGCCTGATATTTAGAATGGGGGATATGGCAGTGGTCAGCTGTGGTGTTTAATATCCCCTTGGATATTCAGTAGCAATATCCGGATAGTGTCTGTTGCTAAATATTCGGATTGGGCGGCCACTATCCAAACAATGAAAGAAAGCCAGAGATCAACTGAGGTCTGTACACTGTAATAGGAAATAAACTGGGTAGAGACTAGAAGGCTTTAGAGTCTTTGCAGTATGTGCTATGATATTTTAGACTTCTATCACCGTATTGTCCCTGACCTTCTTGATAAGTGTAGGAGGGACTTAGAAAATGAAGCTGTTCACAGCTGTAGCGCTGGGGGAGACATGTTGCAGACTGGGTGGAATGGGAGGCAAGGAATGGGAGGAATGGGTGTGGGGCATGAGCAGAATTGGAAAGTGGGGTCAAAACAGGACCATAAGAACATAAGAACATAAGAAATGCCATACTGGGTCAGACCAAGGTCCATCAAGCCCAGTATTCTGTTTCCAACAGTGGCCAATCTAGGTCAAAAGTACCTAGCAGTTTCCCCAAGGGACACAGGTTCCACAATGCTTGTATTGGTTCAAGCATTAATATCCTGGGTCCCTTCTTAATAATGGCTTATGGACCTTTCCTCCAGGAACTTGTCCAAACCTTTTTTAAACCCAGCTACACTAACAGCCTTTACTACATCCTCCGGTAACAAATTCCAGAGTTTGATTACACGTTGAGTGAAAAAATATTTTCTTTTATTAGTCTTAAATAGTTTACCCTGTAGCTTCATTGCATGTCCCCTAGTCTTTCTATATTCTGATAAGGTAAACAATCGATCTACGTTTACCCGTTCCACTCCGCTCATTAATTTATAGACTTCTATCATATCTCCCCTCAGCCGTCTCTTTTCCAGGTTAAAGAGCCCTAACCTTTTTAGCCTTTCTTCATAGGAGTATCCTTCCATCCCCTTTACCATTTTGGTGGCTCTTCTCTGAACCTTTTCTAATAACTCTATATACTTTTTAAGATACGGCGACCAGAATTGCACACAATATTCAAGGTGCGGTCTCACCATGGAACGATATAGAGGCATTATAATATCCTTTGTTTTATTTTAAATTCCTTTCCTTATCATACCTAGCATTCTATTTGCTCTCTTGGCCGCCGCTGCACACTGGGCCGAGGGTTTTAACATGGTATCCACAATGACGCCTAAATCTTTTTCCTGGGTGGTGTTTCCTAATGTGGAACCTTGCATTGTGTAACCATAGTTTGGGTTGTTCTTCCCTAGGTGCATAACCTTGCACTTGTCCACATTAAATTTCATCTGCCATTTTGATGCCCAGTCTTCCAATTTATCAAGATCCTCTTGCAATTTTCCACAATCCTCTTGGGTTTTAACAACTTTAAATAGTTTTGTGTCATCTGCAAATTTGATAACCTCACTCGTTATTCCACTTTCCAGGTCATTTATGAATATGTCAAAAAGCAGCGGACCCAGCACAGATCCCTGGGGTACATCACTATTCACCTTTCTCCATTGGGAAAATTGGCCATTTAGCCCTACCCTCTGCTTTCTATCTTTTAACCAGTTCCTGATCCACAATAGTACACTGCCTCCTATCCCATGACTCTTTAGTTTGCCAAAAGTCTCTCATGAGGGACCTTGTCAAAGGCTTTCTGAAAGTCCAGATACACAATATCAACCGACTCACCTTTGTCCACCTGATTATTCACTCCTTCAAAAAAACATAACAGATTAGTAAGACAAGATCTTCTTTGTCTAAAGCCATGTTGGCTGTCTCTCATTAGTTCATGACTATCTACATGCTGAGTAATTTTATTCTTTATGATGGTTTCTATCATTTTTCCTGGTATTGACGTCAGGCTCACCGGTCTGTAGTTTCCCGGATCACCCCTGGAACCCTTTTTAAAAATTGGTGTTACATTGGCGATCCTCCAATCTTCAGGTATTAGAGATGATTTTAATGATAGTTCACAGATTACTAATAGCAGGTCTGCAATCTCATATTTCAGTTCTTTCAATACCCTTGGATGTATATCATCCGGCCCAGATGATTTTCTACTCTTCAGCTTATCTAATAGTTGTAATACATCTTCTCGATGTATCGATATTTCCTTCAATTCTTCTGCACCTTTAAATACCACTTCAGTCATGGGTAACATCCCTACATCTTCCTCAGTAAAGACTGAAGCAAAGAATTCGTTCAGTCTCTCCGCTATCGCCTTGTCGCCTCTTAGTGCTCCTTTAACCCCTTTATCATCTAATGGACCAACTGACTCTCTCACAGGTTTTTTGCTACGAATGTACTTGAAAAGGTCTTTACTTCGCGTTTTTGCTTCTGCAGCAAGCTTCTTCTCAAATTCTCCCTTTGCCTGCCTTATCAATGCCTTGCATTTGACTTGCCAGTGCTTGTGCTGTTTCAAGGTTTCGTCGTTTGGCTCTTTTTTTCCATTTCCTGAAAGATGCTTTTTTGGCAACAACAGCCTCTCTGACCTCAACTTTAAACCATGCTGGCAGTTTTTTGGACTTCTTTCCACTTTTCTTAAAGCGTGGAATACAGCTGGTCTGGGCTTCCAAGATAGTATTTTTCAACAACAGCCAAGCCTGATGTACGTCTTTAACCTTTGCAACTGCTCCTTTTAGTTTTTTCTTGACTGTTTTCCTCATTTTATCATAGTCTCCCTTTCGAAAGTTAAAAGGTAGTACTGTGGATTTCCTTACTATCCCTCCTCCACTAATTAAATCAAAGGCGATCATGCTATGATCACTATTGCCAAGTGGCCCCAACAACCTTATCTCTTGCACTAGATCTGGTGTTCCACTAAGGATTAGGTCTAATATGGCTTCCCCTCTGGTCGGTTCATGAACCAGCTGCTCCAAGAAGCAGTCATTTATTTCATCTAGGAACTTTATCTCCCTAGCATGTCCTGACGTGACACTGACCCAGTCGATACCGGGGTAGTTGAAATCACCCATTATTATTACTGTGCTGTAACGTTTGTTAGCTTCCTTGATTTCTTTGAGCATTTCATCATCCATTTGGTCATTCTGGCCAGGTGCTCGATAGTACACCCCCACTGCCATTGCCTTCCCCCTTTTACATGGAATTTCAATCCATATAGATTCTACAGCAGATTTTGTTTCCTGCAAAACTTTAATCCTTTCTGACTCAATGCCCTCTCTAACATAGAGAGCAACCCCTCCACCAATTTGATCAGCTCTATCATTATGAAATAGTTTGTACCCAGGTATCACAGTGTCCCACTGGTTGTCGTCCTTCCACCATGTCTCTGATATTCCAATCATATCTAACCTTTCATTTAGTGCTATATATTCTAACTCTCCCATCTTATTTTTTAGACTTCTAGCATTTGCATACAAGCATTTTAGAGAATGTATTTTATCCATATTAATTTGTCTGTTAGACATGAGTAATTTGGGATCTTTAAGCTCTGTCTGCTCCATACTTGAGGGCATTTGGGCTACTTTACTCTTTTGTGGAACCTCTCTGCTTTTGGTAGTATCCTTCAAAGATACATTCTTCCGAACCATCTGCTCTTGGGTGACTGTCGGCTTTCCCCTAATATCTAGTTTAAAAGCTGCTCTATCTCCTTTTTAAAGGTTAATGCCAGCAGCCTGGTTCCAACCCAGTTAAGGTGAAGCCCATCCCTTCGGAAGAGCCCCTCCTTTCCCCAGAATGTTCCCCAGTTCCTAACAAATCCAAACCCCTCATCTCTGCACTATTGTCTCATCCACGCATTGAGACTCCGGAGCTCTGTCTGCCTTTTGGGTCCAGCTCGACCATTAGGTGAACTAGTGGCAGCAATACTTTCAGAAAGGCGCCGCGGTATTGGAGTTACCTTCTTTTTCAGTAGCACGTTGCCGTTTGCACATCCGCCCCCCCCCCTTCAATTCTAGGAAGTGGAATCGGAGCACAAATGGCACCATGTCGCTGGAGGAGGAAGTAATTCCGGCACCACGATGCCTTATTAATACTATTGCTGGCGCTCCACATCCTGGAGAGGGATGGCAGCGGTGGCAATGGGCACAGGGGCCGGAGCAGGGGCGGCCCTGGGAATGACGTTCACCTAGGACGCCTCATACGCTTGCACCGGCCGCTCAAAATCTTCCGCTGAAAGAATGCTCCCACTTGGTAGCTCTTACGCTTGCAAATCGAGCTGCAAACAAAAAGACCTATTTTTTCTATACAGTGAAAGACTAAAATTTACTGTGTTTGGAGGAGCTGCCTTCGGCCCCTTGTCTCAGACTTTCCTCTCCTACCTAAGCTGACCGTGGAGCTCCTTCTCTCTTCCTGTTCATGCCTTTTCCCATGTGCCCATCTCCCCTTCTTCGTTCTCTGCCACAGGGCTCCTGCTACTGAGGATCTGCTCAGCTTCCAGCATAATATCTTTCAAATTCAATAAAAAGAGTAGACAAAGGGGAAGAACCTGCACGGAGCAGTGAGCACAATCCTAAACAAAGGCACGGGGGGGCTGCGTGAAACAGCAGATACAACCCCGACCACTTTACTAGGCAAACTAGATGGCACATGCTGACTTATTCCTGCCGTCATCCACTATGTTGCTCTGCATGCCGCTTTCAAGGCTTGCCAAGGTCGTGCAGAGAGACGGGACTCTGAAACAGGGCAAACAGGATATTCTCAGCATTCATGTGGTGCATGGAGGTGGGAAGGACAAGCTGAGTTCATTGTGTGACCATTCTAGGGGAATTCTTGCACCTAACAAATCAGAGACATGTTGCATACCCTCCGTAGAGTTGCCAAGTTACCCAGTTCCAGGAGTGAGATATTTTGCCAGTTCTGGTTTTAAATTTGCATTACAATGCAATATGGCATTTGTAGTTCCTGATTTTATCCATTGGAATGAGTGCTGCGGGTCCCATAATGCATCAGGATGAGATTGACAGAAATCCAAGACTGGTTTAGAATCTCACTCCTGGAACCGAGCAACTTGACAACTCTAACTTTGCACACTTGACTTACCCTCACTCTTTTCTCTGCACAGCTCCGACACCACCAATGGCTTTGCCTGTGTGAACAAACTGACCCCACCTGAGGAGCTCTGCAAGGATTATACGGTCCGGTTCACCTGCCCCCCAAGCTTCTGTTCAGGAAAGGTCAGTATCTTGTGCTGAGGAGGTGTGTCATGGATGCTGTTTAGTGAAGGAATAAGCCAGGGATCTGGTTATTAACTTGGTCTTCGGGCTCTGATAGTATCTCATAGCAGGAGACCAAGTCAGGTGGTCAAAACAGAGGGTCACATAACCCAGTGAGATGGCTTGAAAAGTTTGATACTTTTGGAGCTGGGGGAGGTTTCCTGGCACTTTCCTCCTGTTCTCTTCAACAGTCAGAAAGAGCTAGTTTGGGAGTGGGGGGCGGAAGTTGAGAGAAGGGAAGGGCAGGGCTCCATTTTTATCCCTTCCCTTATAGCTAGGGTTGCCAACTGGCTCCAGATGCACGTGACAGGCTTGATCCAGTCCTGGGTTTATCCCATTGCATGCAGGGACATGTAGTCTTGCTTTTCTTATGGAGTGCAATGGAAAAATCAGAACTGCATGTCCCTGCATGCAGTGGGGTAAACCTAGGACTGGATCATGTGTGTTGAGCGCATCTGGAGCCATTTGGCAACCCTACTTATAGCCCAGTCATCTCAGCAACAAAATTCAGTCAAATATCATGGCCCACAGCTCCCTGTAGAACCCAGAATGCTTGAGGCTGGCCGGAGACATTGCTAGCATTTAGTGGCTAAGAATTTCTTCCCAGGAGGATTGGACACTGGTTTTGCAGTCTTGTTTCATAGTTTCCCAGCTGCCATATTCCTAAATTGTATCTGCACTGTGAAAAAGGTAGTTACTTACCTGTAGCAGGTGTTCTCTGTGGACATAGGGTTGCCAACTGGCTCCTGATGCGCCCGACAGGCTTGATCCAATTCTGTGTTTACCCCATTGCATGCAGGGACTTGTAGTCTTGCTTTTCTTATGGAGTGCAATGGAGAAATCGGAACTACATGTCCCTGCATGCAAGGAGTAAACCCAGGACTGGATCAAGCCTGTCGGGCGCATCTGGAGCCAGTTGGCAACCCTATGTGGACAGCAGGAATAAGTTCTCAGGTATGGGTGATGTCCTCCAAGGGAACCCATGGGGGAACGCTCCCCAGCTTCTCTCCCCTCCTTCCTGCCTGCCGCTGCGGCACCATCTTGATTCAGTCTGATAACATAGCTGTAACAGAAGACAACTCGGGGAGATGGGAGGGTTGTGAGGACTTATTCCTGCTGTCCATGGAGAACACCTGCTACAGGTGAGTAACTACCTTTTCTCCATGGGCAAACAGGAAGTAGGTCCTCACGTATGAGAATCTCAAGCTACAGGCTACCAAAAACCAAAGAGGCCGCCGAGAAGCCCAAAAGGGGCAACATTAACCGCAGAACACGCAAAATTAAAACAACTATGTACAGAGATGGTAATCCACACCTCATCTCTTCTGCTTTCTTTAGTAGTTCTCTTTTTTTTTTTTGGTAGCCTCGTTAGACAGAAGGGCATTGGGGGGATGGAGTTGGATTCTAAACCCCAACAGGTGCAGGAGTACAGATTAGCCGAAGTTACTTTCACGTCAGGAATCTCCTTCCAAGCAGTAGTGAGATATGAACATTGGACAGAAGCCCACGTTGCAGCCCTGAAGATTTCCTCCATGAAGACCAAGTGTAAGCTGGCCACTGACATAGCCATGGCTCAGACCTTGTAAGCTGTGACATGACCATCAAGGCTCAGGCGGAAATGCAGTCTGCTAGCCAAATTGAAAGAGAATGTTTGAAAACAGCAGCCCCAACTTTTCTGGGGTCAAAAGTAAAAAAAAAGCTGAATGGACTTCCTATGGTCCTTTGTCCACTCCAAGAAAAAGGCTAAAGCCCACTTGCAGTCCAACATATGCAATGCCGCTTCCCTCTTGTGAGTGTGAGGCCTTGGAAAAAATGTAGGTAGAACTATTGACCAATTGAGATGAAAATCCGAAAACATCTTTGAAAGGAAATGAGGGTACATATGAAGAACCACTCTATTATGGTGGAATCTAGTATACAATGGATGAACTACCGGAGCCTGAAGCTCACTCACTCAGTGCACCAAAGTGACTGCTACCAGAAACAAGACCTTCCAGATCAAGAGCTTCAGTAGACAGGAGTTGAGTGGCTCAAGGGAGCTTTCTTGAGCTGCGCTTGTACCACATTGAGGTCCCAAGCCACAGCGGGGGGTCTCGTACAGAGGCTTCAGGAGGAGCACTCCTCATCTGAAGCAAAGGCTGTGCCAAGATGGATTTCCCATCTACCCTGTGATAGTGTGCCCCAATTGTGCTGAGATGAACTCAGACAGAGTTGGTCTTCAGGACCGAGTCAGAGAGGTGTAGAAGATACTCGAGCAGCTCCTTATGGGCAGGGCCGGCCCTAGAGTTGGTCCAAGGTGTGGGAGCCCCAGGCAAATCTCAAGCTTTACACCCCTCTGGCTGTCAAAATCTATTATTTAGCTTTGAATGTCCTGCTTTTGCTGCGCTCCTGAAGTTGTCTCATGGCTGGGCTGGCCCTGCTTGTGGGACAGATGAAAGGATCTAGGGCCTGACCTTCACACCAGACAGCAAACCTCGTCCACTTACAGACGTAAGATCTCCCTGTCGAGGCCTTCCTGGAGGCCAACAGGATATCAGTTATGTAGTCCAGAAGATTGAGCTTTGCCAGGACTAGCCTCTCAGCATCCTTGCCTTGAGGGCCCAGGACTGGACTTTGGGATGTAGCATCCTCTCTTTGTCCTGCGAAACTAGATCTGGAACATGGCTAAACTGGATTGGTTCCCGAGTGAAGAGCTTTAACAGGAGCAGGAACCAGGGCCATCTGGGCCAATATGGTGCAATGAATATCATCGTGCCTTTGTCTGTCCCGAGCTTCAGTAGGGTCTTCGCTATGAGAGGTATAGGAGAGTAAGCATATCTAAGACCTTCCCCCCAGTGCAAGAGGAAAGCATCTGACACCAGTCTGCTGTAGGATCCCACTCTGGATCAAAACCGATCTACCTGGGATTTTGCAGTGTGGCGCATAGGTCTATCGAGGGAGCGCCCTACTTCTGAAAGATATGGGCTGCCACATTTCTGTTTAATGTCCATTCATGTGGCTGAAGGACACGACTCAGTCTGTCTGCTAGAGTGCTTTAGTCTCCCGGCAGATATGTGGCCCTCAACTTCATTCCATGAGCAATGGTGAACCTCCACAACCAATGAACTCCTAGCACAGGAGCTGGTGCCCCCTGCTTGTTGATATAGAACATAGCGACTTGATGTTGCTCTGAATGAGGACAATGCAGTTGGTTAGCTGATCCCGGAAGGCCTTTAGAGCATTTGCTATGGCTCTCAAATCCATGAAGTTGATCTGGTGAAGACTCTCCTGAATGGAAGCCATTGAGATGAGCTCCCCATCCCAATTTGAATGCATTTGTTATCAGGATCTTTTGGGGCAAGACCTTCTGAAAGGGGAGACCCTTGAGCAAATTTTGAGGAACCGTTCACCAATGCAGTGCTTGAACCAGGGGATTGGTGGCATGCACCCAATCCCGGAGAGGACCCATGGCCAGGGTCCACTGAGTCCACAGAGTCCATTAAGTCTGTCTCATCTGAAGATGTGCCAGGGGTGTGACATGCACTGTAGAGGCCATGTGGCCTAGGATGGTTAGCATCTTGCGAGTCGTTTCTCACTAACTTAATTGAGTGTCTTGTCCTACGGCTGTCAGCCTTTGCAGCCAGTCCTGCAGAAGGAAAGCTTTCACCTTAGTTGTATCGAGCAGGGCTCCTATGAATTCTAGCTGTTGGGTGGGCTGAAGGTGAGACTTAGTAATTGAACACAAACTCTGACAGCCCCAATATCCGAATGGTCCACCATCTGGACTCTCAAACTCCCTCTTGAGTGTTACTTTTTATCAGCCAATCATCCAGGTAGGGGAAGACAAACATCCCCAGTGTTCTGAGGTAGACTGCCACTACCACGAGACAATTTTGGAAGACTCTTATGACTCGGGGTGCCAAGGCTAGTCAGAAAGGCAGCACTTGATACTGAAAGTGTTGCTCTCTCAGGATGAATCTTATATTTGTCTTGTGAGAAGGATGGATCGGTATGTGGACATATGCATCCTTTAGATCCAGGGATCATAGCCAATCCCCTTTTTGAAGGTACAAGAGCAGAGTACCCAGAGAAATCATCTTGAAGTTTTCTCTTACCAAATAAATGTTTAAGTTCCTGAGGTCCAGAATGGGACGTAATCCACCCATTTTCTTTGGGATGAAAAAGTACCTGGAGTAAAACCCCGATCCTAATTCCTGCGATATGAACTCGATGGCTAGACTGGCCAGGAGGACAGAGATTTCCTTCTGAAGGAATTCCTGATGCAGAGGGTCAAGGTAATACACCCTCGGGAGCCAACCTAGAGGTAGCCTGAAGAGGTGCAACCTGTATCTGCTCTGGATTATCTGTAGGACCCACAAGTCCGAGGTTATGAGGGGCCTTCTATGGGCAAAGAGAGAGTGCTTTCCCTCCACTGGAGGGTTTCTCACAGTGGCTCCTGGTAGATTGGCTATGCTCCAGAGAAACCAGCCAAAACTCTGCTTCAGATTTTGGCTGCAGGACTGGTTGGGCTTTCTGGGACTTCACTCTGAGCAGTTTCTGGTGAGGATCCTGTTTCTGCTGGGAGGTTTGGGGAACCTTGAGAGTCTGGTAAGATATGCTGCTTTTCTATAATGCCAGCCTTCTCCTCCACCTGTTCACCGAACAGGTCTTTACTATGGCACAAGTACGTATGCCAGTTTATTCTGAACCGACTGTTCCAAATCAGAGGACTGGAGCCAGGCAAGTTTCCAGCACCCAATGCTGACTGCAGCAGTTCTTGATGCCATCTAAAAGGGATCATAGGTTGCCGAAGCAGGAACTTTGAGCAGTCCTTGGGTAGCAGTCCACTAGGGTGCAAAACTGCTCCAACTTTCCCTCAGGAAGGAACTGGGACAGGTTAGCTAGGTCTCGCATAATGTCCTTTAGGAACATGCTCATATAGAGCTGATATGGGGCCATTTCATCTATGAGCATCGGGCCCTGAAAACATCCTCTCCCGAAAGAGTACAAGGTCCGAGCATCCCTTCCTGGAGGCACCAAAAAATGAGTCTTGGTACTCTTAACTTCAGGGCAGACTTGATCACCAAAAAGTGGTGGATTCTGAGGATTCTCGAAACCAGGAGCTTTTTGGACCTTGTACGTCGAGTGAAGTCTCCTATTCACAGGAAGCACTATGAGGGACCTTTCCCACATCCTCATCTGCACCCTCTGCAGGATATGATGTATGGGCACAGTCACCATCTCCGTAGGGGTCGAGGAGTACTGCAAGATTTCCAACTCCTCTGCCCTGGGTTCATCCTCAGTCTCCAGGGATAACAGTATGGCCTTGGCCATATCTCTCAAAAAATCCTGGAAGGTCACGTCTTCAGAAGGAGACTTTCAACATTCATCAGGCAGAGAAGATCCAGTGGAGGTCTATAGAATCATCCTACAGTGAGAACCATTGGTTACCCAGCCATGGAATTCATCTCCCAGACGAAGTGTGATCTTCAACTGGAACTCCACCTGAACATTGAGGGACTTGGGAGCTCCATCGGAGTGAGAGTACACCGATATTCTGCATGTTGCGAAGGTGCCCCGGGCACTGGCAATATCATGCAGACTGGCACTGGTGTTGGGCCCTTCGATACCTCAATGTTGATACATCCCCTGCAGGCAAGGCGTACAACCTAATGATGGGCCAGTTGATGTCGGAGCAGCCGATGTTGAGGCCTCAGCATGCTGCACCAGTACGAACCCTGCAGTATGCTCCTCGACATCCCGTTGAAGGCCTCTCATTTTGAAGACATCAAGGTTCGATCAAAGGTCAGTTGGTCGACGTTGACAACGCCGAGGCTCCAGTATGCTGCAGGCTAAGAGCATTGTGATGCATGAGAGCATTCCAAAGGCACCTCTCCATATCTGCTGATTCTGAAAACAGTAGGGTGCCGGCTACTCCGACCAATATACCTGGTATCTGTACAGGGATATTGGCAGTTCAATGATGGCTCTCAGCCGGCTGTTGGTGCCCTCTTGATGATCAGGAGGAAGAGCCTCCCATCATGACTGTGTCAAGGGGCAGTCCTGCGGACTCAGTGCTCTCGAAGATACACCCCGATTGGTTCCAAAGTCGATATATCAGATTCGATGCTCAGTTCGATGATTCTATGATGTCATTGTCCACAATGTTAAATCCCTCTCCTCTCCAGATGGAGATCGATTGATGACCAATGTTCCAGGGCACTTCGGGTGTTCGGTTTTGAGTGGGCTCAAGACTCCTTGATGTTAATGTCCCGCCTGCGTCCAAAGCAGCCCCGGAAACCTCCGACCTGCAATTGCATACTGGAAAAGCTTCTAAGCCAGTGACTGGTCCATGTGGCGAAATCAAACAACTGAAAAAACAAGGCCTGGCCGTGGCACCGGTGCTTAAGAGCTGTGAAAAAGTGGAGAAAATAGACCAATGAAACTGAAAGGAAAGAAAGGAAAAGAAAAGCAACAGCATGGCGATTTGATGAAACTCGGAAGCGCAGGTCCCCCGCAGGGCAGAAAAATCAATTTTGGAGCAGAGGATGACTGGAATGCATCAGATGGGCTCTGCAGAAAAACAAAGACTGAATCAAGATGGCATTGAGGTTGTAGCTGGGAAGAAGGCGGGCAGGCACAGTGAAGCCTCCCAAAAGCTTTAAATAGAAACTGGGGAGTGTTCCCATGTGGGCTCCATCGAAGGACATCACCCATACATGAGGATTTACTTCCTGCTTGTCCACGGAGAACATACAGATGTATTCCTACACACTGCCAACCATCAGACTTCATGAACAGTTCCATAAGGAACCAAAACTGTTTAGTTAGGGATCCAATTTAATACATTTTTCACTGAACTATGAGCCAAAGTTTTGTCTAAAGATTCACCTAAATTTAGACCTGGAACTTATTTGGATATATTTAAGAGCCTGGGAATGTATTTAATAAGTTGTGATAACAGTGCATGCTGAATTCAGATATCATTTTGGTGCGGAGGAGAGGAGATGGTTTTCCATGTCAGAGGTTTTGTACTTATAAAGAACACTTTCTTTAAAATCTTGATGTCGAGCACATAAATACACTAATGTTCTCCCGCCATCACTGGTTCTTTCTAAGAAGTGAAAGGATTTTCCTTATCATTGCTCTGCTTTTTGATATGACTTATTTGGACAACGTACAATGCAGAGTCATTTGTTAAGCCCAAATAAAAAGTTACAAATACGGAGGTGAAAAATTCTTGGGAAGGACAGAGGGAAGAGGATGGACAGAGAGACGGCAGATACTCCATGGACTTAGGCCTCATTGTAGCTAAGGAACTGGAGGAATGGACTAATAGTGGAAGTCAGTGTTGCAGCTAAGCTGCGAGGGAGTCCTTCTCCTGGATTGCATTTTCAATCACAAGGGGCAGACAGGTTTAAAATCACAGCACCGCCCTCCACTGACAGCAAAGCGGGCAGAGGGCTCCCACGCAGCTTAGCGAGGACGTTGTTGGAAGCCAAGGAGATTAAGGTTATCAGATTTTTTGAAAGCAAATCTGGGATACTTATCCAAGGTGTGGGTGTGGGGGTGGGGAGGAAGGGACACCTTAGTTCCAGGTTTGAGCAACAAGGCGTGAAGGAGGAAAGAGGGGTCATTACTCCACCCCTCCCATCCATCCCATGATAGCAACAATATCGCTTCCAAGCAGACAAATCGACTGAGAAATGCAAATGGTGATACATTACCCCTGTACTGTGCAAAATACAGAGATAGAGATAATGGATGTAAATTCTAAAAGGTGAGATTCGAATCACTAAACTGAAAATAAAATATCTGAAAGTACGGGAACTTCAGGGTTGACGACGGGAGGCCCGGAGCATCATTCAGTGCCTGGGATACGAGTGCTGAAAGTAAGGTGGGACGACCACAGTTCCTGGGAGATCAGCAAGAATCCAGGCGTCAACCACCCTAAGCAAGGGCGCATTCTAAAAGTCTTAACGTTCATCTTGGAGTTCAGTGCTGGATATTCTGTACTCTATTAGAGAAATAACGACACTGTTGTTTTTATTTTTTCAGGTACGTTAGGAAGTGGAATGAATGCGTTAGAGATCTTGATCCTGGGGGAAGGAAGAGCGCAGCAAATGAAACTACGTTTGTCTGTAGAAAGTCTTTTTCTATCCCTCATTCCTCCTCCTGGCCCCTCTGGGGTGTCTTGGCTTCTTAACTGGCGGGAGATGTTTACTGATGTTGTGTGTGTGCAGATTTTAATTATGATTTTTAAAAATGGAGAATAAAGCTCAGGATGACGGAGACCTAATTATTGCTCATCTATGATTTTTTTTGAGTTTAGCAGCAACACATACATATGGATTATAAGGTTGTCCCACTACAGAGTCAGGAGGAGAGGAATTAAAAGTGCTGAGTGTTGTCCCACTGCTGCAAATTAAGCCGTGTTGTCATGAGACGGTGCCGACCTGGTTCTGTAAAGGTCATTCCAGTGCAATCTGCTGCTTTTCTTTCTCCTACAGAATACATTGCACTGTGCATAGTATGATCCAGTGATGGTTTTCTTTCACGTTCTCAGTTTATAGATTTGGATTGTATTATCAAAAGATTATAGTGCTGCACGATAGCAATAAAAATAAAGGGTCTGATATTCAAAAGGCATTTACACAGTTTACAGCCCACTAAACCGCGTAAATGCCTTAGATGGAGATACTCAACAGCACCTAAACAGTTAGTGCCTTTGAATATCCCCATCTGTCCCCTACGCACGCTAATGCTATCTGGTTAGTATTGGGGCGTATTGGAGATGTACAGGGGTGAAGCGGAAGTAGAAAATGGTACTAACCGTACAGTAGCGATATTGGCTGCTGCCCAGTTAGCGATCGGTGCTTTAAAGATAGGCGAGGAAAACCCTAGCCTATCTTTAAGGCGCCAATCGCTAACCGGGCAGCAGCCAATATCGCTGCTGCATGATTAGCTTCGGTGGCTTCTGGTTTTGGCGGTGATCTCCGTATATTCAATGCCATCACCATGGCATTGAATATCTAGTTTGGAGGTCAGCAGGGAGGGCTATGGGCTGCAGTGCTAGCCCTACGTTTGCTCCTCCGATTCCACTTCCTTTTGCATTGGGCTGGAAGTGGCTGGTCCAGTTTGCAAATGTAATCCTCAGAACGCAGGCCTTTCACCTCCGCCCCTATCTTACCACCAAGGATTGTAATAGTTTAAACAATGGTCAAAAGGTAGTGAGGCTGTTGCCTGACTATTTGGACTTTTGAACATCTTCAAAGAAACTTGACCAAATACTATAAGAAGATTCAAATGTAACGCCAAACCAGGATATTTCTCCAGAGCTAGAATTTGCAAGATCTTCTTATCTCAGTATACAGTTGTGGTTAACATTATTGGCACCCTTGCAGTTCAACCCCTTAATGTCCAATATCTCCTTAAAAAGAAAGTGGCCAGTGAAATGGCTTTGACTATATATACGCACATATTTGACATGTAAAAAATCAAATAAAACAAGACCATTTAAAAAAGGAAATCATATTAAAACTGAGACAGTGCCAGGACATGATTGGCATCCTTATAAACAATTCAAATCAGTTTGAATAGAGAAACCACATTCCCATTGCAGTAAAATTAGACACAGCTGTGATCAATTGTCAGTACTCACGTGACGAATCAAGCAATGAATGATGGCTCTAATGTTTAAAATGGTCACATTCACTCCCCGTTCCATCTTCACAATGTTGAAGACAAGAGAGCTGCCTGAGACAGTCAGAAAAACCATTATCGCCAAAAATCAAATCTCAAAGGGGTACAAAGCCATCTCCAAAGACCTTGGGATTCCTGTATCTACACTTAGCAATGTTATTGAGACGTTTTCTACTCATGGAACTGTCAAGAACTTCCCAGGACGTGGTAGGAAGAGGAAAATTAATCCAGGAAGTCTTTGAAGCTTAGTGTGAACGATTGGAAAAACACCACGTACAACATCCAATGAGCTTAAGGCTGATATGGAAAAATCTGGAGTGATTGTTTCAACTTGCACCATATGTCGCACACTAAACAAAGAAGGACTTCATTTATTTATTTAACTGAATTTGATATACCGTTATTTTACAAGGCCATGGGCAAAGGCCAAGGAGGACCCCACTGCAGAAAGACAGACATAAACATACACGCCTAATCTTTTCCCAAACCCAAAACCACAGTCCTACTGGGAAATGTTCTATGGACAGATAAAACCAAACTTGAGCTCTTTGGCAATGCAGACCAGCGATACATTTACAGGCAAAGAAATGAAGCTTATAAAGAAACAAACACCCTTTCTACAGTTAAATATGGTAGAGGTTCCATAATGTGGGGCTGTTTTGCTGCCTCAGGAAATGGAGGCCTGGAACATATTAAAGGAATCATGAAGTCAGAGGACTACCAAGGTATTTTGGAACAAAACGTGCTACCTAGTGTCAGCAAGCTAGGTCTTGGTCGAAGGTCATGAGTCCTCCAGCAGGACAATGACCCAAAACATACATTTAAAAGTACAAAAGAATGGTTAAAAAGGAACAAATGAACTATTTTAAATTGGTCAGCAATGAGTCCTGATCTCAATCCAATTGAGAACCTTTGGAAAGAGCTGAAATCTGCCATTGGTAAAAGGAATCCTGGAAATATTCATGAGCTGGAACAAATCGCAGTTGAAGAGTTGGAGAAACTACCAGCAGACAGATGTACAAAACTTATAGATGGCTACAAGAAATGTTTGAAGGCTGTCATCGCTGCCAAGGATTGTGCAACCAAATATTAGTGAAGGATGCCATAATTCCTGTCCAGGTCATATTTTGGTTTTTTTTCTCAGAAATTACTACGTCTAAGTTGCACAGACATCTTTTTTGTTGTTGTTGTATACCTTTGAACATACTATTGAAATATTATGAAGACATGTATTTGGAATATTTCCAATTATTTCTCAAGATATTGTAAACAACATACCTAAAATGCAAGGATGCCAATAATGTTGACCACAACTGTATACCATCTGAAGAGGACAAGTATTCTAGTCTGAATCACTGATGATCCACACTGGTGGATAAATTAATAATATCACTTTGAAATGAACAGATGGAACTATCTTGAGTTCTGTGGCTTACAGGATCTATAGTAGAACAAATTCACCAGAGGAGGTCATGTCAAACAAACCTAACTGATTCCTTCAATTGGTTCACTGAGGATGGGCAAATCCTCGGTGTGGTATACTGAGGTTTCAGTAAAGCCTTTGATGCTGTTATATACAGGAAGTTGATTTATACTCGAGTTTTATGCTCATGGTCCTCATTAAGTGAAGAGGTTGGTGCTGACTCAGTGGCTTCTCTGATTATGTTTAGCACTACAACTTTAAAAACTTTGTAGTCAGACTGTGACATGAGGCTTTGGGGCTTTATTATTTGGTTGAGATGCCCAACTGAGAACCCAGTAGAGTAGTGGTTCCCAAACTGTGGGTCGCGACTCCAAATGGGGTCGCAAAATTCTCACTCGGGGTCACGGCCGCATGCAGAGTTCTGGGGGAAGATAAAGAAGACTGTCACCAATACTCTGCGATCGCTGCCTTCAATCAACTTCCCCCATCCCCGATCCAGCAACAGCCTTCTCTTTCCTTCAGTGGCCAAATAAATCGCATTCCTCCTTCGTTCCCTGGAACATGCATCAGCAAGCGCTCACATAACAGATAAGCAGTGCGGGGACCTTAAGCTGGAGTCTGTGCATGCGCAGAAGTCTTAGCGTTGGTCGTATCCCACTCCCTCTCAGACTTCCTGTTTCTGTGAAGCAGGACGCAGCTGAGGCTGAACCTTCTGTGCATGCACAGGTCCCCTCATGTCATATCTGTACACTGAGCATCGATGCAGGTTCCAGAGGAGGGAGGAGCGGCATGATTCAGTTGGCCTGCAGCAGGAAGGGGAAGACTGATGCTGGATCAGGGGTGGAGGAGGTTGGTTGAATGCGGCAGTGGCGCATCGTATCTGTAACGTGCGTGCTTGCCGCTGCTACAGGGACACGATGCAGTCTGCCGTGGTCTGGCTAAGAGAGCACAGGATTTGGGGAAGATGCTGGACGTGAAGGGGGTGGAACAGGGCAGGCAAAGGAGATGCTGTATATGGGGGAGGGGGAACTAGAGAGACAGAAGAGATGTTGGACATGGGAGAAAGGGAGATGGGAGATGCTTGAAATTGGGGGTGGGGACTGGGGAGGGGAGGGAAAGAAGGTGCTGGACATGGGGGGCACAAGTATGGTGAGACTGACAGGAAATATTGAATGTTTAGGGTGGGGCTAGGGAAGCCGAAAGAGGAGATGCAGGACATGAGAGGGAGGGATGAGGGAGGGAGGCAGGGAGGAGATACTGAACATGGGAGAGATAAAGAGACCCTGTATGGGAAGGGTGAAGGGGAGATACTGAACATGGGGGAGATAAAGAGACCCTGTATGGGAAGGGTGAAGGGGAGATGCAGGACATGGGGGAGATAAAGAGACCCTGTATGGGAAGGGTGAAGGGGAGATACTGAACATGGGAGAGATAAAGAGACCCTGTATGAGAAGGGTGAAGGGGAGATGCAGGACATGGGGGAGAAGAGTCAGGGGAGAGTTGCTGAAAGACTGGGCAATAAGAGGCTCGAGAGAGAGAGAGACGGGGATAGGAAAGCCGAATGAGGGAACGTGATGGAAAGCTGTGGTTAAAAGCAGCAAACAGCAGGAGATTGAAAACTAAATGGTAAAAGGAGAAGGAAGAAAACTGAAAAGAAGAAATAAGTATTACAGATTGATATAGATGATGAAGTGAAGACAGGAGAGAGAAGAAACGGCAAACAGACAGGTGACCCTGGATGGCAGAGAAAAACAGAAACCAGACCCTTTGACCAACACGATTAGGAAAATAAAATGGCCAGAAAACAAGGCAAAAAAAATATTTTCTATTTAGTGAATGGAATATGTGAGCTTTTGGAATGCACATCTGCCAGGACCTGTTTTAGATACCGCTGGGACCCAGCTCAAGATCGGTATGGAGCGAGGCGGAACAAACCATAGAAGGCAAATTGTAGAGTCAAAACCTTTATTGGCATCTCAATAGGCTCAACCCTATACGGGCCGTGTTTCAGCAGTAGGCCTTCATCAGGGGTATGAGAACCTTTATGAGAAACATAATTGTAAATATAATATAAATTAAGAACAATTAAAATCAATAAGAACACTAAATTAATAAAAGATAAAGCAATTAAAAACATTATAATATAAGATGAGACTGAAAAGATAAAAAGAATATGCTCAAACAAATAAGACATCAGGGAGATTAAGAGTAATGTATAGCTAAAACATATATAAAATATATATAAAAAGGTAAGAACCTCCATGCACAAAAGCTTACTGCTGAAACACGGCCCATGTAGGGTTGAGCCTATTGAGACGCCAAAAAAGGTTTTGACTCTACAATTTGCATTCTGTGGTTTGTTCCGCCTCTCTCCGTACCTGATCTCCATATTCCTGTGAGCGTGTGTTGCTTCTTTGTCGGGACCCAGTTCAAGGCAAAAATTTGGGAGGGAACCTCAAAGCCCACTATCAGGCTGTGCTTTCTTCAGCTTCAGACACACACACACACTTCCTGGTCACTGAGCCCCCACAACCATGCACATACAGTACTCCCAGACACTGAGTCCATGCGTGCATACACACTGCTCCAAGACTTTCAGCCACCCCCCTCCATAGACACACTGCCCCCCCCCCCCCCAGCGCTGAATCCCTGGCACACTACCCCCAGACGCTCAGCCCCACACTGCATATGTTCAAGAAGCTGTGTCATAACTTCAAAGCCTCTGAGTACATCAAATGATTACTTTAAAAAGCATAGATTTACTTATTTATATATTTATATTTATATTTATGCTATTACAGTGATAACTTTATTTGATTACTATTTGACGTCATGGGAATTTTCAGCTGCTAAAATAGGGTCACAGCAGAAAAATGTTTGGGAAGCATTGGCAGTAGAGGATGGGTGCAGATGTCACCCCCTTATGACAGAGCCTCTGCAGCGTCCTCATATACCGCCTTCTCTGACAGTCAGACACAAACTAAGGTCCTCCGACCACTATGCTCTGCTGCTGACCCGAAACACATCCCTTGAAATAAAATAACAAAAAGTAAATATCGAATCTCGTTGTGATTTATATGCAGTAGTGTTTTTCATTTTGGTATTTGTGTGAAATGAGAAATGTTTCCCCTACTGGTTATCTCTGTATGTACACGGCCTTGACATCTTTGTTGAAGGGTGATATATCAAATTATATAACCTTAAACAAGTTTTGTACTGAGGATTTGTTCCTGTGTGCTTTACGCAACCGAGTCTCTCTTTGTGGTGTCCTGATTTATTACTTAACATCCACACCTCACCAGAAAGGCAGAAGGAGAGCTGCAATCACATGCATATATCATAAAACAATCGCATTAAAACATCACAAAAACCCAACATCCCTCCTTCTCCCTACCCTTGACTTGACCCCAACCCGTGAGCATCAAATCTGTACTAAATCCCCCCATCTGCCATAAAAAGGATTGACACATCCCACCAACCCTACCACTATCATCCATCCCTCTATCCAGAAAGCCAAGCTTTTACTTTCTTTCAGAAGGTAAGTTAAAGTCTTTCTTGATTTGTACTTGGGCACAGTTACCTGTTCCCTGCCAAGCTGTCTGCAGGCATTGAAACTCTTGCTTTCTATGAAGTAGGGTCACAAACTGTTATTAGGTCTGTGTAAGTGAGGCAGAGCGGTGATTGAAGTGTGGGCAAACTCTTCAGCTGTTTCCTTCGTGGCTAAGCGCATACACTGCGCTTCTGCACCCAGTTCCAGATGCAGGTAGCATTAGGAGAACAGCTTCGCATGCAGCAGAAGGGCTATTGGAAGTCACGCATGTTGTGATGATAATGTGATACAGGGACCCACGTGAAAACACTGCATAGAGAGCGTACAAGATTCCAAGGCACTTTTTGTTTTTAAATATTCTGTAGGATATGGTTACCAAACCTTTCTGCCAGAAATCAGTTTATGTTACAACATTGGGTGAACTGATCCTCATGGAATAACAATAGAATAGCAAAACAAGTTAACGTTTTAAGATGTATATCTGGTAACATGTCTATTTCTTTTTGTGCAGCTCTTCCTGATAACACGTAATATTGCTTCAGATTTTCTGCGGCTATGTATTGTACCTGCGGCCTGAATGAATTTATCCTTTGTGCTCCCTTTCAGAGGACGATTGAAATTGAATTCCCTGGTGACACAGAGGTCTTATTTTGACCTGGAGGGATAGTGTAAATATGCAGAATCCCCTGAGATTTTGATAATTAAACAATCGTGATGGTCTTGCCACCACCACTCTTAGAGCAATCCTGGCTGTGACATACGGAAGACTGCTTTCAAAAACCATTTCCATGGAGAAATACCAATTTGCTTGGGTAAAAAGACTTTTTGAAAAAATTGCTGGCCCCCCAAAGGGTAATTTTGTAACAAAGGTGCCTAGTTTAACAGGGCAGGAAGAAAAAAGGGGCAGTTGCTGAGGTCTGAAGAGAGTCGAGTATGGGTTGCAGAAGGTGGACCAGTCTGGAGAGGAGTTTTCCTTCCCCGGTAACTAGTGGGTGCTGAGGAGGAGAGTCAGGTGCGTTATACATACACCTCATTGCCCCCTCCCCCCCACCCCGGAAATGATGTCATCTTGTTGCATCAGAAGCTCTCTATAAAAGTTGTGCGATGACACCGTGGAGCAGAGGGGTGGTTACTTGATGCCTGAGGAGAGTCGAGTGCTCGTTGGCAGAAGATGGAGCAATCTGAAGGGAGTCTCCCTTCCCCGGTAACTAGTGACACTGAGGAGGATAGTCTGGTGGGCCACGCTAACACCTCATTGGCCTCTCAGAATTGATGTCATCTTGGTGTATTGGATGTTCCCTTTAAAAGCTGTGCTGTGCCGCGAACCATGGTTGTGGCCGTATTTATTTAGAGCACTTGATATGCCCTTGGGCTGCCAAAAGGGGAATGCTCCTTTGGAGTCACTGCAGAGCCCTGATGAATTTTATGAATGAAGGAAGATCTGGACTGGCCGGGACCTGATTGACCAAAGAGGTACTCTGAGAATACGGGCAGAAGGAATAGAAAGCAAAGCGTTCAGTAGATTCTAAAACTGTCCATGCTCAAGGGACCATGGATAAGTTTGTGACAACTAGGTCCCTCCTCCGTCCATTGTTATCATTAGAATACACTGATAGTTCCCCCATCGTATGCCCCCACCCATGTTGATATAAATGTAAATCGTTAATACTTGTAGTACTCCCACTGTTGAATGTTTCTATCCGTATTAACATTCCCTGTAATGTTAGCTTTTAACTGTTCCGTGTAGACCAGTATATAAAAATACTAAATAAATGAAATAAATTAAGCAGGCTAGTAATCAGAGGTCTCAAAGTCCGGTCCTCGAGAGCCACAAACAGGTCAGGTTTTCAGGATATCCCTAATGAATATGCATGAGATAATTTGGATGTCCACTACCTTGTAAAGAGGTATACAGAGCTTGTCACCTGATACATATTTATTAGGAAAACCCCGAAAACCTGACCGGTTGTGGCCCTTGAGGGCCAGAATTTGAGACCCCTGGTTACTAGCCTGCTTTGTTGGATTTTTTATCAACACGGATATGGGATGGGGGAATTATCAGTATATTCTGATTATCCTAAACATGATAAAAGTTTTTTGTTCTTGTTTATTATTTGCATATGTGATGGGGTCTACAGTGTGTCGCCCGTCCCTCTCCAGAGGGATTATCAACAGCCTGACTAGCAGGACCGTCTTTCTACATGTATATGTACAGCACTGGGTAATTATTGTAGTGCTATATAATTGATTAATAGTAGTAGTAGTAGTTCAGGGCTGGGAGGGCATGACTCACAGCAAGAGGTTAAAAATCCAGCAGGCTGCAGGAGGGAGAGAGAGGCCCATGGAGTCAGGAGTTCTTTCAAGGCAAGCTGTACAAAGCTAGAAAGTTTAACTGGGCTCGAGGAAGGGCCGGGAGACCAGCTTTGTGAAGGTTTAACAAACTGGGTCTGAATAAAAACATGTTTTGTTTTCCCTGAACTGCTGTCTGTTTGGTGTTTTAACAGAAAACTCCTTCCCACTGCACACCACGCTTACTACATATGGTGGCAGTTTGGGAATTTCCTCCAGCATGTGACTGAGGACAAATCCACGTCCCTCCAGGGCTGGGCCTCTACAGCAGATCAAGATTTTTTTGTTGGCTAAGAGGGTTAGCCTTACTCTAGTTAGGGAACTTGAAGAAGGTATAGTCAATGCCAGACAGGCAGGCTTTGTTTTAGCTGCTAGAGGCCACTAAAAATTTGTTGGAGCTGGAATAATGCAAGGTTAACTCAGCTGCATAAGAGAAAGCTGGGTGGTGTTGCAAGAGAATAGTGACAAGCCAGATTCTGGCAGAATGTCACTTGCAACAACAACCATGTCAGCAGCAGCTATAAAATCTTATTCAGGCACAAGGGGGATTACAGAGGAGTTCCCTGGCTCAGTTGACTCAAGCCCTACAGAGAATGCCACTCCACCCTCCAGAGCACATGCTATTGAAAATGATGGTAGAAGATGAACCTGATCACATTTTGGTGAACTTTGAATGAACTACTTGTGTGGTTGGAGGCAACATGAACTACTTACATGGGAAATCTGCTGACAGGTAGCAGTCAGACTGCATTCCAGCTATCAGGGCCGCCATATTGGAACAGGCTGGCTGCACACCAGAGGCCTAGTGCCAGTGATTCAGAAAAGGGGGACTCTAGTTAAAAGAGAGCACTCAGAGGTTCCTTTGCCAATTGAAGGAGCTTGCATGGAAGTGGCTGCAACCGGAGAAAATGACTGGGCCTGAGAAAGCCAAGATTGTGCTGTTGGAGCAGTTTTTGGAGGGCTTGACCACCCCGATGATAAAGTGGGTATGTCAGCACCCCAAGCTTACATTGGAAAATGCACTAGAAACAGCTGAAGGATATCATGAAGCCCAGCCGGCGACTGAAGTGGACAATGAGAAGGGGAAGAAGTCACCTCTTAGCCCAGGAGGATGGAAGGGGAAGCCAGAATATGGTAACATAGTATATGATGGCAGATAAAGACCATCATGGTCCATCTAGTCTGCCCAGCAAGTTGGCAAGAGTAAGTGCACCTGCCGCTCCGAGCAGGTCACCCCTCCCCATGCCATTGTTTAGGGGTGTAAACACCGCTCTGTGCAGGTCACCCCTCCCCATGCCTTTGTTTAGGGGTATACCCACCGCTCCATGTAGGTCACCCCTATTTGTTGAGATAGCAGAGACAGTTACGGTTATTTTGATTTTATCCTGTTGCTATAAAGCGATCCATTGTGTCTGTCCCATGCCATTTTGAATTCTATCACTGTATTTGCCCCACCACTTCCATTGGGAGGGCATTCCAAGCGTCCACTACTCTTTCAGTGAAAAAGTATTTCCTGACATTGTCCTTCAGTTTACCCTCTTGCAGCTTTATATTATGCCCTCTAGTTTTGCAGTTTCCCTGTCTTTGAAAAATGTTTGTTTATTCATCAATACTCTTTAAGCATTTAAAGGTCTGTATCATATCTCCCCTGTCCCTCCTCTCCTCTACATATTTAGGTCTTCAAGTTTCTTCTCATATGTCTTTTGGCGCAGGCAACAAATAATTTTGGTGCCTTCCTCTGAACCGTTTCCAGTCTTTTTATATCCTTTGCGAGATACGGTCTCCAAAACCGAACACAGTATTCCAAGTGAGGCCTCACCAGTGACTTCTACAGTAGCATTAGTACCTCCTCCTTTCTGTTGGTAATTCCTCTTTGTATGCAACCCAATATCCTTCTGGCTTTGGCCACGCCTTGTCACACTGTTTCGCCACCTTGAGATCCTCAGAAACAATCACTCCAAGGACCTTCTCCTGGTCCGTGCACACCAGCCTCTCGCCTTCTATCACATACATTTCCCTTGGATTTCTGCTTCTCAAGTGCATGACACTGCACTTCTTCGCATTACATCTTAACTGCCAAGCATTAGACCATTCTTCCGGCTTTTGTAGATCTTTCCTCCTGTTATACACTCCCTCAGGGGAGTCCACTCTGTTGCAAATTTTTGTGTCATCTGCAAAAAGACAGACTTTTCCATGAAGTCTTTCAGCAATATCACTCACAAATACATTGAACAGTACTGGTCCCAGGACCGATCCCTGGGGCACGCCACTAATCACCTTTCTTTCATCCAAGTGAGTTCTATTTACCATCACCTTCTGTCGTCTGTCAGTCAACCATTTTCTGATCCTTTTCACCACCTTGGGACCCATCCCAAGGCTGTTCAGTTTATTGATAAACCTCCTATGAGGAACAGTATCAAAAACTTTGCTAAAATCTAGGTATATCACATCCATCGCATGCCATTGTTCTAGTTTTCTGGTCACCCAGTCAAAGAACTCAATCAAATTTGTTTGGCATCATTATCCTTTGGTAAAACCATGTTGTCTCAGATCATGTAACCAATAGGTTTCGAGAAAGTCCACTATTCTCTCTTTCAGGAGTGCCTCCATTACTTTTCCCACCACCGAGGTAAGGCTTACTGGCTTGTAGTTTGCCACTTACCATTTTTGTGAAGAGGTAACACATCAGCCCTTCTCCAGTCCTGTGGAACTTCTCCTGTTTCCAAGGATCTATTAAAAAAACCTTTAACGGCCTTGCCAGAACCTCTCTGAGCTCTTTCAGTATCCTGGGATGTATCCCATCCAATCTCATGGCCTTGTTCACTTTCAGTTTTGCAAGCTGTTCAAACACATCATCTTCTACACCATTCTCATCTGTATATTTGTCAATCACAGGTGGTTCTTCTCCAGGATTTCCTTTAATAAATAGAGAACAGAAGTATTTGTTTAGCATTTTTGCTTTTTCAATGTCACTTTCCACGTATCCATTCTCGGAACTTTTGAGTCTTGCAATTCCACCTCTGATCTTCCTCTTCTCCCGAATATACCTGAAAAATGTTTTGTCATCATGCTTTAGATCTTTAGCCATCTTTTCTTCTGCATTTGATTTTGCTATCCTTATTTCTCTTTTTCTCTCTTTTCGTTTTATCCTGTATTCTTTTCTGTATTCCTGTTTGCGAGGGTCTGAATTTTGTGAAAGCTGTGGTTTTTGCCTTTATTTGTGCAGCCACTTCATTGGAGAACCAAATAGGTTTCCTTTTCCTCTTCTTTTTATTTACTTATTTATTTTATTTTATTTTATTTTATTTACATTCTCTTATATACCGCGCTATTCTGCATCAGTGCGGTTTACATTGAACAAACTGAAATTACATTGAACAGGGCATTATAACTTGGAGATAACTATTTTACAGGGAATATGGGCTATGGAGGGTTAAGTGGCTTGCCCAAGACCACAAGGAACACCTGTGGGACTAGAAACCCCAGTCCTTCCGGCCCAAGGTTGCTGTCCTCTAGTAGGATTTGAACCCCCGACCTTCCGGCCTGAAGTACCTTGCCCCAACCACTTGGCCACTCCTCCACTCCACTCCACTCCTCCACTTTCCATAAATATCTATCTATGGCCCCTTTTACTGCATCCTTTAGTTTAGCTCATTGTAATTCCACTTCTCTTACCTCCTCCCACCCTGCCAACTTCTCCTTCAGGTACTTTCCTATTATACTGAAGTCAGTATTTTTGAAGTCTGGGACTTTGAGCTTGCTATGATTGGACTCTACCTTGGCTTTTATCTCAGACCACAACGTGTGATGATTACTGCTACTCACATGGGCACCGATCTGGACTTTCGACATGCTATCTCCGTTGGTGAGTACTAAATCCAGTATCAAACTTTCCCTGGTTGGTTCCATCACCATTTGTCTAAGCAATACATCTGGAAGGTATCCACAATTTTTTTACTTCTTTAAAGTTTTGCAGAAGGAATACTCCAATTCACATTGGGTAGATTAAAGTCACCCAATATGATCACTTCCCCCTTTGTGGTGTCACGCCACCAGCACTCGCCTCTGGCTTTGAGGGGCGTGGTTTTTAGAGGAACTTTCTGCTGGTTGCTTTTTCAGCTTTTTCAAACTATTTCCCCGCAGTGCCTTATGGGAAAGGTAGTCTTTGCTTGGCTATATGTGTGCATCAAACAGAAAGCTGTAGTCGGGCTCCAAGGGGTAAGGCAATGACAGACATTTATTCTATACACAAAAGTTTGTTCATACCACGTACAGGATATTTGCTCAGGGACTCTGTGAAGCAGAGCACTCTCCAAAAACAAACACAAACCCAAGTGTCTGTTTAAAGGTTATCCATAGTGCAGGATACACAGTCTTTAACAGCAAGGATAATTCCCTTTTTAGCCTTGCTGGGTAAAGCACAAAACAAAATCACATTCACTGTCCGTGATAGTATAGCTTCTCTCAGCTTCAAAACCTTCAAGCAACAAATATACTTCAGGGGCACAAGAATGCTTTACTTTCTTACCCCAGTGTCCTTGTTCCAGCAGCAGGTAATTAACAAGCTTATCACAGTTTCCAGGCTTGCTCTTTAGACCCCGTGACCTTCCCCTTTACCAACACGAGGGAATCACGGCCACCCGGCTTGTGGACTATGGGTTCCTTTTCCTGGTAAACTCTCCCTCAAGACTGGCTTGTTTTCTCTCTGTTCCTCAGGTTTAAAGCTTGGCACAAGGAACAGTCCATGGGAGTGTCCTCCTCATTTACCTTTACCTCAGGCTCTCCCAGCTGCATAGGCTCTGACTCCCCGTCCTGCTCACTGTGCCCAACTAGCCTCTCGGGGGATCTTGGAGTCTCTCCTGTTCCTGGCTCCAAACTCTCCTGCAGACGTGCTATATGCCAATTAGCACTCTCCTCTCTTGGAAGCTCAGTTCCTCTGCTCAGCTCAGCACCAGTTAAGCTTCTCTTGCTTGCAGCTGTGCCCCAGCTCATGGCAGTCTGGCTTCCTGCTTCTCCTCCCTTTCTCTCATACTCTGGCCTAAGTTTATACTTCCAGGGCTCTAGCTCCAACTCCTCCCTGCCCAGGTGATGGCAATCAGCCTGACTCCGGGCACCTGAGTGCTGGAGCATCCACTGCCCAAGGGATTCTGGACCCTGTAGTTTCTCCCCTTCATTCCACTAGGGGGAGCATGAAATGTGGGCCATGTGGAAGTTTTCTGTTTCTTGGAGGTGTTTATGGCTTTCCTATCCTGATTTGAGTAAAGGGGGCCCTTTACTAGGGTGAATTCCCTGTCTCCTTGTCCTCCCCCAGACTCTGGATAGGCCTCCTTGCCACAGTGGCTACCTTTGCAATATCTATAATCAATTTGCTATTTATTTTTTCGGTTTGAGTCAGAGGCCTGTAGACCACACCAGTATGGATGACAGTGCCATCTCCTCTTTCCAACACAATCCACAGCACTTCTTCTTTTCCCCACATCCCCTGCATTTCAGCAGTTTTAATATTGCTTTTGACATATAGGGCTGCTCCTTTTCCTTTTCTGCCTTCTCTATCTCTTCTAGGTAAATTATAGCCAGCTATGGCTATATCCCATTCATGCAACTTGTTAAACCATCTTTCTGTAATGGCCATAACGTCCAAGTCCGTTTGCACCATTAGGGTTTCCAGATCAGGAACTTTGTTGGCTAGGCTTCGAGCATTTGTACTCATTGCTTCCCAACATTTGTTGACTGACTTGCCTCTATTTTGCATGGATTTTGTTCTACACACCTCTTCCCACTTGCCATTGATGTGTGGGTTAATAGTGTGGCTATTTCCAATGTTATTATGTTTTTGCTGGGAGCGACGTCCTGAACTTGTCCTCCTCCATCCATCATCCCCTTTCCCTAGTTTAAATGCCTGTCCACATACTGCCTGAATTTTTCACTTAGGATCCTTTTCCCTGCAACAGAGAGATGTAGTCCATCAACACAGTATAATCTCTTGTGGATCCATCTGTTTCCCCAGTTGCCTATATATCTAAATCCTTCTTGTTTGTACCAGGTTTGGAGCCATGTATTAATGTTGATTAAAGTTGAGTCTATCAAGAATGGATGTTTGTGCCCTTGTTCTGACCCCCAAAATCACCTCCTAAGTGAAGGCAGGGCTCCAGCCATGACCCCTTCACCTGTTTTAGGTATGAAGCCTGGGGACACTGCTCGGGAGTGTCCCCTTGGTGTAGAAGAACCCATGGAGAGCTGACAGTCGCGCAAAAGCGCATGGTTCAGAACAATTTATCCTTAAAGGATACTACCAAAAAAATGAAGTTAGGGCATATCAGCAGAGAGGTTTCTTTTTTTTGTTAAATTATTCAATTTTAACATCCACACAAAATACCATGAATGAACAGAAAAATGGATACAACCAGTACATCAAAAGGAAATAAAAAATATCAAAACCTTATTTTCCATCTAAATTAGACCACAATAAAGGAAATAGGGAAGTACTAGGAAATAAAGTAGATAGATCAAGCCCAAGTAGGCATATAAGCCTACCCTAACCATCTAACACAAATTACTTAATAGGCGAATGGGAGACTCACGCGTCAGCTGTATGAGAAGGAACAATGACCTCAACAATACTCCCTTGTCTAGCCTCCAGAAAAGCCAGCAACTGTTTCGGCTCAAAGAACAAATACATCTTTTGTTTAAAAGTCACATAACACTTAACAGGAAATTTAAGCTGGAAGGAAGCGCCCAGGGCCACAACCCTGGGACGAAGAGCCAAAACCTCCTTCCTTTTCAACTGTGAAATTCGTGACAAATCAGGAAATATCCTCACTTTAGAACCGAAAAAAACTTCACTAGCATTCCTGAAATACAATCTAAGGATAAAACTTTTATCTGTCTCTAAAGCGAATGTAACAAGCAGGGTAGTTCTTTCAATCACGACCTCCAATGAATTCTCCAGAAAACCTGTAAGGTCCCCTAACCCAGAATGGGATGGGGGGCACGTTTCCCCCACCCCTACTGCCCAGGGACAAGTACTGGGCTCTAGTCATAGGAGAAAACTGCTCCGGGGGAATTTTTAAAACTTCCCTGAAGTACTTTCACACCATCTCTGTAGCTGACAATAAAGGAGACCTAGGAAAACCCAGAAACCGTAGATTACATCGTCGGGTCTGGTTCTCTAGGTACTCCACCTTCCTACCAGACACAGAACTGTCCTTAATCTGGGCATTGACAAGTTCACGCATCTCCCCCAACTCCCTTTCCAGGTTGGTAATTCTCCCAACTTGCTCTTCATACGCAGATTAACACAAGTAGTTTTAACCACATTAATCTCAGTCTTAAATGTTCCACACATTCTGTTCATAGAGAGATTCAAAGTCGCTATTCCTTCCCATAGCGTTTCCATCATGTAAGCCGCGGGTCTCACCAATACAGGCATCACAGGAAAGTCCTCCCTCTGTGTCGGGACATCTCGCTCCGATGGAATCCCCACTTCTCTCTCCTCACACTGTCCTGTATCCTCAGGGGGGAAAAACAACTCAGTCGAAGCACCTCCAATGTCCTCCGAATGAGCCATGCTTGTAGACACAGCCTTCGGATGATCAGCAGCAACCGAGGACAAACTTCCAGGTCGCGGCGGAGGTGTACGCTCCTCCGGAGAGAGCCAAACACCAGAGACGCTCTGGGGCGAAACTCCTCCCGACGCCCCAGCCAAAGACGCCGCTCCAGCACCAAGACCGAAGCCACACTCCCCGAGTGTACACTGGCCCGATGGATTCAGCACGCTCCCGCCAGGAGGTAAGGCCGCCTGCTTCCGCTTTCTCCGCCCCATTCCAATACTAGAGGCTCCACAGGCTCCGGCAATCCTCGAGGTTGCAGCTCACTGCTCGGCACGAACATCCGCCATCTTGATTACTTCCCCCAGAGAGGTTTGAATAAAGACAAAAGTAGCCCAAATGCCCTTTACGGAGCAGACAGAACTTAAAAATTCCAAATTACCCCTGCCTATCGATAGCCAGATTAATATGAAAAAAATACAGTCTCTAAAATGCTTGTATGCAAATGTTAGAAGTCTAAAAATTAAGATGGGAGAGGTAGAATATATAGCACTATATGAGGGTTAGATATGATTGGTATTTCAGAGACATGGTGTAAGGAGGACAACCAGTGGGAATATAGCTTAGCACAAAAGGCAAAACAGGGTCAGTACTTTTTGAGCAACAAATAAAGTCTTCTAGAGACCTTTACAAAGAGGCCTTCTACCTAGGGGGCAAGAGACCTGCGAAACGTTTTCAATAGGTTTAACACCAGGTGGCAGGTCAAAAGGACATTTTGAAAGACTCCTTCTATCCAAGCAAGGACTGTTAATCAGCCAGGAAGTTGATCACAGCTTACCTCAGCAGCACAGGCATAAATAGCTCAACCAGAGCTCTGTGATTCTCAGTCTTGAAGGACTAGAAAAGGGGACTGTTACTTCTGGAGAGAGATCTGCAATTGTGAGTATATACTTCTGGGAATTTTCTGAAAGGAATACTTTGTATCAAAGCTAATTAATCTGTGAACCCACTATTTTTTGTTAAATCAGTCAGGGCCTAGTAGCAGCAGTTTAAGTTTAAATTTAAAACACAGAAGAGAACTTTCTGGTTACATTTCATACCCAGCAGAGATCGTGTAGTTTAAATTTAATAGTCACTCAGGGCCTAGCATCAGCAAAGTAATTTTAGTTTAAATTTAAAGCACAGAAGAGAGCTTTCTGGTTAAATTTGGAACCCAGCAGAGCCTAGCAGCAGCAAAGAGCTATAATTTAAATCAAATCAGAATATAGCTTACCTCAGCAGCACAAGACAGGGTACCGTGTAGCAGCCCTCTTTTAATAAGTGTTAAGTAAAGTAGCCCAAATGCCCTTGAGTATGGAGCAGACAGAGCTTAAAGATCCCAAATTACCCATGCCTACCAATAGCCAGATTAATATGAATAAAATACAGTCTCTAAAATGCTTGTTTGCAAATGCTAGAAGTCTAAAAAATAAGATGGGAGAGTTAGAATATATATCACTAAATGAGAGGTTAGATATGATTGGAATATCAGAGACATGGTGGAAGGAGGACAACCAGTGGGACACTGTGATACCTGGGTACAAACTATATCGTAATGATAGAGCTGATCAAATTGGTGGAGGGGTTGCACTCTATGTTAGAGAAGGCATTGAGTCAGAAAGGATTAATGTTTTGCAGGAAACAAAATTTACTGTAGAATCACTATGGATTGAAATTCCATGTAAAAAGGGGATGGCGATGGCAGTGGGGGTGTACTATCGAACGCCTGGCCAGAATGAACAAATGGATGATGAAATGCTCAAAGAAATCAAGGAAGCTAACAAAAGTTACAGCGCAGTAATAATAATGGGTGATTTCAATTACCCCGGTATAGACTGGGTCATTGTAATGGCAGGACATGCTAGGGAGATAAAGTTCCTAGATGAAATAAATGACTGCTGCTTGGAGCAGCTGGTTCCTGAACCGACCGAGGGGAAGCCATATTAGACCTAGTCCTTAGTGGAACACCAGATCTAGTGCAAGAGATAAGGGTGTTGGGGCTACTTGGCAATAGTGATCATAGCATTATCGCCTTTGATTTAATTAGAGGAGGAGGGATAGTAAGGAAATCCACAGTACTACCTTTTAACTTTCGAAAGGGAGACTATGATAAAATGAGGAAAATAGTTAAGAAAAAACTAAAAGGAGCAGTTGCAAAGGTTAAAGACTTACATCAAGCTTGGGTGTTATTGAAGAATACTATCTTGGAAGCCCGGGCCAGCTGTATTCCACGCTTTAAGAAAAGTGGAAGGAAGTCCAAAAAACTGCCAGCATGGGTTAAAGGTGAGGTCAGAGAGGCTGTTCTTGCCAAAAAAGCATCTTTCAGGAAATGGAAAAAAGAGCCAAATGACAAAACCTGGAAACATCACAAGCACTGGCAAGTCAAATGCAAGGCATTGATAAAGCAGGCAAAGGGAGAATTTGAGAAGAAGCTTGCTGCAGAAGCAAAAACGTGAAATAAAGACTTTTTTAAGTATATTCGTAGCAAAAAATCTGTGAGAGAGTCAGTTGATCCATTAGATGATAGATGGGTTAAAGGGGCATTAAGAAGCGACAAGGCGATAGCGGAGAGACTAAATGAATTCTTTGCTTCGGTCTTTACTGAGGAAGATGTAGGGATGTTACCCATGACTGAAGTGGTATTTAAAGGTGCAGAAGAATTGAAGGAAATATCGATACATCGGGAAGATGTATTACAACTATTAGATAAACTGAAGAGTAGCAAATCACCTGGGCCGGATGGTATACATCCAAGGGTGTTAAAAGAACTGAAATATGAGATTGCAGACCTGCTATTAGTAATCTGTGAACTATCATTAAAATCATCTCTAATACCTGAAGATTGGAGGATCACCAATGTAACACCAATTTTTAAAAAGGGTTCCAGGGGTGATCTGGGAAACTACAGACCGGTGAGCCTGACATCAGTACCGGGAAAATTGGTAGAAACCATCATAAAGAATAAAATTACTCAGCATGTAGATAGTCATGGCCTAATGGGAGACAGCCAACATGGCTTTAGACAAGGAAGATCTTGTCTTACTAATCTGTTATGTTTTTTTGAAGGTGTGAATAAACAGGTGGACAAAGGTGAGTCGGTTGATATAGTGTATCTGGACTTTCAGAAAGCCTTTGACAAGGTCACTCATCAGAGACTTTTGGCAAAACTAAAGAGTCATGGGATAGGAGGCAGTTTACTACTGTGGATCAGGAACTGGTTAAAAGATAGAAAGCAGAGGGTAGGGCTAAATGGCCAATTTTCCCAATGGAGAAAGGTGAATAGTGGTGTACCCCAGGGATCTATGCTGGGTCCGCTGCTTTTTGACATACTCATATATGACCTGGAAAGTGGAATAATGAGTGAGGTTATCAAATTTGCAGATGACACAAAACTATTTAAAGTTGTTAAAACCCAAGAGGATTGTGGAAAATTGCAAGAGGATCTTGATAAATTGGAAGACTGGGCATCCAAATGGCAGATGATATTTAATGTGGACATGTGCAAAGTTATGCACCTAGGGAAGAACAACCCAAACTATGGTTACACGATGCATGGTTCTACATTAGGAACCACCACCCAGGAAAAAGATTTAGGCGTCATCGTGGATAACATGTTGAATCCCTCCATCCAGTGTGCAGCAGCAGCCAAGAGAGCAAATAGAATCCTAGGTATCATAAGGAAAGGAATGGAGAATAAAACAAAGGATATTATAATGCCTTTATATCATTCCATGGTACAACCGCACTTTGAATATTGTGTGCAATTCTGGTCACCATATCTTAAAAAGGATATAGCGTTATTAGAAAAGGTAGAGAGAAGAGCCATCAAAATGTTAAAGGGGATGGAAGGATATCCCTATAAAGAGAGGCTAAAAAGGTTAGGGCTCTTCAACCTGGAAAAGAGATGGCTGAGGGGAGATATGATAGAGGTCTATAAATTAATGAATGGAGTGGAATGGATAAACATAGATCATTTGTTTATGCCAGGGGTCCTCAAACTACGGCCTGCGGGCCACATGCGGCCCGCCGAGGACATTTATCCGGCCCGCCGGGTGTTTTTGCCGCTGCTGCCTGTCCTCAGGGGCGGCTCTACCATGAGGTGAAGTGAGGCGGCTGCCTCAGGCGGAGAAATGTCAAAGGCGGCATTTTTGCCCCCAAAGTAGCCGCCTCACTTCAACTTCTAAAAAAATAATCCAACTTAAACATAAAGTAAAACCGGTGCAGACTGCGGAGCCTTCACGTGCAGTGGCGTCCCGCCACCAAAGGAAGTTGTATGCAAAGGAAGTTACTTCCTTTGGGGGCAGGACGCCGCTGCACGTGAAGGCTCCGCAGTCTGCGCCGGTTTTACTTTGTGTTTAAGTTGATGTCGCTAGGTGTTTAGGACTGGTAATGGACTGATGGGGGGGTTAAGACTGGAAATGGGCTGATGGGGGTGTTTAGGACTGGTAATGGACTAATAGTGGGGTTAGGACTGGGTGGGCTGATGGAGGGGTTAGAACTGGAAATGGGCTGATGGGGGGTTAGGACTGGAAGTGGGCTGATGGGGGGTGTTTAGGACTGGTAATGGGCTGATAGGGGGGTTATGACTGGAAGTGGGCTGAAGGGGGATAGGAAAGCAATGATGTTCGTGATTCTGCACAACTTCTAATTTTTATTCGTGGGACGAATGACTATTTCGAAGTCACAGAAGAGCTTGCTGCACTGCAAAGCATCAAAGGAACAACTACAGGAGAGGATATCTATGAAAAGCTTTGCCAAACTGTGAATGGTTTGGAGCTGGACTGGGCTAAACTAACCAATGTGACAATTGATGGTGCTCCTAGCATGGTGGGGTCTAAGAAAGGAGTAATTGCTCGCATTAACCAAGAGATGGACAAACCTAACCATTCTCATCCAATAGCCATACACTGCCTCATCCACCAACAAGCGCTGTGTAGTAAATCACTGAAGTGGGACTCTGTTATGAAAACTGTGGTATCTTGTGTTAACTTCATTAGAGCTAATGCACTAAACCACAGACAATTTCAGGAATTTCTTTCTGAGCTAAATGTTGCCTATGAAGATGTTTCTGTACCACACAGAAGTCCGTTGGCTGAGTCGAGGGAGAGTTTTGAAACATTTCTATGACTTACTTCCACAGATTACAGCTTTTCTGCTTTCAAAAAACAAAGAAGTACCAGAGCTCAATGATGCAGAATGGAAATGGCACCTTACCTTTCTGACAGATGTAACAGAGCTACTCAACAGTTTCAATGTGCAACTTCAAGGAAAGGGGAAGCTCATCTGTGATATGCAATCACAAGTGAAAGCATTTGAAGTAAAATTAGGCCTCCTCATCAAACAAGTGAAGGAGGAAAATTTCTGCCATCTCCCCACAACTCAAAATCTGTTAGCGGAAAAACCATTGGTTGCATTCCCAAACAAAACATGTGTGGATTCACTGGAAAAGTTGCAAAAGGAGTTCCAATTTAGATTTAAAGAGCTTCATCTCCATGAACAGGACATACAGCTTTTCCGTAACCCATTTTCTATTGACATTGAAAATGTGGATACAATTTACCAAATGGAACTGGCTGTTCTCCAGGACCAAGCAGGAAGTCAGTCCTCACATATGGGTGACATCGACGTCGATGGAGCCCCTGCGGAGCATTTCCCCAGCTTTCTATGAAAGCCTTTGGGAATACTGCACGCATGCGCAGTCCCCTTCCCGCCTAAAGGTGCCATCTTGCTCAGTCTCTCTTTTTCCGTGGAGCCCGTCGGACGCTTGTCCTAGTTCACCCGGAAAACAGTTAGATTTTTCTCACTGTTTCCTTCAATTCCATCGCGTTTTTTTGCCCGGTTCGACGCCGGTTCCCCTTCCCACCGGGTTCGGTACACCGGTATCGAGCCCGTTCTCATTTTTTCGGTTTTTGCCCTTAGTGGCTGGCGTTCGTGCCCCTTTTTTCTTTTTCCCTGGAAGGCCGGTCCTTTGACCTCGCGGGGGCTCTTTTTTCCCCGATGGCTTCCAGTGGTTTTAAAAAGTGTGATCGGTGCAAGAAACTAATGTCTCTCACTGACACACACGACTGCTGCCTTCGGTGCCTCGGTCCGGATCATGATCCTAAGATCTGTGTACCGTGTGGAAAAATGTCCACTAAGGCACTTCGAAGTCGCCAGCATCAAAAGGAAAGGCTTTTCTCTGATTCGGCCTCTGGCCGGGCCCGGACCTCGTCTGAGGCCTCGACATCTCGGGAGTCTGACCCCGAGCATCATCGGGGTTCCTCGGACAGGGGGTCCCCCGAGCGGGAGCGAAAGAGGAAGAAGCGGCTCGCGAGGGTGGCATCGGAGGAGGTCCCTGGCACCTCGAGGGCCAAGTCTCAGACCCCTGACCGCCATCCCGGGCCCGTGGAACAGGAGAAGCTGTCAAAACTGGTTCGTGTGGAGCCGGAGTCTGCTGGACACGTAAGTCCTGTTGTCCTCGAGGACTCTCCTCCCAGGGAGCCGACGTTGGGCCCGGCACTGCCGGGGCCCGAGTCAGTGGCTGCTGAGTCTCCTGAGCTGGGTCTCAAGCTGACAGCCTTGGAGTGCAGACTGTCTGCTTTCATGGATCAGCAGCGGGTGCTGATGGCCAGCCTTGCTGGCGCATCTGCCCCGATCACCAGGACATCGACGTCGAAGTCGACCCCGGAGACCGAGCCGATACTCGAGACCATGAAGGCTCGAGGTCGTCCTCGGTCACGGTCACCCTCGACCTCCCGGTCGGGACCAAGGGCATCGACGCCGGTGCCTTCGGTGTCGGGGCGGGTGCTGCCGGGCCCCGCACGGTCGGAGCCCGACTCCTCGTAAGACGAGTCCGCCTGGGAGACGGAGGACGAGGAGTCACCTGATACCTTCAAGACTCGGTGTGTCCCGTCAGACTCACCGCAGTCTGAGCCCCGGAGTAGATCCCCTCCGGAGGATACCCAGTTCTCGGAGTTCGTTCGGGATATGGCCACTGCTTTGGAGATCCCCGCGGACCCCGAGGAGGAGCCTCAAGCCGAAGAGCTCGAGGCCCTCCAGTATGACTCTCCTCCGAAGGAGGCCTTTACTATGCCGGTTCCTCTGATGCTGGAACGGCTCCTCTTCCGGATGTGGGAGGCACCGGCCTAGGCGCCAGTTCTGAGCAAGCGGGTCAATTCCATCTATCGACTCCGTAAGAGCCCTGGTTTTCAAAAGGCACAGCTACCACACCATTCCATGGTGGTGGAATCGGCCATGCATCGTCTGAAAAGTCAGAAGATGCACTCCGCGGTGCCCCCTGGCAGGGAGGCCCGGAACCTGGATGCGTTTGGTAGAAAGTGCTTCCAGGGCTCGATGCTTGCTTGCTGTGTCCAGTCTTACCAGCTGTACATGGGCATGTACTTGCGGGACCTGGCAAAGGAGCTTGCCGGGTTCTCTGCTGGTCTCTCCGGGGAACCTTTGCAGAGGTTCAAGTCCTTGTCCTCGGGGATCTGGGAATGCTCTAAGTTAATGTCCCGCGCAGCCTACGTTGGCTTCGAGGCCTCGGCCTGTGTTGCGGCAGCCGGCATCGCTGCTCGACGCCAGGCATAGCTGCAGTCATCGGATCTCGAGCCATGGGTTCAAGACAAGTTGGTCGATGTCCCTTGCTGAGGTGAAAACCTTTTTGGCAAGCCCATGGCCGAGAAGGCTGCACAGCTCGAGACCGAGCACCTCACGAGGACAAGGCTGTCTAGAAAGACTTCTGCCCCTTCTCATAAAAAGAAGGGCTCGGGTAAGAAGTCCTTTTACCCGAGGAAGGTAACTGCCTACAAACAGTTCCCACCTTACCAGGCCTCCCCAGCTCCCCCACAGGGTCAGCAGGCCAAGGGGCAGGGACATGGGCCCCGTAGGCAGAAGGCCCCCAAGTCTCAGGCCCTGCTCCCACTCAGCAGGGTGGGGGTTTTTGACTCCCAAGGCATAGCCTCTCCATCTCTGCTGTCCCATCCCTGCACAGGAGGTCGACTAGCCCTGTTTGCCCACAGGTGGCCACCCATTACAGGAGACAGTTGAGTCCTGAGCATAGTCCACTCGGGCTATATGCTTCATTTCCATCAGCTGCCTCCTCCTTTCTTCCCTGGAGAGCCTCCAAGGCCTTCTCTCCACACAGACCTCCTCCTTCAAGAGCTTCAGGGTCTGTTGCGAGACAAGGCGGTGGAGCCTGTGCCTCCCCACTTCCAAGGTCACGGGTTCTACTCCAGGTACTTCCTAGTACCAAAGAGAACCGGCGGCCTCAGGCCTATTCTCAACCTCAGAAACCTCAACAAGTTCCTAGAGAAAGAAAAGTTCAAGATGCTTACTTTTGGAACACTTCTGCCCTACCTCCTGCAGGGAGATTGGTTATGCTCCTTAGATCTAAAGGATGCGTACACTCACATCCTCATTCATCCAGACCACAGAAAGTATCTCAGGTTCATTGTGGGAGGAAACCATTATCAGTACAGAGTACTGCCTTTAGGCCTCACCTCCGCCCCCAGGGTCTTTACCAAATGTCTGGCAGTGGTGGCAGCCTACCTGAGAAATCAGGGTATCTTTGTCTTCCCCTACCTGGACGACTGGCTCATCAGGGGTCAGACATGCCAGGAGGCCAGGCAAGCCACCCTCCGCACTATTTCTCTACTTCAACACCTGGGGTTTGTCATAAACTTCGCAAAGTCCACTTTGCTCCCCTCCCAAAATTTGGAGTTCATAGGGGCGAGGCTGGACTCTCTGCAGGCAAAGGCTTTCTTGCCAGAGGACAGAGCCCAAAGACTGATAGACTTGGCAAACCGGTTTCTAAGCAGGTCACTTGTGTCCGCCAGGCTCTGGCTGAGGCTTCTCAGCCACATGGCTTCAACAGTACATGTGACTCCCAATGCCCGGCTCCATATGAGGCCTGCACAGTGGTGTCTCAGAACTCAGTGGACACAGGCCACAGGGAGCCTCAGAGACAGAGTAAGGGTGTCCAGACCATTCCTGAACACCCTCCTCAGCTGGTGGCTGCACCCCCCCCCCAACTTACTGCAAGGGGTGCCTTTTCAGATACCTGGGTTCACAGTGGTGTTGACCACCGATGCCTCCCTGCAGGGCTGGGGAGCACATTGTCTGGGCAGGTGCTCCCAGGGCCTGTGGTCTCCCTGGGAGGCCACGCAACAGATCAACCTACTAGAACTTCGGGCTATTCGCTTAGCCCTCAAGACTTTCTCTCAAAACCTGGCTCACCTGTCTGTCTTAATACAGACGGACAACCAAGTAGCCATGTTTTATGTGAACAAGCAGGGGGGCACTGGGTCCAGGCTCCTTTGTCAGGAGGCACAGGACCTTTGCTTGTTTGCGCTCAAGCACAACATGTTTCTCAAAGCTGTTTACCTCCCTGGCCAGGAGAACTACCTGGCGGACCGGTTGAGCAGAGTTCTGCAGCCCCACGAATGGCAACTCCTCCCACTTCCTGTTTAGCTGTCGTGGGGAGGAGTCCTGTTCTGAAGAGCTCCTGCTAGGAAGGAGGTCCTGCTCACTGCCTGTGTCTGGATGTCGGGCCCTGGGCCACCTCCAGCAGGAGAGGCCCAGGCCCAGAGGCCTGCCAAGCCTGGTGGGCCTCCTTCATTGAACCTGGATGGGGGAACACGCAGTATGGAACAGCCGGCGCCCCGGGTGGGGGACCCCCCAGGTAGGACTGTGCCTGGTCAGGGAGGAGGGACCCACAGGTATGGAGGTTTGGGCCCGCTACCCCAGGGAGGAGGCTCCTGTCTCCTCCCCAGGCAGGGTGTGGAGGCTGGGTGGCAGCGGGGAGAGGCCCTGGGGAGACCCTGGAGGACCGTGGAGTATAGAACTGGAGGAGGCGGGTTCCCCCCTCCGCCTCGGGTCCTGGAGGAGGCCTCTACCTCCTCCAGTGAGGATGAGGACGGAGGGCCGGGCCTGCCGTCCTTCCAGCAACCAGCTCGGGCCCCAGATGAGATCGTGGCGGCAGTGCGGCGGCTTCGGGGTCTCCAGGAGGAGGCGGCCCGGCTGCAAGCCCAGCTCTCCCACCTGGAGAGCCTGCAGGCCACCATTCCAGGTGAGGAGTGGGTGGCCTATAACACCTATCGGAGGAGGGTGAAGCGGGCCTTGAAGGGAACACATCAGGAAATCATGTACCTCAAACAACAAGGTTGTGGGTCCCTCACAGAGATTTATGACAACTATGATAAGTGGGATCGTAGTATAGGTACAGTCCGGGGGGGGCCCCCGGGGGTGAGACGGCCGGTGGATTTACAGGGTGGCTGCTCTTCCCCCTTGTCCTTCCCGGGTGTCGTTCCAGAACAACGATCATTATTAGTACATATGACGGATCCTAGAGTGACCTACCTGTCGGCTGTGGCTGGGTGGACAGATGAGGCTGCCGTGACTGCTGGGACGGCTCGTCTAACACCAGTGACTCCCTTGATGTCTGATGCCCCCGGGGAGGTTGGGGGCGAGGCCCTGACCTGCAGAGATCCGCGGGATATGAATATGGCTGCAGCACCCGTGCATCAGGTGGAAGAGAGGAGAGAAGAAGACAGGAGAGCTGAGAGGTTGATGTCTGGGTCAGTTTCCGCGGCATTTTCGGCGTTTCCAGCACCGGTCTCCGTTTCACGACGAATCCAAGATGGCCGCCGGAGATCGAGTGACGCTGTCCCTGCAGCTGCCGGGATTCCCCTGCAGGAGGAGGAGGTAGCAGGGCTTTCCCTGGGCCGTGCTGAATCGAACAAGGGCTGCCCTCAGCATGATGTTGTCACTTCCGGGTCATCCCAGAAGTGTGAATATCGCCGCGGTTCTGGTACTGACCCGAAGTTGCCAACCTACCGGGGATCCCAGGAGGAGTCCTTGCAGTCTTGCCGGACAGCAGTGCAGCAGGAGTTTTGCCAGGGGAATACAGGTTCCTGTTTGTCCCGTAGGGGGTCTGCTGCCACAGCGTCTGTTGAGAGTCAGGCATTGGGTAGTGGAGCAGTGCCGGTGGTTGGGGAAGGGAAGGGTGGGGGTCTGGATTCCATTTTGATGGCTGCCCTTCCGGCTCCCAGGCGGCTACATGATGGTCGTCCTGGGTTCCCGGAGGTGGCTGCCTGGCACCGGGGGGGTGTCAGAGAAGGGAAAGGGCAAGGTCAGGGTTACAGGTCCTTGCCTGTAGCCTCTGTGGGGGAGGGGGGCAGGAAGGAGGTGCAGCAGCTGTCCGTGCAACCTGCGCCAGTGGCATGGGATGCACAGGTGTTCGCCTGTCCCACCGATTTGGTCAAGGGAGGCCTGGCTCGCAGAGGGGCTTCCGCCCTTGCTGCTAGAGCCCTGGCTGCCGGCCATACTGCTCCGAACCCCTGTGCCACGTCTGGCACCGACAATAAGGTAGGACCTGGGAGTGACGGGGGGCAGGGGGGTGGAGGTTTGGGGGGATGTATTTTGGGGGGATCTGCCCTACTGTCTCGGGGAGGTCCTGCCTTATTGCCGGGGGCCATACAGGAGGCAGCTGACGGTGGGTCGGTGGAGGGTCTGGCGGAGGGTGAGGGGGAGCGGACGACGGGTCTAGTAGTGGGGAAGGTGGTAGTAGTTGGTCCCGATGGAGGGAAGGGTCTGTCCTCAGTGGGGGTAGGGGTTGAGGTGGTCCCCTTGAATCCCGGGAATGGAGGGGAGCGGGGTTCGTCCCCGGTAGTGGTGGCCGAGACCCAGGAGCCTTGCGCTGGGACGGGAACACGGGACGGAGGTTTAGGGGGGCTTTCTGGTCCCCTGGGTGTTACCGAGAACCAGGTCCGTGACGCCCTTCAATTGGCCTTAGAGACCCCGACGGGCCCTCCCGGGGCTTTTGCTGCCTTTCGGCAGCTGGAGGTAGAAGCAAGTGGTGATCCGGGGGTTCTCGGTGGCACCCAGGGATCCGGAAGGGATAGCATCCCTGACTCTGTGTTAGCGGGGCTGACCTTGCCCAGTCCTCAGGTCGCCCTATGTGAGGAGGTTGCGGATCCTGCGGTCCAGCAGCAGGATCCCCCGCAGGTGGCTGCAGGGGCAGACCAAGGAGGGCAGGGGATGGGAGCTGGGGGGTCGGTTTCCCCCCCCCTGTACCTTTGCGGAGGCTCTGAAGGGGTCGGGCACCACTCCGGGGACACCAGGTGGGGGGTGGGGGGGTTCCCAAGGGAATGGTCCCGTAGGAGGGGGAGGAGGTGGGGGAGGGTTCCGAGGGGTAGGGGGTGAGGTCCGACGGCGCAATGTGGCGCAGATCCGATGGGCTGGGGAGGGGTCCCCTCCAGCCAGGGAACAGGTCTTGAGGATGGTCCTTGGGCTGGGGTTTCTCCCGGGAGATCTCTATGCCTTCATCCACATGAACAACACCATTGAATATGATGTTAGTTTCATGCTGAGACGGGGGCTGGAGATTTTCTGGGACCGATACCAGCAGCAGAGGGGGCAGGGAGGGTGGGCTGACTTTCGTGTTGTGCCTATCTCTCGCCAGGGGACGGTACCTGTGACCATCCTATCCAGGAATGAGTCGCTCCCAGGGCAGGACATCCAGTTTTGGTTGTCGCGCCATGCGGTGCTTCTCGCACCCCTGGTTAAGGGCGCTGGGCCCCTAGGGGTGTGGGACGGGTCGTGGAAGGGCAGGATCCGTTTGCGTGAGGTGGGAAACGTGGTGCAGCACGTGCCCTCGGCCGGTTTCCTAGGTCGGGATCGCATCTTGTGCTATTACCCTGGGCAACCCCGCGAGTGTCACCGCTGTGGCTCATTCCGCCATTTGAGCATGAACTGTCCCGAGCAGGTCTGCACCCGTTGTGGTGGAAGGGGTCACGCTTCGGCCGGGTGTCTGCTAATTCGGTGTAACCTTTGCGGGGAGTTGGGCCACCCCTTTGCCCGCTGCCCCTCCGCGTCACACAATGGACCGGGGGGGGTTGCCGTCACTCCACCTCGGGCTCCTGTGCGGGAGGAGGCTATGGAGGCCCCTCTCCCTCAGGAGGAGACCGGGGGCCCTAGTGCAGAGGAGTCCATCGAGCCGAGGGAGCCACCAGGGGGAGGGGATTCGGGTAGGAAGGAGGAGAGGGTTGATGTGGTGGAGGTTAATGTAGCACGACGGGGTAGTGAGTTGAGGGTGGTGCCACCTGAGGAATGGACTACGGTCCCTTCCAAGGGTGGCAAGTCCAAAAGGAAGAAACGGGAGACATCCCCGTTGATGGATGCAGAGCCTGTGTTGGACATCAACCGTTTCGTCTTTTTGGCCGCTGATGCGGCTGAGGCGGATGAGGGCTTGCCTGTGGAGGCAGGGCTTCCTGTGCGGCGCTCGGAGCGGTTAGCGGCGGGGGCGGCCCCTCTTCCTCAGCGGCGACCTTCAAAGGTGCAGAAGGCGCGCCGCAGTCAGGGTCCTCCAATCAAGGGGGATACCGGCGCCCGACGGGTGAGGGAGGATGGCCTTGTACCCCCGCAGTTGGGTTCGGGGCCTTCGCAGGAGCCCCCTGCTGACCCGGCCGCCCTGGCCTCCCCCGCGGGGGTGGGCACTGTCGTATTGTCTCAGTCTTTGTCCGGGGAGGGGGGGGCAGTACAGGTGGTGGACCCCACGGAGGAGGTCATTCCTCCGACCCCTGACCCGTTTGTGCCTCCTCATCCCGTGGGGGCTGGGTCTGCCCTCGTGACAGCTTTGCCTGGTGGTCCCGGGGGCGCCAGCACCTCCTGGGGTGACAGGGTCGAGCGGGAGGAGGAGGAGATCCTCGAGGTGGTCGACGTGGACCAGGAGGAGGTGCTCCAGCTCGCGGGCTTGTCCTGCAAGCGGGATTCTGGGGATCCTGGGGTTGGTGAGAAGAGGAGGAAAGGGTCACTGCACTCGAAATAGGCATGGCGTGCACTCCTGCGTTCTCGTGCGCCACCATCAACGTGGCCAGCATTTTCTCAGACCAGGCGCGGGCTACGGCCTATGATTTTCTTTCTACGAGTGGGCTGGATGTCATATTCTTGCAGGAGACCAGGCTCACCTCGCTCGCTAGCCTTCATCGGGCAAAGCGGGAGTGGAGGTGGGGTCCTTCGTACTGGTCCCTTGCGGCACAGCCCTACGCAGGAGTGGCGGTTTTGTTCACGTCTAACCGATTTCAGGTGCAGTACGTGTGGGAACTGGAGCAGGGCCGGTGTCTGCTTTTAGATGGCTACTGCGGGCCCCATCGGTTTCGTTTCGTGGTGGTCTACGGCCCCCAGTCTAAGTTAGCGCGGAAGACCCTGTTTGGGGTTATCCGCCCCTACTTACACACCTCCCGTTTGGTGGTCCTTGCCGGGGATTTTAACACCACCACCTTTTTGCAGGACCGAGGGGGGGAGCGTTGCCCACCCAGTTACGAGGGCCTCTTTTTGGCCGAGATGACCCGGACGGCTGACCTCGTGGATGTTTTCCACCGGGCCTTTCCTAGGTCGCCGGGGTTCACCTACTACCATGGGACCTGCAGGAGTCGTATCGATCGGATATATGTGAGTGCCCGGGTGGAGTGTTCCCCTCCGCAGTTGCAGGCGGTTGATTTTTCGGACCACCGCGTCCTCTCTGTGTCCTTCCTGGCCAACCACGAGGAGCTTAGCAGGGGTCCTGGCCTGTGGCGACTGAATGTGCAGTTGTTGGCAACATCAGAGGTGGTCCAGGAGTTCTTGGCCTTTCTCGCAGACCAGGAGACCCTGCTGAGTGTTTTTCCTTCCCGTGGCGCCTGGTGGGATGAGGTGAAGACGCGTGCCCGACAACTCTTCCGTTCCGGGGTACCTCCATGGCTCGATCCCGCTACCTCACCTACACTGTCCTCCGGAGGTCGCTGGATCGTTTGGTATCCCGAGGGGCAGCGCGGGAGGAGGTTGAAGAGGTGCGTGTCCAGCTCCGTGGCCTGCTTTACGATCGCCATGCCTCCCTATGCTTCGAGGGGGCGGCCGGTGGGGGCGCCACTCCAGACCCTTTCCGGACTTGCAGGGAGAGGGTTCAGCGTCGGGAGGTCATGGCCCTGCGGGGCGAGGACGGTACCATTCATACCTCCCAGGAGGACCTTTTGCGGATAGTGGGGGAATACTTCTCGGACCTGTTTGGGGATCGCCCCGTGGACCTCACCCATATCCGAACGTACCTGGGCCTTCCCCCGGTGTATTCGGCTGTGGTCCAGGCACAGGTTGATGCACTCGCTGCTCCGATTCAGCAGGTGGAGGTGGAGAGGGCGATTCGTGCCATGCCGTTGGGGAAGGTGCCTGGGCGCGATGGGCTCCCTGTGGAGTTCTATCGCACTTTCATTGCCCAGCTGGCCCCCTTCCTGACCTCCCTGTTTCAGGAGATCATGGACACGGGGTATCTCCCGCGGTCATTTCGCGAGTCTGTCCTGCTGCTGCTCTCCAAGGGGAAGGACGATAGCTCCTTGGACTTCTGGCGGCCGCTCTCTCTTCTGAACGCGGACCGGAAGATCCTGGCCAAGTGTTTGGCCAACCGACTGGTGGAGGTGTCGGGCGATTTGCTGTCCCCTTCCCAGTATTGTTCCGTTCGGGGGAGAGGGGTTCTGGACGCTGTCGCCACAGTCCGGGAGATGGTGGAAAGAGGCCGGTCGCTCCAACGGGACCACTGGTTGGTCTCCTTGGATCAGTCCAAAGCCTTTGATCGAGTCAGTCACCGGTACCTGTGGGTGGTGCTCCAGCACTTCGGCCTCCCCGCAGGTTTCCTCTTCGTCGTACAGGCGCTGTACCGAGGGGGGGTGAGCTTCCCGTTTATTAACGGGTGGCTCGGACGGCCATTTGGTGTCGCCTCGGGGGTGCGGCAGGGGTGCCCTTTGAGCCCCCTGCTGTATGTTTTCTCCCTCGACCCCTTCCTCCGGAGATTGTCCTCAGGTGGGTTGCGGGGCCTGGAGGCGCCTGGTGCGCCCCCGGTGTCCATCGTTGCCTACGCTGACGACATCTCAGTTTATGTGGACGGCACTGAAGGGGTAGAGGCCCTGCGGGAGGCCGTGGAGGAGTACTCGGAGGTAGCCCACTCTGTTGTCAACCACAGCAAGTGCCAGACGCTGTGGTTGGGCCCCTCGGAGGCCTCCCCGCCTTCCTGCGCCCCCTTTCCTCCTCCCGTGGGGGAGGTCCGCGTTTTGGGCCTCGTCTTCGGGTCGGAGGACTGTGCGGAGTCCAATTGGGACCGTTGTCTCGAGACTGCACGGTGTCGGGTGCTGCGGTGGAGGGGGTGGAGGTGTACGTACGAGGAGAAGATCAAACTCCTCGGGACGTTTCTGCTTCCTCTCTTTCTGCACGTGGCCACGGTCTTCGTTCTTCCGTTGTCCCGTCAGGCGTCTGTTTGTGCCGTCTTTTTCTGTTTTCTGTGGGGTAACCGCTTGAACCCTGTCCAGCGCAACATCGTCTGCCTGGATCGGGCAGAGGGTGGTTTGGGTATGTTGCACCCCCTTGTCTTCCTGTCAGTCTTGTCTATGGCGTTTCACTTAGGTAGGATGAGGGAAGGGGGTGGGGTTTGGTGGGTGGCCTCCTATCGGGAATGGTTCTCCCGCTTCTGGGAGCAGTGGGAGGGGGCGTCCTCGGTCCCACGTGTGCGCCGGAGAGGGGAACAGGCCCCATCGTACGTATTTGTGATGGTGGGGCTCATTCGGCGGTGGGGGGTGACCGACCCGCTCGCCCAGTCCTTGGGGCGGAAAGGATTATACCGGATGGTACTCACCTCTCACTATCAACCACGGTGGGCCCTGCGGGACTGTCCGGCGGATGTGATGCAGCGGGGCCTTCGGCTGTTGAACTCCCCTCGGCTACCGAAGAAGGTTCGGGATGTAGCCTGGTTGTCTTTCCACGGGCGTTTGTACGTGAGGGACAACCTCAAGTACAGGTCACAGGCCGAGCGGGTCTGTCCGAGGGCCGGGTGTGAGGGGCAGGCGGAGACCATGGACCATTTCCTCCGGCAGTGCCCCTTTAACGTGGAGGCCTGCCGGTTGGTGTCCGCTGCTCTTCACCTGCGCGACCTTTCCCTCCTCACGTATGCGGAGTGGGTGTACGGGGCCTGGTCCTTTCCTCTAAGGCAGGACTCCGGGACCCTCTACCTCGTCACGGCTGTAGTGCGCTACCACCTGTGGCAAGCGCGCTGTCATGTCTCGACCCGGGGGTTGGTCCTGCCCCTCGACGAGGTGGTGCGGGACATTCTGGAGGAAGTGTCCAGCATGGCGCAACGCGAAAGATGGGTGGTGGAGGCCCATCGTTGGGAGCGTCTGTGGCGTCACCTCACCCTCCGCCCCCGTGAGGGGGAGGGGTCCCTGGGGTTCTCGTCCCTGTAGAGCTGTGGGGTTTGTGTTGTTTCCCTGGGGAGGGGGGTGTGACAGGAGAGGGAGGGTTTCCTTCCCTGGGGTTTTGTTCTTGGGTAGGATGTTGGGGTTGGTGTTCTCTCAGGGGGGGTGGGGAGGGGGTGTGCTGGGTTTGATCACTTGTCCGCTCTCCCTTTCTCCTTGGGGGTTGGACGTCCCCCCTGTACATGTCCTTGTTTTGTTTTTGTTTTCGTGTTCTGTGCATCCCGTCCCGCTGTCTCGGTTGCAGGGCAGGGCTGGGGCGTGTTTCTCTTTTTTTTTTTTTTTCTTTTGTTTTTGTATAATTGGTTTTGTTTGGAGGGATTTTGTTGGGGACGGGCTCTAGGTGCCCTTTTGTTTTTGTTGGGGGGGGGGGGGGAGGGGAATATTTGCTATGGCTGTTCTTGCTTTGGGGGGTGGATGGGGAGGAGGCAGGGATCGGGAGAGGGGGAGGGGGGAGCTGCTGCTCCCTCTGCAGGGGAGGGGATGGGGATAGGGGATGTTGTTTCTTTTGGGTGGGTTTGGGGGGGGGGTTCCGGCAATCCCCACCAACGGACAGTGCGGACAATTTGGACTGGTGGGGGTTGTTGGGCAAGGGAGGGGTTGTGCGATGCACCATGGACTTTGGACTGAAGGGGGGGGGGACATGGACATTGCAGAGACTTTTGGGGGTGGTTGTTGGGAGGAGGGGCACGTGTGTTGGTTGCTGGGGTTGGTGGTGGGTTTGGGGAGGTGGGTCACGGGGGGGTTGTGATATTTGTTTTGTGATATGTCGGGGGGGGGTGGGGGTTTTGGGGGGGTGTGGGACTTGGTTGGGGTGCGTGTTTCTGCTTTTTGTATGTATTTTGTTGCTTGTTTAATAAACTCAAAATTTCCACCCTTTAGTGGTTCAGAAGATTTTCCTGAAATGGGGACTTCCATCCATAGATCTCTTTACCAGTCCTCTGAACAGGCAACTGCCCAAGTTCTGTTCCAGGCACCCGCATCCCATGAGGTGGGCAGCGGATGCTTTTTTGATTTCCTGGTCTCAGGGCCTCCTCTATGCATTTCCTCCCACGCCTCTGGTGGCCCGAACCCTGTTCAAGGTTCTAGAGGACAAGGCCTCGGTACTACTTGTAGCTCCCAGGTGGCTGAGGCAACCTTGGTTTCCACTTCTGATTCAACTGGCAGTGGACCCTCCACTGTCTCTAGGTTTGCAGCCCGACCTTCTCTCTCAGGATCAAGGCTCTCTTCTGCACCCAAATCTCAAATCTCTCAATTTGATGGCCTGGAGGCTGCAAGGGTAGTTTTGGCTCCTTGGGGCCTACCTCCAGAAGTTGAAGAGGTCGTCCTGGCCTCTAGAAAGCAGTCCACTAGAAAACCCTATGCCCTGAAATGGAAAAGATTTTCTGTGTGGTGTCAGCTGCGTACAGAAGATCCTTTCTCCTTTGCTGTTCCAGTAGTGCTTCAGTACCTGCTGCATTTGTCCAATCAGGGCCTTAAGTCCAATTCTGTTCGGGTCCACCTCTCAGCTCTGGCAGCTCACCACTCTCTGGTGGAGGGACACTCTGTCGGTTCACCCCTTGGTGTCCCGGTTCCTCAGGGGTTTGCTCTTGCTCAAGCCTCCTGTCCGTCCTCCAGCCCCTGAGTGGGAGTTGAATGTGGTCTTGCAACAACTGACTCGACCACCTTTTGGCTACTTGTCCTCTACGCTGGCTACTTGTCCTCTATGCTTCCTTTCCTGGAAGACACTCTTCCTGGTAGCCTTAACCTTGGCCAGATGAGTAAGTGAGCTTCAGGCCCTGGTCTGTGACAGGCCTTACACCAGATTCTATAGGAACAGGGTAGTCCTTAGGACTCATCCAAAGTTCCTCCCAAAAGTTGTCTCCTCTTTCCACCTCAACCAGGAGGTGGTTCTTCCAACATTCTTCCCTAGGCCTCATACAAGCCAGGCTGAAGCGGTCCTGCATACCCTGGACTGTAGGAGGGCCTTATCCTTCTATCCTGACCGTACGCAGGGACATAGAAGGGCTACTCAGCTCTTCATATCTTTTGACCCTAATAATCTGGGGTTAGCTGTGTCCAAGCGTACCTTGTCCATATGGGTGGCTGACTGTATCACCTGGCTTACAGGGCGGCTGACCTTCCCTTGCAGGGTTGGGTCACGGCCCACCGTGTAAGGGCTATGGCTGCCTCAGTAGCTCATCTCCACTCTGTACCATTGGCAGACATCTGCAGGGCTGCAACTTGGTCCTCAAGCCAGACTTTTGCGGCCCATTACTGCCTGGAGAGGGAGTCCCGTAGGGACAGTGCTTTTGGCCAGGCAGTACTCCGGAATCTCTTTGAGGTTTAGGCAACTCCTGCCCTCCAGCCCTCCGTTGGGCTACCGGTGGAGGTTCTTTCAGTGCAAAGCCTTTCTTTGATGCTGGGACTAGAGGGAGTTCTCTTGTTCAGCCTGGGTTCCTGGTAGCCCAGAGCTAGGGAGTCACCCATATGTGAGGACTGACTTCCTGCTTGGTCCTGGAGAAAGAGTAGTTACTCACCTGTAACAGGTGCTCTCCAGGAGCAGCAGGAATCAGTCCTCACAACCCTCCCTCCTCCCCTGGGAGTTGCAGTTGTACATTGTTTATTTTTACATTTTGTGTGCTGTTTTTTAGCTATGTCATTTGACTGAGCAAGATGGCACCTTTAGGCGGGAAGGGGACCGCGCATGCGTGCAGTATTCCCAAAGGCTTTCATAGAAAGCTGGGGAAATGCTCCGCAGGGGCTCCATCGACGTCGATGTCACCCATATGTGAGGACTGATTCCTGCTGCTCCTGGAAAACACCTGTTACAGGTGAGTAACTACTCTAACTGCAGAATTGTGACTCTTTGAAAGACGCATTCAAGTCAAGCAGCCTTTCTAATTTCTATGCATCTCTCCCCTCTGAGACATATCCTAATCTCAGGAACCAGGCACTCAAAATGGCAACCATCTTTGGCAGCACTTATGTCTGTGAACAGACTTTTTCCAGAATGAAACATCTGAAATCTCCAACCAGATCTAGACTAACTGATGCACACTTGCATCACTTGTTACGACTAGCAGTGACAAATATGGAACCAGACATTGACCATCTCATTAGCCAAAAGCAGGCCCATAGTTCCCATTGAAATACTGGTAAGTTTGTTGATTTAACTTTACTTGTTCTTCATTTTAAATATTGTATTTGTTCCCGTTTTGTTTTTTTACTTCAAAATAAGATATGTGCAGTGTGCATAGGAATTTGTTCATAGTTTTTTTTTAAACTATAGTCCGGCCCTCCAACGGTCTGAGGGACAGTGAACTGGCCCCCTGTTTAAAAAGTTTGAGGACCCCTGGTTTACGCCATCAAAATATAGAAAGACTAGGGGGCATGCAATGAAGCTACAGGGTAACCTATTTAAAACTAATAAGAGAAAATATTTTTTCATTCAACGTGTAATCAAACTCTGGAATTTGCTACCAGAGGATGTAGTAAAAGCTGTTAGTGTAGCTGGGTTTAAAAAGGTTTGGACAAGTTCCTGGAGGAAAGGTCCATAAACCATTTTTAAAGTGGACCCTGAATATCCACTGCTTGCCCCAATACAAGCATTGTAACATAGTAACATAGTAAATGACGGCAGATAAAGACCAGCATGGTCCATCTAGTCTGCCCAGCCTGTGGAACCTGTGTCTTTTGGGGAAACTGCTAGGTATTTGTGACCTAGTTTGGCCACTGTTAGAAATAGGATACTGGGCATGATGGACCTTAGTCTGACCCAGTATGGTATATCTTATGTTCTTATAAAGGTCAGCCTAACCACCCTTACACTTTTGTAGCCAGTCCCCACCTAGGAGCACAGAACTTTGTAATTCCTGTGGAGCTTTAGGGGATCCGCCTCCATGCCTTGATAGACTCTGGGAGTGTGAGGACCGTAATTCATCATGAAACAGTAACCCATTTTCAAATTGACTATGCAAAGACAGTAACACTGGCCTGTGTGCATGGAGACCAGAGGCAGAATCCAATGGCAGAAGTATTACTTAAGACTCAAGCTGGGCAAGCCATTTCAAGGTCGTGGTGCTGCCCTGGCTCCCATATCCAGTGGTGATTGGCTGAAACTACCCAAACATTACAGTGATATGGGCCTGACTCACTGACAGCTCTGCTAAGTCAGACCAGGAAGATTTCCCAGAGATTTTCCCCCTGGAAGACCCAGATCTATATGTCAAGATTCCCAAGCCTGCTAAGTCCTGGAGTCAGTGTCGCCAGGAAAAGCTACCCTACCAACAGAATCTGGGGGCAGCTATAGTGAAGGGATCGGGGGAGGGGGAGCTTAGGAAAGAAACCCCTGGTGATAGCTCAGGGCTCAGGGATAGTGACCCAAACACAATTGTCCTCTTCCCAGAGTGGGGCTGAGGGAAGACCCATGGAGCTTCAGGAGGGCCCAGCAAGAGTATGAGTCCCTTAAACATACCCAAGAGCGGGTTTTGGAGGTGGATGGGCTTCCAGTAGGTAACAGAGATTCCCCTGCAAGAACCTTTCCCTATTTTGTGCTAAAGGGAGATTTTTTGTACAGAGTGACCGAGGGGACCCTAGAGGGGGAAGAGGTAGAACAACTAAAAGTTCCCCATTCCTATCATCAGCAAGTGTTATCGTTGGCTCATAGCAATTTATTAGGAGGACACCTGGGGGAGGAGAAAACACTAGAGCGGGTTTTAGCCCAATGTTTCTGGCCCGAAGTCCATAAACAGGTGCAGTTATATTGCCAGTCATGCCCCACCTGCCACCTTCATAACCCCGCTAAAGTCTGACCTGCTCCTCTAGTGCCTGGACCTGTTAAGTCCCTTGGAGTGAATCACCTGAGACAACAAGTAGATATTTTAGTCATACTAGACTCTACCCGCTACCTAGAGGCTATTGCTCTCAGGAATATGAAGACTATTACGATCGCGAATGCCCTGTGGGAAGTATTCTCGCAGGTGGAAATACCCAAAGAGATCCTTACAGATCAAGGAACACCCTTTGTATCCAAGGTGACGAAGCAAGCGTGTGCCTTGGTGAAGGTCAAGATGCTGTGAATATCAGTATATCACCCACAGATAGATGGCCTGTTAAGCAATTCAATAAAACTCTGACAAAGATGTTACAAAACATTTGTGCAGGAGGACAGGAAGAATTAGGACATTCTCCTAGCCTCTTTGATGTTTGCATCCATGACGTACTTCAGAGTTCCACTGGGTTTTCACCTTTTGAGTTGCTCTTTGGAAGACGGCCAAGAAACATATTAGATGTGGTAAGGGAAATTTAGAAAGAATCCTGTGCCGGGCATAATTTGGTGGAGTGCATTATATAATTTGTTCTGGAGGTTCCTCCTCTACTGCCATCCCTCTCTCAGTTGGTATACCCTAAGGGTCTGTTGTGGGCTCTCTCTTTTTTTCTTGCTATACCCAGTCCCTTGATACCCTCATCTCTACCCATCAGTATCATTTTTATGCTGATGATACTCAAATCTATCTATCTACACCTGACATCTCTCCTTCGCTCAACACTCATATCCCTACTTGCTTATCTGACATCGCCACCTGGCTATCTCCCCACCATCTAAAATTGAATATGGCTAAAACTGAACTTCTTATTTTTCTCCCTAAACCCTCCTCCCTCCTCCCCCCCCCCCTTCCTCCTTTCTCTATCACTGTTGACAATGCTCTTCTTCTTCCTGTTTCCTCGGCCTGCAACCTTCGACTCCTCCCTGTCCATCTGCACACATATTCAACATATACGAGGTGTGATCAAAATGTATTGAGACTTGTCGTGTAGCTATATATCAATACATCACACCACAATGCTATTAAGCATGCAGTGACCTAGCTATGTGCTCTGCATGTACAGAGTGTAGCATGGCTGCAGCACACCTATACGTTTTTTAATCATGTGATGTTTGGTATCATGTAAAAGCAGTTTGTAAGATTTACGATGAGTGAAAAAATTGAACAGCAGATTTGCATTAAATTTTGCCAGAAACTCAGAGATTCATGCAAAGAGACTTATGGCAAGCTACAGTGATGAATGCATGAGTTGTGTGCAAGTTTATGATTGGTACAAATGTTTCCAAGAGGGCTGCCAAAATGTTGACAGTGACGAACGTTCTGGAAGGACAGACAAAATTGAAGCAATGTGTGCCGCAATATGCTCAAATCGTCGATTGACTATCAGGGAGCTTACTGAGGACATGGACATCAGATTTGGGTCAGTACAATCCATTCTTACTGTTGATATGGGGATGAGATGCGTGTTTGTAAAATTCATGCCAAAACTCCTGTCCCTTGACCAAAAAGAAGATCGACTGTCTGCAGCCAGGGAGTTGTTGGAATGCGTTGAAAATGACTCTGATTTCATCAAAAAGATTATTACTGGTGATCAATCATGGGTTTATGGTTAAGACCCAGAAACTAAGGCTCAGTCCTCACAATGGAAGACTCCAAACTCTCCCAGACCAAGAAAACCCATCAGGTGAGGAGCAATGTCAAGGTCATGCTCACAGTTTTCTTTGATTGTTCATCATGAGAATGTCCAAAAGACAAACCATCAATAAGGAGTTCTATAGCCAAGTTCTGACTCATTTGAGAGATGCAGTTGCCATAAGAGGCCAGAGTTGCACAGGAATGGTGAATGGTTGCTTCATCACAATATTTAAGACTAATAAAAGAAAATATTTTTTCACTCAACATGTAATCAAACTCTGGAATTTGTTACCGGAGGATGTAGTAAAGTCTGTTAGTGTAGCTGGGTTTAAAAAAGTTTAGGACAAGTTCCTGGAGGAAAGGTCCATAAACCATTATTAAGAAGGCACCCAGGATATCAATGCTTGACCCAGTACAAACATTGTGGAACCTGTGTCTTTTGGGGAAACTGCTAGGTACGTATGACCTAGATTGGCCACTGTTGGAAACAGGTAACTGGGCTTGATGGACCTTGGTCTGACCCAGTATGGCATATCGTATGTTCTTATGTTCTAACATCCCAGCTCACACATCACATCTTGTCCAGTGGTTCTTGGCCAAACAACAAATCGAGCAAGTCTGTCAACCCCTGTACTCATCTGACTCTGCACCCTGTGACTTTTTCTTGTTTCCAAAACTGAAATTACTACTGAAAGGAAGGAGATTTGACAACTTGAAGACCATTAAGCAAATTTCGACACAGCAGCTTCACAGCATAACGAAAGAGGCATTTCAAAATTGTTTCCAACAATGGCAGGAACGCTGGAGGAAATGTGTTTTATCTAAAGGAGATTACTTTGAAGGAGATTGAGTACAATAACTGTCAGTGTTATACTTCTTGTGTTATTGTACAAGCCTTGATACCTTTTGATCGCACCTTGTAGCTAAAACCTGTCATTTCTTTCTCTACTTCATTAACAAAATTCATCCCTTCCTCTCTGAGCACACTACTAGGGCTCTTGTCCACTCTTTGGTCTCCTCTTGTCTTGACTATTTCAACCTCCTCCTTGCTGGTCTCTCTCAGTGTCATCTCTTTCCTCTTCTGTCTATCCAGAATTCTGCTGTGTGGCTAATCTTCCGTCAGCCTCGATACACTCTTATACAGTAACCTCTCTTCTAAAATCTTTTCACTAGCTCCCCTTCCATTTCCAATTCAAACTTCTCCTTCTAACCTATAAATGCATTCACTCTACTGCCCCTCATTACCTTTCCTCTCTTCTCTCTCCCTACACCCCTCCTCATGAACGCCGCTCCTCCTCTGGCTGGCTTTCTCCTCTTTATGCCCTTTTCTTCTTCTGCAAACTCCAGACTTCGATCTTTTCACCTTGCTGCTCCTTATGCATGGAACAAACTTCCTCTATCTTTACGTCAAGTCTCTTCTCTCTCCCTCTTCAAATCTATGCTAAAGGCTTACTTCTTTGATGCCGCATTTGGATCATAATTCCTTGTTCTCCTTGTATCTCCTTCCCTATTTGAATCCCCTTGTTTCTCTTGTATTGTTCTGGCTGTCTTGATTAGATTTTAAGTTCTATAAGCAGGGACTATCTTCTTTATGTGTTTGTGCAATGCTGTGTATGCCTTGTAGCACTATATAAATGATTGATAGTAGTAATAGTGATATATAATTGTAAGACTGGCTGAGGAAAGCCAGAGAGGTGCCAAACTCAGTCTGGAAAAGCCTAAGCCAAGCAGCCACAGGCTACCATCGGGCAGTCATGCACCGCACCTTCCAACCTGGAGACAGAGTTTTAGTTTTGCTGCCCTCATCCGAGAGCAAGTTATCCTATAAACAACAGGGAGCCTATGAGGTCGAAGAGAAATTAGGGCCTGTTAACTACAAGATTGCCCAGCCAGATAAACAGAAGACAGCCAAAATTTACCATATTAACTATATGGTTACCATAATCTACTCAAAGTCCTGGAAGACAAAAAGAAAATGTTCATACTACTATTTATAGATATATCAGCGGCCTTTGATACAGTACACCACAGAACACTCATCGACAGACTGGCATCCATAGGAATAACAGGAACCCCCCCTAAACTGGTTTACATCCTACATAACAAACAGAATGCAGCAGGTCCAATTCAACGAGGAAAAGGCGACGGCATTCCCCCAAAACCAAGGAATTCTGCAAGGATCAGCATTATCATCTCTACTCTTCAACCTTTACATAAAACCGGTTTGCACAATATTTCAGAAACACAAGATCGAATACCATTTATATGCAGACGACATAATGTTATACACGCAACTGGACATAAACAATCCGAACCACAATCATCTTGAAAAATGCCTAAATGAGATGCAAACCTGGTTGCAACAAAACAACATGTCCATAAGCCACAAAAAGACAGAAGTAATGTACATTTCCCGAAAACAAGACTTCAAACCACCCTCAACAATCACCATGAACAACTCCTACACTGTAAAGGACAAGATAAAATACCTAGGGGTAACCCTCGACAGCAATCTAAAAATGGAAAAACACCTCCGGCTAACCAACCGAGCCATATTCCACAAACTAAAGGTCCTCCAACCCCTGCGCAACATCATTGATCACTCAGATTTCAGAACAGTAGCACAAACACTACTCACTCCTCACATAGACTACTGTAACTCCATCCTTCAAGGTCTGCCAAAAAAAAACCTAAAAATACTACAAATGGCTCAAAATGTGGCAGCCAGGGTTATCATGAAGAAGGAAATCACCGAGCATATCACACCAATATTAATCGAACTGCATTGTCTACCCATAACTCCCCGTATAGAATACGAAGTTCTAGTAACAACATTCAAACTCATGCATAACATAGCACCATCATACCTCAACAACCTCATCAACACGCAACCCCCTACCAGAAATAGAAGAACCTACAACGCAAATACCCTCTATGTCCCAACTAACATCAGATCTGTCAAAGTCTGCACAAGTAATAGAGCATTTACGTACTCAGCACCTACATTATGGAACCAGCTACCAGTTTATCTGAGGACAATCAGCGACCTAAAAGACTTTAGAAAAAAGCTAAAAACACACCTCTTTCAGGAACAATATAACCTAACTTAACCAATAAACAAGAGCCAAAAGAACCCATTCCTCGGACTATAAATGTAAATACATGACTATGAAATTACTCTCAAGCGCAATTACAAGGCTCATCCCATGTAAAAATTGTATATATGTATACTCTTATCCTGAAATCAAAATGTAAATAATACTGATTCCTATCCTGAAATCAAATGTAAATAATACCGATTCCTAGCATATGTATCTAAGTTTGTCGTGCAAAGTAATCCGCTTCTGATCGCTGGAAATAGCGGTATACAAATGAAACCAAATAAACCAAATAAATAAATTAACGTACTGAAAAAGTAGACTCCAGTGACGGCTATGATGGTACACAGAGATGATTTTGGGTCAGAAATTTCAGCCCTGTTGGATCTAGCTCGTCCCAATTGGAGGCCAGCTCTCTGCTGCCCAGAGAAGAGATCTAGAAGGTTTAATCTACTAAAACCTAAAGGTGTTATCCACCCAACCGGGACGAACCCACCTCATTTGTCAAGCTCTCTTAGGAAGGATTGAGCTCATAAAGCGGCCCACACCAACTACAATCATAGTCACACCTACAGCAAGTACCGCAAGTATTATCAACACAACTAGAACAGTGCTAGCCTCCTCAATTCTTCCTATCCCTTTAACACTGCCTGCTGCCGTTATATACCGTTGTCAGTATCTACTCTCTCCACTGTATTTTACTGTCACCATATTTACTGTAGCCAGTATCTACTCACACTCTGTTGTAATTAATTAATGTTGCCATCAGTTACTGTAGCCAGTATCTACTCACATTCTGTTGTAATTAATTAATGTTGCCATCAGTTACTGTAGCCAGTATCTACTCACATTCTGTTGTAATTAATTAATGTTACCAGCAGCTACTGTAGCCAGTATCTGCTCACATTCTGTTGTAACTAATGTTACCATTTTTACTGTAACTAGTATCTACTCTCGTCCTACTATTTACAGTTGCCAACAACTACTCGCATTCTACTTTAATGCTACTGTGGTACCTTCTTCTATTGACAGTAATCACTACCGTCACTCAACAGAGTTTACTATTGCCAGTACCATTCAATTTTCACTGTTTCAATTATTACCATAGTCAGTAGCCTCTCAGAAAGCACCAGAATCACAGAATCCCTCACATAAAGTTACCTCATCCACTTCAACAAAACCCCAATGGCTCTACCATTCAATACCCTGGCGATCTGCCTCTTCCTTCTCACAAGCTGGCTCAACGAAGCCCTTGCCTTATATCACACGGCTCACCAAATTCCTATACTTCTGAGTCATGGAAAAAGAAGGGCAGAATCTTCCTATCCCAACTCAAGAATGGAGACTCCCACACGCCACTCCCACCTCATACATATAGCCCTTCAACAACCAAAGAAAAATAAGCAAGACAAACCCCTTCAACCCTTTTACTTAAACTGTGCTCTCATAAATGCACGGTCTATCCGCAAGAAATGGCCAGTCATCACTGACACAATTTCTTCTCATAATCTAGACATCCTCATGATAACCGAAACCTGGTTATCTGACGCGGATAATGTAATCCTTAATCAACTCATACCCCCCAACTTCTCTGCCCATTCCCAACATAGAGAGAGCAAGAGAGGAGGAGGCATTCTCATACTTACCAAGAATGACCTAAATTTCCACACCGTGGACTCCACAAGCTCAAACAGCATAGACGTATTATCCATCACAAATGAACAATGCCTCATCAATTTAATTTACAGAGCGCCCTCACCCTCCGCGGACGACCTGCCTTACATTCTAGATCTAGCAGCTAACTCACGCAAGCCCAACATTCCCAACTGGATATTAGGAGACCTCAATCTCCCAACACTACATCCCAGCCACTCCTCAGCCCTCCTTGAAGCTATCAACGAACTAGGATACAAGCAAATTGTTGACACCCCCACGCACGAGAGAGGAAACATCCTTGACATGATCTTTGACCCTCTTACAGCTCTCGACTCCAACAATAGACTTGACAACTCTGTAACCCCAGTACCATGGTCAGACCATCATTTAATCACTTTCCCCATCCTCATCAATGGCAAACAGTCACCACACAGAAACAAAAACTCCATTGACTCAACAAGAGTATCATCTCGAAAATTCAAAACCCTCAACAAAGAACATATAGTTATGGAAACCCTCCCTCTCCTACATGACACCTCTCTCAATCTGGAAAATCTGATCACATCCTGGAACAGCACTATCAGTACCATTGCACTGCAACCAGTCCAGGGTAACAACCCAAAGAAAAGAAAATCTTCTCCCTGGTTCTCCCCTGACCTACGAGCCTCCCTCACACACCTAAGAAAACTGGAGAAACGATGGCGTCGCTCACACTCATCAGAAGACCAAGCAGCTTATAAAACACATCTATCTGTACACAGGGAGTCAGTCATGGCCAAGATGAAACAATTCCATACCGATACACTGAAAAGATCACTAAATAAACCACGCGATCTTTTCAATTTAGTCAAAACCTTATCTAAAGAACCTTCACCAAAACATCCTGAACCCATCCATCCCCAAGCATTCGCCGATTTCCTGCAATCCAAGTTGCTTCAAACCAACAACATTGCAACAATCTCCTCTCAAGTCACCATATGCATATCAAACCTATCCATGTTCTCCACACCATCCAGAAAACATGTTGAAGACACCATCGCTGCGCTTAACACGACTACTGCACAAACTGACCCTTGCCCAGCCCACTGGATAAAGGAACTACGCCAAGATCTCAGCCCCATCATCACTAAAATGATGAACTTATCCTTTACAACCGGCTCCTTCCCACCAGCCCTCAAGAGAACATCCATAAGACCCCTCTTGAAAAACCACAAACTCGACCCACAAAAGGTTGAATCTTATAGACCCATAGCTAGCATTCCCCTACTAGCGAAAATAATTGAAAAGGAAGCTCAAAGACAGTTACAGGACCACATTGACACCGTCTCCCCTCTGGACCACTGCCAACATGGCTTCAGAGAGTTCCATGGTGTTGAAACCCTCCTCACCACTCTCTGCAACAACATCATCACAGGCATTGATAACATCCGCCAAGGCTTTGCTCTCATCTTCTTAGACATTGCTGCGGCTTTTGACTCTGTACATCACGATCTGTTAATAGGGCGACTAAAAGAAAAAGGCATCAATAACACTGCCCTAGAGTGGTGCAAGTCATACCTTGATCAGAGATGGCAGTACGTTACCTCAGGGACCACAACATCCACACCATACCACCAAAAGCAAGGCGTACCACAAGGATCATCCCTATCCTCACTCTTTTTCAATATATACATACAACCGGTTTGCAACATCATCAGGTCCTTCAAGGTTGAATGCTTGATATACGCAGATGACATCCTCCTATATATGCCTTTCTCCACAGTTCATATGGACCTTTCCCCGCTTGCTAAATGTTTTGATGCAGTATCCGAATGGCTTCAATCCCAGAACCTCCGAATTCAACATAAAAAGACCGAGGTTCTCTTCATCACCAGGGACCCACTTTTCACCCCCCCACCCCATATAAAGGTGAAAGAAGCTGAGCTCCAATCAAAACCGTCCATTCGCTACCTTGGAGTCACTTTTGACCAACGCATGGATCTGAAACTACACATAACCAACGTAGTCAGAGCAATCTACCTCAAGATCCGGACTCTTCGACATCTTCGCCCCCTGCTTGATCCTGATGACTTCAGAACTATATTTTAAGCCTTAACCTTACCACACCTTGACTATGCCAATGCCATTCTCCAAGGCCTCCCACACTCCACATTAAACCCTCTGCAACTCGCCATGAATACCGCTGCTAGAGTCCTCTACGGAGCATCAAGAAGGGACCATATAACACCCATCCTAGAGCAACTCCACTGGCTCCCCATACATGGCAGAATATTATTCAAAACATTACTCCTAACTTTCAAGGCCACTAAAAGCATCACCTCCTCCTCCCTAATAGACTTCATTCAGGCCGTCCCACCCAACAGATCCAGAAGAACGATATCAACAAATACTCTAATCATCCCTAAAGCAGCGACAAAATGCCTATCAGTGACATCTAACAGGGCCTTCAGATTCTATGCCCCTAAGTTCTGGAACGCTCTACCCCCAGAGATTCGTGCTATCAATGATCTATCCCTTTTCAGGAAGGCACTCAAATCCCACCTCTTCCCCCAATATTACTTGACCAACTAACCAATCTTAATCACTACCCAAACTAAGAACAAATCCTGTAATGTATACTTGTAAATACTCTTGTAAATACTCTTGTAAATAGTTGCAGTAATGACGTTCCATGTTTTATTCCAAGTTCTCTGACCTTGTTCTCTGTAAAACCTAACAGTTTGTTGTTATGGTATGTTGTTACATTGTGAACCGCGCTGATTCTGAATAGAGCGGTATATAAGAGCCTGTAATAAATAAATAAAATAAATAAAAAAATATCATTACTAACCCTGGGTTGGTTTTCCGGCATTGACCCTTTCGGATTCCGGAGGTCTGGTAACAGGCTGTCACCAAGGAGCTGGAAGAGATGCTCAACTTTGGAGTTATAGAACAGTCTATGAGTCATCACCCATCATCCTGGTTCCTAAACCTTATGGGGGCATCAAATTCTGCATTAACTACTGGACGGTCGATGCAGCTTCTAAACTGGAAGCATATCCCATGTCCAAAGTAGATGAGCTAATCAAGTGACTCGGTGGAGCACACTTTATATCAACCTTGGACCTGACCAAGAAATACTGACAGATAGCCTTGACTCCAGCTGCCAGGGAGAAAACTGCTTTCTCGACCCCGCAAGGTCTGTTTCAACAGACCACCAATCCCTTAAGTGGCTGACTTGGCAGAAAGAGTCCAAAGGGCATATTATGCGGTGCTTCTTGAGTCTCCAACCCTACCAGTTCCAAGTCTGCCATAGGGCTGGTTGGACTCACCTGAATGCAGACTCTTTCCTGGGCTGGGGTCCCGGGTGAGGCAGGCACTCAATGGGGCATGGTTGAGCTGAAAGAGAGGTTGTATGTTTTGGTCTATAAAGAGTGTTGCCCATTCCTCTCCAGAGGGTTTATCAACAGGCCCCTTTAAGAGATCCTGCAGCCCAGAGGTAAAAGGTAAAAAGCCCAGAGGTAAAAAACCCAGCTGGCTGCAGGAGGGAGAGAGAGGCCCATGGAGCCAAGACAAACTGTACAAAAGTAAGAACTTCAAATGGGCAAGGAAGGAACTTTAACTGTGCTGGAGGAAGGGCCGAGAGACCAGCTTTGTAAAGGTTTAACAAACTGGGTCTGAATAAAAATACATTTTGTTTTTTTCCAGAGTACTAGAGAGAGGCACATGTGGTCCCTTTACACAAAAGTGGAAGTAAGGATGTGGTTGAAAACTACAGGCCGGTTTAGTTTTAAGAGTCACAGCCTTCTCTGAAACCAAAGCTTAGAAATAAAGCGATTAACACAATAGTGCTAGAGTTAAGAAAATCTACTTATCTGCTGCCATCATCCCTGCTAATGTGCCTCTCTGAAGGAAAGATCTGCAGGGATCTCTCAGATTCAGACATATCTTAAAATGTCACTACTAGTTTAGATTGTGTGACTAGACCTAAGCAGTTATCACCTGAGAACTAGATTTGGAAAGGTACAACCTGTTTAGGATAAGAAATCCCTGGTGCTTGAAAAATGCAAAATCCCCTTGCATTTGACCTCTGAAGGTAAAATAACTGGTAATAAATTTTAATTTCTGAAAATTCGGGAATCAGTGAAAAATGAACATCACTGCTTTCATGAGTGTAACACAAGCAGATTCCAAGAACAATAGATGGAAGGTATCAGTGACAGCCCTTTATTCCGAGGAAGGAATTCACAAGATTCCAGAAACAATGCAATAGAACAGAGCATGTAACTAGCACCTTCTCAATAGCTGGAGAAGGAGCAGAAACATTTCCTGTGATATGAGCAAAAGAGGAAACCAAAAACAAGTTAGGAGAGTCCAAAATGTCGTGTGAGCTTCTCAAAGGATCCTTCTCAGAAGCCTCTATGAAGACAGCTGTGGAATATGTCACACATTCCCTCAAACAGAAGAGTGAATTTCAGACCTAGATTTAAAGATCTGTGCTTGGGGCCAAACCAATGGCTTCGGGGCAGTGCTGTGCATTGCCATGTGGGAGAGGTGCATATAATTCCCAAGGCTAAGTTGTGCTATAGTGCTGGAAGATGAGACCCCCAGGTCGGAAGGCACTCAACTAGCTACTGGGGAAGAGCTGAAGACTTTTCAGAGTAAAGCCAGCATTTATGATGTGGTTGGATCAAAGCCCTCGGGACGTCTGACTGCTGATGTAGCTGCGCATGAAATGAGAGTCAGAAGCTGTAAAGATGTCTTACACATTGGAACATGGAACGTACGAAGCATGAACCAAGGGAAGTTGGAGGTGGTCAAGAATGAAATGGAACGTGTACAACTTGATCTGTTGGGTGTCAGCGAACTGAAATGGACTGGCATCGGGCACTTTGCATCAGATGATCACATGGTCTTCTATGCTAGAAATGAAAGACAAAGAAGAAATGGTGTTGCATTTATAATAAAGAAGAAACTTGCAAGAACTGTAATGAAATACAATGCAATCAGCGAACGCTTAATCTCTATTCGTCTACGAGGAATGCCTATCAACACAACTATAATTCAAGTATATGCCCTAACAACAGCTGCAGAAGAGAATGAAATTGAAGAGTTCTATGAACAAGTACAAGCTGAAATTGAGAGAACATACAAACAGGATATCCTGATAGTCATGGGTGACTGGAACGCAAAAGTTGGCAACAAAGAAGAAGGCAAAGTAGTTGGAAAATATGGACTTGGCAACAGAAATGAAGCTGGATAAAGACTGATAGAATTCTGCAAGACCAACAATCTATTCATCTCAAATACCTTCTTCCATCAACACAAGCGGCAACTGTACACATGGACATCACCCAATGGATTTTATAAAAATCAAATTGACTACATCTGTGGAAGTCAATGATGGAAAAGCTCTATAACATCAACAAAGACAAAACCTGGAGCTGACTGTGGTACAGATCATCAACTACTAGTATGTAAACTCAAGCTAAAGTTGAAAAAGAGCAAACCACTCATGAATGCAGCAAAATATGACCGTGAGAATATACCACTGGAATTTAAAGACTGCCTGCAAAATCGATTTGCTGCTTTAGATATGAATGACAGAGCTCCAGATGAGTTATGGAATGACATCAAGAAGGTTGTGTTGGAAGAAAGCGAGAAGTCTCTACAAAAGGTGAAAAATAAAAAACAGCCAAAATGGATGACGGAAGAAACTCTGAAAATTGCCCAGAAACGCAGAGCAGCTAAAGCCAGAGGAGAAAGAAAGACAATAACAGAATTCAACAGAGATTTCCAATGTGCAGCAAGACAGGACAAGGAAAAGTACTACAATGATGCATGCAAGGAAATAGAAGCAGAAACTATTAGAGGAAGAACAAGATCGGCTTTCCTAAAACTACGAGAGTTAAAGAAAAAGTTCCAGCCTCAAATTGGAATGTTACAAGATGCTCAAGGTTCTATGTTGAATGATGCTGAGAAGATCAAGAAAAGGTGAAAGGAATATACAGAGTTTTTATATGATAAAGATCAAGTGGACCAACAGCCGTTTCAACCTGTACCTTATGATTGGGAACCATTGGTGATGAAAGAAGAAGTTGAAGCAGCATTGAAAGCCTTATCAAAGAACAAAGCACCAGGCATTGATAGCATTCCCATAGAAGTATTACAGCAATCTGATGCAGCTGTTACCATACTTACAAGGTTCTGCCAAGAAATATGGAAGACAACATCATGGCCAACTGACTGGAAAAGATCTGTGTTTATACCAATACTAAAGAAAGGTGATCCAACTGACTATGGAAATTATCGCAGAATCGCTCTGATTCCACATGCCAGCAAGATTCTACTGAAGATTATTCAAAAGAGACTACAACCATACCTGGAACAAGAACTACCTGAAGTGCAAGCAGGGTTCAGGAAAGGGCGAGGAACGAGAGACATCATTGCAGATGTGAGATGGATCATTGAAAAGACTAAAGAATACCAAAGGATATCTATTTGTGCTTTATCAACTATAGCAAGGCTTTTGACTGTGCAAACCATGAGAAACTCTGGGCCACATTAAGAAGCATGGGTATACCAGAACACCTGATCGTACTCTTACACAATCTGTACATTGATCAAGAAGCAACAGTTCGAACGGAACAAGGAGAAACAAAATGGTTTAAAATAAGCAAAGGTGTAAGACAAGGATGCATACTTTCCCCCTACCTGTTTAATTTATATGCAGAACAAATCATCAAAGAAACAGGATTGTATGTAGACAACAGAGGTGTGAAGATTGGTGGAAGACTCATCAACAGCCTTCGCTATGCTGATGATACCACATTACTGGCTGAAAGTGAAGATGATCTGAAACATTTGCTTCTCACAGTCAAAGAGCATAGTCTCAAAACGGGCCTGCACCTTAATGTAAAGAAGACAAAGATCATGACAACTGGCATAATCAACAGGTTCATTGTTGAAGGAAAAGAACTTGAAATCATGAACAATTTTAACCTACTTGGATCAACTATCAATAAAGAAGCAACAAGCAGTCAAGAAATCAGACGACGCATTGCTCTTGGCAGAATGGCTATGAAAGACCTAGATAAGATTCTCAGGAGCAGAGATGTCTGTCTCCATACAAAGATTCGACTTGTTCAAGCCATGGTATTCTCAATAACATCATATGGATGAGAAAGCTGGACAGTGAAAAAAATAGACAGGAAGAAAATTGATGCCTTTGAATTACGGTGCTGGTGGCGAATACTGTGTATACCATGGACTGCCCGAAGAACAAACCAGTCGGTACTAAGAGGAGATCAAACTTAAGCTTTCTTTAAAAGCTCAGATGACAAAACTTTGACTTTCATACTTTGGACACATCATGCAAAGAAAGAGATCATTATAGAAAGATATCATGCTTGACAAGATAGAAGGTCAACACAAAAGAGGAAGGCCAGGAATGAGATGGATCGATACAATAACAGCAGCTACGGGTACCAGTCTGTCAACAATGAGCCGCCTGACTGAAGACCGAACACAATTTAGGATAGCTATCCAGAGGGTTGCCATGAGTTGACTCCGACCCGACGGCACTTAACAACAACAACAAGTTCTGATCCTTGAGCTGGCCAGGTTTGAAGTACCGCAAGGATAGTTTTCATGGCTTACAGGATAGGAGTCACAGTCTTTACACAATGGGAAGCTACAGGGCTGATGCTGCTATAGCCCATTACAGGTGCTGGGAGCCCAGTGGAGCAGAAGGAACAATGGAGTGGAGGAGTGGCCTAGTGGTTGGGGCAAGGTACTTTGGGACGGAAGGTCGGGGGTTCAAATCCCACTAGAGGACAGCAACCTTGGGCTGGAAGGACTGGGGTTTCTAGTCCCACAGGTGCTCCTTGTGGTCTTGGGCAAGCCACTTAACCCTCCATAGCCCATGTTCCCTGTAAAATAGTTCTCTGTGTGCTGTGCTTTCCTGTCTAATCAATGTGTTTATACCTCAAAAATTTCCTGTCATGATTTGACAATTTCCAATCTGTAATCAAACTGCTGCTGATCGCTGGAAGTAGCGGTATACAAATGTATACTAAATAAATAAATAAGAAAAAAGGCTCTGAACCTGGTGGCATCAGCCTGGCCTGCTGCATCCAAATCAGAACCAAGATCCATCTGACAGTCAGAACCAGCACCTAAAACCAACACAGAACCAGATACAAGCATCAGGATGACGAACAATTGAAATGGAACTGTTTTCTGATACCTTCCCTTAGGACTTCTCCTTGCCTGAAATCTTAGCTAAGCATGACAATGGAATAGAGATACAGGTGTGGTGGATGGTATTGTTCACTGAAATTCAATCTCTGCAGACAGGTCACCCTCCCGCAGAACCAAGAACTAAATCTTAGCTGGGGTAAGCCGTGAAGACTAGAGCAGGCAGACAGTGGCAGCAAACAACACTGAGGGATGGACGGTCAGGCACAGCAGGAAAGGTAAGTCAGTTCAGCATTCAAAGTCACTTTTATGTTCATTTAGTCGCCTTGTTTCTCTTTCATTATTAACACTGAAAGAACTATTAATTGTAATGTCGCTGTCACTGATTATCACTATAAAGTACAAAGTAGTCAGTGTTAGTGGGCATGGATACAGAAAGACTGAGCCTCTTACTCCAAGGAATAGGCTCTGAATCCCTGTTCCTGCCACATGAAGACCTAGAGGGAACAGGGAATGGGAACAGGGAGGTTAGTGTCATCTCTAAACTTGTATGGCTTGGGGAATGAACACCGAGATCCAGAGCCTGTCTAGAGCGGTTACTAAAGCCTCCCAAAAATCCAAGTAATCTCCTTTGTAGAAGCTGTATCGAAGATTACCCTGTTTTACATGCCAACATTCCTCTGCCGCTCCTTCTCCTCGGCAATCTGACAGTGAGCACGTCTCCCAGTCTCTGTCACTGCCTCTTCTCTCCTCCTTGGTTTCCTGGGTCCTAAAGGGATATGTGAAGGGCTGTGCTGCTGAAGGACCAATTAATACAAATTTGCCATGTCTCCCCCCCCCCCCCCCCCTATCTGGCCTGCCACTACTCAGCTGTAGTTTCCCCAAGGAACTGGAAGGGAGAGGAGGGGGAGTTGCAGAGGAACTTGGGAGGGGGAAAAGAGTCCGAGGAAAAAGATGAACCCGAGGAGAAGATGGGGGGGGGGGGGGGAGAGCTAGGAAGAACCCAAGGGAGAAGCATGGGGAGAGAGAAGAAAGATGAACATGAGAGCAGAGGAACTTGTGCATGTGTGAGGAGTGGAGAAAATCCCTGGAGGTGGAGGAGGAGGGGGAAGGGATAGAAATAAATTTAAGGGGCGAGATGGAGAGGGAAAGACAGAGAGAATGGGAGGGGGTAGTGGATGAGCCACTGATTCTTGAGTGACCCTGTAAACGTCACTCTCAAAATTTCCCATTTAGGTTTGGCAGAGGGGTGTTAAACGTTTTTAGTAAAAGAAAGTTCTATTTGATGCGGAGATTTAAAGGATTTATTCTCCTAATTTTGAGAGTTATGCTCCTAAATTGCGCTTTCTGTAAATTTATTAAGACTGTGTGCCTAAATTTATACTCAAAAGCAACAGCAGATATAAAGGATTTCTGGAAACGACTAAAAACCACCCTATTCATTGAACAATTCAATGAAGACCTCCAATCCACCCTAACCACACTACAAAACGAGTTACACAAGAAATGACATCCACAACTTCAAAACACCCAACCACTCGAATAAAACTGTATATAGCCCAATGTAGATAGACCATTGTAGATAGCTCAAACTGTTTATATTGTACCCTAAATCAAAACCTACCTATCCATACACTCATGAACACTAAACTTACAGCCACTGCATGCCGACACCCCCGCACTACCCTACTTGATTGTTTGCAGTGAAATCCACTTTGATTCAAGGATAAAGCGGGATATAAATACTTTTAAATAAATAAATACATAAATAAAATGTCACTAAGCTCCTAAATATAAGAGCCTAAAAAGCGAGTGGCAACAGGGGTGGATTTGCGGTGGGGAAAAAGGTCAGGAGCTTAGCACATATTTTCACCACTAGGCTCATATGTTAAGGCTCACAAATCCAGCTATTAAGTGGCAGCCATGAGCTTGATACCGGTGTGGAATATCTGGAGGACATGGCTGACCACAGTGGAGTTTAAATAGCTGGGACTTTAAATATCAGCTCCTCAGAGATCAATACTCAGAAGCCCTTATCCAGATAACGGCACTCAGCCAGATATTCAGCAGTGCCGGATATCATCACCTACTGTCTCGGCACTATCTGGACAGAATGCAGTGACGTGAGGGCAGAACTTGGGCACTTCCACAAGTATTCAGATCATGGCAGTATTATTCAGACAGTGACGATTTTCAGTCAGTTTCCAGATAATTTATCTGGATAGTTAAGTTGACAAAAAGCTATCCGAATAAATTATATGGATGGTGGCTGAAAATTTCCATTATCCTGGGGGTCGGGAAGCTCCCATACCGGCTGCCATGTAATACATCTCTTTGCTCCTTTGATGTTTATTTTATTTCTTGAGTGTTATACACTATGTATTTATTTCCTTTCTTGGATCATATGGTGGGTTTGGATATTGTGGTCTATGCCAGTTTATTTGTTTTTTCTTCTTGTGGAGGACGGCTTATGATGGTTTTCTATAGTGGGGTTTTTTCTTTTTTGTTAATTCTCTGATTCAGATTCAGAGTTGTATTTTCTGGATTATATTGTAAAATCTATAAAAAAAAAAATTCCATTATCCAGATAATCACAACCTTTATACTACTATTACTATTAATCATTTATATAGTGCTACAAGGCATACGCAGCGCCGTACAGATAAGTGCAGAAGGTGGTCCCTGCTCGTTAGTGCTTATAATCTAATTAAGGCAGACAATGCAATAGCCGAGAACAAGGGCAGAAGTAGGGAAAGGTAAGGAGACACAAGGAAACCAAGGGATCAGGATCCAAACCCAACGTCAAAGAGGTGAGCCTTTAGCATGGATATGAAGAGGGACGTACAGACTCAGGTAGTTTGTTCCAGGCATGAGGAGCAGCAAGGTGAAAGGATCAAAGTCTGAACAGTGGCCACACAATGTGGATATTCAGTGTCAGCCACCATCCAGATACTGCCAGCGAACATCAGGCGGATATGAAAACGCCGTGGCTGACTGCCGTGGCATTTAGACATCCCGTTCTTTGAAAATTGGCCCCTTAGCTTTTTTTTGAATATTGGGTCCTTCAGTTTCTGCAAATTCTTCTTGCTAAAGATTTTTCAAAAAAGTGAGCCATAGCTTTATCTTTCTGTGCCGTGTTTGGTTTTAGGGGACCCAGCTCGAGGATGCAGATCCCACAGATGATACAGGTATGGCTGCAGAGCACGGAAAGCCCTCAAATGCCACCTCTTCAACAAATATCTTATAGAACCCAATGGCGTCACCTAGAGCCTAACACCCACTGATACCAGTCCCAGATAAATCTAGGGTATATCAACAACTCACGAAGTGTGATATTCATTCCTACAGTGGGCTGGTTTTTCTATGTATCTTCTGTGTATATGATTCCATGTAGTATGTTTTGTAAATAGTTACCCCGGTTATCCAAGTTATTTATACCCTGTTACCTGTAAACTCATACGTGTTATATGTACTGAGCATTTTGTTCCATGTGAACCGCGCTGATGATGAATAGTGCGGTATATAAGAGACTGTAAATAAATAAATAAATAAATATTCAAAAATGGGTGCTGAACATGACCTGCTTTTTAAAATATTTCCCGGGCTGAGAACAGGGAAATTTGGGCCATAAAACTCAGCATCTGATCAAAACGTATCTGTCTAGGTGCAGATGGAGGTAAGAGTAGGGAGACAGGACAGAAAGTTATGCACAAAATAGTGCCGTCCAGCTCCCCTCTGTATAACGTTACTCATTTAGGTAGAATATGTAGCGAGCAGGTTAAACAGATAAGTTATCAGCTACAAATTATAGGTATATTTTCCAGCATTCCATCTAATAGACGCACAGTTTGGCTGAAAATATGCATCATTTTAAGCTGATACGTTATCCATTTAAAGTTATGGGTTCAGTGGTCAGCTGAATTTTACCTGCTATTTCTTTTATTTATTTATTTACTTAACATCTTTTTATGCTTCGTTTTGAGTTATCAAAGCGGTTTACCTTGAACTCAAACCTCTTATGCTTCTACAGTTTTGCATCTAATACCCTGCAGTTTGCATGACTTGAGATTTGTGGTTTTCAAATCCCCAGATTACAAAAGTGGCACAATCTGCTGACTGTACATTGTGATCGGTGAAACATCTTAGACCATATTTGCATCAGGAGGGGTTAGATATAGCAACTCAGGCTTTAGTGCTTAGCATCCTAGACCACAGTAATACTCTATATGTGGGCCTGCTAAAGACCATATGTGGTTAGGAAGCTGACCAGTACCAGCTTTACTCCCCCTCAAAGTATCAAATTAGGCGACACTGAAATTCAAGTCAAACCCCAGATCAAATACCTTGGTGTGACCCTTGACCACCTACTGAACCTTCAGCCTCACATTATGAATACCTCCAAAAAGATCTACTTCAAAATCCAAACTCTCTGCAACCTACGCTCCCTCCTACCCTACGACAGCTTCCGCACAGTCTGCCAAACCTCCATCATCCCACTCATCGATTATTTGCAACACCATCCTCCATGGGCTACCCAAGACCACCCTTGCTCTCCTGCAACTCGCCCAAAACACAGCTGCATGACTTATTGACAGAGCTCCCAGACACTCCCACATCACTCCCATATTTAAATCCCTACACTGGTTCCCAGTTGCATCCCGTATCAGGTTCAAGACTCTCGCCATCACCCACAAAGCCCTCCTCAACACCACTGTGGAACAGCTACAAATCATTAGCTAGACGTCCTGACAACAACAGACTCCGGCGTCAAAATGCAACAATTCTTCTCCTCCTACCTTCACAAAGTAACAAGAGATCTCAACACACCTGCAGAAGAGCCTTCCAATTCTATGCTCCCACCAACTGGAACAAACTTCCCCCTACAATATGTTGCCTCCAATCCCACACCCTCTTCAAAAACACCTTAAAACCTTTCTCTTTGAAGAACACTTTAATGCATCCACCGCTACAAACACAAGAACACCCCCTGCTCCTCCTCACCATCTCAACGACCCCCCCAACCATCACCTTACCTCATCCCACCTAATTGCTCCCCCCATTCTCCCCACCCTCCCCTCACACCATCCATTTATCCCCCCTCCTAGAAGTTGATCACAACATCTAGTCACTTAGATTCTCAGCTGCCTGTAAATAGTTTCATTTGTTCTTTGTAAGCTTCCTCGTGTTGAAATGTTTCATTATTTTCTATCAAAGTTGCATGTACATAGTTCCAACTGTTCCATGTAAACGTTTATTTCCTGTTCTATGTAATCCATTTTGCCTTGTAGAAAAACGGTATATAAAACCAGTTAAATAAATAAACAAATAAAAGAGGGGAGAACACAAAGCCAGCCCTCGCTAAACTTCACTGGCTCCCATTAAGGGAAAGAGTTTAATTTAAGTCAATGACTATTACTCTAGAATCAAAATCCACTGCACTTGCTAGATTGTTCAAAACACGAACCTTCAAGAGCTTTGCAGCCCTTTCAAGCGAGGGGAGGTTGCAAAAGGGTAAACGTAAAATAAAAAAAATACAAAAATAAATAAATAGAGAACTAGAGGGTTTTCAGTTACTGCTCCTTATATTACGGGAGAAGCACTTTGCTGTTTTATTTATTTGTTTCATCTTGGCCCTGCAAAACCCTCCAAATATTTGTAGACCCTAAGCTTAATTTTTGCATATTTTGGATGTCCTGAAAACCAGATCTGATATTAGTTCTCAATGACTGGATTTAAAAAATCATTGCTCTAAGGCTTTCTGGATCAAAACTGTTATGAGATTCCATCTGGCGGTCAGAGTGGACTCTCATGATTGCCCAACCTGTGTACATATAATGTCATCTGTGGAGAGGCTCCCAGGAGTGGGGAGAGGGTCAACAATGGAGCAACACACAGTCTTCCAACAAAAACTGATGCATAGAGAAAGCAGGTGCAAATCTCTTTGCTTAATATTCCTTAGCTAAGAATTAGTACAAAACTACTATCACGATTTTGCTTCAATTATTGGTGCAAACTCTGGGAGAAGGGGATTGGAAAATAGGGGGAAGGTTGCCTGAGTCCTTCTCCTGTTCCAACCCCTCCTTGACATACTGCTTTTCTTCCGCTCTATTCCCCCCTCACATCAGGCCTCCAGCAGCGACAGAGAGATGATAATTTAGGGTCTGTGAGCCGGCACATGCTTCAAGACCCCACGATAACCATGTTCCATGCTTCCATCCGAACCTCCTGATACCAAGGGAAGAGATACTAACAAATGGGCCCACTGCAAGACCTGTGAATATGCGCTGGTTCCCAAAGAGTGAATGGGAGGGAGGGTGTTAGAAATCTGAAAGATTGAGAGCCAGAAGAGGAACCTAGGAAAGCCACAGTGTAACAGTGTTACCCCTTTGACCCCTAAAGTGAGGGTCTTTGACACAGTTGACATATTGGAGTGGAGGAGTGGCCTAGTGGTTGGGGCAAGGTACCTCAGGCCAGAAGGTCAGGGGTTCAAATCCCACTAGAGGACAGCAACCTTGGGCCAGAAGGACTGGGGTTTCTAGTCCCACAGGTGCTCCTTGTGGTCTTGGGCAAGCCACTTAACCCTCCATAGCCCATGTTCCCTGTAAATAGTTATCTCCAAGTTATAATGCCCTGTTCAATGTAATTTCAGTTTGTTCAATGTAAACCGCACTGATGCAGAATAGCGCGGTATATAAGAGAATGTAAATAAATAAAATAAATTTAACATTTGGTGCCATAGGCAGTAGCCTATGCCTAAATCTGGACCTAATCACATGCATGATGCTGATTATCTTTCTGTTGTGGGTGGGTCCCTGCCGGCCTGGACCAGCACTAATAACAGGATCCAATGGTCCCTTAAACATATGATGAGAAAAAACAGGTCTGACTGTGTCAAGTTTTTCCTTTCCGAATATCAACAGGAAACCAGCCATGTAATGGGTGTTAAGTCCTTCCAGATCAGTTTCCTTTGAATGAGTGAGTTGCAGTGGACTGGTGCTCTCGCCATTTGTAATAGAAGGGGAGATACTGGGGTATAATAGATATTGGAGACAAATCTCTTCTCAGAAATTATTCTGTTCTCCTTGTGGTTTATTTGCAGCTAATTGCGTTCTTATTGGCGGCTTCTCCCAAAGGTAAGTACATCCTCTTAAAGGTACAGCGTTGGATAAATCTGAGTGGATCAGAACATATAATACAAGGCAGGGGGAGGGGGGTGGGCAGAATCACATGTGCATATCACAGGGATGGCAACAGAGTTTACTTCAGTTTGAAAGGTCACAGGAATGATAAGGGCTAAAGGATGATATTTCATAGGTGTAGCGGGTCCTCCAGCTGTGCTGCTGAGGATGACCCCTGAGCTGCTATGAAACAATAAAGTTAAGGTGTCTGCATGGGTGTAGGGTGATTGCCTAGGTAGATGGCATGCCAGAAAATTTGCTGATGCCAGGTGGTTCAAAAACAAATTAAGTGCATACTAACTATTTATTTAAGCAGGATAAGCATTTCGGCTCATATCCCATATACAAAAGTGTATTAACCTCAGTCACATAATTGTGATAAAAGCAACATGGGAGGACTAAGGGGAAGGGAGGAAGGGGAAGTGAAAATGTCTAGGAGGCTTTCATTGAATCAGAGCCTTGGTGCACTAACCTCTTAGCAACACCCCCCCCCCCCCCTCCTGTCCAGTACAACAAGTCTACTCAGATGCTGGCTTCTCACCATCATGACAAAACAAGTCAACTTGAGCACACACTCCTTAACCTCAATCCGTCCCCCAAAACAGCAACAAAGCTACCTAGAACCTCCAGAAACTCATCTCACTGCCAAACCCTCTGCTTAGCTCCAGCTGTCTTGCAGAATACCCTCAGAGTCATGCTGGTTGAGCATATCATAGGTTAAAGTGTGAAGAAGAACGTAGCTGGCATAATTTCAACAGCAGTTGGACAGCAAGAGATAACTCTTCTGTTGCCAGGGAGAACGGGTACAGTAAGTAGGAAGCTTGGGCCCTGAAGAGATTGAGGGGCTTGGGTGGCCTTGTTGCAGACAGCTCAGATTGGGATTGTGAACAGGGACATACTAAGCCAGAACTACGCCTTGTGCAACATGCAAACCTGGCACCTGCCCCCCCCCCCCCCATGACATCAGACTTTTGTCATTCCCCCCCCCCCCCAAGAAAAAAGAAGATCTCTGCCCCCAAGGCAAACTACATTGATGACAGACACTACTTGTTAGCTGAATCCTTCACTTCAGAACAGGGGTTCTTAACCTTTTTATGACTACAGACCCCCAATGGATTGCCCAGAATGTCCCCAGACCCCCTTGCCAGACTGCCAAAGTCATATATATGTATATAGCTAGTAACTGAACAGTTTAACAAAAATCTTAAGGATTTTATCATATTTATTCAAATCACAAATACACAAGCTAGCTACAACTAGTGAGATGTTTGTTGTGTTTGTTCAATCAAAATAAGGAATCAAGGAATAGTTATTGACAATATCACTTGCATGTCATCTGACACATCTACAGTAGTGGCCAAAAAATTAAGGCACAGTCCAAAATATCAGAATTTTATTAGAAAGGTACGTGTTATTGTCACTTTCATGGTCAAAAGCTTTAAGAATCAAAGATATATATATGTCATTTTCAAAGTTTTATTCAGGAAACAATATATGCGTCAATATTTGATAGGGTGGCCATGATTTTTCAGCACAGCCTGGATTCTTGTAGGCATACTGTTAACTAGCATTTTACAGTATGCTGGAGTGATTTCGTTGACCCATACATGCTTGAGTATGTCCTTTAAATCTGCTTCTGAAGTTGGATGGTGTGCTGCCACCTTTCTCTTCATAAGATTCCAACAGTTTTTAATTACATTGAGATCCGGAGAGTTTGATGGCCAACTTGGTAGAAGTTTGATCTTGTTGTCCACGAACCATTTTTTGACTGTTTTTGCAGTGTGTCACGGTGCCGAGTCCTGCTGAAATATAGTTGTGCCAGAAACATTCATGTGTATTTTAACTTTACTATTCAGCATGGATATGTATTTTGCAGCATTTACTCTTTCACCTTTCTCAAAAATGTGCAGGCCACATCGTCCATTCGCCGAGATACCACCCCATACCATGACCGATGGTGGGTGTTTCTTGATCGTGTACTTCGGATTTAGTCTCTCGCCTGCTGGTTGACGGATGTAGTTGTAACCACTCCCACGTACTTGTTGAAATGTACTTTCATCTGTGAACATTACCCTCTCCCACCATTCAGTAGATTGTCTTTCATCTTGCTACAAAACTGTATGCGGGCAGCAATTTGTTTCCTGGTTATCATAGGCTTCTTGGCAGGTCTTCTGGCCATGAGTTTGAATTCATCCACAAGCCATCGTTGGACAGATCTGGCACTTATCTTTATTCCTCGATCATTAGCTAACTGAGCCACACGTTGAGATGAAGTATGTGGATTAGATGTAATAATGCTTTTGAGGAATCGGTCATCTCGTCCAGTAGTTATCCGTCTGCGCCCACATTTCGAACAACGTGTACGGCCACCTGATTTCAGAACATTCTGAACTGCACACCTTGATATATGCAAATGTTTTGCAATAGCACATTGCAAATATCCTTCAGCATCGAGTGTGACAACTTGTCCCTTTACAAAGTCATTAATATTGCACTTTCTACCCATCTTGATTGTATATTTCACATGTAACTTTCAATCTTTTCCTAGTTGTAAAAATTCAAAACTTCATCCAAGAAACCTACTACAGAGTGTAAGTAAACTAAAATGGACGCCAGACGCATGGTGTGACTAATCGCCATGCTGATCAAATAAGTAAGCACGTGTGACATCTCCACAGTACCTTATTTGACAATAAATTGTAGAAAAAGATACCTGCCTTAATTTTTTGGCCACTACTGTAGTCAATTTCTCCACTTCGATTGCAGGTTTAAGAATGCCGAGAATCCTGTTTCACAGAGTTAAGTAGTTGTGAAGGGAGCCAAAACATTCATTGCCCTCATAGCCAAGCTAGGGGAAACTGAGATTTGCTCACACCAAAACTGCCTGATATCCAGCCCAGCCTGGACACCCCCTGTTAAGAACCCCTGACTTAGAATATGGACAGACCTTCACCTAATAGAAAAGAAGGCACCATAAATTAGAAGCAGCAACAACATCTGGCAAATTCTGAAATTGGAAGCCCTACAAAGACAAACTATGAGCATTGCAACGCTAGAAAAAGAGAAGCAGAAACGTATTTCTGCCTATATTAAGTAAACTACAAAGATATACAGTCGGAAATGAACAACCTCTAAAAACCAAAAATACAGTAGAAGATGGTTTTTTTTCTACCTTCATTGTCTATTTTGCTTTTTAATCAGCTTCAGTTTGACCTCTCTCATTCTTCTACCAAGTTCATTTTTGGGGTGCACTTTCTATTTTGCATTTCTTCTCTTCCCTCCTGTCTTTTACCATTTACTCAGCTTATTACCCGTCTTTGGGCATCTCTGCAACCCCGTTCCCACTGAGATCACTCTCTTTCCTTCTTCACTCTTCCACTACCTCTCACCTCTCTTCAGTCCTCCAAGTCATCCTCGCCCTCTCAGTCCTTCCTCACTCTTAAGCCCCCTTCTCTTACCATAGCGCGCTCTATCCCCAGCTCCTACCTACTGAATTTCCAAGCCCCCAATCTCCTCCCAAATCCCTGACCTGTCTTTGTGACCCTCTTCTCCATCTTCCTCATAACCCTGCTCTGCCCGCACGCTCCACACATATCTCCAAACTTCCAGTCATCCTCATTCCCACAATGCTTGATCTTCGGCCCCCATGCAAACAGAAAGTCGGTATCAGGTCTCGGAGGGGGCGTCAGTCATACAGTCCCGCAGCGCTGACGTTTTAAGGTAAGCGCCACAGGAGCTGCTTGAGGCCATTGCTGCTGTTGCGGGTCCCAGAGAGGGGCAGCAGCAGTAGCAATGGAGACCGTGGGGGTGCGAGGGGGGGAGGTGAAAGGGATAAAGTTCACCTAGGGCACCTTATCTCTTTACGCCAGCCCTGCAGCCAGTCCACTGTTATTCTTGTCCAGATTGCTAAGATATATATCCCAGCTGCCAAAACTGCTTGCATGATACCCATGTCAATGTTTCACATCTTTCTCTTTAGTTCTCTGCCATCATGGGCAGGTGAAAGTCTTTAAACCAGCGCACCTTATAAAAAAATCTTTCTTGCTTCCACTTTTATTCTTTTTCAAAGTGTTTTAAAACTAAAATTACTAATCGTATATTGAGGGAAGAGGACCTCAGGTAGTCCTCACCGTGGCTGCTTCAACACTTTAATCCATTGGCGGTATGAGCAAGAAAATCTGTTTCCATCATCAGTCCAGAAACCTCTTATTTTATCAAATAAATATATGATCACTTATGTTTGTAGATCTGTATCTTAAATCCACTCAAAAACTCAACGGAGGCCTTTGTTTTGCTCTGGGCTGTTTCAGAGTTTTTTGGGCTCTGAAGTAGTGCAATGCGCTAGTGTCTGTCATTGCTTCAGCCGTATTTATACAAAGGGTCATTATTCGAAATTCACCAATCACAGCACAGCTCCTCAAAAACATTTACTTACTTCATGGTATTTCTTTGCACAGGGGGAGAGCCTCTTTCGATTGAAAGCAAGCTGTGCTACGAGGGGACATAGGATGAGGGTGAAAGGGGATAAACTCAGGAGTAATATGTGGAAATATTTCTTTACAGAAAGAGTGATGGATCCGTGGAATAGTCTCCCAGTGGAGGTGGTAAAGATGAGGACAGTATCTCAATTCAAAAAAGCATGGGACAAACACAGGATCTCTAGGGAAAAAAAGGGGACTGTTGTAATAGTTGATATGGAAGGGCAGACTAGGTAGGCCATGCGGTCTTTTTCTGCTATCACGTTTCTATGTAATTAACCCTAAAACCTTAAACTCAGTTTGTATACTCATGCTGTTTGGCACAACTGTATTTAAGGAAAAAAATCCATCTCTTTTCAAACTGGTTTTGATCTTTGTTGTCAGGTCTATTGAGACTTGAGGAAGAAAGCAATTGTTCAATGGAATACCCCACCATCGGTGCAACTCTTCTGTGGTTCACTATAGGAGACTTAAGCTCCAATGTTTGCTGCTATAAATGTCTTGTAGTGTTCCCTATATATCTAAGACCACACGGACATGTAACTAAAGACTTACAAGTGGTAGTCTATCTTAAAGAATAAGGTCTAGTTCCCAAACCTTTAATCGCATCTCTTTCGGTGGTGATCTCACAAATCAAACATACTCCACATCAGCCCCCATTTCTCCAGCTATCATCACCCTTGCATAATATTGCTGAGCCCAAATACTCTTAAATTACATTCTCGACTATTTCAAATTACCAGTCATTTTGCTTTGAAGCAAGGATCAAGATCATCAAAACATTTCCTCACTATAGACATGATTTTAGAGGACATTATTTTTTTTAAATGTTTTAAGAAGTGTGCTGGTTTAAGGGATTTTTTTCTGTCGATTTCTGAAGCATCTGTCAAGTATCCTATATATTCTTATCCTGGATAGGTGAACAGACACATTCCCATATTTAATCCAGCACCCAGCCTCCTCCCCCAAATGTTTAACCACCAAGTTTTGTAGCAATGTAAAGAGCAACCAGACCTAAAAACCCTTTTGCATGGGTTTGTAACCTTTGAGGACACCGTGCCCTTGCTGAATGGTTCCTATCCCCTACCAATTTGCCAGCATTGACCTGGTTAGTATTTGGGGAGTTCTAGCCTCTAGGACCTGCTGTGTCACTAGGTTGTTTTATGTTGCTAGCTTCTGATGCCAAAAGACCTACTTCTGGCCCTTTTTCATAAGTTACCATTTCTTTTCCTAAGTGTAAGAAAATCAGTTTGTGCAGCTTGGATCAGTGGTTTTACCAAATACTCCCGATGGTTGGTCAGGATGGGGCGGGGACTGCTTGGGCACCCTTCCCCCCCTTCATTGCAGGAACTCAGGCAGAATTTATGTCACTGGCTTGGATTATAGGACTAGAAAAGGAATTAAATGCATTTATGATTACCCACCGCTGAAATCCTAAGCAACACTGGAAAGACATTAAGAAAATATCGACCTATAGCGGAGCTTTAATCAGAAATGAAACTTTTTCAGAGAAATACTTCACATGCTAGATTAAGATATTCATAAGCACATCCCACAGTTATGCCAAAGCCCATGTGGGAGAGATGCCTTGCCACACTCATGATATATAGAGTTTTATCAAGATGAACAACTGGCCAAAGAGCCATGTCTCTGTTTATTTGCACAGCAGTGAGAATTTAACATTAATCAAATTATCGTTTATTCAGGTGGCTCTACAGCAAGCCTGCTTTCTTCGGCTAGTAAGTATTTCCTGCTGCTGCCCATATTTCTGTTTAGATGCTAAAAAGGAAGTTTTGTAATTTCTTCGTGTGACACTGAGACCCCTAAAAGGGTGACCCATGAAAAATCTGTTCAGGACTGGTCGAGATTTTGGCAGCTGGTATCCAACCAGGGGGGGAAAGAAAAGAGAGGAATTGCGTATGTGGGACAAAGAAACACAGGTGAACTGAACACAATGTAGGTGAGAGGGAGGGACGAAAAATGGAGAGAGGAGCTGCAGAATGGCAGGGGAACCGCCACAGGGCACTGATCTCCTGTCTCCTGCATCGCATTACTTGCGTCAGAAAGCTTTCAGCAGTTTATACCCGCATGCACTGCTATGAATCCACGGTTTTATCAATGACTATTACACCTCCGCCCTCATCGCATGCTTGCTGATCCACCGACACTGTGCCTGTTGATATGGCATGGTATACGGGAGTTTTGCTTCAGCTGTCTCTTCTGGGTAGACAGAAATGCCAGCAGAGCATGGCAGCATGCCCAGGGACTGCTACCTCACTCTGGGCACACACAAGGCACAGGGGTTGTTCCACTGATTTTCCCAAGAAAATGTCTGTGTGCCACAGGTAAAACTGGGACTGGATTAGCTTGTTGCTTCTTGCATGGAGTCAGGTGGCAACCCTGGTATGTGCTGCCCCACTTTTAGCTCCGATCCCCCCTGTATTCACTTTCTTACCACTTCTTTTTGTTTTCTCCTCCCATCGCTTCCTGAGCCTCTCCGTACTCTTAATGCCCTTAGAGGTCTGTTTACTAAAGGACATTAAGATTTTTCTGCTAACGCTGGGCAATAGTTGCAAAAGCCCGGCGCTAGAACAAATGTCCCATGGTAGCTGCAGGGGGTGTTCCACAGAGGAAGCACAGGGATCACGAGGTGACAGCTTTGCCGATGCAACTAACACCGCTCATTGAGGTAGTGAGAGCTGAATCCGCAATGTCTGCCAAAATGTGCGGCTATCGCGTGCCATCAATGCCGCAGTAATCAAATGGTACAGGCAGAGCCACATCCTGCCCACTTGCACTGCTAATGCGCAAAATGCAGCTAGTATGCAAAACTGCCTGCGGTAGCTGCATTTCTCCCACATTAGCTGTCTCTGCAGTGCAACAATCCCGTGTTAATGCCATAAAGACTTCTGATGCCCTTTAATAGACATCCCCCTATGTGTCTCTTGGCTTGACTCTTGCAACCTCCCCAGTTCTCGCATGGCATTTGTAAGCTCGTTTGGGAGATAGTTAAGAATCCGCCTTCCTCTCCCCAAACCTGTTTTAGACAATGCTTCCTGCTCACTGCCAAGTTCACTTCAAATGCTTCCATTCCTCTTTCAAAACTCCACTCCCTCATATATTCTGTGATATGTACACACTTAAGTTTGCTTCTTATAACTGTTTTATATTGCTTCTCACTTGTATTGGTTGATGGTTTATGCTGCACCTTGTTATTTGTTTTGCACAAAGCTTGTTGGACTGCATGGTTTGATAGCAACATGACCAGCAGCAGCGGAGAGATGGAGCTGCTAAGTGACCTTAGGGCAGCTTTTCCTGGATCCATATGCCCTAATCCCATCGAAATTGAAGCACAGACTAATGGGGGCTTAACCCCACAGCAGGCCAAGAACATTCTTCATGTGTAAGTCACCCCAGCATAAAAATGCTTCTAGAAATAGATCTTTTGGACTGGCACTGTAACCCTGCAAATAGCTTCTTACTACCTGACACCTCGGTTTTCATGGCTCCTGCACCGTGGGCTGTCTGAGAAGGAAATACCAGCATATGCGGAAGAGAATGCACCTTGAAAGTAGGCACGACACCTGCTTGCGTACTTTGCACACATACGCTTTTAGATTAAGGTGTTTTATAATCTACTCATAAACATGCTTGAATACAGGGCTGGTGTGACCATCAGGTAAAACAGGCAATTACCTAGAGCACCAAACTTTGGAGGGTGGTCCGTTCCTGCCCTTACTGTCACTGCCAATACATCTCCAAGACCTGCAAAAGTGGCAATGACAAGAAAACAGCAAAGCAGCACTTACTGGAGCCTTTGAACCCGCAGCGTACTGCTGCTGTACTCTAAAGGTCCAGTCGGTCCCACCCCTGCAGACTTCCTATTTGCATGGGAGAAGAACTGGCTGGCGAGAGTGCAGCACCACATGCAAGATTTCAGAGACTCTCGTAAGCGCTGCGCCGCACAGGTGTGGCAGCGGGGGAAGCAGGAACGAAGGTTGGCCTAAGGCACTTCATATCTTTGCGTTGGCCCTACTTGAATGAAGGTGGGGACGTGGAAGGCAGAAGAATCTGGATGGTAAACGAAAGCTTCTTGCTGATACCTTTGGGTGAGAAGATAATGAATGAGAGATGCAATGCTTGTGTAATGGAAACAAGATATTTCTGAAAATAATTTTTTTTAAATGTAATATTTATACATTTATACAAATATATCAAGAATACATCTTGAAACAGAAAACTGAGATGGGTAAGGAAAAAAAATAACATAGAACTAAAAAGTCCCACCAGTGTAACATGCAGTAACACAAAATCAATACCCAGCCCACTCTAGCCGCCAAGAAAGGGAGGATACTATAAGAAGAAAATAATAACATACAATAACTCTGAAAGGCAATAAAAGGTGTGCTTAACAGTCGATACCTATTATGCTCAAACCGAAGCAGAAGGAAGAGCACCCACCTACGCAGGGTGTCGGGCATTTATAAAGCCCAGCAATTGGGAAGGTTCCTAAAAAATAAAAGAATCAGACTGATACTTGATCAGACACTTACAAGGAAATCGGAAAAGAATTTTCATATGCTGAACCTAAAGTTTTTCCCTTGCCCACTTTTTCCTTTTCAAAGCCCTCTACTTACAAACTCATGCTTCTGGAGTCCTCATCAGCTTGGAAGGATGTCTCCTCAAATCATCAGCCCCTTATGGCTGAAAGAGGCTGGTACAGTGGTAGCGATTTCTTGCTTTGTCTCCCCAGTATGCAACCTGTTGCCTCTATAGCACACCTGACCCCGTCAGCCACAGTGAACAGCTGACTTGAATCCAAGCCTTAGAAACATAGATACAGTATATGTCAGCAGAAAAAGACCATGTGGCCTATCTAGTCTGCTCTTCCATATCAATACTATCAATACTTTTCCATATCAATACTATCAATACTTTTCTTCTTTAGAGATCTTCTGTGTTTGTTCCATGCTTTTTCAAATTCAGATACTGTCCTTGTCTCTACCACCTCCACTGGGAGACTATTCTATGCATTTACTATTCTTTCCATAAAGAAATATTTCCGCATATTATTCCTGAGTCTATCCCCTTTTACTCTCATCCTATGCTCCCTCGTTGCAGAGCTTACTTTCAATTGAAAGAGGCTCTCCTCTTGTGCATTTATTCCATAGAGATATTTAAATGTCTCAATCAATTCACCTCTATCCCGCCTTTCCTCTAAAGTATACATATTAAGATCTTTAGGTCTGTCCCCATATGCTTTATAACAAAGACCACTAACCATTGTAGTAGCCACCCTCCTGTTTATATAATTTTGAAGGTGTAGTCTCCAGAATTGCATACAATACTCCAAATAAGGTTATACAGAGGCACTATCACCTTTTTTTTTGCTCGCCATTCCTCTCCCTATGCACCTAAGCATCCTTCTGGCTTTTGTGGTTGCCTTTTCTACCTGTTTACCTACTTTAAGATCATCAGAAACAATCACGCCCAGGTCCCACTCTTTTTTCATGGACAGAAGTACTTTGCCTCCTACACTGTACTGCTCCCTTGGATTTTTGCAACCCACATGCACGACTCTGCATTTTTTAGCATTAAATCTCAGCTTCCAAATTCTTGACCATTTTTCAAGCTTAGCTAGATTCCTCCTCATGTTATCTACTCCTTCCTGGGTGTCTACTCTTTTGCAGGTTTTGATATCATCCACAAAGAGGAATACCTTACCCAACAGCTGTTTCGCAATATCACTATCAAAGATGTTAAAAAGAATTGGACCAAGGAATGAGATTGCTTCGGCACACCATTCGTAACATCCTTCTCCTCAGAGTAAATTCCATTTAATGTATACCTTGTCACCTCCCACTCAACCACTTTAGGGTCCATCCCTAGAGTGCTCAATTTATTTATAAGTCATCTGTGTGGAATGGTGTCAAAGACTTTACTAAACTCCAAGTACACCACATCTAGGGCTCTCCCTCGGTCCAATTTTCCGGTCATGCAGTCAAAGAAATCAATCAGATTTGTTCCATAAAACCTACCTCAGGAAAACCCATGCTGCCTTGGATCCTGCAATCCATTGGACTCCAGAAACCTCACTATCCTCTGTTTTAGCAGGATTTCCATTAATTTACTTACAACAGAGGTCAGACTAACAGGCCTGTAGTTCTCAACCTCATCCTTACTCCCACTGTTGTGTAAAGGGACCACATGTGCCTTTCTCCAGTCCTCTGGGACCACTCCTAACCCTAAAGAAGCATTGAAAAGGTCAGTCAGTGTTGCTGCTAGAATGTCCCCAAGTTCCTTCAATATTCACGGATGTATCCCATTTGGCCCTATAACTTTGTCTACTTTTAATTTAGCCAGTTTCTCATGAACACAGTCCTCTGAAAATCGTTCAAGATCCCTTCACTTCTGCTCCTATTTGTGGGTATTTTATGAGGTCCTGCTCCAGGCCCTTCATTTGTGAATGTAGAACAAAAATATTTGTTAAGCAACTCCACTTTATCCTCATCAGCTTCTACATATTCCTCCCTTTCCCCCATGAGTCTGACAATACCACTTTTGCACTTCCTCCTCTCACTAACATATCTGAGACATGTCTTGTCCCCCATTTTATTGCATTGGCTTTCTCTTCTTCTTTTTGTATCTTTGCTTTTCTGACTACTTTCCTATCTTCTCTAAGTTTATCCAAATATTGATGCTTGTCTTCTTTTCTCTGTGATCTCTTGTATGTTATGAAGGCCACATTCTTTTTCTTCACCTTTTCATATACTTATTTTGAGAACCATAGCGGTCTCCTTTCTCTTTTACATTTATTTAACTTTTTAACAAAAAGGTTTGTTGCCCTTAAAATATCCCCTTTCAATTTTGGCCATTGCTTTTCTACATCCCCCAACTATTCCTATCATGCTAATGACTCCTTGAGGTATTGTCCCATCTTGGCAAAGTTAGTTTTCCTAAAGTCTGAGAGCCTGGCTTTAAAATAGACTTTATCAGCTCTAGTCCTAATATTAAACCACACTATCTGGTGATTATTGGATGCAAGATGATCTCCCATTAAAACATCAGAAACACTTTCCCCATTGGTAAGCACCAAGTCCAGAATGGCCCCTTCAAGTGTGGGTTCTGTTATCAGTTGCCTGAATAGTTCTCCCTGAATAGAATCCATGATCTCCTTACTTCTAGATGACACCACAACAGGGATGTGCCAATCAACATCCGGCATATTGAAATCACCTATCAGTAGCACTTCTCCTTTCATGGAAATACTTATGTCTTCTATTAAATCTCTGTCCACTTCTCTCTGTGAAGGAGATCTGTATATCACACCAATACAAATGGATTTCCCATTCTCTCTTTCTAGTTTAACCCATAGTGCCTCCTCTCTTCCTTTTAAGCCCTATATTTCCATAGCTTTAAAATTATTCTTTATATATAGGGGCTTGTTTACAAAGCCACGGTAGCGGTTTCCGATTGTTATCGGAGCCACTGCCCCATTGAAATCAATGGGGCCGCGGCTCCAATAATGATCGGAAACCACTACTGCGGCTTTGTAAACAAGCCCCATATTGTCACTCCTCCTCCCCTTCTTCCTACCCTTTCCTTTCCGAATAAAGTATGTTGTTGTTGTTAAATGTCATAGCCTGGTATAATTAAATCCCAGTCATGATTGTCTGTGAACCATGTCTCAATAACCATCTCTAAATCCAAGTCAGCCTCTTCCATTAAAGCCTCAACATCTGGGATCTTATTGCCCATACTACGGACATTTATGCACACAACTTTCCAGATGTTGCCCCTTTTACCCATTTCAACAGAGGTATTTAATGTTTTACTTTCCTGAGGGCTTTCACTTACCTGGGAGTCTTCTTCACCCATCCCCAATGAACCACTCCATTTGAAACCAGACAGCTTACATCCATCAGCTAACCGCTCACCGTGAAGCCATCACAGAGAAAATGAAACAGTACCACACAGACACCTTGAAACGCTCACTAAATAAACCTCATGATCTGTTTAACCTTGTCAAGTCTCTATCCAAGGAGCCAACACCGGAGCACCAATGTGAAATCCATCCGCAGGAATTTGCCTCTTACCTACAATCCAAGTTATGTCAGACAAATAAAATTTTAATTGGTGTCTCCTCCACAGACCAAGGGTGTACAACATCTTTAACGTCTTTCTCAACCCCTTCCAAGAAGTGCATTGAAGATACTATCATGAACCTCAATACCACTACTGCGCAAACAGATCCTTGTCCGGCTTTCTGGATAAAGGAACTCCGCAGTGATCTCAGTCCGATAATAACAAAAATAATAAATCTATCTTTCTCAAGTGGTTACTTCCCATCTGCCCTCAAGCACACGTCGATCAGACCACTGCTAAAAAATAGTAAACTAGACCCCCAAAAGGTAGACTCCTACAGACCCATTTCAAGTATACCTTTTCTCGCAAAATTAATCGAAAAAGTGGTGCAAAGGCAGTTACAAGACCACATCGACTCTGCTGCTCCACTTGACCCATGCCAACATGGTTTCAGGGAGTCACATGGAATGGAAACACTCCTCACCACCCTTTTCAATAATATAATCACTGGCATTGACAGCATTCGTCAGGGTTTTGCACTCATTTTCCTAGACATTGCCGCAGCCTTCGACTCAGTAAATCATGAGCTTCTTCTTGGACAACTAAAAGAGAAGGGCATCTGCGGAACAGCACTGGAATGGTGCAGATCATACTTGACCGATAGATGGCAGCAAGTAAGATCAGGCGGAGCAACATCAGAACCGTTTCATCAAAACCAAGGAGTTCCCCAGGGATCCTCCCTATCGGCCTTGATGTTCAACATATACATGCAACCCATTTGCAATATCATCCGGTCCTTCAATGTCAGTTGTATGGTATATGCTGATGATGTCCTGCTCTATATGCCGTTCTACATAGACCAAGTTGACCTCTCCCCTTCGACCAACTGCTTCAATGCCATATCTGAATGGCTCCTGTCACAAAACCTTCGGATTCAGCATAAGAAAACGGAGGTGCTCTTCATTATGAGGAACCCAAACTTCAGCCCACCCAAATACTTGAAGGTGAAAGAAGCCGAACTTCAAGCAAAACCCACAATTCGTTACCTGGGAGTTACACTGGATCAAAACCTTGACATGAGGGCACACATAGCTAACACTGTAAGAGCAATCTATTTCAAGATCCGTTCACTCAGACATCTACGCCCCTTGCTTGAACCGGAAGATTTTCGGACAATTTACCAGGCCCTGATAATACCACATCTGGATTATGCCAATGCCATATTACAAGGTCTCCCACAATCCACCTTGAACCCCTTACAGCTTGCCATGAATAGTACAGTGAGGGTTCTCCAGGGGTCATCTAAAAGAGACCATGTGACGCCCCTTCTAAAGCAGTTACACTGGCTTTCTGTACAAGCCAGGATCTTATTCAAAACAGTGCTGCTGACATTCAAAGCGGTCAATAAGCTCTCTTCATCTTCACTTTCTGACCTTATCCAAGCAACAGCACCTAATAGACCAAGAAGATCCACTGCGATAAATATGCTATCATTGCCGAGAGAATTAACAAAATGCACTTCAATAACCGCAAACAGGGCCTTCAGTCTCTGCGCCCCAAGATTCTGGAACTCACTACCAACAAACATCAGGGCAATCACTAACCTAACCCAGTTTAGGAAGGCCCTTAAACACTTCCTTTTCCTTAAATATTTCCCAGAGAACAATGAACCACATTCCCACTCAAATACTTACAACTGTCCCACCACACCCTGTAAGCCAGGCGACCACACCATGTAAGGAGTCCTTGACCATTAAATCTCTTGCTATGTCTTATGTGACTTCATTGTGTAAATAGTTACCTTTTGTTATCCAAGTTGTTTCTCCTGTTAATTGTAAACTCAGACCTATGTACCCTGTCTGATTGTTATGTTCCATGTAAACCACGCTGATGCTGAATAGTGCGGTATAGAAGAAATTGTAAATAAATAAATAAATAAACCTAGTTTAAAGTCCTCTTCAGTAGGTTAGTCACTCTGCTGTGGAAGATACTTTTACCCTTCTTGGATAGATGGACACGAACTCTGCTCTGCAGCCCTTGGAAAATCATCCAATAATCCAGGAAACCCAAACACTCTCAATGACACCATCCACACAGCCATGTATTTAACTCCAGGATGCAAGTTTTTCTGCCTCGACCTTTACCCTCAACAGAAAGGATTGAAGAGAACACCACCTGTGCACCTATCTGCTTCATCCTCTGTCTTAGAGCCATGAAGTCACTTTTGATATGCTCAGAGGGATACCTAGCAGTAACATTTGTGCCGCCATGTATGAGTGATATCGGATAATAGTCAGTACGCTAGATGAGTCTTGGCAAATCTTCCGTAACATCTCAGATTTTGGCACCTGGCAGACAGCACATATCAAATTTGGTTGGCAGATGGATGCCTCAATACCCCTCAGAAGAGAGTCACCAACCACCACTACACTTCATTCATTGTGGTCACCGATTCTGCAACTTTGGGTGCTTGAACTCTGGTTCTTCCCTTTCCTGGGATGCTTTCACCTCCTCTACTTCCAGGGCTGCATTCAGTTTGAGGGCTGGAGGAGTTGGGTTGTCAATTCTGCAGGCTCTAGTGACTTGTGTCCAGCTCTCTTCATTCTGTGGCCTCCCATCTTCACCTCTGTCAGAGAGCTTGGATGCTTCAAAAAGCATCTCATCAATGTACTTCTTGCTATCTCAAATGCTTCTCAGCCTCGCCACCTCTTCTCTGAGCTCCTCCACTTGTTTCATGAAGGCTTCAGCTTGCAAGCATCTTGCATATGGAACCAGCCCCTCATTTGGCATTCAGCTGTCTGTCTGGACAAAGGCAGAAACTGAAATGGGGGCAACAGCTTTGGCAATACGATTTTTCCCAGCTATTGTTCAGTTGGTGGAGCTTTGGTACCTGTTAAAGTAAATAAGAGAGACCTACCAAAGTCCTTAACTTTTCCTCAGCTGTCGCCTGACCCATAGCACCTCCGACAATACATTTTGTTGCTCAGATTTGAAGGACCTGGTATGCCACAATCTGTATTAGTTAGTATTTCTTTGCAGGTTCTGCTAAGCAGGACAGCCCAGTCCTGTTACTTCAGTTTATGTATCTGTTCTGCTACCCTAAGATGGGGAAGAGAAAGGGTATCTAATTGGCAGGAGTGAGCCAATCACTGTAAAGTCTTTAACTTACAAACTATATTTAAGAAAATCATTTGTGCAAATTAAATGAAATTTCTGTGCATTTGGTGGGGGGTGGGGGTGGGGGGTCTTACAACTACACTGGTCACTGTAATGTCTGTGCATACGTTTACCCCCAAGCCCTGCACTGGTTCCGAAAGGAAACGTCCAGGCATACTCTCCCTGTCCAGGTGGAAGAGGCAGTGTGGCTCATCTGAATATTCACTCTGGGCCCTCCTTTCCTTTTGGACTTTTAGGTTGGACCCCTCAGTGGGACTCATCTGCTTCAACAAAGATCAGCGTGAAAGAGCCTGTGAGAATTACCGCGTCAAGTTTCGTTGCTCAGGCACCTTCTGCACGAGTAAGTAAAGAGGGCATGGGAGGGTACCCTATGTGCCAGAAGCCACAAGGGATTCATACTTTGGGGAACTGAGTCCCTTTTCTGTACCAATGCACCTCCATGCTGAACGGTACTACCCTCTACAATTCCAGTACTGAGACCCACACACAGCTCTGCAAATGCACTGTGATCCAGCCTTGCGGCATTTATCGAGATGAAAGATAATTAATAGTGCAAAGTTCTGTCTGGGGCAGTTTCTCCAAATGGGTTAGTTTTGTGCATCTTATTACAATAATTTCTTTTAGCAGGCAAAGATGACCTCAGAATGGCTAATATCCCTCATACAATGACAAGTCACTATAGGGAAATAGCAGACGCTTCACATCACAGGTCAAATAGCCTATACCATCCAACCTAATAAATACACCCCAAACAATTCACTCAGGAACCTATATCCAGTAATCTTCACAAACATTCACCACATAAATAACACACACCCATTACAAGCGTCTAACTTGAATAATCATGGCAGTACATCTGGAGTCATCAGTGCAGTCCCAAAGCTGAAAAAACATAACACAGAATTACTCCCATGTAAATATAGGCTCACAAATAAGAGCACACTGTACTTATCTGAAGTAAGCAGCTTAAACAGCACACAGCCTCAACGGGACCAAAACCAACGGCTCTTCAGCACACTGCCCAAAGCCAGCTCAAGGAACCAGCCAGAACTTGAGGAAAAACACTTCTCTTTCAGGCTCTAGACTTAAAACTTCAACTCTCCATGCTTGCCCTTGACGCAAGCTTCCGTTTCGCCAAAACGGAAGCTTTTTGGCCTTTTGGCGAAACGGAAGCTTGCGTCAAGGGCAAGCATGGAGAGTTGAAGTTTTAAGTCTAGAGCCTGAAAGAGAAGTGTTTTTCCTCAAGTTCTGGCTGGTTCCTTGAGCTGGCTTTGGGCAGTGTGCTGAAGAGCCGTTGGTTTTGGTCCCGTTGAGGCTGTGTGCTGTTTAAGCTGCTTACTTCAGATAAGTACAGTGTGCTCTTATTTGTGAGCATATATTTACATGGGAGTAATTCTGTGTTATGTTTTTTCAGCTTTGGGACTGCACTGATGACTCCAGATGTACTGCCATGATTATTCAAGTTAGACGCTTGTAATGGGTGTGTGTTATTTATGTGGTGAATGTTTGTGAAGATTACTGGATATAGGTTCCTGAGTGAATTGTTTGGGGTGTATTTATTAGGTTGGATGGAATAGGCTATTTGACCTGTGATGTGAAGCGTCTGCTATTTCCCTATAGTGACTTGTCACTGTATGAGGGATATTAGCCATTCTGAGGTCATCTTTGCCTGCTAAAAGAAATTATTGTAATAAGATTAATATTGGTTGTTACTATGTGAGTAAAGCATAGTACAGGGTTTGATTTGGATTTTGGATTATTGCTTCCCTGAGACAGCTTTGTGGTGTTCTATTTTAGTTTTGTGCATACCATGACAGTCGTGAACCTCATTCCTAAGCCAAGGTAGGTGGAGTATGATCTCAGTTCCTCAAATTTACTGCTAAGGCTTGGCGTAGGACTCAAATCGTGCCAAAGAGAGCTTCCTGCTCTCCATTATTCCAATAGGTTCCTCCTCCCGACACACAACCAAGACAGCCCTTTGACTTGCTATTCCGGTACTGAGACCCCCCACCCACACTCACAGGTCTATCAGTGTACTGGAATCCTGAATGTGAAGATTTGGAAAACATTTCCCTTGTGAATTTTCTACAGTTATCTTGAAGTATAATACAAATAGCTATTTGTCTTAGAGAGAGGCAGAAAAGTCACAATCTAAAACCTATCTCACCTTTTTACAAGTGTTGCATTTACTGATTCACATTCCATGATTACAGTGATCCAACTTACTGAATTCAGAGCAAACAGCAAAGTCACTAAGAGGGTTGGGACATCAGCGCCAGGGCCATCGCTTCCATTAGGTGAAATAGGCAATCACCAAGAGCACAGAGATTCTGGGAGCAGCAAAAGGCAGCAGGCAAGTATTTTAAATTCCCCTGCTCCTGGTTCCCACCCTCCTGGAGGTCTTACCTCAGCAGTTACCCTGACAGCTCGGCCTCATGGTTGCAGGAAGGAGATGCTTAATAGTGCGCTTTCCTCTTCTGTGCATGGTCATTCTCATGGGATGAGCTGCAAGATCCTATAATTCTGAGGTTCAAAGGGCAAGACTGGCTCCACACAGTAAACAGAATGATGGCAGAAAATTTCTATACAGAAAGACATAAGAAAGTAGCGCGCCTCATCCACTGGAAACTCTGTAAGCATTACATCACTGTGCCCGAAAAGCACTGGGATCATGATCCTAAGAGAATTACAGAGAATGAGGAGGTTATGATCACCTGGGAAACTCCCATTCCAACTGATACAAAGCTTGATGCGGGGAAGCTGGATATAGTGATTAATGAGAAAAACACCAGAACGGCATTGATAATAGAGGTGTCCGTTCCAAGCAACTACTCTGTAAATCGAGTGGAGAAACAGAAGATCCTGAAATATCAGGAAATGCAGTCAGAGACCGAGAAAATGTGTCTGAAAGTTACAGAAATATTTCCCATTGTATTGGGAGCCACAGGTTTGATAAAGAAGAATTTCCAAGCACATCTTGACAAACTATCCATACCTGTTACATCTTACGAACTCCAGAAGGAAGCTCTCTCTGGCACGATGCAAGTACTACACTGAGCCTTAGCAGTAAATTTAAGAGACTGAGATCATATTCCACATACCCTGGCTTAGAAGTGAGGTTCACAACTGTCATAGTATGCACAAAATTAGCCCATTTGGAGAAACTGCCCCAGACAGAACTTCTGCACTATTAATTATCTTTCCTCTCAATGAGCAGAGACTGACTGCTAGATTAGGGCTTCCAGGGGAACTGGGGATGAGCCATTAGGTAAGACGGTAGATAAGTTGCAAGGGGGGCTGGGGGGCTAGAACTACAGGCAGGGGGCAGGGGTCTGGGTGCAAGATTAAAAGTTTGCCTAGACTGTCTAATATTTTTGCACTGGCCCTGATTAGGGCAGAGTTTATGGAACAAGAGAGCCGGTAGTGACAAGTTTCAGGAAGAAGACTTCAGAACACTCCTGGTTTACGAGTGGTACCTGCAATATTGATTTAAAATGGAAGAAGCAGCGACTATGAATCTCACAGTGTACTGTGGAACTCATTTCAAGAACAAGGAATAGCCAAAACTTTCCCTAAAATAATCAGGTGATGTGGCACCTCTGCAATGCTAAGAACCAGGGAACGCTGGAGTAGTGTGCCCTCTACTTTCTGATTAACAAGGAAACTGCCTGTTTTCTAATATAATGGCTTACTTTTTCACCATGAATAATAGAGTTGCCAACAAGCTCCATTGCTCCAGTGCATTTTTTGACCTGTAGCCCTGCTGTTCATAGAGAAATTGGAGTAAGTCCATAGATGCCCCAAAGGTAAACCAGGTCTAGGTAAACCTGCCCCTCGTGACCTGAGATTTCTTGAAAGTTGTTAAAAGAGGCTTCCATAGCTTTGCATTTTCTTCGGTTCCCTGTTAGGTTGTCGGACTGTTTGGTTCAGTAGAGACGACGCCTCTGGTAATGGTGACTACGAGCTGCTGCCACTGCTCAGAAAGCAGTATCCTGGAGACATCTGCAGGAAGCCGATAGCAATTCAAGCTGAAACCATCATTGGCGAGCCGGTCTCCAACACAGGGGATGTGATCACAATGTAAGAAAATGCTTCACTAGAACAGGGTTTCCCCAACATGTCTTAAGGACTCCACAGTCAGCTGGATTTCAGGAAATGCACAATGAATATGCATGAGCTCAGTTTGCATATGCTGGGTCTTCAGGGCATGCCTATTTATCTCCTGCACACCCTACTAGCTGTGGGATCATCAAGCCTTGAAATAGAACCCTACAAGAATCAGGCATCCAGAAACAGGGACCATTGCCAACACTGGATCTCTGTAATAAAAAAAAAGTCATTGGTTAACTAGGAAAATCCCATGAGTTCAAAATGCCTCATTTTCAGCTGGGTCCAGGAGCCATAGGGACATACAAGAGCGTAAGTATGAAGCATTTTTAATACATCAAGTCCTTTGTCCTTGTCCAAAGTCACAAAGACAATCGGTGGCTGGAGTTCTCCTAAAACACAGTCCAGTAGATCTTTTCTCCTTCCTAAGCAGCACCTCATTATAGCTGAGCTTTGTCTCCATATGTGGCTCATTTATTCCCTTGTGTGCTGTGAAACTATAAGGTTAGTAATGGAGAATCTTGATGAGTTAGACACCATTGCTACCAGGCATGGTGTGTTCTTGTCACTGCAATGTCATTAAGAACTGGGCACTAGGCCTCTTGAATGTCAACGGAACTGGCCGGGACTGCAAGTCACTTTGGGGTTCATACTGTAGGCCTCTCAACACAGTATTAGGAAATCATATCCCAGGGTGTTGAATTATCATGATAAATAGCATTCTGCGTGACGTGTTCTTGCTTTCTTGTCATTGCAGCTTTGACGCATCTGATGGTTTCATTTGTACAAATGCAGCTCAAAGTGAGAGGCCATGTCAGAACTATCAGGTCTGCTTTACCTGTCCTGAAGAGTTCTGCAGAGGTGAGTTTGGTTCAGTTTCCCACATCAAAGAACGCAATGAAAGAAAAGATGAACCCATGGCTAGCCAACCATTCAACCTAGGCTGCTCCAGGAGCCAAGAATGATTCTACCCAAACATATCCCAGAATCCTTCTAAAAGTCATTGCTATTTCACTTCTCCTACTAAGTAAAATACAGCACCCTTTACTGCTCTCAGAACTTTTTACCATCTTGCAACTGCTAATGGTGAAACACCATTACATGTACTAGATGGACAAAGAGCTCAGGAGACCTTGTCCTACAGGTCCCAGATGACTATGGACAGGTTGAAGCCATGTCTAGCTTTATCCCCAGCTATCTCTGGTTGTATTTTTGTAGGCTATGCTATTAGAAAATTTAGAAATAAAGTAAACCCAACAAAAGGGTTGGGTAGATATGACAACTTCGTAGGACTAATTGGGGTTTAGACTATGTGCGAGGGAGGCAGTATAAGATATAACAGAGGACAGCATAAAATTTATCATTTATTTAGCTGTATTTATATCCTGCTTTTCACTGGGTCAAAGTGGTCAATTGGGGGATACATTTAACATGAGGGGATATGAGACACATATGCTAATACGTACAGGGAATATGGGCAATGGAGTGCCTATAGGACTAGAAATCCCAGTCCCTCTGGCCTGAGATTGCTGTCCCCAGGTGGGACTTGAACCCCTGGCCCTCTGGCCTGAAGTACCTTGTCCTAACCACTAGACCACTCCTCCCTAAGATTTATAGTCCACCAATCCAAAAAATAAATCATCCGTGGCAGATTATAGCATTAAATAAAATATTATAAAGAATATTAAAACATACATAATATAGAGCAAAAAGCTGAATATATAGAATAATATTATTTAAGCCCAAAACTCCTTGAACTGTCAGACGATTAAGCTTGGGATGGGGGTGCACAAAAGATGCTTCAGGCTATGCAAAGAAGTTGGTTACTGAAAAAGTGGAGCCCATTCCCCCTGGTTTCCTGAAGAGCCCATTCGCCCAGTTACCACTACTAAGGGACCTGCTGCTGCTGTGCCCAGGGGCTGCCACTTCCCACAAAGTGCATGACACATTTCAAACTGGTGCTGGGATCCATTTCATTTTTGGATTTAGCTTACGTCTTTTGATAGGTAGCTCAAAGCAAGTTACATTCAGGTGTTTCCTTATCCCCAGAGGGTTTCCAATCTAAGCCTTTACCTAAGGCAACAGGGAGTGAAATGACTTCCCCAAAGTCACAAGGAATATCAGTGGGATGTGAATGCTGGCTTCTCTGGTCCTCAGTCTACTGCTGTAGCTGCTAGGCTACTTCTCCATTCATGCCGTGTTGCTGGGTACCTTTGTTCCCAACTACCTGTTGATTTTCTTTTTCCTATTTTTTATCCCTCCCCCCAACTCACCTAGCAGAGTCATCACAATGATGGTCCTTGGTATGAAGGGAACATTCCACTAGTTGCCACTGTTTCACAATGACAAGAGCTCCCTCTCCCCCTCCACTCTCCAGGGAACCATCAACACTTCTTCTGCTGCATCCCCAGTGCCAGCTGGCCCAAGTAGCCAAGACCACTGTTGGAAAAGCTGGCCCAGGGCAGATATTTTGGAGAGAGCAGCAAAGCCCACTGACAAGCTGTTTCTTCTTCAACTTCAGGCTGACTTGGGGCCATTCTCTGGCCTTGGGGCCCAACATGATAGCCTTGGTTGTACCTCTCCATGCCAGCTCTGTGAGCTGTGAATAGCAGAAGACCTGACCTGGACATTAAATCCAGTTCTTCTGTATAGCAATGCACAGCACTAGCAGAGGGCCAGCCTCATGTCACTGGTTTGGGCAGTAACATTTTTCTAAAGCAGAGTTCCTTTGCTTTTCTAGCTTTACATCTATACCTAGTTAATAGCTGTTTTGTTTTTAGCTCCCGCTGAGTGCTTGACAGGCTGGTTCAACACCGACAACCCTGAAGGAAGAGGAGATATTGAAGCAATTTCAAAGATCAAGCATGACTATCCCGATGAGATGTGTAGCTACCCCACCAGCATCGAGGCCAAGACGATATCTGGTTTATCAGCATCTCTCACCCCAGATTTCATTAATGAGTGTGTGCCCCTTCTTTCTCCCCTCCCCCCCCCCCCTTGCACTACATCTCAAGTGTCCACTTCCACCATTGTATGAAGGTTGCTTAGATGTGGTCTCATTTTCACAATATTCCTATGTATCAGACTTCCCTTTGCTGATCAAGGATCTTGAGCTCCATGGTAGGAATAGGAGTCACATGGTAAGCTCTTGGTAATGCCTTTTTATTGGGCTAGCATTTGAGCTGAGTTTGTACATTTGGTCCTGCATTTGGCTATAGGAAGTGGTCTTCCATCTTGAGCATGATGTTGTGATTGCCATGTTCGACTGCTTCCATTGCGTGAACTGTATGGTAAACGAGAGTTGCTCCTCAGTCTTTGGAACATGTATGTTGGTGATGTGTGTATTCCCATACCAGTCACCATGAAACTGGAGTGGATTGGTGAGGTGGATGAGTAGGATTGGTTTGTAACCATACTCACCTTTTGCTCTCACTTCGTATCCAGGTATGATGTCTGGCAGGGCTTCTCCTGCCTTAATCAAGATCAGAAGGCATGCAAGGATTACTCGGTGAAGTTTGCCTGCTCACCAGAGTTTTGCAGAGGTAAGACTTCTGTTGGGAGTTGGAGAAGTTTTGAATTTATGAGTAAAGGCAAGTTGCAGCTGTGTGGCATGCAGAAACTGAGAAGCTACTGCAGGTTTTTATAAGCTACGCTTGCGTGTGCCACCCTGGTAAATGCAGCTGGTTCTGTTCCTGTACAAAATGCACATGGAGGGGGGTCTAACGCATGCTTTACATGCAGCGTGCATGCTGTAGGAAGCGGTGGCTGGATGCCATAAAGTTCAAACAGTGCCGTTCTGCAGCTGGCCCCTAGGTTGCAGAAATTGCTACAATCACGCACTTTGGGCTCTTCATTCAAGGAACAGGACAACCGAATGACAAACTGACCCTGGGTCTCCCACCTGGAAGCACAGAGCTCCCTGGCTGGTGCCTTCAGTGTGCAGTAAATTAATGTTTCCTATAATCAGTTTGCTCTTCTCATTAGAGAGGAGTGTGAGGGAGGAGGCGGCAGAGAAAGTGTCAGACCATCATGGGGCCACTTTCTGGACATTTAGCCCTTAATCTGCTTGGGGTTGTCTCTCTTGTGCCAATCCAATAGGAAACTGTACAAAGGCTCATCACGGGGAGCACAAGTAGCATTAAAACAAGATCACTTTACATTTGTTTTAATTTTTATAAATGGAAACTGTTACGGTGCCTCGTTTACTCCCCTTCTGAAGAAGGGATCTGTGCAGTTGTGAAAGTTCGTGTACTTTATCATCTTTGGATATTTACATTTTATTTACACATTCATATAATGCTTTTTTCAAAAATTAAAACTTGCTCAAAGTAGTTTACAATCAAAATTCTTAACCCTTATGTTAATCCAACTCCAGTTACTTGTCTTCAGAAAGACTTACCCTCCAACCCAGCTGTTTTAGAGTAGCCAGTGTCCCACTTAAAGTCCTGTTTCAGGACTGCACTGTTGTCTTTGGAGCTGCCTCTGTGCAGCAGCTTGCAGGTCTATGAGAATGGAACAACAGCCCCTCGCCCAGTTGTAAGAGGATCCCTTTCGGGCTGGGGAAGTCACTGCCCTGCATTCTTCACTCTTATTTTCTTTCTCTCTTGCCTTAGGCTGCCGAACTGCTTGGTTTAATCAAGATGGTCCCCAAGGAAATGGAGATTATGAAATAATAGCGAAGCTCAGGAGAGAGTTCCCGGGGCAGATCTGCAGCGCCCCCATTGGAATCGAGGCTCAGACGACTGAAGGCATCCCAGCCTTGGAGACAGGGCAAACGTTTGATGTGTGAGAATTTTGAAGCTTTTAGAGAAAAGGGAGATTGTACCCAGGAAGTAGATTATCTGGGCAGACTGCAAGTGTGAAAGGGAATCTTGAGATTCACAGTGCTTACACCCCTTGACTGCCCTCTTAGGCTCTGTTTGTCTTCTGCAGTTAGGTGCAATTTTAAACACAAAATGGCAAAGGACCGAATCCAGGCACATTTATTTTTACAAAGGACGTCCAAGTGCATTCTGGGATGTCCAAGCCAGAATCTGGAAAAAAATGCAGGCATGTCCAAGCTTGGGCGCGATTTCACAACCGTGGATGTGCCCAAGAGGAACACCTGCAGGGCAGTCCACATAGACATCCCCAGAATAGTATTAGATACCAGGGACGTCTAAGCCATGCAACCGTGATTTAAACACAAGATAAGTCTCCCAATAAAACAAAATATATCTCCTGTTGGAGAATACTGAGGATAGTGGTGGGCAACTGCTCTACACCCTCCAGATGGTTTAGGACCCAAACTAGTTTTTCTGATGCCCATTCTTGCCTGGAACAGGTCTAAACTTGGATACAGTCACAAATGTCCCCAGGGGATCTGAAATTGGTCGGGAATGTCTACGCCAATAGCACCACCCCACCTGCGGACTTGGATGTCCCCACAATGGAGCATCTTAAAAAGCCATTTGTAAAATGGCTTCGAAGACATTATTGGATGTCCAAATCACATCTAAGCCTTTTAAAATGATCCCCATAGTGTCTACAGCTTTCTTGTACACAGATCTGCCAACACACTCCAATCCTGTCTTGAGACACCCACAGCTATTCCCATCTAGATGCCCCTGCAGGGTCTCCTCATCTCAAAGTAGATGCCCAGGTCAAGGCTGAAGGAGCCACCATAGCTGAGCTTCTGCTCTTTCTGAGATTAAGGGGGTCTGTTTACTAAGCATTTAGTAAGCAAACCCTTAAGTATATTCTAGAAGATAATTGCCCTGATAGCAGAAATGCTGACCTTATTTGCAAAACATTTCAAACCCTGCTCTAAAAATTTGTTTATGGAAATATTTTAAAAAAAGAGAAAAAGCAACACTATGCAGTGGTCCAGATCAGACTCTGAAGGGTACTCATTTATTCATACCCTTGTATCATGAGGTCAAGGCTAGTATTGACACCTAGTATTCAGCAATGACTATTAGAGGCAGTTCTGTTCTGAGCAAGTGGTCTTATGTTTCACCCATTGCAAGGAGATGAGATTCCTTAGTCTGCTTGAGTGATAAATCTTTCTGGGGATAGCATCTCTCTGTGGGTGCCCTGGGGGAGTCAAAAGTGGAAAGTAATTCTAGAGATAAGAGAAGGAGAATATCAGTAATAAACCCAAAACAGAGATAATTACAGATACAAAAGTGAAAGGAAATAAGTTTATCTATTGCTGATCTGTATTGTCCCCATTCAACACAACAAAACGGAGTAATACCAGTGTACTGTTCAGAATCACAATACCAAACCCATCACAGATACACTATGGATAGAAATTCCATGTAAAAGGGGGAAGGCGATGGCAGTGGGGGTGTACTACCAACCAGCCTGGCCAGAATGAACAGATGGATGATGAAATGCTCAAAGAAATCAACAAAGCTAACAAAAGTTACAACACAGTAATAATGGGTGATTTCAAATACCCCAGTATCGACTGGGTCAGTGTCACAAGAGGACATGCTAGAGCGAGAACGTTTCTAGATGAAATAAATGACTGCTTCTTGGGGCATCTGATTCATGAACCGACCAGAGGGGAAGCAATTTTGAACCTAGTCCTTAGTGGAACCAGGATCTAGGGCAAGAGATAAGGGTTTTGGGGTTACTTGCAATAGTGATCATAGCATGATTGCATTTGATTTAATAAATGGAGGGAGGACAGCAAGGAAATTCACAGTACTACCTTTTGACTTTCAAAAGGGAGACTATGATAAAATGGGGACAATAGTTAAGAAAAAAACTAAAAGGAGCAGCTGCAAAGGTTAATGATTTGCATCAAGCATGGGCATTGTTTAAAAATACTATCTTGGAAGCCCAGATCAGATGTATTCCACGCTTTAACAAAAGTGGAAGGAAGGCCAAAAAATTGCCAGCATGGTGTAAAGGAGAGGTCAGAGAGGCTGTTGTAGCCAGGAAATGGAAAAAGGAGCCAAATGATGAACACAGAAAACATCATAAGCACTGGCAAGTTAGATACAAGGCACTGATAAGGCAGGCAAAGAGAGAATTTGAAAAGAAGTTTGCTGTGGAAGCAAAAATACATAATAAAAACTTTTTCAAGTACATTCGTAGCAAAAAACCTGTTAGATCATTGAATGATAGAGGGGTAAAAGGGGTGCTAAGTGAGGACAAAGAGGCCTTCCAGTTAGGAGGCAAAAGATCTATGAAGTTGTCTTAAATAGATGTTAAAGGCAAGTGACAGATCAAAGGGGCACTTTAAAAGGTCCCCTCTATCAAATCAAGGGCTGTGTGAATCACCCAGGAAATTGGTAAGACTTTACCTTAGAAGTACAGGTCAGGGCACTGTGTTGCATGCCAGCTTTTATTTGTTTTATTATTTTTATTTAAGTGTTTTCTTGAATACAATTCAATAGATATAAGAAAATGAACAAGATACATAACATATCAATCCAAAAAGAATCCTTCCCACATATAAAGACCACATCAAGGGAGAGAGAACCGCCCAAACGAAAACCACAAATATTTAATAATCCATAAGGATAAGAAATAAGGAGTATAATAACCCCACACTAGGGAGCAAAAACATTTGTCAATTCCTCCAACTATAAACCACCCACCACTTTCCCATCCAAAAAGGTTTTTAAGGTATTGACATCAGTGTACACATAAGTTTGTCCCTCAAGAGTAACTATACAATGACAAGGAAATTTCAGGAAAAAGGTTGCCCCCAGAGCTACAACCCGCGGTTTCAATAACAAGAACTGCTTTCGCCGAACTTGAGTGAACCGACAGACATCTGGAAAAACCTGGATGGTATGTCCACAAAAAAGAGCATGCCTACATTTAAAGAACGCTCTCAAAACATGCAATTTGGCAGTTTCAGAAACAAACTTCACTACCAAAGTATTGCGCTTTAAAATAACATCAAGGAAATCCTCCAGGAAAGCCATTAGGTTCTGATCCACTGAGAAAACCGAAGGGACCACAGTCCCAAAGGCATGGGGAGTGGAAGAAGAACCAGCAGAAAGGTAATACATATGAACAATTTGTGAATCCCCCTCTAAATGTAACACTTCAGAGAAATATTTCCCCAATAAAATTTCAGGAGTGTAGTGAGGAAATTCAAAAAACGTAAGTTACATTTCCAGCCAAAAAGAAACAGTTGAAAACTCTCTCATTAAAGCAACATCAGAATCACGGCAGGATTGAAATTGGGAATCAGAACGAGCAGCAAACTTACTAAAGGAACCCAATAGATTATCAATAAATTGCAATTTGCCAACCACATCTTGGGAAAACTTACAAAGGGAGGATACTGTAGAAGTTAAACGTACATCAATTTTCTAAATTGCAGACCATGTGTCAATAAGAGTCACTTCCCCAACGGGGGAAGCAATAACCCCAGATTCTGAAGCAGCTGGAAAAACAGGGAGCGGAACCGGGGGTACATTCTCAGGGGAAAACGCCAACAAAGTAGAAGAGAGAGCTGGTAATGGAAGAGGAGGAGGAGACCGAAGAACAGGGCTCAATGAAGTCCCTTCCGGTGAATGATCACCAGGCAGCAGGGAAGTCACATGTTTATCCATGGGGCCCACCACTTTTCCACCTGAAACACCATTCCCAGACTTGGTACCAACCTTAGCTTTCTGTTTGCCCATGGTAGACACAGACCTCTCAGTACACACATGAACACCTCATGTGCCCCGAAGGGGCGCCAAATGGGCATGTCCTGCCCCTTGAGTCATGCCCCTTAGGTCACGCCACACAGGCCGCGACACATGGCTGCATGTAGCACCTGTGGGCTTTGTAGAGCAGGGAAGGGTCCTCCGGGCCAGGGCACATCCTTCTCCCACCTGCACGCTGGTCAAACAAGCCTCCACCAGGTCCTGCTTCACTGAACCGTGCCGGTGAAAATCGCGCGGCAACTCCCTCAGACACGATGCTCTCTCCAATAATCACTCCTGCACCTGTGGGTTTTGCAGAGCAGGGAATGGTCTTCTGGGCCAGGGCACGTCCTTCTCCCGCCTGCACGCTGGTCAAACAAGCCTCCACCAGGTCCTGCTGCACTGAACCATGCCGGTGAAAATCGCGCGGCAGCTCCCTCAGACGCGATGCTCTCTCCCCATGCCAGCTTTTATTAAGTCTTCTTTCCCTCCTGCCTGCCCAAATTCCCACTCACCCCCAGGGATAATCTTAGCTTTATAGGCTCTTAAACCTATTAAAGGGAAGCAGGTGCCCATATTCACTTTCAGGTGTGGTTGGTTATCCTCATCAGGAATACATTAAGGACCTGAGATTAATTAATCTTGAGGTTAACAAAATCCATTGAACATATTGCGCCCAATTTTCAAAGTCCTTTACAAGGGTAACTTCCTTAGTTACCTGTGTAAAGGCCTTATCAGGTATTTTCGAAGGGCACCTACATGGTAGTGCCCTTCAAAAATTCTGGATAAGTTCCTAACATGCCCAGATGCAGGGTGTGGGAGGCAGAACATCAATGTCGGGCAATCAAGAAACTGCAGATTCAACACAGAGAAGTATTTTATTTTTAATAGCAACAGTGTAACCTTTAGCATTTAAAATACAGCATTGGTCTTTATATGAGCATATTTATATAATAAGATTTCGTCCAATGTGTGTAACATGAACTCTACTGTAAAGGATTTGGTATTTGTGGTTCTGAACAGTACTTGGAATTTCTGAAGTTCCATTCTGGCTAGTTATAGAATATCTTTTCTATTTCGAGACAGGTATGACGCCACCTTTGGATTTATCTGCTTAAACAACAAACAGATCAATGGGTCAACCTGCTATGACTACAGGGTCCGATTCACATGTTCTTTAACATTCTGCATGTCAGAGGTGAGTTACTCTGTGCAACGGACAGGACAGGTTTGGATTTTAGTTCTTTTCAGAATCACCTTTGAGCCTCCTTGGGGATATGGTGGAATATCAAAATGAAACAACAAAATGATGACAATGGGTCTCTGGGAACATGGGAAACTGTGAAGTACGAAATCCCACCATCCACGTCAACACAGTGCCAATCTCTGGCCATTCCAAGTGTTTCTGGAGATCTCACATATTTCAGCTCCTGAAGCCTTCAGTTTCCGATCAGTATTGAACCTTTTCAGATCCAGCAGTTGGCATTCTCAGCACCTAAGAAATAATCAAATGTATTTTACCAAAAGCAAAATCAGCAGGTACCCCATAGGACCAGTATCAGCTGAGGGGCCGAGGTAAGTGATTCATGCATCGACGGAGATGTAAAATAAAGTCCTGTGAGCTCATTTGCCCCACAGTTAAATGCTACATTCCAGGGAAGGGCAAGAATCATATCTTTTTCTGTTCCTGTCAGATTCTAACTCACTTGGGTATTTGACACCATGCACCTCCTTTCATAGCTACAGGGGGTTCCCCCACGCCTATTTTTGTTGCTTCTCCTTCCTCTTGACTTTCATAGCAACAGTCCTCTGACTGAAAGGCCCAAATTGTGGCTCCCTTCGAGAGAGCTTTACAAGTAACCTGTACATGCTGGAGTAGTAACTGGGATCCTCTAACTGCCAAGCTTCCCAGTTACAAGAGATTTTAGGCCGGTGATAATTATTATTTTCATAGCTCTGGTGGATGTACACTGTGGTGATAAGTATTCTGATGCAATATATCTGTGCTCCAAAGAGCTTACAATTTAAGTGGATACCTGAGGCAATAGGAAATAAAGTGAAATGCCCGAGGTCACAAAGGGCACCAGTGGCAGAAGCAGGAACTGAACCGTGAGTTCTTCAGCTCTTTCCCCTTTGTTCTAATCCGGGCCTTGACAAATGTTTGGCAGACTTAGGCGCAAGGTAAAAATCTTAGGAGCCAGTACTTGTGGCTTCTTTGTGCTCCCACCCACCTCACCCCACCCCACATCCAGTTGTCTCTCTTGCTGGTCTCATGTTCTCAAGTCTCATGAGACCAGCGCCAGAGTTGTTACACCGTGCCGCATCTTTAGATAACAACAGTCATAGCTTCAGAGAGAAAGTGTCTCTGTGGGTGGGTGGTGCAATGGTGGTGTGCCTGTCAATGGGATGTGGTAGCGGGTGCCTTTGTGTGGGTGGGGTGCTTGGCTGAGGTGCATGTGTGTGTGTGCTGCAGAGCTGGGGAGCCTATGTGTGTGAATGTGAACGAGTGTGTGTGCAGTGTGGAGGTGAGATGCCTATATGTGTGCGTGTGTATGTAGCATGGAGCTGGGTTGCTCATCTGTTCTACAGTGGTGGAGTGCCTGTGTGTGCGTGTGCATGTTCTGGGGGGAGGGGAATGCACCTTTCGGCAAATACACATTGCTCTTTTGTCCCTATGATTTCATCCCTTTAACATCCAGCACCTTGCACTCTTCCTTCCCCCCTTCCCCCCTGCAAACCCTCCCCCCTCTGTTCCCCTTCTCCCTCCCCCTCCCCCCTCTGTTCCCCTTCTCCCTCCCCCTCCCCCAACACTCCCATCTCCTGCTCTACATCCCCCATTCTCTTTGCTTTGTTATTTTTCTTGTTGTTACTGGCCCTTCAAGCTTTTGCAGTTTTACTACTCCACCTCCTGTCTAACCTTTTTTTTTTAAATTGCCACCCCATCAGCCCTCTTCTTCTGCCTTCCAGTCTACTATCTTGGCCTTTCCCATCTAGGGTTGCCAACTGGCTCCAGATGCACCTGACAGGCTTGATCCAGTCCTGGGATTACCCCACTGCATGCAGTGACTTGTAGTTTTCCTTTTCTTATGGAGTGCAATGGAGAAATCAGAACTACATATCCCTGCATGTAATGAGGTAAACCCAGGACTGGTCACCCTGTCAGGTGCATCTGGAGCCAGTTGACAACCCTATTCCCACCTGTTCTGCCCATGGGGATCCGATCTCCCATGGGAGAAGAGGATGGCTGTGATCGCAGCCCTGATGCAAGCTGCCTGTCGGGATCCTATCTCTCACAGGCAGACAGCTTGCATCTGGGGCTGTGATTGTAGCCATCAGGATCCCCGTGAGCAGAAGAGAAGGGGATGCCTGCTGTGATGGCCCTGATGTAAGTTGTCTGCCCATGGGAGTTTGATTCCCCATGTGCAGACAGACAGACTACAGTCACAGCCATCCCCTTCTCTTCTGCCCCTGGGGATCAATCTCCCTCAGGCAGGCAGAAGGTTTCTTGGCCACAATCATGTTTTTTTTTTTTTTTTTAAACTTTATTTAATTCCACCAACAAGTTCAAACAATACATCAACAGACGTCTCCACGGGGGGGGGGGGGGGGGTGTACTCTTAGCCCCCCCCCGGGCTAACAGAAAAAAAACTATATATATAGTAGGTGGTCATTTTACATTATTTCCCATCACCCCCCCTTCCCACCCCCCCCCCTCCCACTAACCTTCCCTCACTCCACTTCCAACATCCTAATCTAAGCTGATCATCGAGGAACAGTTTAGTGTGTGCCCCCATGCCACTCTCTATGGCCAGGCTCATTTAACTCCCCAAATGAAGGGTAGCATTGCGGCTGCGAGCCCCAAGTTGCTGAATATAAGGCTCCCAGACCGACAGAAAGACTGTCCAACACTTGGCACTGCCCCGCGCCATCCAGCGCTCTGTTAGCATCAATTGATGGAAGCTGTTCCGCCATTCACCAAAGGTAGGCAGCTGGCGATCTCTCCACAGTCGAAGGATCGGCCCCTTACCCACCAAACAGGCCTTTCGCATAAGCAAACGTTCACCTGCTTTCACAGGTCCCGGGGCCGTCATCCGGTCGAGTACTACAAATGAGCCAGTCCAGCGGAGCCTTCGCTGAAGCAGTGTATTGAGGAATTGGCATATCCTCGCCCAGTAGGCCCGTATGCCCCGACAGCTCCACCACATATGTAAGAGAGTCGCCAAAGACTCAGAACAACGTGGGCAAGAACCATCTGTCTCCAGGTGACTTCGTAATGCTCGCCGAGGTGAAAAATGAGCCCTAGTCACGCATTTGAACTGAATCTCTCTCCAACGCACCCCTTGCGCCACCCAGCCAATCCTTTTCAATGCCTCCAGAAGCAATCCCGGGTGTACATCCTCACCCAGTTCAGCTGCCCAAGCCCTTTCGACTCCACTATAATCGGGGAGGTTCCTATATCGATCTAAACTGAGTTTCAGTTTGGAAATCGAGGGTGAGCGTTCCTCCCCCAACTGAAAAAATTCCAATATACAGGCTGACCGCTCAGCTTGCAGTGCACTACGCGGCGAAGAGGCTACATAATGGGAGACTTGCATATATGCAAAGCAGTGCGTAGTGGGTAGATCATATTCCCGACTCAAAGTTCGAAAAGATTTACAGCTCCCCTCGGGGTCAACTAGATGCCCCACATTCCGAATACCGTGTGTCCACCAATCCCAAAACACCGCTGTCTCGGACCCAGGGGTGAATTGGGCGTTCCCCTGCAGTGGCAACCAACAAGACACCTTCCATGCGTCATTCCAGTTTTTATTAATCTGCTGCCAGGTACGTCGGGCCGAGTCTACTAATGTACTCTGCCGAATAGAATCTATTAGGTCCTTATGCGATCCGTGCAAAATCCCCAACAGAGTCGCAGGAGCCACTAAGCACTCCTCTAAAGTCCTAGGTGTGTATACTTCTGTCCCCCCTAACCAATCTCCCAAGTGTCTAGCTTGACAGGCCAGTGCATAGGTCTTCAAGTCGGGTAGACCCATACCCCCTTCTCGCCATTTTCCAAGCAGGCGATGCCACGGGATGCGCGCCCGCTTCCCCCGCCAAAAAGACCTCTTAAACATAGCCTCCACTTTACGCAAATCTCGACCTAGCAACCAGACCGGCAAGGTTTGCAACCAATATAGGATTCGAGGTAATATAATCATCTGCACTGCCGCTATTCTCCCAGCCAGGGACAGCGGGAGAGGTTCCCAGGCTTTTAATTGCACCGCTAGATGCCGCAGTATCCAGTCCAGATTACGCCTATATAATTCTTGTGGTCGTCTTGTCAATACTATGCCCAAGTAGACGAACTCCTTTTCCGCCCACCGTAAGGGGAAGGGCTCTCTCCATGAACTACGGAGATGCCCTAAAACATCCACTACTTCAGACTTATCTTTATTAATACGCAGGCCTGCAAATGCCCTGAAGCGCAAGAATTCGTCCAACAACGGTTGCAAAGAAGTGGCCGGGGATGTCAGATGGACTAACAGATCGTCCGCGAAAGCCGAAATAATGAATTTCTGCGACCGCAGCTGCACTCCTTTTACTCTTCCCGATGTTACAATAGTGCGGATCAGCGGGTCTAAAGAGAGAACAAATAGCAAGGGCGATAAAGGACAGCCCTGCCTCGTTCCTCGTTCTAGCACAAAGTCGTCCGAAAGTAGTCCATTGCACAATATGCCTGCCGTGGGTGTGACGTATAAGCTCTGCACCATTTTACAAAAGTCCGCCCCTATGCCATATTGCGGTAATAGCCGCCAAAGATATTGCCAATCCACCCTGTCGAATGCTTTTTCTGCATCGAAGCTAATCAGTAACGACGGGATGCTGTGGGCATGCACCCACTCCAAGGAGGCCAGGATCTTCCGAAGGTTCCTAACTGCGTAGCGTCCCTTCACAAATCCCACTTGTGCGTCGTGGATTAAATGACCTAATACCCCTGCCAGACGTTCGGCCAGAACTTTTGCAAGTATTTTGAGATCGAAATTTAATAAGGAGATAGGTCGATAGGAGGCCGCGAGCATTGGGTCTTTACCCAGCTTTGGAATCAGGGTGATATGAGCATGATTCCGCCCCCAACGAAACGCTCTCCCCTCTGCCCTGGTGTCAAAAACCTCTCGTAATAATGGGCTAACACAATCACCCAAGATTTTATAAAATTCGGCCACTAGTCCATCCAGTCCTGGCGTCTTATAGCACTGGGCGGCGGAGATTACTGATTGTATCTCTTGTGGGGTAAGGGGCAGGTCTAATACCTCCCGCTGTTCCGCAGTGAGCTGAGGTAGCTCCAGTGCTTTTAGATAATCCTGCATCATCTCAGGGGATCCAGATTCCGCTTTGTACAAGTTTTGAAAGAAACTACGAAAAACCTTTGCAATTTCCACACTCTCCTTGTGAACACATCCTTGACCCTCCCGAATGGCTGCCACACAAGCAGGCCCCCGACGAGCCCTCAAACACCGAGCCAACAACTTGCCAGGTTTGTTGCCGAAGCAATGCAATCGAAACCAATAAAACAGAACTGACTTCTTTGCTCGCTGATGTAACAACTCATTGAGTTCAATCTGGGTTTCCCATAACTGCTTCTTATTCACCAACGATGACGTATGGGCACACCGCCGACGGAGTTTAGTGACCTGACGTTCAAGCAGGATAATACGTTCGGCCATCAGCCGACGCCTTCGCGCAGCGTATCCTATAGTATCCCCCCGGAGAACCACCTTCGCCATTTCCCATACTAATTCGGGGTCATCCAAATGGTCTTGATGATCACTGAGGAATTCCGCCCATCTCTGACGTAGGAACCGGCGGAATTGCCCATCCGAGTATAATTCTAGAGGAAACCTCCACAGTCGTGACAGAGTCGTATCCCTCCCCCAATGTAAATCTATCCATACCATCGCGTGATCCGAGATTTCCGAGGGTCCGATCTGGGCATCCTCAATGTGGGCAAACAAAGTCCTCGAAGTCAACACATAATCTATACGTGCACTAGTACCATGTGCCCGAGACTGATGTGTATAATCTCTTTCCAGGGGGTGCATCACTCGCCAGGGATCGATGATCCCTATCCTCTTACAGAACCATTTCAACCTCTGGGAGGGCGCCACCCTTTCTCGTCTTCCTCCTCCTCTAGATGTATCCAAGTCTACATCGAGGACTCCATTGAAGTCCCCTCCCAGAATCACCGGACACTCCGGGAGCTGTTCCACGTTTGAGGCCAACCCATTATAAAAACCCGGGTCAGCGACATTGGGGCCATAAAGGTCTCCGAGAATGACTGGTTTACCGTCTAAATGACCATATATCAACAGGGATCTGCCTATACTGTCTGCTAGGACTGTCTCCGCCACAAATCGTATGCGTTTATGAATTAATATAGCTACTCCACCCTTGTGTCCCTGCGCAGGGGATCCCCAAACTTGGCCCACCCAATTCCGACATAGTTTGCTATGCTCAACAGCCATCTGGTGGGTTTCTTGGAGAAGGGCAATGTCACACTTATGCCGAGCCAGTGCCTGCAGTACTTTATGTCTCTTAATGGGGTTCCCCAGCCCACAGACATTCCAAGTAATTATTTTCAGAGCGACGGGGCAGTGCCAAGGTTCCTCCGCCCGATCATCACCAGTCGTTCCTGAGGGACTCCCCCAGCCTGGAGCCCCCCCCCCCCCCCAGCCAAAGCAAAGAGATCATGCCATCTGCCAATAGTTAGTGGAGTGCGCCCTATCCCCCCCCACCCCCGCCCATCCCTCTCCCCCTCCCCCCCCCATCCCCCCTCCACTTCCCAACCCCTAAGCTAACAGATCCACCCATCAGGCTGGACAACTTCCCTATGGCAATCGGGCCCACCCCATAGCTCCCCAACTCTAACATTAAACCTAACTGTCTGTTAGAATTCCATTCTCTTGTTTACCACCTAAGACCTAATACCACCAGGTCCCTGCCCCCAACCAATACCCCTTATAACCCTGTCCCCAAATCTCATAGCGCCTCCATTCTCAATTCTAAGGTCCCACACCTCCCCTCTATATCGCCCCCTTATCCGATAGTTAATAAAACCATATTTCACCTCTGATATAAAATCAAAGGCCACCATATTAAGTCTACCCATACCATACCCCCACTCCTCAACTCAATAGGGCTGCCATGCTATTATTCACAAGTCAACAGAAGGGGCATCACCAGGCCCCTAGAGGCCACCACAGGAGTCAAATGAGTCATCCAGAAAATGGCACAAGTATAACAGACAACCACTTATCCACTCATCCCACGCTTGCATCCACAACACCCCCCCCCCCCCCCCAACCACAATCAGATCTTCATCCGGCCCTCCATACAACTATGCCATTCACCCAGCTGGAATAGTGGTAAACCTGCACATACAGTTGCTCGGTTAAACAAGTGAAACATAGTAGCAGTTTAACAATGTTGCCATCTAAATAGCTGAAACAAAGAAACAATTGAGACAATATGGCTAAGTGTAACAAGTCACCCCCTTAAACAAAACCAAAAGAGTAACAGTACCAAAAAGAAAAATTAGCTGCTGCAGTCCAGAGCTACCTCAGGCCTTTAGGCCCTTCTCTGTCAAGAGAACACCCAAGTGCCACTCTCCTTGGCAGGCCAAGCTTCACGAAGGCGAAGCAACCTGGGCATTCAGAGTTTCCAAAAAAGCAGTAGCCGCTGTCGGTGTTGTCAGGTAGCGGGTCTGTCCCTGGACCTCCACTCTGAGCCGGGCCGGGTACAACAGCGAGACTCGCACTCCTTTATTCAGCAACTGTGAGCAGATCCCTGAGAAGGCCCGGCGCTGCTGACTAACTAGGGCCGAGTAGTCTTGAAATACAAGTATCGGTTCCGGATCCTGTGGTCGAAGTTTTCGACTCCGGGCAGCTTTTAACACAGCCTCTTTTTGTCGATAGTCCAAAAAGCGTGCAATAACCGCACGCGGTCGTCTCGCCTGCTCCCTTTGCTGGCCAAGTCTATGCACGCGCTCCAACTTTACAGGATCCTCATCCTGGGTATGCAACAGGTTTTCAATCCAGGTCTGCACATAGCCGAACAGAGCCCCATCCGCCACACTCTCCGGTATCCCGATGAAACGCAGGTTCTTGCGCCTCCCCCGGTTTTCGAGCTCGTCCAGCTTGTCACCCTGTTGCTTTACCAGAGTCTCCAAGGCTTCCACTTTAGCTACTAGAGAGTGCTGGGTATCCTCCACATCTGAGACTCGGGTCTCTACTTGGTCTAGCCTCCCGGTAAAGTCAGTAAAACGTTGGCTGACAGTCTGTATCTGGTCTGCCAGGTCTTGAAATCGGGTATCTAGCGCCTGGACCACCGCGGCACTCACCTCCTTAACCAGATCTGGAGTGTCACCAGATTTTGGGCTAGCTGGCGTCCCCTCCGCCATCTTTCCTTCCGTGGCCCGTGGCTTTTCTCTTCGTAGCCCTTTCGTCGCCATCCGATTTCGCGGCGGGGGGGGGGGGGGGGGACTGCTTCCAGCACCAAGTGAACACTCGCCTTGGCAAGTAGCAAAATATATGGAGGTAGAATCCACTCAGCGAGTATAGGTATCTGGCAGGGTCACGCTACAGCACCTCCCATTGTTCACGATTGTCCTTAGATAGGAAGCCCTCCAGCCAGGCCTTCAGGCACAGGCCCCTCAATCACAGCCCCTCCTCAACGTGCTTTCTCTCATGCACTACGTCCTGTCTCGATCGGGCAGGGAGAGCCGCTGGCCCCTCCACCGCTAGGGGCTCAGTTCCCCAAAAGGGTAGCTTTAGATAAAGCAGAAATAGCAATGTCCAATTGCACCTTGGCATGCTTCCTTTTGTATGCAGCTGTCCATTCCAACCGGGCAGAGATGGCCGCGAATCCCCCCATCGCCAAAGACACTCCACCACACCAGGAGACCGCTGATGTCGACGGCGAAGAAGGTGCCCGAGCTCGCTTTTGTTTCTCTACAATTGCCAGTCCCGATCAAGCAGAAAGGATCGCAGGCCCCAGCTCCGCAGGAGGCATAGTACCACTTGAGAATCAGCACTTAGTAGCAGTGGGGGTAGTGCTCGATCGCGTCCTGGTTCTCTTTCCCCCACGTGCAATCTTCTGCCCCGGCCGGGCAAGGCCGCCGCCGGTCTCTTTGCCGCTGGAGGCTCAGCACCCCGTGAGGACAGAGCTGAAGATAGTGTCAGAGGAGATGCCCGATCGCGCTTCTTCGCGCTTTCAGTTGAGTAAAGTTGCAGAAAGTTACCTGCTCCGACGGGGCAGGAAGGGTCGCAGGCCTCCCAAAGACACAATACCTCCCGGGTGTAAAATTGATGCCGGCTGTGGAAGGGGTGTCCGATCGTGTCCCGACTCACGTTTTCTAGGTGAGATAGTCTTTGTCGGTATTACGGGGATGGCCTCAGAGCCCCGCACCGCTGAGGGCACAGTAGCAGTAATAGAGCTGATGGTGATAGCGGTGTAAGCGCCCGATCGGCCCCAGCGCGCCCACCGTTGACTTTGGTTGTCTGCCCCGATTAGACAAGTACGGCAGCGATTTTCTTCATCGTTGGAGGTTTAATACCCCGTGAGGGGAAGATCAAGGTAGGTGGTGGAAAAAGGTTTAAAATGATTTTTTTAGCCGTTTTGTGGGGTCTGATGCCCGGAGCTGATCGCGACCCGTCCGATCAGCTCATTGCCAAACCGGAAGTCATCATGTTTATGTTTATACAATTTCTTGATATACCACCCAGGCCTAAGGGCATCAGAGCGGTTTACAATCACTATTAGCAGGTACTGGATACATTCCCTCATCCCCAAAGAGCTCACAATCTATGTGCACCTGAGGTAATGCAGGGTTAAGTGGCTTGCCCAAGGCCACAAGGAGTGCCCATAGGGCTAGAAACCCCAGTCCCTCCAGATTGCTGTCCCCAGGTGGGAACTGAACCCCCAACCCACCAGCCTGAAGTACCTTGTCCTAACCACTAGGCCACTCCTCCCTTTGTGATCTTTGTTATGGGGAGGGCAAGCAAATTTCTGGTTACCATGGTGACCTGGTGCCTGGGATTTGTTGAGCCATGCTCTAACCACTAGGCAGCTTCCTTTCCCAGCCCTGATTACCATCCAGGTGCATTATGGGATATGCAGCACAGGATTCAGTGGATAGCATTGAGGGCTATATATACCTAGGGTTGCTAACTTTATTTTATTTATTTATTTAACAGTATTTCTAAACCGCCTTATCTTAATAATCAAGGTGGTATCACAGCAAACAATCGAGTAAAGTGAGTGTGTTATACATGCAGTGAGGGTGAAGTTGAGTGTGTGTTGTATTGTGTGCTGGATTGGTATGAGCTATGTACAGAGTGGGCTATATACAGTGGTGCAAAAACATATTCCATACATACATTGTTTGGAATATGTTTTTGCACCACTGTATATAGCCCACTCTGTACATAGCTCAACTGGCTCCAGATGCGCCCAACAGGCTTGATCCAGTCCTGGGTTTACCTCATTGCATGCAGGGACTTGTAGTTTTCCATTTTGAATGGAGTGCAATGGAGAATTCAGAACTAAATATCCCTGCATGCAATGGGGTAAACCCAGGAGTGGATCAAGCCTGTTGGGCGCATTTGGAGCCAGTTGGCAACCCTAGCTGAGCCATGGAGCAGGAGAAGGAGCTTTAGCTGCAGCAAGGCATCAAATCTGAGCTGCTGAACCCTCAAGATGGGCCAGGCCGGAACAAAAGAAAAGTACATCAGGGCCAAACCAGAGAAGCTTAAAAAGAATAAAAGAGGAAGTAACAAAAGATAAACAGGAAGTGTTCCATCTGGGCTTTTACAGAGTTGCCAAGTTACCCGGTTCCAAGAGGGAGATTATTTTTGCCAGTTCTGGTTTTAAATTTGCATTGCAGTGCAGTATGGTATTTGTAGTTCCTGGTTTTACCCATTGGAATCAATGCTGAAGGTCTCATAATGCATCATAATGAGATTGTCAGAAATCCAGGACTGGCTTAAAATCTCACTCCTGGAACTGGGTAACTTGGCAACTCTGCTTCTAACTCAGCCAGAACACACCTCTATTCAGCTGTGATACTGTGAACCTTCAATTACAACCACCCAGGGAGACTTACCCCTATTGTTATATCCCCTCCCAACACAAAAACTCAGCCCAGTCATTACAACAACTGCAGTTAGCCAGAGGCGAGGCTGAAACTCTGACTTTATCTGGAACCTAATGTGGACCCTGAATCTGGCCACTATTGGTCAATATTTAAACACCACACTCAGAATTTTTTTAAACATCAGCTATGATGCTTGAATAAAATATGTATATTTAGCGTTACTATCTGGATAGCGAGCAGCGCTGAATAGATAGGTAGGTCAGCACCAAAGCTATCCGCACAGCACCAATATTCTGTTCACTATCCAGATGACTTCAGATAGCTTTTTTGCTGTCCTAAATTTATCCAGATAGTTACAGTATATGGAGCACAAACTAAACATCACTGTTTGAGCCAGGACGGTCTGGAAGGATTGTCAGCAACACTATAGTGGGCTGGAAATGCACAAATAGCGCCACCTAGGGGAATTATTTGGATAATAGCTGCTGTTTTCCATATCTACCCATAAATGTCACTGTTGTGTGATATCAAATACATCTTTATGTGGAATATCTTCACCTGCAGAAGGCTGCAGCCAGGTCTGCTTTCAAACACTGCTTACATTATGGCTTAAGAGCCTGCTTAATTTTTGTTTAGTTTGGCCAGCCTGGAAGTGCAGGCCCCGACTCTTTTAAGAATTGGAGACACCAAAGATGCAGAAAATGTTTTTTCTCCACTTACCAGAGAGAAAAGTCCCAACGGCAAAACTCAGGTTGAAAGGCGGTATTAAGAGGAATTAATTTTTATTTTGTGTTGTGTCTAATAGCAGGAAATTGTCTTTGCCATAACTGTAACGGATACCTCCTGTACTAAAAGTTGTTTTTGTTTGTTTGATTTTAGGAACAGTAACATGATTTTAACTGCCTGGAGGCAGATTAGTCACTTATCTCTCCTTAAAACCTTCATCCAAACTCTGCAGGACTTGTCCCACTCAAACATGTCTGAACACAACGAAGACAATGAGATTAAATGAGTTTACCAGGCACATAATGTGTTTAGCAAAAATAAAAATGAATGTTCAGCAAAAACAGGCCTTATAATTTCTTTCGTCCATGTAAGAGTTCAGCTCTACTGAGCTTGTGTGACATTTTACTGTTGGGCTTCATGGTGATTTTCTTGGGTAGGTGAACTTTGACTCCTTGGTGTTTCCTATAGGCTGGAATAGTAAGAGATTAATAGAGAACTTTAGTCAGTGCCTTGGAGCTAGGTTCGGTCTCCTGAATCATTGCCGGCACCGCTGTGCTGGCACCCTGCCTTTTCTCCTAGGACAAGCAGGATGTGTCAGCCACACCTGGTGACGTCATCCGACGGCGCCATGACGGAAGTGCTCTATAGCTCAGAAGCTTCTGAGCATGTGGGAGGTCCCACCTCCCTCGGCCCGCCCCTAGCCGGCCAGTTCTTTTTCTTCCGCCCTGCCTCAAGACGGAATTTCTAGCTCTCCATAAAAAATTATATAAAATCCTTCAGTCTTCATGCCTAAACCAGGCTTTAAGAAGTGTTCCATCTGCAACAGGAAAATGAACATTTCTGACACTCACCAACACTGCATCGGGTGTCTAGGATCCTCTCACCGGGTTGAAGATTGTGCCAGCTGTGCCCGGATGTCTCCCAGGGCAAGGAAACACCGGGAGCACGCCCTGCAAGACTTGATCTCCTCCACGGCGTCTTCCAGCACTAACCGCGACACAAGTAAGGACCGTGGCAAAGCCGCTCCAACCTCCAAGCCGGCAGTCCGTTCCCGGACCGACAAGCGGCATAGGGAAGACCCAAGAAAGGCCTCCTCTCACCGTGGTTCGAGCGCTGCCTCCGACCCGGGAAAGGCCTCATCTCGCCGGGGTTCGAGCGCTGTCTCCCCCGATCATCGGCATGCTTCCAGTGAGGCCTCTTCCCTCCGGGTGAGCCCTCCTGCTGAGTGCTGTTCCCCACGGCCATGCGGTCTCCAGGACGCCTCCCAAAATGGCGCCGTCCTTCCTGACCCGCTTAGCTCCGCCTCCGGACACGCCCCCTCCTCCGGGATTGGTCACAACAGCTCCGCTCCGATCCAGCGCCGGCAGCCTTCCCCTATGCCAAGCACCTCCAATGCCGCGGCAGAGGAGCTCCGTTCCAGCACGGCAAGCAGGGCCCGGCCGCCGAACTTCAGCGCTGCCAAACCTCTTCCCCTCGTTGCTCAGCTTTGCCATCAACGGCAGAGGAGTCCCGGAGCGGGCCAGAAAGCAGCGATCGGCACGGGAACGGCGCGGGTGTCCCCCCCCCGCGCGGGAGAAGCAGACACCGCTCCACAGACTCAAGCCATCAGCGCCATAGTAGCCGTGAACGCCGCTCCTGCGGCATAGACAATGTCAACGCTAAGAGCAGAAAGAGGACAGCAAAACATCGGCATCTGTCTCAGTCGGGGCCAAGGGATTCCTGCAGTGGATCCCCCCGTAGACACAAGAGGAGCAAGAGATCACGCTCCAAGGGCAGCAGGAGTCATAGGAGCAGTCGGTCTTCGGACTCCACCTCCTCAGCAATCCTGCATCTGCTCACTCGCCTTGTGGAACAGACTGCCCCCCAGCGGGCACATGTTTTCCCTCAGGATCATGCACATGCTTCCCCTGAGGCGCGACCGGGCTCGGAGCGCTCCCTCTCTCCACGAGATCCCAGTCGCTCGCCCTCCAGGGCACGATCAGCTTCCCCATCTTTGTCCAGGCAGCCTCCTTCCCCAGTGCAGCTGCACTCCGAAGGAAGCGAGGGGGAGGAGTTGGGACCAGACGCTGACACTTCCAAACCCCAGGCAGATGAGACGGACTCTCCGCCTGTACCAGTACCCGAGGACCTCACCTATCCAAAATTTCTCAGGAAGGTGGTTTCCAAACTCGGGTTGACCACAGATGACACACCTGATGAGCAGGAACCTGAGGTCATGAAATACCTCAGTGGCCCTAAACCAGCCATGGCCCTTCCCCTTCACCGCAAGTTGAAGGAAAAGCAGTTGACACTCTGGCAGTCCCCAGCGTCTGGCCAGCCTTGCTCCAGGCGCCTGGACAGTAAGTACATTATCCACAAGGCTCCGGCTTTGACAAGCCCCAACTACCCCACCAGTCAATAGTGGTGGCGTCAGCACTCAAGCGAGTTAAATCCACGCGTGTCCAAGCCGCTCATCCACCGGGCCGGGACCCCAAGCGTCTGGATGACATGGGGAAGAGAGTATTTCAAGGTGCGATGCTGAATGCCAAGATAGCAGCGCATCAGTTCCAGCATATCCTATTCCAGGATGCCATCCTTGCTGACCTCAAAAGCCACTTACAGGATCTCCCTAAAGACTCACGTACATCCGCCGCCACCTCCATCCTGGAGCTAGCTGAGTGCAGCAAACACCTGATGAGTACAGCATTCGACTCTTTTGACACAGCGGTACGGACAGCGGGCACAGCCATATCGGCTCGTCGCTGGGCATGGCTTCGTGCATCGGGGCTCTCTGATAACACCCACGATCGGATCGCCGATACACCCTGTTCGGGCGACTCCCTCTTTGGAGACAAGGTCACCGACACAGTGAAAGATCTGAAAGAGGACTGCACCACTTTGAAGACCCTGGCTGCGGACGGGATCGAACGACCCGCCTGGTCCAGGAAAGGGAGCTACTCTAAGAAACCCTTTTCCTCGTCCAAACAGTATTATGGCTCCAATCGTCAGTGGCAGACTCCTAGATTCAAGCAGTCCTATCACAAGTCGTCTTTTCAGAGACAGCAGCCACGACAACGCAAACAAAAGCAGAACAACACCTCCCAAACAGGGAAAGACTCTTCGTCCTTCTGACTACCCGCCCTGCCTGGGCCCCTCTACGGGAGAAGCAGACCACCCTGTCGGGGGTCGGCTGTCCTACTTCCTCCCGGCCTGGCAGGAGATCACTACGGACAAGTGGGTCATTCAAATAATACAGACAGGCTACCGTTTGCGTCTCTCCTCCCTTCCACGGCAGCTGAAGCAACCCACCTGCCAGCCCTCACTCCATCAGGAACAACCACTCTCGGAGCTCCTCCAACAGCTTCTCCGGGCACGCACGATAGAGAGAGTGCCCACGGACCAAGTCAACACTGGATTCTACTCCCGATATTTCCTTATTCCCAAGAAGTCAAAGGGCCTCCGTCCCATCCTGGACCTCCGAAAACTGAACCGCTTCATCAGGAAGGAGAAGTTCAGGATGTACTCGCTCAACTCCATCCTCCCCCTCATCAGAGCGGGCAGCTGGATGGCTACATTGGACTTACAGGATGCCTACTCACACATTCCAGTCCATGCCTCCCACAGAAAATACCTCAGATTCATAGCTGCGGGATGCCATTACCAGTATCGAGTGCTGCCCTTTGGCCTTTCTCCAGCACCCAGAGTTTTCACGAAATGCGTAGCGGTCGCCGCTGCACACCTCCGCAAGCAAGGCGTCGCCATCTTTCCTTACCTGGACGACTGGCTCCTGTCGGCGAACTCTGCTCACGAACTCCGCAGAGCAGTCCACCGAACTGCACACTTACTAGCCAGGCTGGGATTCCTGCTCAACAAGGAAAAATCACGACTCGAACCCGTACAGCGGACGGAGTTCATCGGGGCCATAATCGACACCAAGGTCTGCAAGGCGTTCCTGCCCGAGACCAGAATCAAGGCCATTGTGCAACGGGCAAAGAAAGTGTCGGCGGAGAAGCACACATCAGCACGCGACATCCTGTGTCTTCTAGGCCATATGGCAGCGACGACGTCAGTCCTCCCGCTGGCGAGACTCCACATGCGCTCCCTTCAGTGGCACCTGCGGACCCACTGGAAGCAACTATCCCAACCTCTCACTACCCGCATCCCGATCACAATCAATGTTATCCGGAGCTTACGTTGGTGGACAAAGTCAAACAACCTGTCAGTGGGCAAGTGCCTGCAACCCCTCACTCACCAGCTCATCCTCACGACGGATGCATCCGCAACCGGATGGGGGGCTCACTTACTGCATCTCAACACGCAAGATGCCTGGACAAGAGCGGAACGTGCCCTACACATCAATGTTCTCGAACTTCGGGCCGTCAAATATGCCCTTCAGACATTCCTGACACACCTTGCGGGGAAGGCAATCTTGGTGCAAACGGACAATCAAGTGGCCATGTTCTATATAAACAAACAAGGAGGCACGGGATCACGCACGCTATGCAAGGAAGCTCTAGAGACATGGGCAGTTGCCTTATCCAACAACTGCAGCCTGCATGCGACCTACCTTCCCGGGGAACAGAACATCTTAGCGGACAGGCTCAGCAGACAGCTCCAACCCCACGAGTGGATGCTACACGAGGAAGTGACAGCCAATCTTTTTCGGCGCTGGGGGACCCCCCAGGTCGACCTCTTCGCAACAGAAACGAACACCAGATGCGCCTTGTTCTGTTCCAAGCACCCGTCGCAGCAGAGAGTGGCTTCGGATGCATTCGCCATCCCTTGGGGGACGTGGGAATTAGTGTACGCATTCCCTCCAACCCCGCTCCTGACAACAACAATACAACACATCATCAAGGAGAAAGCGCACGTAATTTTGATCGCCCCCTACTGGCCGCGACAGATGTGGTTCTCTCTCCTGCTGCAGCTCGCCCGGGAACCCCCTATTCGCCTTCCCCCGCGACCGGACCTGTTAACCCAGAACGGGGGCAGCACCTGGCACCCCAACCTCAAGACACTAGCCTTGACGGCCTGGAGACTGAAAGGCTGACGTTTCAGGATTCCAACCTGTCCTCAGAGGTGCAACAGATTGTGCTTGCCTCGCGGAGGCCCTCAACCAGGAAAGCCTACGGCTTGAAATGGAAACGCTTCAGTATATGGTGCAAGGACCAGGGAGTTCTGCCAACCTCTTGCCCTATACCCACTGTCTTGAAGTACCTCGCCTTCCTCTTCAGCTCGGGCTTAAAACCACAATCCATCAAAGTGCATCTCGCGGCCATTGCCTCTCTACACGAAAGCCCGGAATACCCAAGTTCAGGCTCCATTTCCTCGCTCCCCATTGTGACGCGCTTCATGCGAGGGATGCGAAATCTGCAACCTCCGGTACAGAAACCGGTACCCTCATGGGACCTCAATGTAGTCCTGCACCAGCTCACGCAGGACCCCTTTGAACCTTTGACAACAGCGCCCGGAAAATTTCTCGCTTGGAAGACTCTTTTCCTGATTGCCATCACTTCTGCCCGGAGGGTCAGTGAATTGCAGGCTCTGGTGGCTCACCCGCCATACACAAAGCTCTACGAAAACCGGGCATCCCTAAGGACTCATCCTAAGTTCGTGCCTAAGGTCTCCTCCGCTTTCCATGTGAACCAGGCGGTGGAGTTACCATCCTTCTTTCCAGCCCCACACTCTTCTCCCGAAGAACAACGCCTTCACTCTTTGGACTGCGTACGTGCCCTACGCATCTACCTCGACAGGACGTCCACAACTCGACTGGGGACCCAGCTTTTCATTTCCTTTGACCCAAACAGACCTGGCAGACCTGTCTCGAAACGCACGCTCTCCCGTTGGATCTCAGCTTGCGTTGCCTACTGTCTTCAAAAAGCGGGCGCACTCCCATCCAACAAAGCGAGTGCACATCAGCTACGTGCTATAGCCGCTTCTCTGGCCTGCGCACATGAGGTGCCGGTGAGCGAAATCTGCAGAGCCGCCACTTGGTCCTCACATTCAACCTTCCAAAGACACTACTGCCTTGACATACAGGCAGAGAAGGACGGCTCCTTTGGACGGGCAGTATTAGCCGCTGCCACAGCGCCTTGGACGGTGGGCCATATGGATCCAGCTCACGGATGATGAGCGAACAACTGTTGCCATCAAACCTGTTGGCATGGTTTGTTCTAAGGATTGTATCAGTACCTAGTTCCTACACAGCTGTTGGTTACGTTGTTTGCACAATTGTTGTTCAGGGATACATTGTTGAATTGATTGCACATTGTCTGCATAATTGGTGTTCATGGTTACATGGTTGAATTGATTGCAAATTGCTACCTCTCATTTGCACAAATGTTTTGCACTTGTTGAATCACTACGTATGCTACCTCACAGTCACACAAATGATATGCACTTGTTGTTCTTGTCGACTTAATTGATTATGTTGTTTCAGTTGCAAAATGCTCTACGTTGCACAGTGTATTCTACCTCTACAGTTGCACATGTACTGTCCAGTTAATAGCACCGCCGGCACGTTGCCGAAGGTTGCACTTGTATTATTGTTGGATTCTAATAAACATTATTGTTGGTATATGCATGCCTCCCTCATTCTCCTCAGCGTGAATCGTAGCTTGGGAGACACCAGGTGTGGCTGACACATCCTGCTTGTCCTAGGAGAAAACAGAGTTACTTACCTGTAACGGGGTTCTCCGTGGACAGCAGGATTGGTCAGCCACACGTTCCCACCCACCTCCCCTGCATGAGGGCGGCCTGCTCTCCTAGCCGTACGGGCATAGCTAGTTACTTACTGGCCGGCTAGGGGCGGGCCGAGGGAGGTGGGACCTCCCACATGCTCAGAAGCTTCTGAGCTATAGAGCACTTCCGTCATGGCGCCGTCGGATGACGTCACCAGGTGTGGCTGACCAATCCTGCTGTCCACGGAGAACCCCGTTACAGGTAAGTAACTCTGTTTTTCGGTCCATGTTTAGGTAACTGTGATGTTTCTGAAACTGAGCAGGAACGTCTAAGTGCATAGCAGCACCCCAGACATGCCTCTGCTACAGTACATCCTCCCACCCCCACCCCCGCCTACTTGGATGTCTCTGCACCAGGAACATTTTTAAAAACCATTTGCAAAATGGCTCCGGGATGTCTTCCTGATTTGCATATCCACGTGCCCTTTTTCAGACGTCCATATTGCAAATAAGGCTTTGAAAATGACCAGCATTGTCTGCACCAGTTATACCCAATGCTGAATGTGGATAAACCTCACCAAAGCAGGGAAAGCAGCTAAAATATTTTAAACAATTCCAAGTAGTTATTTAGAGTGCTTTCAAACATCATTGACTGTGTAACACTTAATGGTTTGATGAATCAGAATTGCTATTTGTTAAATAGCAATTCTGGTGGGTACAATTACTCTAGCCACCTTACTGGGCAGACTGAGATCATAAGAAATGCCATACTGAGTCGGACCAAGGTCCATGAAGCCCAGTCACAAGTACCTGGTAGGTTCCCAAAAACGCACACAGGTTCCACAATGCTCGTCCCAGAGTAAGCAGTGGATTTCCCGGGTCCTCTTTGATAATGGTTTGTGTACCTTTCCTCCAGGATGTTGTCCAAACCTTTTTAAAACCCAGCTACACTAACAGCTCTTACTACATCCTACGGTAACAAATTACAGAGTTTGATTACGTGTTGAGTGAAAAAATATTTTCTCTTATTAGTCTTAAATGGGTTGCATTGTAGCTTTATTGTTTGTCCTCTAATCTTTCTACTTTTTGATGGTGTAAACAATTGATCTACGTTTACCCATTCCACTCCATTCATTAATTTATAGACTACCATATCTCCCCTCAGTTGTCTCTTTTCCAAGTTCAAGAGCCCTAACCTTTTAAACCCTTCCTCATAGGGGTATCCTTCCACCCCCTTTACCATTTTTGTTGCTCTTCTCTCTGCTTTATCACAGATACTCCACTATTCACCTTTCTCCATTGAGAACATTGGCCATTTAGCCCTACCCTCTGCTTTCTATCTTTTAACCAGTTCCTGATCCACAAAACTACATTGCCTCCAATCCCATGACTTTTTAAATTTGACCAAGTCTCTCTCAAGAGGGACGTAGTTAAAGGCTTTCTGAAAATCTAGATATATTATATCAACCGGATCACCTCTGTCTACCTATTTATTCACACCTTCAAAAAACAGATTAGTAAGACAAGACTTTCCTTGGCTAAATCCATGTTGGCTTTCTCCCATTAAACCATGACTATCTGTGTGTTCAGAAATTTTATGCTTTATAATGGTTTCTACCATTTTGCCTGGTACTGATGTCAGGCTCACCGGTCTATAGTTTCCTGGCTCATCCCTGGAACCCTTTTTAAAAATTGGTGTTACACTGGCTATTCTCCATTCTTCCAGTACTAGAGATGATTTTAATGATACTTCATAGATTACTAATAATAGGTCTGCAATCTCATATTTCAGTTCTTTCAACACCCTCGGATGTATACCATCTGGTCCAGGTGATTTGCTACTCTTCAGTTTATCGAATACTTGTAATACATCTTCCTGGTTTAGCAATTTTTCTTTCAATTCTTCTGATACATCACTTTTATATACCATTTCAGGCACAGATAACTTCCCTACATCTTCTTCAGTAAAGACCAAAGCAAAGAGGTCATTCAGTCTCTCTGCTATGGCCTTGTCCTCACTTAGTGCCCCTTTTATCCCTCTATCATCCAATGGTCCAATTCACTCTCATAGGTTTTTTGCTATGAATATACTGGAAAAAGGTTTTATTATGGGCCCAATCCAGGAAGGATCCTTGCCCCACTGCATGTACCGAGCCGCTGTGTGTGCTGTGGGGGGATGGGGGCAGAGAGTAGACAGAGCATGGGTGGGCCCAAACCCTGGACATACAGGGTCGATTCCAGTGATGGCCCTGTATGTCTGGGGATTGCTAGGGGGACGCCTTGCTTATTCCACCTCTGGAGGTGGAATAAGCACAGGAAGCCCCTCCGATCCTGCCCTGCCAGGAGCACCAGGGCACCCACTGTGAATCCCCACCACTCAATCTGGGCCTTGGCTGCCCCATCGGGGTTCAGGTGACAGGGAGGGCACTGCAGCAGTCACATTGGCATGCAGGGTGGAGTCCCTGCCAGTAGGCAGGGGCATGCCAGGCTGTCTAAGAGACCGATCCTGCACCCTCAGGTATGTCTGGCTTCCATGGTGCAGAATCAGGTCCTAACAGGCCCATCTTGCTCAGGGCCATCCAGACGGGCCGGATGTGCCCCTACTGGGATCGGGCTCCATATGTTTTGCTTCCATGGCAAGCTTTTTTCAAATTCTCTTTTTGCCTGACTTGCATCTAATTTGCCAGTGTTTATGTTTCCCATATTCATCATTTCTATTTCCTAAAAGATGCTCTTTTGGCAACAGCCTCTCTGACTTCAACTTTAAACTATGCTGGCAGTTTTTTGGCCTTCCTTCTACTTCTCTTAAAGCATGGAATAGATCTGTTCTGGGCTTCAAATATAGTACTTTTAAACAACAGCCATGCTTGATGAAAATCTTTAATCTTTGCAGCTGCTCCTTTTAGTTTTTTCTTAGTTATTTTCCTCCTTTTATTATAGTCTTCCTTTTTGAAAGTTAAAGGGTAGTACTGTGAATTTCCTTGTTGTCCTTCTTCCATTTATTAAATCAAATGCGATCATCCTATGATCACTATTGCCAAGTGACCCAAAAACCCTTATCTCTTGCAGCAGATCCTGTGTTTCACTAAGGACTAAGTCCAAAATAGCTTCCCCTCTGGTTGGTTCATGAACCAGCTGCTCCAAGAAGCAGTCATTTATTTCATCTAGAAACTTTATCTCCCTAGCATGGCCTGTTGTGAAACACTGACCCAGTTGATACCAGAGTAATTGAAATCACCCATTTTATTACTGTGTTGTAACTTTTGTTAGCTTCCCTGATTTCTTTCAGCATTTCATTATCCATCTGTTCATTCTGGCCAGATGGTCAGTAGTACACCCCTACTGTTTTATTTAACATTTCTTATATGCTGCCTTTCATGATATCAGGGTGGTTTATATTGAACAAACTGAAATTACATTGAACAGGGCATTATAATTTGGAGATAACTATTTTACAGGGAACATGGGCAAAGGAAAGTTGAGTGGCTTGCCCATGATCACAAGGAGCACCTATGGGACTGGAGGCCCCAGTCTTTCTAGCCCAGGGTTGCTGTCCTCTGGTGGGATTTGAGCCCCCAACCTTCCAGCCTGAAGTAACTTGCCCCAACCACTGGGCCACTCCTCCCTCCTGCCATCCCCTTCCCCTATGGAATTTCTATCCATAGAGATTCTACAGTGTATTTTGTTTCCTGCAAAACTTTAGTCCTATGTGACTCAATGCCCTCTCTAACATGGCGTACAACCCCTCCACCAAGTTGATCTATCATTGCAATATAGTTTGTACCCAGGTATCAGTGTCCCATTGGTTGTCCTCCTTCCACCAGGTTTGAGATGCCAATCATATTTAACCTTTCATTTAGTGCTATATATTCTATAGTGCTATATATTCATTTAGTGCTATATATTCTAATTCTCCCATCTTAGTTTTTAGAATTATAGCATTTGTATACAGGTATTTTAGAGACTGAGGAGGAGGAGTGACCTAGTGGTTAGGACAAGGTACTTCAGGCCGGAGGGCCGGGGGTTCAAGTCCCACCTGGGGACAGCAATCTCAGGCTGGAGGGACTGGGATTTCTAGTCCTATAGGCACTCCTTGTGGTCTTGGGCAAGCCACTTAACCCTCCATTGCCCATGTTCCCAGTAAGTATTAGCGTATGTGTGTCATATCCCCTCGTGTTAAATGTATCCCCCAATTGACCGCTTTGACCCGGTGAAAAGCGGGATATAAATACAGCTAAATAAATAAAAATAAATATTAATCTGGTTATCAGTTTATAGGGGATCATTTGGAATCTTTGTACTTAGGAGGTTCCATTAAAGATAAAAGTAACCCAGATGCCCCTATGAAGAAAGGCTAAAAAGGCTAAAAAGTTTGGGGCTCTTTAACCTGGAAAAGAGACGGCTGAGGGGAGATATGATAGAAGTCTATAAATTAATGAACGGAGTGGAACGGGTAAACGTAGATCGATTGTTTACCTTATCAGAATATAGAAAGACTAGGGGACATGCAATGAAGCTACAGGGTAAACTATTTAGGACTAATAAAAGAAAATATTTTTTCACTCAACGTGTAATCAAACTCTGGAATTTGTTACCGGAGGATGTAGTAAAGGCTGTTAGTGTAGCTGGGTTTAAAAAAGGTTTGGACAAGTTCCTGGAGGAAAGGTCCATAAACCATTAAGAAGGGACCCAGGATATCAATGCTTGACCCAGTACAAGCATTGCGGAACCTGTGTCCCTTGGGGAAACTGCTAGGTACGTATGACCTAGATTGGCCACTGTTGGAAACAGAATACTGGGCTTGATGGACCTTGGTCTGACCCAGTATGGCATATCTTATGTTCTTATGTTCTCTCTATTGGGATGTCCTAACTTCCCTCTTTTGCTATTATCCTTCAAGGTACATCCTTCCAAACCATGCGCTCTTGAGCGACTGTTGGCTTTCCCCTATTATCTAGTTTAAAAGCTGGACCATGCTGGTTTTTATCTGCCGTCATATGCTATGTTACTATGTTATAGGGGCAGTGATGCTATCTGAGCACTGCCTTTGTAAGCCATGGATGCTATAAAAAGGGGGATCCCAATCCTGTCCTGCTGACCCCCAAGTCAGTCATGGTTTCAGGATAGCCACAATGATAATGCAGATCAATTTACATAAATACTGAGGGGACATATTTAAAGTGCTTTAGCAAGTTTGCATTTTAATCGGTTAGCAGGTCAGCTATCAGACTGATAGTTTGGCATTTCTTATGTTCCTAAGTCAGACCAAGGTCCATCAAGCCCAGTATCCTGTTTCCAACACTGGTCAATCCAGGTCACAAGTACCTGGCAGGTTCCCAAAAAGGCACACAGGTTTCACAATGCTCTTCCTGGGGTAAGCAGTGGATTTCCCGGGTCCTCTTTAATAATAGCTTATGGACCTTTCTCCCAGGAACTTGTCCAAACCTTTTTTTAAACTCAGCTACACTAACAGCTTTTACTACATCTTCCGGTAACGAGTTCCAGAGTTTGATTACACGTTGAGTGAAAAAATATTTTCTCTTATTAGTCTTAAATGGGTTGCATTGTAGCTTCATTGCATGTCCTCTAATCTTTCTACTTTTTGATAGTGTAAACAACCGATCTACATTAACCTGTTCCAATCCGTTCATTAATTTATAGACTTCTGTCATATCCCCCTCAGCTGTCCTTTTTCCAAGTTGAAGACCTCTAACCTTTTAAGCCTTTCCTCATAGGGTATCCTTCCATTTCCTTTACCATTTTGGTGGCTCTTTTCTGCACCTTTTCTAATTACGCTATATGCTTTTTAAGATACAGCGACCAGAATTGCACACAATATTCACAGTGCAGTTGAACTATGGAACAATACAGAGGCATTATAATATCCTTGGTTTTATTCTCTAATTTCTTTGCTTATGATTCCTAGAATTCTATTTGCTTTCTGAGCTTCCTCTGCACTCTGGGCGGAGGGTTTCAACGTATTATCCACGATGACGCCTAAATCTTTTTCCTGGGTGGTGGTTTCTAAGGTGGTACCTTGTATTGTGTAACCATAGTTTGGGTTGTTCTTTCCTAGGTGCATAACTTTGCACTTGTCCACGTTAAATTTCATCTGCCATTTGGACTAATTGGTTAGTGCAACTGAATATCCCCTTAGACTGTGGAAAAATGTGGGGTCAAAATTTAGGCAGTCTGTGGGAAGATTGTGATCAGTGACAGCCGCTATCTGGTTGGCGACGATATTCAGTTACCAACCAGATTGTTAAACAAACAAACACAAGGAGCAGGAGACGTTGGATGAACTGAAGGGCCTTTATTGTTGAAAGAGGAACCCCAACGCGTTTCGGCAACGCCTTCCTCAGGGGGAATATCACTTTAAAAAACAAACAAAAATGTAATGGTAAATAAGGTTAAAAACAATTAAAAACACCGGCATGACAAAGAATATAGCTACATAATGATGTAAATACAAAAACCAACAGACGCAGGGCTGAGAAACAAACAAAGTGCAGAATGATATACGAAACCAACATATAATAATTCATTAAATGTAATCATTAAAAATAGTGTGAGTAAATCATAAATATATCTCAAAATATAAATATCATATCAATCATACATAAAAACAAATAAAAACAATAAAAAACATATCAATATGTGGAACTTTGGAGCAGAAACATAAAAGTACTCCTAATACCAATTTAAGCAAAATGCTAATGAGGTTAAGCATAGTATAAAATTATGAACAACATGGATCAACATGTAATAATTTACTTATTAAAATTAACAGAAAAAAACTTTGTAACATAAAAATTGTATTATAAATATTTGTAATATAAAATATCCTTGACATAAATTTTGAACAAGAGCTTGCATTAACATACTCATAGTTGACTAATATGGTGTACCAAGGAACAGAAGTTTAAAAAAAAATGTGTGAGAACTGAGGAAATAAAATTAATTATAACTTATTCATGAAGGTAGGAATTCTAGTTAAAAAATGTTATTAAAAATAATAATTGTTGTGAAGGGAAACATTAAGACATAGCAACATCAGATCCATCTTAAATAGTTAAAACGTAAAAAGATAGGAGTTGTTGTATAAACACAAAGTGTTGCTAAGAAACTCATACTGTGGAGGCATAATAGAAGAGAAGCCAAAAATCTATTAAAAAAAAACAAAAAAAAACTTATAAGATATTCGATATAAAATAAAGAAAATTTGGTGAAGCCCATGAGTAACAGGGCCATGTTATGTTAATGTTATGTTAAATCAGTTGTTAGGTCATCTGAATAGCTTTCCTAACTTTAGCAGGTTTTTGTTATCCGGTTTGCGGCTGAATATCGCTGTTATCCCTCCCCTCCCCCCCCCCCCCCCCACCCCGAGTCTCTAATGTAATCATATTTATCTCCTGCAGAATTCATTGTAACTATCTTGACAACACAACAGCTTGTTGGTCCCTAGCACAGGTTTGGGAAGCTCTGCAGCAACCATATTCTCTGAGACTGACCTAGTTTACCCCACCATCTTTCCACAGTGGTCCAAAGGATAGTATATAACCAGACACAATTTTGGCCAGTCAACTTCCTTGAACAAAAAAGTTCTTTTGTGCCCTGGAAATATAACTGGATGAAACCCCTGGATCTGCCCCTCTGTTCAAAACCAATTTAAGCCTCAAACGTGTGCAGTCAGTAAGATTCTGAACCAGGCACCGGTCAGATTTATACTTTGATGGACAGGAGGGGGTGGACATTTAGGATCCATGTCTGTGTTCTGTTATTAGCATTAAGCCCTGTCTAAATAGCTTTCAACACAGTCATTCACAGGGAGCTTTAGCGAGAGTCGGGGACAACAAATGTACGGTATGTTAAGTATGTTTTAGGTACACAGAGTTATCTGTGAGACGCAGGCACACTGTCATGTGAGGGCACTGTACAATAGCAAAACTGAAAACCTGAAACCATTGTTCAGGCATGAAGAAAGTTGGCACTTAAATTAGGATCTTAATTCTAGAAAAGAAGGGCAGCGAAGTGATGGAAAGTGCAGGGAACCGATTAGTTGCATAGCAGCTGAAATAAACAGAAATTCTACACATTGGTTCTCTCCATCTGCACAACCTATCCTTATCCTCAATCTAGTGATGTTCAGACTCAATTACTGTAAAGTTGTTTAGTCAGGTCTTCCTGCCTACGAACTGAAAGGTTGCAAACTGTACAAAATGTAGCTGTTAGACTATTAGCTTATGCACCTAGATTCACTTGTTACATTGCGTCTTTTCTATTTTCATTGGCTCCCAATTCAATTCTGCATTCGGTACAAAATTCTCACTATGGTCCACAAAGTCTTACATACCGACACCCCTCCTTATTTATCATCATTAATCATCCTTCACACTCTTCAGTCTCTCCTTGCAAATCGTCTCCCTCTTCCCCCTCCCATGCTCATTATGAATCCAGCAGACACGCAACATTTTTCTTTAATGCCCCCAGTCTCTGAAATAACCTTCCTCCTGATCTCCAACAAGAACCCTCATTCACCAAATTCAAGACCAGCCTTAAGACGCATCTTTTTCAAACAGCATGCGATGGGAACACCCACTGCCCCAAAGAGCCGTTCAAGTTGACCTGCCTTTTATTTTTCCCCTTCCCTGATGCATCCTATCCGGTTAAATGGATTCCCTTTCCTTCTTTTATATTTGTTTGATTTTATGTAAACCGCTCTGCTGACCCCAAAGGGTGGTATAGAAAATTTTAACTATAAACCACATTGGGGCCCTTTTACTAAAAGTTAATGTGCGTTAAGTGCCACTGCAACCATAGAAATAGAAGGGCTGTGGGCATTTAACATGCATTAATTTCATTAATGTGCATTAAAACTTTTAGTAAAAGGGCTCCACAGTGTCATGACTGAGTGCCTTGCTATAAACAGCAAAATGATAAAACATGAACTAGATGATACAAAGTTAAGTTATAATGAATGGATGAGAAATGGAGGGCATTATTGCTACCCTGGCCAAAAAAGGTTCTGAGGTGTGCTCGTTACAGGACAGGTTGGGATGGGGATTTATGCATGTGCACATACACAATGAAAGCAAAGCAGTTTGCATTAGCTTGTAGCGCGTTCATAGGACTTCGTGCCACGCCTTGACATTCACCTGGAGACCAGAGGTATTGAAGCACAGACAACTTCCACATCTCCAGTTATTTACTGAAAAGCTCAAGGATTTTGTCCCATGGATTCTACATTTTGATGGGGTCTCTAGGCTTTTACAGCATGTTGGAATCCATGTGATGTACACAATTACCATCAAAATCAGTAGCTCTCCACCAGGAGTCATGGCAATGCCTAGCTGAGCAGTTGAAGAATAGGACTACACAGTTTGAAGACCAGGAGAGTCTAACAATGACTACATTCCATAACATACCCAACATGGGACATTTAAGGTAACCCCCTAAGCATCATCTGCACCCATAAGGTTATAGTGATACCTAAGATCAGTGTGGAAGGTCCCACCAGACATATTGAGGGTGTCTGAGATAACAGTGAAGATGCGGGTGACTGACAGAAAGTAGTAGGTTATGTGAACCCAAGAATGCTGGGAGCCAGGAGGCAGAGACAGGACAAAAGGCCAAGAAATTAGAAGTCTCAAAGCAAGATTCAACTTGAGGATTTTAAAATGCTGAAGAGGGAAGATGCAACAAACAGGAGAACTGAGGCCATGTGAAGGCGTAAGACTGAAGTAAGAAACAGCCATCCATGTTCAGGAGCCAAGGAGGCCAAGCACAGGAGTAGAACATCTGGAACATGCTGAGGTACTGATGAGCATGTTCAGGAGCTAATCTAAAGACCAGTGGTGATTCTCTGCCAGGTCAATGGCCTGGAACCTTTCTGAAATTGCTTCCTTGTCCATACTGCAGCTGGAGTGAAAAGTAGAGTCTCTGCTGTTTCCAACATATTAACTTGTATTTCTTTTAGAAAATTACTCTTGTTTTAAACCCATAGGCAATGGAGGTGTGCCGCTTGCTTGGCCAATCCTAGTCTATGCAGTGTCCTGACAGTGGGGTCATCCTTTTATTATCAAATCCTGCTAATGTCCAGCAGCCACAGCCAAGAGATACCTTGTATCTGACATTCAAACATCTCATTCTTTTAGATTTGTTGTATTTTGTTATATTTTTACACTGCTTTCCTTAGACATAGTACAACCCAAAGCAGTTCACTAAACAATACCATAAATAACATAAAAATGCATGAAAAATACAAAAGCAAAGCACAATTCAAATACAGAAATTAACATAATTCATAAAAATATAACACATCAATACATTTCTATATAAAACAATAAAAATAAAAATGCATGCATGTTATTTAAACAAGTTCCAGCCTGTCCTACGTATTGAGTAGTACTGGACACATGGAGACATTTTTCCTAGTATCAGCACTTAAATGATCTCTCCTTTATTTTGTCTGAGTTTGTATTAGATTTAGACGGTATCTGAATTTCTCTCTTGTTCCTATATATTTGGTCTCTCCCTTTTGGGGCTCTCTCTCTCACCTTGAAAGGTGCTGCTCAGATATCTCCTTACAGTCAGCTGAAAGATATATGGGCTCTCTCTCAGTTTTTAATTCTCCCTGTGCTGTTCACGTTTTTTTGCCTCACAGCTCTTCCTGGATCCATCACCTCTGCCAGTCTCCATAGCTACTCCTCTTCCCTGCAGCTGGTTGCTGATATGAGGCTCTTCTCATAGGATTCTAATTGTTGCTATGAGCTTTGCGGTTCACAGGGCCGGATTTAAAGCAGAGGAGTCTATAGGCAATTGAGAGAGGCTCCCACCCCAGGAAATAGTCAGTGTGTATATGGGCCAGCTTCCAGATCCCTGCAGGCTAGATCCTTCCATCTCCATTCTGCTGCGACTTGCAGCGCTCCACTGCTTTTTGAGTTCAGCGAGCAACAGTCTTGTGCTGGGCCTGCCAGCTCTTGGATGCTAACAGGCTTCACAGAAGCTCTGCCCCACCTTAGGAATGGGTTTCCTGATACGATGGAAAGCTATGCAAGGGATGAAGCACTGCAGGACCTGTCGGTGAGCAAGAGCCTACAAGTCCCATGTTGAATCTTATGGCGAGATGTCCTACTGTAGGACCAATGCGCTGAGTACAGCAAGCAGCGTAATAGTGGCAGCAGGCCCAGATCAAGGCATGGTATTAGCGGCAGTACCAATGAAAGCATGGTACTAGGCCCAGATCAAGGCATGGTATTTAGTGGTAGTACCAATGAAAGCATGGTACTAGAAGCAGTTGCCTACGTTGTCTGTGCCTAAATCTGAGCCTGGCAGTTCCTCACAGCGGTGACTGGCATGTTTCCACTCTCCTTAGATCACTGTAAATCAAAGTTCAATGCAGAAACCCTAAAGCTCTAACGCAGGGTTTCCTAAGCAAGTTTAGCATAGATGTTTTGCTTCGTGGTGCTGTAAGCAAAGAGCATGCAAATAAGCTGTAAAACACCTGCGCTGAACAAGGAGAGCAAGCCAGGCACATGTGCACAGGGTCTCCATTAGCAGTACCTATATCCTGGGTACAAAAACACAGTTTGGCACTGTGCGCATGGTGCATAAACCAGCTCAGAATAATATTGCTGTTAATGCGCCAGGCAGCAGCCATCACAGACGCTTAACATTCTTCCAGCACACTTGCCCGCCCCTGCTGGGCTTTTTTTCAGAACACAGTTGTAGGTACCATACGCTGAAGAAACAGGCATGAATTCCTCACCAGCACTGACCATAGAGGCAGACTAGGAGTTAACCCTTAACGCCTCCTCAACCCTCACGTTAAAATCTCATGTTGAGCTCAGCCTCTGTCCACTTTTCTGCATCTGTGCTGCAGAGCTAAATGGATTTACATGCGTCGCCACGGTTAGTGCAGGCACTTACGCATTGTTTATGCTCACATTAGATTCCTTACTGCATTCTGCATTCACACTAGTGCAGAAAATACTGCTTCAACACTGTGCACATGCCTGCGCTAATGGCAGCACACTTTTCTGTGTTGCGCTGTCAGTCGCAAATCCATATTGCTTAAACTAGATTTGTTTGTTAAAGAAGGGTGAATCTCTTCGGTGTTTCCATCTAGTGGGTGATATTTTCCTGCCTCGTCCATCGGCTATCCTCATACTCGCTATTGCAAAGCATGCACAGTGCGACTCAGCCTCTCTCCCTCCCTCCGTCTGGGATCACGAAGGGTCATTGCAGAAGCAGACGCACTTTGCAATGTGTTTTCTGCTCCTCCTTCAGGCAGTGGGAGTTTTGGAAAAGGACCATGACTGGGGAAGAGGGAGCCCAGCTGTTTGTATGTGGTTCATGTGTGTATGTATTTGGAGGTAACCACCACATCTCAGCCCTGCAGACCATGTGACATTACATAAGAGTCATACTTCTGCAAGACATGTGAACCCTCTAAGAGCCAGAAGTATGGGATGTACGTAAATACCTTTAACACTTTCACAGCCACCATCTAAAGACTCATCTATGTGAAATCCTCAGTGGTGGGGAACTAAAGGGAAAACTGGAGATCGAATCAGGACTCTACTGAAGTAACACAGTAACAATGTAACGTAATAGATCATAGTGTAAAAGCTGTCTTACATGAAGGGCCACACTGGAACATAAGATACACAATACTGGGTCAGACCTAGAGTCCATTAAACACAGTATCCTGTTTCCAACAGTGGCCAATCCAGGCCACAAGTAACCTGTCAGGTTCCCAAAAGGAATCCAGATTGCATGCTGCTTGTCCAATGGGCAAGCAGTGGATTTCCCCAGTCCTCTTTAATAGTGGTTTATGGACTTTTCCTCCAGGAGCTTGTCCAAACCTCTTTTAAATCCAGCTACACTAACAGCTGTTACTACATCCTCTGGTAACAAATTTGATTACGGGTTAAGTGAAAAAATATGTTCTCCGACTGTCTTAAACGTGCTAAAGTGCAGCTTCATTGTGTGCCCTCTAGTCTTTCTACTTTTTGAAGTCATAAACAACCGATCTTCATTTGCCCCTTCTACTCCATTCATTATTTTATAGACCTCAATCATATCTCCCCTTAGCCGTCTCTTTTCCAAGCTGAAGAGCCCTAACATTTTAAGCCTTTCAATTTCCTTCCATCTCCTTTAACATTTTTCTTGCTCTTCTCTGTACCTTTTCTAATTTTGCTATAACCTTTGTAAGATATGGTGACCAGAATTGCACACAATACTCAAGATGTGGTCACACCATTGAGCAATACAAAGGCATTATAAATATCCTTTGTTCTATTCTCCATTCCTTTCTTTATGATTCCCAGCATTCTATTTGTTTTCTTGGCCGCTGCTGCACATTAGGCAGAGGATTTGAATGTATTATCCATGATGACGCCTAAATCCTTTTCCTGTGTAGTGGTTCCTAATGTAGAACCTGCATCGTGCAACCATAGTTTCATATTGTCCTGCTAGACCAGTCCAGACAAGTGGGCTGTGTTCCCCTACCAGCAGATTGGTGGAGACAAAGAACCAATGAAAAGCCCAAGTTTCAATAACATCACTCCTATGCCTCTATTCACCTCAGCTACCAGAGGTCTCTTCAGTATTTCTTTGTCTCCAGCAGATGGTGGATGAATTTTCTCCTTTCAGAAGCAAATCTGAAAATTGAGAAGAAAAGATTGCTAAAACCAGTGGTTCCCAAACAGGGTCAGGACCCCAAATAGGGTCACATCATCAGTGGATGGGGGTCACAGAAACATGACCATTTCCCCATGTCTCTGGACTTTCACTGTGACCTATGCTAAGTCACCAGTCAGCATGTGGCCTGTGCTCCAGTGAACATCATGGGCCCTTGCCCCTCCTGGGTAAGCTTCCTGTTAGGCTGGAAATGCATGCCGAGTACTGGGATCTATAAATACATACTGCACACTGACACAAGGGATCCTGTGCGGACTGCTGCTGCCGTTGCCACTACTGTTGCTGCTGCTTCCGGCTTTAGATGAGCGGAGGATGGGGGAAGGAGGATGGAGATCCGCCAGTTTGATTTCATCATCTGGGGTCATGTGAATTTTCAGTTGTTAAAATGGAGTCATGTGGGATAAAAGTTTGAAAAGCATTGACTTAAATGCTCCTGAATGACCATCTGCAGTCTTTTTAGTAGCCATGGAGGAGGAAAACTGGTTCAGCTTCACGTGCTTATCATGATAAGAGCCTGCTGAGCAGCCAGAAATTGGAAAGACTTGGAAGAATCTGGAAAAGTGCGTCAGCCTCACAACAACCTCAATGCCCTCTGTCCTCCTCTGTCCCCCTTGCTGCCTCCTGAAGATTGCAGAAGGCTCTCAGAAGGATCTGCCTGCCAACCTTAAATGCAGTGAAACAATTTCAGGGGAGTAGAGCTGAGCCCGGCACATATTCTCTACCTGGGCTCTCAGGGGTGAGTACCAAGGCTTGACCTTGTCATTGTCCTTGTTGGGGGCTCTCAATTCTGTCTTCCTGGGATGCAATTCAGGGTGGACTGCTGGTGACTGTTGGTGCAGTGTGGGAGTTTCCTGCCATTTTCTGCATGCGTTAGTAGTATTTTTACATACGGCATGCCTGGCAGTCATGCAGTTCTAGCATGCATTCCGCCCAAGTGGCTCCAACATGCATTCCTTCCTTAGTGCCCATAGTGTGCGTTACAAGAAAACGGTGCAGTTAACGCACACCTTTGGGGCCACTGTGGCCTTAGCACATGCTGTTGTGATACTTGCCTTAACTCTCTATGTCTTTTTCCAGGAAATGTTGTTTGGTCTGTGGCAAGCAAAGTGCCTCATTTCTGGATTCTTACATGGCAGCTTCTGAATCGCCCCTAGAGTTGCTCCTCCTCTCTCAGCTGGGGGATGCATTTAGTGACGCATAGTGCTATGGGTAAAGATATCCAGCTGGCGGGAGGATCTGGTGACTGTGCTGTGAGCTGCTCCTCGCCCTCTAGGGGATCTGCAATAGCTGTGCCCCCTGGTGTTAGGGGAGCCATTTCTGAGAGGAGAGCTTCCAGACTCCGGATTGTCCTTCCCAATATTCTTTTCTTTTTTGGGCCTTCTGGCATGGAAATTCAGACCCTGCAGTCTTTAGGTGTCCCTGAAAGCAGTCTCGAGCTGGGCAAGCTGAAAGTAGATGTCCTGTTCAATTACCTTTGGCTAAGCATTCTCGGCGTGGGATACTCTCTGAAGATGAGGAACAGTTGGGAGCTATCTGAGATGTTGACTATGCCTCGGACCCAAATGAATCAGTTTTCAATGGTCTTTGGCTAAATGTCACTGGCGCAGGGCCCTCCTGGAGATGGGAAACAACTGGGAGCTGTCCAAGATTTTGACTGACTTGGATTCAGATGGCTCGATACTAGGCTATGAAGTGGATAAATAAGTACTCTCACCTTCAGAAGATTGTGAAGAGCGTGGAGTGATCCATCTATTCCAGAAGGAGGAGCTGGCGGCGTGGATTGCCAGGGTCTCATCCACCTTGAACTTGACAGATGCTTCTGGCATGGAGCAGGAGCTGAAGGTGCATCTGCTCCTTCAAGGAGTGTGGTAATCCACTACTGTGTTCCCATTCCCAGATGTAATCAAGGATATGATCTGGTCAGTATGGAACTCTCCCAACTCCCCATCTAAGGGGTTAAGGATGTGTAAGATGATCTATGCTCTCCCAGAGCAGGAGTGCATTGAGTGGTTTGGTATTCCCAAGGTGGATGCACAGGTTGTGGCGGTTACCAGACAAATCACCAATCCTGTGGAAGGTAGATTGGCCTTAAAGGATTATCTGGAATGTAAGGTGGATTTGTTGTTGGAGACAGTTCACCATTGCAGCTACTGTTCTGCAGATGGCGGTATGTGCCAGCCTGATGTCTTGAGCCCTGTTCCAGTGGATTCAGTCTTTTCAGCCAGATGATACTTTGGATTTGACTTTGGCACTGGGCAGCGGACACATCTTTCAAAGTCCAATTGGCCCAAGTGGCTTTTAAGGGGAAGCTTCTGTTTGGAGCCGATTTGAAGAACCTGGTGAAGGACCTGGGTGAGACAAAATCTTACCACCTTCTGGAAGATAGGCCCAGGGGGCCTGTAAAGTGGGCTAGTGCCAATTTCTCAGCCTCCACCTGTCCAAGGGCAAGCTGGCTGGATCACCAGGGGTTGTGGGACTTTGTCACTAACCTGGAAAACCTCTTCTCCTCTGCTTCCAGGCTTCGGGCTCACCCTCAGTCCTTTCATGGAGTGCATGGGCCCAGGGACTCTGTCCCTCTAGAGGACACTCCCAGGCTGCACAATGAAGGTTTGGGGGCCCATTCCCTGGTTCTTCTGGTCGGGGACAAGCTTCACCTTTTCTTTCAGGAACTGGCCTGTTTTACCAAGGATCGATTGGTCCTAGATACCATTCAGTTTGGCTATATCCTGGAATGCAAAGAGATGATTCTGCTGCCTTCATCTCCCCTTGTGGGTCTGCGATCCAAAGTGCTGTTGTGCGGACCACCTTGGACAGGTTGCTGTGCCTAAAGGGAGTGGTGTCTGTCCCTCCAGATGAGCGGGGCAAGGGCAAATACACCATCTATTTCATGGTGCCCATTCTGGACCCCAAGGGAATCAACGAGCGCTTGTGCGTCCTGCAACCCTATATGGAAACCTTATACTCTGTGATTCAAACAGTGCACCAAGGAGAATTCTTGGCTTCTCTGGATCTGGCCGAGGTGTATTTTCATATCCCGATCTGGGTGGTTCAGCAAAAGTACCTGCATTTTGCCATGCTTGGCTCTCACTATCAGTTTGCCATCCTCTTTCGGGCTGTCCACCACCCCAAGGACTTTCTCGGAAGTCATGGTGGTGGCGGCAGCATTGAGGAATCTGTGTCCATCTATATCTTGAAGACTGGCTCATCCAGGCCCGTTTCCTTTCAGCAGTGTCTTGGGTAGCATCCTGAGTGATGCTATTATTTAGAAAGCCTTGGCTGGCTGAACAATCGGGGAAAGAGATAGCTGTTGCCTTTCCAGTCCCTGGAGTTTCTGGGAACATGTTTTGACACTCAAGTGGGCAGAGTTTTCCTGCCAGAGAAGAAAGTCAAAAGACTGTTGGATTGCCTGGTGCTGTTCTGTGCTCAGCAGTTTCTCTAAGCCTGGGATTAGTTTTAGCTCCTCAGACTAACAGCGACCATAGAGATGGTGCCATTGATGCATGCTCACATGCTAGTACTCCAGCGATCCTTGCTGACTTGGTAGCCCCCAAGTTTTCAGGAGTTCAAGCGCAGACTCCAACTCCCATTGGTGGTGATGTCCAGCCTGCAGTGGTGGCAGAGGCTCTGCCCTTTGAGGAAGGGCATGCCACTGAATGATTTCTCCTGGATCCTGCTGTTGATAGGTGCCAGTCTCTTGGGCTGAGGAGCCAATTGCCAAGACCATACAACCCAGGTCTGTTGGAGCTGCAGGGAAGCAGTGAGGGCCATCAACTGCCTCAGGGTGAGGGCCATCAGGTTGGCTCTTCTGTGTTTATGGCTCCTGGTCAAGGGCCAGGTGGTAGCTTATGTCAATCAGCAAGGCAGCACGAGGAGTTATGGGGTAGCCCTGGAGATGGCTCTCCTGTTTGCCTTGGTGGAGAAGAACCTCCTAGCCTTGTCGGCTCAGCACATTTCCAGGGTGGACAATGTGGAAGCGGACTTCCTAAGCCAGCACTCTGGATCCTGGAGAGTGGGAGTTGAGTTAAGAAGCATTCCATTGATTCTGCGCCCCCTGGGTTGCCCCAAATGGATCTGATGGCGACTTGCTCCAATGCCAAAGATTGTCACTGCTTTAGTCACCACATGAAGATTGGATTCCAAGGTTGTTGACATCCTGGCCCAGCTTTGGCCAGGTCAGCACCTGCTGTACATGTTTCCTCTGTAGCTCCTGGTGGAGGGTGTGATTCAGCATAGAGAATGCCACCTGGGCAGGATTGTCCTTGTGGCACCAGATTGGCTGAGGAGAATGTGGTTTGGAGATTTGGTGCGACACCTGCAGGCATCTCCTCTTCAGTTGCTTCTGTCTTGGGGCCTATTGCAGCACTGCGGCTCCATTTAAAAGCCACAATGCCGGCTGCCTGCCCAAAATGTTAATTCCCCACAGCCCGAACCCCGATCTGGCCTCCTAAGGCCAGAGTCGGACTGTGGGGAATTAACATTGCCCCCCCCCCTGCCCCTTCTGCCCCCTGAAGCAGCAAAATTGAAATGTCCAGGTACGTTATTCCATCCTGGGTGTGGAATAATTTCCACGGCCATTTCAGCAGACCTGGACATTCAGGGATCTGGGGGAGGGGGGACTGAGACACCCTGTGTGATCAGGTGAGATAGGAGCTGCAGGATGGTGGTATTAACATCACTGACCCCGTCCTGTCTGGTGTGTCTCCTTCAATGGCAGCTGTGTGTGGAGTCCGGGGAGCAGCTGGAGCAGGGTGTGTGGTGTCTCCTCCTGTCATGGCTAGCTTCGCTGACCCCTGCGCTTTTCCCATATCTGGAGGCATGCTGCGCTGAGTGCTGGTGTTTCCGTGCTGGGTGGAGGCTAATGTCAGTGCCACTGTACTGCTGGGGATATCCCCTGTTGGCACAGCGACACTGAACAGGGCTCCCCCTGCTTCCTTCCCTACAGCCAATCCAGTCCCGGTGGGCAGTGCCAGGGGCATGTTCAGGGCTTCGTGGTGCAGCATAGTGATTGATTGATTTAACAGGTTTTATAGACTGCCTCATCCTTGAATCGAAGCGGTTTACATCAAACTCAACCTTTTATAGTATAACAGCAATAGTTTACATGATAACAGTGCAACACTATAACATTTGGAACGACTAAGTAATAAGAAGTTAACAGTTGGGGTAATTTAACTCATACTGGAACTATTTACAAGGGGGATAGTTTATGTGTTAGGGATATTATATGGTAGGATATTGCGCAAGAAGCTGTGGGTACTATGTGACATTTCCAAAGTCTTCCTTAAAAATGAGAGTTTAACTTTTTCCTAGTCTTGTGTCCTGTGTGGATTTTATGTCCTCTGGCAATGTGTTCCATAGCGAAGGTAATGGTGCTCTTTACCTCCCTCATTGCCTTGATGCCGGCCAATGGTGTCACGGGGGGCAGGCCCTTCTCTGCCGATGCTGGATCTTGTGTGGGGAGGCATGGCGGAAGTCGTGGATCGCTCCTCACTGTCCTGTTCTGGTTGTCCTTAGAAGCCTGAGGGGATCTTGGTCAGGCCACCAGGGTGAGAGGAGTTTGGTCATCTGGTTCACTGGGGATGGAGGCCCGGAGGGGCACATCCCAAGTGGCAGAGGCAGCGGGAGGATCACCGGTGACCACATAGCTGACTGCATGGATGCGGGCTGCAGAGGTCAGTGGGGTCTCAGCATAGAAGTCCTGTAATACATGCTTCCTAGATTTCCATGCCTGAGGAGACATTTTCGCGCACTGCGCATGCTCTTTGACATTGTGGGAGATGCCGAGGCATTGGACACACAGATCATGTGTGTCCGTGCAGCTCATCTTTGTGGCACAGAGTGGGCATTTTTTGAACCCAGGCTTAGGCATCACACCTTGATGTAGATGAGATCATCTTCTTCAGGGTTCTCTCTTTCTTTGCATTTTTTTGTGTAGTTAGGAGAGCTGTGTGGGTCCATCTTGCTGGCAAGGTGGAAGAAAGGAAACTGGGCTGGCTAGGGATGGGACGGGGGGTTGGGCTATCTACACATGCTCAGAAAGGCTTGCCTTTCTGAGCTCTGGAGAGCACTTCTGGGTCCATGGCAGCATCGGACGACATCACCAGGTGTGGCTGATGCATCCTGCTTGTCCATGGAGAACCATTTAATTGAGTGACTCAGTCTTAAAAACAGGCTTCGGGAGGGAAGGTGGGAGAAGGGAGTGTCAATGGCACACAGTCACATGCTCTACAAATAATGGCAATTGGGAAATTTGTCATCATGCTTCAGACTTAGCTACTGACCATAAATAATGACTACAAAAGGAACCCTTTATAGTAATACTCAGCTCCTGCTAGGGCTGGAGAACGTCAATTTTGGGTATTTGAGGGCTACAGGAGGAAACTGATATGTTACTATGGAAGAGGAGACTGCAGAGCAGGAAGACAGGAGAGAGGGGTTTGAGATACAGCACAGTTTTTAAAAAGCTAGGAAGCTAACTTGAGAAACGATGCTAAAGGCCGCCATCCCCACAAAGCTGCGAGAGAGTCCTTCACCCACACTGCTGCCAGCTGGGGGAGGTGCTGCATGGGAACATTACTAAGGAGCCTATAATAGAGGAAGGCCATGGCTTATTCTATTTGTAAATTTAGATCACCCAACTTAAGTCATTCATCTACAAAAACTAAATTGTATCCTTTGTCTAAGAAAGGTCCCGCTCACTGCATCACGCCCATGAAGAGAGTACCCTTACCACGTATATGAGTGGAGGAGTGGCCTAGTGGTTGGGACAAGGTACTTCAGGCCGGAAGGTCGGGAGTTCAAATCCCACTAGAGGACAGCAACCATGGGCCGGAAGGACTGGGGTTTCTAGTCCCACAGGTGCTCCTTGTGGTCTTGGGCAAGCCACTTAACCCTCCATAGCCCATGTTCCCTGTAAAATAGTTATCTCCAAGTTATAATGCCCTGTTCAATGTAATTTCAGTTTGTTCAATGTAAACCGCACTGATGCAGAATAGCGCAGTATATAAGAGAATGTAAATAAAATAAATATAGAATGATATCCTCACATAGGTATCATGTCCCGCCTGTTAACCAGCATTTTTCTCTTGATATGCTTCACACTAACCGCCATACAAACCAAAGCATTTTCACCTCATCTAAGTCTCATACCCGTCATACAAGAGTATGGCCGCAGGGATTGAACTGACTCACAGAACTACTCACATGACCCTCACTCCAGAGTGAGCAGCTCACTCATCCACATAAATGTACAGCCATCAGCAAAGCTCCTATCACATCTCCCTCAAAGAAGGAACCTAAAATGCATTCTCAAAGACATGCAATCAGCTCGCAATAAGTTATCAGTCATGACAGATTACATGGAGCATCAGAATCTAGATATACTATTTGTAATGTAGTCAGGGCTAACAGACAGACAGACACAATACTAACAAACCTTCTAAAACTCCCCAAATAAGATTTCTTTAACTGCCCCAGAACTAACCACAGGAGTGGTGCCATCTTTATCATAGCCAGAAGTGACTTAAAATTCAACGCCATCAATTCTGAAAGTACAAACAGTTTGGACACCATCACAATTACAAACAAGCACTTATCATTATGCCTGTTATATAAATCACCTTCTGCATCCACTGACGACCTGCCCACAATGCGAGACCTAGTTTGCAGCCACATAGCACAGAGAAAACAGCTTTGGGTGCTAAGTGGCTTTAACCTCCCATCATTCAAAGCAATCCAAAACCTTCCTCAAAGCAATGACACTAGAATATTGCCAAATAATCTTGCTTAACCATGAAGAAGGAAACATCCTGGATCTCATCTTTGTTCCAATACTCATCCTCAAACAAACCAAACAAGTCCCACCATCAATCTTTCCATTTCTTTGGTCTGACCACAATGCCATTTTAGTCCACATCCCACACGATGATAGTCATGACAATATCATTCAAAACCTTCTGATCACTCGTCGCTTCCGCCACTTTGATAAGCAAGTATTCTTAGAGGAACTTCTTCCAAATTCACTGATGCCACCAATCTAGACACAATGATTAGCTTATGGTACAAAACCATAAATGAAGCATCAAATATTCCTCAACCCGCAAGACACACTAAAACACAGCCTGTAAGAGGGGGTGCTTGTTATGAAGGTACCACCATCTTGGCAAGTATGCAAATTAACTGTCTTGCAAAGGATTGTGGTTATTGAAGTCTATTCACACAAAGCTTGCCTTTTTAGAATAATGAAAACTCTTGTAGTTGGTCGAGTGTAGACAAAATTATAGTTTATTTATGGGGTGATTATCCCACACACCGATATGCTTGGTAACACCTACCAGATAACTTCTCCAGGGTTTTATTCAACACAAAATAAGGCAACTGAAATATCTTATGCAAATAAGAATCAAAGTCCTTTATAGAACAGAAAGGCTTCTTTCAGCCACTGCTAATAAACTCCTTAGCAGTGCTGGGGAAAAACAAATCAAAGAGGGAAACTTTATACAAAAGCAATGCTCACTTTCTCCATACAGAAAAGAACTTTTTAATCCTACGTGTGCACGGCTTGTGCTGGGCTCTCCTCCACCAGCAGGTGACAATTAACTGCAATCGGTAGCTTGATTTCATCACACGTACAAAACCTTCCCAAAAGCTTTTTCATTCAACCAAACTTTATGGGAAGCTAATATTTAGAATGTTTCCTTTTGATGTTTGCTCTGATATTTAGGATTTTCCTAAAAACAACTTATTCGAAGAACAGTCCATATAATTATCCTCTGTATCAGATATTGAACCTTGCTCTTGAAATTGCATAGATTCTGTTTCTCCGTCTGACTCAGAGTGCTTTAGGAACTGACCTCTGCACGGAGAGAAACTATTTCCCTGCTGTTTGCACTGCTCAAAGCTAGAGAAACATTCACAGTTTCTACCTGAATCCAGGCAAGCGTCAGGCTGCTTCTGGTATTCTGGCCAGTATGCAATAGAGCTTTGGTATCCTGTCCTCCAGTTGGTATCTCTGGACCTCAGGATCTTTTCTCCAGACGTCCTCCAAGAGGTATTTGGGCTCCTTTCCTCCTTTGCCGCAAACCTCTTCCTAGGTGTTGCTTGAGGGTCCCTGGCTGTGGATCTACAGACCTCTGGCTTTTTTCAGTCCTCTGAACCTTTCCCCCAGGTATCTCCAGGCATAGGTACCTCTCTGAGCTCCTCCCTTGGACCGTCTGCTTCCTTGTCCTTGTTCCTTCAGGTTCTGGTTGTTCTTCCTTCTGTTCTCTGACTTTGTCTCCTCCTTCTCTCTCCCTGAAGATTCCCCTTTAGTTTTAAAGGGCTTAGATTGCAACTCCACCCTTGCATTCAGGTGTTGTGGATTAAGCATTCTTCTAGGGGCTGTTTGATTAGGGATGACATAATGCTTTCTCTGATTAGACACATGCTTTTCCATTCTAGCTCCCTAGGGACTTTCTGCATACAAGTGCATTCTGGATCATGTAGTCTTTTAGGGAAACAAGCTGTCTTAGTTCTATAACCTGCCAGCACAGGTCCCTTGATCAGAGTAAATTCTCCTCTATTGTCATTACTCCCTGAGCTTTGATAAGGAAGCTTATCACGTACCCCCCTGCTTAAGTTATTACAGACTTGTTTTAGTGGTGAAACCTCTTCTTCACAGTCCGCAGTCCGTAATACGTGAAAGGGCGTCAGCGTTCTTGTGCAATTTTCCAGCACGATGTTCCACTTTAAAATCAAACGCCTGTAAGGCCATGTACCAGCGCGTCAACCTTGCATTATGGTTCTTCATCTGTTTTAACCATTTTAATGGAGTATGGTCGGTAACCGGCAGGAACTTCCTTCCTGTTAGGTAAAACCGTAATGCTTCCACTGCCCACTTTATGGCTAAGCATTCTCTCTATAGTGGAATACCTCTGTTCAGCCGGTGACAACTTTCTGCTTAGGTACATCATGGGATGTTCATCCTCTCCATGGCTTTGAGATAACACTGCTCCCAGCCCTACATCCAAGGTGTCTGTCTGAACTAGGAAAGGCTTTCCAAAATCCACGCCTCTTAGCACTAGACCAGTGCACAACTTCCCCTTCAGTACTGAAAATGCCTTCTCAGCTTCAGGAGTCCATTTCAGCTGATTTGGACAATTCTTTCGCAGCATATCAGTGAATATTGCACTTTCCTCTGCAAACTGTGGTATAAAATGGCGATAGTAACCAGTAAGTCCTAAGAAACTTCTTAACTGTTTTAGTGGTTGGGGGAGGAAAATTCCTGATACTATCTACTTTACTGATCAGGGGTTTAATTTTCCCTTTCCCCACCAAGTGACCCAGGTATTTTACCTCTCTCTTTGCGAAGGCACACTTCTTTGGATTTAAAGTGATTCCCGCTTGCTTCATGGAACACAAAACCGCTCTAACTCTTGAGATGTTCCGCCCAGTTATTGCTATGGATTATAACATCATCCATATAGGCAAAAGCATAGTTGTGATGGGGTCGAAGTACCTGGTCTACTAACCTTTGGCAGGTAGCTGCCGCTCCATGCAGTCCGAAAGGCATCCTTTTGAATTGAAAGAGCCTGATGGGGGTGCAGAAAGCAGTCTTTGGCTTCGATTCCTTTGTTAAAGGGATTTGCCAATAGCCCTTCGTCATATCAAGGGTGGTTAAGTATTGGGCCCGTCCCAGCTGGTCTAATATCTCTTCAATTCTGGGCATTGGATATGCATCAAAAACAGATATTGCATTAACTTGCTGGAAATCAATACAAAATCTCAGAGAGCCATCAGGTTTTGGCACCAAGACTATGGGGCTATTCCATGGACTCTTCGATTCTTCTATAACCCCCATATCCAACATTTCTTGGACTTGTGCCACTACCTCTGTCTCTTTGCTTCAGGCAATCTGTATGGCCTCTGTCTAATTAACTTCCCTGGTGGAGTTATTATTTCATGTGCGACTAAGTGTGTCTCTCCAGGTACTGGAGTTAACACATCTGGAAATTTTTAGTAATCTTATTAATTCCTCCCGTTGTATTCCTGACAGGTCCTCACCTATTTGTGGTTCTGAGTTTTCTTTACACTCAGACACTTGAGGTCCCAAATCTTCCTCTTCATGCACTTCCCTTTGACGCTCAAAGGTAGCAGCCAGGCTCCTCACCTTCTTGTCATCCGTGGAACCAAAACCCTTGGTTCCACGTTCAGTTTTGGAAAGAGTTGTGACTTCTTGCAGGGGTGGAAAACCCAGCCTCTCACATATCAATTGAGCGATCCGATCTCCAGTCCTTACGTGATAATCTTCCTGTCCAAAATTAAACAGAACTTTGACATTTCCCCTGTAATCAGGATCGATCACTCCGGCTCCCACATCAATGAAATACTTCAGGGCCAACCCTGATCTGGGGGCTCTTCTCCCATAGCACCCAATGGGAATTTCAGCTTGGAGTCCAGTGTCAACAAGGGCTTTTCCGTGGCCAGGTATTGTCACACTTTCCACACTGCAGAGGTCAAACCCAGCAGCTTGAGGGGATGCACGCTTAGGAGCTTGGGCCTTCTCTGTGACCTTACAATATTTCAAAGTGAAAATTTGCTTATTAGAAGACTGGGCTTTTGGGAGTTTAACCATCTTTTTACTTGAGGTCTGAGGACTTTCAAACAAGGGACTGGGAGCTACCACCATCATTTCATCTCCCTCCTTTGTCCCTAGTCCTTTCACTAACCCTTATTTAAATTGTGGCCAGTCTCTTCCCAGGACTAAATCAAATGGGAACCACTGCTAAAGGAATTTCCTTTTGTACTCCCAAGCCCTTAACCATTAGCTTGTACGTGGGGTATGATGAAGCAGCTCCATGAATGCATCTAGTATAAACATTGCTTTCAGGGGTTCTAGGCTCAAATTTTTCTTGGGCCTCTATCCGCTTCCAAAGCCTTTTAGACAGCATACTCTGATCTGCCCCAGAGTCTAACGGAGCATTTGTGGTAATTCCCTGCACATCAACCACCAAAAGGAAACCTTCTTCAGGCTGTTTTAAACCAGTACCTATTAAACTAGTGTGAAACTGACATGCCTTTTCCAAATGTCCCCATTTTCCACATTGGTAACATTTTTTCTTACCCCACTTCTTAACCTGGTTAGGTACAATATTATTTTCAGAAACATCATTCCTTATCATTTTCTTTTCTGATACAGCACAGCTTGCCTCAGCACCAACCTTCAGAGGGCCACCCATTCTATGGCAAGCCTGCGTAGCTTCCATGAACCGCTCTGATAACATGGTTGCCTCTCCTAGGTTTTGGCAATTTTGCTGTATTAGGAAAGTTTGCAAGTCTTCTGGCACAGCTAACATGAATTGTTCAAGCATTATAGTGTCCAAAACCATTTCCACATTCTTCCCTTCAGGATTTAACCATTTTAGAGCTAGTCCTCTGATCCTTTGACTCAGAGCTCTGGGTGTTTCACCCTCTCTCAAGACAGTAGCCCTAAACATCCGCCTATATTCAGAAAGTCAATCCTAGGCTAGCCCTTATAGCAGCTTTAACATCTTTATAATTTAAAGCTTGAGCTGCTGGCATGGCTCTATAGGCGGCAAGCGCCTCCCCAGTTAATGAGGTTGCCAGCCTTACTGCCCACTGGTTCTCTGGCCACGCTAGTGCCTGAGCCATCCTCTCAAAAGTTTCTAGGAAATCAACATTATCCTCAGGTGTAAGTTTTCCCAGACTGAATGCCCCAATACCCTGACTCAGTCCCACATTGTCCACCTGGGGAGTACCCGGTGTCACTGACGGCGTTGAATCAGCTCCTCCTTGGGTGCGTAGTGCAATTAATGCTTCAACAAGGTCAAGTACTGGCTTCTACTGCTCCCTCAGGGCTGTGATTGCGGTGTTCTGAGCCTGCTGTGCGACCTCTTGTTGCCAGGCAAACTGAGCTGCCATCCAGCTGACCAGTTCCTTGGGATCCATTCTGTATAACCCTGTAACAAAACAAAAGAAAAAAAACACAAAGAGCGACACCCTACAAACAGGTGGTTTCTTTTTTTTTTTTAAACTGCCCCCGTATCTAGACTTTTTATCCACCACTGGTTATGCCCAGGTATTTTTTACCTTATACCAGTGATGAATCAGGCTCACAGGATCTTTCCCTCTTAGAACTGCTCCTGGGTCAGCTTCTGTATTCTCCAAGGCGTTGTCAAGTAAAAAAAAAAAAAAAAAAAAAAAAAACACAAACACTTTCCACCTTCTGGGCATGAAACTTTTCCTTCACTTTTTCAGCTGTAAATCCTTATAATTCCTGGTATCCTTAGTGTAAAAGCAATCCAAAAAACTAAGCCACTGTAAAAGGGGGTGCTTGTTATGAAGGTACCACCATCTTGGCAAGTATGCAAATTAACTGTCTTGCAAAGGATTGTGGTTATTGAAGTCCATTCACACAAAGCTTGCCTTTTTAGAATAATGAAAACTCTTGTAGTTGGTCGAGTGTAGAGAAAATTAGAGTTTATTTATGGGGTGATTATCCCACACACAGATATGCTTGGTAACACCTTCCAGATAACTTCTCTAGGGTTTTATTCAACACAAAATAAGGCAACTGAAATATCTTATGCAAATAAGAATCAGAGTCCTTTATAGAACAGAAAGGCTTCTTTCAGCCACTGCTAATATACTCCTTAGCAGTGCTGGGGAAAAACAAATCAAAGAGGAAAACTTCTTTATACAAAAAGCAATGCTCACTTTCTCCATACAGAAAAGAACATTTTAATCCTACGTGTGCACGGCTTGTGCTGGGCTCTCCTCCACCAGCAGGTGACAATTAACTGCAATCAGTAGCTTGATTTCAGCACACGTACAAAACCTTCCCAAAAGCTTTTTCATTCAACCAAACTTTATGGGAAGCTAATATTTAGAATGTTTCCTTTTGATGTTTGCTCTAATACTTAGGATTTTCCTAAAACAACAACTTATTCAAAGAACAGTCCATATAATTATCCTCTGTATCAGATATTGAACCTTGCTCTTGAAATTGCATAGATTCTGTTTCTCCATCTGACTCAGAGGGCTTTAGGAACTGACCTCTGCACGGAGAGAAACTATTTCCCTGCTGTTTGCACTGCTCAAAGTTAGAGAAACGTTCACAGTTCCTACCTGAATCTAGGCAAGCGTCAGGCTGCTTCTTCTGGTATTCTGGCCAGTATGCAATAGAGCTTTTGTGTCCTGTCCTCCAGTTGGTATCTCTGGACCTTAGGATCTTTTCCCCAGACGTCGTCCAAGAGGTATTTGGGCTCCTTTCCTCCTTTGCCACAGACCTCTTCCTAGGTGTTGCTTGAGGGTCCCTGGCTGTGGATCTACAGACCTCTGGCTTTTTCCAGTCCTCAGAACCTTTCCCCCAGGTATCTCTCCAGGCATGGGTACCTCTCTGAGCTCCTCTCTTGGACCATCTGCTTCCTTGTCCTTGTTCCTTCAGGTTCTGGTTGTTCTTCCTTCTGTTCTCTGACTTCGTCTCCTTCTCCTTCCAGTTCTCCTTCTCTCTCCCTGAATATTCCCCTTTAGTTTTAAAGGGCTTAGATTGCAACTCCACCCTTGCATTCTTCAGGTGTTGTGGATTAAGCATTCTTCTAGGGGCTGTTTGATTAGAGATGAAATAATGCTTTCTCTGATTAGACACATGCTTTTCCACTCTAGCTCCCCTAGGGACTTTCTGCATACAAGTGCATTCTGGATCATGTAGTCTTTTAGGGAAACAAGCTGTCTTAGTTCTATAACCTGCCAGCACAGGTCCCTTGATCAGAGTAAATTCTCCTCTATTGTCATTACTCCCTGAGCTTTGATAAGCTTCCTTATCACAAGCCATATGGTATATCACATATTTAAGGAATGCTAAATTAGGAAGCTTGAATGCAGGTGGTACCATACTAGACAACTACATGATTGAGATGCCTATTTGACAAGTCTTCAGGAACAATGCAGCATGATTGACCAAAAGCAGAAGAAATTCCTCAAAAAACTCCTATTGTCTTCATTAAATCAGCCTCATGAACTGTTTGATATAGTTAAATCCCTGTTAAAAGACCCCTCCAATCATCCTGGCAAGAATGCCCCACACCCTCAGAGTTTTGCAACTTATTTCCAAAACAAATACACTGGAAGCTCATATGACACAGGAGAATCTCAGAACGGCAATACCTCCATTCTTAAGGTAGCACATTTCAACCAAGTCACAAGACAGCAAGTGGAAAATGTAATTCAGAGCCTCAACATCACAACCTCAGCGATTGACCCATGCCCAACCAGCTGCATCAAGATAGCTTGATCTGAGTTAAGTACATTCATCACCAACATCATACAACTTTTCTTGAATCTGGGCATCATGCCAACATCTCTCAAAATGGCATCCATAAAACCGCTACTAAATCAAAAATGTTGGACCCTAGCAGCATCACCTCATTCAGACTCATATCCAGTCTTCTGCTCTTGGCAAAAATCATAGAAAAAAACAATCCAACAACAGCTTCAAGATCACATAGACACCCACGCACCACTGGACCCTCAGCAACATGGTTTCAGACAACACCATGGTGTTGAAACTCTCTTGACCTCCCTCCTGGACAGGCTTATAAAAGGTATTGAAAAATCAAAGCAAGGATTGAGCTTAATATTCATGGACATCACTGTAGCTTTTGATTCAGTCTGTCATAATATCATGATAGGTCACTTGCAGGAAATAGGGATAGATTGACAGCACTGGAGTGGCTCCGATCTTACCTGACAGCATGCCTGCTACAGGTAAAAGTAGGATCATGCTCATCAGTCTCATACAATGAAACGCAAGGTGTCCCACAGGGTTCAGCATTGTCCTGTATGCTATTTAATCTCTATATTCAGCCTATACGCCTCCTAATACAGTCCTCTGGCATACATTATCATATTTCCGCAGATGACATTATGCTTTATGCACCATTCTCCATGGACAAACCCAACTATGCTAAATTAATGCAGTTGCCCAATGGTTCTCCAGGAACAACCTTGCAGTTAACTTTAAAAAGACTGAAGTGTTATTTATAACTAAAGGCCACCAACAACCTTAAATGCTCTGAAGGCAGAACTAGAAGTAAAATAGGAGATTCGCAACCTTGGAATCACCTTTGATCAACACCTGAGCATGCAAGCCCACATTCGCAATACCACTAAAGCAATTTATCATACGATAAGAACCGCTCCTCAAGCCACATGACTACCACACCGTATTCCAAGCCCTTATCTTTCCTCAATTTGACTTTTGTAAAAGCATCTATCCAGGCCTACCGAAATTCATCCTATAACTGCTTCAGATTGCTCAGAATTCTGCCGCTCGAACTCTATATGGAGCCTCCAAATCGGAGCATATCACTCCGATAAACACTTACGTTGGTTACTGATTGTGGTGCGCATAAAATATAAAGCCCTGCTCATGATATTTAGTATTCTACACAAACAATCTGCAGACTCTCTCACATCCATCATTCACCTGACACCTGACAATAGGACGAGAATGCAAAACACGCGCAATACTCTCATTGCCCTTGCAATGAGAATAAGAAGCAGCCAAGCATCCTGTAACTGGGCATTTTCACTGTATGCCCCATCCCTTTGGAACACGCTACTGGACCCAATCTGAGCCACTTCGGAACTTTCAACCTTTCGCAAGACTTTAAAGACACATTTATTCCAGCAGTACTACGAGCCCATAGTAGGCGAAACTTCAGTTTTGAGAGAACTATGGTAATAAAGGTCTATCTTCACTGTGAGCTCTTTCCCCCATGTCGCCCCATTGAAATCTTACTGTTAATTACCTAGCTTTTCCCTGTTAAGTTATCCAAGTTGACATTCCTTTTTTATGTAAACTTTCATCTGTTAATGTTCTTTGTAATTTATTTATTTACATTCTCTTATATACCGTGCTATTCTGCATTAGTGCAGTTTACATTGAACAAACTGAAATTACATTGAACAGGGCATTATAACTTGGAGATAACTATTTTACAGGGAACATGGGCAGTGGAGGTTAAGTGGCTTGCCCAAGACCACAAAGAGCATCTGTGAGACTAGATACCCCAGTCCTTCTGGCCCAAGGTTGCTGTCCTCTAGTGGGATTTGAACCCCCAACCTTCCGGCCTGAGGTACCTTGCCCCAACCACTAGGCCACTCCTCCACTCTGACTGGTATATAAATATCAGTTAAATAAATAAATATAGAATTCAGAATACACAAAATTTCTTATACAACACTTCATCAGAGGGACAATTCAGTTGTCTGAAGCAGGACCGACCCGTTGACTAGACAAGCTAGGTGGCCACCTAGGGTGGCTGAACCAGGTGCGCGGCAGCAGCGGCACACATGACTGGCCATGCTGCCCCCCCCAGCTGTTGCCGATTCCATTTGGGGGGAGGCAGGCAGTGGCAGCAGCACTTTTTGCCACCATTTTCTTGCCCGCGGCAGGCCATATCCTTCAGCACACATGGCCTGCTGCTTTTGACCCCCCCTCCAACAGTAAGATGCGTCAGAAAGGGATCAGAAGCGGCAGGTCATGTGTGCTGAAGGACATGGCCTGCCGTGGACAAGAAAGTGGCGGCAAAAAGCTAATGCTTTTTGAAATACTGCCGCTGCCCGCCTCCCCCTCCCAAGACAGAATCGACAGCAACTGGGAGGGGGGGGGGGGCAGCGAGGCTGGGGTTTCTGCCTAGGGCTGAAACCTTCGGCCAGCCCTGAGCATCTGCCGTGTAAAGTTGGGGCTTCTTGGTTTCAAGCCTGTCCCTTTCACTTTCTGTGCTTTGAAGTGTTAGAAAGTAGAACGAAAAGTCCTTTCCATCTGAAAAAGAACAATATTGGCATAAGAAATGACAGGTCAGGGGATCCAGCTGATGAGAGCCAAGGCAAAGTCAGAGCATTGCCAGCCTAACAAAGCAAGAAAATACGAGCTAGGCAGGGCAATAAATGATAATGATAAACAACTTCTGCTCTTGCTGGGAGAGAGAGAACTGTAGTCACGAGCCTTTCTCATGCCTTTCAAAGTAAGAGAAGGGGGAGGGGGAGGGGAGTGATTCTCAGTCATAACCTTAATCTGAAAGCCCTTATCCGTGTAACTATAATAAAGAAATCAGGTGAATGATACCAAGTATCACCAACAGAAGACAGGGCACAACAAGATAATTCACCTAGCTACAGCGCCCTGTCTCTTCCAGTCTCAGTACTCTAAGAGCTTTTTTTTTTTTTTTACCAAGCATTTGTCTCATAAACACATTCACGGGGCATTTGCAAATGGTCAGTAAGCTCTGTTGGTTAGGTTTCTAAGTTTGAACACAGGGAAGCCAGGTGACGTACTCAGAGTCATTTCACTTCATTTATTTATAGCCCATTCATAGCCACTGTTCCCTCTAAGCTGTGCGCGTGTGCGCGCGCACACACCTCACCGAGCGAGCGCACATACTTTACAACAGAGCGCACAAAAATTACAGTTCTGATTCTGATAGAAAACAACACAGATGTCTTAAAATTTAAAAGTTGTGATTGTAATTACTAGAAATTTTCCGCTTCATTTAGTAATCATCTATTTTCAATTAATTTGATTAAAATCAATGTGGTGTACATACTGTATTCTGACGTGTAGTCAAATTTTAAAGTATATAACTCTGAGTGTCGTTATGTGGTGCACAACAATTTAACCTTCCTTCAAAAGCTGCACAGCTGATATTTTATGCGCACACAGCCTACAGAAAATTAGAGGGAACATTGTTCATAGCCCATGTTCCCTGTAAAATAGTTATCTCCAAGTTATAATGCCCTGTTCAATGTAATTTCAGTTTGTTCAATGTAAACCGCACTGATGCAGAATAGCGCAGTATATAAGAGAATATAAATAAATAAATAAAATTTAGGTTTTACTAGCATTTAAGAATGACTTTTCCAAATCGCAAAGTGATGAACAAGTTAGCCAATAATGCGATTGAAAACACATGAATCAAAACAAATAAAATGAATACAAAAAAAAAAATTATATAAACACGTCACAACAGATACAAATACTGTAAACTGAATCAGATCAGTATCATTTTTCAAAAAGCATCAGATAGCTCTGACTAAAGAAAGAGTCAGTGACTGAGACACAGGGAGGCAAAGTGATTCCCCAGAGTCACACAGAGTCAGTTACTGAGGCAAAAGGAGAGAAAGTGACTTCCCCAGGGTCACACACAGAATTAGTGACTGAGGTACAGAGGGGTTTACTGACACCCTTGGGAGTCATATGTGAAGGATGGACAACGGAATGGATCCAAAGGTTTCAGCTCTCTTCTCTGAGAATTCTTCTTACCGCTCGTGTGTTTATAAAGATTCTGGAGCAGTTGTTTGTCCAAGCTTCACTGAGTTCTGTCTGATGGGGGAAGTTTGTCATTTATCAGCATGCATAACCCATGCTGGCATTCAGATTAGGGCCAGAATTAAGATTTTGGCGCCCATACTCAAGACCAGACAGTAAATTCCAGAGAGCGGAGGTTCTGAGGTATGTCAGAGACCCCAAAGTTTGGAGAGGCAGCAGAGGAACAGAAGGCGGCCATAGCACCCCGGTCTTGTTCCTTTGACGCAGCCCATGCACGTGAGTGACCACGCGCAACCTTAGGAATGTTCATGTCCATTGCCCACACACGGCTAAGCTCCATGCCCCTAGCCCTGTCAGCTGAAGAGATCTGCCATGTTCCAGCTGCCGCTGCCACAGCTTCTCACTCTTCCATCGGCGGGAGGAAGAGGACAGTCCCTAAACACAGCGTGGAACCTATGAAAGTCACGTGCATGTTTAAAGCCCTGCCGATCGTGCCCCTTCTAATGCAGACTTTTTGTATCAAAGCGGGTGTGACTGGCAGGGCCTTGGAGGCACACACATGTCTCAGAAGCCCCATCACCACCGCTGCCACTGCAGGACTGGAGAGATGCAGCAACGGCTGAGCATGACGAGGAAGAATTAAAGCAAAGTGCTGCAATGGGGGGTGGGGGGAGAGGGTAAAGGAAAGGGCAGGAAATAAATGATAATTGTGCTTGTCACACCCAGCAACAGTTTTCACTACATGGGACACATAGGAACCCTGTATAACATACAGTAAGAAGAGATGTCATGTATTAGGAGAGGAAAGGTACCAGTCAAGTATTGGGGGAGGGGTGAGTGGTGAGTGGTGAGTGGTACAGCAGAAACGTAGACAGGAGAGCAAGGACACACAATGATGGGAGCAGGTACTGCGGGATTGTGTTGAAAGAAAAAGACAAAAAGAGGAAAATGGCAAGAGCAGACCAATACAATTGGAGACAAATTATCCAAAAGATAGAAAAAAAAGCTTTTATAATTTTCATTTTAGTGACTGAGGAGGGTTATTGATGTTATAGCACTGGCTGTAATATTTTGTAGTGGTTATTGTTGTTTGAGTTTTGTGAGTTTGTGTTGTTATAGTACGATAGTTTGCTACACAGAGTTTATGTTGCTGTTGCTGAGAGGACACCAGAATTTAAACATATGTTGGTAGATTGAAATGTCCTAGTTCTTCTGAACATCTGTCATTGAGGACATTTCTGTGGGTAGAGGGTATGTTTACAGAAGGTGCAGGGCTCAGACACCCTTTATAGGCTTTAGACTTCATTCCCATGTAAGAGAGTTGATTGCGGGGGTAGAAAACATTTAGAAAAGTTAGGTGCTAGCCAAAGGTTTGTGAGCCAGGGAAAATGTAATTTTTAAATTTGGAATTTGGTAGGTTGTTTGTTTTTTTTAAATAAAAAGAATGGTTAATTGAACACTTGATGAGTTGTAGTGATGTAATAGAAGACAGCAGATGCAGATTGAAATGGCCCATCCCATCTACCCAGTAAGGTGATAGGGTTGTAAACACTGTTTTGTATAGGTAAATCTGCTTCCCATACATTAATAAAAGACTGTAGCTACTGTTCCACATGCATTTATTTGTCAAAAATGTTGAAGTGTATTTGCTATATTGTAGTGATCATTTCGTCATAACATCAGGAAGGATTTTAGAGTTTCTGATGGGACACTGCAATGTATATTGATATGTTTGTCTTTAGAGTGGGTTTGTTTCTGGTTAAATTAAACTTATGGGATATTTTAGAATATAAATATAGAAACATGATGGCAGATAAAGACCATGCAGTCTATTCAGTCTGCCCTTCCATACCAACTACTGTCTCTTGAAACACATTAAAGTATACTTGCTTTGTTTCTATAAATGTGCATGTTCACTGAGTTTACAATATCTAGTGTCATTCATGGCAGCCCCTGCAGACAATTTACTTAGAAATTCATTTTCATGTACATTCTAAGGCATTAAGGTGCATTTTACAAAGGACGTCCAAGTGCAAACAGAGATTCCAAGCCTGAATGTCCCTAAAATTCACAAGCACGTCCAAGTTTGGGCACAATTACACACACACGGACATGCCCGATGAAGACATCTGCAAGGACGTCTACATAGATGTCCCTGGTATAGTATTTAATACCAGAGACATCTACAAGACATGCATCATGGTGCTAACCCATAACAAGTTTCCCAAACACACACAACATAGTACTAGGATAGAGAAGTGCCAACTGTTTGATGCAGTCCAGAGGTTTTAATGCTGAAACAAGAACTTTTCCAGGGCCTATTCGTGCCTGGAGTAAGTCTGTTTGGACATGGGTGCAGACATCCCTGAGGGTTCTAAGATTAATTGTGGATGTCTATGTCTGTAGCTCTACCCCAGACACGCCTCCATCACACTCCCTGCTTATATAGATGTTGCAGAGCAGAGACATCTAAAAAGACCATTTCTGTAGTTGCTCCGGGGATGTCTTCATGATTTGGATGTCCACACGCACGTTTGCAAACATCCAAATTGCATCTCAGCAATTTAAAATGATCGCCATTATCTGTTAATAGGTTTATAACCAGTATGACAGGGAAGGGAAAGGGAAACTGGACTTAGCTCACCCCTCTTCTCATTCAGGTACAGTAGGTGCTCCTATCTGTAGAGAGTTTACAATCTAATTTTATACCTAAGACCTCTATGCTTAATGCCCACCCATGTTCATTTTGACCTACTCGCCCCCCCCTCCCAAAACGCTAATCAGGTCTGGCTATGCCACATGCTATCTTTATATGCAACTTTCTATTACTCTAGAGTTGCACTGCATGCAGAGTCTGGTTTCTATTACTCTAGAGTTGCACCGCATGCAGAGTCTGGTTTCCATTACTCTCGAGTTGCATCGCATGCAGAGTCTGGTTTCCATTACTCTCGAGTTGCACTGCATGCAGAGTCTGGTTTCCATTACTCTCGAGTTGCATCGCATGCAGAGTCTGGTTTCCATTACTCTCGAGTTGCACTGCATGCAGAGTCTGGTTTCTATTACTCTCGAGTTGCATCGCATGCAGAGTCTGGTTTCCATTACTCTCGAGTTGCAGTGCATGCAGAGTCTGGTTTCTATTACTCTAGAGTTGCCCCGCATGCAGAGTCTGGTTTCCATTACTCTTGAGTTGCAGTGCATGCAGAGTCTGGTTTCTATTACTCTAGAGTTGCACTGCATGCAGAGTCTGGTTTCTATTACTCTAGAGTTGCACTGCATGCAGAGTCTGGTTTCCATTACTCTAGAGTTGCACTGCATGCAGTCTGGTTTCTATTACTCTAGAGTTGCCCCGCATGCAGAGTCTGGTTTCCATTACTCTTGAGTTGCAGTGCATGCAGAGTCTGGTTTCTATTACTCTAGAGTTGCACTGCATGCAGAGTCTGGTTTCTATTACTCTAGAGTTGCACTGCATGCAGAGTCTGGTTTCCATTACTCTTGAGTTGCAGTGCATGCAGAGTCTGGTTTCTATTACTCTAGAGTTGCACTACATGCAGAGTCTGGTTTCTATTACTCTAGAGTTGCACTGCATGCAGAGTCTGGTTTCCATTACTCTTGAGTTGCAGTGCATGCAGAGTCTGGTTTCTATTACTCTAGAGTTGCACTGCATGCAGAGTCTGGTTTCCATTACTCTCGAGTTGCAGTGCATGCAGAGTCTGGTTTCTATTACTCTCGAGTTGCACTGCATGCAGAGTCTGGTTTCCATTACTCTCGAGTTGCAGTGCATGCAGAGTCTGGTTTCTATTACTCTAGAGTTGCACTGCATGCAGAGTCTGGTTTCCATTACTCTCGAGTTGCACTGCATGCAGAGTCTGGTTTCTATTACTCTAGAGTTGCACTGCATGCAGAGTCTTGTTTCCATTACTCTAGAGTTGCACCGCATGCAGAGTCCGGTTTCTATTACTCTAGAGTTGCACTGCATGCAGAGTCTGGTTTCTATTACTCTAGAGTTGCACCGCATGCAGAGTCTGGTTTCTATTACTGTAGAGTTGCAACGCATGCTGAGTCTGGTTTCTATTACTCTAGAGTTGCACCGCATGCAGAGTCTGGTTTCTATTACTCTAGAGTTGCACTGCATGCAGAGTCTGGTTTCCATTTCTCTTGAGTTGCACTGCATGCAGAGTCTGGTTTCCATTACTCTAGAGTTGCACCACATGCAGAGTCTGGTTTCCATTACTCTAGAGTTGCACTGCATGCAGAGTCTGGTTTCCATTTCTCTAGAGTTGCACTGCATGCAGAGTCTGGTTTCTATTACTCTAGAGTTGCACCGCATGCAGAGTCTGGTTTCTATTACTCTAGAGTTGCACTGCATGCAGAGTCTGGTTTCCATTTCTCTAGAGTTGCACTGCATACAGAGTCTGGTTTCCATTACTCTAGAGTTGCACCGCATGCAGAGTCTGGTTTCTATTACTCTAGAGTTGCACCGCATGCAGAGTCTGGTTTCTATTACTCTAGAGTTGCACTGCATGCAGAGTCTGGTTTCCATTTCTCTAGAGTTGTACTGCATGCAGAGTCTGGTTTCCATTACTCTAGAGTTGCACCGCATGCAGAGTCTGGTTTCTATTACTCTAGAGTTGCACTGCATGCAGAGTCTGGTTTCTATTACTCTAGAGTTGCACCGCATGCAGAGTCTGGTTTCTATTACTGTAGAGTTGCAACGCATGCTGAGTCTGGTTTCTATTACTCTAGAGTTGCACCGCATGCAGAGTCTGGTTTCTATTACTCTAGAGTTGCACTGCATGCAGAGTCTGGTTTCCATTTCTCTAGAGTTGCACTGCATGCAGAGTCTGGTTTCCATTACTCTAGAGTTGCACCGCATGCAGAGTCTGGTTTCCATTACTCTAGAGTTGCACTGCATGCAGAGTCTGGTTTCCATTTCTCTAGAGTTGCACTGCATGCAGAGTCTGGTTTCTATTACTCTAGAGTTGCACTGCATGCAGAGTCTGGTTTCCATTTCTCTAGAGTTGCACCGCATGCAGAGTCTGGTTTCCATTACTCTAGAGTTGCACCGCATGCAGAGTCTGGTTTCTATTACTCTAGAGTTGCACTGCATGCAGTCTGGTTTCCATTACTCTAGAGTTGCACTGCATGCAGAGTCTGGTTTCCATTTCTCTAGAGTTGCACTGCATGCAGAGTCTGGTTTCTATTACTCTAGAGTTGCACTGCATGCAGAGTCTGGTTTCCATTTCTCTAGAGTTGCACAGCATGCAGAGTCTGGTTTCCATTACTCTAGAGTTGCACCGCATGCAGAGTCTGGTTTCCATTACTCTAGAGTTGCACCGCATGCAGAGTCTGGTTTCTATTACTCTAGAGTTGCACTGCATGCAGTGTCTGGTTTCTATTACTCTAGAGTTACACTGCATGCAGAGTCTGGTTTCCATTACTCTCGAGTTGCACTGCATGCAGAGTCTGGTTTCTATTACTGTAGAGTTGCAACGCATGCTGAGTCTGGTTTCCATTACTCTAGAGTTGCACTGCATGCAGAGTCTGGTTTCTATTGCTGTAGAGTTGCACTGCATGCAGAGTCTGGTTTCTATTACTCTAGAGTTGCACTGCATGCAGTGTCTGGTTTCTATTACTCTAGAGTTGCACTGCATGCAGAGTCTGGTTTCTATTACTCTCGAGTTGCACTGCATGCAGAGTCTGGTTTCTTGGAGTTTTAGTATTATATTTGTCTACATATTTCTATTTTTAGTTTGTAGTTACTCAGTCTGTACTAGATGAGGGTCTATCTACATTCTAAGTATGTGACTGAGGCCAGGTATTCTGTTAGCATAGAGTTTCTATGTAAGAATCTGGCTTGTTCAGTTTTTCCAGTAGGTATATGGATGTTCTAGGCTCTTTCGGGCCAATTTCTCCAAAAGGGTTAGTTTTATGCATACCATAAGAGTTATGAACCTCACTTCTAAGCCAGGGTACGTGGAGTATAATCTCAGACTCTCAAAGTTTCTGCTAATACTCAGCATAGTACTTGTATTGTGCCAAAGAGAGCCTCCCTCTGGAGTTCGTAAGATGTTACATGTATGGCTAATTTATAAAGGTGTGCTTGGAAATTCCTACTATTACTATTAATCATTTATATAGAACTACAAGACATGCACAGCAGTGTACAAACATATAAAGGAGACAGTCCCTGCTCGTAGAGCTTACAGTCTAATTAAGACAGAACAATAAAAGAGAAACAAGGGGGGTTCAAATACGGAAGGAGACACAAGAACAAGAGTTTAGGATCCAAATGCAGCCTCAAAGAGGTAAGCCTTTAGCATGGATTTGTAGAGGGGGAGAGAAGAGAATTGATGTAAAGACAGAGGAATTTTGTTCCATGCATAAGGAGCAGCAAGGTGAAAAGATCGAAGTCTGGAGTTTGCAGAAGAAGAAAAGGGCACAGAGAGGAGAAAGCCAGAGGAGGAGCGGCGTTCACGAGGAGGGGTGTAGAGAAAGAGAAGACAGGAAAGGTAATGAGGGGCAGTAGAGTGAATGCATTTATATGTTAGAAGGAGAAGTTTGAATTGGATACGGAAACAGAAGAGGAGTCAGTGAAAAGTAAGCTTGGATCAGTACGTAGTATTTTGTCTATTGAGTTTCCAAAATGTTCAAGAAACATGTTAACTTCCTAATTTCCTATTAATTTGTAATTATAATGAGTCCTATGTTAGACTTTGTTTAGGATTTATGATGTCATATATGATTTATTTAACAGGTTTTCTATACCACTTTATCCTATGGTCAAGGCGGTTTACATCGAAACAGCGTAGTTACTCACCTGTAACAGGTGTTCTCCAGGAGCAGCAGGAATCAGTCCTCACTTATGGGTGACGTCGGCGCCGACGGAGCCCTCGCGGAGCAATTTTCCCCAGCTTTCAAAGAAAGCCTTTGGGAATTGCAGCGCGCATGCGCGGTCCTCTTCCCGCCCGAGGGTGCCATCTTAGCCAGTCAGATGACATAGCTAAAAAGACAGCAGAAAAATTTGCAAAAAAAAACTAAAGCAGACGATTGCAACTCCAAGGGGAGGAGGGAGGGTAGTGAGGACTGATTCCTGCTGCTCCTGGAGAACACCTGTTACAGGTGAGTAACTACGCTTTCTCCAGGACCAAGCAGGAAGTCAGTCCTCACTTATGGGACTCCCAAGCTCAAGGCTACCGGAGACCCTAAGCACAAAAATGAGCTCCCTCTAGCTCAGCAGCACAGAAGGAAAGAATCTTCGCTGAATGATTACCCACCGGTAGCCCACATCCGGGATGGGGGGTAGGAGTTGCTCAGACCTCAAAGAGATTACGGAGGACTGCCTGTCCGAAAGCACTGTCCCTGCGGGACTCCCTCTCGAGACAGTAATGGACCGCAAAAGTCTGGCTCGAAGACCAAGTAGCGGCCCGGCAGATGTCTGCCAGCGGAACAGAGCGGAGGTAAGCCACTGACGTAGCCTTTGCCCGAACGCAATGAGCCGTGACTCGACCTTCCAAGGAGAGTCCGGCTGCCCCATAAGCCCAAGTGATACAGTCCGCAATCCAGATGGACAGAGTACGCTTGGAGACCGGGAGCCCCAATTTATTGGGGTCAAAAGACACAAAAAGCTGAGCAGCTTTACGGTGCTCCCGCGTACGGTCAAGGTAGAAGTTCAAAGCCCTTCTACAGTCCAGGGTATGGAGGACTGTTTCAGCTCGGCTGGAGTGTGGCCTGGGAAAGAAGGTTGGAAGCACCACCTCCTGATTGATGTGAAAAGGGGAGACCACTTTTGGAAGAAATTTTGGGTGAGTCCGTAGGACTACCCTATTTTTGTAGAACCGAGTGTAAGGGGGATCAGACACGAGGGCCTGCAATTCACTTACGCGTCTAGCGGAAGTGAGGGCTATCAAGAACAGTGTTTTCCAAGACAGAAAACGGAGAGAACAGGTAGCCATAGGTTCAAAAGGCGGACAGGTGATCCGCTGCAAAACCACATTCAGGTCCCAGTCAGGCGCTGGCGGGCGCAGAGGTGGTTTAAGTAGAAGGAGACCTCGGAGAAACCTCGCTACGAGAGGGTCGCTGGAGAGAGGTCTGCCGTCCACCGGCACATGATGTGCCGAAAGAGCACTGAGGTGAACTTTGACGGAGTTGGACTTAAGTCCCAGATTAGAGAGGTGTAGCAAGTACTGCAAGATCACCGACACCGGGCAGGAGAAGGGATCCTGAGACTGTTGGGTACACCAAACGGAAAAGCGACACCATTTAAGGGCGTAGCATTTGCGGGTAGAAGGCCGTCGCGAAGCCAAGACGACCTCCTCCACCTCTGCCGGCAGGAGAAGGGGAGCAAGGACTACCCTCTCAGCAGCCAGGCCATTAGGTTGAGAGACCTGAGGTTGGGGTGTAGCAGAGACCCCTGATCCTGAGTGAGGAGATCCGGTGGAAACCCTAGAGGGAATGGATCCTCCACCGCTAATTGCAGCAGGAGTGGAAACCACGGCTGTCTGGGCCAGCGAGGGGCCACCAGGATCATGAAGGCTTTGTCTCGGAGAACCTTGAAAAGAGTCCGAGAGACTAGCGGGATGGGAGGGAAAAGCGTACAGAAGGCTTCCCGACCAGGAGAGTAGAAAAGCGTCCACCGCAACCCGAAGGGGGTGGGGCTGACGAGAGCAGAAGCGAGGAAGTTGCCGGTTGTGAGGACTGGCAAAGAGATCCACCGTGGGGAGGCCCCACTTTAGAAAGAGCTTCTGAACTACCAAGGGATCCAGACGCCACTCGTGCGGCTGGAGGATCCTGCTGAGTTTGTCCGCCAGGTAATTCTCTTGGCCTGGGAGATAAACTGCCTTGAGGAGAATGCCGTGACTGACGGCCCAAGAGCAGAGCTTCTGTGCCTCCCGGCAGAGGAGGAAGGAGCCCGTGCCCCCTTGCTTGTTCACGTAGAACATGGCAACTTGATTGTCCGTCTGGACAAGGACGGACTGGTGAGAAGTCAGGTGGGAGAAAGCCTTGAGAGCCAGGCGGATCGCCCTGAGCTCCAGGAAGTTGATCTGCTGAGCAGACTCCCACGTGGTCCAGAGGCCCTGAGTACGTGCCCCTTGGCAATGCGCACCCCAGCCCAGGAGGGATGCATCCGTTGTCAGCACCCGGGTCGGCTGAGGAGACTGGAAAGGCATTCCGAATGTCAGGTTCGGCTGCTGAAGCCACCACCGGAGAGACGAGATCAGCGGCTCGGAGACGCACACTAGGTCTGCTAGGCCGCCTGTGGCTTGTCGCCACTGCTGGCGGAGACACCATTGAGCAGGCCGCATATTCAGGCGGGCATTGGGGGTCACATGGACGGTGGAAGCCATATGGCCGAGTAGTCTCAGGAAGCGCCTGGCGGAGACCAGGGGCTGGCCGCGAAAACGGTCGGCTAGGTCCATGAGCCGTTGAGCCCTGTCGAGCGGTAGGTATGCTCGTGCCTGAGGAGTGTGCAGTCTTGCGCCGATGAACTCGAGATCCTGTGAGGGGAGCAAAGTGGACTTTGCGAAGTTTATAACAAAGCCCAAGTGCTGCAGAAGAGTCACCGTGCGGCGCGTGGCGCTGGTGACCTCCAAAGCGGACGCTGCTCTGATGAGCCAGTCGTCGAGGTACGGAAAGACATAGAGGCCGTGAAGCCGGAGATGGGCCGCCACCACCGCGAGGCATTTTGTGAAGACCCGCGGTGCGGAGGACAGGCCAAAGGGCAGTACCCTGTACTGGTAATGATTTCCTGCCACCACAAACCTTAGGTATTGTCGGTGGCTTGGGTGGATGAGGATGTGCGTGTAGGCAGCCTTTAGATCCAAGGAGCATAGCCAATCTCCCTGCTGGAGGTAGGGCAGAAGGATTCCAAGGGTAAGCATCTTGAACTTCTCTCGCACGAGGAACTTGTTGAGGTTGCGCAGGTCCAGGATGGGTCTGAGGCCTCCTGTTCTCTTTGGTATCAGAAAATACCTGGAGTAAAAGCCTTGACCTTTCAGGTGGTGGGGCACCGGTTCCACCGCCTGTTCCTGTAGAAGACCTGCTAACTCCTGAAGGAGTAATTCCCTGTGCAGAGGGGGTCGTGGAGGTTCTCCCGGAAAAAAGGAGGGAGGGACCTGGTGGAAGTGGAGAAGATAGCCTTCTCGCACGACTTGAAGCACCCAGGCATCTGAGGTGATGCTGGACCACCTGTGGGCGAAGTGAACCAGCCGGCCTCCGGTGCTGGGAGGAACCAGCGGGGGGGAGAGGCTATGCTTAGTGAGTCAAAAACCCCCACCCTGCTGAGCAGGGGCTGGTGGCGCAGGCTTGGGGGCTTGCTGCCTACGGGACCCGTTACCCCGTCCCTTGGCCTGCTGGCCCTGTTGGGGAGCTGCAGGGGCCTGATAATGGGGGTATTGTTTGTAGGCAGCCGCCTTCCTCGGGTAAAAGGACTTTTTTCCCGAGCCCTTCTTTTTCTGGGAAGGGGCGGAGGTCTTCCTAGAAAGCCTGGTCCTGGTGAGAGTCTCAGTCTCAATTTGTGCAGCCTTTTCCGCCATGGGCTTGCCAAAGAGGTTCTCGCCTCGGCAGGGGACATCGACCAACTTGTCCTGCACCCAGGGCTCAAGGTCGGACGACTGAAGCCAAGCCTGTCGGCGGGCACCGATGCCGGCTGCGGCCACTCGAGCCGATGCTTCAAAGCCATCATAGGCTGCTCGGGACATGAACTTTGAGCATTCCCGAATGCCAGTGGACAAGGCCAGGAACCTCCGCAAGGGTTCCTCGGACAAACCAGCGGAGAATCCGGCTAGCTCTTTAGCCAGGTCTCGGAGATACATGCCCATGTATAGCTGGTAGGTATGGACACGACACGCAAGCATAGAGCCCTGGAAACACTTCTTACCAAGGCCATCCAGGTTACGGGCCTCCCTGCCAGGAGGCACCGAGGAGTGCATCTTCTGGCTCTTAAGACGATGCATGGCCGATTCCACTACCATGGAATGGTGTGGTAGCTGTGCCTTTTGAAAGCCAGGGCTCTTGCGGACTCGATAGATAGAATCGACCCGCTTGCTCAGGACCGGTGAGGAGGCCGGACTCTCCCACATGCGGAAGAGTAGTCGTTCCAGCATAGGAGGAACCGGTACAGTAAAGTGTTCCCTTGCGGGAGAGTCATACTGGAGGGCGTCGAGCTCTTCGGCTCGAGGCTCCTCCTCGGGGTCCGCAGGGAAGGCCAAAGCCTTGGCCATATCCCTGACGAAGTCCGAGAACCGGGCATCCTCCGGGGGGGACTGCTTCCGAGGCTCGGACTCCGGTGAGTCCGAGGGGACACACCGAGTCCGGAAAGAATCAGGCGACTCTTCCTCTTCAGACTCCCAGACCGACTCCGACGAGGACTCGGTGGGGTCGGCCCGGGCAGGGCGCGGCGCCTGCCGCCCCGACGCCGAGGGAGTAGGCGTCGGCGACCTCGGTCCCGAACGGGAGGCCGAGGGTGACCTCGACCGAGGATCGACTCGAGTTCGCATCGACTCGAGGATCGGCTCGGTCTCCGGGGTCGACTTGGACGTCGACGTCCCGGCGGTCGGGGCAGCGACGCCAGCGAAGCCAGCGAGCAGTGCCCGCTGCTGGTCCATGAAGGCAGACAGTCTGCTCTCCAAGGCCGTCAACCTGAGTCCGAGCTCAGGTGACCCAGCAGCCCCCGACTCGGGCCCCGACGGCGTCGGGCCCGACGTCGGCTGTCGCGGAGGGGAGTCCAGGAGGACCACAGGACTTACCCGAATCGGCAGCTCCGACTCCAGGCGAGGTCGCTTCGTGAGGTGCTCCTTCTCCAAGGACCCGGGACGGCTATCGGGGCTATGCGACCTGGCCCTCGCGGAGCCAGGAGCGTCCACCGATGCCGCCCTCACGGGTTTCACCTGACGTCGATGGTCCCCGGAGGGAGAACCCCTGTCGGAGGAACTCCGGCGATGGTCCGAGCTGGAACCCTTGGACGCGGAGGCCTCCGACGAAGTCCGGGTACGGCTGGGGTCAGCGAAGATTCTATCCCGCTGATGCCGCCGACTTCTCAACGCTTTGGAGGACATTTTGCCGCAGGGCCCACAGATCATTTCTTCATGATCCGGGCCCAGGCAGCGGAGGCAAAAGTCGTGTGTGTCAGTTAGTGACATATTTCGGTCACACTGACCACACCGCTTAAAACCACTGGCAGCCATCGGGGGAAAAAGGGCCCCGGCGAGGTCAAAGGACCAGGCTGCCAGGGAAAAACCGAAAACGAAAGCTGACTAAGTCAGAAAAACCGAAAAAAGGACGAGGACTCGTGACCGGCGTCGCGAGTCCAGGCGGGAAAAAGACCGGCGTCGAACCGAAGGAAAAAGAAATAAAATTATGAAGAAATATCAACTTTTTCGCGGGGACACGACGGGGACGTCTGTAGGGCTCCGCGGAAAAAAGAAGACTGGCTAAGATGGCACCCTCGGGCGGGAAGAGGACCGCGCATGCGCGCTGCAATTCCCAAAGGCTTTCTTTGAAAGCTGGGGAAAATTGCTCCGCGAGGGCTCCGTCGGTGCCGACGTCACCCATAAGTGAGGACTGACTTCCTGCTTGGTCCTGGAGAAAAAACTTTATACAGTGTAACAGGGCAAAGAACTTGGAGAGAAGTTAATAGTAGGGGGGAATAGTGTTTAAGCGAGGAGGGGAGACAGGGATGAGGTGAGGGGGACAGAGGTAGCTGCATAAAGATATTAAGTCTTGTCCTCAGTGAAGAAGGCTGTAAATAGGTGGGTCTTGAGGGCCTTTCTGAATGTTAGCAGATCTTTTGTGGTCTGGAGTTTGTAGGGGATTGAGTTCCAGAGGGAAGGCGCATATAGGGAGAAAGCTCTACTGGATGTGGTGGTGCTGGACCTGGTGAAGGTTGCTGGGGCAACAAGGGTGTTAGTGCTGGACCTGGTGAAGGTTGCTTGGGCAACAAGGGTGTTCTGGGAGCCAGTTCTCCTTCTATGGTCCTCTCTGGTCTGAAGGTTGGTGGCTGAGAGGATGTTGAGGATCTTGAATGCTGTAACTAGTGTCCACGTTATCCTCCTAGTTCCAGTTTCTAATTGCAATTGTTACTCTTTAACCGTCCCAATACCATCTCCCTGTTTAATTGAAAACATATTTAATGTAGAATGGTTTGTTGAATGTAAACCACTTTGATTGCAAGATAAGGCAGTATAGAAATAAATAAAATAAATCTGACCGCTAGCTTTTTGTCCTTAGGAACAGACTTGATGCATCCTGCTGCCACCCAGTCTTGTATAATAGATTGAGAGCAGTGTTAAGGTCTATAATGATTAACTTCTGCCTCTTTTGTTTGCTTTTACTGATACAATGGCTCCAGGTTCTACAGCCGGCCTTGAGGAGAGGAATTTTCAGCTGCTTCTCGGGGGTCATAAAATCCAGCACTGTTATCACTTCTGGATTTGTGCCTGGGAAATAGCTCCACAGATTTTTCCACAGAGCGGCTGTACATGGATGAAGCTCTACATATTCTTCTTTAATGAGGGCCATTTTTTTTGCTGGGGGCGGAGGGGGGGGGGGGGGAGAAAATAAGCCCTACCTCATGGCCTAAGCAGTTCTTATAAAGCATGGGGGGTGAGAAAGCAGGTGAAGTTCCATCTGAATGAGGGATTCGGGTAACTCCCGTTGATCCGGATACGCATGCTCTCATGTACTTAGTACAAGCGTATTACATAAGAAATATGTTGTTATAATATAACTGCCTACTTATCCTGCTCCAGTAGGAATATTTGAAGTCAGTCCAGGTTTTCAACTTACATCCTCAGTGCAGTGTGTTTCTTTAGCACCTTACGCAATCCACTGAAATCAGGCACCATGATACAGAGAGAGACTTGTCTCGGTTTTAAGATTTTTTGTGAATTTTTTCCACAAAACCTGCTACTTTTGCTGGGGAGTTATGTAATTGGGCAGGGCCAGCTTAAATATTAGGCAGTTGCCTGAGACAGCACCTTCTGAGGGGAAAGGTGGGAAAGAACAGGTAAACGGCTTTCCAGAAATCACCCTCATTACATATATATACAGGTATTTCCACCGAATTTCCAGCACCTTTGGTTCCAAAGCCTTGCCGGATGATCACTTTTGCCGGACCACCAGAAGTCAGGGCCGTACCAAGCCTTAAATGCGTCCTGAGTAACTTGCACATCTGACACCTCCCCTTCGCCCCCAGCCCTCATCACAGGCCTGTCATTTGCCCCATACTAAGCATCTCCCCATCTTACCAAACACCTCCATGTCCAGCCGGCCCTCCCCACACTGCCTGCCCTTGCCCTGCCGCCTGAATTCATCACGGAGCTTCAGAGTGATTGCCTTATCTCGTGACCGACTTTTGCTGTTTTACAAGAAGTTAAATGTAGCACGGTAACACATCATACCGCAACAGTGTATCTGTATATAGTGAGCGATTGTTAAATGTATCACTTATACCCCATTTAATCCTCCTAGTTTTAATACCCTGTTCTATGTAAAAGCTGGGTGCTGTAATTGTTCTATATAAACTGCTTTGACTTAATGATAAGGCAGTATAGAAAACCTGCTACATAAATAAATAACTTACATTCAGTTATCTGGCTATATTCCTGAGGCAGTCTTGCAGCGAAACAGGGCCACATCGGGGCCAGTTTTGAGAGAACAACTTTCATTTTTTGCTATATTAGTTCTGCCCGTAACATGACAGCAATGAACCTCACTCCTAAGCCAGGATATGAGGAGTGTGATCTAATCTCTCATATGTACCGCTAACGCTCGCCAAAGTACACACATTGTGCCAAAGAGAGCCTCCTCTTGGAGGTCATAAGATTTGGAAATTGCTTTTAATCAGGCCTGTGGCTCCCAATTCGATGGGAAATATTTCTATATCTTTCTGCCACACTTTCTCGGTATCTGTCTGCATTTCTTGGTAATTGAAGATCTTTTCTGTCTCCACATGATTTTCAGAATGATCACATGGAACCAACACCTCTGGTATCAATACCATTCTGGTGTTTTTCTCTTTTAACACTATGGGGGATGTTTACTAAACTGTCTTAACGTTACCGGCGTTAGTTGCAGTGTTAACGTGAACAATCCCATATAAGGAAGTGGGCGTTACGGCATTAAGCTGTTTATCATGCGATCGAGGGCGCCATGCTGTTTTCATGCAATAGTGTGTGGTGTGGCACATTAGTATGCCGTAAGCCTAATTACATAGAAGCACTATGATAACAGCTACAGAGGTGTAGTACACTGGTTAATACAATGCTTGCCGAGACAGCAGTCATGAGTTCAATTCCTCTGGGTTCATAGAATATGGCAGTCCAAGACAAGCCCTTTTAATGCGTGCAACAGACACATCTGAACAATCTGTGCTGCCAATCGAAAAACCCTCGCAGCAGTGCAGTAACCTGATGCGCATTTTAGGGTGCCCTATGAGGCGCCGTAGTTTGGCACCATATAAGGTGCCCCATTGGCTTGTGCAACTTAAGGTGCAGCTAAAGATGACCAAAGGAGGTTAAGGTGACCCATGAAAAGGTGGCCAATGGCAGTAAGGTGGCCCAAGTTGAATAGCACCAAATGTATGGGCCAAACACAGATGTAACCCTACCACTGCATAGAGCACCAAGGAAAGCCAAACAACAAATTATGGAAGGTAGCACATGGTGGAGCTGATGCACCTGACAAATCTGTGTGCAGCTCATGTGGCAGCTGGTAAAGTGGACGAACATATTGGAGGCAGCTGTACTGATGCATAGGGTGATGGTGATGTAAAGTGTAAAAATGACAGTGTGTGGCAGAGGATGGGAATACGTGTCCACCAGAGCAGGCAGAGGTGGCAGCATAACAGGAGGACAGAGGAGTAGCAGTGCCATCCAGAGCATACACACGAGAGGCAATCATGAAGAGCTGCGATGCAGAAAAGGGTCACAGCGCAGGACATGGGGTAGTACTCCGCACATTAGGGCAGGACGCCACACAGCTGGCAGACACAGATAGATGGAAAGAAGAATGCTTGGCAACTGTGATGAGGCTATAATGTGCCGCCACACACATCTGCACAAATATGACTGTTACAGGAAGGAAAAATAGTTGTGTAGGAGAGGCATAAAAAAAAAATAAGAACACACAGGAATCAAACTCATGACCACTGACTGGGAAGTCAGTGTACTAACCACTGTGCTATGCTTCTATGGCATCAAGTACAGCAATGGCTGGCTACACAACAACTGCAGGTCACCGCACAAATATTCTGCTGTGCCTACTGGAGCAGGGTAAAAGCACAGCCAAGGCACTGTACAGGGCACCTTAAATCACCCAACTGAGGTGAGGGTGGTGTGTGTTCTAAACACTGATCTCTGAAATATGTCTGCCTGTCACAGCCACAAAAAGGAGTTGTGCTGGACATTCTGACTAAAGGAGGCCCACTGTGGGATTGAACCCATGACCACTAGTACAAATGTTAATGCACAAAGCAGTACGCCCACACCACCAACGTGAGTCAGACAGCAAAGACTGCATACAACAACACTGCATGGCACTACACAAAAAGCCTGCTGTGTGCCAGGCTAAGGCAACCCCAACAGTAACCATGATGTAATAATGCACATGCAGAAGAGCTGTGTACAGCTCATATCACAGTCTGTAATTGGGACAAGAGCCACATATACACAAATGCACACACACAATGAAATGTTATGCAGTGGAGACAGCATGCAAAAGAGCAAAGAAAACGAACCCAAAGTGTGGCAGGGGACGCTCTATGTAGCAGGGCAAAATGGGGGATAGAACTGAAAAGGAACATGTGAGAATTGAAGCTGCAAACAGAAGCTGGGACAAATCAGCTCAACAACAGCAATAACAATCACCCAAGCATACTGGCCATATGGACAGTACAAAGGAACAGCCATATGTAATAGCTAATATGCGGCACATAGGCTGCATAGAGGGCACACTGTGCTGTACAATGAAGAGATGGAAGGGTGTAAAGGAGAGCTGACGAATCTGCAGCCAGCTCAAGGTCAGGTTTGCACAACACAAGGAAAAAAGAAGATCATGTGGGAATCAAACCTGCAACCTATGGTGCTTCAATACATGTCTCTAACCACTATCCCAAACAACCTCTATAGGAACTGTGCAAATATGTTCCCTAAAAGGGAATGTGTGTAAGGGAACCCATAACTGTAATGGGTCTGCTCCTTGTTGGTCACTCCAGGCCAGGAAATCCCGAACCCTCATCTGCGGTGTGCTGCTCCGGCTGGCTGGAATCCAGGGGAATAAACACACACACACACCTGCACATAAATGGTATGCAGTTTATTCCAAAGGGTGGAGGGATTGTCTGTATTTTATACATTATCAGAAACATATTCATATGTCATCCACCCATCTTCTGGGGGCCCACTATAGTTTATCAGTAACTAATGCAAAAACAAGTCATCCTTGAGTAGAACAATCAGTTTAGCTTACACAGCACATTCCTTTTTCCATACCCACCAGAATGTACAAAGGGCACACACATAGGATTCTGATTTCTATAGGATTCTAATTTCTCTTGTGCAGGCCTCTTGTATATGCACTTAAACTAAGCATTATTATTACAAAGGACACATATATAGGATTCTGATTTCCCTAACAATCCCCCCTTTGGGCCTGCATAGGCCCACTATAAGAACAGCCTAACAATCTACTACAAAATAACTAAACAGACATTATTAATGGAACATCTGTATGTGGCAGCTCAGGTACATCAGCCACCATAAAAGCAGGAGTATAGGAATACATAAAAGTGGTAGAGCTTTGTAGGGCCTTTCAACAACAGCCAAGAACAAATGAATATACAACAAAAAAGAACAAGAATTATAAAAGCGCTCAATAGGGCAATAAGCAGTCCTTTGAGACCACCCCGAAGAAAAATACATCAGAGAGTAATCATGAGAATCTTCCCTGTAGTTGAAGAACAGTATAGAGCAGTATTAGACAGGCTAAAAGCAGAAACAATAAAACAATCTGTAGCATTAAAACTAGAGACAGTTTACAATGAGCAAGGGACCTAGTCATATCCCAAAGAGGGGCGAGTAACACCAATGTTATACAAGAAAGTAGAAAAAGAAACATGGGGCTGGGTGCAGTTTAAATTGTCAAGTACAGTAAACTTCTGCATTTCACACAGATTAGAAGGTACAGTAATGAGACATGTTGAGAGAAAAGCTTCAGTTTATAGCGATCTGCGCACACAAAAAGTAAGGCAGTCTGGGCAAGTAGTATTGCCGTATTAACAGTTCCTGAAATGGGCTGAAGGAGGCACCACATGAGTGGTAGGAGGAGTCAACACAGTCTTGTGCGTGATAGTCAGGAGGCTGGAACCGAAGATGTCAGTGGAGACGATACACGCTTGATTCTTGACGCATGGATCCACGAAGGGGAGGAGTCACACAGGATGGCTGACCATGTGATAGCGATCACTGTAGTTTGGAGGTCCATAGAGCGGGTCTAAGGTACCGTGCTTTTGAGGTGCTCTGACCTGTCACCAACCTTGAAGGGATATATTGGTTCGGTACCTCTAGGCCGAAAGCTGCTTTTCTTCAGGAGTCTTCTCCTCTCCTCTCCAGTTGCTAGGGCCTTGGCTGCCCCGGCGTCAGCTACTTCTCATCCTGGTCCTGAAGCCTGATCTGTATATAAAGAATGTTTCCAGTGAGGGCAATAGCTTCAGGATCTTTTAGCCGCCACCTTCACTGCAATCGATGTTATCAGAAGAACTTGGAACGGTCCCATACTGGAAAAGGGGCTTGTACTATGTGCTGGTGGTATGTCTTTACCAAAATCCAGTCCCCGGATTGAAAGAAAAGAGCTGAGTCATCCCGTAGAAAGGACTGGACCTGCTGAGCATACCTATGGAGGGAAGAGAGTTGCCTCTGCTGCTAGAAAATACAAGAGATCAAATGTGAGGCTCAGGAGTATAAAAAATAAGCAGTCTTCCATATAACAGTTCAGAGGGAGAAAAATTTCAGTCTACTCCCTTAGGGCAATTTGTTTGGTTGTTTGTTTGTTTATTGAACAGAGTCAAAGGCAAGACAGTTTAGTGTCTTTACAAAGTTGTTGTTTTTTTTAAGATTTCGGAGGTTCCCCCCTTCGTGGGATGCTGTTTGCATACAACAGCCAATCCTAAGCAACTAAATTTAGCTAATACATTTTTGACAAGATGCCCACACTTCCTCAAATTTTTTTACAATTTTTAGAATTATACCAATTTGTAAAAATTTGTGTAAGTAACTTTCCTCCTTTAGCTTTATGTGTTGGGCCAGGACACATAGAGGCAAAAAGGGATAAAAGCATCTGAAAAGCACCACATGGCCAGTGTGGGTCTCCCCAAAGCTCATTAGGATAAAAAGTGCACTCAGCCTATCTCCAAGTGTCTATTTCCAATTATTGAATATATCTCTGGGCTAGATGACTCTCAAAATTGGAGTTAATGGGGATGGCATAATCAAATATTGTAGAGTATTCATTGTCAGTTTTCTTTCTAGGTGGATACATCGGATACATCATTTCACATTTCAATTTACCCTCACCATTTTATAATGTTAATCTGAGTTCTCTTTTCCAACATGAATATTCCATCACACTCCTCTCAACACCACTTTTTTTCCACTTACATCATTCCATCAAACTACATACATAGGTCCTTCTGTCTTTTTTATACCATACTAGTGTATCCTTATTTGGCAAGGCTGCTAAGAACATCAAACAATTATTAGAAACTTAGTATTTTTGTAAACAAAAGGTATATATAAAATATAAATGTAGATCCTTTTCAATAAGCATAACAATATGAGTAAACAGTGTTCATTCTAATTAGCAACTGCCTAAACAAAATATAGATAAAGTCCTTACAATATAGACTAGTGCTTCACGGCATTTTATAACATCAATCCCAATAGGAAGGAGTATGGCTTCTAACAGAACAGCCACATAATCTCTCAGGTGTGACTAAAGTCTATCTTATACCCGTTTCCCAGTGAGAGTGCTGTGGAAACTTAAAAATATTTGAGGACTGATCTTATAATCGCAGTGCCCACAAGGATCTGTGGAGGTTACTCACTAATCATGGTGTTTAAGAGATCCTTTTGAGATGAGAGGCCTAAGAAGGTTCAAGGCATTTGCGGTTGGGCCTCAGGGCGATGTTTCCTCGGGTTCTTCTTGGCCTATCCCGCCCTGCCTAGTCATGTCTCTTCAGAGGCATAAATATGCAAGGTTCATGTTCTTCAGGCCTTGGGGGTCCTCGAGGAGTCTTAAAGCAGTCAGAATTCCGGTGGCCCAGATCATCACACTCGGAGCAGCACGTTTATTGCCTTTCCCAAGGCTGTAGCCTCACCTTCTGTCTCTCTCTCTCACGCTCTGCTTTTTTTTTTTTTTTTCAATGAACTCATGTTAATGTTATTATTTACAAATATTCTCATATTTCCTGGGAACTAAGCTTCATCTTTCCACTAAATGAGATCTATATGCTTGGGAACAAAGCAATTGCAGATCAGCCTCTTTCCAAAATTCTATAGTTTCTATGTGTACTGAACCTCTACATAATGTACTGCTACAAGTATTTTTGGTAACATAAGGGCAAGTGTGTAAACTAAAGAAAACGTGTATGTCATAGTGCTACAATATACTGTATTACTAAAACTGAAATGTTAAAAACTTTTTCTCTCTGGACCCCAACACATCAAATCAGAAAGATAGCCAGCACCCATGGTGCTACTGTCCTGTTCGTCAGTCATCAGCACCGAGCTTAACAATGCAAAGTAATTAACTTAAAATCTTACAGTTCAAGAAAAAGACATTCAAATAACATGAAACTGCAAAGAGGTGAAATCAAAATCATGCTTTGTCACATTTAAATTAAAATCTTATACATAATACTTGAGACTGGTATCAAACTGATCTGAAACAATGAAATTATGTTAAAGCAATCTACTTAGAGTAACAGTTCAACCTTGATGTTATCTCAAACACAACAAAGTAAACAGCAAGTCTGTCTTGAGTCCAAATTCCTTCAGGCAAATGCAGATAGCTGAACAAGAGTCCTAAATACTAAAAGTTTAAAAAGAAAAAGTTGCTTGAGAATTGTCACTAATTGTGATTGCTATTAAATTCCTATAGTTACAACTCTATGTGTTTTGTAATATATGAACAATAATTATGACCTCTGAGGTGCTTGCCACAAAATATAAAAATCATTGTTTTTTTTAAACTCTTTAAGTTTACTCAATAGCATACACAAACAAAGACCAGACACATAACATAACCTTATTCACTCAGGATTCAAATCATTTTTTCAAGTTGCAGTCTTTTAATTACTGGCTCAGGATGCCCCATTGTCCTGACAGGGTTCCCAACCCCTACTTTGAAGGTTAAAGAAAAACAATCCAAAACCATTTATGCCTTCTGTAGCCCACGGGAGGGGCTGCCCCCTTTCCCTCTCTCTTCGGTCTCTTTTCGTGTTTTTTTTAGTTTCTGGTTTCCCTGTAGGGGGAAAGGATAGCCCCAACCTAAATTTTTTTCTCTTCAGGACACCCTGAAACCTTTCTTACCCAAGAAATGCAGCAGATTGTGAATGACTTCTATCACAACTGGTTTCTCCTGCCCTGAACATAGAAGATCATCTACATAGTGCCTAGGGAGCAGGCTCAAACATATACCTCAAATCTACAATACTAAACGATTTGTGTTCATGCAAAATTTAGCTCAATATTTTTAACCAAAAGCATAAATATACAAATCAAGGGGTTTCTTTTGAAATAAGGTTTTCAAAGGAAAGTATCCATTGCTAGGCCTGGACAATCTTATTCAGATTCCTTAAATCCTGCACCAACCAGCAATAAAGGAAAAACAATATTTACTGTAAACAAAACATATTTTTTTTCAGCTTGTTGGGAAGGACACTAAGGAGTTACTTATTTGGGAAACTTCTGTTTCAGTTCTTATTTAAACAAGAGACAAATCAAAGCTTACAAGTGCTTTCTTAAGAAATTTCGCCCTGCATAATGAACTAGACCCTTGGGGTATTTGGAGCGCACCCCACTCCCCGAATTCCTCCACTATTTACATTATACATCTCACTCACACACAATCAGTCTCAGTTCCCAATAGAATATAGAAACCACCAAGGTAGATACCAAAGTCCCCCTTTTCCTTACCTCGATCTGTGCACAGAATTTACTGGGGTGCTGCAGTGCCTGCTTTTTTAATTCACTGTTACAGTCCGATTCACAATACCTCTAGTCACCTAGGATCATTAGCAGCTAGTAAAGAGACCTCTCCGCAGAAAAGGAGGTGAGACTGTTGAAATCAACAGGACGTGTCTTCGCACCTCCACTCAGCAGGAGTCACTCCACTGTGGGAAAATCCCGGTGAGCCCCAGCTGTTATTTACACTTTTACCTGTGGCCAATTCACCTTTAGCCAACCTGGCCAATGAGACTCTGAGAGGGATATTGTGAAGCAGATTAAGAGCTCTTTTAGTATTTCATTATTCAGTACATTGCTATAGCAATGGGTGTCTAAATACAGACACACCCTTTTACATATCTCAGTGACAGTTATACCGTTGTTGAGTACAAAAGTGGCAATAAATAGACACTCTGCAAACAAATAATAATTTACGTTTTAGTATGCTGTTTAACTTTAAGTTTCTGTTCTGTCTGCCTGTCCGTAACCTTTGAACACAAAGAACAGGAAGGGAGGGGGAGGGAGGGGGAGGGAAGAGCAAATCAGTGGAAGAATAAACAAACACCGCTTGTCACTTGCATTCCAGAGTCATCAGTTCTAGAGAGAAGGGGGGGGGGGTTGTCGTATAGGCACAGAGATAAACATTCTAACAGACTCCTGTAACTTACACTGACAATTTATGTAGAAGGGCTGTTTTTTAGCTGCAGTTTTAAAACTTATCACAACATATAGCAGAACATACATTCACGCGGATTCTGGAGTGGTCCCCTCACCTTGGGACCCCCCCATCCTCTAATTAATTCACAACAAACGCACGGCTGGCCAGACACACAAGCACACAGCCTTCACAGGAGCCGCAGATGAGAAAGAAAAGAAATCTAGCTTTCCCACTGATTCCTACCCAGGGAACAGGAAAGTCTTAATTACCATTTAATTACCATTTAACCATGCTACCAAAGCAATAGGGACACTCCCAACCAAAGGGAGAATACCAGTTCTAATTTAGACCGTGCTACCAAAGCACAGGGATCCCTGGCCAGCGGGAGTATCGCCACTTCTGACACCAAATGTAATGGGTCTGCTCCTTGTTGGTCACTCCAGGCCAGGAAATCCCGAACCCTCATCTGCGGTGTGCTGCTCCGGCTGGCTGGAATCCAGGGGAATAAACACACACACACACCTGCACATAAGTGGTATGCAGTTTATTCCAAAGGGTGGAGGGATTGTCTGTATTTTATACATTATCAGAAACATATTCATATGTCATCCACCCATCTTCTGGGGGCCCACTATAGTTTATCAGTAACTAATGCAAAAACAAGTCATCCTTGAGTAGAACAATCAGTTTAGCTTACACAGCACATTCCTTTTTCCATACCCACCAGAATGTACAAAGATCACACACATAGGATTCTGATTTCTATAGGATTCTAATTTCTCTTGTGCAGGCCTCTTGTATATGCACTTAAACTAAGCATTATTATTACAAAGGACACATATATAGGATTCTGATTTCCCTAACAATAACACCCTGACATGGCAGACGGCTGCCACATACACAGCTGCCACTGTACAAGGATGTGAGCACAGGTGGGCCATGTACATCACCAGTAAATCAATAAATACGTGCATCAGTGTGTTGAAGCAGCAGCAGAGACAAATGTGCATTAAACACATATATTTTATTTTTGCAGTGTACTAGACATATCGTATATACTGACTGTCATGATATGAAGCTAGTTGTTTTACAGATTCCTATCCCAAATTCCGTTCCCTTCTCAAAACACATTTCTTTTCCATAGCTTTTAATGTCCCCCCTGAATCTGTATGACCCCACTCTCCCTGTTGCACTGTTTCTGCTAATTCTTTCTTTCTCATCTTTTCTTTTCAGTGATTGTAATTTCTTTTTCCTTTCTTGCCTAATGCTATTATGTATATTGTAAACCGCCCCGATGTAATGGGGGGCGGTATATCAAGTTGTGAATAAACAATAAACAATAAGTGAACAAACTGAAACCACATTGAGTAGGCCAGCAACCTACGTGTCGCGCAAAAGACACTGGCCCCTCAACAGATGATGAGCAGTACAGATAATTTGCAGTAGGTGTATGGTGTGTACTATGCAGTAGCCCCACACCCCCCACATGCTGCTGCATGCCCCAAATGCCCTTTTCACATATGTGTGCATGTAGACATTAGGTGGTGCATGATGACGGCCCAAAACACACCAGTCATGAATTTTTAACCAAAACATATCTGCCTCACAAAACAGGTGGCACAAACCTGCAAAAGCATAAGTAGCAAAATGTCTGCAACTGCACACACACATACATATACAGTATACATGTCACAGATGTCACATAATGCGCCATATAGCAAATAAAGCACCACAAATCTCCTCAAAAACACTGTGCAAATGCGAAATGAGGATATGTTAACAGATACAAGAGGAACATGATCCCAGAGAATAAACAAAACGCAACTCTCACACATACAGAGATAGCACTATGCAGAAGGTTTGCTGCAATGGGTGGTGTGAATACAGTATGCGTATACATATGGCACGGCCCATGGAATGCACCACTGAAGGACGAACACGGACACCCACACTGCCACACTGCCAAATTACTGGTGCAATGTGAGTCCCGGAATGTCAGGAGATAAATAGGACTGTGCAGACATGCATTGCTATGTCTGTAAATCAATGTAGAGCGGCACGTCTGTACACTAACCAAACACACTAACCTGTACATAGAGGTTGAAAGAAAGGTCAAACATGGGCCAGTAACCCACACCGAAGCCACACTGTCACATGCTCTGGTGTATCAACATATTAAGTCACAGGCACATGCACCATCTACGTTGAACATTGACACAGTGGTGCCCCACATGCACTGTAACACACGTGGTGAGGGCAAACATCAACCGAAGATGTTGTTGCGCATTAAAGTGGTGTGTTGGTAAATACTGTGTCATGTAAAAGTGCAGGGTAGCCCTACAAATACAAGAGGACCTATACAATGTCACCCCTGTGCCACATGCATGGCTGTATGCTCCTGGTGAACAGATGAGGATATCCTGCGGAGCAGGTCACACACATAGCCAACATATACTAACACAATGTCAGATGGATATACAGCATAGAGCAAGCATGTCAGTCCCTGCTGCACATGTAGGGGCCTGTACACAGTGTCCATGGCACAAATAGCGTCTGCAAACCAACATGTCCCATTAAGACTGTCCATGAATCCCTGGGCATGCATAGGCAAGTGTGACATCTCAATCTGCCACAATACGCAAAAGGTCATGTATGTCTCCTGTGATGAACACCACACCCAGTCAGAGCATGGTAGCAACGTTGTGTAGGACAGACCTTTTATGTTCAAAGTAGCAGTCCAACCATAATGTCCATCATAGGCATGTGGGGCACTCGCAGAGGTCAGCCATCCTATGGCACCATCTCCCAGGGATAGCTGCATGGTCTTGTTGTTGTCTCTGACACGTGGGTGATGGTGCCTGCAGATGCAGTGGAGTTGATGTGCAGTGTGTGTGCTCTGCCCTGTATTAGAAGAAGGAGAAACTCTGTCATGGTATGTTGCACAGAACATCAGGGGACATTGCAGGTAGACAGACATCAATATGTATAGAATGCAATGTCAGACATGCAAACATTTCATTAGCACAACACAGAACACAGTGCATGTTGGGGAAATGTGGAAATTGAACCATACACGAGGGTGTCCTATGGATATTGTCATGTCCATGCACATATTACACAGGCGTCTCACAGCTCCACTCCATGTCCATCAGCGTTGGTGCATAGAGAACCCATAGGAAAACTCCCTGAAAAACACAGCAAAACGCATTCATATAAAAGCTGATGTCAGTCCAAAAAGATCCAAGATGCAACCTACCATCTGTCTGCAGCAAGTGTCTGCTAGGGACTGTCTGAGGCAGGCAAGGGCCACAGCATGTCACAGTGAATACAGAAGATGTCAGAAAAATGTGTAGAATCAACATATCCCCATCTTCAGCTGCCGTTGGCACATGTCCAAATTAGGGCGTCATCTGTGATACTGAAATGATGATGGATAGTGGTCTGTCAGCACACAAGAGATAGGTCAGTTCACACCATAAAACAGATGCGCACAATGGATACAATGTCAACAGCAGTAGGTTACAGACAGCAGAGTTCCCAACCCTCCACAGGTGTAAAAACACCACCCACCACATGATAATGCAAACTGTATGCACACTGTAGCATTACATACCCACGCTAGAAAAACGCACACAGACACAGTATGTTAAGGTGAGCATGCCACCAGTAGCATACGGCCTGTCTGTGCACAACTGGATATCAGTGGAAATAAATCTTGGCCAAAGCAATGCTACAGAGCAGTTGGCTGATACTACAATGTCATGGAAGGGTGTACATGCGGCCCACCACCAGAACATCTAGGACGTGTGGACACACGCAGCTCTCTTGGATGTGTCCCAGAAACAGTGCTGGAGCAGATGAACTGGGCAGGAACACATCTGCATGTGTGTGATAACATTAACATCTAGGGTATGGGGTGCAGACCAAAGAGGTGAACCACAACATATGTGCATTGGACAGATAACCTCAGACATGAGCTGTGGCTGATTGTCCCCACAGACCATTTACCTGTATGTCCACCTACCCCAGTCCCCTGCATGTTGAGTGGAGTACAGACAGCTGCCATTGCACCACAGCACCAGAAAGGACACAAAATATATCCTGTCCATGGATAAACACACAAGAAACATACATATGTCATGTTGGAGCTGTGTTAAATACACAGCACCATCACGTCATCACCCCTCATGCACCCCAAATCCGTTACAGTCTGGCTTTTGTCCATTACACTGTACTGAATTGCTCCTGCCAATGTCTCCAATGACGTGTTAATGTTAAAATTAAAGGGCCTGTACTCCATACGCCCCATTTCATCACCTCTCTGCTGCCACAGACACTGTTGACCACAACCGTCACCCTGATATACTGTCCTTGCATGTCCATAATGCCTCTGTACTAACCTCCTGCCCCTCATATCTCACCCGTCACACTTTCAGTGTGTGTTCTGTTGGGCCCACCTCCCCTGCGTGCCTGCACCCAGTTGCTGGAACACAGGGATATGTCCTGGGTCTGCCTCTTCTAGATCTCTATACCAAATGCCTTGTTGTGGCTATCTGTTCCCCTGCCGTTCAGTACCAACTGTATGCTGATGAGTGCCAAATATATCTCACCATCCCTGAACAGTCTCTGGCAATCCAGACCCCGAACTCTGTTTGCGTGTCTGACAATGCTAGCTTGATGTCTCCCCGCTGCCTGAAACTGAACATGGCCACGACCCAACATCTTATCTCTCTCCTGAAACCCTGCCCCCATATCAGGTGTCTGTGTATAGGTTGCGACACATTGCTTCACTTTGATACGCAATGTAGGGGTTGTCTTTGACTCCTCTCTCTCCTCCCCCACACATACGCATCATGTAGCTAAGTCATGCAGTGTCAGTCTAGATAACATGAGCAACATACCCCCATCCTCCCTGAACACACAACTAAAACGTGAATGCACCCCTTAGTCACCTCCCGTATTGCTTATTGTAACCTACACCTTGCTGTTATCCCCTTGAATCATCTGTGTCTGCCTCAATCTAACCAACACTCCGCTGCATGGCTCATCATCTGCCGGCCTCGCCATGGCCATAATACTGCTCCTGTCAAGTCACCTCACTGGCTCACAATCGTTTTCTGCATGCAGGTGTAGGTTATCCGGCTGAGCTAATGATGCAGTAACTATGTGTGTACTCTGTACCTTTCCTCCCGTATATCAACTCCTACTAATACTAATACTACTGAGCATGTATATATTGTTGCCAGTCGTACACAGCGCTGTACACAAACATGTAACTCACAGTCCGTGCTCATCAGTGTATGTTATGTAATCAATGCGTGCATACCCCCCATCGTGACATCCACACTTCTAGGCAACTGGTCCCACCTATGTCCCACTTTCCTACTGTTAACCCCACATCACACTCCATTTACCTTGCTGCACCCTACAGCTGGAACCAACAACCTGTGTGTGAAGGCCAGCCACCTTCTCCAACCATCTACCAGGTTCGTGTGAAAGGTAACATACACACCTATGGCAAGTACTCCAGTCTCACCTGATTCCTGTGCCCCAGCAGTTATCTCCCCCACACACCACAGGTGTCCTTATTTGACTATCACGAATGCTCTGATGGGCAGAGACTGTCTCCCATATGTCTGTATAGCGTTGCGTATGACTGGTACCACTATACAAATGTTCAAAAGTAGCAGTAGTACATATATATCTACTAATGTCATTTCCAACATATGCAGTACTTACATGAGAAGACCTCCGCAATCAGCTGGCGCCTGGTGTCACCACAGCTATGTACAGGATGGCGCGTAGGATCATCTTCCAGATCCTTATTAATTTGGACTGGGATATCGTACCTGAGAGCAATGTTGTGCAGGATGCAACAGGCCAGAATTATCTTTGCCACAGTCATGGGTTTGTATTGTAAGGCCCTGCCGGTCCTATCCAGACACCTGAAGCGACTTTTCAAAACGCCAACGGTGCGCTCGATGACTGAGCAGCTGGAGGCATGGGCCTCATTATACCTCCTCTCTGCATGTGTCCGCAGCAGACGCATAGGGGTCAGCAACCAGGGACGACACCCATATCCTGCATCACCTGCATAAAAAATGTAGAAAGGTTAAAGCAGAGGTTGATCCACATACACATGCACACAAGCATGTACATGCAAACCAACAGCACAGACAGGTCTCTGAGAAACATATGACAGCACATGCTGACACACAACATGTATGCGGCAGCGTTTGGAGGTGTGAGACAGGGACAACGGGGGAGGGGTAAGTTGTGCAAACTACATGCTTGTATGCCAATGCTAGAAGTCTAAACAATAAGATGGGAGAATTAGAATATATAGCACTAAATGAGAGGTTAGATATGATTGCACTCTCAGAGACATGGTGGAAGGAGGATAACCAGTGGGACACTGTGATACCTGGATACAAACTATATCGTAATGATAGAGCTGAACAAATTGGTGGAGGGGTTGCGCTCTATGTTAGAGAGGGCATTGAGTCAGAAAGGATTAAAGTTTTGCAGGGAACAAAATTTGCTGTAGAATCTCTATGGATTGAAATTCCATTTATGAAGGGGAAGGTGATGGCAGTGGGAGTATACTATCGACCGCCTGGCCAGAATGAACAAATGGATGATGAAATGCTCAAAGAAATCAAGGAAGCTAACAAAAGCCACAACAGAGTAGTAATAATGGGTGATTTCAATTACCCCGGTATCGACTGGGACAGTGTCACAGCAGGACAAGCTAACGAGATAAAGTTTCTAGATGAAATAAATGACTGCTTCTTGGAGCAGCTGATTCATGAACCAACCAGAGGGGAAGCCATACTGGACCTAGTCCTTAGTGGAACGCCAGATCTGGTGCAAGAAATAAGGGTGTTGGGACCACTTGGCAATAGTGATCATAGTATGATCATGTTTGATTTAATCAGTGGAGGACAGATAGTAAAGGAATCCACAGTACTACCTTTTAACTTTCAAAAGGGAGACTATGATAGAATGAGGAATATAGTTCGGAAAAAACTAAAAGGAGCGGTTTCAAAGGTTAAAGACTTACAGCAAGCTTGGGTGTTATTTAAAAATACTATCCTCGAAGCCCAGACCAGCTGTATTCCACGCATTAAGAAAAGTGGAAGAAAGTCCAAAAAACTGCCAGCATGGTTTAAAGGTGAGGTCAGAGAGGCTGTTGCTGCCAAAAGAGCAACCTTCAGGAAATGGAAAAAAGAGAGCCAAATGATGAAAACTGGAAACAGCACAAGCACTGGCAAGTTAAATGCAAAGCATTGATAAGGCAGGCAAAGCGGGAATTTGAGAAGAAACTTGCTACGGAAGCAAAAACACGAAATAAAGACTTTTTCAAGTACATTCGTAGCAAAAGGCCTGTGAGAGAGTCAATTGGACCATTAAATGATAGAGGGGTAAAAGGGGCAGTAAGAGGAGACAAGGCTATAGCAGAGAGACTGAATGAATTCTTTGCTTCGGTCTTTACTGAGGAAGATGTAGGGATGTTACCCAAGACTGAAGTGGTATTTAAAGGTGATACTGCAGAGGAATTGAGAGAAATATCGCTACACCGGGAAGATATATTACAACTATTTGATAAACTGAATAGTAGCAAATCACCTGGACCGGATGGTATACATCCCAGAGTGTTGAAAGAACTGAAATATGAGATTGCAGACCTGCTATTGGTAATCTGTGAACTTTCATTAAAATCATCTGTAATACCTGAAGATTGGAGGGTCGCCAACGTAACAACAATTTTTAAAAAGGGTTCCAGGGGTGACCCAGGAAATTACAGACCGGTGAGCCTGACGTCAGTACCAGGGAAAATGGTAGAAACCATCATAAAGAACAAAATTACACAGCATGTAGATAGTCATGGCCTAATGGGAGACAGCCAACATGGCTTTAGACAAGGAAGATCTTGTCTTACTAATCTGATCTGTTTTTTTGAAGGTGTGCATAAACAGGTAGACAAAGGTGAGTCGGTTGATATAGTGTATCTGGACTTTCAGAAAGCTTTTGACAAGGTCCCCCATCAGAGACTTTTGGCAAAGCTAAAAAGTCATGGGATAGGAGGCAGTGTACTATTGTGGATCGGGAACTGGTTAAAAGATAGAAAGCAGAGGGTAGGGCTAAATGGCCAATATTCCCAATGGAAAAAGGTGAATAGTGGAGTACCCCAGGGATCTGTACTGGGTCCGCTACTTTTTGACATATTCATAAATGACCTGGAAAAGGGAATAACTAGTGAGGTTATCAAATTTGCAGATGACACAAAACTGTTTAAAGTTGTTAAAACCCAAGAGGATTGTGGAAAACTGCAGGAAGATCTGGATAAATTGGAAGACTGGGCATCCAAATGGCAGATGAAATTTAATGTGGACAAGTGCAAAGTTATGCACCTAGGAAAGAACAACCCACACTATAGTTACACGATGCAAGGCTCCACATTAGAAACCACCACCCAGGAAAAAGATTTAGGAGTCATCGTGGATAACATGTTAAAACCCTCCGCCCAGTGTGCAGCGGCGGCCAAGAAAGCAAATAGAATGCTAGGTATCATAAGGAAAGGGATGGAGAATAAAACAAAGGATATTATAATGCCTCTGTATCGCTCCATGGTACGACCGCACCTTGAATATTGTGTGCAATTCTGGTCACCGTATCTTAAAAAGGACATAGAGTTATTAGAAAAAGTACAGAGAAAAGCCACCAAATTGGTGAAGGGGATGGAAGGCTACTCCTATGAAGAGAGGCTAAAAAGGTTGGGGCTCTTCAACCTGGAAAAGAGACGGCTGAGGGAAGATATGATAGAGGTCTATAAATTAATGAATGGAGTGGAACGGATAAACGTGGATCAATTGTTTACGCTATCAGAATATAGAAGGACTAGGGGACATGTAATGAAGCTACGGGGTAAACTATTTAAGACAAATAAGAGAAAATATTTCTTCACTCAACGTGTAATCAAACTCTGGAATCTGTTACCGGAGGATGTAGTAAGGGCTGTTAGTATAGCTGGGTTCAAAAAAGGTTTGGACAAGTTCCTGGAGGAAAGGTCCATAAACCACTATTAAAAAGGGACCCAGGATATCAATGCTTGACCTAGTACAAGCACTGCAGAACCTGTGTCTTTTGGGGAAACTGCTAGGTACGTATGACCTAGATTGGCCACTGTTGGAAACAGGATACTGGGCTTGATGGACCTCGGTCTGACCCAGTATGGCATTTCTTATGTTCTTATGTTCTTATCATCTGTAACCACAACAAACACATGGCCAAACACCCATAGCCAAAAGGTAGTAGCGCCAGCTGCAAACACATCAACCACACACATGGCAATGCACTCTGGACAAGGGTACTGATGCACACATTTGCAAGTGTGTGATAGCCATGATACTGCCCACACACAGCAGTTGAAACTGGAAAAGGTCCTTGGGTTGCCCAGAAAGGATGGCCGACACAACAATATACTGTTGAATATTGTCACACAGTGGCATAAAAATTATTATTATTAGATAGGAGAGTCCATTTAAGAACCAAGGAAACTTGGTATAGTGGTTTTAAACTCCAATCCTTTAAAGCAAACAATTAAAGCAGAGTGGTAGGGATGAAAAAGGCTTTTATTCCCTTTACGCATGGGGTCATAAATTGGTCACAACTGAAAATAATGTCCTTAACTTCAGGCACAAAAGAAAACACAAGGTTTAAGGAAAACTGTTAACTTCACAGTAGTAGCAGGTCACAAACATAGCTTCCAGTTTAAAGCACATTTGTACAAGTCTTCTGCTCAGCACATAATAGACATTCTGCAGATACCACAAGCCATTCATACGTCCTCCAAAGACTCTGTGCTATGGGAAATGCAGAGAGAGCAATCCATCTCCTCTGGGTCTGGCAACTGTTCCACCAGTTCCACTTGCATCGGCTCTGGAATTGGTATGTCTAATTCTGTGTTAACAGTCTCTGGAATATTGTATTCTGGAGCTTTGTATATTTCCCTTAATACTTTCCAGTGCCTCGGGCCTAGCCTGGAGCTCTGGCCATGTGTCCCCTTAGTATTAACTGGGCTTTCTCTTCTTGAAGATTCCACACTTCCTTCACAAGAACTTTTACAGGGCAAAGGTTTCTTTGTAGGAATATAATTCTCATACCTCTTATTGCAGCAGTACGATGAGGAATGGTTTTTCCCTTGGGCTGGCTTCCTCCCTTCAGAAGCTTCATGCCAAGCTTTTCTCTGAAGGTTTGGTTCCTCTCTCACCCGTGGGAACAGCTCTTCTGGTAAAAGCCTGCTCTTGCACTAGCCCAACTCCTAGCTTCTTTGCTCAGCCTGGCTTTTCCTTACCGGCTGATTCCTCCTTGTTTCTTGCCTGCAATCAGTATAAGTCTTTCTCCTCTGCCAGCAAACAGCTTTCTCTTTCTGTTCCTTCTCCTGTTTCTGTGTCTGTTTAACTTTCTGTTTAACTTGAGGCAGTGCTTCCTTATAAAGGACTCCTCTCTTTGAGGCTTGTGAAATGTTTGTCATGTGCTCCTGACCAGCTAGGCGTGGTCCTTCAGTCTTTCTGACTGCACTCCTGCTGCCTCTAGCTGGCCCCTGTGAATATTGCACTCTGTGCACATCTTTTCCTTGCTGACAAACAGGTTCATTTCTCTCATCAGGGCTCTCATCAGCCCCCGCTGCATCACAATATACATGAAACAAACATGTGTCTTGTACTATGCTCACACAAAGCACACAATGTGAAATGGCCAGAAATGTCAGAGGTGAATGTGCCACCAACACAAATCACCGTAGCAAAGAAGACCTTGAAGGAAAGTAACCCCCCCCCCTTGAACACATACACAGATGACACACAAACACAACTAGGGACACCCTGCAAACACAGACATGTGCGCCTATGTGTACTCAGAGGTACACCATGTGCATGTCTGAGCTGAGAAATACCCACCCAGCAGTATACAGTCCTCATATTGTCCAGCCTCAAACTGTCCAAATAGTGCTGAGTGATGCAGGATAAAGGAGTCATGGGTGGACCCTGCAAACCTAGAGACCATATTCAGAATACGCATATTTGCATCACATACAGCCTGAACATTCAGGGAATGTTAGTGTTTGTGGTTGCAGAACACTGCCTCCCTGTCTCTGGGTGGGATCAGGGCAACATGTGTGTAATCAATAGCTCCCATCACGTGTGGTATCCCCGCAACCTCCTCAAAGGCCTGGTTCAGGGTCCCCCACTGTTGCCTAGTGTTGGGAATTGCAATGTAATTCCCCACCCGGCTGACCATGGCATGCAGTACCTGGTGGAGACAGCGTGAGAAGGTGGGCCGGCTCATGCCACCCACTGCACCCACAGATGACTGGAAACAGCCAGAGGCAAAGAAATGTAGGGCAGCCAGGAGCTTAACCAAACCCGGTATGGCGTGTGACTGACCAATCAGGGGCTCGAGGTCAGGTCTTTCAGGATCTAAGCTCCCTAATAGCCCCTGTGTCCAGATGGTATAGGGAGATGACCTGGTCCTCACGCATGTCTTGGAGCTGGACCCTGGGCCTGTAGAGGTGAGGCTGGCAAGGGCACAGCTCGGCACGCCTCCTGTGCTGTGCCCTAGCTTGCATGGCCCCCACAGCTGCAGGTCGGAGTTGCAGCGGGTCTGCACCCATGCCCTGTGCCTCAGCACCATGGAAACCATCTCCCTCGTCAGGCAACCGTGGGTCCTGAGCACCCCCCAATGCACATGCAGCCACCACAAAGACAGCCATCATCGAAAACAGATATAGCAGAGACAGAGGGTTTTTTCTCTCACTTGCCCCGCACCTCACCTACACCACCTTCCACTTGCCACTCAGCTCACCTCGTCTACCCTACGCCTGCTCCCCACCTCACCCCACCCCCACCTGCTCCTCACCTCACCTGCTCCTCACCACCCCTACACCACCTCCCGCCTGCTGCTCACCTCACCTCACCTCACCTGCTGCACCCCTAACCTGCTGTAAACCTGACAGATACCTCACTGCGCCTGTTCTTCACCTCACCTACACAAAACCCTCGGCGTGTACCACGTATGCATGAGAATCTATTACCTTTTCGCCAGGGCGCGGCTGTGCGCGCGTTGTGCATGTGCAGCGGCATGAGCCTGGTGTCTGCATGCATTGTGCATGCACATAACGTCTATGAATGTGACCGTACGCATGTGTTGCGCGGGGCTCTGCGCACACAGACAGCATACGCTCTGTCATGCATGGAGCCCAGCATAGCACATACGCATGGGAGTCATTCATACTGCACATGCGCAGATAGCACACATGCACTGCTGCGCATGCGCAACATGCGTAATGCCGTGCCCCCTGCAAAAATGCATAAATAGGCCTGTACACATGGTAAACAACGAGGGTTTTGTGTAAGTGAGGTGAGGAGCAGGTGAGATGAGGATTTGGTCACGACTATAGCAGGTGAGGATTGCAGAAGGTGAGGAGAGGTGAGGAGCAGGCGACAGGGAGAGGTGTGGTGCGGTGCAGGCGAGAGGGAGAGGAGGTGAGTTGAGGAGCAGGCGGGAGGGAGAGGAGGTGAGGTGAGGAGCAGGCGGGAGGGAGAGGAGGTGAGGTGAGGTGAGGAGCAGGCTTGAGGTGGAGCAGGGGAGGCGAGGGGTAGGTGAGGGGATATTAGGTGAGGACTAGGAGAGCTGAGGATGTGTGACAGGGAGGGAGAGGACACAGAGAGCAGGGAGATGGAACAACAGGACATGGCAGGAGGGGATGAGGGGGAAACACCTGATCAGCGGTCCCCAGAGGCGGCAGGGATAGGTGGGCCTGTGGTGGTGGCTGCAGGCCCATTGGGTGTGTCCCAGCCCACCCAGGAGCAGTCCCAGGGGCCACCCAGTGCCAAACAGAGGCAAATCCCGGTGCCAGCCGAGGAACAGAGGAGGGCAGTTAGATTCAGCCAGCAGGAGAACCACATCCTGCTGGCTAATGTGTTAGAGCGCTATGAGGTGCTCTATGGCTGGCTGAGCTCCAGCACCACTGTAGGCACACACATACATGTGTGGAAGGAGGTACAGGAGGCCATAGCGCAGGCCAGGGGACCACCCAGGGACCTGGACAGCCTAAGAAAATGATTCAATGACATCAAGTGTGGTGTCCATGCACACATGGTGGCAGAGAGGCGACATGCCATGGGCACTGGTGGAGGTGCCCCCTTTGTCCCAACCCTAACACCCCTGGAGCAGCAGCTCGCAGAACGGCTTGGCCCCATCTACATGTGTGGACTGCCTGAAGCGCTGGACACCGCCCATTCACAGGCAGGTAGGTCTGAGATATGCAGCACACGTACAGCTAACGGCCCAGCACATGCTGGCCATGGACAGGATGTTGGGGGCCTATGTCCTGAGAACATGTGTGCCCTAACACAGGCAAATGGGGGCCACACAACCAGCAACACCTGGCAGGGTATGTACAGGGTGTTTGTGACAGGTACCTGGGGCTGTGTCCACAACAGTCACAGTCCTGGATGTAGTAGTATAGCCAGCACCCGCTCCCTAACCTTGAAGGTTTAGGGAGGGATGTGCCTTGAGGTTAAGTTGTAGTTGTGAAGGTCGAATGACAAGGCAGGTATAAAGAATATTTTTTTATAAGGATTTATTTCTCCCGCTCCGTGGTGGAATGGAACAGGCGTAAAGGAATATACTTTTGTAGCCAAAACAAGAACAAAAGGAAAACAGGCTTTTTCCAATACTGTGTTCAAAACTGTCCTTTAACACAAGAGTTCACATTCCTGTCATGTGAGCTTTACTTTGACATCACTTAAACAAAGAGCAAACAATAAAGTTCATGCACTGTAACTAAGTTGTGCTTCAGCTTATTCTTATCTCTTCATAAGCTCTTCAGGTAAGGAACTTAAACAGCATGCATTTCAGCATATTATAACGAATGACCACACAAGCTTTGCTTGACTATTCTTTGTCTATGAGACAGGTCGAGCAGTCCATTGACTGATTCAAATCCAGCATTGGTAAGGGAAGAACCAATGGCACTTGTGCTTCTGGGCTCTGTACTGATTCAACTACTTTCTGTCCAGGAATAGAACGTTTGCCTAGAAAATCTTTAAACTCTTTCAGGAGTGCTTCAGCCTGCTTGCTATATGGGCTAGGTGGGGAATTAACTCCTTCCTGGGGTGAGTGATAGCTTGTGGGTTTCTCTTCAGGCAAACAAACAATGCCGTGTCTCTTACTATGCTCATTCACTGCACTGGAATTACCCCTCCCCCACTTGTCTCTGTCAGCAAGTGCTGGGTAAGTCAGTTCATTTGCAGGTGAAGGATTTTTAGACAGCAATTCAAACTTAGAACCTCCTAAAACCTTCTGGCATATAACTCTAACAAATATATCTGCCATGTCCTTGTAGCTAGCTTGCTTGCTAACTCTGTCAGCAGTTTGAGGAGAAAAGCAGGGTTTATCTGAATGAGCTTCTGGCTGCAGCCAACTGTCCTCATAAAACCTGGGTTTGCCCTGGGTTTTAAAATAAGCACTCACACAGTCTGGCTTCTCATAAAAGCTGTTATCAGAATTAAAGACACCTTGTACCTTGTGTTGAGGAATGCCTGAATGTTCTTTAGCAGTCTGCCATTCTTTCCACGGGTCAGCTCTCTGCTCCAAAAGCATAGGCTTTACCCCTGGGTCTCTCAGTGCCTCGCCCTTCTCTTGCTCCCAGAAGGTTCTTCTAAGCACTGAGTCTCCCTGGTACCTGCTTCTTGGCTTTACAAGCGTTCTCCTGGAATTGCAGCTGGGGAGCGTTTCTCCTTCAAAGTCAAAGGCTCTGGCATCCAAGGCTACTCCGTCTCTAAAGCACACATCTGCTTCTTCTGTTTCCTGTATTTCCTTCCACCTCCTCGGCTTCTCTCTCTCGTTCCTGTTCCCTTTCTCATTCCTGTTCCTGCTCTCGTTCTGTCTTCCTTCTTCCTGTTTAATAAGCTGCCTCTGCTCTGGGGAACCCGCCTCCTGCTAGGGCGTGCCCAATCAGCAACTCTGCTTCTCCCCTCCTCCGAGGTGAGCTGTGTTAGCTGATTAGCCATGTGCATCTTGTGCTGAGAAGGGAAAATCTTGCATTTACCTGCAGTACCCGGACCTTCCACCGGGTCACCATCTGTTTCCATGGCTTCTGGCAATGCTGCAGCATCACAGTAGAGCACTGAACAGGTGTAAGGAACCGGGGGGGGGGGGGGCTCAGTCCATCAGCCAGGCGGATTGCCACCCCTCCTCCACTGTGCAAGAGAGGAAAAGAGGACCGTACATATGGGGAGGGCCTAACACCTTCCACCCTATTATCCCAGCACATGCAGCAGCTATTCGTATCTGGCATATAGGTCACACGGAATCATCATACATCTACAGTCAGTCATGCATCACAATATGACAGGGGGAAACATACAGAAGGCATATACAACTAGCCCAACACACATTGACCTGGGGGACCCCGCACCCGCTACCTATAACAGCTATGACGTGTGTTTGCTATTACCTGTCCAGGGACATATCCCAGAACAGTGACAGAGAATGGCCTATCACACTGGGATTATGAGGTAGATGCAAACAAACGCCAATGACCACATCATACAGATATCAGACACATACTACTCTGTCATTGGCCAAAATACAGTAGGGATCCCCCATCCACCCTCACAAGACATTGGGATGCACATTGCCAAAGCTTTACCAACTGCACCTAGCCCAACCCCCACACACCTGGGGTAAGCTCTTATACAGGGACCGCAGTACCACAGACACATTCCCATGACCCCCACCCACGGTGCAACCTCATGCCCAGCAGTGCTCCACCCATCCCCCGAATCAATCCACCGCAACCCACAGAGTACTGGATAGCTGTCCACCCACACCGCACAGTGGCCACCAAAGCAGCAGTCCCCACACACGTCTGGCTGACCCGGACGCATGCTTCAAACCCTTACCATGCATACCACACCGGCCAATGCATACATATCGCTCACACACACTATGAAAGGCCACAATCACATTCAGGACACATGTAGCGCTGAGCCTACATCCCAGGACACACGCACAGTGCATACCTAGTGCTGCACACAGTGGCCCCGGCACTCGCCACCCCATCCCCCCAAAACACAACATCGAATGGGGCATAGCTCCACCAGCGCAAGAGGCTTCTCCTCCCCCCCCCCCCCGGCCAGGTACATCACACCGTACGCACATGTGTTGTCCCCATTGTAGGCACAGTGACAGCAGTTACAGGTGGACAACACATTGCTGTTGGTGGGGATATAATACACAGGTGTACATATGTGTTCTAGGCAAACCCATCTTTGATGTGTACTTTGTTCCACCCCCCAGGTGACATCCAGGCCAGGAGGTGTATGAAGAGGAGGATGTGCCAGGGCCAGAGGATGCTGAGGGACCAGAGGTTGCAGAGTCCGAGGTCGCTACCAGCACTGGGTGGTGAGACCCCAGGGACCAATGTGGTGTTTGAGGCAGAGGACGGAGCAGCAGATGTCCACACACCAGTGGGGACCTCCAGAAGCAGCACACTGGCTGTGGAGGGCATGGAGACGGAGGGGGGCCTGCACACAGTGCAAGCACTGGGGCCATCAGGCACCCCACCCACCAGCATGGATGTGATCCTGGCAGAGCTGCGGGCTCATACTGCTTCATCCAGGCACGATGCTGAAGGTGGATAACAGAATAAACAACAAACTCCCTGGGAGTTGAGATAACATTCACAATGACATCCCATGTGCTCCCCAATATAATGACACCATAGCACATACTTTTGTATGTTTTGTGGGACTCTGTGCCATGTGAGATACCCCCTCCTGTAGCATGGGTCGTCTGTTGTCATCAATTTAATGAGCTCATACATCCACTCACTCTTCACCTCCATATACCCCAAGGAGACGTACAGCAGTAAACCCCTATCACAGATCACCTAGACAGCTTACTCTGCAGACCCCTCTTTCTGGGTAATAGTGCTGTAGAAGAAGTATAGCCAGGTCTGGAGACAGGAAGGCTTTACCAAGGAAAGCTGTTGACCAGGAACAAGGTACAACGGCTGTAGTACAGAAATCTGCCAGGAAGTTACCAGCTCTGGAAAGGTCTGTGCATAAAGCTTTTACTGAGAATAATTTAAAACTGTTAGAGTCTCTGAAATGTTTACTACCAGCTAAGGATCTATATAGCTCTGCTAGAATCCCTGAGGGTGGAAACAGGTCACGCTGGAAGGCACTCTTAGAATTGTTAGAAGAGATTAACCCTTCGCCTGCTCAAGCTGAGCCAAGCCAGGAGACAAGAGAACAGGAATGTGAGGACATGCAAACAGACCCTTACCCTTCTGATCAAGAGTCCATAGAATCTTGCATGGATTGCTCTTTTTGTAAGAAGGAGTATAAGGGCAGTTCTGGGTTTTTAAAGGAAGAAAAACCAGAACCGGATTAGCTGGACAACAAGTACCTTAATTGCTGCAAAAGTTTGTGAGTGAGAGTCAGTTGTGTTTAAAGCAAACCAGTAACATTGGAAGCTGTGTTTAAAGGCTGGACACTTTGAATGAAGCAGACGCCAGGCTCAAAAGTGAGCAGGAACCTTTATGCTTTATTGTAGAACACTGAGACTGTGAAAGAAACACATGCCTATGGTTAAAAGCTGCCAGAAACAGTGTTATGTTAAGTTGCTGTGGAAGCGTTGTTATAAAACTTCTTTTTTTGTGTTGGAGAAGCATCCTAATTTTGTTTAACATGCGCTGAGCTACTAATTGCTCTGTTTTGGAGGAAGTATAAATAAATTCCTGTGATTTGCCTTTTAACCCCTCGGACTCAGTTTATTATACACAACTACATTTCCCAGAAGCCACGGCTCTGGATCCTCTTGATAACAAGGGACAACAAAAGACACGCCTCTACTTCCAGGCAACCGCCTAGGTGGTAGTAGGGCGCCACACTAGCTATTTACGTTATGGCAGGGAGGCTTTCCGGCGTTTGAGCATCAGACACATCATAGGGCGCCTTAGCTTGCAGCGCCTTGTGACGCGCCTTCTGCGGCCCATGCTCTGCACCACCGTAGTGTACAAGACTAGGGTGAGTGTGTATTTTGCTTTAACCACAGACTACAGAGATGTGTCTAACTGTTACAGCCATGAAAAAGGGTGCTGCCTCAGACACTCTTCCTGATGTTGTAGCACTGGGAATTTGAACCCACAAGCACTGGCTGCAAAGTCATGTATTAACCAGTGTGCTATGCCTCTATGGCCATCATCATAGCTAGGGCTGGCTACACAACAACTGCACATTGTGGTACTGCAGACCCTCTGCAGACAGAAGAAAATGCTTTTAACTTAGAAAAAAGAGGCAGACACTGGCGGCAGCATCACGAGGAGCCATATAGGGGGAGCAAGAGGGACCTCTGGAGGACTGAGGAGCCACACCCCAGAGCCAATGATGCAATACCGGCCTGCACCCAATCCAGAAAGGGAAGAATTCCTTTTAAAAGCCCAGACACAGGAGACACAAGACACACAGGAAGGAAGCTGACCCTGGAAGGAGAAAGGAGAGCTTTCCTGGAAGGAGAGAAGGACCAGGGAATAGGGGTCCTGACAGAAGGAATCAGCCCAGCAGACTCAGCAGAACCAGGTGAACGAATCTGCTTCAAATATCCCAAGAGGGGAGAGGATACGCTTTCCAAGTGGGAAAGATACAAAGAAGAAGCTAACCCTGGAAGGAGAAGGACTGTGCCAGAGAGTCCTGGACCTGAGTCTGGCAGAGGCCGGCAACCTTTGAAAGACACACCGAGGAGTAACCAAGAAGGAGGTGAAAGAGTTACTTTGAAAGGTAACATTCTTGGCACAGAGAGAAAGAAGCTGTGGTGTGAGTGTGGCTTAACCCCAGCAGAAGGCCGGCCGGAGAACTGGAGGCCCACCTTGGTGTCAGAGAAGCCAGACCACAGCAGGAACAAGCATCAACCCTCACTTGGCCGGGATAAACCCAAAAGGAAAGGTAATCACTATTTTACTGATTGTGATTTTATGAATGCTGTGACGCATGAGGGGCAGGGCCTAGAGGAATGCTGTCCTTCTAGAACTATTTGTGCTACAAAATACAAACCTGTGCCAAACAAGAAACTCTCTAGTAAAAGAGCAGTAAGCGAGAGAAACTGTCCTCACTCTAGAATTGTACAAAACCAAGGCTTACCTTTGGATGCAGCGCATTGGGACATTGTACAAACATTATATAAAAAGCCTGAATGCGAGCCTCTAAATATTCCTGACTGTGAACCAATGCAGGTGGAATTCCCGGATGACCTTTCGGATCCCGAGATGGATTGTAGCTATTGCCTGGCAGAAAGCTTTGTCTTGAAAGTGAAAATACATGGAGTTAACGCTAAAGCACTTCTGGATTCAGGAGCGGACCAATCCATGATGTCCAAACAGCTATGTTCTATGATCCAAGGCCACGGATGGTCCGTCCCTGAATGTCCAGAAGCGCAAGTTAAAATAAAATGTGTTCACGGATCAGCTACAAGCTACCCCGTGTACAAACTGTGGGTTAATGCATTAGGAATGAGAAAGCAAATGTTGGTAGCCGTGGTCCCAAGACTGCCACAAGAGCTGGTATTGGGTCGCGACTGGCCGCAATTTAAAAGGAGTCTGAGAGAGGGTTTATCTCCTCAGAAAGTCCTGAATTCCACATGTAGTAGGCATGAGTCCATAGATAACTTGGAGACACCGCCCACAGGCTCAAAAACAGGCGCTAATCCCAGAGAAGCTTTAGTTTCAACAAGGTCCCAGACCCAACAGGAGGAAGAACCTTCATGTTCTACAGATACTACTTTTGGGGTTCTACCCACGCATGACGACCTGGTTGAGGAACCCGAGGGGAGAGGACGGAAAGCTAAAGCTGAGCGAAAGAGAGAGCGGAGGTGCCGCTCACGAGGACGGGCGGAATTAGAAGCTGGAGAGGGGATGCCCTGGGTCCCAGCGGATCTAATGGAGAAGTTTCCTTCCTTCAAAAGGGAGCAAGCTGCAGACCCGGTCTTGGCACACGCCTTTGAGCAAGCTCAAGAGGAAAGAAGTTCCTTTCCCAAGTTCATCATGGAGGAGGAGATACTCTACCGAGAGACTATGGACCCGCGAACGGGATCTCTGCGGAAGCAATTGGTGGTGCCCAATACATTTAAATTATTGGTCCTCCGGTTGGCCCACGACCATCCCGTAGGAGGCCATAAGGGAACGCAAGGAACCCTTGACCAGATTCTGGCCCGCTTTTATTGGCCAGGAGTATTCCGAGAAGTGACGCGTTTTTGCGAATCTTGTGCATCATGCCAAAGAGTGGCTCTGCACAAACCCCCTGCAGTACCCTTGGTATCAATGCCAGTGATCTCGGATCCCATGCGACGTCTAGCTATGGACATAGTAGGTCCCCTCATCAAGACACCCAGAGGATACCAATACATGCTGGTGATCATCGATCAAGCCACCCGTTTCCCATGGGCGATCCCTTTAAGAAATATTTCGGCAAAAGCGATTGCTGGAGAACTTGTGAAACTATTCTGTGAGATCGGATTCCCGCAGGAGGTCCTTACCGATAGAGGCAGCAATTTCCTGTCCAAATACCTTGCTCAGGTTTGGGACGCTTTTGGCATCCACCACAAGAAAACTGCAGCCTACCATCCCCAATGTAACGGTCTGGTGGAGCGCTTGAATCAAAGCATAAAACAGATGCTCCGGCGTGCATTTGGTGGACAAATGGCAGAGTGGGATACGATGCTACCTTTTGTCTTATACACTTGCAGGGAGAGAAGACAGAAGTCCTTGGGAACTTCACTGTACGAACTTTTGTATGGAAGATCCCCCAGAGGCCTATTAGACGTCTTGAAGGAGCAATGGGTGGAACCCGTAGAGACGGAAATAGGGGTACCTCTGTTCCTAAAGAATCTGAGAACACGCTTGGAACGAACCTCGCGGGTGGCGAGTGAGAACTTGGAGGAGAGTCAGATAAAACAGAAAAGATATTACGATCGGCGGACAAAGCCTAGACCAGCGATGGCGAACCTATGGCACGCGTGCCAGCTGTGGCACGCGAAGGCCTTGCAGCTGGCACGCGTGAAGGTCCGCAAAAAAAGAAAAAGCGGGCTCTGGCTGCTGCCGCGGACGCGGCAGCATGCAGTGTCCCGCGGGGCCCCCTCCGCCCGCTAAGCCCCTCTGCAAGGGCTTTCAGATTCGCGAGGGAGACAGCGTCTCCCTCGCGTCTCTGTTAAGCCCGCAGGGGTTAATGGGAAATTTCCCATCAGCCCCTTTAGACGCGAGGGACTGATGGGAAATTTCCCATTAGCCCCTGCGGGCTTAACAGAGACGCGAGGGAGACGCTGTCTCCCTCGCGAATCTGAAAGCCCTTGCAGAGGGGCTTAGCGGGCGGAGGGGGCCCCGCGGGACACTGCATGCTGCCGCGTCCGCGGCAGCAGCCAGAGCCCGCTTTTTCTGGTTGTAAATTTGCCGGGGGGGGGGGGGGTTGGGAATGCTAATGGGCTAGGGGGGGGGGGTTAGGAAAGCTAATGGGCTAGGGGGGGGGTTAGGACTGCTAATGGGCTGGGGGGGGGTTTGGACTGCTAATGGGCTGGGGGGGTTAGGACTGCTAATGGGCTAGGAGGGGGGGGTTAGGACTGCTAATGGGCTAGGAGGGGGGGGGTTAGGACTGCTAATGGGCTAGGGGGGGTTAGGACTGCTAATGGGCTGTGGGCTGATGGGGGCTGTCTGGAAATGGGGTGATGGGGGGATAGGACTGCTAATGGGCTAGGGGGGGGTTTGGACTGCTAATGGGCTGGGGGGGGGTTAGGACTGCTAATGGGCTAGGAGGGGGGGTTAGGACTGCTAATGGGCTAGGGGGGGTTAGGACTGCTACTGGGCTGTGGGCTGTTGGGGGCAGACTGGAAATGGGGTGAGGGGGGGTGAGGACTGGTACTGGGCTATGGGGGGGGGTAGGACTGCTAATGGGCTAGAGAGGGGGGGGGGTTAGGACTGCTAATGGGCTAGGAGGGGGGGTTAGGACTGCTAATGGGCTAGGGGGGGGTTAGGACTGATAATGGGCTAGGGGGGGTTTAGGACTGCTAATGGGCTAGGAGGGCGGGATAGGACTGCTAAGGGGATAGGGGGGGTTAGGACTGCTAATGGGCTGTGGGCTGATGGGGGCTGTCTGGAAATGGGGTGATGGGGGTTAGGACTGCTAATGGGCTATGGGGGGGGGGTTAGGACTGCTAATGGGCTAGAGAGGGGGGTTAGGACTGCTAATGGGCTGATGGGGAGGGGTTAGGACTTGAGGTGGGCTGTTGGGGTTAGTAAGGAAAATAAAATGTCTGATGGGGGGTTAACACTGGAGGAGGTCAGATGGGGTTAGGACTGGTAATGGGCTATGGGGGGGTTTAGGACTGATAATGGGCTATGGGGGGGCTGGGACAAGAAATGGGCTGATGGGGAGGGGTTAGGACTTGAGGTGGGCTGATGGGGTTAGGACTGGTAATGGACTGTGGGCTGATGGGGGGGTTAGGACTGGCAATGGGCTATGGGGGGCTGACTGGAAGTGGGGGGTTAGGACTGGTAATGGGTTATAGGGGGGGGGCTTAAACTGAAAATGGGGTGATGGGGGGTTAGGACTGGAAGTGGGTTGATGAGGGGGGGATAGGACTGGTATTGGGTTGGGGGGCTGCTAGGACTGGAAATGGGCTGATGCAGGGACTAGAAGGGAATGGATGCTGGGTGAGGCTGGAACTAGAAGGGAGCTGGTGTTGGGGGAGGATTAGAATGGGATGGGGCTGGGAGAGTAAAATGGAGAGGGGAAAAATATTTTGTGTGGGAGGGATAAAAAATCTACAATTGGCCGGGTATTGGGAGAGTAAGTGGGGATTGAGGATGGAGGGGTAAATTTTGAGTAGATGAAATAGGAATGAGGAAAGAGCCAAAGGAGAAAGATTAGTATGTTAAAGCAGATGTAGAGAGAGAATGGAAAAAAAAACCAAGAAGACAGAAGAAAGGACAAATGGACAGCAGATGGAGAGTTAGCAGAAGACACGAAGAAACCAGAAGAAAGTGGCTGGAACAATTGCAACTGAAAAAAAATGCACAAAAGGTAGAAAAATATCTCTTTATTTTGAATTTATTAACTGGAATATGTCAGCTCTGGGAAATGTGCATCATTAATTTTTGCGCTTTGTTTAGTACAAGAGGAAATTAATATAGTTTTATTTCTACAGTGTTGTTGTATATTCCAAGTTTGGCTTTTGGGGTTCCCAGTTTAATTATTGTCTTCCTGTTTCTAAATTGTGATTCCTTGTTTGGTGATGGTCTGTTCTGCATGTGTAACTGAGCTGAGGTATTCTGTTTATATAATTCCTATTTGACATTGCCACTTGTTCTTTCCCCAGTAGGTCATGTATTGTTGTTCTCTGAGATGTATTGGTTTAATATTTGCAGTGTTGCCTTTTGATAGGTAGAGTATGGTGCTTTGTGAGTCCTGGTAGTGCTGTTAGGATACGGCGGGTTTGCTATGGGTTCTAAATGGGCAGCGTTTGTAGTAGTTCCTAATGTGCCTGGCGGTTGGTACTGGATTATAGTAATGTAGAAACCTTTTAGTCTTTCTTTATCCATATACTCATTAAGAGGCATGTTTACTAAAAGTTAGTGTATGGTAACATTATGCAAATATTTATGCAAATGAAGCACCTTATGCAAATGGGGCTTTAATTGACGTGCTGGCACTTTGAGGAAATTCTTTGGTTTTGTGCGGCAGTTTGGGCACTCGGGCTCAAAAAGGTTAGCCATCACTGGCCTAGACAGTTAAAAGCAGGAGACAAAGTGATGGTCCTGGTATCAGGAGCTACCCCCAAATTCGAGGCCCGGTGGAGAGGACCTCATGTGGTAATTAAGCCTAAGGGACCCACCTCTTATGAGGTACAAGATACCAAAGGACACACGCAAATTTACCACATCAACGCTCTGCGATCGTGGCACGACCGATCAGTGTTACTAGCCTCAGTAGCCAACGCATATCACCCGGAAGAAATAGTAAGGGATAACAGGCGGAAGACATATGATGCCAGCAAGTTACAGTACAATACTGCTGCTAAGCTACGTATTCCGTGCTGTGTGAAGGGGGCTTCACCAGCCCCTCATATTTTAAGAGGGGGGATATGTGACACTGCAGAGCCTATTCACACAGAGAAAAAGGTTTTAAATCCTGAAAAAAGATTTCAACATCAGTTGCAATGCTATGAGGAGCCTGATAGGGGGAGCAGGAGTGACCTTCCAAGGCCTAGAGAACTGCACCCTAGAACTGATGATGTAATGCAACCTAACAGCCAATCCAGGAAAGGAGGAGTTCCTCTGAAGAAAGGCTGGGAAGTTGAAAAGGAGGAAGTAGGACAAGTAAAGCAGACACACCACAGAGAGCACCTGGGAACGCACCAGGGAACACACCTAGGAGAGCACCAGGAGGAAGAGCAGCAGAGAGCGCACCAGGAAGAGCACCAGCGGTGGTACCAGCAGCAGCAACGGAAAACAGAGGCTGTGGTAGAAGCTGAAAGAGAAAAGGAGTCTGGGCAAAGATACCAGAGAGGAAGGAGTTCCTGGCAGAAAGGCACAGTAAGTCCGGTGCAACAGAATTCCAGGAGTTCTTGGCTGAGAGATACTGGAAAGAAAGGCACAAGGGGAGAAATAAACCCCAGAGTTTTATATGAGGAACCGGCAGCAGTAAATGCAGGACACTGTGGCTGTTACCAGGGAAATGATGAAATCATTGCTGTAAGAGGTAACTCTCCTTATTCAAGTAGCAGAAGGTGTGGGTGTGGAAGAGTGGTGACTCTACAGGAAGGCCAGCTGAAGTCTGAGAAGCCTACTGCTCGAGTAAGGCTGAACTACAGCAGGACTAGGCCTCAAGACTCAACTAACTGGGATAATCCTAAGAAACAAGGTAAACCACCTTTTTATTCTGCTAAGCATTATAACTTACTGAGACAGGAAGCACAAGATACAGAAGTGTGCCCTCCTTATCAAACTGCCTGTGAGACAGGACACAAGCCTTTGGTAAAAGAAAGACTGTGTAACATAAGGCAGCAAGCCAAAGGAAGTTACTGCCCTAACAAGCCTTCACATGGGCGCGGCCCGAACCTAGGCTCAGAACACTGGAAGCTAGTGAATGTGTTGTATGAGAAGCCTCAATACACTCCACAAACGTATACCGACACAGACTCACAGTTATCTGACCCTCAGCCTATGCAGGTGGAATTCTATGAGGACCCACCTGAGACCGCTATGGATTGTAGCTACTGCCAGGCAGGAAGCCTAATGTCTTTGCATGAAATATAAGCAGTGCTCCATAGCAAAGCCTGTGTAATTGGTTTATACAAAGTCCTGTGAAGTAACAATAGACAAAGCAAGTTTGAATATATTTCTTCTTTTTGGCCTGAAGCAAGGTTTCCTTTTTTGTTGAAGTAGTCTCCACTGTTTGAACCATTGTGCGTAAAGGAAAAATAAAGCCTTACTTTCCCTACATTCGGACTGTTGTGTTCTCTTGAAGTTTGGTCCCCGGTAGGTCCTGGGAACAGTACCCAGACCCCTTACATAAAGACCAAATTCAAAGTTAGAAAAAAACTCTCATGTCCATCCGACCTGCCCATACCAACCTTGGCCTCTAGGGCGGCGGTGCGACACGTTACGTATTGCGCGATAACATTATGTTTCACGCACTAATACCACAGCAGCGACATTAACGGTTTAGTAAACATGCCCCTATGTCCAATTTCCTTGCATCCAGCTTTTTAGCAGTTAGAATGGGTATGTCCCATGTGATCGTAATCTCTACATTCTCCAGAATCAGGGTTGGAGCTACCATTAGGAAAACTAGGTGGTCGCCTAGAGTTCCAGGCCTCCAGGGGCATCCATTGTTGCCGCTGTCACCCCTCTCGGGACCCACAGCAGTGGCAATGGCCGTAACCAGCCCCACAGCACTTATCTTAAAACATCTGCATTGCGGGGCTGTTTGCTTCCACCCCCTCCAATGCCTACTTCCTGTTTGCAAACAGAGTCAGCATTGGACGGTCCAAGGGGGCAAAAGCAAATGACCCTATGGTGTCAAAGTTGTAAGGTAAGCGCAATAGGGCTAATTGCAGCCACTACAGGCTCTGGAGGATGCCAGCAGCAATGGTAATGGGGACCCATGGGGGGTGCAAGGGATGAGGTTTGCTTAGGGAACCTCATCTCCTTGTGCCAACCCTGTCTGTAATTCTCTGAAGGTCATGACCCTAGAGCTTTTCCAGTACAGCTTACAAAGTTTGTAGTGATTGAGATGTTCTACCTTACTGCGTCCTCTGTATGGAAATTTCCTGTCAGCAGAACTTTGCAGCCAGCTATGAGATGAGTAACCGTTTCCAGCTCTTTCTTATAGAATCTACATAAATCTGTTTTGCATAATTTTTCTTTGCAAGTTGCAAACCATCTCATCCATATTCCATTGTCCTGGGCTACAATTATTAGTCTTTCATACTTGAGTTTCAGTTCACCTCTCCTCAACCACTCGTGTCCTGGTTTGATCCATTTATTTAGCAAATGTTATTTAGCAATACTTATATACCCATTTTTCACCGGATCAAAACAGTATACATTCAGGTACAGTATATATTTCCCTTGTCCCTGAAGGGCTCAGAATCTACAGTGTTATACCTGAGGCAACAGAGGGTTAAATGGCTTGCCCAAGACCACAAAGAGCACCTCTGGGACTAGAAATCCCAGTCCTCTGGTACAAGGTTGCTGTCCTCCAGTGGGATTCAAAACCCCAGCCCTCCAGCCCAAGGCAACTTGCCCCAACCACTAAGCCACTCCTCCCTACAAATTTTACTATACTGTTTTTCTACAAGTCAAAATGGTTTACATGGAACTGAGTTTTTACAATAAACAGGTTACAAAATGCATCAAGAACCTTTTACAATAAGCATAAAGAAACTTTAAGGTGAGATCAGAGAACAAAGAACAATATTTAACGCCCACTACATTTGGGATAACTATGTACAGTGGGTGATAGGTTTGGGGGGTGTAGAATTAGGGGGGTGAGGAGTGAGGGATTATAGGGGTTTCATGGGGGTGGGATGGGGGAAGATGTTTTTTTTAGCATGAAGCTGTCCTGATTTGTAATTGCTGTATATCCGTTGCCGAAATGCCTCAGAAAGAGATGAGTCGTGAGTTGTTTACAAGTGTGTGGATGACTTGATACCTCAGATTGCAGGGGGCTAGTGAATTCTAGAGGGCTGCTCAAGGATCCATGTATGGTTCCTGGAGTAGTCCTTTGTATTTCCCAGGGCATTTGTCACTTGTTCTGTCTTATCTTCTGATCCATATTCACCAAGCATTTGGAACTCACTTCCACCAAATGTACGAATCATCAAGGACTTGCTTTCATTTGTGACACAGTAGCTCCTCAGGAACAGATGGATACAAGTGAGCAACCGGTGGTAGAAGCCAGTACTGCAGGAGAAAGCAGGGATTTCTCTGCAAAAAGAAAAAAACACAGTTTCAATCAGGCAAAACAGCTCACCTCAAGGGAGGAGAGTAGGAAGGCTTGTGATTGGGCACGCCCCAAGGGGAGGCGGGCAGTGCAGGCTAGAAGCACCTGGTTAAATACACAGGAACCAGGAAGTGAAAGAAGGAAGGAGATCCACGGGCAGACACAGATCCAGAGAGAGAAGCCAAGAGAGCAACGGAGGTTTCCTTGCTGTGATAATTTCCCTAACAGTCTGCAGCTGGAGGATAGCTTGGAGCCGCATTCAGATGAGGAAAGAGACTGCTGGAGGCAGAGCTCTTCTAGAACGCTGAGAAACCCAAAGCTACAGGACCAGGCAGAGCTGGGGAACAAAGGCAGAAGGATAAAGAATCCTCCCAGAGAGAAGCTCCTGTATAAGGTACCCAGAGAAAGAGGAGTTTATGCTCTAAAGCCAGAAAGTCTATGTTCTGCTTTTAAAAGCAAAGCCAGTCAAGATGGTGGCAGCTGGTGTCAGAAAAGAGAAGCTTTGAATGACAATAATTATTCTTTTAAACTAGCTGAGTCACCTAGCCAGGACAGGGCTGATATACATGCTTTTAAATATTCTCCTAGCACTGCTAAGTTTGAATGCACAGCACCCACGTGTAGGGAAAGGTGGGGAGCTAATGAAAGCCCAGCACATGTTTGTTTTCCAAATGCAAACAAACCTGATGAGCAGCCTGAGATAGATAGGCTCAATCAATACCTATTCACCGAGGGGACAGGAAGACAGCTCAATGAAGAAAAGTTTCATGCTGAATCACTTCTTAAAGAGTTCCAGAATTATTTAGAACAGAAGAAGAGTTTTAATCACAGTGTTCCAGTTACTGGCTCTAAGGAAGAAAACTCTGTTCATAATTCTATGTTTTCCCCTGCTGATGATGATGAGATGATGATGGACTGTTCTACCTGTTTAATTGATAGAGGCAATTAAGCAGAGAGAGGATTGTGCTGGTATATGAAGTAATATAACAGTGACGTAACTTTGACCGACACAAGAAAGCTTGTGGAGGGAAACTGAATTAGAGCACTACTAGTGATTGATAGAACCTGAGCTTTATTAGTAAAGGACTTTTCTGTTATCAGCCTGTATGTTAAAAGCACATGAAATGAATGTGAAGAAATACAGCATTTAAAGCCAGTCAGGCAAAGTTTCAGTTAATCCTGTTTATTTGGTTTAAACTTCTGCACCGTCTGTAACCTTCTTTTGAACTGCACAATGGCAATATGAGCCACATGAAAAATAAACCTCATGTAAATAAATAACTCTTGCCAGCCTTACTGCTCGAAGCATAACACAACTAACTGCCTCAAGGGCATCATAAGGCAACCCCTCCTTAACCCTCAAGGTTAAGGGGCGGGCGGTGTCATACATTTCGTAAGGCCTTAAAGACTTATTTATTTGGAAACTATTTTGAAGATTAATTATGTACAGAATATACTCTAATCTCTTGTTATTCTTTATTCTTATACTAACATTATTCTGACATCACCCTTGATCTTTTATTTTTGTACAAATGTTTGTAATTCAGTTACACGTTTACATTGTTTTATGTTCTGTTTTGTTTGATGTACACCGCTTTGACCAAGGGATAAAGTGGTACAGAAGATCTGTTAAATAAATAATTCTCTAAAGATGTTTTTTTCTCTTGTTTTGCAAATTCTTTTGCTTCCTTTCCTGTGCATCCAGGTGGATTCTCACTCATTCCTTTTGCTCACTGGAATGCCCGCCTAGGTTTAATGATGGAACTGGATTCTGGATGCTTACTTTCAAACTTCAACACTTTTTATAGAGTATGTTGATGCTGCTAAGTAGGCCTGAAGGCCTATGATAGTTAGTCTATATGTATCATCAATTTCTATGAGGCCAGTGCTTCCTTTGGCTCTAGGAATTGTGCAGTCTCTGCAGATACTGATTCTTATAAACCACCTCACGAGTATGGAGCAGTTTTTGTGTTTGTACGGTTTTTCAAGATACTTCTGAGGCTAGTGTACAATTTCAAAGGTTTATGAGAGTTGTCAGGTAGAAGACCCTTCTGGCCCCATAGAGTTCAGTGAAGCAGAGGAATTGGCTTCACAAGCTGACAGGCAGGCAGAGCACATGGCTCAGGGTTGCCAAGGGAAACATAAACAGAATGAGTCATGGGAGGAGAAAACACACCCCTGCTGCAATGGTTCCCCAGCATCAGGAGTTAAGGGAAAACACCTGATTGGGGGAGGGGCGGAGCTGAGCCCTAAGAAGCAGGGAGATAAAAAGTGCTCATTAGATTTAAGCAGTAGCACCAGGAGGAGCACCAGCACAAGCACCGGGAGGAACGAGAGAGAAAGCACTGGGAGGAGCACGAAGGAAGGCACAGGGAAGTGCACTAGCACTGGGACGAGGACAAGAAGTGAAGCAGCAGCCAAGAGGGCAGTAGCTGAAAGATTGTCTGAGAGGTTAGTTTGGAAGCATGCTGAAACTCCAGAGAGAGAGGTGCTGGCCTGATGACATGTGTATGTCCGAGGAGAAGCTAAAAGGCAGGAAAACACATCCAGTGTTTGGATTTTTTGTTGACCCAGCAGTGCTGAGAAGGTCCTCTTTTCAAAAGCCAAAAGGTAGGCTGCCCAAATGGTACAGAGGGGAAACTAAGTGCCAGAGTTTTCCATGTGTGTGCCAAGATGTGCTGGACTCTCCTTATATAAAATCCCATATATACGGTAATTCTCCACCCTGCTCATTAGAGTGCTGTGAAGGGAAGCCTCGGGAAGAGAGAGGGCGAGTGTGCTTTGAAACACCGTATGATAGGGTGAAAACTTACTCAGCTGATAGTGATTGTGAAGAGATGCAGACGGAGCCTGCTATTGAGGACATAGCAGGGGAACAAATGGACTGTACTTTAACTATAGCTGATCATATAATCTCACTCTGCTAACTAGGCTGTTTAGAAGGCTGTCTCAAACAGCAGAAGAAAAGCAGAGTGTGTCTTTTTGATATAAAAGAGACTGTTACCTTTGAGCTTGTGTTAAGCTGTATTTTTGAAGTTTTGAAGCGAAAGAAGCTGGTTTCCTGAGTTCCTGTATTTTCCTTTATGCCAGAAGTGTATGGCTATTTTTTGTTCTGTGTTTCAACTGCATTTAATCCGCCCGGAAGGGGAAATAAAAATCTTGTCCCTTTTGCCTAACCCACTCGACTACAATTGCTTCTTGTTTGGAAAGTGGAAACTACAACTCCCATGAGGCAGTGCATGCATAAAAGCCTTGCCATACTTTCTAAGTAAGGATGCCCAGGCTGACCAACCCTAGGTGCTACCGGCTCTGGGGTGGTTACTGGTGACAAGTTGGCATAGTTTTTCAGATTTTTTGCCTGAAATACAAGGACATTTAAAAGGAAGAAACACCAGGAGACACCAGTTCACTAAGGGAAAGGTAACTGCTATCCTGTGAACAGAAGACGGACGGAGATTCGCTGGGAGATCGGCCAGGAGGACCAGGACTCCTTTCTCAATGCCTGAGTTTACACAGTGCCAAGGTAAATGTAGCTGGGCACGGGTGTAGGTGGATAAGAAGTGAGAAAGGGAGCTTCTGTTCTGCAGTTTTAGACAGCTTTAAGAAAAGAAAGCTGTAGTGTGCCGCACTTGGTGGGCCCTTTTTCTTTTATCTGTCTCTGCAGGAAAAACAGCCGTCGGGATGGATCCACAGGACATGATGAGATGGATGTCCACCCAGTGGGAGAAGCAAATGGAGTTGGCATGTCTTACACAGGAGCAGAGTGCCGCAGCAATGTGTGCGCAGCAGAGGCCCCTTATTGAGCTGCTGGAGGCTTTGCTGAAAAGCCGAAGGACACTGAAGGAGCTATTCCCTCGTTTGCAAAGGGGATAGGACTATCCGACTGTAGCGCTCTAGCGTTTGGACAGTTAACCACCAATGATAACCTCGATGATTTTATAGAGGCATTTGAGAGAATTGCAGAGGCAGTCAAATGGTCAGTAGAACAGTGGGCAGTGAGGTTTGCCATGTCCCTCACAGGAGAGGCTCTGGCCGCTTATAAGACTATGCCCGCTGCTCTAGCATCAGATTATGTGGAGGTTAAAAAAGCTGTTAAGGACAGGCTGGGGTTAACACCATTGTTTTATAAACGCACGTTTAGAGAGACTAAGCTAAAGCCTGATGAAACTCCAAAGGCTTTGTTTCAGAGGTTAAAAGGGTTGGCATGGAAATGGCTTGCTCCAGAGAGGACTCTCGAATCGGTGATTGGCACCATCATCCTGGAGCAATTCCTGGAAGCCATACCACCTGAAGTTAAAACTTTCTTGATGCTCCAAAGTTGCCAGACCACTGAGGAAGCAGCCAACCTCACAGAACGCTACTTTGAGGCCGAGTTGGCTGGCACCTCAAGAGGGGGCGTTCTGAAGGTGGCTGGGGTTGCTAACTTTGGGAGATCGGAAAGGAACCCAAGAGTTAAAATACCAAATGAAAATGCTGTTATACCCTTGGTAAAAGGGAAATGTTATAATTGTGACAAAGTAGGGCATTTTCGTAGAGAATGTAAAGTGCGAACAGCACTGATGTCTGGGAGCGAGAAACAGGTACATGAAGGGTTCCTGTTGAAAGTGCAAGTAGAAGACATTGAAGCCCAGGCTCTGCTTGACTCGGGTGCAGACCAGAGCATGGTCTCGCAGAAGCTCTGGTAGGCCATCGAAGCCCGCCTGTGATCTGCACCGAGTCAAGCAGAAGGGCGTGTCAAAATATGATGTGTGCATGGGGCATCTGCTTATTACCCCCTATATAGGCTATCTGTGAAAGGGCTGGGAACCGAAAGGGAGGTACTGGTAGCCATAGTTCCGCGGCTCCCGCAGGATATTGTCCTGGGGAGGGATTGGCCCCCATTCTACAAAGGGGTGAAGAGAGGCCTAAATGAGAAAATGGGTTTAGTAACCACCCAGTCCCAGGCAGGAACCTTAGGAGTAGGGGTAGGACAGCAGAATTTCCCAAAAATAGAGGCCCTAGCAGTGAAGGTCCCTAGTCCTCTATTTGAAAAGACAAGCAATACTAGCCCCCAGTCAAAGCCACGGGTGGGGGAGGTGTCCCCAGTAAAACAGAGATTTGTTCTACAATTCTGCAAGGTCTCAGCTCAGGCCCAAAGCCCATAGAGAGCCTCATCGGCAGCTGCCGGGTACGACCTGTTCAGTGCCGAGGACGGAATAGTGCCAAGGGGAGGAAAAGCGTTAATAGATACGGGTTTAAAAGTACAAATTCCGGAGGGCTGTTATGGACACATAGCCCCTCGATCCGGTTTAGCTGCCAAGTATTTCCTCAATGTCGGAGCGGGGGTAATAGACCCCGACTACCGTGGCATAGTGAAAGTCTTACTTTTTAATTTCGGTGGAGAAGATTTTAAAGTTAAGACAGGTGACCGGATCGCTCAACTTATTTGCGAGCGTGTGGGATTCCCAACAGTAGAAGAAGTGCCTTCATTGACCCCCACGGGTCGGGGAGAAGGAGGATTTGGGTCTACTGGGTCAGGTGAGGTGAAAAGCCTAACAGCCATGGCTGAGGAGAAAATGGATGAGGACCTGGGTCCACAGCCGGCTGACTGGAAGGAAAATCTGGAGCCCCGAATAGGCACGGATCTGTCACTGCAACAGCGACAGGAGTTGGCTCGGGTATTGGTGAAGTTTTCGGACGTCTTGACAACAGTGCCAGGTGAAACCCATATGGTGGCACATGAAATTGTTACCATGCTGGGGAAGATAGTTAGGCAACGGCCTTATCGGCTGCCCGAGGCCAAAAAGAGAAAGAAGTAGCCCAAGTGAAAGAAATGATCGCCACGGGTATAGTGGAGGAATCAAAAAGCCCTTGGTCCAGCCCAATCGATTGTATTGGTACCAAAGCCGGATGGAACCCTCCACTTTTGTATAGATTTTTGGCAGGTCAACAGTATTTCCCAATTCAACGCTTATCCCATGCCCCGAACTGATGACCTGTTAGACCGTCTGGGCCAAGCACGGTATTTGACCACATTAGATCTCACGAAGGGGTATTGGCAAATACCCCTGACCCGCGAATCAAAACCCAAGACGGCCTTCAGTACACCTGTGGGCTTGTTCCAATTTCGCCGGATGCTGTTTGGTCTGCACGGAGCGGCCGCAACGTGCCAACGGCTCGTGGATCAAGTTTTAAGGCCCCACCAAGAGTATGCACTAGCATATATGGACGATGCCATCGTCCACAGCACTACCTGGGCTCAACACCTGCCCAGAGTGGAGGCTGTCCTTCGGGCCATGCGAAGGGCAGGTATGACATTAAATCCAGGGAAATGTCTATTTGCTAGTGAGGAAGCAAAGTATCTGGGCCACATGGTGGGAAGAGGACTGGTGAAGCCCCTAGCCAGTAAAATAGACAGTGTAAGGAATTTCCCCCGACCATTAAATAAGAAGCAAATGCGAAGTTTCTTAGGTCTCATCGGGTATTACCGTAGGTTTATCCCCCGATTTGCTGAAGAAAGCGCACTCTTTACCGAGATGCTAAGAAAGAATGCGCCAAATATTATAAAAGGGACCCCAGAGGCGGAGGAAGCATTCACATCCCTAAAAGAGAAGCTTTGTAAGGCCCCTGTTCTGAGAGGGATTGATTTTGGTTTGCCTTTTATTGTGCAAACCGACGCTTCAGAGACCGGGTTGGGGGCGGTCATGTCGCAGGAATTTGAGGGGGTAGAACATCCTGTCACATACCTTAGTAGGAAGTTATCAAGGGCAGAGAGGAACTACTCTACAGTTGAAAAGGAATGCCTAGCAATTAAATGGGCTGTAGAGGCTTTCAGGTTTTACCTCACAGGGCGCAAGTTTCTTTTGATCACAGACCACGCCCCTTTAAAGTGGCTAAACCATATGAAAAATAATAATACCCAATTAACTAGGTGGCATTTGGCATTGCAGGCCTTTAATTTTGTGGTGCAACATAGGGCAGGAAAGTTACATGGTAATGCTGACGCACTGTCAAGGATTACGTGCTGTCCGACTAAAATGTTAGCAGCCCATAATATCTTAAGGGGGGGATCTGTCATGTAGAAGACCCTTCTGGCCCCATAGAGTTCAGTGAAGCAGAAGAATTGGCTTCTCAAGCTGACAGGCAGGCAGAGCACATGGCTCAGGGTTGCCAAGGGAAACGTAAACAGAATGAGTCACAGGAGGAGAAAACACGCCCCTGCTGCAATGGTTCCCCGGCATCAGGAGTTAAGGGAAAACACCTGATTGGGGGAGGGGTGGAGCTGAGCCCTAAGAAGCAGGGAGATAAAAAGTGCTCATTAGATTTAAGCAGTAGCACCAGGAGGAGCACCAGCACAAGCACCGGGAGGAACGAGAGAGAAAGCACCGGGAGGAGCACGAAGGAAGGCACAGGGAAGTGCACTAGCACTGGGACGAGGACAAGAAGTGAAGCAGCAGCTAAGAGGGCAGTAGCTGAAAGATTGCCTGAGAGGTCAGTTTGGAAGCACGCTGAAACTCCAGAGAGAGAAAGGTGCTGGCCTGACAACATTTGTATGTCCGAGGAGAAGGAGAAGCTAAAAGGCAGGAAAACACATCCAGTGTTTGGATTCTTTGCTGACCCAGCAGTGCTGAGAAGGTCCTCTTTTCAAAAGCCAAAAGGTAGGCTGCCCAAGTGGTATAGAGGGGAAACTAAGTGCCAGAGTTTTCCATGTGTGTGCCAAGATGTGCTGGACTCTCCTTATATAAAATCCCATATATACGGTAATTCTCCACCCTGCTCATTAGAGTGCTGTGAAGGGAAGCCTTGGGAAGAGAGAGGGCGAGTGTGCTTTGAAACACCGTATGATAGGGTGAAAACTTACTCAGCTGATAGTGATTGTGAAGAGATGCAGACAGAGCCTGCTATTGAGGACATAGCAGGGGAACAAATGGACTGTACTTTAACTATAGCTGATCATATAATCTCACTCTGCTAACTAGGCTGTTTAGAAGGCTGTCTCAAACAACAGAAGAAAAGCAGAGTGTGTCTTTTTGATATAAAAGAGACTGTTACCTTTGAGCTTGTGTTAAGCTGCATGTTTGAAGTTTTGAAGCGAAAGAAGCTGTTTTGCTGAGTTCCTGTATTTTCCTTTATGCCAGAAGTGTATGGCTATTTTTTGTTCTGTGTTTCAACTGCATTTAATCCGCCCAGAAGGGAGAAATGAAAATCTTGTCCTTTTTACCTAACCCACTCGACTACAATTGCTTCTTGTTTGGAAAGTAAGTGGAAACTACAACTCCCATAAGGCAGTGCATGCATAAAAGCCTTGCCATACTTTCTAAGTAAGGATGCCCAGGCTGACCAACCCTAGGTGCTACTGGCTCTGGGGTGGTTACTGGTGACAGAGTACAGGAATTGCAGTCTGGTGCGTGGCGTGTCTTTTATCCTTTGATGTTAGTGCCTTTTTCGATATCAGCTTCAATCTCCTGTCATACTCTTTGCTGGTCTTCTCTCTCAGTACGTTATGTTGCATTGTTGCTCCTTCCTCTCTTCCTAGATATTTTATTTACACCTTCCTGTCTGAGCTCTTTTTATGTCACAGTCATCAGTTAGATGTTTTCAGTTTTTCTCCCATGAAGGTCGTCTTAGCACATTTGTCCATTTGAAATTGTCCACAACCCTGCAGGTGAAAGTAGCACCGATGGTCTTTGTGTTCGTGAGACTGTCAAATTCTAAAGGTTTTTCTTTGACTGCAGTTGCTCTCTACCACTTTCCAGAAACTGCTGCTCCAGGCAACCACATAGTCTGCCTAATGGTTCGGATGGCACTGCAAATTATGCTTTTTACAGGATTGTTGTGGGAGGGATTATTGAAGTGATCATGATTGTTGACTTTTATTATCAAAATTGCAGGGGAAGAAGTTTGGAAGCTTAAAGCCAGTTAATGCACTAGATCTCAGGAGAACGAGAACCCATATAAAAGGGCACGACCGTACCTAGCCCTGTGTGAGCGGTGCGGCCGCACAGGGCACAAAGGCTTAAGGGGCGCATTTCAGCTGTCTGCCGTTGCCTGCGCCACCACTTTTTCTTCTCTCAGTGGCAGCAGGCAACGGCAGCCAGCTGAAATGCGCCCCTTAAGCCTTCTCGTGACACGCTAAGCAGATCTGGTTCCTCCCTCCTCTGACGCGGCATCAGAGCTGGGAGGAACCAGATCTGCTTAGCGCGCCGCCGATGTGCACATCGGGTGCGCCTCTTCTCTCCCACCACCATCCAGAAAGTGGCTAGATGGAGGTGCAGGGGGGGGCACACGCCCGATGTGCAAGTAGCACAGGGCACGATTCACGCTCATACGGCCCTGTAACAGAGAGAAGGAGCCTCTGGTTCTCGAGAGCTACACTCCTAGATGGGGATTCAGGATATTCCCCTGTGAATATCCATGAGGTAGCAATGCAATGTGTTGCATTCACTCTCACTCGTGTATATTCACACTGAGGATATCCTGAAAACCCTTAGAAGACTAGAGGTTCCCCACCATCTGACCCTATTGGCAACTAGAGTTGCCAGTTCACTCAAAATGGTTAATGCAAGCCTGACTTTCAAGATTCTCAAGCCTAGTCCTAGACAGCTGCAGACAGCTCTGGTTTCCTCTGCAAACCAGCCTTGTTCTTAGGCCCAATATACAAGTATATCTAACCTATTTTATCCCCTTGCTGGGAGGCCCTAGTTTATTAAGAACTAGAAAAACACACATCCCCTAGTACTGCCTCACTGCACTCTGGGCTGATGGCTCCTCCACAGAATCCACTGGAAAAAGCTGCCCAGTGATCTTACCTGTGATGCAAAAACAGCAATAAACACAGACGTTGTGTACTCTCAAAGGACACTCATGTATACATGTTATAGACACCTATTAAATATTAGCAATAAAAGTGTCTTATGACTAACAAGAACCTCCTTCCCCTCACTCTCACTTCCTCCATCCTGCCAGAAGTTCTCATCCAGACCGTGTGACAATTAAATGAAACTCTGGGACCAGGTTTCCCTGTCAGTCACCCGGCTTCGTCCCCTCCACCGAAGCAGCTTTTTCCATGCAAACAAATATACATTTCTTCAGGTCACAGGACAAAGCTTGATAAGTATTTCCGCTTGCAAATAAAAAAAGACTAGAGCCCAGCGGAACTCAGTTAAATGCCCTGCCCTGCAATGCAGGAACGAGAGAGGGAGGGTGATCTAGAAGCATCCTTAGGACCAGGGGGCTCCTTTCACCTTCGTGCACGGCTCAGCCATTGCATCGCATCGCATCACATCACCGCCCCTGCCCGCTAGAGAAGGGGAGGGGGGGGGGGCGGGGCGCGTGACGTCTGCTGCCTCGGGAGGGAGGGGCTCCGGCGAGAGAAATGTAGAGAATGCCAAGTCGCCACTTCCTGTGGAATTTTCCCGGGGAACTTAAGCTCTGTTTGGCTCGCGGCGTCTGCACTGCAGCGCACATAAGGAGCAGTGCGAGCAGGAGCAGCAGTAGCAGTCAGTGCATCCTCTCCCATCTCCGATCTGAGATACGGTGCCGAAGCAGCCCCAGTAGCCTCTTCCATCCCGGAAATCCTTCTCCCCATCTTTAGCACGCAGAGCCCCCCCCCCCTCCCTCAGTATTGTCCCCTGGATAGAGAAAAAGCCCCCAGCGTCCTTCTTAGCGCATGCATACACGCACATAGTCAACAGTCACCATCAGCCTCCTGCTTTTCAGCACGCACGGAGGGAGCCCCCCTCCCTCCGCCAGGCCCCCCACTCACCCTGTCTTCAACTGGACCGTTTACAATTAACTGGACTTCGACTGGACGTCTAAAGTTTGACTTTTGCAGACACGTTTCCACTACCACGAATATACTCACCCAATTTAGGGATTTCTTTTATTGGCAGGTAAGTCTGCACAGTTATTATATTGGGCCCTTTGCTAGCATGCAAAGTGCAGTGGGTTGAAAATGATCGTATACTTGAGAGCGGGGTGTTTGGCATTTCCAGTCGCCCTGCGCTCTTACGATGATTGGGGCAGTTTTTGAGAGCTTTCACCTTTCAAGTGACAGGTTGGGGTATTTCGGCTCTGATGACTTTCATGTGAGATCCGAATACCTTGTCTGCCATTAATGCACAGGAAGATTGTACTGATTACTGTAAATCTACATACTTATAGATTTGCTATGTGATGGAGAATGGGGAGGTTTGACATGGGACGAGGGTCTGGTGTACACTTGTCCCCATTTTCTTTCCAAAGCCAAGTTAATGAAAAATGTTAGCAAAATAAATAATCTCTTAACTAGAAGACATGAGTCATCCTGTTTTTATTTATTGATTTGTGTGCTTTTCTATACCGCCCCTTCCAGAGATCAGGGGCGGTTTACAGAGAACATGGTAAATATCAATTACATAGAACATTTTTGAGCACATAACTATTTTACAGAGAAAATATTAACTATTTTACATACATTTTATTTTTATGGGATGGGGCAGCAGTTTCAGCGCAGTCAGAACCAAGTCTGGGAACCAGGACCATGAGCCTTCATTTCTATCGCCTTTCAGCTCGCTTAGGGACATGTTTACTAAAGTGCGCTACCTATTCAGTGTGCGTCGAGTGTGCCACAGTAAAAAGTACCACTTGCTGAAAATGCGTCCTGTGCTACCTGAGCAGCACAGGTTGGGGTCGAGAATGAGCGGTTCTTGAGTGTGGACATCCTCATCGCAGACAGCACCGACATCAATGTGGCACTTAGTATCGGCACACCACCGCTGATCACACCAAAAGCAACGAGCACGAGGGTGACATGCAACCCACGCCAGTAACATCGGGGACATTCCAAGCACGCCTCTGTTTACTAGTGAGGATCGAGTGCCATCCCTGCACTCATTTTCGGGGCCCTGTAATGCAGTGACACTCCAGCATCTTCTCAACTCTGCACTCATGAGCCCTAAATAAAAACAGAGGAAACAATGGCAGATAAAGACCATGTGGCCCATCCATAAGGATGTAGTTCTACAGTCCCTTCCTCTCTCTCAGAGATCCTCTGTATTTGTCCCGTGCTTTTGTGACTTCAGATACAGTTCTGGTCTCCACCTCCTCCACTGGGAGGCCGTTCTACACATCCACCACTCTTTCCATAAAGAAATATTTCCTCAGATTACTCTGGAGTCTGTTCCCTTTCATCTTCATCCTATAACCCCTCGTTCCAGAGCCCCCTTCCAGCTGGAAGAGGGCCACCTTCTGTGCATGAGGTAATTCAGTGTCTCTAACTCCCCTCTTCTGCCTTTCCTCCAAAGTATAGATACTGTGATCTTTAAGTCTACCCCCATATGCCTTATGATGGCCACTGACCATTTTAATAGTCTCCCTCTGAACCAGCTCCAGAACTGTACAGAGTACTCCAAATGAGGTCTCACTAGAGACTTATACAAAGGCACGATTGCCTTCTTTTTCTTGCCTGTCATTCTTCTCCCTATGCACCCAAGCATCATTCTGGCTTTTGCCATTGCCTTTTCTACCAGTTTGACCACTTTAAGATCATCCAATACGATCACTCCCAGGTCCCTCTCTTCTTTCATGCACTGAAATACTTCATCACCTGCACTGTAATGCCAAATGCATGACCTTGCATTTTTTAATATTTAAATCTTAGCTGCCAAGTTCTCGACCAAGCTTCGTTATCCCCACCCTTCACGGTGTGCACCTTTTGCAGATTTGGTATCATCTGCAGTGAGGCACACCTTTCTCGTCGGACCTTCTGCAATATTGCTTACAAAAGTGTTAAAAAGAACAGGACCAATCTCTGAGGCATGCCACTGTCTTCAGATTGAACTGCCTACCACTCAAACAATTTCTTATCTTTGATACATTTCCATCATAAGAGAGGGGCAGATTGACGCAGTGACTTAATATTTATTTATCTATCTATCTAAGCTTATATACCACTTTTTACAAGGTCAAAGTGGTTTCCAGAGAACAGGAACATTTTACAGTGAAACAATATGTTGAACAGGCAACAGGGTAACAGCTAACATTTGACATAATTTGTTTATAGAACATTTTAACTGATATATATAATTATTTACAATTACGAGTCTGTTGTTGATGAGTTATGTTGATATAGCGGAAGGGCTGTCGGGTAAGGTTTGCCTCTTTGCGGATGATACCAAAATCTGCAATAAAGTAGACACCCAGGAAGGTGTAGATAACATGAGGAGGGATCTAGCTAAGCTTGAAGAATGGTCTAGAATTTGGCAGCTGGGATTTAATGTTAAAAATGTAAGGTCATGCATTTGGGCTGCAGCAATCCAAGGGAGCAATACAGCATAGGAGGTGAAGTACTTTTGTCCACTAAAGAAGAGCGGGACCTAGGCGTAGTTGTGTCCGATGATCTTAAAGTAGCTAAACAGGTAGAAAAGGCGACGGCAAAAGCTAGAAGGATGCTTGGGTGCATACGGAGAGGAATGGCTAGCAGAAAAAAGGAGGTGATAATGCCTCTGTATAAGTCTTTGGTGCGACCTCATTTGGAGTATGGTGTGCAATTCTGGAGACCGCACCTTCAAAAGGATGTGAACAGGATGGAGTCGGTGCAGAGGGTTGCTACTAAGATGATTAGTAGTCTTCATTATAAAGCATATGTGGACAGACTTAAGGATCTTAATATGTACACCTTAGAGGAAAGGCAGGATAGAGGTGATATGATTGAGATGTTTAAATACCTCCGTGGCATAAATGTTCAGGGAGAGAGCTTCTTTCAATTGAAAGCAAGTTCTGCGACGAGGGGACATGGGATGAGGGTGAAGGGAGATAGATTCAGGAGTGATATGCGGAAATATTTCTTTACGGAAAGAGTAGTGGATCCGTGGAATAGTCTCCCAGTGGAGGTGGTAGAGATGAGGACAGTAACTGAATTCAAAATAGCATGGGACCAACACAGAGGATCTCTAAAGGTAAAAAGTGGACTGTTGTAGTTGTTATGGAAGGACAGACTAGATGGGCCTTGTGGTCTTTTTCTGTCATCATGTTTCTATGTTTCTATGTTTGATGGAGAGGGGTTAGGTGGTGGGACCAAAGTGTTTAGTGAATAAGTGGGTTTTCAGGTGTTTGCGGAATGTAGGGAGACTGATGATATTTCTTAGTGTGTAAAGGAGGGAGTTCCGTAGGGAGGGGGCATAGAGCTCGAATGCTCTGCGGCATATTTGTTGGTTATATTTGTGTTTGTCTTGTGGTATGTTGAGTTTGTTGATTGTAGTCTGTCTTCGAGGCCTGCAAGTTTGAGGTTTCTGCAGTAGAGATTTAAGGCAGTTTTCCTGTTGGGAATGAAGGGCTTTGTGGGTGAGGAGGCTGAATTTATAATCTATTCTACTTGTGAGGGGCAGCCAGTGTAATTGCTTTAGGACGGGGGTGATATGGTCCTATTTATTTGCACCCTCTATGGTACATGCAGCAGTGTGTAATGCAGTTGTAGGGGGAGGAGTGTTGATTGGGGTAGACCTTGGTAGATATTGTTACAAAAGTCTGCATGGGAAGGTTGAGAGCTTGCAGTGGAGATCTGAAGTCTGTTGGTTTGAGAGGGGGCGGAGTCGCTGCAGGGTCTTCGTTTTGAAGGTATATTGTCCTTGTTTTTATTTGGGTTTTGAAGGATAGTTGTTGGTCTATAGTGATACCAAGCTATTTCAGTTCAGTTTTTACAGTTACTGGTATGATGTTTAATTTTATGGTAGGTGGGGGTGTAAATGAGGTATCTTTTGTAAAGAACATCGCCTCAGTCTTCTTAAAGTTGATGGATAAATTGGGTGCTTTTCCCCCTTCATGCATCTGGCCACCTTACATGGCCTTTCCTTCTTTCCTTCGCACTAAGTTATTTTCTAGAATGATGCTTGCCATCCAGCCGTGAGACCTATTTACACACACCTCAGACCCAGTGTTTGCAGATATAAAGCCCGCTTATTCCCTGGTCATTCTCCTAAAGAACCATGCAAGGAGATGAGGTCCTCTAGGTCAGTTGAACAAACGGATCCATTCTTGGTTTTGCCACAGTGCACATGTGAAAATATAATTCAGATGTTTCCAACTGGTTTCACTAAGGAAATCAGAACTACACTTTTGTGCATGCAGTGTGGGGGGATGGGGGTGAAGGACCAGGACTGGATCAGCCTGTTCAGTTGACCTGGGATGAGATGGCAAACCTAGGATGAGGTTGGGGAAACAGAGAAAATGAGAGCATTTAAAAGCCACACGGACTATCCATTCTGCCCATTCATTCCAGCTACTAAGCTCTACAATCCATTCCTCAGCGATCCTCTGTATTTGTCTCATTCTTTCTTGAATTCAGTTCAGTTCTGTCCTCGACTGCACTACCTCGGCTAGGAGGCTGTTCCATGCATTCACCACCCTTTCTGTAATGAAATATTTCCTTAGATTAATGCCGAGTCTATCCCCTTTCACTCTCATCGTATGACCCCTCGTTCCAGAGCTTTCTTTCGCTGAAGGGACAATGGGGTGCTTTAGATTCTATGGCCTGGGGAGCGAGCGGCTTATTTAGCTTGGATGCATTCTTGGTATCATGTAGCTTGTTTTTCACCTTTGCCTTTCTACCACCTCCTAGTGCTTATGACAGATCAGGAATATCTTTTACTGGGCAAATGCAGCAACTTCCATTTTTCCATTTCTAATGCTCATCTTAATGCATTTTAGTTGTCACAAGTCCTTAAGAAATAAAATAGATTGAGATGGAAATCAGGAGAAAGAGTGTGCTTGGGCAAGCTCGGTGTTAAGTGCTGTGCCATGCTATGTGCAGGACCTGGGTTCCTTTGTTCAGACTGGTGGGGCTGGGGCTGTTGCTGTTGCAGAAGTGCTCATAGTCCCTGGTGGTGAGAGAGGAGGTGTATTTATTACAGCAGAGCTCCTCCTAGTGGTCAGATGTAAAAGCTCATGGTTGCATGCTTCTGGAGGGAGACCTAGAGCATGGTCCCTGGCTGAGAGCTGTGCATACAATGACTGGGCTAAGTAAATTGGGAGATAATATAAAATGGGCAGTAGCCTCTGGGTGACATGAAGACTCTTGACATTGTAGCCCAATAGAAGCCAGTTTTGATTCAGCTGGCAGCTGAAGCAAGAGGAAACTGTTGGGAATAAAGAAATCAGCTTATCGTACATCTTTCTTTCCTCTCTTCGGCCCTTCCTTCCTGTCTTTTTGCTCCTTAAATCTCCATCTGATTTTGTGTGCAGACACTGAGCTATATATAAATATTCGTGTCTTCCAGATTTGTGAGGGGCATTAGTTAGTGTCACTTGGTCAATTGCATTGTGCCCCTGTAAGCACAACACAAGAAGTCATTGAAGTTTGTACTAACTGTTCATTGTAGTTCATGCCACTGGTGTACAAGTTATTCCAAAACAAAAAAAAGAGAATTGTAAAGGAAAGTCAGGCCAAAAAAAGAGAGGTAGCATAGAGCAGAATGTGTGGACGAGACCATCAGAAAACCAGGACAGGATCTGGATTTAATTTAATTTGATACTTCCTACCTGTCTTTTCGCTTTCGGATTGTATGAAGTGACTCCAAAAGTGTAAAACTGTATGTGTATGTGTGTGTGCAGCTGCTGCTGCTCCTGCTCTAACCATTAGGCTATGCTAATACTGCATACAATGGTCTAGCGGTGCTTAAATTCGATTGACAGTCATTCCCTGAGCTGGCCAGGAGTGGTGACGGTGCTCACAGGTCCTGGGCTGAGGGAGTCTTTTTCACAATGCAGTGGCAACAGCCAGTGACCCAGTTTAAGACCCCTGATTTTAATGACTGAACTAAAATAATTTCCTTATCATCCCTCCAGTCTGACAAGTGGGTTGTCTCCACCTTCCAGCAGATGGAGACTGAGCATGCTCAAAACCTTGGTAATGTCACCCCATATAGTACCACACACCAAGGCCAGTATCTCAGTCTCCAGCAGCCGGTGAGGAGCACCTACCCATTGCTGGGCTGCAGGTGGAAGACCAAGGCAGGGCCGCCCCATCCACTAGGCAAGGTAGGCAGCTGCCTAGGGTGGCCGGCCTGGGTGAGCGACGGCATCAGGCACACATGAGCAGCTGCACCGCCCCCCACAGCTGCCGCTGATTCCATTTGGGGGGGGGGAGGCAGCAGCAGTGGCAGTATTTCCAAAAGTAGTGGCGCTTTAACGCCACTTTTCGAAATGCTGCCGCTGGCCACGTCCCCCTCCCGAGACGGAATTGGCGGAAGCTGAGGGGGGCGGCAGCAGCAGTGGCAGTTGGAGGGACAGGGGGACGAGGCCGGGGTTTTAGCCTAGGGCGTCAGAAACCCTTGTGCTGGCCCTGGGTGTAGGATTTGAAAGGAGCCATTGTCAGCCAAACAGAATCAAAGCAGCTTGAGACAAACACAAACAACAACAAAAAAGAAGAAATTTGTGGCCAGATCCTTTTGAATGAGAGCATACCGGGAAAACTGGGGCAGGCCTCCTGAGGGACCGGGACCGTTGAATCAGTCTAGTCCTGCTTTGGGGGAGATTATCATTGGGGGGTCCCTCAGTGCATTTCCCTTCTGTTGTAGTGACCGGTACTGCTCGATGGACTGCAGAGTTCAGTTTCTAATTCGCTCACAGTGAAATGGTGAGTGTGGTCTGCCTTAGCGCCGGGGATATCGGATTGGCAGGGAAGGGGGGGAAGGAAGACCTCTCTGGGACGACCCCATTGTTAGCGGTTTGTCTTGGCAGTATGTTGCAGGCTGGCAGTTCACCAGTTCAATGCAGGTGGGGGCACAGCAGGAGGGAGAGCAGATGGGGGAGCCCGCTGTGAAGCACCGTCGTCTGGATCTGGAGCTCTGGGAGAATTCTTCTGCAGGGCTGTCGGAGGACCCATTGGAGGGCACCTCGGGTATGTTAGAGGGGGGATCTCCTCTGGAGGTGGAAGAAGGCGGTGTACCACCTGAAGAGGATCCCAGCTCGGTGAGAGTTTTCCACAGAGAAGAGCTGCTGGCTCTTATTGCTCACTCCCCAGCAGCTTTAAATATAGTGCAGAGTGATCCGACTAGTGAGGAACCATTAGAAGATCCAATTTTACAGTGCTGCACAAAGTCATAGGCAGTTTTTCCAGGGCATAGAGTGATTCAGCAGATGGTTGACACGAAATGAAAGATGCCGGAGGCGGGGCTATGAGGGAGCTGAGCCATGGCTCGGTTGTACCCTTTGCTGGACCAGGGCAAGAAGAGGCTGCAGTCCCCAAAGGTGGATGTGGCCGTTTCCATGGTGACTAAGAAGACCCCCCCCCATCCCATTCCATGTAAAAAAGGGAAGGCGATGGCAGTGGGAGTGTACTATCGACCGCCTGGCCAGAATGAACAAATGGATGATGAAATGCTCAAAGAAATCAAGGAAGCTAACAAAAGTCACAGCAGAGTAGTAATAATGGGTGATTTCAATTACCCTGGTATCGACTGGGTCAGTGTTACGGCAGGACAAGCTAGGGAGATAAAGTTTCTAGATGAAATAAATGACTGCTTCTTGGAGCAGCTGGTTCATGAACCGACCAGAGGGGAAGCCATACTGGACTTAGTCCTTAGTGGAACGCCAGATCTGGTGCAAGAAATAAGGGTGTTGGGACCACTTGGCAATAGTGATCATAGCATGATCGTGTTTGATTTAATTAGTGGAGGAGGGATAGTAAAGAAATCCACAGTACTACATTTTAACTTTCAAAAGGGAGACTATGATAAAATGAGGAATATAGTTAAGAAAAAACTAAAAGGAGCGGTTGCAAAGGTTAAAGACTTACAGCAAGCTTGGGTGTTATTTAAAAATACTATCCTCGAAGCCCAGACCAGCTGTATTCCACGCATTAAGAAAAGTGGAAGAAAGTCCAAAAAACTGCCAGCATGGTTTAAGGGTGAGGTCAGAGAGGCTGTTGCTGCCAAAAAAGCATCCTTCAGGAAATGGAAAAAAGAGTCAAACGAAGAAAACTGGAAACAGCACAAGCACTGGCAAGTTAAATGCAAAGCATTGATAAGGCACGCAAAGCGAGAATTTGAGAAGGAACTTGCTACGGAAGCAAAAACACGAAATAAAGACTTTTTCAAGTACATTCGTAGCAAAAGGCCTGTGAGAGAGTCCGTTGGGCCATTAGATGATAGAGGGGTAAAAGGGGCAGTAAGAGGAGACGAGGCTATAGCAGAGAGACTGAATGAATTCTTTGCTTCGGTCTTTACTGAGGAAGATGTAGGGATGTTATCCAAGACTGAAGTGGTATTTAAAGGTGATACTGCAGAGGAATTGAGAGAAATATCGCTACACCGGGAAGATATATTACAACTATTTGATAAACTGAATAGTAGCAAATCACCTGGACCGGATGGTATACATACAAGAGTGTTGAAAGAACTGAAATATGAGATTGCGGACCTGCTATTGGTAATCTGTGAACTTTCATTAAAATCATCTGTAATACCTGAAGATTGGAGGGTCGCCAACGTAACACCAATCTTTAAAAAGGGTTCCAGGGGTGACCCGGGAAATTACAGACCGGTGAGTCTGATGTCAGTACCGGGGAAAATGGTAGAAACCATCATAAAGAACAAAATTACACAGCATGTAGATAGTCATGGCCTAATGGGAGACAGCCAACATGGCTTTAGACAAGGAAGATCTTGTCTTACTAATCTGATATGTTTTTTTGAAGGTGTGGATAAACAGGTAGACAAAGGTGAGTCGGTTGATATAGTGTATCTGGACTTTCAGAAAGCTTTTGATAAGGTCCCTCATCAGAGACTTTTGGCGAAACTAAAAAGTCATGGGATAGGAGGCAGTGTACTATTGTGGATCGGGAACTGGTTAAAAGATAGAAAGCAGAGGGTAGGGCTAAATGGCCAATATTCTCAATGGAAAAAGGTGAATAGTGGAGTACCCCAGGGATCTGTACTGGGTCCGCTACTTTTTGACATATTCATAAATGACCTGGAAAAGGGAATAACGAGTGAGGTTATCAAATTTGCAGATGATACAAAACTGTTTAAAGTTGTTAAAACCCAAGAGGATTGTGGGAAAACTGCAGGAGGATCTGGATAAATTGGAAGACTGGTCATCCAAATGGCAGATGAAATTCAATGTGGACAAGTGCAAAGTTATGCACCTAGGAAAGAACAACCCACACTATAGTTACACAATGCAAGGTTCCACATTGGGAACCACCACCCAGGAAAAAGATTTAGGAGTTATCGTGGATAACATGTTAAAACCCTCTGCCCAGTGTGCAGCGGCAGCCAAGAAAGCAAATAGAATGCTAGGTATCATAAAGAAAGGGATGGAAAATAAAACAAAGGATGATATAATGCCTCTGTATCGCTCCATGGTACGACCGCATCTTGAATATTGTGTGCGGTTCTGGTCACTGTATCTTAAAAAGGACATAGCATTATTAGAAAAAGTACAGAGAAGAGCCACCAAAATGGTGAAGGGGATGGAAGGCTACTCCTATGAAGAGAGGCTACAAAGGTTGGGGCTCTTCAACCTGGAAAAGAGACGGCTGAGGGGAGATATGATAGAGGTCTGTAAATTAATGAATGGAGTGGAGCGGGTAAACGTGGATCAATTGTTTACGCTATCAGAATATAGAAAGACTAGGGGACATGCAATAAAGCTACAGGGTAAACTATTTAAGACAAATAAGAGAAAATATTTTTTCACTCAACGTGTAATCAAACTCTGGAATTTGTTACCGGAGGATGTAGTAAGGGCTTTTAGTGTAGCTGGGTTTAAAAAAGGTTTGGACAAGTTCCTGGAGGAAAGGTCCATAAACCACTATTAAAAAGGGACCCAGGATAATCAATGCTTGACCCAGTACAAGCATTGTGGAACCTGTGTCTTTTGGGGATATTGCTAGGTACGTATGACCTAGATTGGCCACTGTTGGAAACAGGATACTGGGCTTGATGGACCTCGGTCTGACCCAGTATGGCATATCTTATGTTCTTATCCCCGTGGAAGGTGATGTGGCCTTGAAGGATCCTCAGGACATGAAAATGGATACACTGTTTAAGCATTGCTCTTTGACGCTCAAAGCATCCATTTGCGGGGCTTACATATCCCGAGCATACTTCTGCTGGACTCGGGTGTTTCCGGAGGCAGCTCTCCTGGAGCCAGGCAGAGCGTTCTTAGCGAACACCTTTTATGATCTGATTTGGGCCACATCTAAGAGTATGGCCTCGGTGATTGTGGCAAGATATGTTTTGTGGCTGGGCAGCTGATGCCTCCTCCAAGGTGCGCCTGAGTTGGCTTTCCTTTAAGACTCTTTGGGGAAGCCTTAGAAAAGTTGGACAAGGAGTTGGGGGACACCAAAGGTGGTAAGCTTCTGGATGATAAGCCAAAGCAAGGCAATAGTCCAGTGCCATCTAGAGGACAGCTGAGGGATTTTCAGTGTTTCTGGGTGGCCCTCTTTCAGAGGTCAGGGTACCTGAGCAGAGGCTCTTCCTTTCAGAGGGGCAGAGGAGTGGTTAGAGGATATTTACTCTGCCTCCTGCTCGACCTCCAAGAAGACACAATAAAGCGAGGGGGGGCCCAGGATCAGGTAGAGTTGGTGGGAGGATGTCTGCAGTAGTTTCTACCCACCTGGCCCAGATCACCTCCAACCAGTGGTGGTGATCCGAGAGGAGTAGATGTTGGAGTTCGCATGCCCGTTTACCAAGGCTGGAAACACAAAGAGGAGCAACCTCCTGCAGGAAGACCTCCAGACACAAGGAGCAGGAGGAGTCGGAAGAGCAAAGGGTCTTTATTATACAAAGGAAACCCCAACGCGTTTCGGCAACGCCTTCATCAGGGGGACGTTTCTTCGTATATATATTATATATTTTTTTATATTATTTATTTATTTTTTTAAATGATTTGTCTCAACGTTTTTTACTTCACCCAGATTGCTGTACCACGTGGCATTTTTTCTGCTTATGATTTTTATGATTCTCAGGGCCGTACATTTTTTGGCATTGACGAAGTTTGTACTTAGTTGTATATTTCATCTTGCTGTATTGACACTCAGTTGCTCTGCGCGTCACGTGTTAACTGGCCATCATTGTACTCCTTTGCATAATTTTCTACAATTTTAGGCCATATGATTGGTACCTAATGTGTGGTCATAGAGGAACCAGTAAATAGGTTCATATTAATTACACCGTTCAGCTCCCCTTTTAATTCTAATTTTGCTTTAGCTGTATTTTTAATTTTCTGTTTTTAGCAGTTTTTTTAATATACCACAGTTTAATTAGTTGTTTATGCTTCTATTAGTTATATAGGCTTTATATTGTTTTGTCCATGGTACACCATTGCTCTTCTTGACCCATCTAATCACATATGGTCTTAGGTCCTTTTTATTATCATTATGTTAAATTCACGTTGTTCATTATTTAATTATTTTTCCATCGTGTTTTACCATATACGCTTTTTTTTTTTTTTTTTTTCTTTTTAATTCTTTTTATTAGTAATGTTTCTTTGGTACTAATAGATGTATTGTCACGTTTATATTGAGATTTTATTGGTTTAGTTTAGTTTTACATTTACACTTATATTTATTGCTGTATTTATTTGTTCTTGTGGCTCTTAGTTTATTATTCAGTTCTAGGGTTGTCTATCCATTTCCATAGTTACCATTGTTTAGTATATATATATTTATATTTATTGTTTTTATTTATTTCTTATTTTTTATTTATTTATTTAATTTTCATTTTTATGTATGTTTGGTATAATTACAATTGTTATATATTTATATGGATAATTTATTTGTTTAGCTATGTGTTTTATATTTATATTTATTGTTACAGTTTTTTGGATATGTTGTTTTCATTTCACTATTGTACAATACATTTTTATCAGCTACATGACTGCATATTTATTTTCATAGTTGACCATTTTATTCTCTATGTATATTATGCAACCATAGGCTGCTCTAGTCAAGTACCTTTTACACCATTTTTTATTCAATTTCATTTATTCATTGTATCAATTAGGTTGTTATGTTTTTATTTGTTCCCTCAGCCCTGCTTTTGCGTTTTTTTGTATTGTCATCATTAGACTATTTTATGTTGTAGGTTTTGCCGGTGCTTTCACATTCTAATCTTATCTTAACTGTTTTTAACTGTGTGCTCATTTGTTTTTATTAATATATGTTTAAATATACTTTTTATTTATTAGTGTCACCCCCCTGATGAAGGCGTTGCCGAAACGCGTTGGGGTTTCCTTTGTATAATAAAGACCCTTTGCTCTTCCGACTCCTCCTGCTCCGTTTACCAAGGCCTTCATACCCTTGTCTTGCAAGATGTCAAGAAAAGCTGGGGTAGTCCAGATCAGCCACTACCTTCAGCTGATGGACCCCTCAACGTGGCACTACCTGCAACTGTTGAGGTTGATGGCAGCCATGCTGGAGTTGGTGTCCTGGGTGAGGGTGCACATAAAGCCCTTGCAGAGGTCTCTGCTGGGTAGATGGTCTCCACAATATCACAAGCTGTCCAAGAGGCTGGTGTGCCCCATGTTCACCAGAATGGCTCTGCAGTGGTGGCTAGTGAGGGAGAACTGTCTTTCCGGGATGCCGTTGGAGCCACCTGACTGAATCCCTTTGACCATGGACACAAGCTTGTCTGGCTGAGATGCACACTGCAGGAGCCAGGTCACACAGGGGCGTTGGTCATGCGAGCAAAGGAGCTGGCCCATTAACAGGTTGGAGATGAGAGCGGTATTTTTGGCTCTGCAATTCTTTCACCCAGTGATTCAGGTGAAGGCAGCTCGGGTGTTCTCGGACAAAGCAGCAACAGTGGCACACCTGAATCGGCAGGGCAGCATGGGCAGTGTGATCCTGGAGGACAAAGTCACCCTGATTCTGTTGTGGATGGAAGCGAATCTGGTGGCCCTCTTGGCAGCACATGTAGCAGGAAGAGAAATCGTGCAGGCCAACTTTCTAAGTCAACATCGCTTGGACCTTGATCCAAACATCTTCGACCAAGTGACCTTGTGGCGGGGCCAGCCCATCATGAACTTCATGGCATTGTTCAAGAACTTGAAAGTATCATGGTTCTTCAGTCGCCGGCGGGAGCAGATGTCAGAAGGACAAAATGCATTAGCGCAGCCTTGGCTGAGGAACGAGCTTCTGTACGTGTTTCCACCATGGGCCCTGATTGGCCATCTGCTGCAGCGCTTCGAGGCACATTCAGGGCTGGTGATTCTCATCGCCGCAGACAGGCTGCACCATCTGCAGTATATGGACCTCATGCGGTTGCTGGTGGACGAGCCATGGAGGTTGCCGGTGAGACCCAACCTGTTGGCACAGAGTCCAATACTTATACCGCAAGTGAATCGATTCTCGTTTATGGCTTGGCAATTGAGAGGGCTAAGCTGAGAAAATGAGGTTATTCACCGCAGGTGATAGCCACGTTATTGTAGGCCCAAAAGCACTCAATATCACTGTCCTATATGAGGGTGTGGCGCCTTTTTGAGAGTTGGTGCACGGAACATGCTATCCGACCATTGGCAGCTCCCTTGACAGGGATCCTTGCCTTCCTCCAGGTGGGGCTTGACAAGGGACTGGCTTTTGGTTCATTGAAAATGCACGTGACTACCTTTGCATGCTACCAGGGACAAGTCCAGGGAGTGTCTCTGGCAAACCATCTGAATGTGGTATGATTCCTTAGGGCAGTGAAGTAGGTGAGACTGCCGTGGTGGGCACTGGTTCCTTCTTGGGATCTGAATTTGGGGCTCTTGACCTTGACTGAGCCATACTTTGAGCTGTTAAGAGGAAGGACTCTGACTTTGAAGGTTGTCTTTTTGGTGACGATTTGTTCTGCCTGGTGGATTTCGAAGCTTCAGTTGTTGTCCTGTCATGAGCCTTTCTTGTCAATTTCCAAGGAGAAGGTAGTGCTTAGATCGGTGCCATCCTTCTTGCCTAAGGTGGTTTCAGCTTTTCATTGAAACCAATCAGTCATGCTTCTGGTTTTTGCAGGAGGCGGTAATGCACTAGAGGACGGGCAACTGCATCTTTTGGATGTGCGCTGTGCTCTACATAAGAAAGCATAAGTGAATGGGTGAGGCTAGAGAGGAGGGTGGGAAAAGAGTGGAGCATTAGGGAGGGGCTGGGTTAAAGTTGGGACTGAGACTTGAGAGAGTGCAAGTGAGGGAATGAAAGGCAAGGAAAGGAGCAAGTGCAAAATTGGTTGGGAGTGGAGGGATAGAGTGAGTGCACAGCTGGGTGAAGGGAAGGAGAGCATGTAGGAGTGAGTAGGGATCGGAAATCCCAATCACTCAGACACACGCATGCACATGCAACCCTAGCACTTCCATGACACACACACAGGGATGTACAACCCCCATGCTGTGTGTGTGTATATACACACACACACACACACATCCCCCAACACCCCCATTACACACATGCACCCCACAACAGCCCCCATGACACACACACATGCATGCACTCCCCAACACCTGCCATGACCCACATACACATGCACCCCTCAACACCTATGATGGATACACAAATGCATGCACCTCCAAACCCCCATGACACAGAGACATGCCTCCCAACATACCCCATGATGGGTACACCTGAATCGGCATACATGCCCCCTGCAACACCCCACATGACACAGACACAGAGATGAACTTCCTGACATATCCCATGACACACACACATGCACCTCCCCACATGTCTGATTTTGGAGGAAACTTGTTTTTGGTGGAGCACAGCTCTTCCAACTAGTATTGGGTTGAATCATTTTATGCTTTAATTTGATGCTTTTTGTTTTATTTAATCATCAGTTTTATTATTATGATTTTATTTTGTTTTATGTTTTGTTATGTTGTAATGTTTGTTGTATTATATTTTTATTTATTTATTTCAGTGCACTTATATACCGCTCCTTAGAAACATAGAAATATGACGACAGAAAAAGACCACATGGCCTATCTAGTCTGTCCTTCCATAACAACTACAACAGTCCCCTTTTTACCTTTTTAGAGATCCTCTGTGTTTGTCCCATGCTTTTTTGAATTCAGTTACTGTCCTCATCTCTACCACCTCCACTGGGAGACTATTCCACAGATCCACTACTCTTTTTCCGTAAAGAAATATTTCCGCCTATCACTCCTGAATCTATATCCCTTCACCCTCATCCCATGTCCCCTCGTGGCAGAACTTGCTCAATCATATCACCTCTATCCCGCCTTTCCTCTAAGGTGTACATATTAAGATCCTTCAGTCTGTCCTCATATGCTTTATAATGAAGACCACTTTTAGTAGCCACCCTCTGCACTGACTCCATCCTGTTCACATCCTTTTGAAGGTGCGGTCTCCAGAATTGAACACTATACTCCAAATGAGGTCGCACCAAAGACTTATACAGAGGCATTATCACCTCCTTTTTTCTGCTAGCCATTCCTCTCCGTATGCACCCAAGCATCCTTCTAGCTTTTGCCGTCACCTTTTCTACCTGTTTAGCTACTTTAAGATCATCAGACACAACCACGCCTAGGTCCCGCTCTTCTTTAGTGGACAAAAGTACTTCACCCCCTATACTATATTGCTCCCTTGGATTGCTGCAGCCCAAATGCATGACCTTACATTTTTTAACATTAAATCCCAGCTGCCAAATTCTAGACCATTCTTCAAGCTTAGCTAGATCCCTCCACATGTTATCTACCCCTTCCTGGGTGTCTACTCTATTGCAGATTTTGGTATCATCCGCAAAGAGGCAAACCTTACCTGAAAGCCCTTCCACTATATCACTAACAAAGATGTTAAAACAAATCGGACCAAGGACAGATCCCTGGGGCACACCACTGGTAACATCCTTCTCCTCAGAGTGAGCTCCATTTACTTGTACTCTTTGTCGCCTCCCACCCAACCAATTTCTAACCCAAGCAGTAACTTTAGGGTCCATCCCTAGGGTGCTGAGTTTGTTTATAAGTCGCCTGTGAGGAACAGTGTCAAAGGCTTTACTGAAATCTAAATACACCACATCTAGTGCTCTCCCTCGGTCCAACTCCCTGCTCACCCATTCAAAGAAATCAATCAGATTTGTCTGACAAGACCTGCCTCTGGTGAATCCATGCTGCCTTGGATCCTGTAATCCGCTGTACTCCAGAAACCTCACTATTTTCTCTTTCAGCAGCGTTTCCAATAATTTACTCACCACCGAAGTTAAACTAACTAGCCTGTAGTTTTCAACCACATCCTTACTTCCGCTTTTGTGTAAAGGCACCAGATGAGCCTCTCTCCAGTCCTTTGGCACCACTCCCGACTCCAACGAGGCATTGAAAAGGTCAGTCAGTGGAGCTGCTAGAACGTCCCCAAGTTCCCTCAGTATTCTCGGGTGTATCCCATCCGGTCCCATCACTTTGTCTACTTTAAGTTGAGATAGTTTCTCACGAACAGTCTTTTGAAAATTGTTCAAGATGTCTTTTGCTTCTGTTCCTATTTGTGGGTGTTTTCTGAGGTCCTGCTCCTGGTTCTTCATCTGTGAACGCAGAACAAAAATATTTGTTAAGCAATTCCGCTTTATCCTTATCAGCTTCTACATATTCCTCCCCTGTACCCTTGAGTCTGACAATACCACTTTTACCCTTCCTCTTCTCACTAGCATATCTGAAAAATGTCTTATCCCCCCATTTTATTGCATTGGCTATTTCCTCCTTCTTTTGAATCTTTGCCTTCTTGACTACTTTGCTAGCTTTTCTAAGTTTTTCCAAATACAGATGCCTGTCTTCCTCTCTCTGAGATCAGGGGTGGTTTACAGTAAAAGTAACATTATACATTAAACATTGGTGAGCATCAAACTAGGATGGGGATAAAAGTGGAGTAAAAATCATATTTAACCATGTATAGGATGTGCAATATACAATGCAGCCATTCCCTTTCATTGAGGGAAGGGGGTGGGAGAGTTGGGCTGAGTAATTTGGATATACAGAATGGGGGAGATGTTTTGTAGTGTGATTGATGTTGTTTTTGCCAAAATGTTTTATGAATAGGTGGGTTTTGATGTGTTTTCTGAATGATTGAAGGTCTTTAATGGATCTTAATGTGTTGAGGAGAGCATTCCACAGTGTGGGGGCTACATGAGAGAAGGCTCTATTACTAGTGGTTTGTATGGATTTGCGGTACTCATGTGGGTATTTGATGGTGTTTAGGTGACATCCTCTTTTGTTTCTAGTTTCAGTGTTTGGGAGACTTAGCGTAGAGAGATTGAGGGGGAAATATTGTTAATGAGTTTGAAGGTGGTCATTAGTATTTTGTATTTAGTTCTGCTGGTGACCAGGTGCCAGTGAGCTTATGTAAAATGGGGGTGATATGATCAGATAGGGGAGCTTTACATATAATTCTGCCTACAACATTTTGAGCTATTTGAAGTTGATTAGTGGCTTTTTTTAGGCAGTCGTTAGAGTACATGTTTTTATTCCCTGTTCTCTGTAAACTTAACATTTGTTTTATGTTTAAGTACAAAATTTGTTAAAATGTAAACCGCGCTGATATCAAAAGTGCGGTATATAAAAGCTGTTAAATAAATAAATAAATAAGGGTCCAGTAATGGTCTCAGATGTTGTAGGGTTCAGAGTTTATAATATATATTTATTGTAGTTCATTTTACTTGGGAGCAAAATGAATTACAAGAAATATATTTATATTTATTTATATATTTTGAGTGTTATGTTGTATTATGTTATTGTTTTATTTGTTGAACTCTGTCTAGGGCCTTCATTCTGCTCTTTTCGGCTTCCAGCTCATTCTCAACCAGGGCAGGTATCCACCACCATCAGCCTTCTTGTTCCCCTGTTTTATATCCTTTCCCAAGGTTAAATTAGACTTACCTGCTAATTTGCTTTCCTTGAGTCCTTTCAGTTCAGTCCAGACAAGTGTGTGGCCTCCCCCTTCCAGTAGCTGGAGACTGAGCATGCTCAAAACCTTGGTGATCACTACTGAGCATTTATACAGCGCTACAAGTCATACGCAGCGCTGCACAGAGATGTAAGAGACAGTCTCTGCTCATCAGAGCTTACAGTCTAGTCAAGACAAACACAGAAGGTGTAGGCAGGGATAAAGCAAGGGGAAAGAAAAATGAGGTCAGATGGGTCAAGATCCAAAAGCAGCAGCAAAGAGGTGACACCATAAAGCTTACCAGTAGCACCTACCAAGGCCAGTACCTACTGTCCTAACCATCTACCATCAAGCCAGACAGACAAATCAAGCCACCATGAGAACAGACCAAGGAGAGTCACAATTTTCACATATCTCCTATTGTGACTATCCCCTTATCTCTGCATAACTGGTTCCATCAAAATGAACTAAAGTAAGAGAAGGCCTGTTTAGTGCTAGATAGTTTAATCACTGCTAAAGGAGGAAGTTTCAATTAAAAAAAAATTCACCCACCCAGCATAAAGCACAAGAAGGTCTGCAGCATAATAATCAATTCCATATCATCCCTCCAGTCCACCACGAACGGATTTTCCGCCGCCTCCAGCAGCTGAGGCCTGAGTATGAAAGAATTCTGGTGTCACTGAATAAGAGTTCCCCCTTTAGCTCCAGAATCCAGTATTCTCAGTCCTCAGCAGCTGAGGAAGCATCCTTTTTGTTGAGGGCTTCTGTGAAGGGACATCTGAAAGGCTTTCAACACAAAAAAAAGTTAATATAATAGAAAGAAGGACAATTTTCAAGGCAGAGCAATGAGGCAATGGATTTGAGTGGCCTAGGGCTAGGTTTACACTCTGGCTGGTTTTCAGAGTTGTGAGGGCTGACCGGAGTAGGGCCTGTCTTTGACCACCAGGATCCATCAGGGGTCTGGTGGGCCCTGGGGTTAAATAGCCTGGTGGTTCAGGCTCCTTTTTCCTCCCAACAGGACTGCCCGAGGGTCACTGGTGATGATTACTGGGCTCTCCTCGATATTCTCCCTAAGCCTTTCTGTCCATGTTCTTCTCTGCAGCGGCGGCATGGTAAAGTTCTTAAAGAAAAAAAAAAGACAAGAAAACAAAAGAAGCATCGGGGCAGGAAAGTAAGTTTAGCTCCGGTGAGGCTGTGAGTGATCTGTCGGTGTGGTGTATGCAGGGATCGCGGCCTCTGGCTTGCTGATTGTGTTCCTTGTGGCACGGTTCTTTCCCCCCTCCCCCACTCTCTCTCTCTCTCTCTCCGTCATCAGGGCAGTCTTATGGGGCTGTGTATGCTGGCAGTTTTTTCAGGCTGTGCTGAGTGTGGAGGAAACTGCAGTTTAGCGGATAGGTGTTTTGCTGCATGTGCTTGCGATCAGCAAAGTCAGGGGAGCACGATTTCCGCAGGGCCGAGATGCAGGAGTCATCAGGTGTGAGGCAGAGGGGGCAGGAGCAGGCTCTGGAGTACCTGCGATTTTGGCGGGAATGGCCGCCATGTCAGATTCTGCGGCCATTTCCTCTGCTCAAGCCCTGAAGACCACAAAAGCAAAACACAAAAGCAAGTCAACTGTCATTTTCAGCACCGCGGATAGATGCCGGAATCGAGAAGTAGCGGGCAGACTGCTGTTCTCACCTGACTTCATACTGGCCATACACAAGGCCTACTGTATGAAGAAGAAAACAAGCTGGAAGCAGTGTGCAGGCTACAATCCCTTCCCTCATGTCTTCAGAAACCCTGCAGGAGGGGGCCCTGGTATCAGGAGAGCCCCCTCATAAGAAAGAGGGAAGGGGTGACTGGGGAGGTTCCATACTCCCCTCAGTCTCAGACTTCAGAGGAGCTGGGGGAGGACCCCTGACATCTGGGGAGAACCAGTAGTCCTGGATCTGGAGGATCATACGGGGGGACGGGGACCCAAATGTGGTCAGTTTCATAGGGAAGAGCTGGTGGCACTTATTAGTCACTTGCTGGTGGCCTTGAATATGGCATCTCCTCTGGTGACGGTCAAGGAACCTTTGGAAGACTACCTTGTTACAGAGCTGTAAAGGTTTTCTGTTGTGCTTCCTGGTATACTGGTCATTAAAAAGGTGATTGAAACAGAGTGGGAAGTACCAGAAGTGGGTCTGAAGGGAGGTAGGGCGATGAGTCGCTTGTACCCTATCCCACAGGAGGAGAAGATGCTGATGCCCAGAGTGGATGCCCTGGTGACAGCGGTGACCAGAGACTTATTCCCATTGAGGGCAGTACAGCGCTTAAGCACCTGCAGGACTGTAAGCTGGAATCCTTGGTGAAGCAGGCCTTTGATACCAGTGTGCTAACCTTACAGCTTCCATCTGTGGAGCATATATGTAATGAGAACATCCATTCATTGGCTCCAGACCATGGCGTTGGTAGAAATGGACCAGTCTATCATGGCGAAGGGAGCCAAATTGCAATCCGTAACAGGATATACTCCATGGACGCCTTCTACGATTTAGTACAGGCCTCCTCGAAGACAATGGCCTCCATTATCATGGCCAGACATTTTCTCTGGCTGCATAATTGGTCAGCGGACGTCTCTTCTAAGAACCGGCTTAGTAAGCTCCCTTTAAGAGCAAGTTGCTGTTTGGTGAGACCCTGGATAAGCTGGAAGGATTTGGGCAATTTTAACAGTGGTCGGTTGCCAGAGAATCATCCTAAAGCCCCTAAACCGGGCAATCCTCATTGGGGACAGCTGAGGAACTTTTGCAGGTTTTGGGCAAGTCATTTTTCCTGATTCCAGTGTGGACTCTTCAGTCCCAGAGGACAGAACCTTTGGGGGTACAGAGGCTCAGGTAAGGGGTTCTACCCCTCCTCTCCGCCCTCTACAAAGAAAACCCAATGAAGCCAGGGCAGTCCAGGTGGAAGTGATTCAGGTAGGAGGTCAGTTACAGGCAATGTTCCCACTAAGCTGCACTGGGTCCGCCGCCAACATCGATCGATCGCTCTGCCCCTCCCCCACCAGCGGGAATGACAGCAGAGGACCCAGCGCAGATTAAAGAGAACATTGGTTACAGGTAGGAGGTAAGTTCTATTCCACCTAGGCCATGATCACCACTGACCAGTGGGTGTTAGAGGTTGTCCAGCTGGGGTATGCGCTGGAGTTTGCATGTCCCCTGGCTGAAGCATTTGTTTAATCACCATGTCAAGTGTCCACGAAGGCGGCGGTGGCAAGAGACACACTTCACCGGTTGGTCCAGCTGCGCGCGGTGGTACCAGTGCTGCCCGACCAACAAGACTCCGGTCAGTACTCAATTTATTTTGTAGTTCCAAAGAAGGAAGGTTCTTTTTGGCCTATTCTGGACCTCAAGAATGTCAGTTGGGTATTGCAGATTTCTCATTTTTGGATGGGGACCCTGTGCTCAGTCATTCTGGCCATACGGAAGGGCAAATTCTTGGCAGCACTGGACCTCACAGAGGCTTATTTCCATATTCTGATCTGGCCGGAACATCAACAGTACCTGTGCTTCACGGTGCCCATGGGGCATTTTTAGTTTTGCATGTTGTTGGCTTAGCCACTGCTCCCCACACCTTCACGAAGGTCATGGTGGGTGGTAGTGATTGCCTTCAGAAAGGAGGGTATATTGGTCCACCTGTACCTGGATGAGTGGCTCATTCAGGCAGAGGAGGCATTGAAGGCTTCTCGCAGAGTAATCAACTTCCTCCAGAAGCCAGTTACGGCCGGTGCAGTAGCTGTTCTATTTGGGGGCGCAATTCAATACAGCAGAGGGGTGAGTTTCTCTGGTAGTCAACTAGAAATGCAAGTCTCAGCAGAAGATACATCACTTCCTGATGAAGTTGCCCACGGCATAGTATTATCTGCAACTTCTAGGGTCCATTGTGGCATTGTTGGATTTTTTTCCATGGCCCAGGCACATATGAGACCCCTCCAGAGGGCCCTTCTGTTGCACTGGGTGCCTCTGACTCAGCCTCTCCTTCAGACTCCATTGCCGAGAGGAAGGAAGGTGAGCCTTGCATGGTGGTTGGAGGAAACCCATTTGATGACAGGAATGCTCCTGGAACCACCGGAGTTCTGTTGTCTTATGCAGGGCGCTCAGTTGGGGTCAGCATGGGGGGTAGTGGAAGCACTGTTTTTCTCTTTTCTGCAGACTGCTTTGTCAGTGGAATAGCGGATTCTGGAGCTAAAGGCAGAACTCTTATTCAGTGACATCAGAATTCTGCCATGCTCAGTCCTCAGCTGCTGGAGGAGGGGGGAACCCATTCGTGGTGGACTGTACTGAAAGGACTCAAGGAAAGAATTAGCAGGTGAGGCCTAATTTCACCTTATATAAATAAAGCGAGTGTAAGTTTGCAAGATGTTAAACCGCAGTAAAGGTATGAACATACAGGTGCAGATGTCCTAGACATCAAAAGGGTAGATAGAATGTGTCACATTCCTCCTCGATTCTCACCACCACCAAAAAGTTGTCTAATAGACAATATTTTGGTGGTGGTGAGAAGCGAGGAGGAATTTGACAAATTCTATCTAACCTTTTTGATGTCTTGGACATCTGCACCTTGCCCACTCACAATCTTAAATGACAGAGGTGTAAGGCAGGGGTCTGCAAATCCAGCCCTGGAGGGCCACAAACCAGTCAGGTTTGCAGGCTATCTCTAATACATATATATCTCATGTATATTCATTAGGGATATCCCGAAAACCTGCAGGGTTGCGGACCTCCAGGACCAGATTTGAGTAGCTCTGCAGTATGGCATATCTTACGTTCTTAAGTGTTTCAGAATCCTACCCAATATAAGGGGGTCTTCATAATTTCCCAGGCATCTGTCCGGTCTGATGGACAACAAGGAAAGAAAAATTTGGTCTTACCTACAAATTTTCTTGAGTCTTACCAGGCCAGTCCAGAGTTTCACCTATTCTGTATAGTTTTTTAGTTGGTGTTACATTGCAGGCATAATTGCCTAAGAGTTAAAGGTTGCATTCCTTGGAGTCTCTCCTGGCTGTGGGGAGTGGTTTATGGTAGTGGACAAGGGACCTCTCTCCTGTCCTTGAGGGAGATTAGGGATCTACACCAAACTTGTTGTTATCTACTTGGGCACAAATGACCTGGCTAGAAACAGTGCCTCTACAGTCCAAAAGGACTTCCAATCCCTGGGAGAGAAACTCAAGCCCATTGTTAGCACTGTTGCATTCTCGGAGGTTCTGCCTGTTCTTGGTAAGGGGACAAAAAGGCTGCATCGCATTAATAGCTTTAATACATGGCTCCAGACCTGGTGCAAACAAGAAGAATTCAGATTTATTGGCGACTGGGGAAACAGATGGACCAACAAGAGACTATACTGTGCTGATGGACTGCATCTCTCTGTTGCAGGGAAAAGAATCTTAAGTGAAAAATTCAGGCAGTATGTGGATATGCATTTAAACTAGGAAAAGGGAGTGACGGATGTGGAAGATCAAGACCTGCACGCCAACCCCTGCAAAAGCAGAAGAACATCAGAAACAGCCACAGTTTTAAACCACACATCAAAAACAAGTGGGAAGATGTGGGCAGAACAAAATCAATGCAAAATACACACAAGCCAGGTAAATGCTGGAAAGCAATGAGCACAATTACAGAAACATGGTTTAATGAATCGCATGATTGGGTTATAGCCATTGCTGGCTATAATCTATTCAGAAGAGACAGAGAAAATGGAAAAGGAGGAGGAGTAGCCTTGTATGTCAAAAGCAATATTAAAGCTACTGAAATGCATGGGGAAAAGAAGCAGAGCTCTGGATTGCGTTGGAAAGAGGAGATGGCACTGACATCCATACTGCTGTAGTCTACAGACCTCCGACTCAAATTGAAGAGATAGATAACGATTTGATTATAGATATTGCCAAGATAGCCACAAAGGGGGAAGCGATCATTTTGGGTGACTTTAATCTACCGGATGTGGATTGGATTACTCCTTCTGCACATCTGGAAAGAAGCAAAAAAATTGTAGATGCTCTCCAAGATTCATCACTTAGACAAATGGTCATGGAGCCAACCAGGGAAAGCTCAACACTGGATTTAGTGCTCACCAACGGTGATAGCGTGTCAAATGTCTGCGTGAGTGCCCCTGTGAGCAACAGCGATCATCACACGGTGTGATTTGAGATAAAAGCCAAGGTACAGGCCAAACATAGCAAGCTCAAAGTCCTAAATTTCAAAAACACTGACTTCAATAAAATGGCCGAGTACCTAAAGGAGGAGATGATAGGGTGGAAGGCGATAAGGGAAGTGGAATTGAAATGGGCTAAACTAAAGGTGGCAATAAAAGGGGCAACAGACAAATATGTAAAAAAGGTAAACAAAAACAAGAGGAGAAGGAAACCTATTTGGTTTTCCAAAGAAGTGGCTGCTCAAAGGCAAAAAACACAGCTTTCGCAAAATTCAAAAGCTTGCAAACAGAAGAACACAGAAATGATTACAGGATCAAACTCAAAGAGTCAAAAAGAGAAATAAGGATAGCAAAATCAAAGGCAGAGGAAAAGATGGCTAAAGATGTTAAGGGTGGCGACAAAACTTTCTTCAGGTATATTTGGGAAAGGAAGAAGATCAGAGTTGGAATTGCAGGACTTGGAAGTGCTGGGAAAGGACTCGTGGAAAGTGACATAGAAAAAGTGAAATTGCTAAACAAATACTTCTGCTCTGTTTTTACTAAAGAAAATCCTGGAGATGGACCAGCTGTGACTCCCAAATATAAAATGGGAATGAAGTAGATACCACACCATTCACAGAAGATGAGGTGTTGGAACAACTTGCTAAACTGAAAGTGGACAAAGCCATGGGACCGGATGGGATACATCCCAGGATACTGAAAGAGCTCAGAGGTTCTTGTAGGGCCGTTAAAGGATGTATTCAACAGATCCTTGGAAAAAGGAGAGGTTCCTCAGGACTGGAGAATGGCTGATGTCATACCTATACACAAAAGTGGTGACAGGGAAGAAGTGTCAAACTACAGACTCGTGAGCCTTACCTCGGTGGCGGGAAAAGTAATGGAGACGCTCCTGAAAGAGCGAATAGTGAACTTTCTCAAGACCAACAGGTTGCAAGATCTGAGGCAGCATGGTTTTACTGAAGGATGGTCTTGCCAAACAAATCTGATCTAGTTCCTTAGTCACCCAGTCAAAGAACTCAATCAGGGGCATGCGATGGATGTCATCTATCTGGATTTCAGCAAAGCCTTTGATACTGTTCCTCAAAGGAGGCTTGTCAATAAACTACCATCTTGGGACCCATCCCCAAGCTACTGAAACTGGATTAGAAATTGGTTGACTGACAGATGACAGAAGGTGATGGTACATGGAGCTCACTCGGATTAAAGGAAGGTGATTAGCGGGGTGCCCGAGGATTCGGTCCTGGGCCCGGCACTGTTCAATGTATTTGTGAGTGATATTGCTGAAGGACTGAATGGAAAAGTCTGTCTTTTTGCATATGAGACACAAATTTGCAGCAGAGTGGACTCCCCCGAGGGAGTGGATAACATGAGGAAAGATCTACAAAAGCTGGAAGAATGGTCTAATGCTTGGCAATTACGATTTAATGCGAAAAAGTGCAGTGTCATGCACTTAGGTAGCAGAAATCCAAGGGAAATGTACGCGATAGGGGGGCGAGAGGTTGGTGTGCATGGTTCAGGAGAAAGACCTTGGTGTGATTATCTCTGATAATCTCAAGGTGTCAAAACAGTGCGACAAGGCAGTGGCAAAAGCCAGGAGGATGTTGGGCTGCATACAAAGAGGGATTACCAGCAGAAAGGAAGAGGTACTTATGCCACTGTACAGGTCGCTGGTGAGGCCTCACTTGGAATACTGTGTTCATTTTTGAAGACCATATCTTGCAAAAGATGTAAAAAGACTGGAAACTGTTCAGAGGAAGGCGACCAAAATGATTTGGAGCCTGCGTAAGAAACCTTATGAGAAGAGACTTGAAGACCTAAATATGTTCCCTTTGGAGGAAAGGAGGGATAGGGGAGATATGATTCAGACCTTTAAATACTTAAAGAGGAATTATGAACAAACAAACCTCTTCCAAAGACGGGGAACCTGCAAAACTAAAGGGCATAACATGAAGCTGCAAGGTGGAAAATTGAAAGGCAATGTCAGGAAATATTTTTTCACAGAAAGGTTGGTGGATGCTTGGAATGCTCTCCCGATGGAAGTGGTGGGGGCAAACACGTTGACGGAATTCAAAACAGCATGGGATAAGCACAGCGGATCCCTTTACAGAAACAGGATAAAAGCAAAATAAACGGAACCATCTAACTTCTCAACAAATAGGGGTGTCCTACATGGAGTGGTGGGTCCACCCCTAGACAGAGACATGGGGAGGGGTGGCCTGCACAGAGCGACAGGTGCACCTACTCCTTGCCATATTGCTGGGCAGACTGGATGGACCATGCTGGTCATTATCTGCTGTCATTTACTATGTTACTATGTTTTATTACAAGAATACTGAGGACAGCAGGCTGCATGGAGGCCTGTGTAGAGTAGGGTTCACAAAGGTTTGTTCTCTGTCTCCATCTGTTCGTAGAGGGAAGAACCCATGTGCCTGGATTGTTCCGATCAAACTCAAGGAAAAAAATTATCCTGTAAGATCACATTTTTCCTTTGATATATATATCTAGATGATCTCTGCAGCACAGATCTGGACCCATTTGGCAGCCTTATTTATGGTACTATTGGTGTTGTAATGCCTGTAGAAAAACTGGTATCTGATATGTGGCATGGGATTTCTAGATGAAATATTGGTGGTAGACTTGACTTTGGATGCTTCAGGGCAAGTTTTCATCTTGCTGGGGCATGAAATTATTTTTTAACAACTACTACTAATAATAATTTATAAAGCACTACAATGTTTCGTCTTTGGCTGTGTGCTTCAGTGAATGCCAGACGTGTTAAAATGGGGCAGTTCCATGTGGCGGGCCTTAAAGCTGAATAGCTTTGTGTGTGTGCTTGTTCAGAAACAGACTGAGTGACTTGGGCTCTAGGTGGTACTCTAGCAGTGGGCCCTCCCCTACACTCATTAAACCTCATTCTTAGCTTAATTTGACCTTCAATGGGCTCCCCATTTACTTATTTATTTAGCTGTAGTTCTATACCGCTTTTCAAGGATGTCAAGGCAGTTTACATGGAACAAATGGGCAGGCAGGACATGGAACATTTTACAAGAAACAAACAGAAGATGGGAGGAATGGCTCAGTGGTTGGGACAGGTTACCTAAGGCCGGGGGTTCAATTCCCGCATGGGGACAAGCAACCTCAGGCCGGAGGGACTGGGGTCTCTAGTCCCATGGCCACTCCTTGTGGCCTTGGGCAAGCCACTTAACCCTCCATCACCTCAGGTACACTTAGATTGTGAGCCCTTCGGCGACAAGGGAATAAAAAGTACCTGTTAGTATACATGTAAACCGCACTGATTCTAGAGCGTGGTATAAAAAATAAATAAATAAATAAATATGATGAACCATAATAATAAAAGAATACATTAAACAGGCTTGTGGAACAGATACAATAAGGTACAAAGAACAGCAGACAATAAGTTAACTATATACAGGTTGCATATTCGGTATGTTTGGGAAATTGGGTTTAGGCTTGGGACCTGAGCAACAAGCACATCCAACTAGGGCTGCCATCTGATTCCGTGCCATTTAACATTTTATTCATTTATTTAGTTATTTATTTATTTATGGCAGTAGACGTTTAGTATTTATCTATTTATTCATGGTTTTATGTATTTAGCAACCTCTGCATTTTATTGCTTTGGCGCTGTAATTGCTACTAACGTTATGGGTTGCACCCTTTTGCAATGCAATGTGTGCCTTCGAGTCAGTCCTGACTCCTGGCGACCCAGAGGCTCCTGGGTTTTCTTGGCAGACCCTTTTAGTTTGGTTTTTAATTCATTTCATCTGTCATGAACATATTTTTTAGCATATTTTATTTATTTATTTATTTAACAATGATTTTCAAGTGTCACATTGGTAATCGCCATTGTTGGATTGCCTTTTTAATTTTTTAATTTTTTATTTGTTCTATCCCGTTTTCGTGGACTCCGTCTCTGTGTCTGAGCTGTTCTGTGAGGTACATTTCCCTTGGATCATTTAGTAATCTATGTCCTCTTCATTTTTATTGAGGTTTTATTCACATTTATCACATGCCTGGTGCCGTCATATTTCCTCTGCACATTCTTTACATCTTTTATGCCCGTTTTCATTTTTTATTGAGGCTTTTATTTCTAATGTACACATGCCTGGAGCCGGCAGTAGCATACCATTTTATGTGTTACACAGACTTCCTATATTCGTGTTTTAATTTGCTTTTAACCTCATAGTATTTATTATGATTCTGAGGACCACATCGAACCACATCTGCGCTCCAGTTTCAATGTTCTGATCCCGTTTTCATTGTCTTCATTTTAAATTGTATGCATCCCGCCAGTGGTGGCTCCGCCCCCTCCTTTTGTCTTATATTACGCATGTGTGGGCGTCCTTCTCCCCTGCTCCGCGTCGACTGTGCATTGACGGCAGTATCTCGGAGCTACGTTGTTTTCCTTTTAGTTACACTATTTATGACTTTTACTTCTCACATTCCGTTTCTGTAGGGCAACTGATACATTTCGAATATCCTTCATATTGTACTTTTCTACTTTTTAAGCAAACGTTTCTTTTGACGATATTTCACATCCATTAGGTCAGATTGCAAATACCAGTGTATTACAAACCAGTAGCCACTTCTGTGCGTTATGATCACATGGCTCCTCATGTTTACAGCTTTCGGCCCCCCTTTTTTTTAGAACATATAGACAGTTTATACATGTTAATACTTCTTGTGCTGTCCCGCCTACACATTCATATGTTGCTGCCACTTCCGACTCTTGACATCATATGGCCAGAATAACAATTTATTGAATTGTTTTCCCCACATGTTTTGATCTTCTGATGTTTTACTGACTCACCCCTATTGCTTTTAAATTTACCCCCCCCCCTTTTTTCCTCTTTATTATAGGCCACGGTTGTGTTGACTCTTGACATTCGCACATTTCCTGCCTTATGTCCTCCTCTAGTGTGTCTCTTTTTTAGTTAGTGACAATTTGCCAGTTACAATAATGTTCCTATTATTTTTAACTGTATCTTTTATTGGCATTTGATTACATATCCTGCCTTATGTCCTCCTCCTGTGTTCTCCTTTTTAGTTGGTTAGTGGTATATTGCCAGCTATTATTTATCATATGTTTCTATTATTTTAATTATATTTCTTATTTTTTAGCTTTAGCATATAACTTATATGTTAGCACAAACAGTGTGAAGTTACATTCACTTTACAAATTGCAACAGAGGTCAGTATTCCAATTTCATTTATGCACACTTTATGTTTGGTCACTAGCACTTATTTTAATTCCAGCATCTGTATTTATGGCAATATGATTTATTTTATGCTCTTATATATATGATTTTGTATATATTTATTGTTTTTATATGTTTATTGTTTTATGTTTTTAAATATTAGTGTTTGTAATGTTTTATCATAGGATGGCTTGTATGTTCCTTTATTGTCTTTACGATTAATATGTTTGTTTTTAGTTTTCGCCTGGCTAGCCCCTGACGAAGGGTACGAAACACGGCCTGTGTCGGGCGGCCATTTGGTTTAATAAAGGACTCTGTCTTTCCGTTTCACTCACGCCTGTGACTGTGTTTATCAGATAGCAACCCTACATGCACCCACCCTTTCCAGTCCCTCACTGCATGCGTTGGTGTATGGTTGTGTATTGTGTTGGCTTACAAGAAAACAAATGCAAACACTGCTCTTTGCTTTCCCAGCAGGGGGCAGCACACTTGCACTTTCATGGCTAATTTACTTGATGCATAATGTGGGAGATTCTGTTTTCCAGGTATCACATTTTCTCATTGCTCTTTATCTATGAACATGGAAGGTGAAGGTCAGGTGTCTTCGTCTGCAGGCTGCTAAGTGATATTTCATATAACGTCCACAGTAGTTTAGGGACTCTTTGATGTGATTTGATATCAGCATCTGAGCAGATTACAATAAACATAGTTCAAATTAATTATGTCAGGCAAGCCCTTGTTTTGTGTTACATCAGCTACGGAAAGATGCCTTTCTCCCAAGCTTCATAAACTTTCCATCACATGGCATCAATGTACTTCCTATCAACATTGACTTATTAGCATAAGTCTCCTGTCAAGTCTCCTGGGTGTTACATTGTTTCCCTGATGCTTTAATGTCTAATCTGCCCCTTTTTGTAGGATACAAAATTCAAGAAGTTTATTGAAGACCTGACCACCTGTGAATTTATACAGTGATCATCTTTAATATTGTTCACTGTTTTGCTTTTATTTCCTTAGCTTTTACAGCCTAGCTATGAACTGGTTTGATAATGTTATGTAATTATCCAAATTCCTCATGGTTTTTGTATTGGATCTTATTTTAATTTGTTGTACTCCTGTTTGTCTGAAGTTTGATTCCTGTGTTCCCGCTCCAATTTTATTGTAAACCACCTTGATGCCAGTCCACTGTGCCTTAAGTATTACAATAAATGCCACACATATATATTCAATAATTTGGATAATTGCAAAATTGCTCTGATCCCACACACCAGCAAGATTCCACTCAAGATCATTCAGCAGAGACTACAACCATACCTGGAACGAAAACTGCCTGACGTGCAAGCGGGGTTCAGGAAAGGGCGAGGAATGAGAGACATTGTCATGGATGTGAGATGGATCCTGAAAGACAAAAGAATACCCAAAGAATATCTATCTGTGTTTTATATATTTTTTTTGTTAAAATTTTAACCAAAATACATGCACAATGTCTAAGAAAAGCATAACCTGCTACCATTAGAAATTAGGAAAATATGCAACCCCCCCCAAACCAATAGCAAGAGATGCAGAAGAGAACAAATGTATTAATACCTAGAACTACCCCAGTCAAAAACAGGACAAGATACACAAATCCCCAAGTACCCATACTAACCCACTGATTCGTCCTGAAGAAAATTTTCCAAGTGGGAAATATCTGTGAAAACAAACTTATTTCCAGCATAGGCAACCACACCCTTACAGGGGACATGGGGATAGAACGTGGCTTTGTTAGCCAAGACTTTAGACCGCAACTGCAGGAAAGCCTTCCTATGCATTTGCGTAGGCCTGGCAACATCAGTAAAAATGTTTATCAGCTGGCCACAAAAGGGAGGAAACTTTTTAGAAAAGTATAATTTCAAGAGAGCAATCTTACCAGCCTCCAATCCAAAAGTGACCAGAAGAGTCGCGCCCTCAGAAACAATGTCCTGAGAGGTCTCAAGAAAAGCTGTCAAATCAAGGCTGTCCGGAGATGCGATAGAATCGAACCCCTCTTCTTAGGCCACTTATACCCGGACCCCCTTGGAAACATAAAATAACATAGAAATAACTAGCACATCAATATTACTAAACAGAATTTCTTCAAAATACTTTTTCAGCAGCTCGAGGGGGGACAGAAGCCGCATCCCAGGAAATTCAGGAATCTCAAATTCCTTGCCCTTAATTGAATCTCCATTGCCTCTAGTTTGGTATGAATAACTACTGTCCACACTAGAGACTGTAATGAGGGCTGAGAGTCCTCAAGTTTCATTACACGAGATTCTAAAGAGGAATTTAAAGAGTCCTGCTGTTTAAATTTGTCCACAGACTCCTTGGAAAACTTGCACAATTGACCCATAGTCCCAGTCAATATCGATTCCATTCTCGACAGCTTACCCCAAACATCCCTAAAGGAAACCTCAGTGGCGGGGTCTAACAGCACAACCAAACTTGAAGATGGTGACGCAAGAGAAACTTCCTTGGGGTACCAGCTGGGAGGTCCGAGAGGGAGGGGGATCGCGGAGAGTGCTCGCTTGCAGGCAGAGAAGAAGTGGCTCTTTGAGAACCACTACTAGCATCCGGAGCAAACAAGCCTATCATAGAAGAAGGCTGGGGTGGAGGTGTAGGGCAGCCAGAACTCAAGGTAGTTTCAGTATCCAAATTATTACTCATGGTTGTAGAAAAAGGCAAAGCAACAGGCTGCACATGGAGGTCCATAGGCCCTTTGACCAGGCCTGCTCCTTCAGCACCTCCCGATGCCTTGTTCTTCACCTTCCGCTTCACATAACAATTCAGAGCTTCTTCCAGTGCTTCTTTGTGCTCCGAAGGCGCTCCAAAGGGACAAAACGTGCCCTTTGGGTCACACCCCTTCAGTCACATGCCTGCGATCACACCCCCGCCACATCCCATGGGAAAACTGAACTTTTATCTCTGAGGCAGATTACAGGAGGGGGGAACAGTCTTACAGCTGGTCTCCACAGGGGCGCAATTGCTAGAGATAGTAAAGCAGCAAAAGCACAAATCTCTCTCCAAACAACTCTCCCTATCTGTGTTTTAATGACTATAGCAAGACCTTTGCTTGGGTAAATCATGAGAAACTCTGACCCCACATTAAGAAGTATAGGTGCCAGAGCACCTTGAAAAACCTTTACATTGATCAAGAAGCAACAGTTCAAACAGAAAAAGGAGAAAAAGAATAGTTTAATATTGGCAAAGGTGATCAACAAGGCTGCATACTTTCCCCATACCTGTTCAATTTATATGCAGAACAAATCATCAGAGAAGCATAACTTTGTGAAGACAACTGAGATGTGTAGATTGGTAGAACACTCATGAACAACCTTAATTACTGGCTGAAAGTGAAGACAATCTGAAACGTTTGCTTATCAAGATCAATGAACATAGTCTTAAAACAGGCCTACACCATATCATGAGGAAAACAAAGATCTTGACAACTGGCAAAATCAATAATTTCATTCTTGATGGAAAGGATATAGAAACAGTAGGCAACTTTAACCTGCTTGGATCCATAATCAATAAAGAAATGACCAGCAGTCAAGAAATATGACAACACATTGCTCTTGGCAGAACGGCTATGAAGGACCTAGAAAAGATTCTCAAAGATACAAAGATTTGACTCTTCTAAGCCATGGTGTTCTCCCTAACGTCATATGGATGTAAAAGCTGGACAGTGAAGAAGAAAGACGAGAAGAAAATTGATACCTCGAATTATAGTGCTGGAAAAGAATACTGTGCATACCATGGACTGCCAGAAGAATAAATCAGTACTGGAAGAGATCAAACCTAAGCTTTCATTAGTAATTCAGATGACAAGACTTTGACTTTCATAGTTTGGATACATCATGCAAAGAGAGCGATCATTCGAGAAAGATATCACGCTCGGCAATGTTGATGGTCAATACAAAGGAGGAAAGCTAGCAATGCGATGGATCGATACAATAACAGCAGCTATGGATTCCGTTCTATCAACAGTTAGCCGCCTGACTGAAGACTGAACACATTTTGGACAACTATCAAGTTGCTGTGAGTTGGCACCAACTTGATGGCACTTAAGAGCAACAAATTTGGGATTATTACAGTTTTCATCCACAGATGATGAACAAGTCGTCTTCCTAGTAAGAGAGTTAGTTGAAGAAACATATGTTGAGATTAAACAAGTTATGAGGCTGATCCAGACTTGGACAGAGCTGAATCTTTTAAAGGATACCCTGAAAAAACAAACATTCTGTGGGTTGGAGGAACTTAGATGGAGAGACTGTTAGAGACCTGTTATTAATGATATGGAGAGTAGTCTTGAGGTAATACTTAAAAGCTTAGGAGTAATTCTAAACTCAGCACATCAGTGGAAAGATAGATCTCAAAGGTGACAAAAGAGGCTTATGCAAATTTGCATTCAATAAAACAAATTTGGTGTAATTTATCAGACAATTTAAGAACAATTTAGACAATGGTGATAGCTCAGTTAGACTACTATAGTGTGCCATAATTAGAATTAGAGAAGAGGTTTATTGGAAAGTTGCAATTGGTACAAAATGTTACTTCAAAGATCATAAAACGAGCAATAAACAGGACCGAGTAACTCCCAATTTTGAAAGAGCTACGTTGGCTTCCTATGAAACAAAGAACAAAATTTGCATTGTTAATAATGACTCATAGAATAATATAGGCGAGGCCCCTAATTACTTGAATAAATATGTGTAGTGATATTGTGCCTCAGCAATCTTTGAGAACTACAATGAATATTCAATTGAAATTTTCCTCCAAGACATCCTGTTGATTAGCTATGACTAGTACAAAGACTTTAACAGGCAGGGCACCATTAGAACTGAATAAATTACCAAGGCTGTTACAATTGGAGATAAATGTGCTTAAGAAAATGTCAGAAATATAGATATTTTCTCAGTGGTGGTAATATTTGATGGGTTTTGTATATTTATTTATTTATTTATTTGACAGATTTTATATTCTGCTTTATCATTTCAATCAAAGCGGTTTACATTGTAACTTAAACTTAGGGGCTTGTTTACAAAGCCGTGGTAGCGGTTTCCAATCGTTATTGGAGCCGCGGCCCCATTGAAATCAATGGGGCCGCGGCTCCGATAACGATCGGAAACGGCTACCGCGGCTTTGTAAACAAGCCCCTTAGTAAAGTACATTAAACAGGGATATTGTTAACTTGGATTTTAAAACTTAATTGTTTTAGTTGTGTCAAATGATACCTGTGGATTAGTTAAAGTTTGTGTTAATAAGTTTTAATTATTGATTTATGGGGGTTCTTTAAGAAGAATGTCCATGTATGTCCCTGTTTAATGTACATTTTACCAAGTTGAAGTTATAATGTAAACCACTTTGACTGAAATAATAAAGTGATATAAAAATATAAATAAATGTACAAAAAGCAACATTGAGATGTGTAGATTGCATTTCAGAACCTGCTTTTTGAAGAGGTGGGAATGCTCGCCATGTCTACCCAGTCAGGGGGAGTGGTTGGGGTGGAGAATGGGAATGGTGTAGGCAAGGCCTATAATGCAGATGTGGATTCTTCATTTTATAAAGGGAATCCACATCTGGAACACAAATTGTAGGCGTTAACATTTATACTTGCCCCCAGGTACAAATAAGTGCCTGCTGACAGGGGCAGATGGTAATGTTGATGTCAGAGTTCCCTGCACCACAAACCCCACCCCCACACCACCCCGTATGGCCCCCCCTGAAGTTGCACCTCAATCCCTCTCCCACCCCTCTGAAGCAGTACCACAATCCCTTCCCCCCCCCTGCGAAGCCCCCCCCCAATTAAAAGCAAAACAGTGATCCCCCACCTTAGAAGCTCCACACCAGTGAACATTCCTTTGCTTACTGGGGTCAATGAAGTTTAGCAGGATCAGAAGCAAGGCCTATTCACTCCTGCTCTGCACACAGTCTCCAAAATGGCACCGATGACCCTTAGTATCAAGCTTACTAGACCTGTAGTGTTGCAGTAGTATGATGTCTGTGCTGGGGCAGCGATTTTAGGAGGCTGCTCCCATGTCTATGTGGTGGAGGGGTATCCATGGCTTTTTTTCCTATTTGCAGCTTCCTAAAATCATTGCTCCTGCCAGATGTGCGGGAGCCTACCCATGCAAGCCTGTAGCTATTTTACATTTAGCAGAACCTCTTGCAAAATACTGGCCTATTTCTTCACATCCCCCACATTCCCCTCTCCACTTCCTTTCTAAAATTTCCCTTTATTGTTACAATCTTTCTGTACCTTTTGTAATCTCTCTTGGATCCTGTTCTTGGATAGAAGCAAGCTCTAAATGCCTTTTTAAATTAAATTAATGCATCACTTTGTTTTACACCATCAGTTGCTTATTACCAACATTATGATTAACAGGTCTGTCAATATGAACAGACTTGGAAGTTCTCCAGATTTTACCCAGTGACTCAGGGAATTGATATAAATTGCTTGGTCTTAGCAAGGAAAGGCTGGAAAGCACTTGGCTATGTTCTGCTTCCTCTGTGGACAGCAGACAAGAAACAGGAAGGAAGGGGCTGGTGTAGGAAGCAGAGCAATTGCTTTTTCTTAGGCCTCACTCCCTCCGCTCCTGTGGGAGCAAGAGAAGTGGATGGGATGGGGCAGACTCAAATGCATCCTGCACTCTCGTTGATTCGAGGGTGTTGGTATTCATCAGAGGGGTGAGTTGGTCAGCAGGAAAGAGACCCCCCCCCAGGGCACAAATCGGGAAGCCATATGTGGGGGGGGGGAGGAGGCTTGGGGGAGAATGCTAAAGTTAGGTCTAGGGAGACTACTGAGTTGAGGGAGGGAGAGGGGGAAGAGGAAGAGTGATGAGATCAGACCTGGGGGGAGAGGGAGACAGCCAGGGTCAGGGCTGGTGCAAAGGTATTAAGCACCTTAGGTGAAATTTCAGCCTTGTGCTCCCTCGCAGTTAACTTCTAGACCCCCAGTGCCCCACCCCCATCCCAGAAGAATCCTATAAAAATACATATTTGGATATCGCACTTTAAAATATGTACATACTTACAAGAGTAAATGGACTATTTGCATGTTGCTCATTCTTCCTGCAGGTAGGAGAAAGCACCAGTGACCCTCGCTTTTCCTGTATTTGCTCTTTGCTGCTCCCCATTCCCCCAGGAGAGGCTCCTTTCCTAGGCGATTGCCTACTGGTTAGGCCAGCCCTAGCTGGGGTTACCTCAAAGGGGGGAAAATACAGGAATGAGAGAGAGAGTGTAATGCAAATTTGTTTTCTGTTTCGCAAGCCTAATTGCTTGTTCACGATTTTGGATGTTCTGATCAGCCAGGTGCCCCCGGGCCCAGTCCTGCAGTCCGAGACACTCATCCAAAGCTTCGGAGAAGGAGCAGTCTGCAAAGACCCCCAAAAGGATTCAACTGCGGACCAGCCTCAGTCCCCAGACACCATCCTCATTGAGGATTCCCCTTCGGGGAGCCGGTATCAGGCCCGAGTCCCTTGGTGCCCGCACCAAAAGCTGCGGAGCCTTCTGGTCTGGAGTCCAGAATGGCGGCCCTGGAGCACAGTTTGTCTGCCTTCATGGAGCAGCAGCGAGCGCTGTTGTCCGGTACAACCAGTTCATCTGCCCCGACCACCAGGCCCTCAATGTCTAAGATGTCCTTGGAGGCTGAGCCAATCCTTGAGGTCCTTTGGGTTCGAGTCGATCCTTGGCTGAGGTCGCTATCTGAGTCCTACTCGATGGGACCTGTGATAAGGAAGCTTATCATAGCTCAGGAAGGAGCTATAGAAAAGGTGAAGTGACTCTGAACAAGCAACCTGTCAGTTCTGGTAGAAATAAGAAAACAGAATTTTCCCATAAAAGACTACCAGTCCCAGAATGCACCAGGTTTCCAGCAGCCATTAGAGGAGCTGAAGTGGGGAAACGTGTGTTCAATCAGGAGGGCTATGAGGTAATCCCTAAGCACTCATCTGAAAGGGCAGGGCCTGATTCAGCACAGCTGCGCTGTGTTAGGGAGGAGCACTCATCTAGGCAGAATAAAGGTAGAGTTTATTCTACAGAGAATCATCCTCATTATCCTGAGAATCAGCTTGAGCTTGATCATCAGTTTCATCTGAAGGATCATCAGAAGCAGAAGCCAAACCGGATGGACAGAGAGGGAAAGAAACCCTTTGGAAGAAAGAGGAGAAAAGCCTTTGAGAGGTCTAGAAGAGTCCAGAACAGTATGTATACTGAGAGGCATTCCAAGGGCCAGCATACACCATTGGACTGGGGAAAGCCAGAGGAATGGTGCTGCAGAACAAGGAATCACCAGAGGCTACCTGTGAGGGAGACGGCTGCACGTGGAAGGGACTCTAAGACCTATGCCAGAAGGTATGTGAAGAGAGATCCAGTGTCCAGGGATCTGGATTGGAAGGCTGGACATAAGAACTGGACTACATACTGGCCAGGCTATATAGAGAGGAACTCTAACAGCAATGGAAGCTCAGGTATGAACACTGATCTATGCCCTAGCTATAACCTTGAAAGACAGCAGGGAAACAAGTATTCTCCTGAAAGTGCTCCATTGAGAGATTCATCTGTGCCAATCCATGATATTGAACCCATGCTTGTTGAAGAAGGGGGAATGATTGCAGATGAAGAATGTGTTTATATGGACTGCTCTCTGTCCAAACTCCTTTGGTGATTTTCTGTTATAAAGTACAGCAACCATCACAAAGAAATACAAACTTGTTCTTTAATCTACTCAGAAAAGCTCCTGAAGCAGGATTTGACCCACACAGTAGAAAGCAAGCCAGCTAAGGGGTTTCAGCTGGATAACTGCTAGCAATTGAGCCTTACCTAATTGCTTGTGAGCTAGGAGAGAATCACTTCTGAATCTATGTGGGAAGATATAAGAAGTTAACCTGAAAAGAACAGGTTTTTTTTCTCTTTGTAGCTTTTGGTTTGTTTGATATATGCTAAGAAAACATTAGCTAATGCCTGACAAGTTTGAATGTTTTCCTTATTTTGTTTTTCCAAGTTTAACACTGAAAGCAAGTAACCTGATTTATGTGCTACCAAGCATATCTGTGTTGGGAGAAATAACCCCATAAATAAATATCTTATTGGCTTTACCCAAAAGCACAACTAATTATTGTGAGCAGCTGTGTCTGGTGTGAATGGACTGCATTGACCACAATCCCTTGCAAATCATATTGACATATGCACTTGCCAAGACTGTGAGCATTCTCACCCAGGCAGCCATCTGACAGACCGCAGTCATCCCCGACAAATATGCTGGGCACTGTTCGCAGAGCATCGGCAGCCCCGAGGCCCACAGAGCAGCTCTCCTACGAGTCCTCGACAGATTACTCCGAGTGGGAGCCGGAGGACGAGGTGTCCCCCGATACCCATCGCCACCACAATGTCCCATCTAATTCTCCCATCTTGGAGCCTCGATAGCGGTCCCCACTGGAGGATATGAGCCTCCTTGATTTTGTCAAGGATATGTCAAAGGCCCTGGCATTCCCTGTGGAATTGGAGGAGGACTCTTGGGCGGATGAGTTGGAAATCCTCCAGTACGAGGCTCCTCCGCGGGAATCACTCATGGTGCCCATCCGTCCCATCCTGGAACGGCTGATGCTCCGAATGTGGGAGACACTGGCTTCAGTACCAGTGGTGAACAAACGGCTCGACTTGACGTATCGAGTCTGCTGGAGCCTGGGTTTCCAAAAGTCACAGCTGTCGCATAACTCCATGGTGGTGGAGTCGGCCATGTGTTGGCTGAAAAGCCAGAAGACGCACGCCTCGGTGCCACCCCACCCCCCCTCCCCCCCCGGCAGGGAGGCCTGCACCCTGGATGCCCTCGTCAGAAAATTCTACCAGGGCTCAATGCTCATCAGCTGCATCCAGGCCTACCAGCTGTACATGGGCATGTACCTGAGAGACCTGGCAAAGGAACTCACCGGGTTCTCAGCTGGTCTCTCTGAGGAATCCTTGCAGTGGTTCAAGAACTTGTCCAAGGCAGTCCGTGAGTGCTCCAAATTCATGTCTCAAGCGGCCTATGATGGGTTTGAGTTGGTGGCTTGAGTAATGGCAGTGGGCATTGGTGCACAGCGCCAAACTTAACTATAGTCATCTGACCTCGAGCAGTGGGTTCAGGACAAATTGGTCATGTTTCATGCCAAGAACCTCTTTGGCAAACCCATGACTGACAAGGAGACTGAGTTCATGACAAGGATCAGGCTCTCCAAAAGGACCGCTGTCCCTCTCCAACTTAATAAGGAAGACCAAACAAACAACAAGCAGCAGCGCCTTCTCATATATTGCACCCACTTTGTGGAATAACCTCCCTGCTCAGCTTAGAGAGATAAAAGACCTACAAATGTTTCGAAGAGAACTAAAAACTCACCTCTTTACACAACATTATTCCAATTTGGATTGTTGTATGGATACAACCTCCCATCCTCCATAATACTCCTATACAATTTACTACTACCCACATTCCTACCTAAGCTGATAACTAAAACCTGTATATATGTAAATTATGTCAAAACTGTAAATAGTTCTGAACCTCCTTAACTGTACAAAGTTGCTTAAAGTTACATGTATTTTGCATAGTTACTTATTGTTACTCTGTATTTCACATTGTTCTCTGTATTCTGACTTATGTTCAATGTAAACCGCCACTGATCTTAGGAAATGGCGGTATATAAAAACATGGCGGTATATAAAAACATAATTACCAACTTGAACTCCACCACATCCCCCCTCGATCCCTGTCCAGCAGCCTGGATCAAAGCAGTGAAACAAGATGCCGCCAAGTATATCACCCATATAGTAAACCAATCTCTACTACAAGGGATCATGCCAGCACAACTTAAGCAATCTCTCATACGACCCATCCTAAAGAACAAAACTCTCAACGAGAGCGACCCTGCCTCCTACCGTCCGATATCCAGCATACCCTTCTTAGCCAAAATTATTGAAAAGGCTGTACAGCAACAGCTGCAGGACCACATTGATGCCACATATGCCCTAGATGATCATCAATACGGCTTCCGCCAACATCATGGAGTGGAAACCCTTCTACTAGCTCTAATGGACAAACTACACAAGGGTCTTGAGAACAAAAGCAAAATGTATATGCTCATTTTTATAGACATATCTGCCGCTTTTGATTCAGTGCATCATGCCACACTCCTGGACAGACTTGCCTCCATAGGCATATCAGGCACCCCCCTGAAATGGTTTGCATCATACATAAATAACAGAATGCAGCAAGTCCAGTTCAACAATGCTAAAGCTTCTGCATTCCCTCAAACTCAAGGCATACCACAAGGCTCTGCCTTATCTTCACTCCTGTTCAACCTATATCTACGGCCCATTTGTGAAATCCTGCAAAAACACAAGATCAGTTACCATATCTACGCAGACGACTTGATGCTCTACACTCATCTCGACATCAACAATCCCAACCTCAATCAGCTTGAAAAATGCCTAAGTGAACTACAAAACTGGCTGCAACAAAATAATATGTCTATCAACCACAAAAAAACTGAAGTGATGTGCATATCAAGAAAACCTGACTTCAACCCACCTCCAACGGTTACCATGAATAATAATGTATATACCACAAAACCTGAAATAAAATACCTGGGTGTAATGCTGGACAGCAACTTAAATATGGAAAAGCACCTCCGCATCACCAATCGGGACATCTTCCGCAAATTAAGAATCCTGCAACCACTTCGGAGCATTATCGACCACGCCGACTTCAGGACAGTAGCACAAGCCCTCATCATCCCCCACCTGGACTACTGCAACGCCATTTTACAGGGTCTGCCCAAAAAAACGCTTAACATTCTGCAACTAGCACAAAACGTGGCGGCTAGAGTTATCATGAAAAAAGGCCTAACCGAACACATCACTCCAGTACTAATCGAACTTCATTGGCTCCCCATCAAAGCCCGCATCCAATACAAGCTCTTAGTAACCACGTTCAAACTTGTTTACAACATAGCACCCTCATACCTAAACACCTTAATATCCGAGCAACCAATCATCAGAAACAGAAGAACAGTAAATAGCAACACCCTCCATGTCCCGAATAGCATGAGAAATTGTAACGCAAACACCACCAACAGAGCGTTCTCATTTACTGCACCAGCACTCTGGAACCAACTGCCCTATGAACTAAGAGCAAACAAAGACTTGAAGGACTTCAGGAAGAAGCTGAAGACTCACCTCTTCAGGGCTCACTTCAACCTGACCTAGTCAGAGTATGTAATATACGTGTATATGGATACATGAAAAGCCTCCACTAGTACAATCCAATGTAGATACGTAAAGTCTCCTCTTATACAATCAATGTAAAAAAATTGTAATTGCTTGTTGTGCCTTCCACCCCCCCTGAAATCAACGTATGTTCAAATTCCGGCCTGTACAGCCGCCCCATTATGTATAGAATACCGCTGCTGATCGCTGGAAGCAGCGGGATACAAGTGTACACTAAATAAATTGCAAATAAATAAATAAAATAAATAAATAAAGGGCTCGGATAAAAAGCCCTTCTACCTGAGGGAGGGAGCTGCTTATAGAAACTACCCACCTTTTCAGGCCTCCCCAGCAACCCAACGGGGTCAGCAGGCCAAGGGACATAGGCATGGCCCTCGTAAGCAGAAGGCTCCAAGACCCCAGGCACCGGCTCCGGCCCAGCCTGGGGGGGGGGGAGTTTTTGACTCCTTGAGCATAACCTATCTACTCCAAGGAGATCAGCAGCCCACAGGGGGATGTCTGGCACTCTATGCCCAGAAGTGGTTGACCATTACCACCGACTCTTGGGCACTCCGGATAGTCAGGGAGGGTTACCTCCTCCACCTGACTCAGATACCTCCCTCCTATTTCCTGGGAGAGCCCCTCAGGTCTCCCCTTCATCGAGACCTTCTACTGAAGGAGTTGGCAGGTCTTCTCGAGGACAAAGCAGTGGAACTGGTACCCCACCATCTCAAGGGCAAGGGGTTCTACTCCAGGCACTTAATTGTGCCAGAAAGGACAGGGGGGCCTAAGGCCCATCCTTGACCTGTGCAACCTCAACAAATTCCTGGTGAGGGAGAAGTTCAAGATGCTCTCCCTTGGAACATTGCTACCATACCTCCAGCAGGGAGATTGACTATGCTCCTTATACTTCAAGGATGCTTATGCCCACATCCTCATTCACCCCAACCACAGGCAGTACCTGCAGTTTGTAGTGGGAGGCAGGCATTTTCAGTACAGAGTGCTACCCTTCGGCTTGGCCTCGGCCCCAAGAGTCTTCACAAAATGCCTGGCAGTTGTGGCCACTTTCCTCTGCCTCCAGAGTGTCTTCCCCTACCTGGACAATTGGCTCATAAAGGGAGGCATAGCCTCAGAGGTGCAGCAGGCCACCGCATGCACCATCCAGGTCCTGCAATGCTTGGGATTTGTCATAAACTACCCTAAGTCTCACCTCCTTCTGGAGTTCATCGGGGCAAAGCTCGATACTCTCCAGTCAAAGGCCTTCTTGCCCAGGAACTGAGCCGACTGTCTCAGGTCTCTAGCACAGGACATAGAGTACCGTCCCTCTATCCCACTCGGCTTCTTCTGCACCTATTCGGGCATATGGCCTCCACGGTCCACATCACCCCAGATGCTCATCTCCACATGACGGCGGCACAGTGGTGTCTCTGGGACCAGTGGTCTCAGGCCACATTTGCCTCCAAGACAGAGTCTGTAACCTGCCAACTGGCAGACTCCCTGGGCTGGTGGCAATCTCTCCAGCATATCGAGGCGGGCATGCCTTTTTCAGGCCCCGAGCCCCTTGAATGTCCTCACCATGGATGCCTCCCTGCTCTGCTGGGGCTCCGCACCCAGGGCAACTGGTCACCAGACGAGAGCACCCAGCAGATCAACCTCCTGGAGCTGCGAGCTATATACTTAGCCCTGCAAGGCTTCTGACTCCACCTACATCACCAGCCGGTGCTGGTCCAGATAGACAACCAGGTGGTGATGTTCTACGTGAACAAACGGGGGCATAGGGTCTTGTACCCTTTGTCAAGGGGCACTGGTCCTCTGCTCATATGCAGTCCAACAGGGTATCCTCCTGCAGGCAGTGTACCTACCAGGCCAGGACAACCTTCTGGACAATAGGCTGAGCAGAGTCCTCCAGTCGCACAAGTGGCAGCTGGACTCCATTTTTGGCCATTCATAACTTTACTGCAATAGTGCCATGATGATGATATCACCTAGCCAGAACACACTGTTTTACATGAATAGTTATACCAGCAATTCTCTTTGCTTTCTATTTTGTGTTGATCACTCCTATTTTTAGTAATAACACTGATCTTTCGTCAACTTTTTCTTTAGCTTAAAAGACTGCATATGGGGTTATAATAAATAGAGGTATTTTCCTTCCAGTTTTTGATTATCTAATTTTGGTTACATGCCACACCCTTGTATGGTTATTCTCATTTATGTATTTAATTTTATCTTTTTACTTCTGATGATGAAATCTTTTATTATTATTTATACATTTGTTCGGTTTTATATGTATAGTTTCTTATCTATTTATTACTTATTAATATTATTTTCTTATCATACTTTGATTGTAATAATCACTTAATCATTTTTAATTTTATTTTTATTTCTGTTTTTATGATTTTAGTATGCCAAGAATACCCCTGATGAAGGTATAGCCGAAACACGGCCTGTGTCGAGTCCCCTTGGCTTATATCCCTTGTATATGTCTTAATAAAAGCAGTTGTCTGTCTTTTTACCACGTTTTGGACTGGGTTGTCTCAGCTCATGTCAGCACTTGTTCTCGCATCTGTGATCTAAGTTTGCGAGGCACTGTTCTTCACCAGTCCCAGCCCTTCTTAATTGATCGTTCCTTTTCGGTCTCCTTTGGGTCCTCTTCTTCTAGATCAGCGGTTCTCAACCTGTGGGTCGCGACCCCCACGGGGGTCGCCACAGGATTTAGCGGGGGTCGCTTAGCCTCCACCAAGTTAAAAAAAAAATAAATTAAGATGCACACAAGTTGCTGCCGCTGCCGAGTCCGCTTCTCGGCAGCGGCAAACTCACCGCCTTCTTCTGCAGCCGCGGCTCCCTGCCTCTTAGGGAACCGCGGCTGTACTTGTAAAATCGTTGCGGAGCCCTTCTTGTCTCGACGGGCTCCGTGCAGCATTGTCCCGCCTCCAAAGGAAGTGGTAAACAACTTCCTTTGGAGGCGGGACAATGCTGCATGGAGCCCATCCAGAAAGGAAGGGCTCCGCAATGATTTTACAGGTACAGCCGCGGTTCCCTAAGAGGCAGGGAGCCGCGGCTGCATTCGAAGGGCGGCAGACCTGGGGAGAGTGGAAGAGGGGGCAGGGAACCTGCAACACGGCTGACATGGAGGGAGGGAGCTGATATGGATGGATGGACAGATGGAAGGATGGGGCTGACATGGAGGGAGGGAGGGGGCTGATATGGATGGATGGAGGGAGGGGGCTGACATGGACAGATGGAAGGATGGGGGCTGACATGGAGGGAGGGAGGGAGGGGGCTGATATGGATGGATGGATGGAGGGAGGGAGGGGGCTGACATGGACAGATGGAAGGATGGGGGCTGACAGGGAGGGAGGGGGGCTGACATGAATGGAGGGAGGGAGGGAGGGGGCTGACATGAATGGAGGGGGGGGGGCTGACATGGACAGTGGGTGGGAGGGGGCTGATATGGATGGAGGGAGGGGGGGGGGCTGACATGGACAGATGGAAGGATGGGGGCTGACATGAAGGGAGGGGGCTGATGGATGGATGGAGGGAAGGGGGCTGACATGGACAGATAGAAGGATGGGTGCTGACATGGAGGGATGGCGGGAAGGGGGCTGATGGAGGGATGGATGGAGGGACGGGGGCTGACATGGACAGATGGAAGGATGGGGGCTGACATGGAGGGAGGGAGGGAGGGGGCTGAAATGGGAGGATGGATGGAGGGGGGGGCTGACATGGACAGATGGAAGGATGGGGGCTGACATGGAGGGAGGGAGGGAGGGGGCTGATATGGATGGATGGAGGGAGGGAGGGGGGCTGACATGGACGGATGGAAGGATGGGGGCTGACATGGAGGGATGGATGGAGGGAGGGGGCTGACATGGACAGATGGAAGGATGGGGGCTGACATGGAGGGAGGGAGGGAGGGGGGCTGACATGGAGGGATGGAGGGAGTAGGCTGGCATGGACAAAGGGGAGAGACGGGGACATACTGGACAGACGGGATAAATGCTGGACAGAGGCGAGAGACAGTGCGGGTTAGGATTATAATGGGCTGATGGGGGTGCTAGCACTGGTAATGGGCAGATGGGGGGCTAGGACAGGTAATGGGTTGATTAGGGAAGGCTAGGACTGGGAATGGACTTATCAAGGGGGGGTAGGACTGGTAATGGACTGATGGGGGTCTAGCATTGGAAATGAGCTGATCAGTGAGGTTAGGACTGGAAATGGGCTGATTAGGGGAGCCTAGCACTGGTAATGGGGTTGAGGGGGGACTAGCACTGGAAATGAGCTGATGGGGAGTAGGACTGGTATTGGGCTGATTAGGGGAGACTAGCACTGGTAATGGGGTTGAGGAGGATTAGCACTAGAAGTGAGCTGATTAGGGGGCTTTGACTGGGAATGGGCTGATTGTAGGGAGGGGAGGATAGAGCTGCTGGCCCTGGAAGAAAACTGGGGGCTAAGGCTACAAGTGGGCTGATACAAGGGGATGGGAGAATGGAACTGAAAGGGAGTGGATCTGAGAGGGGCTGCCATGGTATTTGTACTAGAAGGGACTGGTCAGTGGGGAAGGAGGGGGACTGGAAGGGAATGGACACCAGTGGCAGTCATGGGAATGCAAGTTGACATTGGAAGGTACTGGGAGTGAGGACTGGAAAGGGGCTGATACTGGGGAGGGTTACTGGGACTGGAAATAGGCTGATGGAAAGAAGTGAAGAAAACAAAAGAGATAAGAACTGGCAGATGGACCATAGACCACAGAAAGAGAGCTAAGAGAAGACAGGAAAGCAGAAGCCTCAGATCGGGACCAGCATGATCAGAGAATAAATTGGTCAGACAACAAAGGTAGAAAAAGTAATTTTATTTCATATTAGTGATTTGACTACAAAATCATCATAATTTTGAAATCAAATATTGTTACTTGTTGTTTGATTAATTATTGTGGTTTAAATAAGTATTTTATAAATAAAAACATATTGCAAAGGCCTATAATATATTAATAATTCAACAAATGATTACAGCGACAATGCGTTAACGGTAAAGGAAGAGAGACGCATTTGATTTTATCATTGGGGGTCACCACAAGTTGACCAACGGTAAAAGGGGTCACGGTACAAAAAAGGTTGAGAACCACTGTTCTAGATTATATTCTCTCATCTGTTGTTCCTCAGGATTCTGTGCTTGCTTTTCTGCTTCTGTATTCAACATTTTTGTCACTCCTCTTACTACTACTATTCAAGACTCTGGGATCACAGCCTACTTACTACCCTGACAATTCTCTCCTCTTTGGTCATACTGATCCACTTATCCTGACCTAATTCTCATAAATGACTACTTGTCCATAGCATCCTGGTTAAAGGCTAATTCACTCAAGCTCAACGTTGAAAAAACATCAGCTACTTGATTCACTGGGAACTCTTAACATCCCTAATGTTGCCCTTACATTGGAGAACATCCCTCTCATTCCCTCCCTCTTTCGGATAGCTGGGAGTGATCAAATTGGTTCTGATGTTAAAAGCTCATTATACTCATTATGCCAGATTAGATCCATTCGTCCCTTCCTTAGCCACTTTAATCCTCAGTTTAGTTATAGCTAAATTAGATTACTGTAATGCCATTTACACCGGCCTTCCCGAGTATCAACTGAAAAGATTACAGACTACCAGAGCACTGTCATTAGACTTCTGGCACATGCTTCAAGGTTCAAACATATTATGCCTTTATTATTCCATTATCACTGATTTCCAATATGCTTCTGTATTCAATACAAGATTCTCACTCTTGTCCATAAGACCCTCCACACTGGTATCCCCTTTATCTTTCCTCACTTAATCATCCTTTGCACTCCCTGCCACGTTTTCCGTTCTGTTCATGCTAATTAGTTCTTTCATTCTTCAGTTTCACAAGCAAGATACAAATGAAGTAGACAGTCCGTCTTTGATTCCCATGCCTCCACTCTTGACCTCCAAAAGATTCAAAACAGGACTTGAAACCTGTCTGTTCCAAAAAAGCATTTAATATGGGTCTATATAGAAGATCATCCAAACTGCCTACTTGTTTTATATATCTTTATGTTTGTATATGTTATCTTTTACCCCATGATTTTTACTGCTGGAGTTCCTTTCTGCTTTGGCTAACTTTGTTTATATGTAAACTGTTCTGTTTCAAAGGGCGGTATATCAAACTTTTAATGAATCATAAACCACCAGGTAACATATATCTATTTGGCTGATCACTATCAGTCAAACCAAAAACTTCTGTTGCTCTGCTTAAGGCATGCTCTTTGTACATTCGACTTCATATATGTAAATGTATGTCTGTAATATTATTTTTCATGTTATATTGTAATCTTCTAAGAACAATGGGCTGTAAACTGTGTAAATGCCTTAAACGGGAATATTCAATGACACCTATATGGTTAGTGCCATTGAATATTCCCGTCTATGTTCCCTATGCACCCTGATGCTATCCGGTTAGCACCAGGGGGTGTTGGGTGCATTCCGGGGCGGAGCAGAGGTGGGGAGTCCTGGTAACAGGGTAGCGGCAATATTGGACTGCTACCCGGTTAGCCATCCATGGCTAAAACTAGGTGAGCTTTTGGCTCACCTAGTTCTAGTCATGGATGGCTAACTCGGTAGTGGTCCAATAATGCCGCTACCCGGTTAGGCTCTGTGGATGAATCTCCTTTGCACCTAACCCGGATATTCAAAGCTATCGCCGTGGCATTGAATAGCCAGGTTTAGAGGTCAGTGGGAGGGGCTATGCGCTGATGCTGAGGTCAGTGGGAGGGGCTATGTGCTGATGCAGCACATAGCCCCTCCCAACTGACTATTGGGCCCAATATGGATTAGTGCAATAGAAGGGGTAATTTTCTAAAAAGCCACCTAGATTTCCATGCAAACAATGTGCATAAATCTAGGTGTTTTAGTCAAATATACAAGTAAGTGGTCACTTTGGCGCATATATGATGCAGTCACAGTTCTGTAAGTACGCATGTCAGGGCCAATCACAGGGGCAGAGCTCAAAATTGTGTACATAAATTATAAAATACCATAGACCATAGGGCTGGTGTAAGTGCTTGTGCTTAAATTAACGCGCCTTTTGACCACTTATGTGCATACTTGACTACGTAAAATAGGCATGAAATATGCATATAACAATGTGCGTTATCTATCTGCAGCTTTAAAATTCCCCCCCACTAAATGATTTTAGGTGTCATCCAAAGAGCAGTGTGTATGATGTAATGATCTGTAACTCTCTCTTATAATCCTCAGTCGCGGAAGAGTGCTGCCTCTCCTCTTCATCGTTCTAGAGTCAGCCACCATGTTGATGCTGCTGCCCCCTACTGGTGAGTACAAAGGCAGACTTTCTGCATGCTGGCATTCAGTCTGTATTACGATTTTAAAGAGAGGGGACCAGAGAGGAAATTCACAGCAACCAAATTCTGTTTTTTAAGATCAAATATGTGCAATATGGCAAAGCGATTGTTATTATATATTCAATTTTTATCAAACGCACAGCACGGTTTTACATATTGAAGATTATACAGTGGGGTAGAGCTTTTTATAAGCTTCGTTAGGTTCTCTGCAGAAGGGGGTGCTGAGTAAGCAACATAGTCCAGCCTTGGTTGGAGTTTAGCCATGATTGCCAATTGATATCCGTATGAGTATGAAAAGTGCCTGAAACACCTTCTTATTATTCATAGGTAATTCTGTAAGGGAGGAAGTGAACTGAGCTGACTCTGCTTCTATCTAAAAACTCTTAAAGAGCCCTTCCTCATTCGCAGAAGGTCCCTCCCCCCAAGCAGTGCAGAGCAATACAGTTCCTATTTAATTTGATATTTAGGACAACATACTCAAATGTAATCTAGCTGGCATGACCTTGACAAAATGGAAGTATGGTCCTAGGTGTTTTCTCATCCCTTGCTTGGACGACGCCTGTGGAACCTAGGTAGACATTTCCCAGGGTTCAGCAAGTTATGCTCAGCATTAAAAAAGGGGGACTGGACCATTCTGTCAAGGTTGACCTGGGTCATAAGACATCAGTAAGGTGATGGTAGCATGTTCCAAGCCTCTCTTCCATAACTTTCCAGGAGAGTTGAGCTACAGCAGGGGTGTAGCTTTAAAAGGCAATGATTGGGGTCCCTCAGAAGTTGTAGGTTCCCCATGTGATTCTCTTTCCTCTGTGCCTGAAATAATGGTGGGACACTTTAACCGCTTTCAAAATGGAAATTAAAATTGGTATGAATGATGGAATCATTGGTCAGTCAGACCGTATGGCCTAGGCGCTGGCCTCATATCAGATGGCGCCACTTTGAATAATAGCAGTGGTGGCGTAGGAGCGACTGGGGATCGCTTCAGCACCATTTCAAGTTGCCAGGCTGGGGTAAAAAAACAGTAACCTGGAGGGGTGGGGGCTGGAGAGGAACCTGGGCAGCATGGGTTTATAAAACAAATGAAAATGAATGAAATTATGTTCATTTTTATTTTGTTTTCAGAACAAACAAGTGAAACAGGAAACTTTTGTTTCCAGTCAAAGCACACCCCTAATTGACATGCAGCCTGGGTAGCTGGATACCCCAAACTCCGTCAGTAATATAATATAATAGGTGACAGCAGTTGCCCCATCCAGTGAATCCAGCTGTTTTTCTCTCTGCTTCTCTAACACTTTGAGTGGGTAAACGTATACATTTCCCCCCCCCCTCCCATCTATGTACTTGAACATATAGAACTGCGCCTTCCACATAGAAAATGGCTCCAGATCTATATGTGTAAAGAAGGCACAAGGAATACACAGCACCTGCTTTTGTGCGATATACCGTAATTGTTCCTGCCACTGGGGAATTGGAGTTGCAAGGGCAAGCCTGGCATTTATGCATATATTTTACAAAATACACACAGACAAGCATCTATTTTTATCAGCACATGCATGCAGAAAACGACTCCTGCCTTGAAGCAGGTGTAGCTTTGTGCAAGACCTTCCAGGGAGACAATTTGATGAAGACTCATAGACACATATATGCCTTCCCAGTCTAACTTGTGTAGCAAATACGCACACAAGTTACATCAATTTTGAAAGAGAAAATGTTTGAAAAGTTAACTGTACAGATTTACGCTTGCTATTTAGTATGTATACATTTCTCACCTTATTTTGTGTGCATGTAAATGCTAACCCCTCCCCATTCTCGCCTCCAGGAATGCTTCTGCTTGGTTTAGGCAAACCTATGCACATACGTTTACAGACATTTTGGGAAGGCAGTTTTATAGAAGCCTATTTCTGCATTTAAGACACTGTTTTACCCACGGAAATGCTTTTTAAAATTAGTTCCTATATCTGACCCAAGCAGGTTCTCTTTGGTTTTTCATAAGTCCAACACCTAGGGCCGCTTCCATGCCTTAGTGCCAGGTTTTCTATAATCCAAACAACAAATAGGGTTATTGCAGCTACTTTTCTGAAAAAAACAGCAGCCCTATACTTATTGATATTACCTTTGTCTGGTCATTTTGGAAGCCTGTAACACTGATGTTAGGGTTGTAACCATGACCACTCTGTGTGGGTTACTTCTTGGAAGCTTGCTAAACCTATATCACAGGGCTGGAGTTAGACTGGCAATGGCCCAAGACAGAAACTGATGAGGGGGCCTCCAAATCCCCCTCCTGCTGCTCTTCCTCCTTCAGCTTGAGGCAAACCTGGGGCCCTGTGGCATGAGAGCCCAGAGCAAATGCCCTATTGGCCACCCCCTACCATCGGCATGTATGCTTTCTCAGTGACCCTCTACAGAAGGAGTGACTCAATGGCTTGATCAGTGGGCTGGGAAACCAAGGTTCTAAAGCCCAGTGACACTTCTTGTGATCACGAGCAAGTCTCTGCATTTCCTGTTCCCTCAGGCATCCGCTTAGATTGTAAGTTCTTTTGACAGAGACTTACTATATCTGAAAAACTAATAATACTATGAACTACCTTGAGCATTATTTGAAAAGGTGGGCAAAAATTCAAAATCACGATTATCCTATGACTGAGAAAATACTAAAGCTGCATCCCTTGTTTATTCTACCTGTTATCTCAAGCTTAGCTCTTTCATGCAGAGTAATGTCAAAAGCATTCTTGATGTCCAGATAGGCAACATGTACTGCACTTTCCTGATTCAGCACATTCGTCACCTTTAGGAGTGAGGTTCATTATTGTCATGGTTTATGCAAAATGAGCCCATTTGGAGTCATTGCCCCCAAGAAGAACTTAGGTTTGGCTGAGAGAATCTTCTCTTTCTGAATCCTGTTATCTGGTGTGCTGTACTCTACTTTTTATCAAAGTGCTGTACTCGTTTGCTTTATTCTCACTTCCATAGTTTTGCCTACCACTGAAATTAAACTAGCTCTGAAATTCGCCTCTTGTGGTCTGACTGTGACTAATAAATCAGTCATTCTGTTCTCAGACATTTCAGCTTCTGTAATGACTTATATTTGGAGGGTAGGTGGGAAGGATTAGGACACTGCAAATCTAACAGAGGAAAAGTTGGGTGCAAAGGCTTAAGGGTTGATGAAAGCAGGGGTAAATAGAAGGGTGGCGCGCTTCTGCACTGTCTGATGGTGGTATAAGCAGTCGCTCCTATGCTCGAGTTCAACATAGCTTCTTGCGATGCTTATTTGCAGCTGCTCTTCCTCTCTGGTTACCCAATGGTGGCTCTAAAAGGTCTTTTCACAGTTCTCTGGGGAAGACGCAAAGTCTGACCTCGGAATGAGAGGTGGGGAGGTTATTTCTGAAGGGTTATTGTAGAACACTTTGGGATCCAGGGTTGTAACAGAGTAACCCAAACAAATATAATGTCCTCTGAGCATGCCTTGGCCAGCATTTTCAGTGGAAGCTAATTACTTTTGTGTGTGTTCTGCTTTTTCAAGTTTAGCTTTCTCTAGGGCTTCCTTTTTTTTTTTTTTTTACAAAGGATTTGTTTTCTGCAAGCCTATAATGGGCTCATAAACTATAAATAGCTAGAACAAAATGTACTTAATACTACCTGGACCAGAGCCTGCTTTGCATAAGGCACACGTGTCTCATCTCTGTCTTATTTTTTTCCCTGCTGAGCTGCCAGCAGAATATATTTAACATTCAGGTCAGGCATCCATGCTGGCTGAGGCTCAGCCTATCCCTGCCCACTAAAGAGAAAAATGAAAGACAGATTAGGTTACATTCTGAGTGAATACCAAAGCCAAGCTCTGGACAGGACCGCAGAGGAATGGCCTAGTGGTTACAGCAGTGGCCTAGAGTGTGGGGGAATGGCCTAGTGGTTACAGCAGGGTTCAAATCCCACTAATGCTCCTTGTGAACTTGGGTAAATTACTTCACCCTCCATTGTCTCATGTACTACCTTAAGGCTAGGTTTAATGTGATTTAACATAAGCCATGTTATTAATGGGGCCTCTTTACTAATAACTTGTGATAACTGCAATAATATACATTAATGAGGTTAATAAATCTAGGCCTTTGATCAGGGGTTCTCACACATTTCATGTGAAGGGCCACATAGGGTGTTTCAGTTATGGAGAGGGTAAAAAGGGCACGGGATCTGCTTTGGAGAAGAGTTTGTTGATCAGGGAGTGTGGGGGGTAGGAAGACCATGCCTGGATTTTGTCATTAATTTAAGTGGCGGGAAAGGAAGGAGGCAAATAACCCTGTTTTCCATATTGTCCTGATAGACCAGTCGAGACAAGTGGGTTGTATTCCCCTTCCAGCAGATTGGTGGAGACAAAGAACCAATGAAAAGCCCAGGTTTCAATGACATCACTTCTATGCCTTGATTCGGCTCAGCCACCAGAGATTCCTTCAGTATTTCTTTGTCTCCAGTAGATGGTGGATGGATTTTCTTTTCTGTTGAAAATCTGAGGATTGAGAAGAAAAGAGATTGATTAATGCTTGTGAATGACCACCTTGAGTACAGAAAGGTGACTCTCACTTGAGTGATGATGTAAGAGGCTCCACTAGACTGTGCTATTTTCAGTAGCCATAGGAGGAGGGAAAAATGATTTAGCTCCACGCTCTTATCATGATAAAAGCCTGTTGAGCAGTCACAAATTGGAAGGACCTGAAAGAGTGCAGCAGCCTCACATAACCTCTTCTGTTCCCCTGCTCTCTCCCGAAGATCTCAGAGGGATCTGCCTGCCAGTCACCTTAAATGCACTGCAGCGAAGCCAGTCAGTGAAACAGTTTCAGGGGAGTAGAGCTGAGCCCGGCAAGGATTCTCTGCCTCTGGCTCTCAGGGGGTGAGTACCAAGGCTTGACCTCATCATTGTCCTTGTTGGGGGCTCCCGATTCCATCTTCTTGGGATGCAATTTGGGGTGGACTGCTTTTGACCATTAGTGCGGTTTTGGGGTTTCCTACTGTTTTCTGCACGCATTAGTAATGTTTTTTTACCTATTATGTGCCTGGTGGTCATGCGGTCCTAACGTGCGTTCTATCCAAGCAGCTCCAACGTGCACTCCTGTAATGCATGTAATGTAAAAGCACAGTTAATACATGCTTGTGGGACGATGCAGCATTAGCATGTGCCGCTATGATACTTGCCCTAACTCTGTCTTCTTCCAGGAAACATTGTTCACCCTGTGGCAAGTGAGATGCTTCATCCCTGGATTCTGCTTTTCCTGCATTGCAGCTTCTGAGTCACCCTGGAAGGCCTGCTTTCCCCTGTCTCAGCCGGGGGATGCAGTTAATCCAACCTTGCCTGCCTCAGGGTGGGAGGTGACAGATGGTGCTATGTGTAAGGATATTCAGCCGGCCAGAGGATCCGGTGACTGTGCTGTGAGCCACTCATTGTTCTCTAGGGGGTCTACAGCAGCTGTACCCCCTGGTGTTGGGGAGTCATGTCAAAGAGGAGAGCTTCCGGACTCCGTATTGTCCTCCCCAGAATTCTTTTCCTTTTTGCAACAGGCCTGGTTCTTCTGGCGTGGAAGTTGACATCCTGTGGCCTATCGGTGCCCCCAAGTGCAGTCTTGTGCGGGGCAGGCTAAATGTGGAAGGCCTGTTCAATTACCTTTGGTTAAGTTTCCCAGCGAGGGGTGCCCACTGGAAATACGGAACATCTGGGAGCTATCAGAGATGTTGACTAGGATTCAGATGGCTTGGTACTGGGCTCTTATGTGTATGAGGAAGTGCTCTCGCCTTCAGAAGATTATGCAGAGGCTGACATAATCTGCCTATTCTGTAAGGAGGAGCTGGCAGCGTTGATTGCCAGGGTCTCATCTGTCTTGAATTTGACAGATGCTTCTGGCATGCAGCAGGAGCTGAAGGTACACCCGCTCCTTCAAGGGGTACAGAAATCCACTACTGTCTTCCCATTTCCAGATGTGATCAAGGATATGATCTGGTCGGCGTGGAACTTTCCCAGCTCCCTATCTAGAGGGTTAAGGATGTGTAAGAAGATCTGTGCTCTCCCAGAGGAGGAGTGCATTGAGTGGTTTGGCATTCCTAAGGTGGATGCGCAGGTCATGGCAGTTACCAGATGGACCACCATTCCTGTGGAAATTGGGTCAGTCTTAAAGGATTTTCTGAACCGTAAAGTGGATTCCTCGCTGAGGAGCCTGTTTGCTGTAGCAGCAGCTATTCTGCAACTGGCAGTATGTAACAGCCTGACGTCTTGAGCCCTGCTCGAGTGGATTCAGTTTCTTCCACCAGATGATTCTACCCCTCTTTTGGAGTTGGTTACGGCTTTCCTTTCTGATGCCATGTATGGCCTGGCACATGTAGCAGCCAGGGATGGTGCCCTGACGACGGTGCCACGGCATTGGATTTGGCTCTGGCAGCAGTCATATCCTCCAAAGTCCAGTTGGCCCAAATGGCTTTTAAGCAGAAGCTTCTGTTTCAAGCCGATTTGGAGAAGCTGGGGAAGGGCCTGGGCAAAACAAAATCTTACCGCCTTCCGGAAGACAGATCCAAGGGGCCTGTGAAGCAGGCTGGTGCCCCTTTCTCGTCAGCCTCCACCCGTCCACCAAGGACATGCTGGCTTTATTCCTAGAATTCTCGTCATTACTGACCTGGAAAATCTTTCTTCCCCTCTGCTTCCGGGCCTCGGGCTCATTTGCAGTCCTTTCATGGAGCACATGGGCCTAGGGACTCGGTCCCCTCCAGGGGAAGACCCTCTTGGGTTGCACAATGAAGGTTTGCCTTTTCTTTCAGAAATTTATTTATTTTATTTAAGTCTTTTTTTATACCTCGCTGTTTAGAATCAGTGCGGTTTACTAATAACAATAAATTGTAGAATGTAGAATGGAATGTACATTGAAACTTACAAGGAACAGGAGATAAAACTTGGATTTCAACAGAGATAACTATATACACGTTTCTACAGAGGTGACTATATACAAGTTGTGTAATTGTATCGACTGATATGGTTTTGTTAACATGAAAGGTAAAGGGTGTGCTGGGTTATGTCATGTCACCGGGCTGAGAGTAATGCTGAAGGAAAAGTGCTTTAGAGCCTTCCTGAATTGTGCAAGGTCAGAAATAGACCGGATGGTAGTAGGGAGGGCATTCCAAAGAGTGGTTGCGTAAATGGGCCTGGGTTACCAAGGATTGCTGGGTACCAGACACCATTCAATTTGATTACTTTCTGGAATGTAAAGAGTTGATTCTGGATGCTTTTTGTCATTTCCCCTTGTGGATCTACAATCAAACGAGTCACTGTGCAGACCACCTTGGGCAAGTTACTGCACCTAAAGGTATTGGTGCCTGTCCCCCCAGATGAGCAGGGCAAGGGCAAATACTCCATCCATTTTGTGGTGCAAAAAAGGGACGGTTCCTTCCGGCCCATTCTGGACCTCAAGGGAGTCAACGAGCACTTCATGATTCAAGCAGTGCACCAGGGTGTGTTAGTGCCTTCTTGAATCTGACCAAGGCATATTTTCATATCCCGATCTGTGCAGATCAGCAGAAGTATCTGCATTTTGCCATTCTTGGCTCTCACTATCAGTTCTCCGCCCTTTCTTTCCTGTTATCCACCATCCCAAGGGCGTTCTCTAAGGCCATAGTGATGGCGGTGGCTGTGGCACTAAGGGATCTGTGTCCATCCCTATCTAGGAAACGGACTCATCCGAGCCTGTTCCCTTTCAGAAGCATCTTGGTTGGTGTCCCGAGTGGTGTCCTTTTTGGAAAGCCTCTGCTTCAGTCAGGGAAAGAGCCAGCTATTGCCTTCCCAGTCTCTGGAGTTTCTGGGAGCGTGTTTCGACACTCAACTGGACAGAGATTTTCTGCTAGAGGAGAAAGTCAAAAGACTGTTGGATTGCCTGGTGCTGTTTTGTGCACAGCAGACTCCCAGAGTCTGGGATTATCTTCAGCTCCTTGGATTACCGACCATAGAGATGATGCCATGGGCACATGCTCACATGAGACTGTTCCAACGGTCCTGGTTGATTCGGTGGCACCCGAGTTCTCAGGAGATCAAGCTCAGGCTTCTGCTGCCATTGATGGTGAAGGCTAGCCTGAAGTGGTGGTGGCTGCCCTGCCATCTGAGGAAGGGCGTACTGCTGCACGACTTCTCCTGGATCCTGCTAACAATAGATGCCAATCTCTCAGGCTGGGGAGCCCATTTCCAAGATCGTACGGCCCAGGGCCATTTGAACTGCAGAGAAGTGATGTGGCCCATCAAAAGTCTCGAGGTGAGGGCCATCAGGTTGGCTCTAATGCATTTCCGGCCCCTGATCGAGGGCCAGGTGATTTGAGTGTTTTCAGAGAATGCCACGGTAGTGGCTTATGTCAATCAGCAATGCCGCATGAGGAGCCCCGGGGTAGCTCTGGAGATGGCTCTTCTGTTTGCCTAGGTGCAGAAAAACCTCCTAGCTTTGTCAGTTCAGCACATTGCCAGGATGGACGATGTGGAAGCGGACTTCCTCAGCCAGCACTCTTTGGATCCTGGAGAGTGGGAGTTGAATCAGGATGTGTTTCAGTTGATTCTGCGCTGCTAGGGTCACCCCAAAATGGATCTGATGGCCAAGGTTTTCCGTTTCTTCAGTCACCACATGGAGATGGGTCCGAAGGCATCAACGCCCTGACCCAGCCTTGGCCAAGTCAGCGACTGCTGTATGTGTTTCCTCTATAGCCCCTGGTAGGGCATGCAATTCATATAGAATGCCACCCAGACAGGATTATTTTGATGGCTTTGGCTGGTGTGCCAGTGCGTCCTGTCGCCATGGCACCAGCATGACCAGCCTGAGAGCCCAAAAGCTAACCATATATAACAACCATTTCCCCACTGCCCAAACCTCAGAGGGGTCAGCCAGGGCCGGAATCAGCCCTCTTGTTTTGGGGGTGCTGCATGCCCCAATCGCACTAGTGCCCGGCACTTACTCCATCTTCAAGGTGGAATAAACTGGTGGGCATCTATATTGGGGCCAGCGGACGTACAGAGGCCCGACCTAAATGGCCTCTTTACATCTGGCCACTTCGGCCCACCCCTGCTCTGCCCACGCTCTGCCTTCGTGCTGCCCACTCCCACCCCCATCCAGTGCTCCCCGCACAACAGCCTTGTACGTGCGGGGAGAACAAAGGATGGAATCAGTTGCAGCAGCTGAGCATGGGTTGTATGTCCAACCTGGACATATAACCCCGCTATTTGTGGATCTGAATTGACCCCGCAGCGTATAAACAACATCTCTATGCACAATTTCAACTACTCTTCTTCCTTTGTACCACCACAATTACAGCACTATGCATTCCCACTTGCCCTCCCTCCCCACCCCTGCTTCAATACATAATTGCAACAACCCAGGCTTCATTCCAGCCTTTCTGTACATGCCCATCACAGCCTTAAACTCATCACTACCTAACCTATCCTCCCAACTCCATCTCCCTTTTGCGTTGTCCAATTATCAGTCCTTTTGTAAACATTTCAACCGTGGATCCCACTCCTCATATTCATCCAATTGTGGCGAATAGTTGTTAGCCTCTCCATCATAAGCATTCTTCTGAGTCTTATCTTCCAGTGAGCCACACTCAAGAGCTTCATCCTCTTCCACCAAAATGCCGTTTCTCATTGGACAGCTATAATTCCTGCATAAATTAACCTTTTATGTTTCTCTGCAATCCCCCTTGGACAAATGCCCAAAAGGACAAACTTGGGTCACTACATAAGGTTACTCCCAAAAGGCCTTGCAGCACATGCAATGTCCTTGCCCAGTAGTTTTGGGCTTTTGGGCAAGTCTGCCACATTTTGATTCATAGTCCCATTTCCTCCGCACTCTCTCCAACAATTAGCAGATGCCCTAAGGAATAACTTTCTTAGTCTATCCGACATATATCATCACTGGAATAGAACGTAATAGCTGTTTTCTTTGACAGTAACTGAGATTGAAGACTTGTACACAGTCTTAAACACATCTTTCCATTGTTTTTCAGAAAGTTGTTCCGTGAACTCCCTCTCCTACTTATCCATGTACCAAAGCTTCTCAAACTTGTTCCTTCTTACGGTCTTATATAAATGCATAATCAACCCCTTAGATTCTTTATCCACCATTCAGATCCCTTCCAGAATCGTGGCCAATCTTCAATAGTTTCCATTCTCCCCAGCCCAAATCGTGTAACCAACCAATCAAATGACAGCAACTCTTCATCTTCAAAAAACATAAGCCCTTATTCTCCCACCTCGCGTACACTGCATCTTCACTGCCTGGCTTAAAATCTCCATTGTTTAGGAGCGAGCTTAGTAAAGTGAATTACTCACCTTTCTCTGCTTAACAGCTCTTATTTTCCTCCAGATCCCAGACACATGTCTGATGAAACGCTTCTTCTCCATTGTTTGGCCAGCTATGGCAGTGCCCACAGTGAACACAATTCCAATCTCTTTTAATTACTATCCTCTCTCTCCAGTCCAGTTATGCTTGCCTGGGCTGCCCAGTAATACATCTTAAAGGCCAGAAACCCTTAGACCCTCCAGTTCCGTCTGCTTACAAAGTACTCGCCTAGATACTCAAGGAGGACATTTCCTCCAAATATATTGAAAATACCTTCTGCTGGAGAGGCTGCAAGAAAGTGTCTGGCAAAGAAACTCGGGGGAACCTAGAAAAAATGAAGCTGGGGCTGGAGATTCATTTTGATGACGACTATCTGCTCATACCAGGAAATATCAGCATATTGCCATGCTTGCAAATCTGACCCGATTGCCCGAAGCAGTGGACCATAATTAATCCCCTGCAGCTGTGATAGGTCACTTGTAGTTTGTACTCCCAAGTAACGAATCGACCGTGCCACCTATCAAAAAAGGAAATTCTCCTGTAATCATGCTAGTTCCTCTCCAGGAAGATTTACATTCAAAGCCTTAGTTTTGTCCATATTCATTTTGAAACCAAACAGCTCCATATCTGCGGAGCTCCCTTAGGAGCACCGGAATGGAGACAAACAGCTTGGTAAGGGAAAGCAAAACATTGTGGGTAATCCCCCCTCCACCCCTCCCCATTTGTATGCCTCCAGAATCTGTTGCTCGTATCATAGCTTGCACCAAGAGTTCCATAATCAGGAAGACCAATAATGAGGATAACAGACAGTCTTATCATGCTCTCCTACCCAAATCAGAGCTCTGTGAATGGAGGCCATTGATCTTTATACAGGCTTTTGGGTGTACAGAGAGCCTCCATCTACACCCTAAATTAGATCCAGCTCCCATCCTTCCCAGAACCTCATTTATTTTATTTATTTATTTAACATCTTTTATATACCGCACTATTGTCACCAGCGCGGTTTACAGGTAACAAACATATACATACAAAGAACTGTAATGCATTTTACAAGTAACAGGGATTTTGAACTTGGGAATAACAAGGTACAACTATATAAGGCTAGTTAACTATATACAGATTATTGAAATACATTAGTCAAATTTGGATATCAGTTGGGGAAATGTCTTGGTCAGAAAAGTGTCTGTGATATTTTCATGTGCGAAGGTTAGATTGGGAAATAGCTTAGGAAGAGGTGGTGTTTGAGACTCTTTCTGAATTGTGTTAAGCTGGTTATAACTCTCAGTTCTAGTGGGAGGGCATTCCAGGTTTTTGGGGCGTGGATACTGAAGGCTCTTTTGGTTGTTTCCTTAGTGTATCTGACTGTTTGTTTCGGGATTACTAATGTATTCATTGCAATTGATCTTCTGGATCTATTAGGGGTCTATGAGTGTACAAGGTTGGCAATGGTTGATGGTGCTTGGTTGTTTATGGCTTTGAATGTAGTGATCAGTATCTTGTAGTGGATTCTTGCGTTGGTTGGTAGCCAGTGGAGTCGTTTTAGAACTGGGGTTATGTGATCTGTCTTTGATATTCCTTCAAGTACTCTGGCAGCAGTGTTCATCGCTAATTGGAGAGGATTTAATGTTGCTTGAGGGAGTCCGTATAGAATTGCATTTGCAAAGTCGATGTGAGGCATTATCAGGGCTTGGTAGACAGTTCTGAAATCTGAGGGTTCCAGTAGAGGTCGCAGGTGGCGTAATGTGCGTATCTTGTGGTAAATTAGTTTTGTTATGTTTTTTATGTGGGCTTTCATATTGAGGTGCTGGTCAAGGGTTATACCTAGGTAGCGTAGTGTAGGCTTTACTGTTAATTCCTTGTCCTTTATCTTCACGGAGGTAGGAGGTGTGAAGTTTTGGTTTCTTGTTACAAACATCACATCAGTCTTGCTGTGGTTGATTCTTAGATTTTGGGAGATGAGCCAATCTTCTACTGCTTCGAGGCATGTTATCATGTATAAAAGGCCAATGGATCCTATTAAATGCCTTCTTGGCACTGATAGCAGGAAGCATGGTGGGTGACCCTTCTTGTCACATGGCCCAGACAAGATTTATCACCCATCTGCCTCTTTGGAATAAGCCCCATTTGGTCCACTATTTTAGGTAGGGCCATAGCCAGCATACTTGCCAGTATTTTAACAAATATTTTTATATCCGTATTCAGTAACAAAATTGGCCAGTAAGACTTGCAACTTGTTTTGTTCTTACCCTGCTTATAAATTACCAATATGCCTGCTGCTCACTTGATTGCAGTAGGGAAGTGCCTCCCAGCAAATCATTGAGTATCATGATCAGAAAGTGAACCACCTGTACAGCAGAATGCATATAAGACCATATAGTGAGGCTGTCAAGACCCAGTGATTTATCTACTGGTATATCCTGGAGTGGAGGAGTAGTCTAGTGATTAGAGAAACTGCCTAGTAACCACGCCTTGTGACTTTGGGTGAGTCACTTTAGCCTCCTTTGCCTTGGAAGAAAAGGCCTGGCAATCTACTTCCAGTAATATATTGCCAAGAAAACTCAGAGGCATTTGGGATGCCAGGAGTCAGCACTGACTTGATGGAACTAAAACACATATATATCCTTGACCACTTATAGAACTTCTAGAGGTGTGATATCAGCTTCCATTTTCTTCTGGATCCTCTTTGTGCTGTGTGTCACTACTATATTACACTAGATTTTGCTGTGCTGTTGCTCATATCTGTGTGCAGTGTGCAGTTTACCCCTTGATTAAGGGCTCACGCAAAATGTAGTAGAGGAAGGGGTTGAAATTCCCATTATTTCAAACACTGAAACTTAAAAGATCGTGGCTGAATTGAAGATTTCAAATGGCCAAAAGTAAGAACAATTAAAAAAGAAGGCACAAGCTTTGTAAAGTGAGCTTGTAGCAAGACAGATGTCTGATCTCTCGTGTTTTAGCTGAGCAGATTGCCTTCTAGGTCTCCCTTCTAGACTGGTTCACCATCTTTATTCTTATTCTCTTATTTTCTTAAAGACCAGTCTCTATAATCCATAGTTGGTACTCTATCTCCTCTTGTTTTCCTGAAAGACACTAAAAAATAGACATTCCTCCAGTATTCACGACATTGCATCCAGTACCTGGGCTAAGAACTGTAGGTTGTGCACTGGACCTTTTCTCAAAAGTCCATGGTCCACCACCAGTCAGCTGCAGGAAAGACAGGTGTTGCAGGTTTAGATATTATTGTCTGCCTGGACTGGCTCTCTTCTCTGGCCCTGGTCCTAGCCTGTAGGGTTGTTCCTTCTGCATGTGGAGGTGGAGGGTGGATGGCTCTCAGAAGCAGGACACATGCCTCTCCTTTGCCTGGCGCCATGCTTAGAGGGGACGTTCAGCTGTATAGTGCAGCTATATGGAGCTCTAATCTGCGCAGGCACAGGGCATGCCTTGCCCCTTCCTTCCTCCCTAGACCTATCACCAGGCAGCACTCGCAACAGCAGTCAAGCAGCCTAGAGGTGGAGTGTGATGTGAATCCTAGGGGAGTAGTGCAGACTGCACAACAGCACAAAAAGGCATCTTTTTAAACTATTGATTCCTCTCCTGCTCTGCACTGCGGCAGCCAGACTGACATCCAGCCAAATACTAATGGGCTGTACTGAGTGGTGATGCCGGCTGACCCACCGGGGCATGTCTGAATGCCCATTAGGGAATCTGACCCTGCTTACCCATGTCTTCCACCCTATCTTTCAACCCTCTTATCTGTCCCAAGCATGACCAGAATCCACCAGCGTTAGCTTCCGTATGCTTTACTGGGGTCCTAATCAAATTATATGCCTACCGTGTAAGGTTGAAATTTAAGTTACCATGCTTTTTAAAGGCAATTTTACCACTGCTGTTTTAGGTTGTAACTGCTGTTCCTGGCATTACATACACACTTTTGGAAGCCCTGATGCAATCTTCTGATTAGTATTGCATCATCGGGGCCGTCCCACCAATTTTAGATGGATTTCTGAAGACCATGTTAAAACCCTCGGCCCAGTGTGCAGCGGCGGCCAAGAGAGCAAATAGAATGCTAGGTATCATAAGGAAAGGAATGGAAAATAAAACAAAAGATATTATAATGCCTCTATATCGTTCCATGGTGAGACCGCACCTTGAATATTGTGTGCAATTCTGGTCGCCGTATCTTAAAAAGGATATAGCGATTTTAGAAAAGGTACAGAGAAGAGCCACCAAAATGGTAAAGGGGATGGAAGGATACTCCTATGAAGAAAGGCTAAAAAGGTTAGGGCTCTTTAACCTGGAAAAGAGACGGCTGAGGGGAGATATGATAGAAGTCTATAAATTAATGAACGGAGTGGAACGGGTAAACGTAGATCGATTGTTTACCTTATCAGAATATAGAAAGACTAGGGGACATGCAATGAAGCTACAGGGTACACTATTTAAGACTAATAAAAGAAAATATTTTTTCACTCAATGTGTAATCAAACTCTGGAATTTGTTACCGGAGGATGTAGTAAAGGCTGTTAGTGTAGCTGGGTTTAAAAAAGGTTTGGACAAGTTCCTGGAGGAAAGGTCCATAAACCATTATTAAGAAGTGACCGAAGATATCAATGCTTCACCCAGTACAAGCATTGTGGAACTTGTGTCTCTTGGGGAAACTGCTAGGTACATATGACCTAGATTGGCCACTGTTGGAAACAGAATACTGGGCTTGATGGACCTTGGTCTGACTCAGTATGGCATATCTTATGTTCTTATGTTCTTATCTCTTACTGTATCTGACAAAACAGGGATCCATTGTCTAAAGCCACCAGATTTTTTGTAGGCAAATTTGGGACACTGGTTATCTGAAACCAGGTTGGGTGGGTAGGTGGGTGGGGGATACTTTAGTTTCAGATTTGAGCAAGAAAGCATGGAGAAGAGAAGACATTACCCTGCTCTCCATCTATCCCATGACAGCAACAATATCACTTCCAAGGAGACAAATTGACAGAGAAATAGAAACAGTGATGCGTTTCACTCATACTCTGCAAATTATAAAGATAATGAATGTAAATTCTAAAAACTAACATGTTCCAATTACAAAATTGAAAATAGTTTTTTTTTTCTGTCCCTTCTGGCCCCATTGTTAGAATTAGGGTCAGGAGGCTGCCAAACAGGTGGGAGTCGAGGACATAACTCTAAAATTGGGGGCAATCCCCAAAGATTGGGAACGTCTGGTAACCTTACCAGTTTGGAAGCTTCACTATATAGATCAGTGATATTCATTCCCAGGCCTTGACAGCAAACAGGCAAACAGGTTTTCAGGATATCCCTAATAAATAAGCATTAGATTTGCATACAATGGAGGTGGTATGCTTGCTAATCTGTCTCATGCATATTAATTCTAGAAACCTGTAAACCTGACCTATTTGTGGCCCTTAAAGATTGGAAGTTAAATCACTGGTGTAGATATATCTTTGTGTTAGATGCAGAGAAAAGTCGCCACGTACAGTATCATTGCTTTGCATCTAGACACTCCCAACCAACATGATTGTCTCAGAGGCTTCACTACTAGATTCCACTAGTTTCTGCTGTGCTGTTACTCACATCTGTGTGTAGTGTGCAGTTTACACTTATATTAAGGGCTCACACAGAATATAGTAGAAGAAGAGCTTCAAATTCCCATTATTTCAAACACTGAAACTTAAAATACTATGGTTGAAATGAAGATGGGGAAAGACTGGCGCTGCACAGTATCACAGAAACTCCCTGGCTCCCCAGATCACAGAACTAACCATAACATCATTGGTATGTGCCTTAGTTACTCTTATGTTCTTTTGAAAGGAGCTGTACTATTGGCTGTGAATTATTAATCTCATTGGCCAGTTCTGTAATTCTGCTCTTTTTTTGGTTCTCATACTGCTATTGTTGAATGAAAGAACAATTTTCATTGGCTTGCTGACCCAGAAACTGCATAAAACAAACAACCCTATTGGCTTCCCTTGTCTCTTAGCAACTAATTGTTTTGAGCTGAGGTAGTTATACAGAGGGACTTTTTTGTTCCTTCAGGCTGCGGAAGAACACCATCGCATGAGGTAAATCTTTAAGAATTTTAATGGACATTTAGCTTTTAGGTTTCAAACTTTTTTTTATTATCAAGTAGAGCATAACACAAATCCAAATGTGTGGGGTTCCTTACGCACATCGGAACAGAAACCCAACAAAGTTTTTAACATGTCGATTTTATAATACACAGTGAACCCCCTTCCCCATCCTCTTGCGATAGTAAAAGTAGAATATGCAGAGCCATGCACATCAAAAGAAGAACCAAGTACTCTGCCCGCCGTGACCAACTCTACCCATGCATACCCTGCTCCCCCATACCACCCCTTTCAGAACCATTGCACCAGCCAGATGTAAACACTCTGAACCCCCTCCCCCCCCCAATTCCCAAGCCTATTCTGTAATTCTTCCACCACCGTTATCCATTCCACCCACCCATGGGATCCAGAGCGCTTCACTGCATACTATGCACTCTGGTTATAGAAAATTCAAAATGCGACTGCGATTCCTGGTTGTTAATGTATGTTTCCTCATCATCCTGCTAGACCAGACCAGTCCAGACGAGTGCATTATGCTCCCCTGCCAGAACGTGGAGGCAAACGTGAGCAACTTTCAGTGATGTTATCACTCTGTGTATCCGCTGCAGCAGCACTGAGAGAAGTTTCTTCGCTGACTACCCTACTTCTCTTCCTCACTCTCTCTCGCCTAGACTATTATGACGTCTGTTTTGCCGGACTCCCCCAATATCAAAACGCGTAGGTTGCAGCTCATTCAAAATACCGCAGCTAGGCTCATTACGCATGCTTCACGCTATGACCATATAACTCCCCTTCTCATTGGTCTCCATTGGCTCCCTATCGGATTCAGTTCAAAGTCCTCACTTTTGTTCACAGGGCCCTGCACACTGGTGTCCCTCACTATCTCTCCGACCTGAATCATCTTCGCGCCCCTCAATGCTCTCTCTGCTCTATCCATGCTACCCGCCTGTTCCCTCCCCCCCCTTCGCTTCTGCCCGTCTTGAATCCACCCGTTCTGTTGCTTTTTTCTTCCTCAGCCCCAGGCTCTGGAACTTGCTCCCCCCTGCCCTCTGTCTCGAACCATCATTCACCAAATTCAAAACCGGTTTAAAGTCCCACCTTTTCTGTACTGCCTATGACCTCCCACCCCCTCCCTCCGCTCCCACAGCCCCCCTTGAACACTTTGTTTTGTCTTGTCCGCCCCCTCTTTTCTTCAGTTTTTTCTCTGCTTATCCTTGATTCTGTCCTTTTCCTCTCATTGTAATGGAGTTCTGTTTCACCTGTCACTCTCTTTTCCAGCAGCAATCTTCTCTCTGATTTTGGTAACTGCTTATTGTAAATCGCTCTGGTACCCATGGTGTGGGCGGTATATCAAGAAACAAATAAAGATAAAGATAAAGCAGTGCCAGGGCTGTACCTAGGGCTGTGCAAGTGGTGCGGCCACACAGTGCAAGTACAGAAGGGGTGCTGCTGTCATCAGTAGGCTTGACAAAAGCAAATTTCTGCACGCAACTTGGTGGGTGGGGGGTGCAAAGTTTACTAGTCACACAGGGCTTAATATTCAAAAGGCATTTACATGGTTTACAACCCAGTAAACAGTGTAAGTGCCTTAAATGGGGATGTTCAACAGCACTTACATGATTCGTGCCAATGAATATCCCCTCCGAACTCCCCTCTGCGCACCGATACTATCCAGTTAGCATTGGGGCATGTCGGGAGCGTTCCAGGGCGGAGCAGAGGCGGCGACAAGCGCTAACCAGGAGCAGCGATATTGCATGCTGCCTGGTTAGCGATCTGCACCTTAAAGATAGGCGATCCCCAGATGTTCAGTGCTGAGCTGCGGCGGGCAGGAGTCGCCTGGCGCAGGTCGACAGGCAGGGCTATGCGTCGTAGGGGTGCATAGCCTGCCCAACTCAATATCACAGCCCCCACTTTGTCCTTGCTCTCCTCTGTTCCTTCGAGAGCCAAATTTATCACTATGGGGATTAGTTGAAGGACTCAAGTGAAATTCCTGTCACTAGCCTGCCACACTAGAAGGTAAGTAAGAGAAGGGTGGGGTGGTGGTTCCCCCAAGGGACAGTTAGGAAATCCATGGTCCATAGAAAACACAAACCTGGTGAGCTATAGCTGTGAAGGTAGGGGTTGGTGATCGCTTGTCCTTAGAAGAGCCTGATTCTCTCCCAGGATTTCGAGTACCTGGGGATCAGATCCATACTGTCGTGAACCGGGTTTCCTATCATAAGAACATAAGAGATGCCATACTGGATCAGACCAAGGGTCCATCAATCCAGTATCCTGTTTCCAACAGCGGCCAATCCAGGTCACAAGTACCTGTCAGGTTCCCAAAAAGATACACCGATTCCATGCTGCTTATCCCAGGGATAAACAGTGGATTTCCCTGGTCCTTTTTAATAGTGGTTTATGGCCTTTTCCTCCAGGAACTTCTCCAAACCTTTTTTAAACCCAGCTATACTAACAGCTTTTACTACAACCTCCGGTAACGAATTCCAGAGTTTGACTACGCGTTCAGTGAAAAAATATTTTTTCCTATTAGTTTTAAATGGGCTACACTGTAGCTTCCATTGCATGTCCTTTAGTCTTTCTAGTGTTTGAAGCAGTAAACAACCAGTCTACATTTACCTGTTCCTCTCCAGTCCTTATTTTATAGACCTCTATCATATCTCGTCTCAGCCATCTTTTTTCCCAAGTTGAAGAGCCCTAAACCTTTAAGCCTTTCCTCATAGGGGTATCCCTCCATCCCCCTTAACCATTTTGGTGACTCTTCTCTGTACCTTTTCTAGTTCTGCTATATCCTTTTTAAGATATGGTGACCAGAATTGCACACAATATCCAAGGTGCGGTCACACCATGGAACGATACAGAGGCATTATAATATCCTTTGTTTTATTCTCCATTCCTTTCCTTATGATTCCTAGCATTCTACTTGTTTTCTTGGCTGCTGCTGCACACTGGGCAGATTGTTTCAACATATTATCCATGATGACCCCAAAATTCTTTTCCTGGGTGGTGGTTCCTAATGTGGAACTTTACATCGTGTAACCATAGTTTGGGTTGTTCTTCCCTAAGTGTATAACTTTGCACTTATCCGCATTAAATGCCATCTGCCATTTGGTGCTCAGTCTTCCAATTTATCAAGGTCGTCTTGTAATTTTTCACAATCCTCTTATGTTTTAACAACTTTGAATAATTTGTGTTATCTACAAATTTAATCACCTCACTTGTTCCCATTTCCAGGTCATTTATGAATATGTTAAAAAGCAGCGGGCCCAGCACAGATCCCTGGAACTCCACTGTTTACCTTTCTCCATTGAGAAAATTGGCTATTAGTCTTACTGTGTTTTCTATCTTTTAACCAGTTCCTCATCCACAATAGTACACTGCCTCCTATCCCATGACTTCTTCTTCATGATGGAGAGCTCACTCAGGCTTCATCCAGCTCAGAATATGTGATTCTTGATTAGCTCCATGGACCTGGGACTCTTCAGGTCCTCAGATCCATGATATTGACCTTGGAACGTGTTCCTTGGACCAGAGTACAGTGGTGTGCAAAAGTCTGGAATCACTTGTGAGTTTTGCGTTTTTCATACTTTCTAACGTTTTTTTTTTTTTTAATTTTGCGTTAGCTCAGCATATTCATTTTTCTACCACGTTAAAAGGGATACATTTGGCTATTAGAGTTGACGTTTTTGCATTCCTTGCTTCCAATTTAAATACTTTACAGACACTGGGAGATAGCTACTGCGACTTTTGGGGATCCCTGTGTCAAAATTGGATCGAGATTATCCAATATTCACACATTATTTCTGACCAATCAGGAGGCTGGTTTCACTAACCAATCACAATGCAGATATCTAGCCAACAGTGCAGCTATAAAAACGCGCGGAATTTTTGAATTTCATACACTTTCTGGATCGACCATGAAGATGACTCGGACCCTGACGTTGGAGGAGCATGTTTCTGTGTCCTTTATGAGCGAGGAAGGATTTTCAAGCCGTCAGATAGCCAGGAAAGTTGGCTGCAGTCAGAGCGCTGTTAAGATTGTACAGAAGAAGAAGAAAGAAATGGGTTCAGTGGTGGACAAGCCTCGTTCAGGTCATCCACGTGCATCAACATCATGCCAGGACCGCGCACTACAACGCTTTTCACTGACTAATCGCAAGTTGACCTCTCCTCAGCTACTTCGAGAGTGGTCAGACAAGAATGAGGACAGTGTCAGCTCATCAACAGTTCATCGCTGGTGCCTGCAGTTTGGCCTCCGGGGCTACAAAGCACGAAATAAGCCACTGATGACTGACATACAAAGGCGCAACTGGATCGTGTGGGCGAGAAAACACTTAACCTGGTCGACTGAAATGTGGAAAAAGGTGCTATTCAGCGATGAAAGCACCTTCTGCCTGTTTGGTAACCAGACCCACACCTATGTGAGGAGATTTCCTGGAGAGGAATTCAAGCCTGAGTGTCTGAACCTCACTGTGAAACATCCTTTGAAGGTCATGGTCTGGGGCTGCATGGCTGCCAGTGGCGTTGAACGTCTTCACATCATCGATGGAATGGTCAACGGGGCCAGGTACATCACCATACTGCAAAAGTGCATGGTGCCATAGCACACCAGTTGTTCCCTGACCAGTTCCTGTTCCAAGATGACAATGCACTCTGCCATCGCTCCAGACAGGTGATCAGCTGAAAGCAGCGGAACAACCTCAAGTAAATGGACTGGCCTGCCCAGTTTCCAGATCTGAATCCAACCAAGAACCTGTGGCACAAGGTGGCCTTGGAAATATCCAAGAGGCATATGACATCAAAGCGTGAGCTGACTGAGTCACTCATTGCAGCTTGGAACCGCTTTGTCACCAATGATTACCTTATCGGACTGGTTCATTCAATGCCGACAAGGTGCAGTCAGGTGATCAAGAACAAAGGGTGGCCCATCAAATTCTGAGCCATCACTGACACATAAAAGCAACCTTTTTCAAGGCCACATACATTAATTTGAAGGAAACCTGGCATGTGTCCATAATATTTTAAAGCATACTTACAATAATATGTTGTTGGCCAACAATGTACATTACGCGATTTTCACAGAACGGGACAACTATGGGGAACAAACTCAGAAAATAAGGGCCAAACCAATACTAAAAGTTGGCCCTAATAGCCAAATCTATCACTTATCATGAGATAACAGGAAAAGCCACTGGGAGGAAAAAGAAATTAAGATATAAGGTCACGAACTTGAAAAAACGTCAAATTTACAAGTGATTCGAGACGTTTGCACACCACTGTACATAATGTGCTCACTACAGAGGCATCATCTACTTCTGTTTTCTGTTTTCCCCAGTGTTCGACCACTCTCCTTTCTTCTTCCTGGGAGATCAAAGAGCAGTTGAGGTACATAGTAACATAGTATATGATGGCAGGTAAAGACCAGTATGGTCCATCTAGTCTGCCCAGTAAGGTGGCTAGAGTGGGTGTAGCTGCAGCTCCGTGCAGGTCACCCCCCCCCCCATGCCTGTGTTCAGAGTTGTACCTGCTGCTCCGTGCAGCTAAGCCCCCCATTATTAAAGGATATTTAAGTTTGCTTTGATTTCATCCTCTTGTTATAAAGGGATCCACTGTGTCTGTCCCATGCCATTTTGAATTCTGTCACTGTATTTGCCCCCACCACCTCCATTGGGAGGGCATTCCATGCATTCACCATCTTTTCAGTGAAAAAGTATATTCTGATGTTGCTTTTAAGTTTAACCCCTTGCATCTTCATCGTATGTCCTCTAGTTTTACAGCTTTCCCTTCTTTGAAAAAGGTTTGTTTGTTCATTGATACCCTTTAAGTATTTAAAAGTCTGTATCATATCTCTCCTGTCCCTCCTTGCCTCTAGGTTATGCATATTTAGAACTTCATGTCTCTTTTCATACGTCTTCTGGCACAGGCTTCGAATCTTTTTGGTTGCCTTCCTCTGAACTGTTTCAAGTTTTTTTATGTCCCTTGTGAGATATGGTCTGCAAAACTGAACCCTGTACTGCAAGTGAGGCCTCACCAATGACTTGTACAAGGGCATTAATACCTCCTCCTTTCTGCTGGTTATGCCTCCCTGTATGCAGCCCAACATCCTTCTGGCTTTGGCTACCACCTTGTCGCATTGCTTTGTCACCTCGAGATCCTCAGACACTTAGCACTCTAAGGTCCGTTTCCTGGTCTGTACACACCAACCTCTTGCCCCTATCACATACAATTCCTTTGGATTTATGCATCCCAAGTGGATTTCTGGTTGTGGTTTTGTCATCTGATGGCCGGGGTGCTCTTGTAAGCACTGGATGAAGTGCTTGTCATCTCATATGCCAGCCTGAAGGACTGGAGGTGCCATGTCCAGACCAGTTGGCCAACGGACAGGATGGCTCCTGGGTGATCTTCCATCCAGAGGCTGGAACAATCAGTTTTGCCTCTGGGAGGTTCAGGTCTCTTCTAGTGGACAAAGCAGGCTGTGTGTTCTTGGACGCTGTCCCAGAAGTGGTGTGTGTCTACTGTCGAGGAAGAGCTCATAGGGCTGGAGTAGACCTCGAGGTCATGGAGCTTGTCACGAGGTCAGCCCTCCGCCTAGGGCTAAGAGGGCTGGTCTGCCATGATGTCCTTTAATCAGAAAGTGAGACCACACCTTTCTGCTTTCGCATTGCCTCTTGGGAATTGTAGTACCTTTTTAGACCTCTGATAAAGGAATAGTTATGAGTCGAGTGTTTAAGGCAAAATGACAAGAAATTTATTCCCCTCACATTAGGACTTAGTGTAGAACAAAATAGGAGAGTGTCCAGGTGTTTGCTTGAGGATTATTTACAACAAAATAAGGTAGCTGCTCTTCACACTCTGGCTCCAAAACGTGCTGTGCCTTTTCTAAGTAACAAAGATGGGAAAACCAAACAGCTTCTTCTGGAAAAGTAAAATAACTTCTTTTCCTTTGCTGTTTCACAGCTCTTTAACTCAAAGACTTAACACAGTGACTCGATATCAGCGGCTAAGCAAAACGTGCAATCCATTGGAACTTCAGCTATGTCATTAACATTACAGTCTGTTTGCATATCCTCCAGCTCAGGATTTACTGAGCTTGACTGCCAGCTGTTACTACTGTGTTTAAGGTAACCTCCCTCCTGCAAACTTGGGTGTTTCCCCTGTATACAATTCTAGACAGCAAGGGTTTGAAATACCTGTAGCTTTGGAGCTTCTTCTCTGGCTCTCATCTAGTTCCTTCCAGTTATAAGGAAATGCTCTGTGACTCTCCGTTTGTAATTCCTGACTAGAGCCACCCCCTGGCTCTCTGTTCCAGGTAGAGCTTCTTAACCTCCCTGCTTTGGTCCTGGGTCTCCACTTGTGCAAACTCTGAAGCCTTTCCTCAGGCAGTAAGGACTGAAGGGCTCCCTGTTCTCTCTGCCCAGGCTGGTTCCTGGCAACAGGCTGTGCCTTTCCACCTTCTAGTCTGCCGGCTTCTCTCCCAGAACTGCAGGTAGGTTCTTTGCCAAGTCTCCCATTCTCTAGGGTTCCTGAGCCTCTCCAACCACGTCTCTCAGGAGCTCCTTCCTCTTGCTCCCTCTCTGGCTTCTTTCCTTGCTTCTCTTGTTGTCCTTGCTGCCCCTCCTTTGCTCCCAACCAGCGTTTATATTTCTGTTCCCTGGGCTTGGCTCTGCCTTTCTGAACAGTTGTGAGTGATCAAGCTCCAGGCTTGCTGCTACGTCAGAGCTTGGGCGTGTCAGCTCAGCTCCTATCTCCCACTGTTTGTCTTTCTCTTGTAAACAGTGAGCTATGTGAGCTGGCTGACTGTCAGTTTTAAAGGTAACCTTTTCCTTTCTTTCTATTTCTATGGGCTCTATAGGGGCTTCTACATCACAAGCTATATTGTTAGACAGAGGAGCATCTGATTGCTCTGTCTGCTGCGCACATCACAAGCTTCAACAATGTGCAGGCCACCTTTCTATGTCAGAATATCATGGGTCTGGGTGAAATGAGAGTTCAGCCCTCCCGATGCAACCTTATAGTGCGAAGATAGGGCCTTCCAGTGCTCCACTTGATGTGTAACTCAGGAGAATGCCAGTATGAAGAGCTATTTCAGCCATGGGAAGGATCAGCAGATGGTGGGCTTGGTTGTTCTTCTTCAGGTATGTTCTTGGGAAGGGATTGGGGAATTGGATTTTAGCTCATGCCTTTTCTCAGAAGTTCAAGGCGGGTCACATTTAGGTACAGTAGGCATTTTTCCTGTGCCTAGAGGGCTTACAAGTTTGTATCTGATCCAGTGAAGAGTTATGTGACTTGCTCAAGATCACAAGGAGCAGCACTAGGATTCTAATCTGTCTTCCCATGTTCTTAGGCTACTGCTATCAATGATTAATCTACTTCTCCACTGTATGTCTCCCTCCCTAACCTTTGATGAGCACCATTTGTACAAGTTTCAGGCCCATCTGCGCCTAATGATCCTAGTGGCCCTGGATTGGCCTCACAGACCATGGTACATGGATTCTTGATCCATGGGGTGTGACCTCTTGCTACCTCAAAAGGTGGGCCTACCACATCAAGGGCTCCTGATAATGGAGCAGAGTTCAAAATCTTTGCATTAACAGGACAAGCACTGCCAGAACCTTCATGCCTCAGAGCGATGCAATGTGCTTTCTCGATCTGTAGGTTTTGAAAGGCCCCCTCTGTCAAACCAAGGGCTGTGTGAATCACCCAGGTAATTGGTAAGACTTTTCCTTAGAAGCACAAGTCAGGGCACTGTGTAGCAAACCATCTTTTATTATGTCTTCTTTCCCTCTCTCCCACCCTGACAAACCCACTTCAGGGTTAGTCTTAGCTTTATAGGCTCTTAAATCTATTAAAGGGAAGGAGGAGGAGGAGTGGAGGAGTGGCCTAGTGGTTGGGGCAAGGTACTTCAGGCCGGAAGGTCGGGGGTTCAAATCCCACTAGAGGACAGCAACCTTGGGCCAGAAGGACTGGGGTTTCTAGTCCCACAGGTGCTCCTTGTGGTCTTGGGCAAGCCACTTAACCCTCCTTAGCCCATGTTCCCTGTAAAAAAATAGTTATCTCTAAGTATAATGCCCTGTTCAATGTAATTTCAGTTTGTTCAATGTAAACCGCACTGATGCAGAATAGCGCGGTATATAAGAGAATATAAATAAATAAATAGGTGCCCATATTCACTTTTAGGTGCGGCTGGTTATCCTCATCAGGAACAGATTAATTAAGGACCTGAGATTAATTAATCTTAAGGTGAAGAAAGTCCATTAAACATATTAGGTATAGTTGTATTAGTATAAGTATACCAGGCAAACTTAAGTGAACAACTTAAATACCTAAACAAAATCTTAAAGCTAAGATGCAGACAGCAGTCCAGCAGTGAGATGGGGGCTTTCCAGTCTTTTTCATTGAGTGAGGGGGTTATACGTGTGCACAAGGAGCTCTTTGCTCTTAGGAAACAAGTCCAATCTCTGGAGGCTAGAGTAGCAGACTTGGAGGACATAAGGAAGACAGAGAGCTATATGGATGAGACCTACAGGGATGTAGTACTGAATTCCCACCTCCAGTCTGGCTGCCTCCCTGTTGCCATGAAGGAGAGAGGTCACACGACAGGCAAGCATCATCCTGGTGTGTCAGGAAGTGATCCTGTAGCTAGGACCTGTCCTCCAGGTGATGTAAAAAACACACTCACACCGAGGAGGTTTTTCCAGGGCCATGTGCCCATGAAGGAAGGGTTAGGCGGCTGTTATAGTTGATGATTCAATCATTAGGCATGTAGATAGCTGGCTGACTACTGAACGTGAGGATCACCTAGTAACATGCCTGCCTGGTGCTAAGGTAGCGGACCTCACACGCCACCTAGACAAGGTTTTAGATAGTGCTGGGGAGGAGTCTGCTGTCTTGATACATATTGTTACCAATGAAATAGGAAAGTGTGGGAGGGAGGTTCTGGAAGCCAAATTTAGGCTTTTAGGAAGTGGAAATGCAGAACTTTCAGGATAGCATTCTCAGAAATGCTTTCCATTCCATGCACAGGACCCAAAAGGCAGGCAGAGCTCTGGATTCTCAGTGCATGGATGAGACAATGATGCAAGGAAGGGTTTTTGATTTGTTAGGAACTGGGCAAAATTCTGGGGGAAAAGAGGGGCTTTTCCGAAGGGATGGGCTCCACCTTAACTGGGATGGAACCAGGCTGCTGCAATTAACCTTTAAAAAGAAGATAGATCGGCTTTTAAACTAGATAATAGGGGAAAGCTGACAGTCGTCCAAGAGCACATGGTTTGGAAGGACGTATCCTTGAAGGATACTAGCAAAAATTGATGTTAGAGCATATTGATAGAGGTTTCAATAAAGACAAAAGTAACCTAAATGCCCTTAAGTACAGAGCAGACAGAACTTAAGGATTCCAAATTACCCGTCTACCAAAACCCAGATTAATATGAATAAAATACAACCTCTAAAATGTATGTATGCAAATACTAGAAGTTTAAAAAATAGGAAGGGAGAGTTAGAATATATAACACTAAATGAGAGGTTAGATATGATTGGTATCTCAGAGACCTGGTGGAAGGAAGACAACCAGGGGGACACTGTGATACCAGGGTACAAATTAAATCGCAATGATAGAGCTGATCAAATTGGTGAAGGGGTTGTGCTCTATGTTACAGAGGGCATTGAGCAACACAGGATTAAAATTTTGCAGGAAACAAAATACAATGTAGAATCTCTGTGGATCGAACTTTCAAGTTAAAAGGGGAAGGCGATGGCAGTGGGCGTGTACTACCAACCGCCTGGCCAGAATGAACAAATGGATGATGAATGTTCAAAGAAATCAGAGAAGCTAGCAAATGTTGCAACACTGTAATAATAATGACTGATTTCAATTACCCCAGTATTGACTGGGTCAGTGTCATGGCAGGACATGCTAGGAAGATAATGTTTCTAGATGAAATAAATGACTGCTTCTTGGAGCAGCTGGTTTATGAACCAACAAGAGGAGAAGCCATTTTGGAGTGCTGTGGCCACTTTACAGTAGTGATCATAATATGATCACATTTGATTTAATAAATGGAGAAAAGACAGCAAGGAAATTCACAGTACTACCTTTTAACTTTCAAAAGGGAGACTATTATAAAATGAAGAAAATAGTTAAGAGAAAAACTAAAAGGAGCAGATGCAAAGGTTAAAGATTTATATCAAGCATGGGTGTTTAAAAAATACTATCTTGGAAGCCCATAACAGCTGTATTCCAAGAAAAGTTGAAGGAAGTCCAAAAAAAATGCCAGGATGTTTAAAGGTGAGGTCAGAGAGGCTGTTGTAGCCAAAAAAAACATATTTCAGGAAATGGAAAAAGGAGCCAAATGATGAAAACTGGAAACACTGGCAAGTTAGATGCAAGGCATTGATAAGGCAGGCAAAAAGAGAATTTGAAAAAAGCTTGCGTGGAAGAAAAAACACATAATGAAAACTTTTTCAAGTACGTTCATAGCAAAAAACTTGTGAGAGTCAGTTGGACTGTTAGATGATAGAGGGAGAAAAGAGGTACTAAGAGGGGACAAGGCCATAGCGAAAAGACTGAATGAATTCTTTGCTTCACTCTTGACTGAAGAAGATTTAGTGAAGTTATCCGTGATTATTTAAAGGTGATGCAGCAGAATAATTAAAAGAAATATCAATAAACCGGGAAGATGTACTACAACTATTTAATAAACTAAAGAGTAGCAAAACACATGGACCATATGGTATTCATCTAAGGGTGTTGAAAGAACTGAAATATGAGATTGCAGACCTACTAATAGTAATCTATGAACTATCATTAAAATCATCTGTTGTACTGGAAAACTGGAGAATGGCCAATGTAACACCATTTTTAAAAGGGGTTCCAGGGTGATCCGGGAAACTACATACCGGTGAGCCGTACGTCAGTACAGGGCAAAATGGTAGAAAACTTTATAAAGAACAAAATTATAGAACATCTAGATAGTCATGGTTTAATGTGAAAAAGCCAACATGGCTTTAGCCAAGCAAGGTCTTGTCTTACTAATCTGTTATATTTTTTGAAGGTGTGAATAAACAGTTGGACAAAGGTGAGCTGGTCAGTATAGTGTATCTGGATTTTCAGAAAGCCTTTGACAAGGTCCTTCATGAGAGACTCTTGGCAAAATTAAAAAGTTTTGGGATAAAAGGCACTGTACTATTGTGGATCTGGGACTGGTTAAAAGATAGAAAGCGAGAGTAGGGCTAAATGGGCAATTTTCTCAATGGAGAAAGGTGAATAGTGGAGTACCCCAGGGATCTGTGCTGGGTCTGCTGCTTTTTAACATATTCATAAATGACCTGGAAATGGGAATAATGAGTGAGGTAATCAAATTTGCAGATGACACAAAATTATTCAAAGTTGTTAAAACCCAAGAGGATTGTGAAAAATTGCAAGTGGAGCTTGATAAATTGGAAGACTGGACATTCAAATGGCAAATGACATTTAATTTGGACAAGTGCAAAGTTATGCACCTAGGAAAGAACAACCCAAAGTATGGTTACACAATTACACAATACAAGGTTCCATATTAGGAACCACTACCCAGGAAAAAGATTTAGGTGTCGTCGTGGATAACATGTTGAAACCCTCCGCCCAGTGTGCAGCGGCAGCCAAGAAGGCAAATAGTTAGGAATCATAATGAAAGGAATGGAGAATAAAACAAAGGATATTATAATGCATCTGTATTGTTCCATGGTTCGAGTGCACCTTGAATATTGTGTGCAATTCTGGTCGTCATATCTTAAGGATATAGCAGAATTAGAAAACATACCAAGAAGAGCCACCAAAATGGTAAAAGAGATTGAAGGATAGCCCTATGAAGAGAGGCTTAAAATGTTAGGGCTCTTCAACCTGGAAAAGAGATGGCTCAGGGGAGATATGATAGAGGTCTATAAATTAACGAATGGAGTGGAACAGGTAAACGTAGATTAGTTGTTTAGGCCATCAAAAAGTAGAAAGACTAGAGGACATGCAATGAAGCTACAGTGTAACCCGTTTTAAGACTAATAAGAGAAAATATATTTTTTCACTTAATGCGTATGGAATTCATTACTGGAGGATGTAGTAAAAGGTGTTCCTTGTCATCCCTCTAGTCCAGTCCCGGAACCATAGAGTTTAGAATCTCTTCCAGCAGCTTTGGAGACTGAAATACGTCATCGCTTTGATGACCTCTGCATAAGTGGCCAAGGACCGCCCCCTCCTCTCCAGTACTTTCAGTCTCCAAGCAGCTAGTGGAGCTTCTGAGCTCTAGGCTCACTCAGCACAAATAAGCAGAGCCAGTAGTGTGTTTTTGGGGCCTTAGTTTACTGGTAGCTTAGGTTCTGATAGCTGATTTGTTACTTACAGGTGGTGCTGCGGCTGGACGTCTCGTGGGGAGCTGCTGCCTGAAGCTTGTCCTTTGATTTCTTTGCTTTCTGGGCTTTATTTCTGTTTCCTTTTATCCCCCTTTTTTTCTCCCCCCCCCGGGAATTTTTTCCCCCTCGTCTAAACGAGCCTTCAGGGCTGCTGCAGTACTTTAGCCTCCCTGCTCCCGAACCCGCGGTAATGGGTGAGGAGCAGGTTGCAGGCTCTGTGCATGCTGACAGGCATTTGGAAAGCAGCGTGCACATGTGAGAGACGCCAGAGCCGAAGCCGCGGTCCGGCTGAGCTCCGGCGTTCCCCCGCCTCTTCTCAGCTCTCTCAGGGATGGCAGGTGAGCCCGAGCAGCGGGAAATTAATTTTAAGGGTCCTGGGGGACGAGGAATAAAGCGGGGGCTTCAGCGAACGTGCAAGTCAGGCCTCCCGTTTTCGCGTGGGAAGCGCGATGGCGGCCATGTTTTAAAACCGCGGCAGAGAACAGCGCTTATTTTGATGGTTTCTCGGTGGGTGCAGCCTCGTTTGGACATTCGGAGGTTGGCACTGGGCTTTCCCGATGGTGGGGAATTGTAGTGTGTGAAAAAAGAAAAGAAGAAAAAAAAAACATTTTTTGTTAACGGCAGTGAGTGAAGCAACAGAGGGGGCTTTTGAGCAGGGGTTATGCCGGCTAGGCCCCGCTGTCTGGTGTGTGGTACAAGGAGGGGAGAGCTGTTAGATTCAGGTGTGTGTAGGAATTGTACCCGCGAAGCGGCTGGTATGGAGGACCCTCTGGAGGGCTCCAGTGGGGACCACTTGTCGGGCTCTCGGGATAAAGGGGAGAGCCTGCCGGCTCCATTGGTTGTCGGAGAGCAGGGGGCTGGACCTGCTTCGGGAGAAGGAGTCGGCCTCCCACTGTTGGATAGTCGGGCGCGGGGTTCCGTGGGGATCCCGCAGGATTTTTTCTCTCTCATGCAAAAGGCCTATACATTATTGCAGCCGGCTATGGTGGCATCGGCTCAGAGCTTGCGGGGACAGAAGCGTCAGGGCGCGGCGGAGGTGGAGCCGGTGCCTCCCAAGAAGAGCAGAGCGTCGAGCGTAGGGGACTCGGCGTCTCCGGTTTGGGATGACCTAGAGGCAGGTAGCGAGGATTTCGCGGCTGGTTCCGAAGAGGAGTTGGAGGAAGGAGAGTTAACTGATGGGGAGCAACAAAATAGAGTAGTCTGCGTGTTCAGGAAGGAGGAGCTCCCTACTCTGATTGCTGAGACGTTGAAGACGCTGAATATGCCGTCTGTAGAAACTTCAGCAAGTGAGGCCCTGGAGGATCCGCTGTTACAGGCGGTGCGTACGCCCCAATGGGTCTTTCCCATTCATAGGGTATTTAAGGCTATGATCCAAGAGGAGTGGGACGTACCGGAGTTGGCCCTGAGAGGTTCCCGGGCTATAGCTAAGTTATATCCCCAGATCAGGATAGGGAACTTTTTCGCTCGCTGAAGGTGGATGCGGCCGTCTCAGCGGTCACAAAGAAGACCACGATCCCCGTAGAGGGGGCGGCTGCGCTAAAGGACGTGCAGGATAGAAAACTGGAAACCTTGCTGAAGCAGGTGTTTGATATTAGTGCCCTGTCCATGCAGGCCTCGATTGCGGGGGCATGGGTAGCGAGGGGCTGCCTGAGATGGTCCCAGCGGTTGCAGGGGGAACAGTCAGGAGATCAAGAGGCAGAGGTGTCAAGGCTGGAGTCCGGAACGGCTTACTTGGCAGTTATTCATTATGACCTCATCCGGGGGCTGGCCAAGAGTATGGCGTCGGTCGTTGCGGCGCGGCGTGGCACGGCGCTATCTCTGGTTGCGAAATTGGGCGGCGGATGGGTCCTCTAAGGCTCGTCTTAGTAAGCTTCCATTCAGGGGCAAGCTGTTGTTTGGTGAGGAGTTAGATAAGTTAGTGAAGGATCTGGGGGAATCCAAGGGGGGACGCCTACCGGAGGATAAGCCCAAGCAAGGCAGAGGAGCTTCGAGTTTTAGAGGAACTCAGCGGGATTTTCGGAGGTTTCGGACCTCTCGCTTTAGCCAACCACAGCGGGCGAGGTTTCCGATGTGGGGGCAGGGATTCTGGGGATTTCGGGGGGCAGGTAGAGGGTTCGCCCCCTTTCAGTCCTCATCCCTCAAAAAGACCCAGTGAGATGAGGCCGGTTCAGGTAAGGGTGTTCCCCGTGGGAGGAAGGCTGCGGGAGTTCTACCCTGCCTGGGCCAGGCTTACGTCAGATCAGTGGGTGTTAGAAGTGATTTGGGATGGCTATGCCCTAGAGCTTCATCGGCCAGTGTTGGATTCCTTTGTAGTGTCCCCTTGCAGGGCTCTGACCAAACTGCTCGCGGTGTCGGAGACTCTGCAGCGGCTACTACAGCTCCAGGCGGTGGTGTGGGTCCGGTCGATACTCCATCTACTTCGTGGTGCCAAAAAAGGAAGGCACGTTTCGGCCGATCCTGGATTTAAAGTGGGTAAACCGCTGTCTGCGCGTGTCTCATTTTCGCATGGAGACGCTGCGCTTCGTGATAGCGGCGGTCAGGGAGGGGGAATTCCTGACGTCCCTAGATCTCACGGAGGCATATTTGCATATTCCTATTCGGCGGGAGCATCAAAGGTTTCTCCGCTTTGCGCTGCCCATGAGGCATTTCCAGTTTCAGGCGATGTTGTTTGGGCTGGCGACGGCGCCTCGAGTGTTCACCAAGATTATGGTGGTGGTGGTGGCGGTGCGGAAGGAAGGAGTGCTAGTGTACTCGTACTTGGACGATTGGTTGATTCGGGCAAAGTCGGAGGAGGAGAGTCTCAAGGCCACCGCACGGGTAGTGCAGGTTTTAGAGTCCTTAGGCTGGGTGATAAACCATGCCAAGAGCAGTCTGATTCCCTCTCAATCCTTGGAGTATTTGGGGGTGCGCTTCGAGACAAAGCGGGGCGCGGTCTTTCTCCCGAATCACCGGGCCCAAGCATTGAGAGAGTTAGTGGAGAGGTTTCTGGCGCAGCGTGCATCTTCGGTGTGGCAGTACCTCCAGCTTCTCGGGACGATGGCAGCCTCCATCGAGGTGGTGCCGTGGGCCAGGGCTCACATGCGTCTGTTGCAGAGGGCTCTCCTCCGGAGATGGTCCCATCAGTCAGACTCCTTAGCTTGTAGCCTAGTCTGTCCGCTGGAGGTTCGGAGGGCCCTCCGTTGGAGGTTACGGAAAGAAAGTCTGGAGAACGGCATGCCCCTGGAGCCTCCCTCCTGGAGACTTCTAACTATGGATGCAAGTCTGGGGGGATGAGGGGCTCATTGCGAGGGCCGTTTGGCGCAGGGCCAGTGGTCCCGGGCGGAGAAAGAGTGGTCCATCAACAGGCTGGAAATGAGAGCAGTGTATTTGGCCTTGTTGGAATTTCAGACGTGGTTGCGGGGGACGGCGGTCAGGGTGCTGTCCGACAATGCAGCCACAGTAGCCTACATCAATCGCCAGGGCGGCACAGGGAGTGCGGCTCCAGAAGAAGCAGCGGGTCAGCTGCTAGACTGGGCCGAGCAGAATCTGCAGGGGCTGTCGGCGCAGCATGTGGTAGGAGTGGACAATGTCATAGCGGATTTCCTAAGTCGCCGCAGGGTGGTCCCGGGTGAGTGGGCTCGTCATCCGGAAGTGTTTGCATTGTTTGCGAGGCGGTGGGGTCCGCTGGTCATGGATTTGATGGCAACCTTCGAGTCAGCAAAGGCGGTGAGATTTTACAGCAGAAGAAGGGAGCGAATGTTGGAGGGGCTCGACGCGTTGGCGCAAAGGTGGCCGGAGGACGGCTTGCTCTATGTGTTCCCGCCTTGGGCCCTGATAGGTCGGGTGGTGCAGCGCATAGAGCGACACCGCGGGCTCGTGGTTCTGATAGCTCCCAATTGGCCCAGGAGGCCTTGGTATGCGGATTTGGTGAGACTTCTGGTGGACAACCCGTGGCGGCTTCCTCAGCGGCAGGATCTGCTGTTACAGGGACCGTTGCGGATGCCTCAAGTGGCTCGGTTCTCGCTTACGGCATGGCTCTTGAAAGGGTGAGAATGAGAGCTAAGGGGTATTCCCCAGCGGTCATTTCTACCTTGCTAAGGGCGCGTAGGCGTTCGACCTCTCTCGCGTATGTTCAGGTCTGGCGCGTTTTTGAAGGATGGTGTGCAGAGAGAGCGCTACAGCAGCTGGGGGCGTCGGTTCCTCAGATTCTCTCCTTGCAAGCTGGTGTGGAGAAAGGGCTTGCGGCCAGTTCGTTGCGAGTGCAGTTGGCAGCGATTTCTTGCTTCCGAGGTAAGGTTCAAGGGCAGCTGTTAGGGGCTCATGGTGACGTTCAAAGGTTCTTGCGAGCCGTGCTGCTCATGCGGCCGCCGCGTAAATACTCGGTGCCGGCGTGGGACCTGAACTTGGTGTTGGAGGCATTGTTGAAGCCACCGTTAGAGCCTTTGGCTAAGGCCTCCTTGAAGGATTTGACCTTGAAGACAGTGTTTCTAGTAGCAATTTGCTCCGCTAGATGGATTTCGGAGTTGCAGGTGTTGTCGTGTAAGGAGCCGTAGCTTGCTTTCTTTGACAACAAGGTGTTCTTACGTACAGTGCCGGCGTTCTTGCCCAAGGTAGTTTCATCGTTCCATGTTAACCAGGTAGTTTCGCTCCCGGTGTTTTCTGGGGAGCACAGGGGGCAATCGGATAGCAGATTGCGTTTGCTTGACATGCATCGCACGCTCCGGCGGTACCTCCGCGAGACTGCGCCTTTCCGGAGGTCGGATAGGTTGTTTGTGGCCTTTGGTGGTCCATGAAAGGGAAAGGCGGCTGCTAAGTCTTCCATTTCCAGGTGGTTAAAAGAGGCGATTGCGGCTGCGTACATTTTGAGAGGTAGAGTGGTTCCAGTTGGGCTCCGAGCTCATTCGACTAGGGCACAAGCGGCGTCGTGGGCGGAAGTTAGCTTGGTGCCAGCTGTAGACATTTGTAGGGCGGCTACTTGGTCGTCTTTACACTCCTTTGCTAAGCACTATCGGCTTGATGTGCAGGGGGGGGAGGATGCGCGTTTTGGGTCTGCGGTTCTTCAGGCTGGGCTAGCGAGGCCCTCCCGTTGAGGTTTACTGCTTTGTTACATCCTCTATGGTTCCGGGACTGGACTAGAGGGACGATAAGGAAGAGGAAATCAGACTTACCTGCTAATTGTTGTTCCTTAAGGAACTCTAGTCCAGTCCCGGATCCCACCCAGGGCATTTTCGCTGCCAGCCCGAAGTTGATGGAGTGCAGTGACGATGGGGGCGAAGGGCTTGCTCTACGTGGCGAAGCAGGGGGAATCCTTTCACAGCAGTACTTCGGTCACTCCTCAGCTATTGCAGAGTTGTTTCAGGAACTGGTCTGTTCCCTAATCTCGGCTCAAGCCGTGGAGATGCAGAAGTTTAGAAAAAAAAGAAAAAGAAAAGAGGTTTCACAGGAACAAGATGACTTAGTAGGGAAGTCAGCCCGCACGGGGCGTGGGCTTCCCGTTTAGTTGTTAGGAAAACTCTTTGATTGTTTGTTTAACTACTTATTTGTTGCTCTGCTGAGTCTGCTTTGTCAATAGGTACTGGAGAGGAGGGGGCGGTCCTTGGCTACTTATGCAGAGGTCATCAAAGCGATGACGTATTTCAGTCTCCAAAGCTGCTGGAGGAGATTCTAAACTCTATGGTTCCGGGACTGGACTAGAGTTCCTTAAGGAACAACAATTAGCAGGTAAATCTAATTTCCTCTTGGTGTAGCTGGGTTTAAAAAAGGTTTGGACAAGTTCCTGGAGGAAAGGTTCATAAACCATTATTAAAGAGGACCCAGGAAATCCACTACTTGCCCTAATACAATCATTATGGAACCTGTGTGTCCTTTTGGGAAACTGGATTAGCCGCTGTTGGAAACAGGATACTGAGCTTGATGGACCTCGCTCTGACCTAATATGGCATATCTTATGTTCTTATGAGAGTTGCTGAGTTCTGACCCACCCACTGTATTCTTAGGTGTTCACTCTGAAGAAGGTGGGGGGATAATAAGTAACTTAAGGGCATGTTTACCAAACTGCATTGTTAGCGTGGGGTAAACGTTGTGCACTAAAAATCCCATGCTAACAGGTTAGTGCGCAATTGGGTGGAGACATGGTGGGTTGGGGCGAAATATAGGCATTGACAGTTAGCTCGAGTTTATGGGTGCATGCTAACTGTGATTGTTACCGTTAGTGCCGGTGTTCTTAATGCCACATCAATGGGTGGTGCTAAGTGCACCTGTATGCTGGTTTCCGTAGTTCTGCGCTATTACGATATTAGTATGGGCCTCCACACTGGTTTCACGGCCTGATCACATGCTAATGGCACACCCTTTAGTAGACATGCACCTCAATTTCAAGGTCCTTGTGCAATTAGTCTCTTCAGATGATCACTGTAGACACAAAAAAATACATTTTTACTTAAGTCAGTTTCTTTGAGGTATAAAATTCAGCACAAAATAACAGTTCTTTGGAGATTAGTCCATGTTCTCTCTTAGAGTCTCCTGGATGTATTCTTGAACTCCAGGTTCTGATGCTGGCTAGCTTTGAGGAGTCCTGTATGCTTTGGATAACCACTTTTACCTATTCTCCATTTCTGTGTGTCATTCTGACCTCTTTCTCTTCCTTGGTGTAGCTTATGGGTACATGCTCCATGTACTTCTCTGAAGTTGTATTGGATGGACATGTGCTCTTTTCTCTCCTTCTCTGGGTTGGTATGAGAGTTTGTTGGATGCACATAGACCCAGAGTGCAAACTTAAAGCTCTCGTTCTTAGTGGTAAACCTAGGATCTAGACACATGAAACCTCAAAATCTCCAAACACGAAACTGGATTCTTTCCCACAAGGGACAAGAAGCCCTAAGGATATAGGCTATAACTTCCAGTATCTTGAACACCTTTAGTCCTAACTCTTAGAACAGTGAATCCAGTTCAGGGGCAGAAAAGTTTGAAGTTTTCCTCATTAGAGTGATACAGTAAAAGAGGCGATATGACCCACTAATGTCTTTGCTATTCTCCTCAGCACCCAATGCTCTTTCTGTGCCACTCTCTAACTGATTTCTGGTACTTTAGTGGTCATTATATTTCCTCGATTGATCTATTGTGTGACCTGCAATGAGCACTATTTATGTAAATGGTTCAAGCTAGCTACCTGCACTGTGCTCTGGTAAGAATATGAATAAAAATAGCCCAGTGTTTTCAAGTGGAAAATGCTGATGCAATACTAATGCAAAACGTTGGGGGGGGGGGGGGAGAGATTAACAATCTTTCCTTCTAAGGATGTATATTTGAGGATCAGTACACTTGAGACCCTGACTTCAGAACCTATGCATAAAGTATTGACTTGTGTATTCCTTGCCCATGTAAAATCCCTTGACTTGGTGTACAGTACGGGCTGCAAGTTCCAGTTTTGAATGCCACTCCCTTTTCTTTTGTTGTTCTTAGCACTTAAATGTCTGTAGCATCCACTGAAAAGTGAGTAGTTGATTGAAGCAAAGATGTTCCCTCTTCCTGCTCCCCTGGATCCCAATTTGCAAAACCCTTTCTATGAGTGTGCCCAGGAGGAACTGTGCAAAGACCTTTAATGCAGATTCTGTTTTGTCTTTTTAGCCTTAATGTTGTGTGTTATCCCAATCCACTCTGTGGAGTAACCGTTTTTCTTTCAGCCAAAGGACCAACCTGCAGTACTGTTCCACCAGGTTTGAAATGAAATACTAAAAAAAAAATAATAATAAAATAAATTCATTGAGGGAACATTAAAAAATTCATTTATAAAAAGACGAAGAATTATCCACTTCTTTCCTTTTGGGCTAGCCAACTTATCTTTTCTTTGTTTCATGGCGGTTTCAATACAGAGGCTTGCCTACCACCGTAGCACTGACATCACCCCACAAACACCCTACCCAGCCATGTGCAGTCACAAGAAGAGAAATTTCTAAGGCTATGTGGAAAGGACATAAAACAAAGAGCAGTGATTCTCCTCTAGACACAAGGACTCATTTCCTGGGCATCACTTGGGGGGTCAATTGAATAAAACTAATCTAAGTCACAGAAAGTTGTTTTTGCGTTGTCCACCTCCTTGCATGCCATTTTTGTTTCTCAGATCTAGCAGTATTCTTCATTTTGGGGGGAGGTAGTGGGGAGGGGGGTTTAATCATTATATTACTGACATTATAAATTATAGACAAAATTTGGCCAAAGTAGAAAGAATGCCAGAAGCGGAGATTTTTGTGAGGAGCTAAATGACAGCAAATATTAAAAGTTCCTTATCGTTCCGACAGTTCAGTCCTCCACCTCTAGGTTGTGCACCTCCTCCTGCAGCTGGAGACTGGACTTGTCAAAAAGCTGACGTCACTGGATAAGGTCTGGTGCACACTCCACTTCCCTCCAGTGTGTCCAGTCTCCATGCAGCAGGTGGACTAGTGAGCCTAGGTGCTGGGCTCACTTGAGGAACTCATAAGGAGCCTTAGTGTAGTTAGTCTAGGGGGATTTTGATTTTCTTTCCCACTGCCTTTATTTCTTTGGGTGAGCTATTCCTTTAAAAAAAAAAAAAAAGAACTCCGGAGACTCGTGAACGAGCACTGCCTTAAGTGCCGGTTCCTGCCTGCCCCTGATCTCTGGGGCTGTGGGCTCATCTTCAGGTCTCTCTCCCTAGACTGCACGGGGGAGAGCCCTTGAGCAGGACCGAGGCGGCGTCCTTGTTGGGTCAGGGAGCCGGCCTGCGCTTCTGGGCAGCAGCAGTTGCACGGGAGGCTCGCTAGCGGGAGACTGCTCTGCTGATAAGCAGTCCCGCCGGCTGGAGCCCCGTGGAAGACACGTGAGTTCTCCTTTGGGCATTTTTCTTCCCGAGGAGGTGGGGGAATCGTTGCCCTGGTCCGCGGCGGAGTGGAGAGCCTTGCTGGCTTGCTTGGATCACGAGGCGCGTTTTCGCGCCCTTTTCGGCCGCGCTCAGGTGCCGGCGGCCATTTTAGCTCCAGGTGTGCTTTTTCGGAGCGGCTCCGTTCCGCGGTTTGCAAGGGGAGCTCGGCGGCGGAGGCACTGCGCTCCGGCTTGCTTCAGTCGCTAAAGTTTCTTTCTTTCTTCCTTTCATTTTCATTTGGTTTTCTTTTGTTTTTCGCGATTTCTCCCGGGCCGCGTCAGTGAGCAGTTTCCTTGTGCTGCCCGTGTCCCGGGAAGGGGGGGGGGTTCCCTTCCTTGGAACCTTCCTTGGGGATTTCCTTTCTAGCTCAACCAGCTTTAAAACATAAAAAAATAAAAAAAAAGAGTAAGGAACAAAGAAGAGGCTCAGGCAAACTGCAGAGCTACTGAGCCCAAGTCTGCCTTTCTGGTGCTGGGATGGCTTCCAGACCTCAGTGTGTCCTCTGTGGTTCTCGCAGGGGTACGGAGGCAGAATCCGGGGTTTGCAGGGCTTGTGCCTCGGGGTCTGCGAGCATGGAACGACAGATTGAGGCCAAGCTGTGCCAGGATAGCCTGCCGGCGGTCGCGCTTCCGGAGGAAGACTTGGCGATGGCTTCCTCGTCGGGGGCTACACAGGAGGCTGGTTTTCCGGCCACGTTGACTCCGGCCGTCGAGTCTCCTGCCCCGGGCGGGGGGTTCTCCCCCGACTTTATCTTGCTCATGCATCAGGCGTACTGCAGACACCGCCAGGGGTTGTCACAGGAGCCCGGGGTTAAGCTTTTGGCCGTTCCTCCGGCCTCGGTGGCTAGTGGCCCCACAGTTTCCCCCAGGCCCTCTAAGAGATCTCGGTCGGGCGACCTCTCCCCTCCCTTCAGGGAGGCGATCGCGTCTGATGGGGAGGACCGCGATTTAGAGGCGGATCTCGAGGATCTCGAGGAGGGGGAGATTCCAGAACCGGGGGATCAGGCCAAAATTATTCGGATATTCCGCAGGGAGGAGCTCTCTGCTCTTGTTACCGAATCCCTCCAAATGTTGAACTTGGCAGCGGCCTCTCCGGCGGAGGACGTGGGGGTGGAAGACCCCATTATCCAAGCGGAGCGGCGAACACAGGTGTTTTTTCCTGTCCACAAGGTGGTAGAGAAGATGATCCAGGATGAGTGGGATCACCCGGAAGCTGCCCTTAGAGGTATCCGGACGATGAACCGGCTTTATCCTTTGGCTGATACGGATAAGGAACGTTTCAAATCACCCCGCATTGATGCGGCGGTCTCGGCAGTTACCAAAAAGACCACTATCCCTGTAGAGGGTAGTGCCGCCTTGAAGGATGCGCAGGACAGAAAGGTGGATGGATTTTTGAGGCAGTCCTTTGAGGCTGACGCTCTGTCCTTACAGGCTTCTATCTGTGGAGCTTCGGTGGCCAGGGCGTGCCTCCGATGGTCCCAGCGGCTTCGGCAGTCTTCTGGTTTGGACCAGGAGGGGACGGCAGAGCTGGACCGCTTAGAATCCGGTACTGCGTACCTGGCGGATGTCCATTATGATTTGATTAGGGCGCTCGCTAATAGCATGGCTTCCTTGGTGGCGGCGCGCCGTTCCCTTTGGTTGCGGAGCTGGGCAGCCGATGGTTCCTCCAAATCCCGCTTGAGTAAGCTGCCATTTAAGGGCAGGCTGCTCTTCGGGGAAGATCTGGATAAGCTAGTTAAGGATTTGGGGGAGACCAAGGGCGGCAGGCTCCCAGAGGACAAACCAAGGCCGGGTAGGGCCACGGCCTCCTTTCAGGGTCAGCCCAGGGATTTTCGACGCTTTCGGACGTCTCGACTGGGTGGCTCCCAGAGAGGTAGATTTCCGTCCAAGGGCCAGACTTTTCGTGGCTTTCGAGGAGCGAGCAGAGGGTTTGCTGGATCCTCCTCCTCCTCCCCGGCTATCAGAAAGCCCCAATGAAGGTTTGCGGGTCCCGGTGGGAAGCTCCCCGGTGGGAGGAAGGCTGAGGGGGTTTCTTTCTGCTTGGACCCAGATCACCACGGACCAGTGGGTGTTGGAAATCATCCGCGACGGCTATGCCCTGGAGTTCGCCCGTCCTGTCCGCGATTCCTTTGTGCTGTCTCCCTGCAGAAATCAGGTCAAGGCCCTGGCGATTCGTCAAACTCTCGATCGCCTGTTGGACTTGCAGGCCATCCGGCCTGTACCGTTGGCAGACTACGGCTTGGGACGGTACTCAATCTATTTCGTGGTGCCCAAAAAGGATGGGTCCCTTCGCCCCATTCTGGATTTGAAGGGCGTAAATCGTTGTCTCCGGGTGCCCCATTTCAGAATGGAAACTTTGCGTTCCGTAATTGTCGCAGTGCGCAAGGGGGAGTTTTTGACCTCTCTAGACCTCACGGAGGCGTACCTTCATATTCCGATCAGGGAAAGTCACCAGCGGTTTCTGCGGTTTGCTCTCCCCTGGGGGCACTTTCAATTCCAAGCCTTGCCCTTCGGCCTCGCCACGGCTCCGCGTACTTTCACCAAGCTTATGGTGGTGGTGGCGGCGGCGTTACGAAAGGAGGGCATTTTGGTTCACCCCTATCTCGACGACTGGTTGATTCGGGCGAAGTCCGCAGACGAGAGTATGCGAGTAACCACCTGAGTGGTGCAGTTCTTGCAGCATCTCGGTTGGGTGGTCAACCCGGACAAGAGTCAGCTTGTGCCGACCCAAGAGCTCGAGTACCTGGGGGTGCAGTTTGACACTCGCTCGGGGTCGGTGTTTCTGCCCCCTCGCCGGGTCCTGGGTCTGCGGCGCCTAGTCAGTCGTTTTCGCGCAGCCCCGGCTCCCTCGGCATGGGAGTACCTGCGCCTGCTTGGAACGATGGCTGCGACTCTCGAGGTGGTGCCCTGGGCTCGGGCTCACATGCGGCCCTTGCAGAGGGCGCTTCTCCGTCGCTGGTCTCACCAGTCGGACTCATTGAGCAAACGTCTTCCCTGTCCCCCGCGGGTCCGGCAGGCGTTGCGGTGGTGGCTTGTGCCTGCTTCCCTTCAGGCGGGAATGCCACTGGAGCAGCCCGTCTGGGTTCCGCTGATGACGGACGCGAGTCTCGCGGGCTGGGGAGCCCACTGCTGCGATCAGTTCGCGCAGGGGAGCTGGTCCGCCCAGCACGGAGGTTGGTCCATCAATCGTCTGGAATTGAGGGTGGTCTTGCTGGCGCTCCAGGCCTTCGAGTCCTCCGTGCTCGGACGGCCAGTCAGAGTGCTGTCCGACAACTCCGCGACGGTGGCCTACATCAACCGTCAGGGGGGGACCGGCAGCGTGGCCATGGAAGAGGAGGCGGAGTTGCTGTTCTCCTGGGTGGAACAGCGTCTTCCGGCGATCTCCGCGGCGCACATTGCGGGGAAGGACAATGTGACGGCGGATTATCTCAGCAGAGTCCAGGTGGACGCGGGGGAATGGGAGCTCAATCCCCAGGTGTTCGCCCAGATAGTCCGTCGCTGGGGACCCCCGGTTATGGATCTCATGGCTACCTTCCAGTCGGCGAAGGTGGGCCGATTCTTCAGCAGGCGGCGGGAACGGATGTCGGAAGGGATCGACGCCTTGATGCAGCGATGGCCGAGTCACGGCCTTCTCTACGTTTTTCCGCCGTGGGCTCTGATAGGACGCGTGGTGCAAAGGATCGAGGCTCACCCCGGGAGGGTGTTGCTGGTGGCCCCGGACTGGCTGCGCCGTCCGTGGTACGCGGACCTCGTCTTTCTGCTGGATGGCGTCCCGTGGCGTCTGCCAGCTTCGGAAGACCTCCTTCTCCAGGGTCCTCTTCGCATGACTCACGTGAATCGATTCTCGCTTACGGTTTGGCCATTGAAAGGGCAAAGTTGAGGAAGAAAGGATACTCCCGCTCGGTGGTGGCGACGCTGCTGCGCGCCAGGAAGAGGTCAACGTCCCTGGCTTAGGTTCGGGTTTGGCGCGTTTTTGAAGATTGGTGTTCGCGGCGGCAGGTTCACGTGGCTACGGCCTCCGTGCCTGTGGTCTTGAGCTTTCTGCAGGACGGTTTCGATAAGGGTCTGGCGGCTAGTTCCTTGAGGGTCCAATTGGCGGCGTTGGCCTGCTATAGAGGTAAGATACAGGATGTCCCGTTGGGAGCGCACCCGGATGTGTTGCGTTTCCTGAAGGCGGTCTCGAATCTGCGTCCTTGCCGCCGGGTTATGGTGCCTCCTTGGGACCTCAACCTGGTTTTGCGAGCGCTAGTTCGGGAACCCTTTGAGCCTCTGGGTTCGGCGACGGTGAAGGACCTAACCTTGAAGACGGTATTCTTAGTGGCCATCTGTTCTGCGCGGCGCATTTCGGAGTTACAAGCGCTTTCGTGCAAGGAACCTTTTCTGTTTTTTTCAAAGGAGAAGGTGGTCCTGCGTCCCGTACCCTCCTTTTTGCCTAAGGTCATCTCTCCCTTTCATCTTAATCAGTCGGTATCCCTCCCAGTGCTTTCTTCGGGAGGGGATTCCTCTTCGGCGGACCCGTTACGTCAGTTGGATCTTCGGAGAGTGTTGCGGCGTTATTTGCAGGTGTCCGCGTCATTTCGTAAGTCGGATCGTCTGTTCGTGCTGTTCGGCGGGCCTCGCAAAAGTGAGGCGGCAGCTAAAGCTTCCATTTCTAGATGGATTAGAGAGACCATCGCATCGGCGTATCTTCTTCAGGGTCGAGTGGTGCCCTCGGGATTGCGGGTGCACTCTACTAGGGCGCAGGTGGCCTCTTGGGCGGAGTTCGCTTCCGTTCCTCCGGTGGATATTTGCAAGGCAGCCACATGGTCTTCTTTGCACACGTTCAGTAAACATTATCGTCTTGATGTCCTCGCGGTGGGGGATGCCGTTTTTGGTTCCGCGGTCTTGCTGGCCGCGATGGACGTCCCCTCCCGTTGAACACTGCTCTGTTACATCCCAGAGGTGGAGGACTGAACTGTCGGAACGATAAGGAAATGATAATTACACTTACCTGGTAATTGTAGTTCCTTGAGTGAGGACAGTTCAGTCCTCATTCCCGCCCAGGTACATTGAGGGATGTTTTTTCTCTTGGATCGCCTGCTTCAGTCACAGGTAGGTCCGTCTCCTTTCTGTCCTGTTTCTCTCGTCCTGCTCTGCGAGGGGTTGCAGGAACCGGTACTGTGCAGCGTTTCTTCCCCGTTGGGGTTACGTTTTTAGATAGTTACGATATTGTTCATTTTTGGCTACTTATTGGTTGCTCCTTTGAGTGTGCTTTGTCAATAGTTCACTGGAGGGAAGTGGAGTGTGCACCAGACCTTATCCAGTGACGTCAGCTTTTTGACAAGTCCAGTCTCCAGCTGCAGGAGGAGGTGCACAACCCAGAGGTGGAGGACTGAACTGTCCTCACTCAAGGAACTACAATTACCAGGTAAGTGTAATTATCATTTGGATGTGGTTTTGGCTTTAGAAAGGTATCCATTGTTTCTGAGACACTTCCCATGGGATACTTGGATACAACAATGGCACTAACCATGAAAGGCCCTGACTCTAATGCCCAGTTTGAAGTTGTCAAAAATAAATTTATGTAATCTCACAAACCAAAAATAGGGCTTGTTTCTTTGAATGAATACTTCCCCGTATCACAACTGATACGGGGAAAAATAAAGTTATAGCAATTTGCTGTGCAAATATTTGGTCTTATTGTATCAAATCCCTCCACTTGCTAATTGGGCATAAAAAATGAGGGGTTTTTTTCAAATTTTGCTGCTGTCTGGCATCATATTACTGTATTTTGGCCATTTATTGCTTAATTTGAAGGGATTCCACACTTTGTTGTCTTGCAATTAGAATCTGCAGCTGCTAGGCCTAGTGAATTTCATCATGCCTACAGTTTGCGAGGCTAACATATATAGAAATAAATAAATGAAAAATTGCAATGTTTCATTGATATCCTGTATCTGGGGTGTCCAGATACTGACAATATCTTACCTTTTAAAAGTATTTTCATGAATGGTGAAATTCTCTGTGCCTTGTGCTCTGGGGAAGTAGAAAGCAATGTGATTACACTTGCTTTTCATTTTATAATATCATTGACCTGAATGTTCAGACATTCTTCCTTGACCCTATACAAACCAGCTTTATGCTTGGTAACAAATTCCATAGCAGCTATTTGACAATGTATTTATTGGTAAATAATGTTCAAATGCTGATATTGTACAGATGTCTTTCAGATTCGCTTTTATTTTAAAAGGTGTTAACTGGAGTTTTCACAGGTTGTCAAGTATGAGAGAATGCGTGAAAGGATCAGCATTTGAATATTTTGAGCGGTGTTTGCCAAGAGTGTGGAATTCCATATATAATCACAAAAGGCATTAGGGATCTTAAAAGGGAATGGATGAGAAATCTAGGACAGTTGCAATGGGAGAGTAGAGTAACTCTTGTTAGTATTTTTAAGACAAGATACTCATAACGGTTGCAATTGCAAGCAGGTAATGAAAGACCCTTCGTGTCTTACTGGAGACCACTGGAAAATCCCCCCCTTTTACAACAGAAAGGTAAAAAAAAAGCCAACTTTGTTTCAGATTCTAATAATATATGTCAGCTATTTGCAGGGTTACAGTGGAATGAAGCTTTCATATTGTTCAGTTATGATACCAGAAGAACTGGTAGGACATGCTGACTCCCTGGTTATAGTCTGTCCCACCGCTGATGTGAAAACATGAGGTGGCAATTTTCAGACAGCCTGCACAGTCTGTAGGGTCCAATATTTGAAAGGCATTTACACAGCTTACAGTCCTGTAAACCGTGTAAATGCCGCTTAGTGGGATAGTCAACGACACTAACATGGTTACCGTTGCTGAATATCCCTGATCTTCTTCCCTACACGCCCCGATGCTAACCGCTTAGCATCGTGGTGTGTCGTGGACATTCTGGGCAGGAGCAGAGGTGGCGACACTCGATAAGCGGGAGGCAGCGATATTGCATGCTGTCCAGTTAGCACCCTGTGGCTGAAAGATAGGTGTCCGGCAAATAATAGTAATTAAGCCCTACTCTTTACCATAAATAACTCTAACCAACTCACCAAAAGTGTTTAAATTAAATTAATAGTATTATTATTACAATTTTCTCACTTCAGCGATCAGGTCTCAGATTCAGCTATGGCTATTCACTGGATCCACCAAAGTACTACAGTGAAAATGCCGCTCTTACATCAACGACCCAGTAGTATCGCTGTGGTGTTTTTTTTTAAATAATGGTTTTTTATAATTATATTGCTTTTTTTCTTCTATTTTTTTCATACTTTTTAACCAAAAATTAACTCTAAAAGTACTTTTCAAATTAATTCTGATGATGCTGTCCACCTTAATAAATTGGAGCGGCTAAATTGATCTTAATTAAGTTTGCATTATCTACTGTTTAAGAAAAGAGAGTGAATACGACTATTCTTTCCCTGCTTCGGCAGCCGCACTGGTGATTCAAACAGCACGAAATTCAACTATAAAAATTCCAGTGTGAACTTCCCACAGACTTGTTAAGGGAACCGTGATGAGCACTGTTCTCTAATTTGCTTATACTCGTCCCGATAATGAAATGGTAATAAAACGATTCTTCACCAGCACTGCTCCCAAGTTTTGCCAACTTCTTGAGAAAGTCCTCTCATATTCATGATGTAAGTCCTCAAAAGTTCATTGCATTAGTATCTTTAGTGCTGGTGATCGAATAACGCGAGTATTATGTACTGTTCCCAAATCCGTGATCATAACACGGTTATATTCATTCACTACTAATGTCTTCTAAATGATCTTCAAATTAAATAATCGCAGCTCCAATAACTTCATTGAAAGGCAACTTCATTGAAAGGCGACAGCTTCAAAGATTGTAGCTGATACTTCCATTACTTAACCACGTTGCTGTAGGCTTATGCGCTATGGCTAGTTTTCCCAACGCACTCTCATGGCACCGTAGCGTTTCAAAAGGAGATGTTTCTTCAGGGGAATGCCTTAGTAAAAGAATATAAAAGCATTTACCTTTAAATAAAGATGTGAATCGATTATGACGCTTTCAAATGCAGAGAGGAAATACTCACGGCTCTTCTCGATTAAAATCTAATTCTTAAACGCCGCGCATGCGTAATAAACTGCTCCTGGGCATTTAACTCTTACAAAATGAGTCATGTGTGAGCAACTCTATGCAGTATCAGCTACAATCTTTGAAGCTGTCGCCTTTCAATGAAGTTGCCTTTCAATGAAGTTATTGGAGCTGCGATTATTTAATTTGAAGATCATTTAGAAGACATTCGTAGTGAATGAATATAACCGTGTTATGATCACGGATTTGGGAACAGTATATAATACTCGTGTTATTCGATCACCAGCACTAACGATACTAATGCAATGAACGTTTGAGGACTTACATCATGAATATGAGAGGACTTTCTCAAGAAGTTGGCAAAACTTGAGCAGTGCTGGTGAAGAATCGTTTTATTACCATTTCATTATCGGGACGAGTATAAGCAAATTAGAGAACAGTGCTCATCACGGTTCCCTTAACAAGTCTGTGGGAAGTTCACACTGGAATTTTTATAGTTGAATTTCGTGCTGTTTGAATCACCAGTGCGGCTGCCGAAGCAGGGAAAGAATAGTCGTATTCACTCTCTTTTCTTAAACAGTTGATAATGCAAACTTAATTAAGATCAATTTAGCCGCTCCAATTTATTAAGGTGGACAGCATCATCAGAATTAATTTGAAAAGTACTTTTAGAGTTAATTTTTAGTTAAAAAGTACGAAAAAAATAGAAGAAAAAAAGCAATATAATTATAAAAAAAACACCACAGCGATACTACTGGGTCGTTGATGTAAGAGCAGCATTTTCACTGTAGTACTTTGGTGGATCCAGTGAATAGCCATAGCTGAATCTGAGACCTGATCGCTGAAGTGAGAAAATTAAATTAAATTAAATTAATAGTATTATTATTACAAACACTTTTGGTGAGTAGGTTAGAGTTATTTATGGTAAAGAGTAGGGCTTAATTACTATTATTTGCCGGTCAGCATCAAGCTCTGAGAAGTGACGATATTGATTTTTTGTGAAAGATAGGTGTAGCAAAAGCTCGCCTGTCTTTTATTCGCAGGGTCTAACTAGGCAGCATGCAATATCGCTGCTGCCCTGTTAGCTACTGTAGCTGGGAGGCTGTGCAACAAACCCGGATGTTCAATGCTGGGGCCGCATATGACCCCGGTATTGAATATCCAGGTTAAGGATCAGCACATAGCCGTCATAATTCAGTATCGGGCTCGTAGGTACTAGAAGCTAATTTTTAAAGGAACATTATACAGGTTGTTTCTTTTTGATAATTGCTTACAGATACAAAGTACCGATGGACATTGTACCTACTTTTCCTGTGGGCAAAGACTTGCTATAAAACGGACATAGATTTGAAAATCCAACTCCTCATGTTGTTTTCCTTACCCTGCCCTTTCCCTCTCTTTGAGAACACCTCTCCTCAAGCCAGAATGCATGTTCCTAATCGTCCCACCAATCCAGTCCAGTACGTGTGGGTTGTCTCCCTCCTCCAGCAGCTGGGGACTGAGCATGTCTGATTCTTCTGATGCCATAGTAGAAGAGCTCTCATCCCCCCTTGGAGCCCAGGAGCCAGTATCTCAGTCCTCAGCAGCTGGAAGTGGAGCCTCTGTGTGGCTGAGCTCCACTGAGAGGACTTGGCCTAATTTCTGGCAAAGAATAATGTGTCTGTACACCAGGCACCTTCTCTAACCCTCTTCAGATACAGGTTGAAAACTCACCTCTTCACTGCTGCTTTTGGATCCTGACTCACCTGATTTCCTTTTTCTTTCTCCTTGTTTTACCCCTGCTTACACCTTCTGTGTCTTGTCTTAGCTAGATTGTAAACTGATGAGCAGGCATTGTCTCTCTTACATGTCTGTGCAGCGCTGCGTACAACTGGTAGCGCTATACAAATGCTCAGTAGTAGTAGTAGTATTACTACTGATTCAAACAAAGAGAAGCTAAGGAGAGCAAGAAGCATTTCTGATTTGTGAGCTGGGTATCACTGTGCTGGGCCAGCAGATAGCAGACTTTTCCTTAGCTGCCAGGATCCAATCTGGCAGGGCCCAGGGGTTAAATTACCTGGAGCTCCAGGTCCCTTTTCTCCCCCAACCAGACAACTCAGCATTCCTGGTGCAGGTTTAGCGGGTTGGTCCTCTTAAGTCTGACATTCACAAAATGTGCTACTGTGGCTCTAAATCTCGACGGGAGTAAAGTGAAAGTAAGTAAATAGCTCAGTTCCTTATCGTCCCTCCAGTCCAGTCCCTCACCTCTGGGGTAGTGCACCTCCTCTCGCACCTTGGAGATTGGGCATGTCAGAATTCTGAAGCCACTTGCACATATACTGCTGGCACCTCCCACCAGCTCCAAGTGTGCTCAGTCTCCAAGCAACTGGAGGGAGGTAGTGAACCTAGGTGCTGGACTCACTAGAGGAACATATAAGGAGCTTTAGATAGGATAGCTAGTGGTTTTTAGGCTTTGTTTTATCCCTGTAACTTCTTTTCTTTGGGTTCAGTGGTTTAAAGCTTATTGAAAAAAAAAAAAACCAGAGAGCAGAAGAGAGAACTGAGGGCAGTTGAAAGGGACAGTTTGTAGAGGATTACTGCTCCCTCTTTCATCCAATTTCTGTTTGTTGCCCTGCTACACTCCCCTACTTGTCTGTACGGAGGGGAGCTGTGCCTTCTTGCTTGCTCTGTCTTCTGGACAGCTTCCGATCTCATTGCCGGGGGAGGAGCCATCGACGGTTTCCCTGCTCTCTCACTGCCTGCTGGTTTTACTGACACGGAAGTTTCTGGCAGCAGTGGGATCCGTTTTTGTTGCGGAGACCTTTTAACAGATGAGCAGCTGGTTTGAAGAGGTGAGTTCCTGATCGCGGTAGTTTCGGGCCTCAGTCACATCGCGGCCTGCTGCCTCGTGTGAGGCCAGGTAAGCTTTCCTCAGCGCGGTTTGTATAGCGGTTGCTGTTTTTCCCACGGTTTTTCTTTCGCAGTGCCTTTATGTTGCAGGGGGTTCCTTTGCAGAGTAGTTTGGCCAGGAATATTGGATAGTTTTGTTTTAAGGGCTCACAGATTTCTTTATTCTTATATTTAAGCAAAGAAAGAGTTAAAAAAAAAGGCTGCAGGTCTTCGTTTTGCTTTTTCTTTCTTAATATTTATTTTTGTTACTTCTTAAGGAGTCTATTTTGGTAAGTAGCGCAGTCTCATGCCTATGTGTCCGCAGTGTCTAGTCTGTGGTATCCTCTGGGGGACGGTCTTGGACACAGGCATGTGTCGTGGGTGTGTGACAGAAGCGCTCAGTATGGAGCAGGAGCTTCAGGACAAAACCAAAGATGTGGCTCCTTCGGCTGCGCAAGGTTCCGCGGTGGCTATGGAGGTGGGATCTCTTATAGAGCTTCCTGTCTCTCCGGGTCCCTCGGGCCCTCCAGTGGTGAGTGGAACAGCTTGGGGGGGGAGGGGGGGTTCCCCGTATTTTGTGCTGTTATTGCATCAGGCTTATTGCATACGTCAGCAGGGGGCTGCTCCAGACCTCTCGGTTCTGGGAGCTGGGGTGGTTCGAGCAGTCATGGAGAAGCCTGGGAGCGTAGAGGCGAGACCGGTTAAGAGGGCTCGGTCGCTGGAGAGCAACCTCTTGGGTCAGATTGGTTAGAAGGTGACGAATTCGATATGGAACCGGAAACCGTTATGGAAGAGCTTGAGGAAAGTGAGATTCAGGAGTCTGAGGACCAGGCGAGGATTATTTGAGTCTTTAGAAGAGAAGAGCTGACTGCTCTTATCTCAGTCTCTTCAGGCGTTTAATCTCTCAGTAGTCGCTCCACCAGAGGATGAAGGTTTGGAGGATCCTTACATTCAGGCGGTACGGAAATCCCAGGTGGTGTTTCCAGTCCACAGGGTGGTCAAACAGATGATCCAGGACGAGTGGGATTTGACAGAGGTGGGTCTAAGGGGCGTAAGGTCTATGGCTCGTCTCTATCCCTTACGTGACCAGGAGCGAGAGATGTTTTGTTCTCCTCGTGTAGATGCAGCAGTTTTGGCGGTCACAAAGAAAACGACCATTCCGGTGGAAGGTAGTGCTGCCTTAAAGGACGGTCAAGACCGGAAAGTGGATTTGTTATTGAAGCAGTCCTTTGAGGTCAATGAACTCTCGTTACAAGCTTCTATTTGTGGAGCGTGGGTGGCAAGAGCTTGTCTTCACTGGTCGCAGCGCTTGCAACAGTCAGGGGAGCAGTCGCAGGATCAGTTGGCGGACATGACTAGATTGGAGTCCGGAGCGGCTTACTTAGCCGATGTCCATTATGATCTGATCAGAGGATTGGCCAATAGCATGGCTTCGCTTGTGGCAGCACACCATTATCTTTGGCTAAGAAATTAGGCAGCGGATAGTTCCTCCAAGTCAAGACTTAGCAAGCTTCCTTTTAAGGGAAAGCTGTTGTTCAGAGAGGATCTTGACAAGCTGGTCAAAGATTTGGGGGAGTCAAAAGGAGGTCACTTGCTGTAAGATGAGCCAAAGCCGGGTCAGACCGGGGCAGTTTCGTGGGGTCAGCCTCAGGACTTTAGGCATTTTCAGACTTCACTTTTGGGGAATTTTCAGAGAGGAAGGTATCCCTTTCAAGGTCAAGGTTTTAGGGGTTTCTGAGGAGCGGGCAGAGGGTTCACCAGTCCCTCTTCCTCCGGATTTAAGAAAACCCAATGAAGCAAGGGGACCCAGGTAGGGATTCAGCCCGTGGGGGGTCGTCTCCGGGATTTTCTCCCAGCCTGGGTCCGGATAACATCCGATCAATGGGTGTTAGAGGTCATTCGCGAAGGTTATTCCCTCGAGTTCACCTGACCAGTCCGCGATTTTTTTGTTCTCTCCCCTTGCAGGGGGCGGAGCAAGGAGTTGGCAGTACAAACAACTCTGTCACGCCTTTTGCAGCTAGGAGCGGTCATTCCGGTTCCGCAAGAGCAGTGCAGTTGCGGTCGATATTTCATTTATTTTGTGGTGCCAAAGAAAGATGGGTCCTTTCCACAATTCTAGACCTCAAGGGCATGAACTGCTGTCTTAGAGTACTGCATTTCCGCATGGAAACATTGCGTTCCGTAATAGTGGCTGTGCAGCAGGGAGAATTTTTGATGTCTCTCGATCTCACCGAAACTTACCTGCACATTCCAATCAGACCGGATCATCAACGGTTCCTAAGATTTGCAGTACTGTGGGGTCATTTTCAATTCCAGGCCTTGCCGTTCGGCTTGGCAACGGCTCCTTGGACCTTCACCAAAGTAATGGTGGTGGTGGCAGCAGCTCTTCGCAGAGAAGGGGTGTTGGTTCACCCTTATCTCGACGGCTGGTTGATTCAAGCGAAATCCCGAGCTGAGAGTATGTAGGCTACAGCCAGGGTGGTTCAGCTCCTACAAAGTCTTGGCTGGGTGGTCAATGTCGCCAAGAGCCGGTTGGTACCCTCTCAGAGTCTGAAATATTTGGGGGTTCGGTTCGACACGCTGGTTGGAGCGTTGTTTCTGCCGGAGTTGCGGGCCCAAGGACTGCGGTTCTTGGTGCACAGTTTTTGAGGCATCCGGCACCATTGGCGTGGTAGTATCTTTGTGTTCTGGGAACGATGGCAACTATGTTGAAAGTAGTACCATGGGGCAGGGCGCACATATGCCCCTTGCAGAGGTCTCTGCTCCATCGCTGGTCTTATCAGAGAGATTCTCTGAACAAGTGTCTTCCCTGTCCCTTGGGGGTCCAAGCGTCTCTTCAGTGGCTTCATCTGGAGAATTTGGTGGCAGGCGTGCCTCTTGAGCAGTCGCAGTGGATTCCCGTGTTGACAGATGCCAGTCTGGCAGGATGGGGAGTTCATTGTGGGGGATTCTTCGCGTAAGGGAAATGGAGTGGTCAGGAGATCCAGTGGTAGATCAACCGGCTGGAGTTGTGAGCAGTTGCTTTGGCACTTTGCGCCTTTGAGTCCGATTTGCGGGGTCACGTAGTTTGGGTTCTCTCAGACAATGCCTCCGCGGTGTCGTACCTCAATCGGCAAGGGGGTACAGGCAACGCGGCTCTGGAGGAGGAGGCAGAAGTCCTGTTTGAATGAGTAGAGCCTCAACTTCAGGCTCTGTCAGCGGCGCACATTGTGGGATTGGACAGTGTGATGGTGGACTACCTCAGCCGAGTTCGAGTGGATCCCGGAGAGTGGAAGTTTCACCCAGAAGTCTTTGCGCAGTTAGTCAGCAAGTGGGGAACACCCATTATGGATCTCATGGCGACCTTCCAATCGGCCAAGGTCAGCCACTTCTTCAGCAGGAGACGAGAAAGGATGTCCGAGGGTCTGGATGCATTACTGCATCAGTGGCCCTCGCAGGATCTCCTATGTCTTTCTTCCTTGGGCTCTCATAGGCCGGGTGGTTCAACGCATTGAAGCTCATCAGGGGTGCATAATTTTAATCGCTCCAGATTGGCCGCATCGTCTGTGGTACGCAGACTTGGTGCGCCTTCTCGATGGGCAGCCATGGCAGTTGCTGACTCAGGATGATCTTCTGCTGCAGGGTTCTCTTCGCATGCCACAGGTGGATCGTTTCTCACTTACGGCTTGGCCATTGAAAGGGTGAGGCTAAGAAAGAAAGGGTACTCTATAGTTCAGTAATATCTACTTTACTCTTGGCCAGGAAAAGGTCAACCTCCTTAGCTTATGTTTGCGTCTGGCATATTTTTGAAGATTGGTGTGCAGCCAAACAGGTGCGTCATTCCACGGTGTCAATTCCAGTGATTTTGAGTTTCTTACAGGATGGTTTTGATAAGGGGCTAGTGGCCAGCTCATTGAGAGTGCAATTGGCGGCCATTTTTTGTTATCGTGGAAAGATTCATGGGGTCTCCTTGGGTTCTTATTCAGATGTCTTGTGTTTCCTGAGAGCGGTGTCTCATTTACATCCTCCATGCAGGGTGTGATTCCTCCGTTGGATCTCAATTTGATCTTGGGGGCATTGACAAGACAGCCCTTTGAACCCTTGAATCAGGCCTCCATAAAAGATCTGACTCTAAAGATGGTCTTTCTAGTAGCAATCTGCTCTGCACGTCGAGTTTTGGAATTACAGGCCTTGTCCTGTAGGGAACCATTTTTGATCTTCTCTCGGGAGAAAGTGGTTTTGCGTCCCATTCCTTCCTTTCTGCCGAAGGTGGTTTCGCCATTTCATGTAAATCAGTCGGTGTCCTTACTAGTGTTGAGGACTTTAGGAGACAATGTCTCTGACCGTAGTTTACGTTTGTTAGACGTAAAGAGAGTTCTCTGCCGTTACCTGAAAGCTTCGGAGTCTTTTCGCAAATCTGAGCGTTTGTTTGTTCTCTTTGATGGATCACATAGAGGCGAAGCGGCGGCCAAGGCTTTCATTTCTAGGTGGATCAGGGAGATGATAGCATCAGCTTATATCATGGAAGGTCGTCAACCGCACTGATGCAGAATAGCGCGGTTTATAAGAGAATGTAAATAAATAAATAAATAAGTTCCCCTAGGGTTGTGGGCTCATTCTACAAGGGCTCAGGCGGCTTCGTGGACGGAACATAGTTTGGTTCCGCCAATTGAAATTTGCAAGGCAGCCACGTGGTCCTCTTTGGATACCTTCAGTGGACTTTATTGGCTAGATGTACAGGCGGCGGGGGATGCCTGTTTAGGTTTGGCAGTTTTGCGATCCGGTTGGGCAGGTCCCTCCCATTAGTTTACTGCTCTTACATCCCAGAGGTGAGGGACTGGACTGGAGGGACGATAAGGAAAGAGAAATTAGACTTACCTGCTAATTGTTGTTCCTTGAGGAACTCCATTCCAGTCCCGATTCCCACCCGGGGCTTTATCGGTTATCGCGGACTTGGTGGCAGATCGGCTGGCTGAACAGACACATTACAGTAAGTATATCTTCTTCTCATGCAATGAAGGCTCGTCTTTCTTGTCTACTCTTTTGCGCATTCTTTGCGCTTTTTCTTGTTTATCCAACTTCCTTCGTGGAGGGGTGGAGAAGTTATCCTCTTCTTTCAGAGGGTCAGTTAAATTTTACAAAGGTTAGTAGTTGTATTTACTTGTTAGTATAGCTACTTATGTGTTGCTCCTTTGAGTCTGCTTTGTCATTAGGTCACTGGGAGCTAGTGGGAGGTGCCAGCAGTATATGTGCAAGTGGCTTCAGAATTCTGACATGCCCAGTCTCCAAGCTGCGGTAGGAGGTGCACTACCCCAGTGAGGGACTGGACTGGAGTTCCTCAAGGAAACAATTAGCAGGTAAGTATAATTTCTCTTTCTTAGTTCCATCGACTGGCAGCATCACCGGAAGGGTTTTTGGTTCAGCTTATGCCTACCCGGGTTTAAGACCATTGTTGTGGGGGAGATTTTGTATGAGTGGCGGCTCGCTCTCTCTCTCTTTCTCTCCTTCTCTCCCTCTCCGCGTTGGGCAGACCATCAATGTAATTTACCACCGCAAGGCTATTGCATGCAGCTGACTTTGGCTTCCTGTGTGGTGTGCGGGGGATTCCACGGTATTTTGGTGGCAGGAGTCTGCTGCATCTGTGCTCAGTGGAGCAGATCAGCGGAAGTGTTGTTATAGCCAGGGGCTTCAGATCAGGACGTTTCCTTCTCTTCCCGGCCTGCAGATTTGGCGGGAAACACAGCCATTTCAGATCTGGCGGCCATTTCCTTGGGGGAAAAGCATAAGAATGGTGGAAAGGCATGTAAGAAGCAGGGGAAGAAAGAACAGACAATTTCAGCACCAGAGATAGTAGGTTCTACTGCCGAGGGCCCAAAGGCTGCTTTTTCTCTTGAGTCTATGCTACTGCTACATAAAGCATATTGCCTTAAACACAAGCAGGGAAATAAGGAGGAAAAGCAAACGCCAGGTAATGCATCAATGGAACAGTTTACTGACACCCTGCAGGTGAGCATCCCAAGAGTGGGGGAGCTTCAGGTCAAAAAGGCATGAATGGAGGATGTCTCATGGATGGGCCAGGATTCTCCTCAGTACCTGGTCTCTGAGGATCTGATGGAAAGGCTGCTAGACCTCTTAGGGGAATCAGGGCAGCTGGGGCTGGAAGAGGGGAAAATCCCTCAGGGAGAGGACCTCAATATGGGGAGTGTGTTTCATCGGGATGAGCTACCAGCTTTAATTAGTCATTTGCTAGCAGCACTTAACATTGTCCCCATGGAAGGAGGTGTGGCGTTTGAAAGATTTGCAGGATCGCAAGTTGGAGATGTTTCTAAAACAGGCATTTGATACGTGTGCTCTGACCCTTCAAGCCTCAATCAGCAGGACACGTCTCCAGAGCCTCCATCTGGTGGATTCAAGAGCTACCGGGGGCAAATGTGGAATCCTTGTCAGGGGTACTGGAAACGGCCAAGTTAGAATTGGCCTTAGCTTATTTGGCAGATGCCTTTTATGATTTGGTGCAGGCATCTTAAAAAGTCCATGGCCTCGATCATTGCGACTCGGCGTTTCCTGTGGTTAAGACACTAGTCAGTGGATGTTTCTTCTAAGACCAGGTTTAGTAAGCTCCCCTTTAAAGGTAAATTACTTTTTGGGGAAGCACTGGACAAGATAGTCAAGCATCTAGGTGACACGAAGGGAGCGAAATTGCCAGAGGGTCCGGGTAACGCTGCTAGGGCCCAACCTCGAGATTATAGAAGGTTCCACTCAACATGGTTTGCTCCCTATCAGCAGGGTCATTATTCATCTTGGGGGCAGCCCTTTCAGGACCATTGGGGCTCCAACAAGGGCTATTATTCGGCTCCCTTGGCCCCCTCCAAGAAGCCCCAGTGAAGCAAGGCAGGCCCAGGTGGAAGTAGTGCCTGTAGGAGGTTGGCTACGACAGTTTTATTCCACCTGGACTATGATCACTACCGACCAGTGGGTGCTGGAGATCATTCGGGAAGAGTATGCACTGGAGTTTGCCCATCTTCTCTTCGAAGCAGTGCGGTCGCCCCGCAAGACCCCTTCAAAGCAGCGAGCTGTTAAGGATATGCTGCAGCGCTTACTCAGGCTGCATACTGTGGTATTGGTTCCTCACGACCAGTGCGGCACAGGTCAATACTCCATTTACTTTGTAGTTCCCAGAAAAGAAGTGTTTCGCGCCATTTTAGATCTCAAGCATGTGAACAGGGCCTTGCAAGTGCCACACTTCCGCATGGAAACATTGCGTTCAGTTATCCTTGCCATGAGACAGGGCGAGTTTCTCTCAGCGCTCGATCTCAGAGGCATACCATCATATCCCAATCTGGCCGGATCACCAACATTATCTGCGGTTTGCAGTGTCAATGGGACATTTTCAATTCTAGGCGTTACCCTTTGGCCTGGCCACGGCTCTGAGGACGTTCACCAAGTTCATGGTGGTGGTGGTGGTGGCAGTGCTGCGGCAGGAGGGTTTTCTGGTTCACCCCTACCTGGATGACTGGTTGATCAGAGCAAAGTCCATACCCAAAGACATAGTCACCACACAGAGGGTGGTGACATTCTTGCAGCGCTTAGATTGGGTGATCAACTTTGCCAAGAGCAGGATCGAACCAGTCCAGAATCAGGTCTACCTGGGAGCATGACTTGACACTACAGTGGGATTTGTCTTTCTGCATGAAGAGCAGGCACAAAAATTTCAGAGTCCAGTAAGGAGCTTCCTCACCATTTCAGCATCATCAGTGTGGTGGTACCTGCAGCTCTTAGGGTCCATGGCTATGCTATTGGATATGGTGCCCTGGACACGGGCACATATGAAACCCCTTCAGCAAGCACTTCTGTCCTGGTGGTCCCCTCAGCACTATACGTTGTCAATGAAACTGGATGTCTGCTGCACACCAGGGCTCAATTAGACTGGTGGCTGTATCCAGCACATCTAATGGCAGGGATGCTGCTTGAAACTGGATTCTTGTAATGACCGATGCCAGTCTCACAGGTTAGAGAGTGCATTGTGGGTCGCAAGTGGCTCAAGGCCTCTGGACTTAGGAGAGAACGAGATCCATCAATCGGCTAGAGATGGCGGAGAGTGTACCTGGCCATTCAGTCCTTCCAGGCTCGGGTTTACCAGCAGGTGGTGAGAGTCTGTTCCAACAATGCCAAAACAGTGGCCTACATCAATCAACAGGGGAGGAACAGGCAGTGCTTCCTTGGTGGAGGAGGTTCGTCCACTATTCCTGTGTATTGTGATAAGGAAGCTTATCATAGTTCAGGAAGGAGCTATAATAGAGGTGAAGTGACTCTGAACAAGCAACCTGTCTGTTCTGGTAGAAATAATAAAACAGAATGTTTCCATAAAAGACTACCAGTCCCAGAATGCACCAGGTTTCCAACAGCCATTAGAAGAGCTGAAGTGGGGAAACGTGTGTTCAATCAGGAGGGCTATGAGGTAATCCCCAAGCACTCATCTCCAAGGGCAGGGCTTGATTCAGCACAGCTGTGCTGTGCTAGGGTGGAGCATTCATCTAAGCAGGATAAAAGAAAAGCTTATTCTACAGAGAATCATCTTGATCAGAGGCAGCAGAATCATCTTGATCAGAAGCACCTTGATCATCCTGATCATCATCATCAGCAGAAGCCAGAGCTGACAGACAGAGAGAGCAAGAAACACTTTGGAAGAAAGAAGAGAAAAGCATTTGGGAGGTCTAAAGGAGTCCATAGCAGTTCGTATACTGGGAGGCATTCCAAAGGCAAGCATACACCACTGGACTGGGGAAAACCAGAGGATTGGGGCTGCAGAACCAGGAATCCCCGGACGGCACCTGTGAGGGAGACGGCTGCACTTGGAAGGGACCCTAAGACCAGTGCAAGAAGGTATGTGAAGAGAGATCCAGTGTTCAGGGATCTTGATTGGAAGGCTGGACACAAGAACTGGACTACATACTGGCCAGGATATTTAGAGAGGAACTCTAACAGCAATGGAAGCTCAGGTATGAACACTGATCTATGCCCTAGCTCTTCACTGGGAAGACAGCAGGGAAACAAGTATTGTCCTGAGAGTGTTCCATTGGGAAATTCCTCTGTGCCAATCCATGACATTGAACCCATGATAGTTGAAGAAGGGGAAGATGGTATAAATGGGGATTTTGAATACATGGATTGCTCTCTGTCTAAACTTCTGTGGTAATATGCTGTCACAAAATACAACAACCATCACAACGAAATATAAACTTATTCTTTAATCTACTCAGAAAAGCTTCTGAGTAGGATTTGAACCACGTAATAGAAAGTAAACCAGCCAAGAGGGTTTCAGCTGGTTAGCAATTGAGCCTTGCCTAATTGCCTGTGAGCTCTGGAGGGACACTTCTGAGTGTGTGTGAAGATACAGGAAGATATCCCTGAAAAAGAACAGGTTTTTTTCTACTTTGTGGGTTTTGTTTGTTCTTTGAAGCACTGCTAAGGAGAATTAGCAGGAGTTTACAGAAAAGACCTCTCTGTTCCCATCAAGATCTTTATGCTTTGATTTGATTGCTTAACAAGTTCAGCTGTTGTTTTTCCTTATTTGTTTTTCTAAGTATAATACTGAAAGCAAGTATTCCTTTTTATGTGCTACCAAGTATATCTGTGTTGGGAGAAATAACCCCATAAATAAATATCTTCTTTGCTTTACCCTTGAGCAAGCACAACTAATTTATTGTGAACGGCTGAGTCTGGTATGAATGGACTACATTTCCCACAATCCTTTGCAAGTCATATTAATATTTGCCTTTGCCAAGACTGTGGACATTCTCACCCAGCGCCCCCGTTTACAGAATGGAGCAAAACCTCACAGCTCTCTTGGCGACTCAAGTGACAGGCAGGGAGAATGTTCAGGCAGACTTCCTCAGTTTCCATGGGTTAGATCCTGGAGAATGGGAGTTGAATGCTGCAGTCTTTTACGAGATCATCTGGTGATGGAGAGTGCCGATCATGGACATGATGGCCTTTTTCTCCAATGCCAAAGCAAGCATATTTTTCAGGGCTCGATGGCCTGGCACAAAGGTGGCCAACAGAGAGCCTGCTTTATATATTTTCCCCATGGGCTTTTATAGGGTGTCTTCCTCAGCACATAGAGGACCACTGCAGATGAGTGATCCTCATTGTGCCGGACTGGCCCCACAGGCCATGCTGTGCTGACTTGCTCAGTCTGTTGATAGTCAGTCCATGGCATCCACTGAGCAGGATCAATCGGCTCTCACAAGGTCCGATTCTCATGCTGCAAGTGGATCAGTTCTTGCTTATGGCCTGGCTCTTAAAAGGACACGGTTAAGGCGCAGGGGTTAGACCACAGTGGTGGTGGCCACTCTCCTACAGGCACAGAAGAGGTCCATCTCTTTGGCATACATTAGAGTATCGCAAGTTTTTTTGAAAACTGGTGTGATGATAACAGTGTGTGTACTTTCTCGTCTTTGCTCCCGGAAATCCTGGCAATCTCCAGGAACAAGCAGGAATGTAGTCATCACATATGGGTATCATCGGTACCGATGGAGCCTGCGCTGGAACGCTCCCCAGCATCCAATTAGAAAGCTTTTGGGAGCATCCCACAGCGCCTGCGTGCTGCCTTCCCACCTTTCCCAACTGCTTCTCCAGTTCTTCGTTTTCTGCGGAGCCAGCAGGTCGTGTTCCTGTCACCGCAGAAAATTTTCCTTCTTTTTTGTGGTCACGTCTGCCTTCCTCGACGCTTTACCGGTACCGCCGGTTTTTCTTTCTTTCTTTTCTTTAAAAAAAAAAAAAAAATACATTTTCTTAGTACTTTTTTATTTTTTTCCATTTTTTTCCAGGTGCACGCACCATTTTGGGCCTTAGGCCCAAGATTTTTTCCACAATGGAAAAACCCTCTTTGGGTTTTAAAAAGTGCACCAAGTATGGCGGTACCATCTCCATCACCGACACCCATGAGTGGTGTCTGAAATGTTTAGGTCCTGACCATTCCATCTCGGAATGTATGGCCTGTGCCATGATGTCCAAGAGAGGTCGACAGAACCGAGCTGCCAAGCTCAGTACCCTGTTTCCCTCTGATGCAGCTTCGGTGGTATTGACGTCTTCCAGGGCTTCGTCTTCCTCCCGTGGAGCTCAGATAACTAAACACAAGTCTAGCCGGTCCCCAAAGGGTAGATCTCCTTCTAAGCATCGAGATGCCTCTGGCGTTGCCCTTGAGGATTCTGCACCTGCAAAATTTCCCCAGCGGGAGGCTTCGGCTTCCAAAGCATTATCAGGGCTCCAGGACGTTCTCGAGGCCTCAACCTCGGCAGAACTACTGGTGCCATGCTCTGGGGTACCAGCGATCTTCTCCGGTACTGACATCCAGGCATCGGCAGCGTCGATAGACCAGAGAGTCCTGGCTATTGAGCGCAGTCTGGCGGCTCTCCTTGCGGCATCGATGTCCTCTGAACCACGTCAGACATTTCAACCAGTACCGGCACCGACTCCAGCACCAGTATTGGTACCGGTACCGATAGCATCGACATCGACATCGGTGTCCGCATTGCCGGCACCCAGTCATCCGATGCCTTCCGGTACCGATTACTCCCGGTACAGACTTCGGTCGGTACGGGTATCAGGCTCTTCAAGAACATCCTGACAGGCTGTACTTCCCTCAGAAGAATCTGAGGATTCTGATAGTTCTGTCGATGCAGGAATACTTCTCCCAGAGGAGCCCTCCTCCCCTAAGCGCAGGATGTCTCCTCCAGAGGATATTTCCTTTCAGGATTTTATCAGGGAGGTGGCTCAGGGTCTGTCCATTGCTGTGGCCCCTGAAACAGAGCCCAGAGCAAAGGAGTTGGAAATTTTACAATATCCCAAATCTCCTAAGGAGGCAGCTACCTTGCCCATCCATGAGATCTTTCATGATCTCATGTTAAGAATGTGGGAGACACCTCTTACCACCTCCCCTCATTCTCGTAGACTGGATACTCTGTATCGAGTCCCTCCTTGTCCTGGTTTCCAAAACACTCAGCTTCCTCACCACTCTAATGTAGTGGAATCAGCTATGAGAAGGATCAAGAGTGCAAAGAGGCATGCCTCTAATCCTCCAGGACGTGAATGCAGAACTTTGGATGCTTTTGGACGTCGTGTCTTCCAAGCTTCCATGCTTTCTGCCAGGATCAGGTCCTATAGTCTATACATGGGAATGTTCCTAAATGAAGTCACAGGTGATTTAGAGGCCTTGAGTCCTCTTCTTCCTGAGGATAGAAGGCAGGATTTTCTCACATTGGTCAAACATGCCCAAGATGTTTCTAAATTTGTCAACCGTGCAGTTTTTGACTATTTTGAGTGCATAAGCAGAACCTCTGCCATTGCCATAGGTGCACGTAGAATTGCTTGGCTCCAGGCATCTGATCTGGAGCTCTGGGTACAAGACAAACTGGGAAATATCACCTGTACTGGTGAGAACCTGTTTTGTAAAGATTGGCAGGAAAAGGCCAATGAGGTGGATGCTGACAACTCCACCTTGGATAGATTACACAGGTACACTACCAAAAAAGTGCCTCCAGTTTTGCAACTGATTCCTATAGATTTTGGGGTGCTGAATCCAGGAAAAATAGCCAAAATGTTCCATCACGTCACGTTTTCTTGCAAAATTAGATTTCTTACCCATATAAGGAATGTTCACATAATTTCTTTTTAGCCGACTGCAGTTTATTTTCTTGGCCCAAAATAGAGGTTGTAATGGTTAACTAACTAGAAACACTCCCTCATGATATTTTAGAGTGTTTTGTATTCATTTTATACATTAACAGGACAATTGGGAGGCGGGGGGCTAAATCCAGTACTCGCGCTGGCGCATGTTCTTTCCTGTTCGCCTCGCCTCGTTCGCTCGCTCAAACACGGTGGTTGCGACATGAACGTTCCTGTCAAATTTCAGTTTCTTGCAAGTTCATTATTACCTTTTGTTTGCTCAGTCGTAATCCAGCTTTATTCCGAAGTGGTTCACTACAGTTGTAGTTTGCAGTGCTGTGTATTTGTGATGGCTCACAGAGCCAGAGGTTGCGTCAACTCTCCGGACAGTTTTTGTTTTATTTGTGGGGAATATACCGTGAAAAAGCGGCAGAGGAACATTTCTGCATTTATTAAAAAAGTATATTTCGCCTATTTCGGTTTGAAGTTAGGCGATCAAGACAAACCGTGGGCTCCTCACAAAGTGTGCAAGACATGTGAGGAAGATCTACGCTTATGGATGAAAGGTAAAAACAAGCATTTCGTTTCGGAATACCTATGATGTGGCGTGAACAAAGAGACCACAGCAGTGACTGCTATTTTTGCTCTTGCATTGTGAAGGGATACAACTTAAAAAATAAGAACGTAATAAGTTACCCCAACCTTCCCTCAGCAATTAGGCCTATGCCTCATAGCAACGAAGTACCTGTGCCTGAACCACCAAAATCTTTGGATCATATTTGTGTGGACGGTTCTGATCATGATGAGACTCATCAGATGGCTTTTCCCGATGAGTCCAGTACTTCCGAGTTTGAAACTGAACCAGATCCGAAACCTGAACTTTTCTCTCAAGCTGAATTGAATGATTTAGTCCGGGATTTAGGACTCCCAAAAGATGCTGCCCAACTGCTAGGTTCTCGGCTTAAACAGAAAAATCTATTGTCACCAGGAACAACTTTTTATTGGTACCGCAACCGCGAGACACAATTTTTGAAGTATTTCAGCAAAGAGGAAGATTTGGTATTTTGCAACGATATATACGGAGTGATGGAAAAGTTTAAACTCAAGCATGATCCTGCTGAATGGCGGCTGTTCATTGATTCGTCAAAAGACAGCATAAAAGGTGTTCTTCTTCATAATGGCAACACATTCGCTTCAGTTCCTATTGCTCACTCTGTTATTCTCCAAGAAAAATACGAGAATTTGGCCCTGATTCTTCAGAAGATTCGTTATGAGCATAAGTGGATGATTTGTGGAGACTTTAAAATTCTATCCATGCTATTAGGGCAGCAATCCGGTTTCACCAAATATCCCTGCTTCCTTTGCTTGTGGGATAGCCGGGCCCGCGACCTACACTGGGGGAAAAAAGACTGGCCAATTCGGGAGTATTTGAGACCCGGTGAGAAAAAATGTTCTTCATGAGAGCTTGGTACCTCGTGATAAAATTCTATTACCACCTCTCCACATTAAGTTGGGTCTCATTAAGCAATTCATCAAGTCCCTTCCAAAAGATGGTGAGTGCTTTCGGTACCTTTGCTCAAAGTTCCCTCGACTTTCTGAAGCAAAGCTAAAGGAAGGAGTGTTTGTTGGCCCTGATATAAGGAAACTCATTTCAGATGGAGCATTCGCTGAAACGATGTCTGAGAAGGAAAAAGAAGCTTGGGATTCCTTCAAGGATGTTGTTCTCAAATTCTTGGGGAACAGGCGGGATGAGAACTATAAGGATATTGTTGCCAGGATGCTCAATGCCTTCAAAGAACAAGGCTGTAACATGAGGCCTGAAAGTCCATTTCTTGCACTCCCATGTGAACTACTTTCCCGAAAACTTGGGGGCGTACAGTGAAGAACAAGGTGAAAGGTTTCACCAGGACATCAAGGACGCAGAGAGAAGGTACCAAGGAAGATGGAACACCACTATGATGGCTGATTTCTGCTGGTTGCTGCTGCGGGAAACCCCAGATGAAAATTACGCCTAGCAGCGGACCAAGAGATGCTTTCGGGGGTAGAAGTAACGGGCACAGCAGGAGATTGATTGACACAATAATGACTTTAAAATCTAAACTGTGTTGACAAATATCGTGTTTTTACTAAAAACTTTGAAATAAAAATTTGCTAGTTATTACCACAGTGTCTGATCTCATTTATTAGAATTTTATTTTCACACCATCGGGTGTTTGTCTTCATGTATTGCAATGGTGCGGTTTGCGTTTTCTATTCTTACATACATACCTGTACAACATTTTTTGCACATTTCTTTGCTTTGCTTTGTGTCTAACCTCGCTCTTATATGCTCAATGTTTGTGCACATGTATGTGGCTGTTTTAAGTGCAGACAATTTTGCTACCATCACAGTGTGTTTTGTTGACATTACTCTATTCTTATGTGCTGCCTTGTTACAATTTTCTTTATTCTTATTTGAATAACTACTAAACAATTAGTATAAAGAATTCATCCAAGAAACTTTTATCTCGATCGCACTCAATCTGAAACGTTCACCTCAAACTGCTAACCCAATGTAGCAAAAAATCTGTACGTGATGGAGCAAATTGGTTACCAGATTTGGATTCAGCGCACCAAAAAACGTAAAAATCAATCGAAACATTAGAGGCAGTTTAAAAAAAATTTTTTTTAGTGTACCTGTGTTATCCAAGTCCACAGCTGATCCTGCTAGAAAGAAATCTTTCTAGAAACCGTTTTTTTCTAAAAAGAAAAGATATTATCCTGCTTATTCTCAGCAGGGACGTTCTGCAGGTCAGCTTGTTAGGAAAGGTCAGCAACCACCCAAACAAAGAAAAGCAAAGACTGCTAAGCCTCAGCCGTCCCAGCAGTCTCAGCCTCCACAAGGCCTTTGACTTTCAGCTAGAGAACTTAGCCTTCCTGGCTCTTGTTGGACCAGAGCCTTCCACCATTCCAGGAAGGTTGTGTCACTTTATCCCCAGATGGGGGCAGATAACAGCAGAGCATTGGACACTCTCCATCATAAAAGAGGGGTACAAGCTTCATTTTTCCAGCATGCCCCCTCCCACAATGATAAGGCAGTTCAATTCTCCGACCTCTCTCATCAACCTGTTAGGTCAGGAGGTCACTATGCTTCTTGCCCAAGGGGCAATAGAAGAAGTACCCATCCATCAGCAGGGTACAGGGTTTTACTCCCCCTGTTTCCTTATCCCAAAGAAAACAGGGGGATACAGACCTATCTTGGACCTCAGAGAATTGAACAAATTCCTTGTCAAAGAGAAATTCAAGATGATTTCTCTTGGAACTCTGCAGCCATACCTTCAGAGTCAGGATTGGCTTTGTTCTCTAGATCTCAAGGATGTGTACACCCATGTTCTCATCCATCCAACTCACAGAAGGATTCCTTCGGTTCCTTTTTCAAGGAAAGCACTACCAATACAGGGTGCTTCCTTTTGGCCTGGCCTCAGCACCAAGGGTGTTAACGAAATGCATGGCTGTGGTAGCAGCATTTCTCCGCACTGTAGGGATATTCATCTTCCCCTACTTAGACGACTGGCTTATTCGAGCCCCAACAGAGTCAGAGGCGAGGACTTCTCTATCCTGCACAATGCGTATCCTCCAGTATTTGGGTCTGGTGATCAGGGGCGGCCCAAGGGGGGTGCGGGGCCATGTGCGGAGACTCGGTGCGGGGCCTCATTTGCATAAGTGGCCTTACTTGCATAAATATTTGCATAATGCTAACATTCATTAAGAGACATGTTTACTAAAAGTTAGTGTGTGTATGGATAAAGACAGACTAAAAGATTTCTACATTACTATAATCCAGTGCCAACCGCCAGGCACATTAGGAACTACTACAAACACTGCCCATTTAGAACCCACAGCAAACCCGCCGTATCCTAACAGCACTACCAGGACTCACAAAGCACCATACCCTACCTATCAAAAGGCAACACTGCAAATATTAAACCAATACATTTCAGAGAACAACAATACATGACCTACTGGGGAAAGAGAACAAGTGGCAATGTCAAATAGGAATTACATAAACAGAATACCTCAGCTCAGTTACACATGCAGAACATAGACCATCACCAAACAAGGAATCACAATTTAGAAACAGGAAGGCAATAATTAAACTGGGAACCCCAAAAGCCAAACTTGGAATGTACAACACACTGTAGAAATAAAACTATAAATTAATTTCCTCTTGTACCAAACAAAGCGCAGACGTTAATGATGCACATTTCCCAGAGCTTTCATATTCCAGTTAATAAATTCAAAATAAAGAGATATCTTTCTACCTTTTGTGCATTTTTTTTCAGTTGTAATTGCTCCAGCCACTTTCTTCTGGTTTCTTCATGTTTTCTGCTAACTCTCCTTTCTTCTCTCTTCTAGTTTTTTTTCCATTCTCTCTCTCTACATCTGCTTTAACATACTAATCTTTCTCCTTTTGCTCTTTCCTCATTCCTATTTCATCCACTCAAATTTTACCCCTCCATCCTCAATCCCCACTTACTCTCCCAATACCCGGCTAAGTGTAGATTTTTTATCCCTCCCACACAAAATATTTTTCCCCTCTCCATTTTACTCTCCCAGCCCCATCCCATTCTAATCCTCCCCCAACATCAGCTCCCTTCTAGTTCCAGCCTCACCCAGCATCCATTCCCTTCTAGTCCCTGCATCAGACCATTTCCTGTCCTAGCCCCCCATCAGCCCATTTCCAGTCCTAGCCCCCCATCAGCCCACTTCCAGTCCTAGCAACCCCCCAACCCAATACCAGTCCTAGCCCCCCCCATCAACCCACTTCCAGTCCTAACCCCCCATCAGCCCACTTCCAGTCAGCCCCCCATAGCCCATTGCCAGTCCTAACCCCCCCATCAGCCCACAGCCCATTACCAGTCCTAACCCGATCAGCCCACCTCCAGTGTTAACCCCCCCATCAGCCCATTTCCAGTCCTAGCCCCTCCATAGCCCATTACCAGTCCTAACCCCCCCCCAACAGCCCACAGCCCATTACCAGTCCTAACCCCCCCCAACAGCCCACAGCCCATTACCAGTCCTAACCCCATCAGCCCACCTCCAGTCTTAATCCCCCCAGCCCATTTCCAGTCCTAGCAACCCCCCCAACCCATTAACAGTCCTAGCCCCCCATAGCCCACTCCCAGTCCTAATCCCACCAGCCCATTACCAATCCTAACCCCATCAGCCCACCTCCAGTCTTAATCCCCCAGCCCATTTCCAGTCCTAACAACCCCCCCAACCCATTACCAGTCCTAGCCCCCCATAGCCCACTCCCAGTCCTAATCCCACCAGCCCATTTCCAGTCCTAATCCCCATCACCCAATTTTCAGTTTAAGCCCCCCCTACCCCATTACCAGTCCTAACCTCCCCATCAGCCCACTCCCCGGCCGAATCCCACCAGCCCATTTCCAGTCCGAATCCCCCATCACCCAATTTTTAGTTTAAGCCCCCCATAGCCCATTACCAGTCCTAACCTCCCCATCAACCCACTTTCAGTCCTAATCCCATCAGCCCATATACAGACTTAGCTCCCCCATAGCCCATCACCACTCCTACCCTCCCAGCCCCCCATAGCCCATCACCACTCCTAGCGCCCCCATAGCCCCCCCATAGCCCATCACCACTCCTAGCCCCCCCATAGCTGCCCCCAGCCCCCCCATAGCTGCCCCCAGCCCCCCCATAGCCGCCCCCAGTCCCCCCAGTCCCCCAATAGCCCCCCCAGCCCCCCCAGCTCCCCCATAGCCCCCATAGCCCCCCCCATAGCCCCCCCAGGCCCCCCATAGCCATCACCACTCCTAGCCCCCCCATAGCCCATCACCACTCCTAGCCCCCCAGCCCCCATAGCCCATCACCACTCCTAGCCCCCCCATAGCCCATCACCACTCCTAGCCCCCCATAGCCCCCCCATAGCCCATCACCACTCCTAGCCCCCCCAGCCCCCCATAGCCCATCACCACTCCTAACCCCCCCAGCCCATCACCACTCCTAATCCCCCCAGCACAGCCCAGCCTAGCCCAGGGAAATTTAAAAAAAAAAAGAAGCTGTCTTCTCCGGCTGCCGGGGCCGCCGCAGCAGAATCGAGTGTGCCGCGGGGCCCCCCCTGCCCAGCAGAGCCTGCCCTCCCCTTTATCACCTCTGTCTTCGCAGCTTCAGTCAAACGCGCCGGATTTCAGAGCGCAAAAGGATTAGTTTCCCTTTCGCGGCTCTGTTAAGCCCGCGGGGGCTGATGGGAAGTTCCCATCAGCCCCCGCGGGCTTAACAGAGCAGCGAGGGAGAAACTCTCCTCTCGCGCTCTGAAAGCCGGCGTGTTTGAATGAAGCTGCGAAGACAGAGGTGATAAAGGGGAGGTACCGCCGTCCAACGGGTCTGTCCCTGAGTTACAGCATACGGCTGTGGCAGCGCCACTTGTGGATTTTTCCCCAGATTTCGTTCTCCTCATGCATCAGGCTTTCCGCCTGAGCCGGTCCGGTCAGCTGCCGGAGGCTTGGCCCGCGTCCTTCCCCTCTTGTTCCTCAGGGGAGATTCAGCGCTCTTCTCAGCCAGCCGCCAAGCGGCTCAGGTCTGTGGATCAGGATCAGGACACCCTTTGTTTCCCTGATGCTGAGGCGGAGGGTGATCCTGAGACTGAGGCTGACGAGTTGGAGGACGGAGAGATCCCGGAACCGGAAGATCAGGCTAGGATTATTCGCGTGTTTCGTAGAGACGAGCTAGTCCCTTTGATCACAGAGTCTCTTCAGACCCTTAACCTAGCTGTGGCTCGGCCTCTGGAGGAGGAGGGTCTAGAAGACCCTCTCATTCAGGCGGTCAGGGACGCCCAGGTGGTGTTCCCTGTACACCGGGTTGTTGAGCAGATGATCCAACCTGAGTGGGATCAACCAGAATCAGGTTTGAAGGGCATTCGGACCATGAATCGTCTTTACCCCTTGGCCGACAAGGACAAGGACTTGTTCAAGTCACCGCGGGTGGATGCTGCGGTATCGGCGGTGACTAAGAAGACAACCATCCCGGTTGAAGGCGCCGCAGCCTTAAAGGATGCTCAGGATAAGAAGGTTGATAATTTGTTGAAACAAGCCTTCGATACCAACGCCTTGTCCCTACAAGCCTCCATTTGTGGGGCGTGGGTTGCTCGGGCTTGCTTACGTTGGTCCCAGCGTCTGCGCTCGATTTCCGGCCTGGATCAGCAGGGGTTGCTGGAGGTTACCCGCATGGAGTCCGGGTCGGCTTACCTGGCGGATCTGCTTTATGATTTGATCCGTTCCTTGGCTAATAGTATGGCCTCCGTGGTGGCGGCACGTCGGTCCATCTGGTTACGCAACTGGGCGGCCGACGGATCTTCCAAGTCTCGCCTCAGTAAGCTGCCCTTCAAGGGCAGGTTGTTGTTTGGTGAGGCTCTAGACAAGTTGGTCAAGGATCTCGGTGAATCTAAGGGGGGTAGACTGCTGGAGGATAAGCCTAAACTCAATAGATCGTCGCCCTCGGGGCGCAGTCAGTTTCGGGACTTTCGCAGGTTTCGTTCTTCCCGCCTATGGACATCTCAGCGCGGTCGCTTTGGAGCCCGTGCTCAGGGGTTCCGTGGTTTCAGAGGAGCAGGACGAGGCTTCTCCGGAGCCTCATCTTCCTCATCCTCTTCCTTTAATCGCAAGCCACAATGAAGCGAGGCGGGCCCTGGAGGGAAGCCCGGTTATCGGGGGTCGTTTACGCGATTTTCTTCCTTCTTGGGCCCAAATTACATCAGATCAGTGGGTGTTGCAGATTATCGAAGAGGGTTATGCGCTGGAGTTTGCCTGCCCGCTTCGAGATTCATTTGTGCTGTCTCCCAGCAAGGGCGAGCAAAAGACGCGGGACATCCGCGTGACTCTGCATCGGCTCCTATCCCTAGGGGCGGTAGTTCCCGTCCCTCCTTTGGAAAGAGGCGCCGGTCACTACTCCATCTATTTTGTGGTCCCCAAAAAGGACAGTTCCCTTCGTCCAATCTTAGATCTCAAAGGCGTGAACCGCGCTCTCAAGGTACCGCACTTCCGTATGGAGACCCTGCGGTCAGTCATTGTCGCGGTATGTCAAGGAGAGTTTCTGACCTCCCTCGATCTCTCCGAGGCTTATCTACACATTCCCATCCGGCCGTCCCATCAAAGGTTTCTCCGCTTCGCATTTCCTTGGGGCCACTTCCAATTTCGAGCCCTGCCGTTTGGTCTCGCCACGGCTCCTCGCACATTCACAAAGGTGATGGTGGTGGTCGCGGCGGCCTTGCGAAAAGAGGGTATCTTAGTCCATCCCTATCTCGACGACTGGTTGATTCGGGCAAAGTGCAACCTAGAGTGTGTGCACGTCACGAACCGGGTGGTTGCCCTGTTGCGTTCCCTCGGCTGGGTGGTGAATGAACGCAAGAGCTGCCTGTGTCCTACTCAGGAGCTTGAATACCTGGGAGTACGCTTCGACACGGCGCGGGGCTTGGTGTGTCTGCCGGAGTGCCGTGTTCTGGCCTTGCGGAACCTCGTCCGCCTCTTCTGGGGGATGCCCGCTCCATCCGCGTGGTGGTACCTTCGGCTCCTAGGCACGATGGCGGCGACCCTGGAGGTGGTGCCTTGGGCGCGCTTCCATATGCGTCCGTTCCAGAGTGCTCTCCTGCGTCGTTGGTCCAACCAGTTCGACTCGTTGAACATGAGATTGCCTTGCCCGAAGCCGGTTCGTCGATCGCTCCGGTGGTGGCTCTCCTCCGAGAACCTGAAGCGAGGGATTCCCTTGGAGCCTCCGCTTTGGGTTCCGCTCACAACGGATGCCAGCTTATTCGGCTGGGGTGCTCACTGCGAAACCCGCTTCACGCAGGGGGAATGGTCTCCCCTGGAGGCCTGTTGGTCGATCAACCGGCTCGAGTTGCGGGCGGTGCGGCTTGCCCTATTAGCCCTCGAAGCCCTGGTCCTCGGTCGGCCTGTGCGGGTTCTCTCAGACAATGCGACCGCAGTAGCTTACATCAATCGCCAAGGGGGCACCGGCAGCGTAGCCCTGGAATCGGAGGCGACGGCTTTGTTCAATTGGGTGCAGACTCGTCTTCCCGCGATCTCGGCAGCGCATATTGCAGGCGCGGACAATGTTCAGGCCGATTTTCTCAGCAGAGTGCGAGTAGACCCCGGAGAGTGGGAACTAAACCCGCAGGTTTACGCGCAAATAGTTCATTGGTGGGGTCCGCCCATCATGGATCTCATGGCGACGTTTCAGTCGGCCAAGACGGGGCGCTTCTTCAGCAGGCGACGAGAACGCATGTCCGAGGGGCTCGACGCTCTCATTCAGCCGTGGCCAACGTCCGGTCTTCTTTATGTCTTTCCTCCGTGGGCTCTGATCGGCCGGGTCGTACAACGCATTAAGGGCCACCGGGGTCGAGTGTTGCTGGTAGCCCCGGATTGGCCCAGGAGACCCTGGTATGCCGACCTGGTCAGGCTGCGCGACGGCGTTCCTTGGCTCTTGCCCGCGTTGCCGGATCTTCTTCTTCAGGGGCCCTTGCGGATGCCCCAAGTGGGTCGATTCTCGCTTACGGTTTGGCCATTGAGAGGGCTCGGCTAAAAAAGAAGGGTTACTCCCCCGCGGTGATTGCCACCCTCCTGCGGGCGCGGAAAACATCCACCTCTCTTACTTATGTTCGGGTATGGCGAATCTTTGAAGACTGGTGCTCCCGGCAGGGAGTCCGTGCAGCGACGGTTTCCGTGCCCGTCGTTTTATGTTTTCTCCAGGATGGTTTTGATAAGGGTCTTGCTGCTAGCTCCCTGAAAGTTCAGTTGGCGGCTATCTCCTGTTATCGAGGCAAAGTTTTGGGCCGTCCCCTCGGGTCGCATCCAGACATCCGTCGATTTCTTACGGCGGTTTTTCATTTGCGGCCTTCCCGCAGGATCTTCGTTCCTCCGTGGGACTTGAATCTCGTGCTGCGGGCCCTGGTTCGCGAACCTTTTGAGCCCCTGCGTAGGGCGTCTCTGAAAGATCTCACGCTGAAGACAGTTTTTTTCTCGTAGCCATCTGCTCGGCGAGGCGTATTTCCGATCTCCAAGCGCTGTCCTGCAGGGAGCCTTTTTTGTCTTTTTCCCAGGATCGGGTGGTTCTTCGTCCGGTTCCTTCCTTTTTGCCTAAGGTAGTTTCTCCTTTTCATGTGAATCAGGCAGTGTTCCTTCCGGTACTGCCTTCTCGTTCCGTTGGGGCTGCGGACAAAGGGCTTCACTGTCTCGATGTGGGTTGCGTGCTTCGTCGTTACCTGAAGGTTACCGAATCTTTTCGAAAGACCGACCACTTGTTCGTGCTCTTCGGGGGTGCACGGAAGGGGGAGGCGGCGGCTAAAGCCTCCATTGCGAGATGGCTTAAAGACGCGATTGCGTCCGCGTATCTGTTGCAGCAGCGGCCGATTCCGGATGGAATCCGAGCCCACTCCACTAGGGCTCAGGCGACCTCTTGGGCAGAGTATAGCTTAGTTCCGCCAGCGGACATCTGTAAGGCGGCCACTTGGTCGTCGTTACATGCGTTCAGTAAACACTATCGGTTGGATGTGTTGGCCGCTCGGGATTCCTGTTTTGGTTCGGCGGTTCTGCGTGCCGGATGGCAAGGTCCCTCCCGGTGTTGACTGCTCTGTTACATCCCGATTGTGGAGGACTAAACTGGAGGACCGATCAGGAAATGAAAATTACACTAACCTGGTAATTGTAGTTCCTGGAGGGTCCAGTTTAGTCCTCCTTCCCTCCCGAGTATCAGGTTGCTTAGTGCGGCGCGCTTTTCCGAACGGGTTGGTCCTACGGCGGATTCCTCTTTTCCGTTCTACCTTTTTACGGCCGCGCTCTCTGTAAGTGCTGTTCTTTCTATTTAACTTTCGGTCAGCTCTCTTGGGATCTTGGTTGTGGACTGTCTTTTTGCTACCGGGGCATCGCTAGAGGCGCGGTGCAGTGTTCTGGCTTCCTCGTTTGGGGAGGGGGCTGATATCTTATTGAGGGGAAAGATTTTATTCTTTAACCTTCATGTTTTTTTCTATTATTCTAATGTGTTGCTTCGTTAAGTTTGCTTTGTTACTAGTTCACTGGGGGCTTCTGGGAGCTCCGTCTACATATATCCTACAGAAGATTTGTTTGGTCCAGTCTCCAGGCTGCAGGAGGAGGTGCACTACCCGATTGTGGAGGACTAAACTGGACCCTCCAGGAACTACAATTACCAGGTTAGTGTAATTTTCATTTTCCCTGCTGTCTTCCAAGTGAAGAGCTAGGGCATAGATCAGGGTTCATACCTGAGCTTCCTTTGCTGTTAGGGTTCCTCTCCAGATATCCTGGCCAGTATGTAGTCCAGCTTTTATGTCCAGCCTTCCAATCAAGATCCCTGGACACTGGGTCTCTCTTCACATACCTTCTTGCACTGGTCTTAGGGCCCCTTCCAAATGCAGCCGTCTCCTTTACAGGTGCCGTCCGGGGATTCCTGGCTCTGTAACCCCACTCTTCTGGCTTCCTCCAGCCCAATGGTGTATGCTTGCCTCTGGAATGACTCCCAACACACGTGCTGCTATGGGCTCCTTCTTTAGACCTCCAAGATGTTTTTCTCCTCTTTCTTCCACGTTGTGGCTGCTGCTGCTTCTTGCTCTCTCTGTCCTCGAGCTCTGGATTCCTCCTCTCCTTCTCCGTCTCCAACTGATTCTGTGTAGAATCTGTTTTACTTTTAACTTGTTTAGAGGGATACTCCACCCTAGCACAGCTCAGCTGTGCTGAATCAAGCCCGCCCTTGGAGATGAGGGATTGGGGATTACCTCATAGTTCTCCTGATTGAACACACATTTCCCCACTTCAGCTCTTCTAGTGGCTGTTTGAAACCTGGTGCATTCTGGGACTGGTAGTCTTTTATGAAAACATTCTGTTTTATTATTTCTACCAGCAAAGACAGGTTGCTTGTTCAGAGCCAATTCACCTCTATTATAGCTCCTTCCTGAACTATGATAAGCTTCCTTATCACAAGTCCCAAACACTTCCAGGCTGGTTTGTCTCCTTACAAAGTAAAACTTTTAACAGGGCAAAAACGTCTCATAAGCAAATAATGCTCTATTCCATGCTTTAGGAATATTCAAAAAAACAAAGCCAAAAACTTTACTTCCTTTCACCATTAGCTCGGCTTCTTGCCGGTGCACTGCTCTGGATATCAGGTGTTTATCAAGCACAATCAGAGAGCTTTAGCTTGCTCTTGCTTTCTCAGCAAACGTATTTCTTCTTTAACACAGGACATGCACAAAACCATCTACAGGTTTTCAAGGTTACCTGACTCTGAAGGTTTTCTCTTAAGGGTGGTTTTCTTTCAATCCCTCTGCAGTAAAGGATTGGCACAAGGAGCAATCAATGTAAGAGTCTTCGTCATTCACAGCTAGATCGGGTTCACCTAGTTGCATAGGCTCTAACTCTCCTTCCAGTTCACAGGGTTCAGTTGACTGCCTTCCATTAGAGCTGAGAGTATCCCTTGCAACTCTGCACTGCTCTGTATTAGACAAGCTTTCAAGGCTCATACCTGGGCCTGGGCTTGTAGCAGCTTCTCCTCCCTCATGCTCTGGCCACCATTCTCCTGTGCTTCCTCGTCCTGTCCTCCAGCTTGTGTTTCTGCTTGGGTCTCTCCCGGAGACTCTCTGGGACTCTCCTCCTCCTCTCTCCTGCTTCTTTCTCTATCCTAGACTTAAATCCCCAAGGCTCCAGCCCCACCTCTTCTCCTCTCAGGTGATGGAGATCAGCTTGCCTCCTGGCAACTGGGTAATTAGGGAACTCAGTGACGTAAGGGTCCTTTACCCTGGGTCTGTATTCTCTCTCCTTTTCTCCACTAGGGGAACTCTGAAACCTATCCCAGTTACGCGACCCCCAGCACAATGTGTCCAGAATGCAGCTGTCCGTCTATTATCTTGTGCTTCTCGTTACGACCACGTCACTCCCCTACTTTTGCACCATCACTGGTTACCAGTTTCATTTCGTATACAGTATAAGGTTCTCACGTTTGTGCATAGGGTGACTCACACAGGTACCCCTCTTTATCTTGCAGATCTTCTTCATTTCCGCACTCCCCATCGCCTGCTCCGTTCTATCCACTTTAATCGTCTGTCCCTTCCTTCTCCCTCTCAAGCCCACTTGGAGTCCACACGTTCTTCGGCTTTCTATTTTCTGGGTCCTAGGCTTTGGAATTCACTCCCCCCCCCCCCCCTCCGCGCAGAGCAATCATATCATGCCTTCAAACAGCAACTCAAAACCCATTTGTTTAGTCTGGCGTTTGATCTCCCTCCCCCGTCTTTGTCTCCCTCTTCCTCCTTTTGTTGATGTTTTTCTATTTTGCTATGTTTTCTATCCTCTGCCTCTTTTCTGTCGCTTTTAATATTTTAATTGGCGTTCTTTTTAACTTTTCTAACAGCCTGTAATGTAATTATTCTTTTAGTTTTGTAAACCGCCCAGACGCCATTGGTATGGGGCGGTATAGAAAGTATTTTAATAAACATAAACATAAACATCTGGGAATTTCCTGCTTTCTAGGTGTGATTGGGGTTTTGTTTCTCTGACCTTGCAAAATAGGTCCTTTTATAAGGGTGAATTCCTTTCCTTTATCCCTTTCTCCTCTGTCATGATAAGCTTCCTTATCACAAGCTCTTATGCTTTCAGGTGGAAAAGGTTTACCATATGGTGTTCGCAGAAGGGTCTTAACCCCATTGCCATACCTCTGGAATCATTATTGGAGTATCTCCATTTATCCAATGCAGGACTTAAGACTAACTCAGTGAGGGTCCATTTGAGTGCTATTGCGGCTTCCTTCATGCCCCTAAATGGACAACCTATTTCCTCCCATCCTCTTATAGCAAGATTTATGAGAGGCCTTCTGCTAACAGCCTCCCATTAAGCCACCACCTGTGGCATGGGACTTAAATTTGGTTCTTGGTCAGCTCATGAAGCCACCTTTCGAACCCTTAGCTACTACCTCCTTGAAATTCCTTTCTTGGAAAGTTATCTTTCTCATTGCAATCACATCAGCACGTCGCATCAGTGAGTTGCAAGCACTAGTAGCTGATCCACCTTTATACAAGGTTCCATCATGACAAGGTAGTCCTTAGGACTCATCCACGCTTTATGCCAAAGGTGGTCTCGCCTTTTCATCCAAACCAAGCGGTCTACCTACCGGTGTTCTTTCCAAGGCCTCATGCATCAAATGCAGAAAGAAACCTTCATACTTTGGACTGTAAAAGAGCTTTAGCCTTTTACTTACAAAGAACACAGCAACATGGAAAGTCCTCTCAACTCTTTGTTGCTTTTGATCCTTCTCATTTGGGACTTCCAGTCTCCAAGAGAACCTATCAGAGTAAGAATCTTTCTTTGGAGGGCCATGTCACAGCTCACAATGTGAGAGCCATGGCAGCTTCAATGGCTCATCTGCACTCTGTGTCTATCGACGACATCTGTCGAGCAGCCACCTGGGCCTCGGTTCATACCTTCACAGCCCATTACTGCTTGGACAAGGACTCCCACCGGGATGCCTTGTTTGGTCAGGCTGTTCTCCAACAGCTGTTCATACCTAATCAACTCCTACCCACCATCCCTGGTAGGATGCCAGAGATTCATGGGGGAAGTGGAGCCCTTCTCAGGGACGCACAACTTCTGGGGTCTCTCCCTGGCATCTGCAGCTAGGGAGTCCCCATATGTGAAGACTTCATTCCTGCTTGTTCCTGGAGATAGCATAGTTACTCACCTGTAACAGATGATCTCCGGGAATAGCAGGAATTTAGTCCTCACAACCCACCCACCTCCCCTAGGAGTTGTATCTCTCTATCTATCTCTTTCCCTTTCCCTCTCTTTGTCTCAGCTTTAAAACTCAACTGGAGAGAGCCAGTTGGGAAAGGCGGGAAGGCAGCACGCAGGCGCTTTAGGATGCTCCCAAAAGCTTTCTAATTGGACGCTGGGGACCGTTCCCACGCAGGCTCCGTCGGTACCGACGATACCCATATGTGAGGACTAAATTCCTGCTGTTCCCGGAGATCACTATGCTTTCCTGCAAGCAGGGTTCGACAAGGGACTGGCCATGGGCTCCTTGTGAGTACAAGTGGCAATGCTTTCCTGTTATCGAGGGCGTGTGCAGGGAGGCTCCCTGGCGCCTCATCCGAATGTAGCTTTTTTTTCTCAGAGCAGTGAGGCAGATACACCCACCGGTATGGTCAGTGGTGCCACTATGGGACCTTAATCTGATTCTATCTGCGCTGACAGAAGAGTCATTTGAGCCTCTAACCTGGTCTTCCTTAAAGTATCTAACTCTGAAAGTAGTCTTTTTGGTGGCCATTTGTTCAGCTCGGCGAGTGTCTGAGCTCCAGTCTCTGTCATGCAGGGAGCAATACCTGATCATGTCCAAGGAGAAGGTAGTGTTGATACTAGTGCCTTCTTTTCTCCCCAAAGTGATTTTGCGCTTCAATGTGAATCAGGTAGTGTCACTGCCAGGGCTTTCCTTCCGGGTTGATTAGGAGGAGGGGCATCATTTCCACTTGTTAGGCATGTGCAAAATTCTGAGACACTGTTTGAAACATATGGGGTCCTTCCATAAGTCAGTCAGGCTATTTGTTCTGTACGGGGGGGGGGGGGAGGGGCTGCATAAAGGGGAGGCGGCCTCCAAAGCTTTGATAGCTCGCTGGATGAAAGAGGCGATTGCCTCGGCCTATCTGCTGAAGGGTAGAGTGGTACCACATGGTTTCCGTATGCACTCGTCCAGGGCTCAAGCTACATCTTGGGCGGAGAACAGTTTAGTTCCACTGGCAGAGATTTGCAAGACAGTGACGTCTTCTCTGAATACATTCATGCATCACTATCATTTCGATGTGCAAGTGGCAAGCAATGCACTTTTTGGAGCCTCTGTGCTTCATGCTGAACTTGTGGGTCCCTCCCATGGCTAGAATTTGCTCTGGTACATCCCACATGCAGTGGACTGGGCTAGAGAGATGATTAGCAAGGAGAAATTACTTTACGTCACTCCAGTCCAGTCCCGGAATTTCTGGGATCACAGGTTCTCTGCAGCTTGGAGACTGAATAATCACAGTTGTGATGTCACCCCTATAACTTCCAGAGGTGATCACTTCTATCTTCAGTTTATTCAGTCTCCAAGCAGCTTGAAGTTCTCAGAGCCTACTTTGGGCTCTAAAGAGGGACAATTAAGCATTTTGGTTTATTTATAAATATTTTTATTAGTTTTAACAATTCTAGAGAACAAAATATTTAATTGTGGGCTGTAGCTTTAAGGCAAGCTCATGCCCTCCCTCTCTCTGGTGTGGGGAGGAGTTATTTCCAGCCGCAAGAAAGGTTGTTATATTTAGGCTTCATTTCCCTCCCGATCCTACTCTGGTTAGGAGAGGAGTGGAAAGCAAGTAAAAGAGATTCTTAAACGCTTTAAGGGTCAGTGTTAGAAGCCTATAATTAATTTTGATGCCTCTGCTGCGGCTTCTATGGAATGCAGATATTGATTTGATACAGCACAGTTCCCGATCCTACGTATATTAGGAGAGGAACAAGTGGCGACACAAGTAAGGTGCTGTTCATATTTTGTTTTTGAAATTGTCTCTCTCTGCAGCGAAGATTGTGATGCGCTTTGCAGTTGAGATTAGCCCTTCTGAACGGCGAACTGTTTGTTGTCGGTTAGTGCCGTTATTGAATGCGCGTGGCCAAAGGCTTGTAACGCTAATACTTTCCTTTTAGTGGCTCCCATTTGCAAATATTATTTGAGCTTCTTCTTCCAAAAAGCAAGCAAAGAGGTAGTTTTCGTAACTTTTTGTTGTAAAAAAAAAAAGAGAAGCTCACAGATAAACGGGCTTGTAGGTGAAAGACCGTTTGAAGTAGCGCTTTGAAATTTTTAGAACGGGCGTTAGCTGCTTTCGCGAATGACGCACATTAATTAATATTAATTGAAAGTACCTTTATTTCGGGGAGAGAATAATTTCTTCTAATTTAAAAAAAAAAAAAAAACAGGCGGTAGCCAAGATTTTCTTTTTGCAGCATGCCTGGGAAACAGCAGTGTTTGCTGTGTGGTACCAAGAAAACGCTGTTGAATGAGTCGGGGTTATGTAAGCATTGTTCCCAAAAAAGAGCAGATCAGCAGAAAGCTTCAGATAAGATTGTGGAAAGAGAAAATCATTTAGCTTTGGACAGAGATATTGATTCTCCGCCGCAGCTTCTGCCAGAGCCGGTGCCAGGTCCATCTTCAAGACCAGATGTTCCTGTGCCTGAATCTGTAGGCCTTCCCACAGATCTATCGAGTTTAACCTCTAATATTGCTGCAGCCTTTTCAAAGCAACTAATTGCTCTTTTACAGAAGAATATTGCTGAACAACATAGGCTTATTGAGGTGCCACTGGTTAATTTAGGGGAAAAGCGTATTGCTGCTCCTTTAAAAGTAGATGATGTTCCTCTTCCTGCCAAAAGAGCAAAGTGGCAAAAGACTTTTTCTATGTCATCTCAGGAAGTTTATTCTGATCTAGAGGATGATATTGAAGAAGGGTTGGAGGAAGGGGAACTGGTGGAACAGGAAGACCAGTCCAGAATTGTGAGAGTTTTCAGAAAGGAGGAGTTGCCTATCTTAATTGAGGAAACCTTAAAGTCTTTGAATATATCAATGCCAGAGGATTTGGAAAACTTGGACTTGGAGGATCCTTTATTATTGGCAGTCAGGAAATCACAGAAAGCCTTTCCTGTACATAGAGTGGTAAGAGAGATGATTCAGCAGGAATGGGATGTTCCTGAGGCTGCATTGTGTGGGTCTAGAGTTATGGCACGCTTGTATCCATTGCAGGAGAAGGATTGTGAATTATTTAGGCCACCTAAAATTGACGCAGCCGTTTCGGCGGTTACTAAACGTACGACTATTCCTATAGAAGGTGGGGCAGCCTTAAGGGATAGTTATGATAGAAAGCTAGACACACTCTTGAAACAGATGTTTGATATAAATGCTTTATCTGTTCAAGCGGCAATCTGCGGAGCATGGGTGGCTAGAGCGTGTTTACGCTGGTCACAAGAGTTGCATACAGATATGGAGAGTGCTTCCTTGGAGGGTGCATCTAGGCTAGAGACTGGAGCAGCCTATTTAGCGGATATTCACTATGATCTCATTAGAGCATTGTCAAAAGGAATGGGCTCAGTGGTAGCAGCTAGAAGGCATGTATGGCTGCGCACCTGGGCTGCTGATACATCTTCAAAGCAAGACTTTCTAAGCTGCCGTTTAGAGGAAAGCTCCTTTTTGGGGAGGACTTAGAAAAATTAGTGAGAGATTTGGGAGATTGTAAGGGTGGAAAACTCCCTAAGGATAGACAGAGGCAGGGGCGCATGGTTCAGCCCTACAGAGGTCAGTATAGAGATTTTCGTCGTTTTAGGTCTCTGCGCTTCGGTCAGATGCAGAGGGGGAGACAGTATTATAGAAATCAAGGGTTTCGAGGCTTTCGTAGCACAGGAAAGGGCTTTGCAGCCTCTTCTGCAAATATCAACGCAAGGAAGCCACAATGAGATAAGGAGCTCCCAGGCGGGTTTGATTCCGGTTGGTGGAAGGCTCCGCCGATTTCATTCCGCCTGGGCTCAGATCACGTCAGATCAGTGGGTATTGGAAATAATAGAAAAAGGATACGCTCTGGAGTTCCAACGTCCAGTGGCCGATCTATTTGTCCAGTCACCATGCACAGCATTCAGCAAAGAAGTGGCAATTCGCAAAACTTTAAAAAAACTTTTGGATTTAAAAGCAATAGTACCGGTACCATTAGAACAACAAGGGTTCGGTCGATACTCAATATATTTTCTGGTTCCGAAGAAGGAGGGTTCTTTTCGGCCAGTGTTGGATCTGCGAGGTGTAAACCGTTATCTACGGGTGGCGCATTTTCGCATGGAAACGTTAAAATCAGTAATTGCGGCGGTAAGAAAAGGGGAGTTTCTTACGTCTTTGGATTTGACGGAGGCTTACTTTCATATTCCAATTCGTCAAGAGCACCAGAAGTATTTGAGGTTTGCCGTCCCAATGGGTCATTACCAGTTCCGGGCGTTGCCGTTCGGGTTAGCGACGGCTCCAAGAATATTTACCAAGGTAATGGTAGTAGTGGCGGCGGCTTTGAGAAAGGAGGGAATACTTGTTCATCCTTATCTCGACGATTGGTTGATACGAGCGAAATCGCAAACCGAAAGCAAATCAGCAACAAAAAGAGTGGTAGAGTTGTTGCAGAGCCTAGGTTGGGTAGTGAATATGACAAAAAGCAAATTAGTGCCATTTCAAAACCTAGAACATTTAGGCGCTCGTTTCAATACGGAGACAGGGAAGGTTTTCCTACCACAATCTCGAATAATAGCAATTATGAATCTGGTGCGACAGTTCTTAGGGAAAGAGAATCCCACTGCATGGCATTATCTCCAGCTGCTGGGAACCATGGCAGCAACTTTGGATCTAGTACCGTGGGCGAGGGCTCGAATGCGTCCGTTGCAGAGGGCGTTATTGAAGAGGTGGTCTCACCAAAAAGCTCCAATGTCGGAAGTTTTGCCCTGTCCACCGGAGGCTCGTCAATCGTTACTCTGGTGGCTAAGGCCAGAGGTATTCGAGAGGGGGATGCAGTTGCAATCTCCGAATTGGATACAGATTACAACAGATGCCAGTCTAAGAGGCTGGGGAGCACATTGCGAAAAGCAGTTTGTTCAAAGCCAATGGTCCAAGCAAGAAAGTACTTGGTCATCGCTTAATACTTTTGTAAAACATTACAGATTGGATTTACAAGCAGGAGAGAATGCTTGTTTTGGGTCGGCAGTGCTTCGGGCTGCTTTAAAAGGACCCACCCTATAAATGTTACTGCTCTGGTATATCCCAGAAATTCTGGGACTGGACTGGAGTGACGTAAAGTAAAAGTAAATTAGACTTACCTGCTAATTGTTGTTACTTTAGGAACTCCAGTCCAGTCCCGCATCCCTCCCTTGTATGCGTTTGGGTTAAAATATAGCCTGTAGTTTGAGAGTTATTTAGGTAAAATACATTTAGTTCGAGAAAGAGGGCAAGAGTTTTGTTTTTAAAAAAAAAAAAAAAAAAAAAAAAAGGAGAAAAATAATTTACGGAGAAGAAATTCTTGACACATTTGGTGATAGAAAAATTATAGGTTTATTATACACAAAGATAAGTTATGTTAATACTTAATTGTTGCTCTATGAGTCTGCTTTGTCAATAGTAAAACTGAAGATAGAAGTGATCACCTCTGGAAGTTATAGGGGTGACATCACAACTGTGATTATTCAGTCTCCAAGCTGCAGAGAACCTGTGATCCCAGAAATTCCGTGACTGGACTGGAGTTCCTAAAGTAACAACAATTAGCAGGTAAGTCTAATTTACTTTTAGACCTTACCTGCTAATTGTCTTTCCTTGAGTCCCTCCAGTCCAGTCCAGGACCCTCCCTTATGGGACATTAGTATCTTGATCTGCTATATCTCAAGGTTTAGCAAAAAGGACATGTCCGGCTTGGCTGAGAAGATTCTGATAAGAATTGCATCGAGTACAGTCCGGGGTCTTCCCCACAGACAGTGTGGGCAAGTATGACCTTGATATTGTGGTTCATCATCACAGTGTATATAGTTATAAGTGTGGTTACAGTGACCATAGTTGCAAAAAAAAAAAAAAAAAAAATCTTTTTGGGCCTGATATTTAGTGCTGGCGGCTAGCGCAATTACAGTGGCTAGCTCTGGCGCTGAACATTAAACCCGGATATTCAATGACGGGGTCATATCCGGCCTCAGCATTGAATATCCAGGGTCGCTGCATAGCCTCCAATGGCACAGAAGCTAACCGGGCAGCGGCAATATTGAGCCTTTGCATGGTTAGCTCCTTTGGGTAAAGATAGGCCAGTGTTTGCCACACCTATCTTTGCTGCAGGTTGCTAACCAGGCAGTAGTTTAATATCGCCACTGCCTCTTTAGCAACTGGCACCAACTTCGCTGTACCCCGGAACCTGACACACTCCGATATTAAGCAGTTAGTATCGTGGCATATAGTGGCATTAATCAGAGATATTCAGCGGCACTAATCATGTTAGTGCTGCTGAATATCCCTCTAAGCGGCATTTACACAGTCTACAGCTCTGTAAACTGTGTAAATGCCTTTGAATATCGGGCTCTTTGTTTTTTTTTTCCAAAAAATGGGCATATAGGTTAATTGGGCTCTCAATTAAGGGGTGTTAACCCAGGGTGAGTGGATCTGCTCTCTCCAAATCTGCTTGGGCTCCAAGGGGAGAACTTGTTTATTGTGACATCAGAAGAATCAGATATGCTCAGTCCCCAGCTGCTGGAGGAGTGAGACAACCCACATGTACTGGACTGGACTGAAGAGACTCAAGCAAAGACAATTAGCAGGTAAGGTCTAATTTCTCCTTTTGGAAGCCAGGATGTTCTCAGACAGGCCAATTCCCCTGGGTACATGGCCTTGAAAATTGCCCTTCTAATCAGTAAGATGGTGTATCTTGGCATGCTAATGTTTAGGGCCTTTAAAAATCAGCATCTCGGCCCTGGTCTCCACCCTCTTTTCTGTCTCAGTGACTGTTTCCTTTGGTCTCGGTGTTTTCTCCCACTCTTCTCTATTGTTTGCATGAATGTGGATCTCCGTAAAAGCAGTAAAATGATTCCTATAATTAAGGTTCCAAATGGTACAGAGGTTTAATGGTGGCTTATTGATCTTTTTTGTCCTTTAGTCATAAGGGGCTGTCTGTGCACTTGATTTTGTGCAATGGGATAAGATTCCTCCCTCTGTGCCTATTTACTAGCCTACAACACATGTTACTAAAGAGGCCCCATTGCCAATAATGGGGAGCCCTAATAAATAACACCCAGCAACACATTGTGCAGGTTAGTAAATAGATCCTGATTTCTTCCTGTTTATTTAAGAATTTGTTTGTGTGCTCACTGTTGATGCCATCAGAGTAGGGTTGCCAGCTTGTTCCAGTTTGCCCAATAGCATTAATCCAGTCCTAGGTTTACTCCATTTCATGCAGTGGCTTCTAGTTCTGATTTCCCAAATCCATTCCCTAATAAGACAAGAAATCAAGTTCCTGCATTCAATGGGGCAACCCCAGGATTGGATCAACCTGTTGAGTGAATCTGGAGCAATTTGATAACTCTGAATCAGAAAAGTAGCACAACACAAAATCTTTCAACATCTCAAAAGTTGTTTTCTAATGGTCATGCCATAGAAAAGCAAGAGTTTTGCTGGGCAAAGATTTGTTTCCAGATGCCACATTCTACACCATTTCCCTGGCAGCCACTGCTCATCTGTGTGATTTTATGTGCGTCCTTGATTTCCAATTTGCGCCTCAACGCATTCTGGAGATTGCGGTCATCTCTAAACAAGAAAAGAAGAACTGTGGGTTCCACAGTCACAGTGCATTAACTAGTTTTAAAAACTAGCAAAACTGTCTGCAAATCATGCAGGCAACTTGGGACCAGTTGTCAGGAAAGTGGATCACACCCGTCCTTTCTTTAATCTTTGTATTGAGCTCTTCAGAAGAACTCAGTTGGATAAATGGACGTGAGTTACAATTAAACCACATAAAATGTCATCACACCTGGAGTTAATAAATCCATTGGTAGCACATTTGTCATAAAATTTTCTTTATTTACTTCTGGCCTTAGAGGACAATCTCACACAGTTCTGGATTGCTTTTTTTTGTTCTTTCCAACTCAACAGAATGCTGGTAAAGATTGTACACTTTTTTGTCTGTTCCTATCAGTGTGGGAGCCAATCTCCACTCATACACTGACAAGAAAGGGAGACATTTACACCTGACGCAGCAAAGAGCAGCAGATTACCATGGGGATTACATGCTGTTTTCCTGTCAGTTTACAGTTTTTGATTCTGCTGGCATTTGCATGCTGTTAATTTACTGCATTGGGAGCAAAAGGGTTTTCCAGTATATGCATTGAAGCTTAGTGCCTTCTTCTAGTGTACATCTTATTACATTAGGGAGGAGTAGCCTAGTGGTTGGGGCAAGGTACTTCAGGCCAGAAGGTCAGGGGTTCAAATCCCACTAGAGGACAGCAACCTTGGGCCGGAAGGACTGGGGTTTCTAGTCCCACAGGTGCTCCTTGTGGTCTTGGGCAAGCCACTTAACCCTCCATAGCCCATGTTCCCTGTAAGTATTAGTGTATGTGTCTCATATCCCCGCGTGTTAAATGTATCCCCCAATTGTGTTGTGACCGCTTTGATTGAAGGATAAGGCGGTATACAAAACTGTCTAAATAAATAAAAAATCCACTCCTGAATGAACAAACGTGTAGTTCCGCTTCCCCCAAGAAAAAGCAAGTCTACAAGTTACTGTGTGTAGTGTGGTAAGACCAAAACTGGATCAGCTTGTCCTGAACCCCCCCAACAATTGAACCAACTGGCACTCTAAATTTAGATAAAGTGAACAACCATGCTCCTAAATCCAATGTGAACAATTACAAATAGCAAGTGAAAATCAGGACTACCTTGCCAGTCCTTTCTGCCCCTCCGTTGATGCCTCGTCCCCTAATAGGCCACATGGTCTCACTGTTTGGTGAACCCAGTTAAACTTTTAGATAATTCCCATCACTAAATCTGAGCCATCTTTGCTTTTTTTTTTTAATAGTGCAGTAGCTTCAGGTCAGCCCTGACCAGGGAAAGTTAGTTAAGGACAAACATCTTTTACCTGCCAGCCAGTCCCAGATCCCTGTTTCTTTCTTGGACAGTCCTGTTTATATTTAGAGTCTTTGATGGCTAAAGCCATTTTGTAGACTTGCTCAGCCTGTTCTCTGGCCTTAGGGTTCCTATCTGCTGTGTTTACTGATTAAAAGTTGGCTTGTTTTGCATACTGGACCACACCTTGCATCATGATCACTTTCACCACTTCAAAAGTATTCTTCTTTGATGTGGGAGAGATCGCAGTAAATTTAATTTTCCATTTAAGTTTAAAGTCTCACATCCATTTGGTGATAGTTGCTTTCAGAAATCCATATAAATTCCTTTGTTTTTCAGATGAAAATAAACACCAACTAGAGAAATGTGAAACACTTCATATTTTCACAAGGAAAATGCAACTGGTGAAAGGAAAAATTAATACACTTGATCTTATCCAAAATGCCAAAAATTGATTTCAAAATGCAAAATTATTGGGAACCCATTGTCCTGTCCTGATCATTTTTATTATCCTCTTCTGGAGGGAACAAGCAGTTTACATTACAGGAATGAGGTTCTTATCAGTTTCAGTGATAAGACAGAACTGCACAATGACACAATGGCAGTTTAAGATAAAGCTTGCTTACTGTAGACTGGATAACCCTTCAGAAGAAAAGTCACTAAAGATGCTGCTTGTGAGAGAAACAGATGGGCAGACAGTCCCTGGAGGGAGGAGAGACTGAGGCAGTGGTGACCCCTCCTAATTGTCATTTTAGAGCAGGAGTGACAGAGGTGATTATAGTCACATTATATCCTGCTGTGATAGTGGGGTTACTTACCTGTAAGGAGAGTTCTCCGAGGACAGCAGGATAAGTCAGCCATACCTAGGTGACATCATCCGACGGTGCCTTACACGGAAGATACTCTCCTATGAGCTAGCCAGCCCAATCCACCGGCCTGCCCCTAGCCAGCCGGTGCATCCCAAGCTGAGATATCACTGCTAGGCGGCAGGCGTGTGGTTGCAGAGCCGACCCCTTCCAGAGGAGGTGGGTGGGTCTGTGTGGCTGATTTATCCTGCTGTCCTCCAAGAACTCTCATTACAGGTAAGTAACCCTGCTTTCTCCAAGGACAAGCAGGATGAGTCAGCCACACCTGGTGCCTCCCCAGCTATGTGCACGTGCTGCGGTAGAAGGGGTAGGGTCGCCAGGAATGGAAGGAGGAAGCCTTGGTTTCCTTAGTTGGCTTTATTGTGCATGGAACAGACTGTGACATGGTATAGCGCAATAGGGCGAGTGCTGGTGTCACGAGCACTGAACAGGTGCTGTTACAGTGTGACAGCAGCATATTTATCAACACAACATTTTACAAGAACAACAATAACTTGAACCTTGTGCAAACCAGTGAAGAGTGCAGAACAATAACATGTGCAAACAACAGCATTGTGCAAAGTCTCATAGTGCATAGAACATGTGCAGACAACCTCAGCTCCCTTGGATCCAAGTCGGCGAGAGCCAGGGAGCTAAGCAGAGTCATTTGACAGTGCAGGGCAGAGTCCTCGGACAGATTCTGTGGCCGCTGTCCAGTTGAGTGCATGGCTGAGTCCAAGACCGTTCGCCCGAAGGCAGCATCTGCCCATGCCTCCAGGTTGAGGCAATAGTGGTGTTGGAATGTGTGGATTGAGGACCAGGTGGCTGCCTTACAGATGTCCGTCACTGGTACCGAGCGCAGGTTGGCAATGGTTGCGGCCATTGCCCATAGCTGGTGAATGTTTGCTCGTGGTGCATCGCTCGTTCCTGCCTGGTCTAGGCAGAAGGCAATGCAACTGGAGATCCATAGGGACAGAGTCCGTTTAGTGACTGGGCATCCCGGTCTGTTGGGATCGTAAGAGACAAAGAGCTGGGTGCCCCGTCTGTTGCGGTCTGTCCTGTTGAGATAGGTGCGTAGTGCTCTGACGCAGTCCAGGGTATGGAGCCTCCTATCCTCCACGGAGGCGTGAGGTGCTGGGTGGAAGGAAGGCAATTCGATAGTCTGGTTGAGGTGAAAACTGGATGGCCACCTTTGGGACGAACTTGGGGTGCGTCTGGAGGGTGGTCTGATTCTGGTAAAGCTGCATTTAGGGGCTGTGTGACACCAGCGCCTGCAGCTCGCTGATCCTCCTGGCAGAGATGATGGCCATCAGGAAGAGAATTTTCCAGGCCGTATATTTCATGTCTGCCGTGTGCAGTGGCTAGAAGGATTCACCCATCGGCTGGTTGAAGTCTATGTTGATATCCCGGGGGGGGGGGGGCACTGGGGGCTGGGTTGCGGGTCGCAGGTTTCCTAGGCCCCTCATGAAGCGCATGGCCAGTGGGAGTGTGGCAATGGAGCCGCCCTCATTATGGTCATGGAATGCGGTGAATGCTGACGGGTGCACCAGTATGGACTGCATCTTCAATCCACTGTCGAAGAGTGAGGTGAGGTATTGCAGGATCTGAGCCACTGGGCAGGGGAAGGGGTTCAGCTGCTGAGCTGCACACCAGATTCCAAAGTGTTGCTATTTTAAGCCATAGGACTTTCTGGTGGAGGGAGGTCTGGCGGCAAGCATGACATCTTGCACCTCTGCAGGCAGATTTAGTGATGCCAGGGTTGCTCTCTCAGCCGCCAAGCCATCAGTGTAAGGGCTGGAAGGTTGGGGTGCAGGGTCATCTTGCCATCCTGTGTGATGAGATCTGGGCGCTGGTGTAGGCATATGGGAGGCTCCAGGGCTAGGTGGCAGAGGAGCGGAAACCACATCTGCCTGGGCCATTGTGGGGCAATGAGGATGACATCTGCCTTGTTGTGGAAGATCCGCTTTAGTGTTCTCGAGATGAGCGGCATGGGGGGGAGGCATATAGAAGTGACCACTCCCCCCACAACACGTCGAATGCATCCGTGGCCAGACTGCTGGTGGAAGGGCGCTTTGAACAGACGCGGGGACACTTCCCATTCTCCTCCGTTGCAAATAGGTCGTCTTGGGGTTGCTCCCATTTGTGGAAGAGGAAGTTTGCCTCTGTTGGGTTGAGTGTCCACTCATGGGGGTTGAGCTGGCAACTGAGTCGGTCGGCTAATTGGTTCTGCACTCCCGGGAGATGGAAGGCCTGTAGCAGGCACTGTTTGGAGAGAGTGAAGGCCCAGATCTTGATTGCCTCCCTGCATAGGGAGCGTGAGCCTGTCCCCTCTTGTTTGTTGATGTAGAACATGGCCACCTGGTTGTCTGTCTGGATGAATACCGTCCTGGTGGCGATGTGGTCGTGGAAGGTAATGAGTGCATAGCCTATTGTACAGAGCTCCAGTAAGTTGATGTGACAAGTGCGTTCCTGCGGAATTGTCTGCAGTTAGCCCCCCAGCCCACCAGAGAGGCGTCTGCCGTGTTGACTAGGTGGTGTGGGAATGTTTGCAGGGGCTTGCCCTGGAGAAGGTTTTTGTGGTGGGCCCACCACCGGAGGGCATCTTGACTTCATACAGCGGTGCCAAGGTGATAGCGGTCCGGAGTGCTGGTTCCAGTGGCTGCAGAGGTGCCATTGGAAATGACGTATGTGCAGCTTCGCAAAGGGGAGCACATGAGTCGTAGCAGACATGTGCCCCAGAAGGCGCAGCAGGGTTCGTGCAAGAGTCTGTTGGGTTGAGCAGATGGTCCTGGTCAGCACCACGATGGAGTGAGCCTGGGTGTTCAGGAGGAAGGCCCTTGCCATAGTCATGTCTGTCTGCTCCATTGAATTTGAGTCGTTGGGCAGCTTGGAGTTGGGACTTCTGTCTGTTCACCAGGAAGCCCAGTGAGGATAGGAGTTTGACAGTCTTCTCTACCGCTGCCCTGGTGTGTTGACAGGATGGGGCGGAGATTAGCCAGTCGTCGAGGTAAGGGAAAATTGTGATCCCTTGCTTGCAGAGATGTGCCGCTGGCACTGCGACGCACTTGGTGAAAACTCTCGGGGCTGGGGATAAGCCAAAAGGCAAGATCCTGTATTGGTAATGGTTCCCCAGGACTTGGAAGCGCAGGTTCTTGCAGTGTTCTGGTTGGATTGGCACATGTGTTTAGGCATCCTGCAGGTCCAAGGAAGGTAACCATTCCCCAGCCTGTAGCAAAGGTAGGATGGAGCCCAGGGAGTACATCCTGAATTTTTCCCTGTGGATGAATCTGTTGAGCTTCCTGAGGTCAAGGATGGGTCTGACACCTCCCGACTTCTTGGGGATCAAGAAATATCTGGAATAGAAGCCTTTGAAGGTATTGTGAGCTAGTACCGGCTCTGTCGCCCAGGACATCAGCAATGTCAGGATCTCCTTGGTAAAGGTGGCAATGAGGTGGGGTGGGGTGGTACTGGATGGGCGGGATCATTGCCAAGGGGTCAAGGAGAAGCGGATTCTGTACCCTTGTGATATGATTTTCAGGACCCACTTGTCTGTTGTGATGGCACTCCAGAAGGTGAAGAAGGCCGACAGCCTGCCACCCACTGTTAGAATGGTTTGCGAATATTTGTCAAAAGGATAGGTTAAGAACAAAAGATATGCCATACTGGGTCAAACAAAGGTCAATCAAGCCCAGTATCCTGTTTCCAACAGTGGCCAATCTAGGTCATAAGTACCTAGCAGTTTCCCCAAAAGACACAGGTTCCACAGTGCTTGTATTGGGTCAAGCAGTGATATCCCAGGCCTCTTTTAATAATGGTTTATGGACCTTTCCTCCAGGAACTTGTCCAAACCTTTTTTAAACCCAGTTAAACTAACAGCTTTTACTATATCCCCCAGTAACAAATTCCAGAGTTTGATTACACATTGAGTGAACAAATATTATCTCTTATTAGTCTTAAATAGGTTACCCTGTAACGTCATTGCATGTCCCCTAGTCTTTCTTATTCTGATGACGTTCCACTCCATTCATTAATTTATAGACCTCTATCATATCTTCTCAGCCGTCTCTTTTCCAAGTTGAAGAGCCTTAACCTTTTTAGCCTCTCAGCATAGGGGTATCCTTCCATCCCCTTTACCATTTTGGTGGCTCTTCTCTGTACCTTTTCTAATAACGCTATATCCTTTTTAAGATACAGCGACCAGAATTGCACACAATATTCAAGGTGTGGACACACCATGGAACGATACAGAGGCATTATAATATCCTGTGTTTTATTTTCCAGTCCTTTCCTTATGATACCTAGTATTCTGTTTGCTCTCTTGGCCGCTGCTGCACACTGGGTGAAGGGTTTTAACATGTTATCCACGATGACGCCTAAATCTTTTTCCTGGGTGGTGGTTCCTAATGTGGAACCTTGCATCGTGTAACCATAGTTTGGGTTGTTCTTTCCTAGGTGCATAACTTTGCACTTGTCCACATTAAATTTCATCTACCATTTGGATGCCCCGTCTTCCAATCTATCAAGATCCTCTTGCAATTTTCCACAATCCTCATGGGTTTTTAACAACTTTAAATAGTTTTGTGCCATCTGCAAATTTGATAACCTCACTCATTATTCCCATTTCAAGGTCATTTATGAATATGTTAAAAAGCAGCAGACCCAGCACTGATCCCTGGGGTACTCCACTATTCATTTTTCTCCATTGGGAAAATTGGCCATTTAGCCCTACCCACTGCTTTCTATCTTTTAACCAGCTCCCGATCCACAATAGTACACTGCCTCTTATCCCATGACTTTTTAATTTTGCCAAAAGTCTCTGACGAGGGACCTTGTCAAAGGCTTTCTGAAAGTCCAAATACACTATATCAACCGACTCACCTTTGTCTACCTGTTTATTTATACCTTCAAAAAAAAAACATAACAGATTAGTAAGACAAGATCTTCCTTGTCTAAAGCCATGTTGGCTGTCTCCCAAGCCATGACTATCTACATGTTCAGTTATTTTGTTCTTTATGGTGGTTTCTACCATTTTTCCGGTACTGACGTCAGGCTCACCGGTCTGTAGTTTCCCAGATCACCCCTGGAACCCTTTTTAAAAATTGGTGTTACATTTGCCATCCTCCAATCTTCAGGTATTAGAGATGATTTTAATGATAGTTCACAGATTACTAATAGCAGGTCTGAAAACTCATATTTCAGTTCTTTCAACACCCTTGGATGTATACCATCTGGTCCAGGTGATTTGCTACTCTTCAGTTTATCAAATAGTTGTAATACATCTTCCCGGTGTATTGATATTTCTTTCCATTCTTCCGCAGCATCACTTTTAAATACCACTTCAGTCATGGGTAACATCCCTACATCTACCTCAGTAAAGACCGAAGGAAAGAATTCATTCAGACTCTCCACTATGGCCTTGTCCCCTCTTAGTGCCCCTTTTACCCCTTTATCATCTCATGGTCCAACTGACTCTCTCACAGGTTTTTTTGCTACAAATGTACTTGAAAATTTTTAATTACGCGTTTTTGCTTCCACAGCAAGCTTCTTCTCAAATTCTCTCTTTGCCTGCTTTATCAATGCCATGCATCTAACTTGCCAGTGCTTGTGCTGTGTTCAGTTTTCATCATTTGGCTCTTTTTTCCATTTCCTGAAAGATGCTTTTTTGGCAACAACAGCCTCTCTGACCTCACCTTTAAATCATGCTGGCAGTTTTTTGGACTTCCTTCCACTTTTCTTAAAGCATGGAATACAGCTGGTCTGGGCTTCCAGGATAGTATTTTTAAACAACACCCAAGCTTGATGTAAGTCTTTAACCTTTGCAACTGCTCCTTTTAGTTTTTTCTTAACTGTTTTCCTCGTTGTGGATTTCCTTACCATCCCTCCTCCATTAATTAAGTCAAATGCAAGATTTATTTTATTTATTTATTTTATTTAACAGTATTTCTAAACCGCCTTATCATAATAATCAAGGTGGTATCACAGCAAACAATCTGGTAGTGTGAGTGTTGATACATGCAGTGAGGGTGGGTGTTGTCTTGTTTGCTAGATTGGTGTGAGCTATGTACAATGTGGGCTATTTACAGTGGTGCTAAAATCATTTTATATACATCTAGTGTTAGGCGGTAACGTGTGCTGCTATACAGTTCCTTAGTTTATGTGATGTGTCCAAAGTGTTCTATGAACAGTATGGTTTTCAGCTGTTTTCTGAAGTCCTTGAGCTCTGTAGTTGCCCTCAAATCGTCCGGTAGTTTGTTCCATATTGTTGGAGCAGCCATGGAGAGTGCTCTGTCTGTTGTGTCCTTGCGTGTGTGTTTGTATTCACTTGGGGTGCTGACTCGGTTGTGTGTTTGTTTTCTTCTAGGACGTGTGCTGGTGTCTGGTTGTATGAGGGTGTGCAGGCTGTTGGCTGATGTTTGCTGTTTTATCTTAAATAGGTTTATAATAGTTTTGTATCTGATGCGTGCATCGATTGGTAGCCAGTGTAAGTCCTTTAAGGTGGGTGTGATGTGCTCCTGTCTTGCAGTTCCGGATATGATTCGTGCTGCGGTGTTTTGTGCCAGTTGGAGTGGTTTGATGGCTTGTTTCGGTAGTCCAAGGTATATCGGATTGCAGAAGTCCAGTAGAGGGGTTATCAGTGCTTGACAGACGGTACGGAAGTGTTCTGGGGCGAGGAGTGGTTTCAGTCTCCTGATGATTCGCATCTTGTAGTAGGCTTTTTGTATTGTTTTGTCTATGTGTGGCTTGAGATTGAGTTTATTGTCCAGCGTAACCCCGAGGTAGATGTGGTTTTCTACTAAGGACTAAGTCCAAAATGGCTTCCCCCTGGTCAGTTCATGAACCAGCTGCTCTAAGTAGCAGTCATTTGTTTCATCTAGAAACTTTATCTCCCTAACATGTCCTGCCGTGACACTGACCCAGTCAATACTGGTGTAATTGGAATCATCCATTATCATTACTGTGCTGCAACTTTTGTTAGCTTCCCTGATTTCTTTGAGCATTTCATCATCCATTTGTTCATTCTGGCCAGGCGGTCGATAGTAGACCCCCACTGCCATCGCCTTCCCCTTTTTACATAGAGATTCTACAGCAAATTTTGTTTCCTGCAAAACTTGAATCCTTTGTGACTGAATGCCCTCTCTAACATAGAGCGCAACCCCTCCACTAATTTGATCAGCTCTATCATTACGATATAGTTTGTACCCAGATATCACAGTGTCCCACTTGTTATCCTCCTTCCACCATTTCTCTGAGATACCAATCATATCTAACCTCTCATTTAATGCTATATATTATAACTCTCCCATCTTATGTTTTAGACTTCTAGGATTCGCATACAAGCATTTTAGAGACTGTATTTTATTTATATTAATCAGGCTATCGGTAGGCAGGAGTAATTGGAATCTTTGAGCTCTGTCTGCTCAGTACTAAAGGGCATTTGGGCTACTTTTGTCTGTATTGGACCCTCTCTGCTGATATGCCCTATTTTCATTTTTCTGATAGTATCCTTCAAGGACACATTGTTCCGAAACATGCGCATTTGGGCGACTGTCGGCACTCCCCTATTATCTAGTTTAAAAGCTGCTCTGTCTCCTTTTAAAAGGTTAATGCCTGCAGCCTGGTTCTATCCCAGTTAAGGTGAATCCCATCCCTTCGGAAGAGTCCCTCCTTTCCCCAGAATGTTCCCCAGTTCCTAACAAATCCAAAACCTTCATCCTTGCACCATCGTCTCATCCATGCATTGAGACTCCGGAGCTCTGCCTGCCTTTTGGGTCCTGCGTGTGGAACAGGAAGCATTTCGGAGAATGCTACCCTTGAAGTTCTGGATTTCAACTTCCTACCTAAAAGCCTACATTTAGCCTCCAGAACCTACCTATCACATTTTCCTATGTCATTGGTACCAACATGTACCAAGACAGCAGATTCCTCCCCAGCACTAAGACCTTGTCTAGGTGGCGCATGAGATCCGCTACCTTCGCACCAGACAGGCATGTTACCAGGCAATCCTCACGTCCACCAACTACCCAGCTATCTACATGCCTAATGATTGAATCACCAACTATAATTGCTGTCCTAACCGTTCCCTCAGGAGTGGAGGTATAGCCTAGTGGTTAGAGCAACTACCTAGTACAGGTTCAATTCCCACTGGCACTCCTTGTGACTTTGGGCAAGTCACTTTACCCTCCATTGCCTTGGAAGAAAAGGCTGGCAATCTACTTCCGGTGATACATTGCCAAGAAAACCCAGAGGTAGCTGGGTAGCTATGAGTTAACACTGACTTGATGGCACAAAAAAAAAAACACTTACCTCATGGGCACATAGCCCTGGAGAAACTTTCTCAGTGCGAGAGGGTTTTACATCACCTGGAGGACAGGTACTAACTACAGGATCACTTCCTGCCACACCGAGGTGATGCTCTCCTGTCACGTGACCTCTTTCCTCCATGACAACAGGGATGCTGCCAGACTGGAGGTGGAACTTCAGTACTATATCCCTGTAGGTCTCGTCTATATACCTCTCTGTCTTCCTTACGTCCTCCAAATCTGCTACTCTAGCCTCCAGAGATCTGGCTCGTTCCCTGAGAGCAAAGAGCTCCTTGCACCTAGTGCACATGTAAGACCCCTCACCAACTGGGAGAAAATCATACATGTGACACTCAATGAAAAATACTGGAAACCCCCCATCTTGTTGCTGGACTGTTGTCTGCATCTTAATTTTAAGATTGTGTTTAGGTATTTAAGTTCTTTACTTACTAAGGGTTGATAGGGATACTTGTAATAATAAAACTACACCTAATACATTTAATGTACTTTGTTCACCTGAAGCTTAATTAATCTCAGGTCCTTAATGTATGCCTGATGAGGACAAACAGCTGCACCTGAGAGAGAATATGGCACCTCCTTTCCTTTGAGACGTTTATGCACTTTGTCACCAGCTCTCCTTAACCCCCGTATATAAGTGGGTAGAGGTTAAGTGAGTGGGTCTTCCCCACTGAAGCAGCTACTTTACAAATCCTGAAGCTGGGCTTTTTGGGAAATGTAGTCCCTTCACCGAATCAATGAGGAGCAGTTGTGGAAAAGTGGTTTAAGCAACCAAAGGACTTTATTTCCCCTCCCGGGGTGGATTTCACCATGAACAAAGTAACACAAACCAGGTATTTACTGGCATAAGGACAAAACAAAGGTTCTTTAACAGAAAAGGCTTACTTCAGCAATAAACAGGTTGATATCTAGCATTCCAACATAACAATGCTGTTTCTTCACAGCTCTCTGCTTCCCAATGTTAGTAGTTCTGTACTTTCTCTTTCAAAAACATGCCTTCAGCGTAATGAGATTATTTCATTAGCAAGCGATATCGTACAGTCCATGATATCTTCATCAATATTCACACACTCAGGTTCAAAGTCTATTAACTCTTCCTGGCTAGAAGGAAATGTTTGTAACGGCACTCCTGATGCCACGCCCTTTCTAACTGCTTCAGGTTTCACCTGATATTCCTGAGTTAAATACTGGCTTTCACAAACGTTATCACAACAGGTATTCTCTTCCCAGCTCCAACCCTCTGGGTAAATACAGTCACTGTAAGTATTTTTATACCAGCCTTTTGGCTTACCTTTTAGCCTAGCTGGTGGAGGTTTTCTTTGTGGCTTTGGACTGGCTGTAGGTTCCTAACCTAAGCCTTGCACAGAAGATTTCACTTGCCTTCCTGGCTTCCTTTCACTTCTGTGTTCCCCTGGATACTGCAGGTAATCCACTCTGCCCTTATTATATCTTTCCCTTGGGGTTTCTTTTCTTTTCCTGAAGAAAGACTCTGTCTCACCCTTCCACAGAGACTCTGGCTTTTTCCTGGCACTGCTGTCTTCACCGTAGCTCTCATTAGCTTCCTTATCCAGCACACATGCCTCATCCACTTCTCCTTCTTCCAACCCTTCTTCCAAACCCATAAGCTCAACTGAACTCTCTTTATCAGGGTGAATTCTAGGGCAGTGCTCAACTCCACCCCCTAGCAGGTGTCCTGCATTAGCTCGCGACTCATTCCCTGAATGGTAGCACCTGCGTTTCTCTTGCCTCTGTGCTTGGTTTCTAAGGTAACCAGGAGCCATGTGCTTTTGTTTACAACTCAGCCCTACTCCTGTTCCTGGCTTTTTAGCCTCATCTAACGGGCTGGAAGGACCCACTATGTCACAACTTATAAAGCTACAATTATCCCAGGGGTGGTTGGGTGTTGGGGAGGGAGGGAGAGAGAGAAAAAGACTTATTAAAAGCTGGCTGCTACACAGTACCCTGTCCTGTGCTTCTAAGGTAATCTGTCACCAATTTCCAGGAGGAGTCCCACAGCCCTTGCTTTGATAGAGGGAATCTTGGGTTCTAAATTTAACCAGAAAGCTCTCTGCTGTGTTTTAAATTTAAACTGAAAGCTCTTTGCTGCTACTAGGCCCTGACTGATTTAACAAATACACTGGGTTCACAGATTAATTAGCTTTAATCTAAAGAATTCCTTTTTCCCCAAGATTTAGAAAAATTCCCAGAAGTAAATACTTACAATTGCAGAAGTAGCAGTCCCCTTTTGTAGTCCTTCAAGGCCTCCCCCGACTGCAGAAGATGCTTTCTGTTGTTTGCATTCCTTTTTGCGCGGCTTGGAACGATATGATGGAGGGTGTTGGCATGGTCATTGACTGTGCCCTTGACCTTGTCACCAAAGAGTGAATCTCCCGTGCAGGGGGCATCCGCTATGCGATCGTGGGTGTCCTCTCGAAATCCTGATGCTCTTAGCTACGCAAGGTGCCGTGCTCAGATGGCAGTTCCTGCAGTTCTGGCGGCGGAGTCGAAGGCATCAAAGGCTTCTCTGACCTGGTGCTTGGTGCATTCTCCCAGGTCAGCTAGGGCAGTGGTGGTGCTTGCTGGCACTGTGGTTCCTGCGAGGCTGTTTTTGACAATCTGAACAAGCAAATAGTGCATGCTGTAGCTGGTGGGAGGCAATTCTGCCACTCAGCATGACTCCTTGGAACGCCCTCTTGCCTATGTCATCCAGCAACTTGAGGTTGCGGCTCGGCAGGTGGGCATTCCTGGAGGACATGTGTCTTTTTAAGGCAGACTCAACTACGATGGAGAGGTTCGGCAGCTGAGTCTTCTCAAATCCTGGGATTGGCTGGACCTGATACTTGTTGTCCAGTTTGCATGAGCAGGCTGGGTTGGATGCCAGGGTCTGCTAGAGTCTAGCCAGGTCCTCCTGCAGTAGTTGGTGGATGGGCAGGGAGATGTGGGACTTATGTGCCTTGAGGAACTTTAGTGGCACTTGTTCCTCGCCCCTCAGGTCTGAGGTATCCACGGTGCTGAGCAACAGGGCGGACGCAATCCTGCACAAGAATTTAAGGTAGGTGACGTCCTGTGGTTGTGTGTGTGTGTGGGGGGGGGGCTCTCCTTGGCCTGGTCCTGCATAGAGGAAGTGGTGAGGGAGTCCCTTGCTTCTGGGGTTTCTGGAGGTGTTGTCTCTTCGCCCCCACTGGCCACTGAGGGCTGAGGTGGAGACAGAGTGGGTGCAGGATCCCACGCTTCTGTTGCATTGGGATGCACCTGTAGCTGTGCGGGTAGTGAAGGAGCAGTCACCCTTTGAACGTTGGGCTACTCTTGAAGGAGGCAGGAGAGAGCTGGAGGAACTCAGTCGGGTAAGGCTTCTGTGCTGGGTACTGGCATGGAGTTTTCTTCCTCCTGGATCTAGTCGGGAGGGTCAGTGGGGGAGGGGGGGGGGGGCTGCCTGTGGAGTACCTGATTCTTCTGAGGTCTACTGGGCTGCCGGTGTCTGCTGGGCTGATGGTGTGTCTGTCTGCTGAGGAGCTCCTGCCTCCTGTGCTGCTAGATTTTGTGCTGTGCTGCTTCCTCTTATGGCTGCCTGCACCCATACCCTGCCTCCAGCTGCCTTTCCTGTGCCTGCTTCTGGTGCAGTGAGAGTGTCTGCGCCAAGCATTGGGGCTGCTGGATGAACTGCGATGCCTGTGGGTGTGTCTCTTTCGTCGGGCCCAATCGGGGCTGGAGGCATGGTTTTTGCATCGTCCATTGGAAGAATAAGAGGTGGGTCTGGGACGCCCATGATGGTGTCTGCGTGGCACTGAGGCAGTTTCTCTGCTCTGGGCAGTTGGTGCAGTGGCCGGAGGGGTGGGGGCCTGACTCGGAAGGTGGAGCAGCATGGCTGGAAGAGGAGCTGAGGTGTGCTGGAGGAGCGTGGCCGGGGTCCACATGGAGGAGGCCTCCATAGTGGGGCGGCAGAGTCCCAAGGAAGAGAGTCGGCAGAGGGAGTAGCGGCAGCGGCGGGATTAATCCCCGAAGGAGCAGAGTCTTGTGGAGAAACGTCCCTTGCTGAGTAAGCTGTGCCCTTACTGGGAGGGGTAACAGCATTGAGGGCCTCTGCATTGTCGGAGCTCCTCAGGAAATCCTGAAGGGCATGTCCCCTGTATTTTCGTGCCCGTGGGGACAACTGTGCGCAGGCAGAGCAGTCCTCTACTTTGTGGTCTTTCCCCAGGCAGCGGAGGCAACACTCATGAGCATCAGAGTTGCTCATCTTCCGGGCGCATCAGCTGCATTTTTTAAAGCCTGGTTTCGGCATTGCAGGTCAGGTCTTCGCTTCTATTCCTTTATTTCTTGGTATGCTAATAGATTTTTTGTGGAGAGTAGAGATATCTGTCTTGTGGGCAAGGTGGAAGAGAAAAAAGTGGCTGGCTAGGGGCAGGCCTGTGGGTTGGGCTGGCTAGGAGAGTATCTTCTGTGTATGGCGCTGTTGGATGACGTCACCCAGGTGTGGCTGATTCATCCTGCTTGTCCTTGGAGAACGGGTGTTGCTTCAGAATCTACTATATGATATGATAACAAGGAAAAAAGGATTTAGGTGGGTCTTCCTATGTAACCTGTCTCTCGGAAAAACACTAAATCCAGAGGCTCTGTTTGCCGTATTTGGGATTGGGAAGTAATTTTCTCACTGCTGCAGGACTGACTGCAGACAAACCATTGGGTTTTCTTTTGCCTCCCCTTGACTTCCACAGAGAGAGAAAGAGAGAGAGTGGTTAAGCAATGAAAGAAAGGATTCACTCAGTGACCCTTATAAACATCTTCCAGTCTAATCAAAAAGTAACCGTTGCCCTGCACAGGCAGGGGAATTGAGTGAGAAAAATAAGTCCTGCCCCGCTTCCCTCAACAAAAACTTATTTTAAACTAAACACATTTGGTTCATTAGCATGCCTTAAAAATCATAGTGCCTACAAAATCAATTTAATCCACATTACTCTATGAATTAACGCAGGTACAGTCTATTTGCAAGCATTAAAAATGTCTAATGTGTGTGAAATTATTTTATTAAATTGAATGTATGAAGTGAACTGGAAGAAATGTCCAAAGTCTGTAAAATGTCCATTTTCCAGAAACGAACAGAAAATGTTTTGCCTGAAGTCCCTTTTTTTCTTGAGAAGCAAAGTGGCACTGATGGATACAATCTGAGCAGAAAAAGAATAAATTCCCAGCAAAGGCCTTGGACAGTTGAAATTTGAATTCAGACATTACGGTGGCATCTACAGTTGAGAACCATATGGGGCTTTAGCCAACAATGCACAGGCATGAGCCCGTTCAAGTTGGGCATTTGTGGATGGAATCGGCACAGAAAAAGAAACAAATAGGAAGCCATTTATCACAGTGGGATGAGAATAGATGGGAAGTAAGGCTTCTTTTTAACAGGTCTCAGAATAATAGCGGTTGTTTTGGAATAATTTATTGTTTAATTATATTTGGCTTTGCCAAGCAGGAGGTCATGCTGTGATGAGCCAGAGAACTTATCTAAAAGAAAGAAGATTTTGTAAAATTCATAACATGTGGTGTCAAGGGCAGTTTTGCACCCTGACATTGAAGCTGGTGGCTCTTGGAGTGTGTGAATACAGGGTACACTGAATTTATAGAGCTTTTGCATTGTTCATAAAGATGGCTGTAAGCTGCAGCTCATAGTGTGTAACCCCCTCATTGTAGGAGATGATATTGACTCCCCTTTTTTCACTTCCACCTACCCACATGCTGGATCCCACATCAGAGCAGAGGGAAGCATCAGTATAAGCTTCTGTCATAGGGTCCTGCTATCATATCTCCCCCTTCTCCCCTCCCTTTTCCACCTCTGAGAGGATTCAGTTTCCATGCCCATTTCAATCCTTGACCTCTCTTCTGAAAAGTCCCTATGTTCTTGTACCAGTCCCCAAAACTTAAACCCCTGTCTCTGTCCCGGGAACTGTCCCTAAGCCTTCAGTCGTAAAATTAAAAGTCTGTATCTCCGGAGCCATCAAGTGGCTGGTTATGTAACAAGTTAGATGGTATTGGGGACATCTATGCCGTTTGAGGAGCACTCATTTGCATCTTGGGATTATACACTGCTCTGCAAATGAGAAAACAGAATGGTTGTGAATAAGCAGTTAATACAGTTACAGCTTCAGAGCCCCAAACCCCAAATTTGCAGTTTGTCAGTAGATAATATATGAGAGATGTATCTTCTGTAACATTCTCCCTGCTGCAGTCTGACAGCGATAGTCTATATAGAAAATAATCTCCAAAGGGTACCATTCCAGTAGCAGGCACTGAGCACAGCACTTGCCTGTGATGCCCTAGGGCCCATCAGCCTAGTAGTTGTCAGTGCAATGATTGCCAGCATTTACACACAAAAAGAAGTGCTTATAGGGACATATAAAGAAGGAATATGGGTGTGTTCTACATATGTTTGCATGTTACAGCCATCTTTTGTTATGCAGTTTAATCTCTTGTGCTCACTGATGTGCTGTACCTTTTCATTGTAGATTTCTGAGCCAGATCCTTCCCTGCTCCTACGGCTATGGACCTTAAAAGGACTGGGGAGCTGATTCTGGAAAGGATCATTTGAATTACAGTGGGGGCCAAAGTAAAACCTTGCAGGAAACAGTAGACCCCATGTTTGGGCTCTATGTGTACCAATGAGGGGAAATTAAACAGTTTACAAAATGCTGAGCAAACTTGATGGTTTACACTGACCTGGGACTGCAGAACAAGTTCTCCTATGCATATATAAATTGTGACCCCTTTTCCAGGGCACATTTCATTGCTACATGGGCTTACATTCCTGGATTTAAGTATGACATTTTGCTAAACATCCTATGTGACTGCTTTAAAGCTAATTAATTATACTATGGCCCTAGTGTATTTTAAGTATGACTGGAATGTGCTATCTTTTTAAGTGAAGCTTCTAAGAAGTAATCTCCATTAATATCTGGGTTCCTTCACTGCCAACCGGGAAAATCAAAGTCCAGTCCTTAAAGGTCCCAAATGAACATGATTTTCCACATAACCGAAATATGTAAATTAACTATTGACTAGAGCTGCTGGAGACAAATAAATGTCATGAATATCCATGTTAGCTATACCAAACCCCAAACCCATCGGCGGCCCTCAAGGACTGGAGTTTGACATGTGGGTCAAGGAGAATTCTGGAGGGGCAGTGTTAAGTACTGTTCTTTCCTCTACACCCAACTGACCAATAAATAGAAAAGTTGTACTCACGGGTGGTATAATTGCCAGTCTTATATCAAATTTGCAGCACTAGTTGACTGGTTTAACCAACCCTGATATTGTAACCCAAATTTTGAACATGACAAACAAAAGTATTTAGCAAAGAGTGTTTTAACATTGGTGTATGTTCAAGACTTTTTGAAAACACTACACCAAGCACTCCACACCTAGATGTTCCAAACTAATAAAAAAGTACTCCACAAGGAGGAAAACCCCACATCAACTGATTTTAAAACAATAAAAGTTACTCTCCAAAAATAGATATCAAAACATATAAATGTTAAATGGGAAGGAAGGGACCTCATCTGGGGAAGCCCCACCAGTCTTATATGTGATAAGGCAAGGGATCCCTCCCCACCTTTTTTATTCATTGGTCCCAACCCACGACAGCATGTTTATTTAAATTTTTAATGCATATAAAAACTTAAAAATGATACTTAGCTGAAAGGTGGAATCCCAAAAGAAATAAATCAAAAGTATAAGGCACGTGAGACAAATACTCGATTTGAGTTTCGCCATTATACATGAACGGGTTGCTTCAGGAGAGTTGCTCTAGTGGATTAAAGAGAGTAACTGCCAGAGAGAATATGTCTCCCCGGCCTTCACAACTATTTAAAAGTAGCCTTCGGTAACCAAATGTAATGACATCAACACTGAGGAGACATCAAAGACCGGAGAACCATTCCATATCCTCATTTAACCCAGCTGGTTGCAAACAATTGAGCTTAAAAATCCATCGTTGCTCAAGCCGTGTCAGCTGGAGATGCTTATCACCTTGCGCTTGCGTGGGAATGCAGTCAATAATAAACCACTTGAGTTCTCACCAAAGATGACACTGGGTAACATAGTGTTTGTGCTGTCAGTGTACGTGTAGACAGATGTGACTTGTGTTCTATAAAGCATGTTTTAACCATGTGGCAAGTCATGCCCACATATATCTTGTCACTTGGGCACACTATCACATAGATACCACCAATTACTGCACATCTTGGGCTATGTCTAAGGTCTTACTGTGGGCCTGTTTGAGGATCCATCCAACTCGCCAATGTATAAGAATTCTCATACACCACACAATGGTCACACGGAGCATTGTTCCTATTGAAAATCAATGATGGCGCTGAAAATGCAAAATCAGAATGAACAACCGAGTCCCAAATATATTTCCTTCTAGTATAGACAATACAGGGACCTTCACTAAACTCCTGATGTAAAGCTAACAGATGCCAATGCGTGTATATACTCTGTGCCAACTTAGAAGCTCCTTCAGAGTAGCGTATCACACACACTTGTCTCTCCATCGGGGTATGTTATTGTTTATAGAGAAGCGGGGACCTATTTTCATAAAGTGCTCGAAAGTACACTGACTCGATTTATTTATTTAACATTTTTTATATACTGCCTTTCAGATTCTCAAGGTGGTTTACATGGAACAGAACATAAAACGTTTCATTAGAACTATGTACAAAGCTGACATGGTGGGGGTAGTTGTGAATGCTGGGGAGACATAATCCACTAGTGTGACTCTCCTGGAACAGCCAATTCATGTCTAACAGCGAAACTTGTTGAGTATCTATTTCACAGTGGCTCACACTTTTGATTTATTTATTTTGCGATTCCACATTTCAGCTAAGTATCTTTTTTTAAGTTTTTATATGCATAAAATATTTAAATAAATATGCTGTCATGTGTTGGGACCAGTGAGTGAAAAAGGGGGGGAAAGATCCCTTGCCTTGTCACATATAAGATTAGTGGGACTCCCCAGCTGAGGACCCTTCCTTCCCATTCTTTCTGAACTACTTTGAAAACCCCTGCAACCAACCCTAACTCACCCTCCTCTTATCGTCCAATCTCAAGCATCCCCCTTCTAGCCAAGATAATAGAAAAAGTGGCATAACTCTAGTTACAGGATTTCATAGACTCCTCTGTACTCTTAGAACCACAACATGGGTTTAGACCAATCCATGGTGTGGAATCCCTACTCACCTCACTAATCAACACACTGCTGAAAGGAATTGAGAAGTCCAAGCAAGGTTTTATCCTCATCTTCGTTTATAGCAGCTGCCCTTTGACTACTTAAGTCACGACAAGCTCATACAATGACTGATGAAAATAGGAGTGAGCGATACCCCACTTGCATGTTTCCACTCCTACCTTACTGATGGGCTGTTGCAAGTCAGGATAAAATAAAGAACACCACTTCCAGACCGCTTAGACAACATCAAGGTATACCTCTGGGATCCTCACTTTCAGCGCTACTATTTAACATATACATCCAACCAGTCTGCAAAATCATACAAAACCATAACCTGAACTACCAACTATATGCAGATGACCTAATGATATACGCCCCCTTCCACGCTGATAGTCCAGGCTACTCGTCTATAAAAGCAAGCCTTAAGGCCGTCATAAGCAGGTTAAATGAGCACAACCTAATAATCAACTTTAAGAAGTCTGAAGTCTTCACCGTTACAAGGGGCACAGCCTATTCCCCTCCAGAAAACCTCATGATTAATGACATCATCCTCCTGGTCAAAGAAGTAAAATACCTTGGTGTGACATTAGACCAGAGACTGACCCTACAATCTTATATTAAGAAAATGACATCTTCTGCTTACTATAAAATAAAGGTACTGCATAATCACCTCCCACTATTCGATTTCAACCACTTTTGCACTGTATGCCAGACCATAATTACCCACATCTAGACTATTACAATTCTATCTTACAAGGCCTACCTAAACATTCAATTCATGCATTACAACTAGCCCAAAATACTGCATCCCTTCTCAGGAGCGGCTCAAGGCAATCTGCTGCCTGAGGCGAAGAATGAAATGGCCCCCCCACACACACACCTTAGAGGGGGCGGGGCTTTTTCAGAAATCCAATCAGAAACTGAACCAAACCAAAAAGCCGATTAGATTATATGGAGGAAATGCAAGATGTTTGCACACAGGGCCGTATCGAGCTGCAGTCACACCCTGAGCAACTTGCAGCTTGGGCGCACACCCCCCCCCCCCCTCTCCCCCCATACCTCTGTCCAGCGCTGCCTGCACTTTCCCTGCTGCTGCCACCCTCTGTTTTTTTTCACGGCGTTGCCGGCAGCAGGGAAAGAGCAAGCAGTGCTAGACGGAGGTATGGGGAGGAGGAGGGGGGCATGCGCCCGATCTGAAAGGCACTGGCACATTAAGCAGATCTGTCCCTCCCTGCTCTGACATCGCGTCGGAGGAGGGAGGGACCAGACCTGCTTAAAGTGCTGCGAAAAGGCTTGGGGAGCGCATTTCGGCTGCCTGCTATTGTCCTGCCAGCTGCAGCAGGGCAACAGCAGACAGCCGAAATGTGCCCCCCCCCCCCCAAGCCTTTGCACCCTGTATGGCTGCACCGCTTGCACAGGTCTAGGTACGGTCCTGTTTGCACACCAAAGAACTAAAAGACAGCAAGAACCAACAGCACAGTTTATAAAACTAAATTGTAACTCATTTTTATGTTGTTGTTATAAACTGTGTTATGGTTCTTGCTTTTTCTTTTTCAATATATATTTTGCTTCCGCAGTAGGTGCAGAGCAGAAGCAGGACATTCACCCACAGAACTCAATATTTAAAAAAAAAATCTGATTCTGATCATCTCACTAACAACAACAACCACCACCACCACCACTATTCTCCAGTACCAGGCATATTGTGAACTAATATAAAACCCTACAACAAAGAGCAAACCTACCATACCATACCATATCAGCACAAACTTCCAAAACTCACTTCCTATTCATCTCTCCGGGCCAGTCCAGGGTACCATTGGGTTGTCAATCCCCTTCAGCAGCTGAGGACTGAAAACTAAAAATCTTTGCTGACAGGCTATAGCCACTCCCCCTTGAGACAGCTCTCCAGTCTTCAGTCCTCAGCAGCTGAACAGGATGTGGAAGCTGATAGGCTCTCTATCCAATTGCAGCCGGCCTTTTGATTTACAGACTTTTGAGGAGAATTGGCTCTAGCAGTTATAATCCTCTCTCTTATATCTCCTATACCTCTTCCCTTGTGGTTTTTTTCAACCTCCGTGGAGGAGCGATTTGGCAGCATTCACAGAGGCAGAGCCTGTCTCCCAAGGTGAACCGTGCCGTTTTTTTGCAGGGGAATTGTTCCTGGGAGCCCCAGGTACCTCTCTCCTAGTGTCTGCTGGAACGCTTCTTAGTGTCCCGCTAGCAGCGGGATCTGGAGCATCGGGGCCGTTCAGAGCTGCACTCAGGTCAGTGTTTTGTTGTTCTTGGCAGTCGGTACTTCAGCGGTGTGTGTGTGTGTGCCTGGGTGTTTAGTTTTGCGTGCGGTTTCGATCGCGGTTTCTGCCGGCGGTTTTAAGTCTTCGGGGGCGGTTGGCAGGTTCCTTCCCTTGCGCGGGGAGTAAAATGGAGTCTCAGAAGCCTCTTAGCGTGATGGATCAGGCGGGAACAGCGGCCATTTTAGAGGAGACCGCCGTTTCTCCCGCGGGCAAGCACAAGCAAGGCAAGAGGAAAACGAAGTCAGTGAGAGACACTGCGTCTGATTGTAAAGGAGCAGCGCAAAGTTCCTGAAGCTCAGGAGTCTTTGGATGCGTTGTTTTCCCCGGAGTTTATTCTAGCTCTCCATAGAGCTTATACTTTAAAGGTTTCCCAGGTCAGCAGAGATCCCTTGGCTTACAGTTCTGGGGACGGGAGCCTCTCAGGGGAAATTAAATCAGATCCTGGAGAGGGGTCCTCCCATGCAGGGGTAGGCTTAGCTACTGTCGTGGAAGGCTTAGAGCACCAGCTGCCGGAGCCTCAGAAGAGAGATGACACTGAAGTCTTTTCTGAGGCTAGTTTTGATCCGTGGTCAGCTGAGCTGGGGGATGGTGAGCTGGCTCCGGGCGAGGACCCAAATCTCTTTCGAGTGTTTCGTAAAAAGGAGTTAGGGACGCTGATTGGGCAGTCATTGGCGGCCTTGAATATCCTTCTTCCTACGGTGCAGCAAGAACCGCTGGAGGGTCCCTTGTTGCAAGGTTGTAAAGCAGAGCAACCTTGCTTTCCGCTCCACCGGATAAAGCAGATGATAGAGTCTGAATGGGAGTGCCCGGAGGCTTCGCTCAGGGGAGGTCGAGCTCTGGGTTGTCTTTATCCAATCCCACACGAGAAGGAATTGCTGAAGATGCCTAAAGTGGATGCGCTTGTTTCTGCGGTAACAAGGAAGACTATGATCCCAGTAGAGAGAGGAACTGCGCTTAAGGATCTGCAGGATCGCAAGCTAGAAGGGCTGCTTAAGCAAGCCTTTGATTCCTGTGCACTGGCTCTTCAGGCTTCCATTTGTGGAGCATTTGTTTCTAGAGCGTCGATCCGTTGGCTCCAGGGAGGATCACCTTCCGATTCTACAGGGGAGTCCTCCTCAGAGGGAGCGAAATTGGAATCGGCGGCGGCCTATCAGGCCGATGCCTTTTATGACTTGATTCAAATTTTGGCTAAGGCCATGGCCTCCTTGATTGGGGCTAGGCAGTTCCTTTGGCTAAGGAATTGGTCGGCTGACGCCTCGTCGAAGGCATGGCTCAGTAAGCTTCTGTATACGGGCAAGCTGCTGTTTGGGGAGGCCTTGGAGAAGATAGTAAAGGATTTGGGAGATTCCAAAGGTGGGCGCTTGCCGGAGGATCGGCCTAGGTCTCTCAAACAATCGTCTACGCAGCGTGGGCAAGGAAAGGAATTTCGTAGATTTCGGGGGGAGGGGGGTGTTTTTCTCCCTATCCCAGAGGATGTTTTGTGCCTAGGGATCAGCCTTTTCTCCAGGACCAAGCAGGAAGTCAGTCCTCACTTATGGGTGACGTCGGCGCCGACGGAGCCCTCGCGGAGCAATTTTTCCCCAGCTTTCAAAGAAAGCCTTTGGGAATTGCAGCGCGCATGCGCGGTCGTCTTCCCGCCCGAGGGTGCCATCTTAGCCAGTCTTCTTTTTTCCGCGGAGCCCTACAGACGTCCCCGTCTTGTCCCCGCGAAAAAGTCGATTTTATTCATTATTTTATCCTTTTTTCCTTCGGTTCGACGCCGATCGTTTTCCCGCCCGGACTCGCGACGCCGGTCACGAGTCCTCTTACTTTTTTCGGTTTTTCTGACTTTGTCAGCTTTCGTTTTCAATTTTTCCCTGGCAGCCCGGTCCTTTGACCTCGCAGGGGCCCTTTTTCCCCCGATGGCTGCCAGTGGCTTTAAGCGGTGTGGTCAGTGTGACCGAAATATGTCACTAACTGACACACACGACTTTTGCCTCCGCTGCCTGGGCCCGGATCATGAGGAACTGATCTGTGGGCCCTGTGGCAAAATGTCCTCAAAAGCGTTGAGAAGTCGGCGGCATCAGCGTGATCGAATCTTCGCTGACCCCAGCCGTACCCGGACCTCGTCGGAGGCCTCCGCGTCAAAAGGCTCCAGCTCGGACCGTCTCCGGAGTTCCTCCGACCGGGGTTCTCCCTCCGGGGACCATCGTCGGACGGTGAAACCCGCGAGGGCGGCGTCGGTGGACGCTCCTGGTTCCGCGAGGGCCAGGTCGCATAGCCCCGATAGCCGCCCCGGGTCCTTGGAGAAGGAACACCTCCCGAAGCGACCTCGCCTGGAGTCGGAGATGCCTGCTCGGGTAAGTCCTGTAGTCCTTCTGGACTCGCCTCCGCGACAGCCGACGTCGGGCCCGACGCCGTCGGGGCCCGAGTCGGGGGCTGCTGGGTCACCTGAGCTCGGACTCAGGTTGACGGCCTTGGAGAGCAGACTGTCTGCCTTCATGGACCAGCAGCGGGCACTGCTCGCTGGCTTCGCTGGCGCCGCTGCCCCGACCGCCGGGACGTCGACGTCCAAGTCGACCCCGGAGACCGAGCCGATCCTTGAGTCGATGAGAACTCGAGTCGATCCTCGGTCGAGGTCACCCTCGGCCTCCCGTTCGGGACCGAGGTCGCCGACGCCGACTCCCTCGGCGTCGGGGCGGCAGGCGCCGCGCCCTGCCCGGGCCGACCCCACCGAGTCCTCGTCGGAGTCGGTCTGGGAGTCTGAAGAGGAAGAGTCGCCTGATTCTTTCCGGACTCGGTGTGTCCCCTCGGACTCACCGGAGTCCGAGCCTCGGAAGCAGTCCCCCCCGGAGGATGCCCGGTTCTCGGACTTCGTTAGGGATATGGCCAAGGCTTTGGCCTTCCCTGCGGATCCCGAGGAGGAGCCTCGAGCCGAAGAGCTCGACGCCCTCCAGTATGACTCTCCCGCGAGGGAACACTTTACTGTACCGGTTCCTCCTATGCTGGAACGACTACTCTTCCGCATGTGGGAGAGTCCGGCCTCCTCGCCGGTCCTGAGCAAGCGGGTCGATTCTATCTATCGAGTCCGCAAGAGCCATGGCTTTCAAAAGGCACAGCTACCACACCATTCCATGGTAGTGGAATCGGCCATGCATCGTCTTAAGAGCCAGAAGATGCACTCCTCGGTGCCTCCTGGCAGGGAGGCCCGTAACCTGGATGGCCTTGGTAAGAAGTGTTTCCAGGGCTCTATGCTCGCATGTCGTGTCCAGACTTACCAGCTCTACATGGGCATGTATCTCCGGGATCTGGCTAAAGAACTAGCCGGATTCTCCGCTGGTTTGTCCGAGGAACCCTTGCGGAGGTTCCTGGCCTTGTCCACTGGCATTCGGGAATGCTCAAAGTTCATGTCCCGAGCAGCCTATGATGGCTTTGAAGCATCGGCTCGAGTGGCCGCAGCCGGCATCGGTGCCCGCCGACAGGCTTGGCTTCAGTCGTCAGACCTCGAGCCCTGGGTGCAGGACAAGTTGGTCGATGTCCCCTGCCGAGGCGAAAACCTCTTTGGCAAGCCCATGGCGGAAAAGGCTGCACAAATTGAGACTGAGACTCTCACCAGGACCAGGCTTTCTAGGAAGACCTCCGCCCCTTCCCAGAAAAAGAAGGGCTCGGGGAAAAAGTCCTTTTACCCGAGGAAGGCGGCTGCCTACAAACAGTACCCCCATTATCAGGCCCCTGCAGCTCCCCAACAGGGCCAGCAGGCCAAGGGACGGGGTAACGGGTCCCGTAGGCAGCAAGCCCCCAAGCCTGCACCACCAGCCCCTGCTCAGCAGGGTGGGGGTTTTTGACTCACAAAGCATGGCCTCTCCCCCCCCCCGCTGGTTCCTCCCAGCACCGGAGGCCGGCTGGTTCACTTCGCCCACAGGTGGTCCAGCATCACCGCAGATGCCTGGGTGCTTCAAGTCGTGCGAGAAGGCTTTCTTCTCCACTTCCATCAGGTCCCTCCCTCCTATTTTCCGGGAGAACCTCCGCGACCCCCTCTGCACAGGGAATTACTCCTTCAGGAGTTAGCAGGTCTTCTGCAGGAACAGGCGGTGGAACCGGTGCCCCACCACCTGAGAGGTCAAGGCTTTTATTCCAGGTATTTTCTGATACCAAAGAGAACAGGGGGCCTCAGACCCATCCTGGACTTACGCAACCTCAACAAGTTCCTTGTGCGGGAGAAGTTCAAAATGCTTACCCTTGGAATCCTTCTGCCCTACCTCCAGCAGGGAGATTGGCTATGCTCCTTGGATCTAAAGGATGCCTACACGCACATCCTCATCCACCCAAGCCACCGCCAATACCTAAGGTTTGTGGTGGCAGGAAATCATTACCAGTACAGAGTACTGCCCTTTGGCCTGTCCTCCGCACCGCGAGTCTTCACAAAATGTCTCGCGGTCGTGGCGGCCCATCTCCGGCTTCACGGCCTCTATGTCTTTCCGTACCTCGACGACTGGCTCATCAGAGCAGCGTCCGCTCAGGAGGTCACCAACGCCACGTGCCGCATGGTGACTCTTCTGCAGCACTTGGGTTTTGTTATAAACTTCGCAAAGTCCACTTTGCTCCCCTCACAGGATCTCGAGTTCATCGGCGCGAGGCTGCACACTCCTCAGGCGCGAGCATACCTACCGCTCGACAGGGCTCAACGGCTCATGGACCTAGCCGACCGTTTTCGCAGCCAGCCCCTGGTCTCCGCCAGGCGCTTCCTGAGACTGCTCGGCCATATGGCTTCCACCGTCCATGTGACCCCCAATGCCCGCCTGAATATGCGGTCTGCTCAATGGTGTCTCCGCCAGCAGTGGCGACAAGCCACAGGCGGCCTAGCAGACCTAGTGCGCGTCTCCGAGCCGCTGGTCTCGTCTCTCCGGTGGTGGCTCCGGCAGCCGAACCTGATATTCGGAATGCCTTTCCAGTCACCTCAACCGACCCGGGTGCTGACCACCGATGCATCCCTCCTGGGCTGGGGAGCACATTGCCAAGAGGCACGTACTCAGGGCCTCTGGACCACGTGGGAGTCTGCTCAGCAGATCAACTTCCTGGAGCTCAGGGCGATCCGCCTAGCTCTCAAGGCCTTCTCCCACCTGACTTCCCAACAGTCCGTCCTTGTACGGACGGACAATCAAGTTGCCATGTTCTACGTGAACAAACAGGGGGGCACGGGCTCCTTCCTCCTCTGCCGGGAGGCACAGAAGCTCTGCTCTTGGGCCGTCAGTCACGGCATTCTCCTCAAGGCAGTTTATCTCCCGGGCCAGGAAAATTGCCTTGCGGACAAACTCAGCAGGGTCCTCCAGCCGCACGAGTGGCGTCTGGATCCCTTGGTAGTTCAGAAGCTCTTCCTCCAGTGGGGCCTCCCCACGGTGGATCTCTTTGCCAGTCCTCACAACCGGCAGCTTCCTCGCTTCTGCTCTCGTCAGCCACACCCCCTTCGGGTTGCGGCGGACGCCTTTCTGATCTCATGGTCGGGGAGCCTTCTGTATGCTTTCCCTCCCATCCCGCTAGTCTCTCGGACTCTTTTCAAGGCTCTCCGAGACAAAGCCTTCATGATCCTGGTGGCCCCTCGCTGGCCCAGGCAGCCGTGGTTTCCGCTCCTGCTGCAACTGGCGGTGGAGGATCCAATCCCTCTGGGGGTACAACCGGATCTCCTCACTCAGGATCAGGGGTCCCTACTGCACCCCAACCTCAGGTCTCTCAACCTCATGGCCTGGCTGCTGAGAGGGTAGTCCTTGCTCCCCTTCTCCTGCCGGCGGAGGTGGAGGAGGTCGTCTTGGCTTCGCGACGGCCTTCTACCCGCAAATGCTACGCCCTTAAATGGCGTCGCTTTGCAGTCTGGTGTACCCAACAGTCTCAGGATCCCTTCTCCTGCCCGGTGTCGGTGATCTTGCAGTACTTGCTGCACCTCTCTAATCTGGGACTTAAGTCCAACTCCGTCAAAGTTCACCTCAGTGCTCTTTCAGCACATCATGTGCCGGTGGACGGCAGACCTCTCTCCAACGACCCTCTCGTAGCGAGGTTTCTCCGAGGTCTCCTTCTACTTAAACCACCTCTGCGCCCGCCGGCGCCTGACTGGGACCTGAATGTGGTTTTGCAGCGGATCACCTGTCCGCCTTTTGAACCTATGGCTACCTGTTCTCTCCGTTTTCTGTCTTGGAAAACACTGTTCTTGATAGCCCTCACTTCCGCTAGACGCGTAAGTGAATTGCAGGCCCTCGTGTCTGATCCCCCTTACACTAGGTTCTACAAGAATAGGGTAGTCCTACGGACTCACCCAAAATTTCTGCCTAAAGTGGTCTCCCCTTTTCACATCAATCAGGAGGTGGTACTTCCAACCTTCTTTCCCAGACCACACTCCAGCCGAGCTGAAACGGTCCTCCATACCCTGGACTGTAGAAGGGCATTGAACTTCTACCTTGACCGTACGCGGGAGCACCGTAAAGCTGCTCAGCTTTTTGTGTCTTTTGACCCCAATAAATTGGGGCTCCCGGTCTCCAAGCGTACTCTGTCCATCTGGGTTGCGGACTGTATCTCTTGGGCTTATGGGGCAGCCGGACTCTCCTTAGAAAGTCGAGTCACGGCTCATTGCGTTCGGGCAAAGGCTACGTCAGTGGCTTACCTCCGCTCTGTTCCGCTGGCAGACATCTGCCGGGCCGCTACTTGGTCTTCGAGCCAGACTTTTGCGGTCCATTACTGTCTCGAGAGGGAGTCCCGTAGGGACAGTGCTTTCGGACAGGCAGTCCTCCGTAATCTCTTTGAGGTCTGAGCAACTCCTACCCTCCATCCCGGATGTGGGCTACCGGTGGGTGATAATTCAGCGAAGATTCTATCCTTCTGTGCTGCTGAGCTAGAGGGAGCTCATTTTTGTGCTTAGGGTCTCCGGTAGCCTTGAGCTTGGGAGTCCCATAAGTGAGGACTGACTTCCTGCTTGGTCCTGGAGAAAGCGTAGTTACTCACCTGTAACAGGTGTTCTCCAGGAGCAGCAGGAATCAGTCCTCACTACCCTCCCTCCTCCCCTTGGAGTTGCAATCGTCTGCTTATGTTCTTTTTGCAAATTTTTATGCTGTCTTTTTTAGCTATGTCATCTGACTGGCTAAGATGGCACCCTCGGGCGGGAAGACGACCGCGCATGCGCGCTGCAATTCCCAAAGGCTTTCTTTGAAAGCTGGGGAAAAATTGCTCCGCGAGGGCTCCGTCGGCGCCGACGTCACCCATAAGTGAGGACTGATTCCTGCTGCTCCTGGAGAACACCTGTTACAGGTGAGTAACTACGCTTTCTTGGAACCAGGGGGTTTGGTAGAGACTATTTCCCTGCCCAGCAATCGGCTCCGAAAAAGCTGCAATGAAGGTCAGCTGGTCCAGGTAGAGGTACCGGTAGGGGGCCGCCTACAGGGGTTTCTCGTTGCCTGGACCACGATAACTACAGACCAATGGGTTCTGGAGATCATCCGAGACGGGTATGCGCTGGAGTTCTCCCGGCCGCTTCAGGAGGCCTTCGTGGTGTCACCTTGTGGTCTCGGAACGAAAGGACAAGCGGTAGAAGACACGTTACTTCATTTGCTGCAGCTGAAGGCGGTTGTTCCGGTTCCTCCAGACCAGTTAGGGTCCGGTCGATACTCGATTTATTTTGTGGTTCCCAAGAAGGAAAACTCCTTTCGTCCGATTCTGGATCTCAAGCACGTCAACCGGGCTTTGCGGGTTCCACATTTTCGGATGGAGACTCTAAGGTCAGTGATTCGTTCCGTTCGACCAGGAGAGTTCCTCTCGTCCATAGATCTCACGGAAGCTTATCTGCATATCCCGATCAGACCAGAACTTCAGCGTTTTTTAAGATTTGCGGTTCCTGTGGGTCATTTTCAGTTCCGAGCGTTACCTTTCGGCTTGGCGACGGCCCCTCGGACGTTTACGAAGGTCATGGTGGTCGTTGCCGCAACCTTGAGGATGGAAGGTATTCAAATTCATCCCTATCTGGACGATTGGTTGATCAGGGCCAGTTCGCGGCAGGAGTCGGTCGAGGCTACCTCTCGGGTGGTTCAGCTCCTGGAACAGCTCTGTTGGGTAATCAACCATACGAAGAGTCAGCTACAGCCCCAATCCCGGCTTGTGTATCTGGGAGCACAGTTCGACACGGAGCGCGGATTGGTCTCCTTGCCGGAGGGCAGGGTTCTAAAGATTTTGGCTCAGGTGAAAGCTTTTCTTCGGCTCAAGGCTCCTTCGGCGTGGAGGTATTTGCAGCTCTTGGGCTCCATGGTGGTGGCCGCCTTAGATCTGGTGCCCTGGGCCAGAGCCCATATGCGGCCCTTGCAGCAGACTTTGCTGTCCCAGTGGTCTCCTCAGCTTCATCCTTTGTCAAGGAAGCTGGACTGCGCGGACGTGGTGAGAGACAGTCTCGCTTGGTGGCTCGATCTGAGTCATCTTCAGGCAGGAGTGCCGTTGGAGTTTTCAGATTGGACGTTAGTAATGACGGATGCCAGTTTATCAGGTTGGGGAGCTCATTTTCGGTCTCAGGTGGCTCAGGGGCGCTGGTCTCCAGAGGAGGCATCTTTCTCGATCAATCTACTGGAGCTCAGGGCAGTGCGTTTGGCTCTGCTCTCCTTCGCTCTGTTCCTCAAGAGGAGAGCGGTGTGGGTCTTTTCCGACAACGCAGTGACAGTTTCGTATATCAATCGCCAGGGGGGCACGGGCAGTGCTCTGTTGTTGGCAGAGTCAGGAGTTGATGCTCTGGGCAGAAGGTCATCTACTGGCTCTGTCAGCGGCGCATGTAGCCGGAAAAGAGAATGTTCAGGCCAATTATCTGAGTCGCAGTGTTCTCGATCCCGGAGAGTGGGAATTGGACGCAAAGATTTTTCTCGACGTTGTGAGGCACTGGGGGCGGCCCGCGATGGATCTCATGGCCACGCACAGCAGTGCAAGGGCGTCGCGGTTCTTCAGCAGGCGCAGAGAGCACATGTCCGAGGGCCTGGATGCTCTGGTTCAACCGTGGCCGTTGGACAAGCTTCTTTACATGTTTCCTCCGTGGCTGATGATCGGTCGGGTCATTCAGCATATAGCTCGTCATGGGGGGACGGTGATTCTCATTGCGCAGGATTGGCCCAGACGGCCGTGGTATGCGGATCTCCGGCGGCTGCTCGTGGATTCCCCTTGGAGGTTACCAACTCGGGGCTATCTGCTGAAGCAGTGTCCCATTCTCATGCCGCAGGTGGATCGCTTCTTGCTTACAGCTTGGCTCTTGAAAGGGAGCGCTTGAGACGCAAAGGCTACTCGGCGGCGGTGGTGTACACGATGTTGCAAGCTCGGAGATCGTCAACTTCTTTAGCTTATGCTCGCGTTTGGCGAGTGTTTGAGTCTTGGTGTACAAACCGTAGCGTTCGGCCTTTTGCGGCGGCCTTGCCCGAGCTTTTGGCTTTTCTTCGAGACGGCTTGCAGAAAGGATTGGCTCTTAACACCTTGAAGGTTCACGTGGCTGCTCTGGCATGCTATAGAGGTCCGGTGCACGGTAGGAGGTTATCATCTCATTCGGATGTGGTGCGCTTTCTCAGAGCGGTGAAGGTTCTCAGGCCGCCGGTATGGCAGGTGGTACCGGCTTGGGATCTGAATCTGGCGCTGGAAGCTCTGACTCGGCCTCCTTTTGAGGCAGCTTCGTCGGGGGGTTTGAGAGAGTTTTCGTGGAAAACCGCGTTTCTGGTGGCCTTATGTTCGGCGCAGAGAATCTCTGATCTTCAAGCTCTTTCTTGTAAAGAACTGTATCTGCAGTTTTTGGCGGAACGCGTGCTCCTGCATCCAGTGCCGTCTTTCCTTCCTAAAGTGGTGTCTCCTTTCCACGTTAATCAGTCAGTTGCTCTCCCTTCTTTTGCGGATAGGCAAGGGTTGCGAGTTGATCGCTCCTTACGAAAGTTGGATTTGAGGCACGTCTTGAAGCACTATCTAAGGATCACGAAACCCTTTAGGAAGTCGGACAGGTTGTTTGTTCTGTTTGGGGGTCCTCGGAAGGGGCAGGCGGCTTCTAAGGCGTCGATTGCCCAATGGGTAAAGCAGGCTGTAGTGGCGGCTTATGTAGCGGGCGGTAAATCGCCTCCAGTAGGTCGCAAGGCGCATTCTACGCGGGGACAGGCGGCTTCTTGGGCGGAGTTCACCTTGGTGCCGCCGGTTGATATTTGTAGAGCTGCGACGTGGTCATCTCTGCATACGTTTATGAAGCATTATAGGTTGGATTTGCAGGCCAGGGGGGATGCGAGAGTGGGGACTTCTGCCCTTGTAGCGGGGCTCGCGGGTCCCTCCCGTCTTTAGGTACTGCTTTGGTACTGCCCGATGGTACCCTGGACTGGCCCGGAGAGATGAATAGGAAGGAGAAATTAGGCCTTACCTGCTAATTGTCTTTCCTTGAATTCTCTCCGGGCCAGTCCAGGGCCCTCCCATTCTTACTGCAGATTCCGCGAGCAGGTTATTCTGGTGTTCTGCTTCCGTCAGTTCCCCAGGACTACTGTGTACTCTGGTGGCGGTGGTGTTTGGGGCTCCCTTCGGGGTAATTGGAATTTGGAAGAAAAAAAAAAAAGAAAAAAGGGTGTTTATTGTCAAATACAAAGAGGGCGAGTACGCTTGTACCTTATACAAGGGAAGGGGTATGTTCTATTTCTTCCCAGAGCAGCTGTTAGCTGGTAGGTTTTGTTTTTTGGGTCGATTATCTCGTTTATACAGCAGGTTGATGTTTGTTCTGTTAGGCTGCTTGGTTACAATAGACTGGAGAGCTGTCTCAAGGGGGAGTGGCTATAGCCTGTCAGCAAAGATTTTTAGTTTTCAGTCCTCAGCTGCTGAAGGGGATTGACAACCCAATGGTACCCTGGACTGGCCCGGAGAGAATTCAAGGAAAGACAATTAGCAGGTAAGGCCTAATTTCTCCATAAGGAGCCCATCCAAAAAAAGCATCACTGTAAATACTAAGTGGGCCCTGGAACATCCATACACCTATTTTGAAAAGCTGAACAAGTCAAATTACTACAGTACAGTATAGATATTTATGTACAAACTCCATGTTAACAGAACACCTGACCTCAGTCACACACTCACAACATCGACCCTCACCAAGTACAGAATAAGTAACCACAATCTAAAGTAAAAATAAAAATATGTAGACAAAATTTAAACTGAAACCCCAAGAAGCCAGAGTCCACATGCAGTGCAACATCTGATAAATAAGAGATGCAGTTCCCCAATACTGTGTAAAATATAAAAATAGCACAAAGTCCAATCACTAAAATTAAATAAAATTATTTTTTCTACCTTTGTTGTCTGACCATTTTATTCTCTGATCATGCTGGTCCCGATCTGAGGCTTCTGCTTTCCTGTCTATTCTTAGCTCTCTTTTTGTGATCTATGGTCCATCTGCCATTTCTTATCTCTTCTTTTGTTTTCTTCACTTCCTTCCATCAGCCCATTTCCAGTTCCAGTAACCCTCCCCAGTATCAGCCCCCTTTCCAGCCCTCCCCTCCCAGTACCTTCCAGTGTCAACCGCCTTGCATTCCCATGACTGCCACTGGTGTCCATTCCCTTCCAGTCCCCCTCCTTACCCACTGTCCAGCCCCTTCTAGTCCAAATACCATCCTAGATATCAGCTTACGTCCACTCTCAGTGCCATCCCCCCCAGTCAGCTCCCTTCCAGTTGCCCTACCCTCTGTCCATCCCCTTTCCAGTGCCATTCGCATGTCAACTCCCTTACAACCTCCTCCCCATTACCCAACCACCTACCACTCCCATCCCCAAGTGTCAGCTCCCTTCCAGTCCCACTTCAGTACATCCCAGGTGTCAGCTCCTTTCCAGCCTCCTCCTTCCCCCATGTCGGCTCCCTTCCTGCCCCCTCCTTCCCCTGGCAGACCCTCTCAGTATCCGCCTCCTTCCAGTCCTATTCTACCATCCCCCCGCATCAGCCCATTTGTAGCCCTAGCCCCTAATTTTCTTCAAGGGCCAGCAGCACTCCCCTCCCCTCCCCCATTAGCCCATTTCCAGTCCCATCCCATTTCCAGTCCTATCCCCACCCCCCATAGCCCATTTCCAGTCCTAGACCTCCCCATCAGCTCATTAATATTTCCTATGCTACCACCCCCCCCCAGCCCAGGAAAACTGAACACCCCCGATCAGAGAAGTTGCTACCAGAGCCATTGCCAGAGCTGCTGCCGCTGCCTCAACAGCAGCAGCAGAATGAAGTGCCCCATGGCCCTCCGCCTCCCTGGCAGGGCCCTCCTTGTATTTTCCTCAGTGCTGGCTGCTTTTCAGAGCCGCAAAGGGAGAGTTTCCCATTCTCGCAGCTCTGTTAAAGCTGAGCCCACCGGCGCTGATGGGAAACAGGCATTTCCTGTTTCCCATCAATGCCGGTGGGCTCAACTAATAGAGCCGCAGGAAAGGGAAACTCTCCCTTCGCGGCTCTGAAAAGCAGCCGGAGCTGAAGAAAATACAAGGAGGGCTCTGCCGGGGAGGCGGGGGGCGCAGGGTACTTCATTCTGCCGTGGTGGCAGAGGCGTCTCGATCGGGGGGGGGGGGGGGGTGTTGTTTTTTTTGAAGGCCGAGTAAGGCGGTCTTTTGGGGGCAATTTTTGCCGCCCCCAAAAAATTGCCGCCTGAGGCCACCGCCTCACTCGGCCTCATTATAGAGCCTCCCCTGTCCCTTCTAATCACAGGGACCACACGCCAAGAACACATCACACCAGTTCGCAGAAACCTACATTGGCTCTCCATACAATCCCAAATCAAATATAAAGCAATTATGATTACATTCAAAACTATGCATAACCAATCGGACTACCTACGCTCACTAATCAGGAAGGTTGAAGATTCTAGAATAAGAAGACAACAGCATCATAACCTCCTCACCATTCCAACTTATATGACTACAGGTTCCCAAGCAACATGTCACCGAACCTTTGCAATCTACAACCCAACATTATGGAATACACTCCCAGTCAATTTAAGATCAATTGAAGACACCTCGGACTTTCGTAAAAGGTTGAAAACTCACCTATTCACTGAGCATTTTGGTCAAACATATAATACACTACTGTATGTTTCTGATGTCATACGCTGATTGAATTGTGAATCAGATTATGAGTCCTACCAATCTCTCTGCTTCCCCATTTCTATACCAACTCTCCTTTGTAACACAGCCAGAGACATGACCAGGATAGACGAGATGATATTCAATTAAGTCAATGTAAAAACCCGAATTTAAACATGATCCATGACCAAGCTTTTTTTGTTCTATGCCCACACTAAACCCTCCATTTATAATAATTACAGCTTTTTTTTCAGTGTAAGATAGTTAACACTTAAACAGTTCAATGTAAACATTTGAGTTTTTTGTAAACCGCTTTGGTAATCCTGAAAGGTGGTATAAAAGAAACGTTTAAATAAATAAATAAATTTAACATTTATATGTTTTGATACAATCTGTTCTTTGGAGAGTAACATTTATTGTTTTAAAATCAGGTGATGTGGAGTTTTCCTCACTGTGGAGTACTTTTTGACAAGATGTTTTTGATACATACTGACTTTGGGTAACATCTACACTTGGGTTGCTGAGCAAATACAATTGAATGACTAATGGGTCTTTGGGGGATTTCTGAAAGGCATTCTTGAGAACCACACTGACTGGTTTCGCGTTTGTGATGGTGGCTTTTGTTTTCCTCTGACATGCTGTTTTCTTTCAGATGAAGGATCTCTTGAACTTGGCTGGCTTTGGAAACACGTCAAGGGCAGGGTGCAAAACACGCTAGTAGGAGACTGTGACTCTTAACATTTTCTCTAAAGAGTAGGCATCTAGGTATTTAAGATAACTAGACTTAAAGGAAGCCGGGGTGGGAGCATTTTATTAAAAAGCATGGCTGTATTTTTCATTTTGAAGGCACTGGTTGGGTGGATTTGGGAGTATAATAAAAATAGTAAAATATTTTAAGTGATTTTGTTTTACACATCTAATTTTTTAGATTTGCTATTTATTTGTATCAGTTGAGGCATTTTCTTTGTGTAACTATGGCAAGGTAGTTAAAAGTAGAGGTTTTCAACTCCTGTTGGTTCAGGTATTTCCAACACAGGTTATAGAACACTCTTGAAATCACTGTGAATCTTCAACTGTCCCTTGCACTGATATCTTCCAGATTAGAAAATGTGTTTGACCAATTTCCCCTCCTGCATAGTACATCATATCTATAAAATGACAATTCAAAAGAAAGCGCACAAGCAGTACCCGAGTTACCACACGAGGCAACAGGATAAAATCTCACATGTTGGGAGCTATTTAGGAGATGGAAACAGAAATCTAGCATAATTAAAAATGAAATATTATACCAAAGTTAAACATAAACCCTCCGTTTCTAATAGCAATCAAAATAATAATAAACTTTATGGAAACTAAAAGGTTTAGTCTGTTCCTCTCCTTCCCATAAGAAAATTATTTTTTTCTTTAGACCTCAATGGCTCGAGTTCCCAGTTGTACGAATAACAGCAGCAACACCTTAACATTACCCAAGTCTTCAAACTTAGTATTTGGTGCACACAGAACATAACCAGATATAGCTTTGCATGAAAGTGCTCTGAGAAAGAAATACGCATAAAACTGCTTTCATAAAATTCAGCACACAGGAAACAGGAAGGAGAGCCACGCAGACTTTAGCCCACTCAAGTCTACCAGAACATAGCAGGCAGATGGTAGCTATTCTACTGGCTGGTAAGCTCTGTAAACAGAGAAATACACACATTCGTAGGATGAAAAACAACCTGTTATCCCATAATGTGTTTTTGTTAAATTTGGAAGTGACAAAAAATCATAGGAGACTAAGAAGGCCCTGTTCTCAGGAAAGCAAAGCGTTTCAAAGCATGCTGCAGACACAGCAGCCCTTATCCACACAAGAATGAGCTCAGATTGGCCATAAAGTAGTTCTTACATGCTTTCCAGTGCTAATACAATGCAACATTATTTGTGATTCGATTTTTCAAATAAAAGTTCCAGCAATAAAAATAACAATTTACAAATGAACAATGAAAATAGATAATAAAAATCAGAACAAGAGCATAAATATTAAAATAGAATAAAACAAAGTAGTAAAAACATACAACACAACAACAACAACAACAAAAAAATACTTTGTCCCATCAGTAATTCAGCATTCCTGGTTATCTTTCAGTGCCATCACATTGCCCGGCATGCTTTCTTGACTTCTTCATAAAATGAATTCTTACACAGGGGATTAGTGCACTGTGGCTTAGTGGGTCTGAACACCCATAGGAAGTTGCTAAAGGTTGGATGTACCATTAAGTGGCGACAGTCTTGAATCCTTGATGTCTGTCAGTAAACTCATGGCATGGTGATGTTCAACACACATTATCATTATTCCAGTCCAGACTTTTTTATACCTGTTCCCAGTCCTGTCTGGTCCTTGTCCTGCAAAGTATACTGGAATGGGAATTGGGAAGCCTGTCTTGGATTAAAATCTCTTGATGACATGTCACTTTCTGTCTTGAAATCACCAGCAGTGAAATTATTATATACAGTTGGTTATAATAGCAGTGAAATCTCTTCCATTTTGAGGTTTGATAAAAAATAAAATAGTTACTGCCCATAACTGGTTGAGGACAGACTTGGATTTGTATAATACACCTGGACTGTCACCACATAAGAGGCACAGTATCTCACCTAGACAAACCTAGAGGGCCAGAGCTCACTGGGTCCCCTTTAAGTAGTAATAACCTTCACTTGAAAAGACCACAACAGGGTTTTGTCTCCTTTTCTTTCTCTTACTTTGCTATTTTGGGTTCCAGGTGTGTTTCAGTACACCAAGAAGCTCTTTCTGAGCACGCAGCTGGGACGTGCCCAAACACTGGAATTTGCCCGTAAAAATGCTGCCAACGCGTTGTCCATGGCCAATCTGCTCATGGGCCTCTTCTCCATCCTCTGCAGCCTGAATGGGTAAGTACAGCAGACATCATGCTGGAACACAAGGCTACTACTCTGCCAAAGTTCTGCCTACACAGAACACACACACACACTTGCTCAGACACAGCCTACAGGACTACAATCACATATTTCATCTGAGAGCACTGTAGAGTGGGAAATCCACAAGCGAGTCTTCTTCGGTGAGAGCTGACAGAGGTTTCTACTGCAGAAGTGACCCTATTCGCATTCCTTCCCCGCCACCCCAAATTCATTGAATCAAGAGCAGAGCAGAAAGATTCAGTCTCAGAAGAGATTCACCTTCCAGGTACCTTAGCCAGATCATCCCTGTTCATCGTTCCAGGGAAGAAACCTGGGAGAAGGAGAAAACATACTTAAAATATTTTCTTTAAAAGAACAAACAAAATCAATAGTTATATCTGTTTGCTTTTGTTTCTGATTTGTTTTTGTTTCCCATGCTGGAAATAAAATAAACTTTGAAGGACTGTGTTTGTTTAGATTTAGTTCAGACTTTCTTATTGGTAGTTCAAGTGAGTTATGTTCAATACAGTAAGTATTTTGCAAGCTCTTCCCCTGTTGCATTTCTTAAGTAAATCATGGTTCTGCCGTGCTGCTCGCCATCAGCATTTTGAGGGTAATTCTCTAAGTAGCAGCTCGATTTGCAAGTGTATTTAAGCATTTTAACGGCACTATTTTATAAAGTCAAATCCATGTGGATTTAATTTTATAGACTTCTAGAGTAAGTGTGAGTGAATGCGGGTAAATAAAGCCATGGTCACTTATACCACCTGTAGAGCAGATGTAAATGATCACATGGATGTTACATGCATTGGCCCATATCCTGTAATTCCTCTTCATCCCTCCAGTTCAGTCCAGACCAGCGGGTTGACACTCCCTTCCAGCAACTGGAAACTGAGCATGCCCAGACTTCGTGATGTCAGCCCATAAGTGCCAACTACACTGTCCAGTAGAGTCAGTCACTCAGTTTCCAGCAACTGGAGAGCAGTGTCAGCCCAGGTCTAGTCTAGTTGGTTCCAAGCGGTTAGTAGATAGGGCTTAGTTTGGACTGCCCAGCAAACAGCAAATGAAAGTGAAGTTTAAAAAAAGGTGTCATTCCTGCCTTGGAGGCTGAACCCTTAATTGGGTGGTTTGGGGGTAAGGGGGTGCTGAGAGCCAGCCAGGGCTGCCAGGAGCAGTTGTCCTCAGAGGCCGGGTCCATTCAGTTGGTCCGGCCCGGCTTGGCTTGGAGGGAGTACCATGGGTAAGGCCTCCTGTCTCCCCATGGATTTCGGTGTACCAGCACTTTCCTGTTGGGCCAGTGTCGCAGGAACCACCAGTAGAGGATTTGGTGGCCGGTCTCCCCCAATACCAATTACGAAGACTCCAACTGTTACAAAATATTGTAGCCCGTCTCATCACTCATGCATCCAGTATTGACCATGTAACCCCACTTCTTATTCACCTCCACTGGCTCCCTGTCATCTACAGTATCCAGTACAAGGTCTTAATTCTTGTTCATAAAGCCATCCATTCTGGTTCCCCCCAATACCTCTCCAAACTGGTTTATCTCCACGCCCCCCACCGCTCGCTTCGCCACATTCACATCAACCGTATGTTCCTTCCCCCTCTTCTCTTGCACACCTGGAATCCACCAGAAACTCAGCTTTCTTTTTTCTTGGTCCCAAACTCTGGAACTCCCTCCCTCCAGACCTTAGACTAGAACTCTCTTTCAACAGGTTCAAATCTCTTCTTAAGACTCACCTCTTCTGTTCTGCTTTTAATCTCCCTGTCCTTCCTACACCCAGCTGAAGATCCTGTCTCTCTCTCCTCTCCCTGCCTCCTCTGTCCTTTTTACCTTGCTTTCTCTCTTCTTCCGCTATTTTCACCTCTCCTGTCGTAATTTATGGCATTCTTTTCCGGCAGTTTCTTTATAATGTATTGTAATCCGCTTTGATGTTTTTACTGTAAAGCGGTACATCAAGAGTCGAATAAAGATAAAGGAATCCCGGAACGTGAGCCTCGGCGTGGTTTCGGCCTCTTGGAGGGAGAATGGACTACATGGAATTGGGGCCTTCCATGAGGTAAATGCCAGGGAGTTGCGTCAGACATGGCGCTGCTCTTGAGGAAGGCCCTTTGCAGACTGCGCATTGCCATGCTGACAGGAAAGTTTACATGCGCGGCTTGTGGTGTGTGCCACTCCAGTTTTTTGGCAGCCAAGGTCTGCTGGCACTGTGATCAGAAGATGAGATCAGCGGAAGACACCTGGTCGGGAGGCAGCTTGATGCAGGGGTTGACAGGGGTGAGTCCCAGTGCCCAACACTGGCTATTGGCACTGATCAGAGTCCCTTGATTTTGGCGGAAAAGGAGACCATGTTGTCAGTTTCTCAGAGGCCGTCTGAGGGACTGGGCAGACAGGAATTGGGGGGGTTCCAGCACCCTGGAGGATGAATTGCTCATGTGTTCTGGGCCTTTGGGGGATTTTTCCTCAGAGTTTGTACTGCTCCTACATCGTACCTTTTGCCTGAGGCAGGGGGCAGTAACACATAAGAACATAAGATATGCCATACTGGGTCAGACCAAGGTCCATCAAGCCCAGTATTCTGTTTCCAACAGTGGCCAATCTAGGTCACATGTACCTAGCAGTTTCCCCAAGAGACACAAGTTCCACAATGCTTGTACTGGGTCAAGCATTGATATCTTCGGTCACTTCTTAATAATGGTTTATGGACCTTTCCTCCAGGAACTTGTCCAAACCTTCTTTAAACCCAGCTACACTAACAGCCTTTACTACATCCTCCGGTAACAAATTCCAGAGTTTGATTACACATTGAGTGAAAAAATATTTTCTTTTATTAGTCTTAAATAGTTTACCCTGTAGCTTCATTGCATGTCCCCTAGTCTTTCTATATTCTGATAAGGTAAACAATCGATCTACGTTTACCCGTTCCACTCCGTTCATTAATTTATAGACTTCTATCATATCTCCCCTCAGCCGTCTCTTTTCCAGGTTAAAGAGCCCTAACTTTTTTTAGCCTTTCTTCATAGGAGTATCCTTCCATCCCCTTTACCATTTTGGTGGCTCATCTCTGTACCTTTTCTAAAATCGCTATATCCTTTTTAAGATACGGCGACCAGAATTGCACACAATATTCAAGGTGCGGTCTCACCATGGAACGATATAGAGGCATTATAATATCTTTTGTTTTATTTTCCATTCCTTTCCTTATCATACCTAGCATTCTATTTGCTCTCTTGGCCGCCGCTGCACACTGGGCCGAGGGTTTTAACATGGTATCCACAATGACGCCTAAATCTTTTTCCTGGGTGGTGGTTCCTAATGTGGAACCTTGCATCGTGTAACCATAGTTTGGGTTGTTCTTCCCTAGGTGCATAACCTTGCACTTGTCCACATTAAATTTCATCTGCCATTTTGATGCCCAGTCTTCCAATTTATCAAGATCCTCTTGCAATTTTTCACAATCCTCTTGGGTTTTAACAACTTTAAATAGTTTTGTGTCATCTGCAAATTTGATAACCTCACTCGTTATTCCACTTTCCAGGTCATTTATGAATATGTCAAAAAGCAGCGGACCCAGCACAGATCCCTGGGGTACACCACTATTCACCTTTCTCCATTGGGAAAATTGGCCATTTAGCCCTACCCTCTGCTTTCTATCTTTTAACCAGTTCCTGATCCACAATAGTACATTGCCTCCTATCCCATGACTCTTTAGTTTTGCCAAAAGTCTCTGATGAGGGACCTGGTCAAAGGCTTTCTGAAAGTCCAGGTACACAATATCAACCGACTCACCTTTGTCCACCTGTTTATTCACTCCTTCAAAAAAAACATAACAGATTAGTAAGACAAGATCTTCCTTGTCTAAAGCCATGTTGGCTGTCTCCCATTAGGTTGTAACTATCTACATGCTGAGTAATTTTATTCTTTATGATGGTTTCTACCATTTTTCCCGGTACTGACGTCAGGCTCACCGGTCTGTAGTTTCCCAGATCACCCCTGGAACCCTTTTTAAAAATTGGTATTACATTGGCGATCCTCCAATCTTCAGGTATTAGAGAGGATTTTAATGATAGTTCACAGATTACTGATAGCAGTTCTGCAATCTCATATTTCAGTTCTTTCAACACCCTTGGATGTATACCATCCGGCCCAGGTGATTTGCTACTCTTCAGTTTATCTAATAGTTGTAAGACATCTTCCCGATGTATCGATATTTCCTTCAATTCTTCCGCACCTTTAAATACCACTTCAGTCATGGGTAACATCCCTTCATCTTCCTCAGTAAAGACCGAAGCAAAGAATTCATTCAGTCTCTCCGCTATCGCCTTGTCGCCTCTTAGTACTCCTTTAACCCCTTTATCATCTAATGGACCAACTGACTCTCTCACAGGTTTTTTGCTACGAATGTATTTGAAAAGGTCTTTATTTCGCGTTTTTGCTTCCGCAGCAAGCTTCTTCTCAAATTCTCTCTTTGCCTGCCTAGTGCAGAGTGCAGGTCTCCCATCAACGCAAGGGACAGTGACACATGTTGCTTCCGCTAGGAGGGGGGACTTCAGAGAGCCAGCGACAAAGTCCTCCAGTTTGGAATTGGAATTTTGGCAGGAGCCCCAATCTGTGATCTGGAAGACTTGGGAGGAACCCCTTGAGGGTAGTCTGGAGGAAGAATCCGCTCCGGGGGAGGAGTCGAGTGTGGTCCGTGTTTTTCGCAAAGAGGAGCTGCCTGCCCTCATAGCACATTCACTGGCAGCCTTAAATGTCATCCCAGTGGGGGTGTCGGAGGATGAGCCTCTGGAGGACCCCTTGCTTCAGGATGCGGAATGGGAGATGCCAGAGGTAGGGCTGCGAGGGAGCTGGCTATGGCATGGCTGTATCCTCTCCCCAACCAAGATCGCAAGCAGCTTTGGCCTCCCAGGGTGAATGCAGCCATGTCGGCAGTGCCCAAGGGTTCTAAGTTGCTGGAGGATAAGCCCAAGCCTAGTTGGGGACAAGCTCCCTCTCGGGGCACTGTCAAGAGATATTTGGCGTTTTTGTGCCGCTCGGTTTGCCTCTTTTTAAAGGGCTCGGTATCCGAGTCGTGGGCCGTCCTTACGGGGAAGGAGAGGGTGGGCAGGGGGTAATTTGCCAGTGCCTCTGCAACCCCCAAAAATCCACAGTGAAATGAGGCAGGCCCAAGACGGGATAGAACTGGTGAGAGGTCGCCTGCAGCGTTTTCTACCCGCCTGGGCCCAGATCACCTCCGACCAGTGGGTGTTGGAGGTATTAAGAGAAGGACATGCATTCGAGTTCTTCTACCTGCTGCCAGATTCCTTTGTACAGTCTCTGTGCAGGGTGCCTGAGAAGGCCCGGGTGGTCCAAGAGATGTTGGAATGTTTGATACAGCTAGAGGCCATGGTTCCAGTGCTGCGCAACCAGTACGGTACAGGTCAATACTTGATCTATTTTGTGGTTCCAAAGAAGGAAGGTTATTTCAGGTTGCGGCTTTGGCATGTTATCAAGGGTGCATCCAAGGAGTTTCATTGGCCTTGCACCTGGATGTGGTCCAGTTTTTGCGGGAGGTGAAGTAGGTGCATTCACCTCGTAGGCCGACGGTATCCGCTTGGTTCTTGAATCTGGTTTTATCAGTCCTAACCCCTGAGCCTTTTGAGCCGCTGAAGGGGGGTATGTTGAAGGATCTCACTCTGAAGGCAGTGTTTCAGGTAGCGATTTGTTCGGCATGGCGGATTTCAGAGTTACAGGCTCTCTCATGTAGGGAACCATTTTTGTCGTTCTCGAAGGAGAAGGTGGTGCTGCGCACTGTTTCCGCCTTTTTACCTAAGGTGATCTCCTTTTTTTCACATGAACCAGCCGGTCATTCTGCTGGTCTTTTCCAGAACAGGAAATTTTCCTGAGGACTGTCAGACAAGTGTTGCATCATTATTTGAAGCAGACAGAGTGCTTCCAGAAGTCAGATTGGTTGTGTTTGGAGGCCCATGTAAAGGGGAGGCAGCCTCCAAAGCATCTGTGGCATGGTGGATAAAGAAGGCGATTGTTTCTGCCTACCTTCTTAAAAGTCAGGCTGTACTGCAAGGATTGGGAGCACACTCTACCAGGATGCAGGCGGCATCTTGGGCGGAGTATTCCCTGGTGCCGTCGGCTGACATTTGCAAGTTGGCAATGTGGGCTTCATTGCATACCTTTGTACGGCATTATCGCTTGGACATACAGGCCATGGGGGACACGGGTTTCGGAGCTTCAGTTTTGTTGGCTGGGATCCTCTGGTAGATCCTGCTGGACTGGATGGGAGGGATAAAGAAGGGTGAATTAGGTCTTACCTACTAATTTGCTTTCCTTGAATCCCTCCAGTCCAGTCCAGGACTCTCCCAGTCAGTTATCTGTGTTGATTGGGGGTGAGCCCAGGCAGTGTAGTAGCTCCTCAGTTATTTCGATCGACTGTCGGGATGGTGTTTGGCCACTCGGGATGTTGCCCAGGTGGACTTATGGTGGATTCTCAGCAGGTCAGTGGAACCCATAGTGCCATTTGCCGAAGTTCAATTAAAGCGGATGCATGCACATGAAAAAAATAAAATAAAAGTCGAAAAAGGAGATGAAAAGGCCATGTGCCCAGAAAACAGGAACTGATGTGATTGGAAGTGTGTCATATTGGTGCTGGCTGTAAGGTCGGATGATATGCCTGGAAGAGGGTTTCTTGGGGAGCTCTCTTCTTTGTTTTTTGCTGTTTGGTGCTGGTTTTCAGGATCTAGTGGCGCTGCTTGTTAGGAAGTTACTGGTTCTAGTGGGCAGTGTAGTTGGTACTTATGGGCTGACATCATGAAGTTTGGGCATGCTCAGTTTCCATCTGCTGGAAGGGAGTGTCAACCTGCTGGTCTGGACTGAACTGGAGGGATTCAAGGAAAGCAAATTAGCAGGTAAAATCTAATTTACCTTGTGTGTGCATAAATTTGTGCTTCATCCATATTCTGCCCACACTCTGTCCTTGGACATTCACACAGTGAAAGTATGTGCCATCAATCCATGGTGTGTATTTTCAGAATAGCGAAGACTAAACTCTGTGTTTAAGTGGTTATTTACACACGTAAACCACTAAACTGCCATGATTTAGGCATGCCAACACATGTGGAAATCTAGCAGCGCTTTACGGAATTACCCTCTTAATGTACACACTGAGACAAGTGGTATCAACTCTGTGGGTACTGTGATGCTTGAGCACTTCCAGTATTGTCTGCTGTACTTCCATTGGTCGGGAGCTGCAAGGACAGGCAGGCAGGAAGCACTACTGTCTCTCTGCAATTGCTCCTGCTTCCCCCTTACAGTCTGTTGGATGACTAAAGAATGTCTAATGCAGGGAGAGATGTAGCTGCAGCAGTGCAGGAGAGACACTCCCTGTCTGCCCTGCCCTACTGATGGGGAGAGGTAGAGCAGCGTTTTTCAACCACTGTGCCGCGGCACACTAGTGTGCCCTGAGATATTGTCTGGTGTGCCGTGGGAAAAATTCCAATTTCATCCGTAACATGTGGCCTCAGCTCACAAATTAGGGTTTGCAACCGGCTGGTTTTTCCATGGCCAGGCCGGCTGCCAGCACAGTTGTAAAACCGGCCATTGAAAAGCCGGTTTTTTGCTCTGGCCGCAAGATCGGGAGCGGCCAGAGCAAAAAAACGGCTTTTGTGCCAAAGTCCGCGGCGCGAACACGATCGTGATTCCCTATAGCAGTGCAGCCGCTGGTTCTGCTTTGTACAGAGCAGCGGCTGCACTACACTTACATTGAAAAGTAAAGAGAAACTGTGTCAGGAGCCCTCCGATCATGCAGAGCCCGAGGAAGTGATGTCATGGGGGCGGGCTCCTCACAGGCTGTCTTTCCTTTTCAAATTAACTTTAGCTGCAATAAAGTTAATTTGAAAAGGAAAGACAGCCTGTGAGGAGCCCGCCCCCATGACATCACTTCCTCGGGCTCTGCGATGACCGGAGGGCTCCTGACACAGTTTCTCTTTACTTTTCAATGTAAGTGTAGTGCAGCCGCTGCTCTGTACAAAGCAGAAGCAGCGGCTTGGGCAGAGGGGGTGTGTGTGTGTGTGAGTGAACCAGCAAGGGGGGGGAAGTGTGAGTGAACCAGCAAGGGGCGGGGAGTGTGAGTGAACCAGCAAGGGGGGGGAGTGTGAATGAACCAGCAGTGGAGGGGGGGGGGGTGTGAGTGAACCAGCAAGGAGGGGGGGAGGGGGGGCGATGGTGTGAGAGAACCAGCAGGGGAGGGGGGGTAAGTGAGTGAGTGACCCAGCAGGAGGGGTGAGTAAGTGACAGGGGGGTGGGTGAGTGAACCAGCAGTGGAGGGGGGGGGGGGGTTTGAGTGAACCAGCAGGGGAGTGGGGTTGGTGTGAACCAGCAGGGGAGGGGGGTTGGTGTGAGTGTTTGATTCCTATTCAAGAGAATTACTTTATATATAGTCAATATAGGCACAGAGGTAAATTTTTTTAACATTTTCTAATGGTGGTGTGCCTCGTGATTTTTTTCATGAAAAAAGTGTGCCTTTGCACAAAAAAGGTTGAAAAACACTGAGGTAGAGGACCAAAGAGAGGTGCTGAGAAAGGTAAAAAGGAGTTGAGAGAAGGGGTAGATGGGTTGAGGGATGTGCTGGGGAGGGGAAAGGTTGATAGAGGTGATTTAGAGGCTGATAGACTAGATGCCAACTAAGAGAAAGAGGGGCAGTGAAAATAATTTGTGTTTTTGTGTAAACTTTGAACTGTGCCTTTAACTTTGGAAAGGCATGTTTAAATATTACTAAATAGATAAATATTATCTGGGGGAAGAATAGTGCTGTAAGGGCTGGGAGAGGAGATGTGATGGGAAAGATGGAAGGATGGGGTGAGGGAGAGAGGGAGGTAGAACAGTAATCTAGAGAGAGGCTGGGGAAGTGAGTGAGGAGGGCAGCATTGCGAAGGGGGCTCAAACAGGTGACACACTCACAAACTGACTGACAGGGAGAGAACCCGAGAGAAGGGACTCAGCTAGCAAAGAGAAGAGAGGTTGGATGAGGAGAACCGGGGCTGCAGGAGGGGGAGCTTAAGAAGAAGAGGGGAGCTGAAGAAGACCAGATGAGTTGTGTGGGACTGAGAGGAGGGGGACGATAAGGGAAGTTAGCTGAGTGGACACAAAGTTGGAGGGAGGAAGCATAAAGTGATGACGAGAAGGAAGGAAAAAGGGAAGAAGGTAGCAGGAGATGGTGAGACTAAAAATGATTAGAGAAGATCACCAGCTGTGGAGAGGGAGAAACACACAGATGAACAGAAATACTGAGGAAAAGAAATTTTAAAAGAGAAGGAATAAGGAGATAAAAAACTAAGAGAAGATCAAGAACAAGCAGAGACTGAGAATAAAGATCTTTCTTGCTTTGATGAAGATTTGTATGCACATGGCTGGGTTTCTCCACTGCCGAGGGAGCTAAAGTATTTTACTGGAATGATGGAGAGGGGGGTTGGGGGTTGTCAGGTGGCAGCAGTGGCAGGCCTTGCTGAAGCACTGGGCTATGCAGAGCATGGGAGAAGTTTGGGGGTAGGGGGTTTTACTATCTGTGTGTCCTGGCTCCCCTTCTCAGTCCTGGCACATCTCTCTGGCTTTCTTCTTTATGGCTGGTCCTCAGGATATATGATGTCCTAGGTGGATTTTCAGCTATGCATCCCCCTGCAAGGGTGGCTCAAGGCCAATGTTCCCGCTAACCTGCGCTGGGTCCGCCGCCAACATTCCTGACGGTGGGGGGAGGAGCAGAGCGATTGACGCTCTGCCCCTCCCCCCACCAGCAAGAATGCCGACAGAGGACCCGGCGCAGATTAAAGAGAACATTGTGAGGGTGCTGCGGCATTGTTCTCTTTAATCTGCGCTGGGTCATCTGCTGGCATTCCTGCTGGTGGGGGGAGGGGCAGAGCGTCAATCGCTCTGCATCTCCCCCCGTCGACAGAAATGTTGGCGGCGGACACAGCACAGGTTAGTGGGAACATTGCTCAAGGCCCTTTCCCCCTTCTGTAACCTCCCCATAGTCCATTATCTCCCCTTCCCTACTTCCCCTTATGTCCAGCATCTCTCCTTCCCTGCCCCTCTGTAATCCAGCCTCTCCACTTTTCTATTCCCAACCGCATTCCTTCCCCCGGAAGATATCCAGCCTCTCCCCTTCCCTATCCTACCTTCCACTAGTGTCCAGCATCATACCTTCCCCCCAAATATCCAGCATTTCCTCTGTGTTGTCCCTGTGTCTGTGTCTGTTGCTGCTGCTTGCTGTCACCACTACCATCTTCTGTTAGGTCAGCATTAAAAAGGCATGGGGCCTTGAGCAGACACGTGCACTCAAGACCTTCTTTGTCCCACCCAGTGTTCCCTCTAAGCTGCGCTGGGTCCTCCGCCAGCATTCCTGCCGGAGGGGGGGATGCAGCACGATCGACGCTCCGCCCCTCCCTCCACCGGCAGGAATGCCAGCAGAGGACCAGGCACGGCTTAAAAAGAACAGTGGCTGCGGCGTGTGTTAGACCCAACAACTCTACTGTTGGGTCTAACACACGCCACAGCCAATGTTCTCTTTAAGCCGCACTGGATCCTCCGCCGGTGGGGGGAGGGGCAGATCGTCGATCGCACTGCATCCCCCAACCCCCGGCAGGAATGACGGCGGAGGACCCAACGCAGCTTAGAGTGAACATTGGTCCCACCTCCTCTGAACTTCCTGCTCAAGGTTCCATGCCAGCTGCTCTCACTTTGCTTTAGAGAGGGCTGATGATGATCGCCATGCCAGCACTGGCACTACTTCCATATTTATGCTGCCTTAGGCAGATGGCTAGACTACCTAGTGGTCAGCTCCTTAATCTTACCACTCACTTCTTGGCCACTGGAGTTATATCAGGCAGGCACAGCAGCTGGTACTCAGTTCGGCATTATAAGTATGTGATTCCCGTGTCTAAGGTTGCTGGTGCATTTCTGACGTACCCACTCCACATGTGATCTCTGTTTTTCCAGACTGAGAACAGGAAACACCATATTCATCTGTGGCCCTGGGACCAGGGAACCTCTGACTGTTCAGCTGCCCTAGGACTCAAGACATGTAGGCAGCAGAGCAGTTTGCATTGACTTTGGACATTAGACTGCTGTTGGCTTAGTGCAATCTCAAAAGAACAGAGATGTGCCTAAGCTTTGGGAAGCTTGTGGGGAAGGGGACTCACAAATTGAAAGCTGAGCTTTGCTATAGGGAGCCTACTTTTCTCAGAAAAGATTAGGAGTGAATGAGCCAGGCCTGTAGGGGAAGGAAGCTGAATAGGGAGGGATGTTGTGAAAACTGCTGGAGAGTGAAGGAACAGGGAGAGCTGCTGGATGGCTAGCAGAGCAAGCTAGGTAAAGAGGAAGTGGGGATTAAAGCAAGGTAGGAGGGTATAAACCTCAAATATGAAATTCAGATTTGTTTATAGGGGAGAGTGAAAACAGCAGATAGAAAACAAATCGTAAAAAGTAAGTTATCATGCAGCGCATAATTATGCGGTGGAATCTGTTGCTGGGGGATGTGGTCAAAGCAACTAAGATAATAGGGCCAAAAGACGTTTGGACAAATTTCTGGAGAAACCCCATAAAGCATTATTAGCCTGGTCAACTTGGGAGAGCCATTCCTCATCCCTGGAAATGAGCCATATGTTGTGACCCAGGCTGACCACTGTTGCAGACGGACCTTGGCCTGAGTCAACAAGCTTCTTTTATATTCTGATGTTCTTGCATTGGGTCATTTTATGAGCTTTTTCTGCTTCTCAAGTCTATTTTGCATGCAGAAAAGGGGTTTTATAAAGTTGTGTGGCTGCATAGGCACATAAAAAGTTCAGGCATAGAATACGAGTGCATATTTTTACGTGATCTGCATGTAGGCTTTCCAAGGGGCGTAGATTGGGTGGAGCAGAGACAGAGTTGTGATGTGCTTTCATTTTTTTAAAATAAAATATATGGCTATATGCATAGAGTATACAAATACATTTGCAGCCCCTCTAGAACAGGTATAACTCCTGGATGTGAGAGATGATCTCCCCAGTCCAGTTTGGACGCATCTGTCACAATAGCTTTTAGTAAGGTAGCTTGTGAAAGGGACTTTGAAGGGTTTTGGTGACAGAGGATGACGTTGCTGAGCTAGTGAGTGGATGTGGACATGATTGTTTCTGATGATCTTAAGATGGGGGTAGAAAAGGTGACGTCAAAAGCCAGAAGGATTCTTGGTTGCATAGGGAGAGGAATAGCCATCAGGAAGAAGGAGGTGATAGTGCCTTTGTATAAGTCTTTGATGAGACCTCATTTGGAGTATTGTGTGCAATACTGGAGACCACACCTTCAAAAGTATATAAACAGGATGGAGTCGGTGCAGAGGGTGGCTACCAAAATGGCCAGTGGGCTTCGTCATAAGGCATATGAGGAAAGACTTAATCTCAATATGTATACTTTGGAGGAAAGGTGAGAGAGAGGAGATATGATAGAGACATTTAAATACCTCTGTGGCATAAATGCATAAGAGGAGAGCCTCTTTCAATTGAAAGAAAACTCTACAATGAGGGGGAATAGGATGAAGGTGAAAGGGGATAGACTCAGGAGTAATATGTGGAAATATTTCTTTATGGAAAGAGTGGTAGATGCATGGAATAGTCTCCCAGTGGAGGTAGTAGAAACCAGGACAGTATCTGAATTCAAGAAGGCATGGGATAAACACAGAAGATCTCTAAAGGAGAAAAAAGGGCTATATTGGTATGCAAGGGCAAACTGGATAGGCCTCATGGTCTTTATCTGCATTCATGGTTCTATGTTTCTGTGTCCACTGAGATTGTCTGAAAAGGAGACATGCCATGGGAGTGATATGAACTGTGGAGGCCATGTGACTCAATATTTTCAATATGGCCCTCGCTACTCTTGAACTTCCCCTACTTGTTGCACCAAACAGGTGAGCCAGTCTTGCGGAAGAAAGGCTCTCACCAGAGTCATGTCTAGCAGAGCTCCAATGAATTCCAATCAATTTGATGAGGTTAAATTAGACAGGATAGTTGATGATAAACCCTAGTAGCTCCAGCACCCAGATGGTACTGCATAAGGATTCTTGGACTTCTTTTTGAGTGGTGTACTTGATAAACCAATCGTCCAAGTAGGAAAATACATGTACCCCAAGTCTGCGTAGATATGCTACAATAACGGCAAGGCATTTGATGAAAACTCAAGGAGCAGACGCGAGGACAAAGGGTAGAACATGGTATTGGAAGTGGCGTTTCCCTGCAGCAAATCTGAGATACCTTTTGTGACTCGGATGTATTTGGATGTGAGTATAGGCATCCTGTAGATCCAGAGAACATAAGCAATGTCCTTTATGTAGAAAGGCGGGCAGGGTGTTGATCAAAAGCATTCTGAACTTTTCCCATTTGAGAAATGTATTCAGATCTCTCAGATCCAGGACAGGACGGAATCCACTTATTTTCTTTGGTACCAGAAAGTACTTGGAGTAAAACCCTGGCCCTTCCTGCTTGGTGGCAAATGTTCAATGGCATTTGCCATGCAAAGGTCAGAAATTTTCTATAGAAGTAGCTCCTGGATCTGAGAGAGGTAGTCCAAATAAACTTCAGCAGACTATATTGAGTACCCAGCTGTCAAAGGTTATAAAGGTGCAAAACGAGGGAGAAAGAACCTCCAAAATATGCAGCAAACTAAAAACAAGCAGAAATGGAGGTAGACACATGGCACTGCAAGGTCCAATGAAACGTTTATTTGCAAAACGACCTGACTCAGCTGAGTTTCAGCAAACTAGCCTGCATCAAGGGTCAATGCGGGTAAACACAAAAGTTCTAATCATGCAGTAAGCGGCTGCTCATGGAAAAATCCCACAAACCTTTGTCCACTCTCATGTCTTTGAGACCTTACTATGCCATGTGTCTACCTCCATTTCTGCCCGTTAGAGGTTATAAGGAGCCAGCTGTCTGCAGTGAAGGTGAGCCTCACTCCAACAGGGAAGGAATCCAACTCTGGTACTGGTAGATCAGCTATGTTCTTGAGGATCTAGTGAAAATCCCATCCCTGGTTTTGGCTGAGGAGTCATCTGGGCTTTCTGAGGCCTCTGCTGCCTGCGATGGGAGTGACGGACCTGCTCTGAATGGGACGAGTGTGGAGGAGGAGGAGGGTCCATATTTCAAGTTGTGAACTCTGCATCAGGAGAAAATGCATCCATGTTGAACAGTAACTTATAGCGTGAAGAGTGACCTCTTGCTAGACATCCAGTACACTTTCTAGGCAGAGGAAGTAGCACTCTAAGTTATTTCTGAACATGGATGCATTTTCCCCTGATACAGAGTTCACCATTCAAAACATGGACCATGTCGGGATGAGATGAACTGGTGAAGGGTGATTTGGAACAATATAAGGATAATGGACTGTGATTAAGTAACATTGGGAGAGATTGGAGTGGCACCTAACTGGAAGTCTGCCGAAAATTGAATATCTAAAAGTATGATTTCAATTATCCATTTTTTACAGGATTGTTGTGTGAGGGGTGTTGTTTCATTGATCATGGTAATTGAGTTTAATTATCAAAATTTCAGGGAGAAGGTGAGGCCTATTCCAATCTGTATATCCTAGCCATCTGTGCATCTGGTCGGAACCGGACACACAGAGATAGACAGGATTCTGATCCCGCGGGGCACATCTAGGACCCATGGGATCAGAATCACATCTATGCCTGTATGTGCAGGCTGGAGCCCGAATCCCAACGGCCTGCACGTACAGGCCTCTGCCCGGCTAATGCAGTCAGGCTCCTGAATGGAGCTGTGGTGCCATTGCGTCCAGTTGTCATGGCACCGTGGCTCCATTCAGGAGCTGCGATCCCTGGATGAACATAAGAACATAAGATATGCCATACTGGGTCAGACCAAGGTCCATCAAGCCCAGTATCCTGTTTCCAACAGTGGCCAATCTAGGTCATACGTACCTAGCAGTATCCCCAAGAGACACAGGTTCCACAATGCTTGTATTGGGTCAAGCATTGATATCCTGGGTCCCTTTTTAATAATGGTTTATGGACCTTTCCTCCAGGAACTTGTCCAAACCTTTTTTAAACCCAGCTACACTAACAGCTCTTACTACATCCTCCGGTAACAAATTCCAGAGTTTGATTACACGTTGAGTGAAAAAATATTTTCTCTTATTTGTCTTAATACCCTGTAGCTTCATTACCTGTCCCCTAATCTTTCTATATTCTGATAGCGTAAACAGTCTATCTACGTTTACCCGTTCCACTCCATTCATTAATTTATAGACCTCTATCATATCTCCCCTCAGCCATCTCTTTTCCAGGTTGAAGAGCCCTAACCTTTTGTAGCCTTTTTTCAGAGGAGTAGCCTTCCATCCCCTTTACCGTTTTGGTGGCTCTCCTCTGTACCTTTTCTAATAATGTTATATCCTTTTTTAAGATACGGCGACCAGAATTGCACACAATATTCAAGGTGCGGTCGTACCATGGAACGATACAGAGGCATTATAATATCCTTTGTTTTATTTTCCATTCCTTTCCTTATGATACCTAACATTCTATTTGCTTTCTTGGCCGCTGCTGCACACTGGGCGGAGGGTTTTAACATGTTATACACAATGACTCCTGAATCTTTTTCCTGGGTGGTGGTTCCCAATGTGGAACCTTGCATTGTGTAACCATAGTGTGGGTTGTTCTTTCCTAGGTGCATAACTTTGCACTTGTCCACATTAAATTTCATCTGCCATTTGGATGCCCAGTCTTCCAATTTATCCAGATCCTCCTGCAGTTTTCCACAGTCCTCTTGGGTTTTAACAACTTTAAACAGTTTTGTGTCATCTGCAAATTTGATAACCTCACTAGCTATTCCCTTTTCCAGGTCATTTATGAATATGTCAAAAAGTAGCAGACCCAGTACAGATCCCTGCGGTACTCCACTATTCACCTTTTTCCATTGGGAAAATTGGCCATTTAGCCCTACCCTCTGCTTTCTATCTTTTAACCAGTTCCCGATCCACAATAGTACACTGCCTCCTATCCCATGACTTTTTAGTTTTGCCAAAAGTCTCTGATGAGGGACCTTGTCAAAGACTTTCTGAAAGTCCAGATACACTATATCAACCGACTCACCTTTGTCTACCTGTTTATCCACACCTTCAAAAAAACATATCAGATTAGTAAGACAAGATCTTCCTTGTCTAAAGCCATGTTGGCTGTCTCCCATTAGGCTATGACTATCTACATGCTGTGTAATTTTATTCTTTATGATGGTTTCTACCATTTTCCCTGGTACTGACGTCAGGCTCACGGGTCTGTAATTTCCCGGATCACCCCTGGAACCCTTTTTAAAAATTGGCGTTACATTGGCGATCCACTAATCTTCAGGTATTACAGATGATTTTAATGAACGTTTACAGATTACTAATAGCAGGTCTGCAATCTCATATTTCAGTTCTTTCAACACTCTTGAATGTATAACATCCGGTCCAAGTGATTTGCTACTATTCAGTTTATCAAATAGTTGTAATACATCTTCCCGGTATAGCAATATTTCTCTCAATTCCTCTGCAGTATCACCTTTAAATACCACTTCAGTCTTGGGTAACATCCCTACATCTTCCTCAGTAAAGACTGAAGCAAAGAATTCATTCAGTCTCTCCGCTATAGCCTTGTCTCCTCTTACTGCCCCTTTTACCCCTCTATCATCTAATGGTCCAATTGACTCTCTCACAGGCCTTTTGCTACAAATGTATTGAAAAAGTCTTTATTTCTTGTTTTTGCTTCCGTAGCAAGTTCCTTCTCAAATTCTCGCTTTGCCTGCCTTATCAATGCTTTGCATTTAACTTGCCAGTGCTTGTGCTGTTTCCAGTTTTCGTCGTTTGGCTCTTTTTTTCCATTTCCTGAAAGATGTTTTTTTGGCAGCAGCAGCCTCTCTGACCTCACCTTTAAACCATGCTGGCAGTTTTTTGGACTTTCTTCCACTTTTCTTAATGCGTGGACTACAGCTGTTCTGGGCTTCCAAGAAAGTATTTTTAAACAACACCCAAGCTTGATGTAAGTCTTTCAACCTTTGCAACTGCTCCTTTTAGTTTTTTCTTAACTATATTCCTCATTTTATCATAGTCTCCCTCCTCCACTAATTAAATCAAACACGATCATGCTATGATCACTATTGCCAAGTGGTCCCAACACCCTTATTTCTTGCACCAGATCTGGATTTCCACTAAGGACTAGGTCCAGTATGGCTTCCCCTCTGGTGGGTTCATGAACCAGCTGCTCCAAGAAGCAGTCATTTATTTCATCTAGAAACCTTATTTCCCTAGCATGTCCTGCTGTGACACTGACCCAGTCGATACTGGGGTAATTGAAGTCACCTATTATTATTACTCTGCTGTGACTTTTGTTAGCTTCCTTGATTTCTTTGAGCATTTCATCATCCATTTGTTCATTCTGGCCAGGCGGTCGATAGTACACCCCCACTGCCATCACCTTCCCCTTCATACATGGAATTTCAATCCATAGAGATTCTACAGAAAATTTTATTTCCTACAAAACTTTAATCCTTTCTGACTCAATGCCCTCTCTAACATAGAGCGCAACCCCTCCACCAATTTGATCAGTTCTATCATTACGATCCATTGGGTCGTAACAAGCAGTCAAGCAACAAGCAGTCAAGAAATCAAACGACGTATTGCTCTTAGCAGAATGGCTATGAAAGACCTAGATAAGATTCTCAAGAGCAGAGATGTCTCTCTCCATACAAAGATTCGACTTGTTCAAACCATGGTATTTTCAATAACATTATATGGATGTGAAAGCTGGACAGTGAAAAAGACAGACAGGAAGAAAATTGATGCCTTTGAATTATGGTGCTGGCGGCGAATACTGTGTATACCATGGACTGCCCGAAGAACAAACCAGTCGGTACTAGAGGAGATCAAACCTAAGCTTTCTTTAGAAGCTCAGATGACAAGACTTCGACTTTCATACTTTGGACACATCATGCGAAAAGAGAGATCATTAGAGAAAGACATCATGCTTGGCAAGATAGAAGGTCAACGCAAAAGAGGAACATAAGAACATAAGATATGCCATACTGGGCCAGACCAAGGTCCATCAAGCCCAGTATTCTATTTCCAGCAGTGGCCAATCTAGGTCATATGTACCTAGCAGTTTCCCCAAGAGATACAAGTTCCACAATGCTTGTACTGGGTGAAGCATTGATATCTTCGGTCACTTCTTAATAATGGTTTATGGACCTTTCCTCCAGGAACTTGTCCAAACCTTTTTTAAACCCAGCTACACTAACAGCCTTTACTACATCCTCCGGTAACGAATTCCAGAGTTTGATTACACGTTGAGTGAAAAAATATTTTCTTTTATTAGTCTTAAATAGTTTACCCTGTAGCTTCATTGCATGTCCCCTAGTCTTTCTATATTCTGATAACGTAAACAATCGATCTACGTTTACCCGTTCCACTCCGTTCACTAATTTATAGACTTCTATCATATCTCCCCTCAGCCGTCTCTTTTCCAGGTTAAAGAGCCCTAACCTTTTTAGCCTTTCCTCATAGGAGTATCCTTCCATCCCCTTTACCATTTTGGTGGCTCTTCTCCGAACCTTTTCTAAAATCGCTATATCCTTTTTAAGATACGGCGACCAGAATTGCACACAATATTCAAGGTGCGGTCTCACCATGGAACGATATAGAGGCATTATAATATCTTTTGTTTTATTTTCCATTCCTTTCCTTATCATACCTAGCATTCTATTTGCTCTCTTGGCCGCCGCTGCACACTGGGCCGAGGGTTTTAACATGGTATCCACAATGACGCCTAAATCTTTTTCCTGGGTGGTGGTTCCTAATGTGGAACCTTGCATCGTGTAACCATAGTTTGGGTTGTTCTTCCCTAGGTGCATAACCTTGCACTTGTCCACATTAAATTTCATCTGCCATTTTGATGCCCAGTCTTCCAATTTATCAAGATCCTCTTGCAATTTTTCACAATCCTCTTGGGTTTTAACAACTTTAAATAGTTTTGTGTCATCTGCAAATTTGATAACCTCACTCGTTATTCCACTTTCCAGGTCATTTATGAATATGTCAAAAAGCAGCGGACCCAGCACAGATCCCTGAGGGGACACCACTATTCACCTTTCTCCATTGGGAAAATTGGCCATTTAGCCCTACCCTCTGCTTTCTATCTTTTAACCAGTTCCTGATCCACAATAGTACACTGCCTCCTATCCCATGACTCTTTAGTTTTGCCAAAAGTCTCTGATGAGGGACCTTGTCAAAGGCTTTCTGAAAGTCCAGATACACAATATCAACCGACTCACCTTTGTCCACCTGTTTATTCACTCCTTCAAAAAAACATAACAGATTAGTAAGACAAGATCTTCCTTGTCTAAAGCCATGTTGGCTGTCTCCCATTAGGTCGTTACTATCTACATGCTGAGTAATTTTATTCTTTATGATGGTTTCTACCATTTTTCCCGGTACTGACGTCAGGCTCACCGGTCTGTAGTTTCCCGGATCACCCCTGGAACCCTTTTTAAAAATTGGTGTTACATTGACGATCCTCCAATCTTCAGGTATTAGAGATGATTTTAATGATAGTTCACAGATTACTAATAGCAGGTCTGCAATCTCATATTTCAGTTCTTTCAACACCCTTGGATGTATACCATCCGGCCCAGGTGATTTGCTACTCTTCAGTTTATCTAATAGTTGTAAGACATCTTCCCGATGTATCGATATTTCCTTCAATTCTTCCGCACCTTTAAATACCACTTCAGTCATGGGTAACATCCCTACATCTTCCTCAGTAAAGACCGAAGCAAAGAATTCATTCAGTCTCTCCACTATCGCCTTGTCGCCTCTTAGTTCTCCTTTAACCCCTTTATCATCTAATGGACCAACTGACTCTCTCACAGGTTTTTTGCTACGAATGTTCTTGAAAAGGTCTTTATTTCGTGTTTTTGCTTCCGCAGCAAGCTTCTTCTCAAATTCTCTCTTTGCCTGCCTTATCAATGCCTTGCATTTGACTTGCCAGTGCTTGTGCTGTTTCCAGGTTTCGTCATTTGGCTCTTTTTTCCATTTCTTGAAAGATGCTTTTTTGGCAACAACAGCCTCTCTGACCTCACCTTTAAACCATGCTGGCAGTTTTTTGGACTTCCTTCCACTTTTCTTAAAGTGTGGAATACAGCTGGTCTGGGCTTCCAAGATAGTATTTTTCAACAACATCCAAGCTTGATGTACGTCTTTAACCTTTGCAACTGCTCCTTTTAGTTTTTAGGAAGGCCAGCAATGAGATGGATCGATACATTAACAGCAGCTATGGGTACCAGTCTGTCAACAATGAGCCGCCTGACTGAAGACCGAACACAATTTAGGATAGCTATCCAGAGGATCACCATGCGTCGACTCCGACTCGACGGCACTTAACAACATCATCATTACGATATAGTTTGTATCCAGGTATCAGTGTCCCACGGTTATCCTCCTTCCACCATGTCTCTGAGATTGCAGTCATATCTAATCTCTCATTTAGTGCTATATATTCAAACTTTCCCATCTTATTGTTTAGACTTCTAGCATTTGCATACAAGCATTTTAGAGACTGTATTTTATTAATATTAATCTGGCTGTTGGTAGGCATGGGTAATTTGGAATCTTTATGCTCTGTCTGCACCATACTCAAGGGCATTTGGGCTACTTTACTCTTTTTTGGAACCTCACTGCTTTTGGTAGTATCCTTCAAGATTACCTTCTTCCGAACCATGTGCGACTGTCGACTTTCCCCTATTTTCTAGTTTAAAAGCTTCTCTATCACCTTTTTAAAGGTTAATGCCAGCAGTCTGGTTCCATCCTGGTTAAGGTGAAGCCCATCCCTTCGGAAGAGCCCCTCCTTTCCCCAGAATGTTCCCCAGTTCCTAACAAATCCAAAACCCTCATCCTTGCACCATCGTCTCATCCACGCATTGAGACTCCAGAACTCTGCCTGCCTTTTGGGTCCTGCACGTGGAACGGGAAGCATTTCGGAGAACGCTACCCTGGAAGTTCTGGATTTCAACTTCCTACCTAAAAGCTTAAATTTAGCCTTCAGAACCTCCCTACCACATTTTTCCTATGTCATTGGTACCAACATGTACCAAGACAGCAGACTCCTCCCCAGCACTATCTAAGATCTTATCTAGGCAGTACGTGAGGTCCGCTACCTTCGCACCAGGCAGGCATGTTACCAGGCGATCCTCACGTCCACCAGCTACCCAGCTATCTACATGCCTAATGATTGAGTCACTAACTGTAACAGCTGTCCTAACCCTTCCCTCATGGGCACATGGCCCTGGAGAAACGTCCTCAGTGCGAGAGGTTTTTACATCTCCTGGAGGACAGGTCCTAGTTACAGGATCACGTCCTGCCACACTAGGGTGATGCTCTCCTGTCACGTGACCTCTCTCCTCCATGGCAACAGGGATGCTGCCAGACTGGAGGTGGGACTTCAGGACTATATCCCTGTAGGTCTCGTCTATGTACCTCTCTGTCTTTCTTATGTTTTCCAAGTCTGCTACTCTAGCCTCTAGAGAATGGACTTGTTCCCTGAGAGCAAAGAGCTCCTTGCACTTAGTGCATACATAAGACCTCTCATCAACTGGGAGAAAATCATACATGTGATACTCAATGCAAAAGACTGGAAAGCCCCCATCTCGCTGCTGGACTGTTGTCTGCATCTTAGTTTAAAGCTTGTGTTTAGGTCTTTAAATTCTCTACTTACAAAGGGTTGGTGTAGATGCTTATACTAATAAACGTGTATCTAATACCTCTAATATACCTTGTTCACCTGAAGCTTAATTAATCTCAGGTCCTCAATGTATGACTGATTTGGATAAAGAGCTGCACCTGAGAGCAGCCCCTTTCCTCTAAGACGTGTAAGTACCTATAAAGTTACAATTACCCCAGGGGCAGGTGGGTGTTGGGGGGGTAGGGAGGGAAATAAGACCTATTAAAAGAGGGCTGTTACAAGGTACCCTGTCCTGTACCCTCAGCAGGGGTTGGAGGGGGTTAGTCCCTTAGGTAGGCTAGAGCAGGAAAAAAAGTTTAAAATGCAGCACGTTCTGGGGACAGAGCAGGGAGAGATTTAATTTAAAGTAACAGTTAACCTGGCTACCACACAAAGGCCAGTTAGTTGAGAGAGGCAAGGTAAGTTATACAGCTGAGAAAGCTGAAGTGCAAAACTAAAGGGAACAGGGAGGTGAAGTAGCACACCAATAAAGACAACAATAAATAAATAAATAGACAGCTAGAACTCACAGCAGAGTCGTCACAGGAGTTAAATATCCACCTCTCTAGCAGAGCACGGTGAGGGCACTGCTCTTCCCAGAGCAGAGAGAGGCAAACAGACTATTTTTTTCATTCCCACAGCCCAACCCCCAATTTGGTCACCCATGGCCAAGGTCAGGCTGCGGGGAATCTCCTGCACACCCTCTGCCGCTGCCCAAGCCTGCTGTTCCCCATCTAGTCTACTGGCCCTGGACAAACAGGGCTGACATCAGAATCGGCTCTGTACATCCGGGGCCGCAGGCCGCCCACTTCTCGCCCTAACTCCGTCTCTGCACCGCGACCTCCCTGTACAAACTCCTTGTTCATATGGGGAGACTTAGTTGGGGATGGCAAGGGGGACGTCCATCCCCACTATTCGTGGGACGGAATAAACCCCAGTGGAAATAAGGCTGAAAGTTTGCCTAGAGCACCCAAAACCCTAGCACCAGTTATGGTTGACGAGAAGAGAGATTGGTGTCTTGTAGTACTTCCCTGGCTCTTCTTTTGGCCACAAGTTCTCCCCTTGTTCCTGCGACCTGCTCTTCTCCAAACATTTAAATAGAGACTGATGGCCAGTTATGCCTTTGATCCACCTTGCTTTGTTTTTCACATTTAGCCATGGGGAGGTGGGGAAGAGGAAGAAGGTCATTTTGTAGAGTTTAGTATCCCCAATCATTTTGAAAAGTTGGCTTCTGTGCATTGAGGTACTCAAAATATGAATACAGTATGAATAACAGAAGAGTGACCTCAAAGAAGATTTGTATTACCCCTCCCCCAACTAACTGAGTTATAACATAATTTTCAACAGCTGATCTACAAGAACAACCCAGAAAAGAGCAGGTAAACAGGGAGGGCTATATTTTGGGGACTGCAGAGGGTCCTGTTTTTAATTGATGGTAATGATGACTTCCCTTTGGTTCATTGCATAACAACAGTGTGATGACTGGCTTCTCTTTTATTTCCTTTGAGATTCATTGAGCATTAATAGCTCTTAGCTTTCTAATGTTTGAAGGTGCCAGTAGCTAAGTTCTTTCTAAAAGGTCTAGCTTTTCATCAACAGCCTGCCATCCTGTCTGGAGACCGTCAAGGCTCATTTCACTTTTTCCATCTAGATAAACAGCTGCATGACATTGCCATGGAAACACTTTCTCAAAATCTGTTTCTTCTGTTCAGGCACCACCACCAAGCTTGCTGGTTATTGCTGATTGCTTACCTGCTTGACCTGGCTGATGGAGCTGTTGCAAGGAGACTGAATGCTTGCTCCCCACTAGGTAAGTTGTTTGTCCATGCACGGAAAGATTTTGAGTCCTTTGACTTCTGAGACATCAGTGCTATACAGTTTCTTTTCTAAAAAAAGAGGTGGTGCTCATTAGCTACTTTGGAATCTTCATTAAAAAACCCCACTTATATTCCATTTTCAGTAATGTTTTCTTTTATTAGGGAACTACAAAAACTGACTTACATTCAAACATACAGAAAGGAAGAGCTTCTGTTGCAGTGTGGCATAGAGTTATGCACTGGTTTCCTGGAGAAGCTAGACAAATAAGAACATAAGAAATGCCATACTGGGTCAGACCAAGGTCCACCAAGCCCATTATCTCATTTACAACAGTGGCCAATCCAGGTCACAAGCAGGGCTAACCTGACGCATGTGCAAGAATATTGTTCACACAGGGCCCCGTGCTTCAGGTGATCTCGCACCAACTACATGCCACATATGCTATCTGACAGACTGAGAGTGCATCCCGACTCCCAACCATTTGCAGGGCCAGCCCATCCATTGTGTAGGAATGTTGCCTGCACATAGCACCATGCCTGCTTGACCGACTTCAGAGGAAACTGGGGAAGCCCGAAGCCCGGTTCACCTCTGCACAGCCGCCAGAGTGAAGCGTGATATTTTCCTTCACTCCGGAGGCTGTGTTCTCTTGCAGTCCGCCAGCACCCTGAGTGCCAGGAGGTTAAATGGCATTTCCTGTTTTGTGCAGGACAGGAAATGCCCTTTAACCTCCCGGCACTCAGTGCGCCTGTGGCTGGAAGAGAACACAGCCACTGGAATGAAGGAAAATGCCGCTCTTCACTCCAGTGGTCTTGCAGAGGTGAGCCGGGGCTTCAGGCCTCCCCGGCTCCCTCTGAAGCCCGTCAGGCAGGCACATGGTTCTGCGGGGGGGAGGGGCAAGGCTAGGCTGGAATTGGCTGATGGGGTGCTAGGGTTGCAAATGGGCTGATGGAGAGGCTAGGATAGAACTGGAAATGGCTGACCGGAGGGGGGGATAGGACTAGAAATGGGCTTATGGGGGCTAGCATAAGACTGGAAATGGCTGATTGGGGGTTACAATTGGAAATGGGCTGATGGGGGGCTAGGATAGTACTGGAAATGTATTTATTTAACAGTTTTTCTATACTGCCTTATAATAGGATTCAGAGCAATGATGAACCAATAATAACATAGAAATTTACAATGAACAAGTATGTTAAACTTGAAATGGCTGATGGGGGGAGGGCTAGGACTGGAAATGGGCTGATTAGGGGGGCTTGGACTGAAAATGGGCTGATGGGAGGCTAGCATTGGAAATGGGCTGATGGAGGGGCTAGGACTGGAAATGGGCTAGGAGTAGAAATTTATTTATTTATTTATTTACATTTCTTATATACCGCACTATTCGACATCAGCGCGGTTTACATCGAACACAAATTCAGACAGAAAACATGTGTCTGAGTTTACAATAAACAGGATCATAAAACTTGGATAACGAGGTAATTACAAATACCTCGACTCCACTCTTTATCTTCACCCCCGCCAATCCGGCTTTAGACCTGGCCATAGCACCGAAACTGTTCTCCTTGCCCTCCTCAGCGACCTTCACCGTTCTCACGACCGTGGTGACTTGTCCATCGCCTTTTCCCTAGATCTCTCTGCTGCTTTCGACGTCATCGATCATCACACCCTTCTCACTCGTCTGTCTGACTCTGGTATTCACGGCACTGTACTACACTGGTTCCATTCTTTTCTCTCCCATCGCTCTTTTTCAGTTCACTCTGGCACCTCTACTTCAGCCCCCTCTCCCTTGCACTGTGGTGTTCCACAGGGTTCCATCCTCGCTCCTTTACTTTTCAATATTTTCCTTGCTCCCCTAGCCCTTCTCATCCAGCAATTTGGTGTTTCCTTCTATTTTTACGCAGACGATATCCTCCTTGTTCATCATACCAGTTCCGTTTCCCCTGACCTTTCTGCACTTAATACCTGTTTATCCTCTGTTGCCTGTTGGTTTTCTGAAAATTTCCTCTGTGTTAACCCTTCCAAATCCTCTGCCATTTGGTTTTCTTTTTCTTCTCCCCCCGCCTAGTTTAGCCCCCGTGATGTCCTCCCTTCCTATTCCTGTTGTTTCTACCCTTCGCTATTTGGGTGTTACCTTGGATTCCTCTCTTTCCTTTCACCCTCACATTTCTTCCCTTGTCCGTACTTGCCACTTCCATCTGCGCCGTATTCGCTCTCTTCGGCCTTTTCTCTCCCCCCAATCCCTCACCACTCTAGTTCTTTCCCTTGTAACCTCCCGCTTAGATTACTGTAATTCCATCCTAGCTGGCCTCCCTTCCTGTCAACTCTGTCGTCTTCAGCTCCTCCAGAACACTGCTGCCCGCCTCCTCACCTTTTCTTCTCCTTCTGCTCATATTACCCCCTATCTCTTCTCCCTTCATTGACTCCCCATTAAATTCCAGCTTATTTATAAGTATATCATTATCACTCACAGGGTTCTTTACACCAGCACTCCCCAGTACCTCTCCGACCTTATCTTTCATCAGCCTGCCCCCCGTCTCCTTCGCTCAACTCATACCAATCGCCTATTCCTTCCTTCTCCGTCCCAGGCCCACCTTGAACTTACCCGCCACTCTGCTTTCTTTTTTCTGGCCCCTGCCCTCTGGAATTCTCTTCCTCACACCCTTCGCACTGAGGCTTCTTTCCCCCATTTCAAAACTCTCCTCAAGACTCACCTCTTCTCTCAAGCGTTTGACCTACCGCCTCCCTCTGATATGTAGTCAGTATGCCAATTCATGTCCCTCAAGTCACATTCATCTGCCACTCAACTCATGTCCCCTCATGCCACATTCAATTGCCATCCCCTGTCCTCTCTTCCCTCCTCGTGTTTCTGTGTTTAGCTCTGTATGATAGAGTCTGGTTTTTCTCTCATTCTCTAACTTGTTCTTTCATGTTACCCAATGGCGTTCCTCTCTCTCTTTGTTTTTCTACAGCTGCCTTTTATTGTACACCGCCCTGATACTTCGGTCTTGGGCGGTATATCAAGCCTAAATAAATGAAATGAAATAAATGAAGCAGGACAGTAAACTTGGATTGCGAGGATAAACTAGGTAATTACAAATAACAGGACAGTAAACTTGGATTGCGAGGATAACTATTTACATCTTCGAGTTACAGAAAAAAATAAATGATTGTGCGGGCTAGGATAGGAGTGGAAATGGCTGGTGGGGGGACTAGGAATGGAAATGAACTGATGGAGGGGCTAGGATAGGACTGGAAATGGCTGATGGGGGAGATAGGACTGGAAGTGGGCGAATAGGACTAGAAGGGAGCGGATGCTGGAAGGGACTGGAACTAGAAGGGAGCTGATGTTGGGGGAGGATTAGTGGGAGAATGAGATGGAGAGGGGAAGATATTTTGTATGGGAGGAAAGACAAATCTACGATTGGCCGGTTAGTGGGGATTGAGGATGGAAGGGTGAAATTTGAGTGTGAAAAGGAATAAAGAAAGAAATGGAGGAAAGATCAAAAGGGGAAGGATCAGTATGTTGAAGCAGATGTATAGAGAGAATGGAAAAAACTGGAATAGAGAAGAAAGGACAAATGGACAGCAGACAGTTGGGATTAGCAGAAGACACGAAGAAACCAGAAGAACGTGACTGCAGCAATTACAACGGAAAAATAAAATACCCAAACAACAAAAGGTAGAAAAATAAATTTTTATTTTGAATTTATTAACTATAATTTCTCCAGGAAAAAGTAGGGATCAGTCCTCACATATGGGTGATGTCAGCGCCGACGGAGCCCTCATGTGGAGCAATTCCCCAGTTTTCAAAGAAAGCCTTTGGGATTGCATCACACATGCACGGTTGCCTTCCCTCCCAAGGGTGCCATCTTGCTCAGTCTCCCTTTTTCCGCGGAGCCCAATGGATGTAGTCCAACTCCAATCGCTGAAAAAGTGCATCAAAACTACTGAAGATTCTCTTCTTCAGCCCGGTTCGACGCCGGTTCCCCGTCCCGCCTCGGTTCGGTACACCGGTAATCGAGTCGGTCACTCTTTTTCGGTTTTTGCCCTTAGTGGCTAGCATTCACGCTCTTTTTTCTTTTTCACTGGCAGCCTGGTCGTTTGACCTCGCAGGGGCCCTTTTTCCTCCGATGGCTGCCAGCGGGTTTAAAAAGTGTGATTGGTGTAAAAGATTAATGTCTCTCACCGACACACATGACTGGTGTATCCGCTGCCTCGGGCCCGACCATGACCCGAAGGTCTGTGGCCCATGTGGCAAGATTTCTTCCAAGGCACTTAGAAGTAGGCAGCAGCAGCGTGACAGGTTTTTCTCCGAGTCCGCATCCACCCGGGTCCAGACCTCTTAGAAGTCTTGACGTCTCAGGAGCTATCTGACTCTGAGCACCGTCGGGGGTCTTCTGAGCGGGGGGGTCGCCCTCGCGGGAACCCCCAGAGGTAGAATAAACCTGTGAGGGCGGCGTTGTTGGATGCCTCTGATCGGCCTGGATCCTCACGGGCCAGGTCGCGGGGTCCTGACCGCCGCCCCAGGTCCTTGGAGTCGGAGCGGCCTGCAAAGGTGCCTCCCACGGAGCTGGAGACGCCGAGGAAGGTAACTGCTATTGTCCTCATTGACTCTCCTCTGGGAGAACCGGCGTCGGGACCCGACCCGGAGGCTGCGGGAGCCTTCTGAGCTCGGTCTCAGATTGGCGGTCCTGGAGCGCAGCATGTCTGGCTTCATGAAGCAGCAGCGGGTGCTGAGGCTGGTCTCACCGTTTCCATCCGCCCCACCACCGGGACCTCTATGTCCAAGTCGACCCCGGAGGCCAAGCCAATCCTCGAGACTCTTCGGACTCTGGTCGATCCTCGGCCGAGGTCTCCCTCAACCTCCCATTCGGGACCGAGGTCATCGACGCTGGTGCCCTCGGCATCGGCGCGGTCGAGACAGAAGCCCTCACGGCCGGAGCCCATCGATTCCTCCTCGGAGAACTCAGCATGGGAAACGGGAAGATGAGGAGTCCCCGGACACCCACCGGACCTCGTATGTCCCATCGAACTGACCGGGTTCCGAGGCTCGGAAACCCGGGGCCGCCGGCCCCCCCCCCGGAGGATACCCGGTTCTGAGACTTCATCAGGGACATGGCCAAGGCTTTGGCATTCCCGGCGGACTCCAAGGAGGAGCCTCGAGCTGAGGAGCTCGAAGCCCTCCAGTATGACTTTCCCCCTTGGGAAGCCCTTATGGTACTGGTTCCTCCGATGTTTGGAACGGCTGATGCTCCGCATGTGGGAGTCACTGGCCTCAATGCCGGTTCTCAGCAAGCGGGGTCGATTCCATCTATCGAGTCCACAAGAGCCCTGGGTTCCAGAAAGCACAGCTGCCGCACAACTCCATGGTTGTGGAATCGGCCATGCACAGGCTCAAGAGCCAAAAAAAGCACTCCTCGGTGCCTTCTGGCAGGGAAGCCCGTAACCTGGACGCCCTCGGCAGAAAGTGCTACCAGGGCTCAATGCTGTCATGCTGAGTCCAAACATACCAGCTGTACAAGGGCATGTACTTGCGGGACCTGGCAAAGGAGATTGCCGGGTTCTCAGCTGGCCTCTCCGAGGAACCCTTGCAGCGCTTCAAGACTTGTCCACTGGGATTCGGGAGTGCTCGAAGTTTATATTTCGACCACCCTATGATGGCTTCGAGGCCTCAGCCGAGTAGCCGCAGCCAGCATCGGTGCCTGCCACATAGGCGTGGCTCATGTCATCGGACCTGGAGCCCTGGGTTTCAGGACAAGTTGGTTGATGTCCCTTACCAGGGTGACAACCTCTTTGGCAAACCCATAACTGAGAAGGCTGCTGAAATCGAGTCCGAGTACTTGACCCGGACAAGACTATCCAAGAAGACTTCTGCCCCTTCTAAAAAGAAGGGCTTGGGTAAAAAGGCCCTTTTTCCAGAGGAAAGGTGCTGCTTACCGCAACTATCCCACTCATCAGGCCTCCCCAGCTCGCCCACAGGGGCAGCAGGCCAAGGGACAGGGACATGGCCCGTGTAAGCAGAAGACCCCCAAGCCTCCGGCCCCGGTGCCGACCCAGCTGGGAGGGGGTTTATGACTGCCAAAGTATAGTCTCTCTCCAACCAGGGGTGAGCTCCTGCACAGGAGGAAGGCTGAGCCTGTACACTCCAGGTGGCCAGCAATCACCACATGATACATGGGTCCTTCAAATAGTCCAAAGGGGCTATTTGCTCCTTCAACCAGGTACCTCCCTCCTTCTTTCCAGGAGAGCCTCTCAGACCCCCTCTACACAGGGACCTCCTCTTGCAGGAGTTGGCCGGCTTAGGATCAGGCGGTGGAACCGGTGGCCCCACCACCTGCAGGGATAAGGCTTCTACTCCAGGTATTTTCTGCTACCAAAGAGAACAGGGTGGCCTCAGACCCATCCTCGACCTGCGAAACTTAAACAAGTTCCTGGTGAGGGAAAAGTTCAAGATGCTTTCCCTTGGAATATTGCTGCCTACCTCCACCAGGGAGTTTGGCTATGTTCCTTAGACCTGAAGGATGCCTACACGCACCTCCACATACATCCAGACCACAGACAATATCTCAGATTTGTAGTGGGAGGGAAACCATTTTCAGTACAGAGTACTACCATTTGGCCTAGCCTCTGCTCCCAGAGTGTGTACCAAATGCCCGCGGTAGTGGTGGCCTTCCTCAGGAACCAAGGGATTTTTGTCTTCCCTTACCTAGACGACTGGCTCATCAGAGCCCAGTCGCCTTAGGAGGCCCAACAGGCCACAGCTTGCACTATCAACATGCTACAGCATTTAGGCTTTGTCATAAATCAAGCAAAGTCCACTTTGCTCCCCACTCAAAAACTTAGAGTTCATAGGAGAAAGACTAGACACCCTTCGGGCAAGGGCTTACCTGCCGGAGGACAGAGCACAGAGGCTTCTGGCGCTGGTGCACCAAGTCAGCCGCAAGTCTCAAATCTCAGCGAGACACTTTCTACGCCTCCTGGGCCACATGGCCTCCACGGTACATGTGACCCCAAACGCCACGTCTCCACATGAGGACAGCTCAGTGGTGCCTCAGAGATCAGTGGACACAAGCCACCGGATGACTCCGAGACAGGATCAGAGTGTCCAAACGACTGATGAAGTCATTGGCGTGGTGGCTTCAGCCACCCAACCTGCTTGAGGGAGTGCCTTTTCAGCCTCCCTCGCAGAGCCCATTGCCAGGGATCCTGTACTCAGGGGTTGTGGTCTCCTCAGGAGAGTACACAGCAGATCAACATCTTAGAGCTTCGGACGATTCGCCTAGCTCTTCAAACGTTCTCTTATGTTCTCTCACATCAGTCTGTCTTGGTGCAGACCAACAATCAGGTAGCAATATTCTACGTGAACAAGCAGGGAGGTACAGGGTCCCATCTCCTATGTCAGGAAACACTCGACCTCTGCTCCTTTGCAATCCAGCAGGGTATGTCTCTCAAAGCAGTTTACCTGCCAGATCAGAAGAACTTCCTAGCAGACAAGCTAAGCAGGATTCTTCAGCCTCACGAATGGAAACTGAATCCAGAAGTGGCCCCAGAAGATCTTCCACTGCTGGGGGCATCCCGTCCATAGATCTCTTTGCCAGTCCGCAAAATCACCAGTTGCCCAGCTTTTGCTCCAGACAGCCACAGCCTCAGAGGGTGGCTGCAGATGCTTTTCTGATCTCCTGGTCAGGGGTCCTCATATATGTGTTTCCTCTCTCACGCCTCTGGGGACCGGACTCTGTTCAAAATCCTTCGGGACAAGGCCTCTATCATTCTGGTAGCCCCCAGATGGCCAAGACAGCATTGGTTTCTGCTTCTCCTCCAGCTGGCAATGGAGGCTCCACTCCCTCTGGGGACGCAGCCCGACCTCCTGGCTCAGGAGCAGGGCTCGCATCTTACATCCCAATCTCAGGTCCCTCAATCTAATGGCATGGCTGCTCGAAAGGGTAGTGCTGGCGCCTCTCCTCCTACCTAAGAATGTTGAAGAAGTGTTACTGGCCTCAAGGAGACGGTCCACTAGGAAAACCTATGCCTTCAAGTGACCCAGGTTTGAGGTGTGGTGTAGCCAGCACAATGAAAACCCTTTTGCTTGCCTTGTACCAGTGGTGCTGCAGTACCCTGCTTCACCTCTCAGAATTAGGTCTTAAGTTTAACTCTGTCAGGGTCCACCTGAGTGCTTTGTCAGCACACCACTCTCCAATAGGACAACCTCTTTCGGCTCACCCCTTGGTGTCCAGATTCCTTAGAGGTCTACTTCTACTAAAACCCCCGGTTCGTCCCCTGGCAACCGAATGGGATTTGAATGTGGTCTTGGAGCAGCTTACTCGCCCACCTTTTGAGACGATATCTACTTGCCATCTGTGCTTCCTCTCCTGGAAGGTGCTCTTCCTGGTGGCACTCACATCGGCCAGATGAGTGAGTGAGCTGCAAGCTCTTGTTTCAGATAGCACTGTACACAAGGTTTTATATGAGCAGAGTGGTCCTTCGACCCACCCCAAGTTCCTTCCAAAAGTGGTCTCTTCGTTCCACCTCAACCAAGAGGTGGTTCTTCCAACTTCGTTCCCAGACCGCATACCAGCCGAGCAGAGGCGGTCCTGCATACCCTCGATTGTAAGAGGGCGTTAGCCTTCTACCTGGAGAGTACGCGGGGACATCGGAGGGCTACTCAGCTCTTCGTCTCTATATGACCCCAGTAGGCTGGAGCTACCTGTCTTCAAAGCACGTTGTCCATCTGGGTGGCAGACTGCATTGCCTGGGCGTACAGTGTGGCCGACCTCCCCTTGGGTTGAATCACGGCCACCGTGTCAGGGTTAAGACCGCATCCAGTGGCTCACTTCTGCTCTGTTCTGCTGGCAGACATCTGCCGGGCCGCCACCTGGTCTTCGGGCCAGACTTTTGCAGCCCATTACTGCTTGGATAGGGAGTCCCGACAGGACAGTTGCTTTCGGCCAGGCGGGGGTACTCCATAACTTATTTGAGGTATAGGCAACTCCTACCCTCTGGCCTTTTGGTGTCAGGCTACTGGAGGTGTGGAGTTCTCTTGCTGAATTCCTAATCACAGCTGCTGTGGCTCTTCTAGAGGGAGCCATTTTCAGCTATGGGTTCTCGGTAGCCTATAGCTAGGGAGTCTCATATGTGAGGACTGACTTCCGGCTTGTTCTCTGGAGAAAAGGCGTAGTACTCACTGTAACAGGTGTTCTCCAGGGACAGCAGGAATCAGTCCTCACCGAACCTCCCTCCTCCCCTGGAGGTGTGCAGGTCTTGTCATTATTATATTTGTTCTGTTTTGTAGTCTTCTCTTTAGCTATGTCATTTGATGCCTGAGCAATGGCTGAATGGCACCCTGGGCGGGGAAGGGGACCGCAGCCAGCGTGATGCAATCCCAAAGGCTTTCTTCCTTTTGAAAGAAAAATGAGGAATTGCTATTCACGAGGGCTCCGTCGGCGCCGACGTCACCCATATGTGAGGACTGAATTCTGCTGTCCCTGGAGAACACCTGTTACAGGGTGAGTAACTACGCTATGTCAGCTCTGGGCAATGTGAAAAAAAATCTGATCCCAAAAGTACTACTAATAATATGGCAAAAATCACAAGGTTGAATTTACATGTTTGGAATGTTCCTCCTGCACAGCGAACAGTCCAACATTTAAATTCAACTTTGTGATTTTTCCCTTATTATTTTTAGGATCAGATTTTTTTTTTTCACACTTTGTCTTTGATCTTGCCATTGTGTGTTTTTTAAATTGAGCTCTGGGAAATGTGCGAATCGCTAACGTCTTTGCGTTTTGTTTAGCACAAGAGGAAAATGAATTATAGGGTTTTTTTCTTCGTCCAGTGGTTTTGTACATTTCAAAGTTTTGGCTTTGGGGTTTCCCAATTTAATTATTGTCTTCCTATTTCTACTTCCTGATCCCTTGTTCCGATGTTTGGTGACGATCTATATTCTGCATGTGCAAACCGAGCTTGAGGTATTTTGTTCATGTAATTTTCTATGGTGACAGTGCCACTTGTTCTCTTTCCCCAATAGGAGAATGCATTAGGTTTATATTTGCAGGGTTGCCCCTTTGATATGTAAGGGTTTCGTGCTTGTGTGTTATGGTAGTGCTGTTATGATACGGTGGGTTTGCTATGGGTTCCTAAAATATCAAAAAAGGCCAAATCACTATGGAGCAAATTCTTGCCACGAAACGTTTTTTTTTGTTCGGACAGTGTCTATGTGAGGACTTAATCCCTACACCATGCTACGTCCATTTTAATCATAATTCCTGATCGTATCCCTAGTCTAGTCCCGGACCTCTGAGTTGTCCACCTCATTCAGCAGCTTGAGACTGAAGAACCTCCTTCTTTTTGTGATGTCATCCATATATCTCTCTGGGAGCCGCCTTCCTCCATCAGTTACCTCAGTCTCCACGCAGCTGAATAGGTCGTTGAGGCCTGGGGGTCCGGGCTCACTGGAGGAACAATTAAAGAATTTTGGTTAGAAGTAAGGGGGTTTTAGGTTCCAAAAAACAAAAACAAAAGGGAAGCTATGTCTTTACTTCCAGGGCTGTTCCCTAGTGGTGGTGGCATGCTCTCCTCTAGCTGTCTGTTTCCTGCCTGGGGGGGGGG